>JAZHRO010000024.1:151891875-153133750 GCA_037157565.1 Thalassia testudinum
TCCATTTCATTCATTCACAGGATCTCTACTCTTAAGTCCCCATAGAATTCATGCTCATATTCACAGGCCGTTCCATACTAGGTTCATCATTCACATTTCCATTCTCGTATTATACACATGCAGCTCGTATTTCCACAATTTAACATGTATAGCAAGTAATGTCACAGGTAACTGTTTAACTAGTACAGGCATTTCATATTCCACAGGCAGCTCGTATTTATTAACCGGCAGTTATTTAAAATTCTATTCATTCATTTATGACTGCAATCTCAAAAACGCATATAAATAGTTCAAGCATTTCTCGTCCTTGGATTCATGCCACATCCTAGGTTTCTAGTTATCTAATTTCACATAAGCATTCATGTTTTATAATTAAAACAAGGGGAAACCACTCTACCAGACAATCCAGGAGTACTGGGGGATTGAACGGTAGACTCACGTGCCTCAGCAAGCCCCGAACACGCAACAGTTCTAAGTCCTATACCAAGAAACATACCACAATGGAACATTCTGAATAGTATATAAGGATTTCTAACATGTAGAGGAACTCACAAGGAAATCACAGATATCTTGTTTGCGTAAAACTGACCTCAAACGGACCCTAAACGGGTCAAAAATAGAAGTGCAGACCTAAATTAGACATCTAGCACAAGGTCCAAACATCTTAAAAGTCAATAGGGTCTCACCTCAGGTTCCTGCATCGACTTCAGACATCCAGAACCCCTACTTGACCATCTGGACCCAGCTCCAAACGTCCGACCTGTCCTCCAGTCATCTGGGGGTGCTTCTGACCTTCTGGTAAGCTATCCAGACGTCCGAAATGCGTGGGAGGGCATGCCCCGCGCCTTCCCAAAGCTGTCCCTGTGTGCAACAGAAAATATGTCCCACTTTTAGCGACACAGATCGACTTTGCAGTGTGATCTGCATGGCTGTAACCGCAAGAGGAATGTACGTTTGTGAAACTTTGCTTTCAGATGTCCGGTGTGGTCAGCAGATGTCCAACCCGTTGTCTGGACGACATGCCAGACGTCTGATTCTGAGGAAAACCCAGAACCAGACCAACCTCCCACTCCCTTCGCCACGTGTAGGCATGGCCTCTCCTCCTCGTCTGCAGCTCCGACTGTGGCAGATTGTCGGGGACATCTCTTCCGACGTGCTCCTCCTCCCGCACACGCTGTTTCGGCTGTACGTCCTCTGGCGAGCTCCCATGAGGTCACGAGCTCAGGCCTCTCCTCTCTTCATGCCGCCTCTCCTCCTCGCTCCTCGCTCTCGTACCCTCTCTCGCACTCATCCCTCTAACTGCAGTGGAGAGGAAGAAGCAATGTGGTGGTGGTGGAGTCGAGAAGAGAGGAGGGGGGGAGAACGATTATATAGAGGGAGCAGCTAGGGTTCTAGGGAGAAGAAAGGAAGATAGAGAAAAGGGAGGAAGGCTATCTACGTGCAGCCAAGGCATAAACGTGATGCTGCGTAAAAAATTTTCAATTTCCAGATGTCTGGGAAGGGGTCCGGACATTTGACCAGATGTCTAACTGACAGTCCAGACATCTTAAAAGGCTCAGAATAGAATGGGTTTTTACAGCTACGCAAAAAAACTAGTACGCAAACAACTGTTTTAGTACAATTATACGTGTCCTTAGAAAAACCTAGCGGGTGCCGACCTCTATAAACCACCCAGTATTTGGATAAGACTGGTGTACGAACCTAGTTCTTGTGGTTGCTCAAGGTGATGAGATAGAAACCCATGTGTTTGTGTACTTAACTGATCGTGTAGTGTGTACACGATAATCAAGCAACAGAATTGTGATCAAAAGCTTAGACAAGCTTTCATACAAGTTTTATGTCTCCTTTTGAATTTGATTTGAGTGTTAGAAATGTCATTCAGGCAACTGATCTCACTTTTTAATCTTTTCACACAAGAGATGGTCTTTTTTCTTAATTTTAAGTCAAATGAAAGAGATGGCAGGAGCTCAAGAGGGATAGAAGATGCGTACCTGACTCCAATTCAACACTATGCAATTTGACTGAATTTAAATCTAGAAGGAAATGTGCAACCAAAGTATGGATGCCTAGTAGATGCTGCTGCTAGATAAGAGATAAAATATTTTTTGTATTTTTGATTTTATAATTTTTTTGGATTTTCTAATGCAACAAGCAAAATCAAATCAAAAAAGAAATCAACACGAAAAAATCGAGTCGGTGAGAAATGAGTAGAGAAAATAGAAATAGAGTCCGGAGAGTCCAAATTATTACAAATATATGTGAGAACAGGCCTACAACTTATGCCTAACCAAATATCCTATGTATATACCTAAGTCTAAACTACCTTTATACTATACTACTCTACTAAAAACTGGAAAACTGCTGCTCCTGCTGGAAAAAGTGCTCTTGGAAGTCGGGTCTTAAGCGTAGCGAATCCACCAAGAAGAAGTCTCCACCTGGAAGAAGACACCACTACTCCTCAAGTGCTGCAAAAAAACCAAATGCTTACTAAGACAACTATGTACAAAACAAATCAAGGAATAAAATGAATAAAAGAATCTATATACAACAAAGAATAAGAATGAAAGAATGATTATATAAAAAGAAATCAAAAATATTTATAATATAGAATAAAAGAAAAATTTTGGCCATATAGGGAGTTGCCTCCTCGGCAATGGTGCCAAAAGTTGACGTAAACGACATCATCAATCATAATAAAGCACTATTGTCGGTTTCTATTCCCGGCAACAGTGCCAAAAATATGATGAGCTCAACAACCGTGTTGCAATAAAAATCATGTTTTAAATGGCGTTGTGGTATATTTGTCACAATACAAATAGATGTCGCATCATTTTATTTAATTGCAATTTTTACTAGTTACTTTCCAGGTGGTTCATTGAGAGACAATTATTGATTTACATCACTCTCTATGTCCAAAAATGTTCTTTTATCCCAAAAATATTAATTTTATTTACAACATGAATCAATCAATCAATTAATGAATTGAATGAGTTAATTATGTATAAAAGAATCAATTAATATACACTACAATGCCTTAAACAAATTTAAACTAACATGCATAAAAAACTAATTAATACTACACTATGTTAGTTATGTGCAACTACACTAAATAATACCTACGTATTGGTACGAAAATAGCTACAAATATGTGCTATAATAAGTTATATTGATACACATTAATATCTTTAGTAACATATACTATATATGTAGTACCATATATATGTGTCAGTATAAACCTTAGTAAAACATATATACAACATAAGGTCAAAAGATTATGTTTACTTACAAAAATACATATCTACAGTGACGAATTCAATTGTCATTAAAGCCTTAAGGTTTTATATGTATATATATAAGGCTCAAACAATACTCTATTCTCTTTATACTCTACTAATATACATATTCATATATACTATAGATCTGTATACATTATTTACATATATTTAATCTATTGTACATATACATTTACTATTATACTATATTATACATATACACATACTTATACATATATACAAGTTCTCACACACACAACTCACAATCCAACACTTAGTTGCCTTTCTCTTCTTCTTTAAATACTTAGTCGAATTTTAGGTTACTGTCTCCCACACACACTTGGGTTACTATTCATCTAACCAAAAATTGGGTTTTTTATGGGTGGGCCAGTTCGGTACGTGGGATACACAACACCCCATTAGGGTGGAAGCAGACCACTACTATGAATCGGCCTTTGTCTATTTTTAAATATTTTAGAGTGCATTCTCAGGCCCAACATCAAGCCCAATAGCAGGCTTGCTACAGTGCATGGCCCCTGGCCACCAGTGTACAATATGCTCATATATGCTTGATATCAAGAGAGGAGACGAATGGGTTTGGGATATATGTGCGTCATGCGCTGACCATTGAGCGGTCATTGGCGCAGAAATGTTCTATACAGCTCTATGGGTTCCAACACGCACGTTGTGGTGCTTTGTTAGCGCCTAATTAAGCATTGTGTTGCATTCAGTTGCTTCCTGATTTTGAGGATTTGGCCATCGATTTGAGGGCTAGAAATAATTCTATACGGTACATAAATTTTATGGTTACAAAGCCCTTATATGGGCTACATAATTATATAGTTAATTTACAAAAATAGGTTACTTATATATATATTAAAATTAGTTAAAGAAAAGAAATAATACACATTAAATTAAGGTTTAATTTGTTAATTACTATACAAATGGATAAGTTAATCATGCAATTGACCCTATACAGAGTTAATTTATATAATAAATTATTTATTACACATTTTTAATTTATTTGAACATCTTAACTTTAATTTTTTACATTTAAATACATGTTTTAGATAGTTATATACATATTTAAGTTATAAATATCGTAATATAATGCAAATATAGCTTAAATAGGTCCAATATACTTAAAATTACTATACTTCGAGGTACAATCTAAATTACTTCATTAATAACTTAATTTACTAATTTATTTTACTTTAAGTTAATAATATACTTAATTAACTTAATAACTTAATAATCAAATTAATTTACAGGCCTGGAAGAGTATGTAATACTTAGTTAAATATGTATGTACATTATTAACCATGGTTATATGTATATAAATAGGTGTATATAATTACTTAGAATAATAAACATTTAGTTAATATAAATTAATATATAATTATACAATCAAGTTATATATACAATAAATCATCCTAAATACTTAATTTAATATATAGAATACATTCACAAGGTATTTATATACATTATTTGCATATTTTATAATATGCACATTTAGCTTAGTATTAAATTATATTTACAACTATATATACACTATACAAGGTATTTTTGGGCATTTTCTGATTTTTATGGTTTTTTATGTTTAATAAAGATAGGAGATGAGAGAGAAAGGGTGAGATGAGAGAGGAAGAGTTTCTTTTTGGTATTTTAAGTTTGGTTCCTTTATTAAATTCTGAAGTATACTAAACTGTCAGTTGCTATGTTCTATCAAGTCGGGGGTTCAGAATACTTAGAAACTTGGCATACACCTAGAAAAATACCTCATCCTACTTATGACAAGTTTATTTCAACTTTTATGACTTTTAATGATTTTTATTTATTTACAAGTCAAACACAAATACGGCCTTGAATGAGTTTGACACAAGAACCTTAAGGCCTTAAGATGTGATTTAAGGACTCAAAGAGTCCTAAACACATTCACATATTTTCATCCTAGCAAATAGAAGGTATTTAAGCATTTAAACAAGATTTTCATTAAGGATCCACTCAAATACATAATGGATAGTTGAAACACTTTAGATTTAAATCATGGATTACAAGTTAATTTGCAGTCTGAATTGGATCCAACGTAATACATATATGGTTGAACATTTAACTCCAACAGAATATAATAGCTGAAGCTCAAGAATCCCACAAAATTGAGCTCAATCACCTTGAAGACAGCTCAGTAGTAATTGCTATTGTTGTTGATGCAGCAATAATTAAGTTGCTAAAATATGCTTCCAGTAGCTAATAGCTGCCGTTTCAACTGCTATATTATCAACCAAGAACTGCTGCTGCTTTAGTAGCTGTGATTAGTAGCAATTGCTACTATTGCTTGCTACTCATGCCATGATTTAAACCAAATCCACTCTCAGATTAGATCTGAAAGCCCTAGATACAGTAAAAAACATTTCCATCCATGGATTCATTTAAAATCACTAAAAATCAATGTAAACCCTTTTACCTCAAAGTTTGAAAATCAATCTCTCAATTATAAAGTTCGAGACATCTTAATCCAATCCATTCTCTTTATTATAGATAACAAAAGAGAGATGGATTGGATTAACAGTGAATCCACTTCCCATTAGGCTCAAAATTAACGGTAAGACCTCCAAACATCTCAGTTAAACACTAAATATCAGACTGAAGATCTCTTGGATGAAAAATCGATGTTGCCCTATTTTGGGCATTTACTTTGAATTTATTACTGATCTGATCACCTGATCTTCTTGAACACCATTGATTGGTGTTCAAGGTGATTTAGCGACCATCTCAGAATCCATTGGGTCCTCGTTTAGCCTCAAATCAGTACCACTGATTTTCCGTGGTGAAACTACCCAAAATAAGGCTTAAATTTGTCATAAGCTCATCTAAAAATAAAATCCGAATTAAAACACATGAGTCATTGGAATACACCCAATTAAGTGATCAAAGCCTCGAATCGCTCAATTAAATTTGTTTAAAGTCGAATTAACTCCAAATCATGAGATTGGGCATGAAAAACAAATCTGAAAGAATCAAGTAATTCAAGGCAATCAAAACCAGATCGGGGATCTTTGTGAACATATAAGGTGAATGGAGACTTCTGGATGGATTTAAGCACTATCTAGATCGTGATGTCCAAGAACTTCAGATCTAGATATGCTCGGATGGATGGGGTGAATTGCAAATAAAAAAATAAGGAAAATTAGCATAAATGGTTTATGAGGTGTAGAGGAAGAACAATGAGTCAAAATGAGTGTGTGAAAACATCTCTCTGATCTGAATTGATCGAAGAGGGTGAAATTGATTCTAGGATAATCTAATTTTAATCTTCACTAATCTAAGCTAACACATCACTGAATTCATCATCTAAACTACATCTAACTAATCTACACTGCACTAACAAGCACTAAAATTATTCTAAGAAGCTCAAAAACCTAATCTAATAGAAGAATGGGACCTAAGGATCTCCACCCAGTGGATGGAGAAGAAGATTAATAGAGGGAGAGGGCTCCGGCAGAGGTGAAAATCCACTTGTTGGATTCTGGGTCGCCCTCAGGTGCTATGAGGTCCTTAGTGGTAAGAAAGAGTTAGAGAAGCGGAGCTTCATCACTACAGCAATGGAGCTAGAGGTAGAGTGAGGAGAGGGAACTGGAGGGAAGAAAGATCAACTTGAGAGATGTAGGTGGGGAGTCGATCATTTGCATGTGAGCTTTGGGGGTTGCTTAAGTCGCCGAGGGACTGAATCAGAGCACGGCTAGGTGTAATTAAGCATAATTAGGTTTAACGGTAGGATGAAGAGAAGAGAAACGTAGGAAGTTTTAAATCAAAAACCTGTCGTTGGATGAGATATGAGGGGAACGGTAATGCTATGCACAGGAGTGCAGGATGATTGGATCGTGATCTACCATTCAATTAGGGGCTTAAAGAATCAATAATGCCTGTGCATCGTGTTCTTTGAGCATGAATAGTGCCCGAGCAGTGTAGGTGTGTTTGGCGATTTACACAAAAGCCCTTAAGGCCGAAGTAGTGAAGAAATTGCAAAGGAACCCCTAAGTGGTTGAAAGTCAAGTGGAACTATCCCTACGGTCTTACAACAAGGTCCCTGGCAACTTCTCAAATAGGTCCTTGGTCTTTAAATTTGTATACAAGAAGGACATAAATGTAATCTAATGAATATAGGGTCTTATTGATGCCCAAATGCCATAAAGCTTTTATTAAAGCTTAATTGAACATTTAAGAGCATGATTTCACTTTCAATTTTGACTTTTGAGCTCAATGATGTGTTTAATTTGTAATTGGATCATCAAATTACACTTGTGAATAGAATATCTCATTTAATTGACCTAATTGTGCATTTTTAATATTAATTTGCTATTTTAGGTCATTTTCCTTATTTTCCACACTTAACCCATTTCTTGTGTTAATTATGTAGTGCTTAACCTAATTTCTAGCTTAACTTGGGCATTTTAGCTATGACGAGCCATACCTCAACACCTCACCTCTTCCAAAGCTCTGAGGAGCTGATCCTAAGCCCAGGATGCTCCTTAGAGTAGAAAAGTAAAATATTTTCTTGCTTCTCATCCCCCTTTGTGGAGCATCCCATGGCCATCCTCTCACCCCCAATCCGAATGTAGATCCTCGCTACGATGGTGTCCTGCCCCATCCTCCTTCATCCGATGCTGTTGTTCTTCGTCCAGGCTCTTAACACCATCCATGCACCGTCAAAGCGAGTCGTCCTCCAAGCAGCCAACGTGGGGGATTCTTCTCACCTCTTTCTATCTTTTATCTCTTTCTAGTGTAGTTGTAATTTCTTCCTTGATTACCTGTAGAAAACTTTGGTTAGATATATATTGATATTCCCTCTCTCTTTGCAAGTAGATTAGTTAGATAAAGATTTTGTTGATATGAACTCTTGCCTTATAAAAATACCAAAAAACTCACAAAAGATAAAAACACCAAAAATAAATAAATCGAAATGTAGATTTTCAAAATCAAATGTTTGCCTCCCCGTGTTTGGCTCGGGACTCACCTTGAGTTTCGGTTATAAATTTTATTTGGTCGTAGATTTTTATGCACTACAACAATGGGTTTCCAACTCAATTCCTTTTGTTTACGAAATCTCGTTGACCATTTTGCCATCGTTGCCAGGGAGGCAAAGCTCCTTGATTTTTCCACGTTTTTCTCCTTACCTAACTTTTATCTCACTTTTTCTTTGATCTTACTATGATTGCAGGTACTCTTTTGATGTGGGCCAGAGCGGTTAGATTGGAGAAAAGTGCTGATGAAGGTTCTGTAAGGGCATCCCCACCACCCATCCCCTAGATTTCATTCTGCCACCTAATAACTTAAACCCTAATTAATCTAGGATCTTGCATGAATCCTAGGTTAGTCCTGGTTGTTTGATTATCACTCCACTCACCTCACCCACCACCATAAATTAAAAATACAGAAAAAAAGATTACTCTTCTCTTATTGTGGGATTAAGCTAAAAGTGACACACCTTAAACACCTACAAATTCTCATCTTAAGGCACACAATCACTTTGATTCTACCACTTAACCTGGGACCTGACCTGTGGACCCGGTACACTTCAACTTAATACACATAAGTGAGTAGAAATATGAATAGGTTAAATATTTTTGTGTTCCTTAACTAAGTAGTGCAACAGGGCAATTGATTGATTTGATTAGGCCACACCACTTAAAATAGAAGAGATTCATTTAGTAGTTTGCTCTCTAAGGTTGATTTTTTTGGTTGAACCAGGCACTCTACATTATTTTTGATTCTAAAGGAATATATCACCGGTGCTTTCAAAACTTGGTGTGCCTCTTGAACTTGATTGAGTATATCTAAAGATTAAACTCTAAAAGCTACTAAGCAAGATTTGAACTTTAAAATCAACCTCATCTTTAGTAATCCTGCTTGAAAACCATTGGTTGTGAACTCACATACACTGAAACTGATTTTTGGGGGCACAACCCATCTAAAAGGTCCATTACATTCCAAGAGCACAATCATCCCAAGCCTAATTAAAGCTGAGTAGACGTTGGCCTTAACAATTAGCTTGCTCTTTGGGACTCGAATTGAGATTTTTTTTCCAATTAATCTGCTTCTATCGATCCATCTGATGTCTAGCAAGAGGAGTAGTGTCAAACGACCATAGTTGGGGGTATCAAAGGAGCCGGAGGTGCAAGCCAAAGGAAGAACCTTCTTCCCAATCCCTCCTAACTGGTTGAATTGACACGATAGAAGTAGACCAAATCATTTATTTCATCTCAAGACGGGTTATGAGAATCTGTAGGTCTTTAGGTTGCCCATATAAGGATATGTTTGGTTTGACTGTACTACAGGGCACCTTTCTCTCCTTCGTTTTCCCTCTTGCTTTGCCATGGATCCGTCCACATCTTGCTCACATTTGAACTCCTACCCCCTACCACCACTTATCCCCAAGATGATTACTATCTCGATCTGACTTATGACTACCCATCCACTAGTCGGGATAACTTTGATTGGTGATACAATTTCGGATGTCAAAGTCCAGGGTCTAACCTTGGACATGAAGACTATGATTATTGTCCTTCTCTTGCATACACCGAGGACAAATCTTCACCCTTTGTTGGACAACCCAACATGATCTATAATGAAGAAGGATATGATGATTATAACACCTACCTTCCCCTGGATTATGCTGAACATAGGTCACCACCCTTCTTTGAATAACCTGAAATGACCTATTATTAGGGAGGACCCCGAGAACCTCAATATCTTTACTCCCCTAGATTTAATCCAAACCCACCCAACCCTGAACTGAACCATTTGGTTCCAGTGAACCATGTCCAAGATACAGAGTTGGCTAACTTGAGGAGCACCAAACAATCTTTGGAAACTCAGCCAACACTAAGTACTAAAGCATTAGAGCCTATGATCAAAATTATTGATGAGCTTAATAGTTCTTTATTAGATTGGCTCCAAGACGTTAAGGATAAGGGCCTGGGTGAGTTTTTGCTTGGAAAATTATTGAGATTGAGAGTGAAATTCCTGGTTGCCCTAGTCCAATCTTGGGATTTTTCTCAAGATGAACCCTCTTCAAGAGAGCCAATGTCAGAAACTGCTCAGGTGACAATAAGGGGGATAATTTTTATGAGACCGAGGATGATCAGGTTGGTCTCGAATAATCCATTGAAAATGAACCAATTTTCTCACCCGAGATCCCCAAGCCAAAGAGCGAGGAAAAAAATGTCTCCATGGACTAGGAAGTGACAGATGATTTTGAGACATATATAATTGAAGATCAAGAATTCTTGGATTCTAATGGTGAAGAATCTTTGTAGAGCAGATCAAATTTTCATGAAATTTAGTTGATATTTTGTTTATTCCACCCTTTTCATGCCTTTATTTTTACAATGAGGTGATTGCATTAGTTAGGCATGGGGGGTGGATACTTAAACCTGAAAATATTTTGTTAGCTCTGTAGAATTTCTTTTATTTTCTTTTTTAAAAAAATTAGAAATTCAAAAAGATAAAAAAATTAGAATTAGGGGAAGAGAACTTAGGCATTAGGAGTTAATAACTTTAGGAAATAATATGATAGGATTTGAACACTTAGACTCTTTAGGTCTTTGGGCTTAATCAGCCCGGATGTCCACTAAAATGTGGATCTGTTTCTCGAGTCCTCTCCATGTTAATTTAATTTTAATTTGGCTAATTAATTGGGGTGATAAGTACATGACTTATCAACCTGCCCTCTAATTTGAGAGGACTTTGAGTCCAAAGCATCCACAGACTATTTGCACTGACTCACTTTTCAGCGATTTCTACAGAAATTAGGTAGCTAATGAACTTTCTAGGGAAGTATGGCTGACAAGTTATCGCAGGTAACAGCCCATTGGCCAGTTGTCTAGAGCCCAACTACACGACCTTACTCCTACTATGTTTAGGTAAATCATAGATCATTACTTGTCAACAAAATGAATTGTGCTCGAATTTGGCTTAGTTAATAGTTTAGAACAAGTCAAAGGGTGGGCAAACAGGTCGGGATGACTGTTGCGGATGATTCCAATCTTTGACATAGGTATCAAAGGTGGAGTTGATTGTTATAAAGTTTGAACGCTAAAGTGCAATATGAATTCAACTCAAGACAAATCAGAACGGTGTCGGGTTTTTGAAATTACGAGTTACCTCCTGCTAAGTGCTAAATTCAATGCCTTCAGTTGATCAGAAGGCAGTCGAGGAGAAGGGGTGGTCAGATTGGAAGAATTTTGTAGAAAAAGCACCTTGACGGTTAGCTTGGTTTGTCCAACCAGGTGCTTGTTCAAATCAAATGCTTGATGATGCAGACCAAACCCAATAAGTTTGGTGGGCTAAGGAATGTAAATCAATAGGTGTGGAGCCCACTAGATTCTTTGTGGCTCAAATAGGTGTGGAAATGTGAATCGAGGGTTTAGTTATATCAGCTCAGCCAGATCAGAGTAGAAGTAGGAACCCTACTGGTGGGATCGGAGGGGGACAATATATGGCTATTAGTTTGATCAATGTCCCATTCACTATTGAAACATGGTGGTGAATCATACTCATCCGGATGAGAAAGAGATGAGTCAGTAAAAGTTGAATCTAGCCGTGGATCGGGGTTGGGATAGATTTATGAAAGGCTCTGGCTCGATAGTATGAGGTAGGGCTACTTTGAGTTCCAAATCATTGGCCTCAGAATCAGAATCAAAGAATGAATCATGGATACTGAGGTAGTAAATCAGCTCATAATCATCTTTGAACAACGATTCTCCTAAATTAGAGTATGATTCAAAATCATTGTAGAATTTGCGGAAATCGCCTTCTAAACTTGACTCAGGATTGACTTTTCCACCACATAATAAATCAAGATGCATGGAGTTGTCAACCTAACATTGGTCTAACCTAGTTTCAAAGTGTAAGCTCACAGGGATATCCTTATTAGGCGTAGGCTCAAGTTCAGGGTATTTAGGGTAGATCCAATCAAATCCCAACTCTTCCAACTCCTCTGATTTTGTATCGTAAATTGGTTTGACTTCTAACAAATCAATTTGTTCTTTTGAGGAGTCTGGAGAGGTATAATCATCAAATATAGGCTTAAGATCATGGTTCAAATCTAAAATCTTGTTCTCATCACATTGAGCCTCATGATCATCCCAACTAGGCTTAGATCTAGATTCTAGGTTAGGTGTAGGAATTGGGTCTCTAGAATCTTGAGTTGGTTCTATTGGGATGTCAGAATTACTCTTGAGGAATACCTTAACAAGATAAGGTGCAGGAGTTACATCCTAAAGCGATTCTAAATCAAACTCAACACAGGTGTTTTGAAAATCTAGGCTTGATGAACCAATTTCACAGCTTCTTATGGTTGGCCCATAATCAGGAACACCTATAACTAGATCTACCCAACTCAAAGCCTAATCAGGTCTTTCATTCTACACAAAATCATAATCTGGTTCCATTTAGGTTGGGGATCCATAACAACCTCCATTTTCGTACTCGGGCTCTGGGAAATTGTATTCATCCACAAAATTGCTCCAAGATGCATTATTAATTTCTAGGCCATGATTTGGGTATTTTTGATCAGTGGCTTCTTGCAACATATTTAGCATATTCCCACATTTTCCAATGATATCTTGGTGTATTTCCCAAAGTGGTGGATTTATCAAACATTGTAGACACTCAGTGCTATGCAATCTCCACAATTCACTGTACTCCGATAAGAGAGTCTCTCGGGTTGAACAACGTATCATTTCTGTTATCATCATCCTGGCATGGTCCATAATGAGGTTTGCTATTTCTGGTACATTAACATGAACTCTATTAAAGGGATTTGAGGTTTTGTAATATTTTTCACTATGTCTAAGAGCAGCCTCGATCATTTTCTCTTTTATGCTTTTACTGGATTCAAGTTTATTGAACATGTTTCCTATGTTGTTAGGTTGCATCTCCAAATTAGGTTGTGGATCAGGATGAGGAATCAAATTCAGGTCCAGATTGATTGATCCGATCAGATCATATTTCACCTAAATGATCAACTCTTATGGAGGCCTCTAGGTCAAACCTAGGGACCACTTCTTGTGTATGTGCATTAAAGAATAGATGAGGGACTGGATGTGTATTGGAGGCAATCAAGGCACCCAAAAATTTTGGATGATTTGTTTGAGGTAGATGGACCACTTGATCAAAAATCCACACACTTGAGAATTACTTGGGTAGCCAAGAAGGGAGAGTCCCGCAAAGACCCCTACACGGTAGAACATCCCCATGGGTTACAGGGTTTCCCTCACCGACCGTCCTTAGCATTGCGGTTCCAAGTAGACCGGAATGCATGAATTGAGACCTAAATCTACCAATTTTAGCACTAATTGTGCCTCGAATTTCACCTGATTTAGAAGTTAATCAAAATTGTGACCAAATTTGTAGGTTGATTGATTCACAAAGTGAACGAACTTCACCTGACTTGTTTTAAGATTGAGGATAAAATTTTGGTCAAAGCACCCAAACCACCCTAATTGGTTATCAGTAGGTTATTAGGTCACAAATTTTATTGTTCAAGTGAATTTAGATCCTTGATTTTAGGGTTCACTTGATTAGATCAGTTCAAATAAGGGCCTAGGTAGCACAGAAATGCGGGAAGATCAATTTCCTTAATTGCAGGCAAGTGTCTACTAACACTTCAAAACCCTAACGGGTCACCCCAATTGGCTCTAATTCCAAGTCCAATTTGAATCCAAATATGACACCTTAGACTCAAACAAGAGGATGAGTAGTTTAAGATGAGAAATTTAGTGCGAATCCCAAATAGGTACAGGAAGTAAGGATGGGAAATCTCTAATCAAATTGCATCAACTTCAATATGATTTTAATCAATATCAAAAATCTGGAAACTTTTTGCCATTAAATGATAATTACTAGGAAAGTAAGGGAAGTTTATGCTAATTGATTTGTTTCCTTTTTATCTTCCCAAGAATAGAAAATGATTAGGGAAGAAAAGAAAATTATACCTACCCCTGGAGAGGTTGATTGTGTGGAAGATCTATTGGCGATTCACCTCGCAACAACAAAATAAAGCAGATATGGCAAGCTAGAAATCAACTCAATAATCAAGAATGATATGACTAGTGGTGGATTATGTGTTGCTTCTTGATGCATATGCAACTGAATAGCCTAAAATGTCTATTTATGCATGTTCTTAGTATTATAGTTGCATCATACATTAGAAATATTGCATAACAAGCATCATCTTGCATTTAGGTTAGGTTGTGTAAATTTCAGGTTAATTTTCCCTTTTTATGGTCAGGTAGCAGGGCGAATTTTAATCAGGGCCTTGAATTGAAGATCCAACCATACGGATCTGATCAGGGCGATGGTTGGAGTTCAACGACTCCAAGATTGCCTTGATCAGACTTCCGTAGCATCAGATATAATTCGAGGAAGGTTAGAGATCAAGGGCCAAGATGGTGTCAATCTACACTTTAGACGACAAATCCGACTGCATGGATGGGTTCAGATCGATGATCGTAGCCTAATGGTGTGAAAATCGACCTATTCCGACATTCGTGGCACCTTCTGGAAGTCACAAAAGATGGATGGCCAACATGGCTCCACGTGGCACCATCTCGACCGCCCAAACTGGCCTAGCAGAAGACTAAAGACCCACCGCGCTCTCACTCTCTCCTCAATGCAAGATACAAGTGCTCACGCCGCGGTTAAAAGCTTGAAAAAGAAGGCACAGCGCAGCAGTTAAGGCATTATGGGAGCTGAGAGTGCACGTTTGAGTCATGCGCAACGCATCTCCTCGTCCCGCACAGGCGCAAAATCCAGCTGCCCGATCTGACGCCAATGGCCTAGATCCTCGGATCATGCGAACATGCGATTGAACTCTCACCGCATAGGCGTGATTAGATGCGTGATGTAAAGGGTGGGTTGGCATGTGATGATGACCCTCCGATCTGGATCCAGCGGCTTGGAATGGGGCTACGTCATGCTATAACAGGTGAAGATGAAGCGGTAGCAGCACGATCGTGGCCATCTGATCTTGATCGGATGGCTGAGATCTACGCTCAGCTGCTCAACGTCTGAAGTCCGAGGGGCTCGAGTGCATTTAAGCCGTCCGATCTTTCGATTGGATGGCTGAGAATTAATGGGCAGTGAGCGTTAAGGCATGAGGAAGGAGAGAGGGCGCAGGTGGGCATGCACTAAACTCACATTTGGGGGCTTTAGTGACATTTAAATACGTCACTAAAGACCCTTGATTTAATGTTTTTAAGTGAAATGACCTTTGTACCCCCTCCAATCTACACCTATATATAGCCCTACGACCCCCACATATTTCTCATCCCTTCCTCTCTTCTCTCACCCCCTCCAAAGTTCTAAGAGCTTGTCCCAAACCTGGAATGCTCCTCTAGAGTAAAGTTTAGAATTTTTTCCACCTTCTCCCCCCTTCATGGAGCATCCCACAGTTGTCCTCTCACTCTGTTCAGGAAGAGGATTCCGCGACAATGACGACATCCTGCCTCACCACAGGTTCCTCCTGCTTCGTCCTCCTTCTTCCTGCTCCGTCCACCATCTTCCAGGCATCGTTCTGTTCGGCTCGTCCTCCAAGTAGCCGTCAAGGAGGATAACTTCTCTCTATCTTCTCTTTTACTGCTTTCTAATATAGATTTCCCGCTTTCTAGTGTAGATTTCCTTCTTTCTAGTATAATGGGTAGTTGTAATTGTAATGAACATCAACTTGTGGTAATCAAATCCATGTTTATTCCATCTCTATTTTCTCTTTATTTGTAATATTCTCTCTCTCTCTCTTCTTTTCTTTATTCTTTAAGTAGATAGTTAGTTTAGATTCAATTCGAGTAGCTAATCTACTTCGTGACAATTAAACAAATGTGGTTTTGAATCAAACATCTGCCTCCCTATGTTCAACTAGGAATTACTTTATGAATTTCGGTATAAATTTATTTGTTGATAGATTTCTTCGCAAATCGAACTACAATGACAGGCTTTTCAAAATCCAATCCTTTTTGCGTAGTTTTCCAATCTCAAAATTTTTTCGCCGTTGTCAAGGAGGTGACGGTCTTTGACTTCTCACGTTTTCTCACCTTACTTATCTTTTACCTCAGTTCTCTCCTTTCTTATTATGATTGTAGGTACCCTTACGAGGTGAGCAAAAGTGGTAGATTGGAGTAAAGTGTGGTTGAAGGGTTTGTAAGTTTACCCCTGCCTCCCCACCCATTAGATTTCATTCCATCACTTAATAACACAAACCTTAATTAACCTAGGAGTTCTCTTAAACCCTAAGGTCAATTTTGATTGTTTGGTTGTCACCTCCACCCACCTCACCCTCCACATATAAAAGAAAAATTAAAAAAAAAAAACTCATAGAGGTACACAACCTCTTCTGATTTTCAAACTCAATCAGTAAACCGATCTTTGGAACTGATACACACACTCAAAAATATAATTGAGTAGAAATCAGATTAGGTAATCATTTGTGTGCCTATCTAAGTGGTGCATCAGGCCAATTGTTTGAGTTGATTGGGTTGCACCACTTAAATTAAAATCAACTCATCAAGTAGCTGCTATATAGGATCAACTTTTAGGAATTTACCAGGCACTCCACATGCTTTTTAAGCTTTAAAGGAAAACATCTTCACCTGCGTTTTCAAAGCCCGGTGTGCCAACTGAACTTCATTGAATACACTTAAAGTTGAATCCTAAAAGCTACTAAGCAAGATTTAAACCCTAAAATTCACCACATCCAAAAATAATCTTGCTTGAAAACCATTGGTTGTGCACACACACACATATCAATCAATCATTAAAGGTACAACCCAAATAAAGGGCCCATCACATTCCAAAGTACATTCAAACCTAACCCTAATTAAAATAGAGTAGATGTTGGCCCTAAGGATTTGACTCACTCTTCGGAGCTCAGACCGAGATTATTTTCGATTAGTCTATTTCTATCGTTCAATCTGATGTCTAGCAAGTGGAGCAGAATCAAACGATCGTGGCTGGGGGTACACTAGGAACCTGAGGCGCAAGCCAAAGGAAGAACCTTCTCCCCAGTCCCTCTCTCTAACTGGTTGGATTGACCAGAAAGAAGTAGATCAAATCGTTTATTAATCTCAAGATGGGTTTTGGGAGTCTGTAGGTCTTTAGGCTAGCCCACTTAAGGATAGGTTTGTTTGTTTGTATTGTAGGGCACCTTTCTTCTTCCTGTTCTATCATGGATCCTTCAACATCTTATTTGCACTTCCACTCCTACCCTTCTACTACTTATTCCCAAAATGATTATTACTCCAACAAGACTTATTCTCATCGATCTTCTAGTTTGGATAATCCTAATTGGGAATATAGTTTCAGAACTCCGTGTTTAGGGTTTAACCCTGGACACCATCATCTTGATTCTTATCCTTCTCCGAGCTACACTGATTATAGATCATCACCCTCATTTGGACAACCTAATATGATCTACAATCAAGAAGGATACATTGATCCTTACCCTTCTGCCTTTAGGTCATCACCACCTTATGAACAACATGAAATGACCTATTATCAGGGAGGGTATCAAGATCCTCAATTCGTTAACTCCCCTGCACTGAACCTAAACCACCCCACCTTGAACCAAACCATGTGGTTCAGGTTAACCAGGTCCAAGAAAAGGTGTTGGCTAACTTGAGGAACACCAAACAATCTTTAGAAGCTCAGCCAACACCTTGCACTGTAGAATTGGAACCCCTGATTGAAATAATTGATGATCTGAACAAGTATTTGTTGGATTCGTTCCAAGATGTAAAGGATAAAGGCCCAGGTAAGTTTTTACTTGGGAAATTATCAAAATTGAGGATGAAATTTGTGGTTGCATTAGTTTAATCTTGGGATGATTCCTAGGATGAACCCCTTTAGGAGAGCCAATGTCAGAACCCACTCGAACAACTATTAGGGGGGACACGTGTTACGAGACCAAGATTGACTAGATTGGTCTAAAGCAACCAATTAAGGATGAACTGATTTCTTCACTTGAGATCCTTGAGTCGAGGTACGAGGAAACGTATGTCTCCATGGATTAGAAAGTGGTTGATAATTTTGACACATACATTAATGTGGATTCAGATTTATTTAATTCTGAAGGTGAAGAATCATTATGCGAAGTCTCACATGAGTTTACAGAACACGATTTCAGTAAGACTACTGGGCCTGAGGAATTCAATAAATCATTTGATGGCCCTAAAATTGAGGAACTTCATCCTGTTGGGGCTCACATGGTGGATTCAGATTTTAATTTCATGAAGGATTTAATTCAAAGCCCCATTCCTCAATTACACCCCTTTGATTTTACTGATGATTTTGATTTTGAAATCACTAAACCCAAGTCCATTCTGATTCAGTCACATCTTTTAGACTTGGAAAATTCAGATGGGGTGATTAATATGCAGGAGGTCCCAGATTTGAAATCCTGATTGCAGAGGATAGAAAGTGGGAAATGTTGATTTGGGAAGTCGATTCCAAAGGAAGCAAAAAACCAAGCCTAAGGGTTCCAATTTGTCTAAAACTCCCAACCTTCTACCAGGACCCTTATGACATATTTTCAGAGGATGTCCGACCTAAGCACACATTCATTGATTATCCTTTTGAGCTTGATTTCCCTATAACCTGACTTTTTAGTCTTGGGTTGCATCCTTACAAATCGCAGGCTCATCCCCACTTACATATTGATTTCAGGTTTTGGATAATTTTTATCCAGAACCTTAGATATACTCGACCATGGGGTACGGGTCTGCATCACAATCTGGTCCACATCTGTGGACATCTGCTGGTAGGTCCTGAGGTGAATCTTTTTATTCTGATTCTAACATGCACCTGTGAATTCTCTATTTCTTCCTTATTTGTATAGTGTGCCTAGCTGAGGGCATAAACTTTAGCACATATACAGGTTCTTTTAATCTCGAAGCCGACCTGTTATTCACGTAATTCTGGTGCTTTCTACTCTATTCCACTATGTTCCATGTCTTTTAATACAATGTGGACATTGCATTAGACAGGCATCGGGGGTTGATATTCATTTCTAAATCATCTTGTTAGCTCCGTTGATTCTTGTTA
Organism: Thalassia testudinum; assembly: GCA_037157565.1. NCBI lineage: Eukaryota > Viridiplantae > Streptophyta > Magnoliopsida > Alismatales > Hydrocharitaceae > Thalassia > Thalassia testudinum. The sequence goes on from JAZHRO010000024.1 coordinate 151,911,243, forward strand.
TTTTTTCCTTTATTTTTGAAAAAAAAAATTGAACTAGGAAAGAATATTTGGGCATCAGGACTTTTTAATATTTGGAAATAATATAGTAGGATCTGAACACTAAGACCCTTCAGGTCTTTGGGATTAATTAGCCCAGGTATCCACTAAAATGTAGATTTGTTTATCGAGTCCTTGCCATCCAGAATTCTATTTTAACTTGATTAAATAAGTTGGGGTGATAAGTACACGATTTATCAACTCGCCCTCTGATTTGCGGGAACTTTAAGTCTAAGCATCTACACACTATTTGCACTGACTCGTTGTTCGACGGTTTTAATGGAAATTGGGTACGTAATGAAACTTCTAGGGTGGTATGGCTGGCAAGCTTTCATGGGTAACTGCCCATAGGTAGGCTGTCCAGAGCCCAGCCACTGGACCATTCTTTTCCTGCTGTCTTTAGGTAAATCTTAGATCAGGGATGCCACCAAGTTAAAAAAGAGAAAAAGAAAGTCCAAAAAGAGAAAAAAGAAAAGAAAAAGAAAAAGAAAAGGAGAAAAAGAGAAAAAGAAAAACAAAAGAAAAAAGCCACACTTCACCGCACGAGTATGGCTGGCAAGTTATCGTGGGTAACAACCCATTGGTAGGTTGTCCAGATCCCAGCTTAAGAAATGCATGAAAAATTCCAAAACTCTTTGAAAGAGGCGGAGAAGTAGAATAAGCTAGGGAGATATGTAGGTTTCCCTTCGAAGAGGGGTGACGTAATAAATGCGGAAATAAAATATAAAGCAATCTCACCAAAGAAAACCAATCACACAAAAAGACAATCACACAAAGAACACAAGAATTTTTAGGTGGAAACCCAAACTAGGTGAAAACCACCACCTAACCCTCTCGAGTTAGGATTTTCTGATCAACTAAGTTGATCAAAATCCAATAAACCGAATCACTTAAAACGAGGGTGATTCAACCTCAATACAACCACGCTACAAGTACGAGGGTAGCGTTCCTCAACCCCTTCTCTCCACGAGAAGAATTTTGTCTCACGAAGGAGACGGGAATTCGCAAAGCGAATACCCAACCAAAAGACAAAGATAAAATAAAACAAGTAATCCTATAGAGCCAACAAAGTAATTTAAACCTAGCTTCTATAGGAAATAGGAAACTCCCCTTTGCAAGGAGTGCATCGAGTTGATGACGCGGTGCGTGTGCCATGCGATGGCGCAATGTCATTCTCGTGAACAACGGCGGGAGAGCGAGTGCGCAAAGGTAATTTAGCTCTCTAGGTGTAGGAGCTTAAGCTTGGAGAGCAAGAGAGATACAAAATGGTTTGAAAGTATATTGCAAGGTGTGTCTTGGTGTATCTTGGTCTGTCTTAGTGTTCCAAAGGTTTCCCTCTATTTATAAAGGCCTTAGGAAGGCTTTAGAAGGCTTGGAAATGCTTCCAGAGCCGTTGGGTGCAAAGCCGAAGAGAATCAGGCTGAAATCAGGACAATGATTACACTTGATAGGGTGATCAGACGTCTAATTCTTGCATTAGACGTCTGGAAGGCCAATTTAAGACGTCTAATTTAAAGTTCAGACATCTGATTCTATGCGGGTTTCCTCCTGACTTGAATCAGATCTAAACAGGGTTTTGGTTCAAGTTGATCAGATGACATACAGGACATCTGGCACTATGCTCGGACATCTAGAAACCAACTTTTTCTACGGAATGGATTTGCAATGGCTAGAAAATCTCTGAGAAGAGATTTTCGGGTCAGTTGAGGCAAAACGGTCAATTATCAGATGTCTGGAAAGGCCTAAGGACGTCTGATAAGGCTCTAACGGTCATATTCTGCAGTGCCTGCTAAGCTAGCCAACGGTCCACTATCTGGACGTCTGGCAAGTCCATCAGACGTCTCCTAAGACGTCTGGTATAAGGTCTGGACGTCTGATTTCATCAGAAAGAACTAGCTATGTCCAGCCTAACAGATATCAGACGTCTGAAACAACAATCAGACGTCTTAAAATACTTTATCAGACGTCTGATTTGGGAATTAGACGTCTGGAAGTGCTGTTTGAACCCTATATTGGTTTTCTAAGTATTTTACAGAAAACCTAAGTATCCTAGCGTTGTGCCGGTGTTCCTAGGACTACTGTTAGGGTACTTTGAGGCTCTTTAACATAATATTCTAAGAAAAACTAAGAGTAAGAAAATAAAGACAAGGGATACAAGAAAGGATTAAAAAGAATCTATCCTATTCTTCTTGTCTTCTATCTTCAATCTGTCGCTCCACACGAACCTCCTCTGTTCTTCATTAAGCTCCTCCAATCCATCCTGGATGCGAGCTCGAGTTCCGTCTAAACACGTCCACATTTGCAATTGACCTGAAATCTAGGACTCAAATTGCAAATGTTAAATAACACGTGTTTTGTTATCATCAAAACAAATGATCGTGGTGCTCTAGCACCAACAAGATATACACTGGATTCACCCTTGTGTTGACCCCATAAAAATAAAAGTAGGGAGAAAGCTACTGGTCGTATAGATAAACCTTTAGGCAGAATTCTTTTTAAGGTTACCTAGGGGTGTAGAAACCTGAAGTCCATTCTGATTGCCGATCAACGTGTCTATCAGATTCACAAAAAGATGTTTAGAACTTAGGGTTCTCCTCAAGTCTTGGGTGGGTTGAGTGGCCGTAGAAAGCCGCTCTGTAACCCTAAACTAAAAAATAAAAAAAAAATAGAATAGAAGAAAAAGAGAAAAAGAGATCCTTCTTTGAACAAGGTGAGGGCTTAAGGGGATCTGCATTTTGGCAGATACCCGAGCACTCTTATGTCATTGAAAATTCAGGTCCTAAGTAAAAATTTCTTAATGTTGAGAATGACTTTTGCCCGAGTAATCCAATCCTAATTCTTTTATAAGTAGCATGCAGTTTTTGCTAGGGACTAGCAAAAGATAGGCAAGAGGGTGTGATGCATATGCATCTGAATAGCCTAAAATGTCTATTTATGCATGTTCTTAGTATTATAGTTGCATCATACATTATAAATATTGCATAACATGCATCATCTTGCATTTAGGTTAGGCTGTGTAAATTTTAGGTTAATTTTCCCTTTTTATGTGACTTTTAATCAGGGCCTCAGATCAAAGATCCAACCATACAGATCTGATTAGGGTGACGATTGGAGTTCAACGACACCAAGATCACCCTGATCGGACTTCCATAGCATCAGATATAATCCATGGAAGGTCAGAGATCAAGGGCAAGATGGTATCAATCCATACTTCAAATGACAAATCTGACTGTACGGATGGGTTTGGATCAACGATCGCAGCCTAACATCGTGAAAATCGGCCCAATCCGACATTCGTGGCACCTTCTAGAAGTCACAGAAGATGGATGGCCAAGATGGAGCCACATGGTGCTATCTCGACCGCCCAAACCAGCCCAACATAAGAGTAAAGACCCACGCATTCTCACTCTCTCCTCAATGCAAGATCAAAACTGGGCTGTTTGATCTTGATCCAACAGCCACAAGCATGCACGCCATGGTTAAAAACTTGACAAAGAAGAAGGCACAGCACAGTTGTTAAGGCATTATAGGAGCTGAGAGCATGCATTCGAGTCATGCACAACGCATCTCCTCTTCCTACACAGGCGAAAAATCCAGTCGCCCAATCTGATGCCAACGGCCCAATTCCTCGGATAAGGCAGACGTGTGATTGAATGCTCGCCGCGTACGCATGATCAGACGCGTGACGTAAAGGGAGGGCTAGCACGCGATGGTGACCCTTCGATCTGGATCCAGCTGCTTGGAATGGGGCTACATCACGCCATAACGGGTGAAGTAGTAGCGGCACTATCGTGGCCATCTGATCTTGATCGAACGGCTGAGATCTATGCTCAGCAGCTCAACGTCCGAAGTCAGAGGGGCTCGAGTGCATTCAAGCCATCCGATCTTTCAATCGGATGGCCGAGAATGCACGGGCAGTGAGTGCTGAGGCACGAGAAAGGAGAGAGGGCGTGGGCGGGCTTGCACTAAGCTCACGTTTGGGTTCTTTAGTGACGTTTAAATACGTCACTAGAGATCCCTAATTTAATGTTTTTAAGTGAAATGACCTTTGTACCCCCTCCAATCTACACCTATATTTAGCCCTACAACCCCCACATATTTCTCATCCCTTCCTCTCTTCTCTTACCCCCTCTAGAGTTTTAAGAGCTTGTCCCAAACCCAAGATGCTCCTCTAGAGTAGAAATTAGAATTTTTTCCACCTTCTCCCCCCTTCGTGGAGCATTCCGCAGTTGTCCTTTCACTCCATTCAGGAAGTGGATCCTATGATGATGAAGGCATCCTACCTCACCCTAGGTTCCTCCCACTTAATCCTCCTTCTTCCTGCTCCGTCCTTCGTCTTCCAGGCGTCGTCCCATCCGGCTCGTCCTCCAAGTAGCCATTAAGGATGATAACTTCTCTCTATCTTCTATTTTACTACTTTCTAGTGTAGATTTCCTGCTTTCTAGTGTAACGAGTAGTTGTAATTGTAATGAACATCAACTTGTGGTAATGAAATCCATGTTTATTCTATCTATGTTTTCTCTTTATTTGTAATATTCTCTCTTTGTCTTCTATTCTTTATTCTTTAAGTAGATAGTTTAGATTCAATTCGACTAGCCTACTTCATGACAATTAAACAAATGCGATTTTGAATCAAACATCTGCCTCATTGTGTTCAACTTGGAATTTCTTTACGAATTTCCTTATAAATTTATTTGTTGATGGATTTCTTCATAAATCGAACTACAAAGATGGGTTTTTCAAAATCCAATCCTTTTTGCATAGTTTTCCGATCTCAACACTCCCCGACAACAGTGCCAAAATGTTGATATGCTTCTACCGTGTTTTTAAAAAGAGGTGTATTCTAGTATAGGCCATAAAAGCATAACAACACTTAAATTTGTAAAGCTCAAAAAAGAGTGAGTTTTCGAGATTGTTCGCAAGGAGCAAAATTAGAATTCAATCAACTAATCAAATATAGATGATGAGCATGAAAAATGATTCATAAGAAATAGTATGCATTGAGTAATCAATCATCAAAATATATAAGAAATTTGAGTTTTCCAATGAGTCAAAAGAAATACACAAGAGGCTAAAAGAATTAATTTTTATACTTAGCAAAAGCCTCTCTTAATTCCCAATACTTAACCTTACTTGTCAACACTTAGTACATAGAACTCATCTCCTCAACTATTCAGCACTTAGCATTCACAAATCCTCACAAAGCAGATGTCTGTGAAGAGTCACAGATGCCTTAAGTCTTCAAACCCAAATACCTCTGCAGCAAAACCCTCCTCGCTCTCTCTTGCTGACGAGATCACATGCATGGGCTACCTAATTACATAAATGCATAAATATTATCATAATATTTACATGTACATAGCATACTTTAATATGTAAATAAATTAGTTTATAAAATTGGTTGCATAGTTCATACTTGGCATTCATATGTAAAAGAAATAGAGGATAGTAAATAGTATAATTTAGTTGACATGCATACATGTATACATTACATACATTATTTTGGGTTTACATGCAAATAACCAAGTCTTTCTTCTGACATAGATGCACGTGTTGCCACGGACTCCCACCACCAACCAAACTACTCTGCTATAGCACTAAGCTCCTCTGAACCCCCTCATGATTACAATGCATCATCTCACAACCACCTTGAGATCTTCGTCAAGCTGTTGCGGAGACTTCAGGGAATAAACAAATGGAGGAAGCATCTATAAAGGAGTGTAGCGGCCACGGGGAGGGGGATCCATCCACACCATGTACCGAGCTTGCACCGTGAACTCCCAAGTGTGCATGGTGGCCCCAACTTCCCCAACATCGCCCTCCAGAGAGGAGTGTTCCTTCCTCTCTCAACCTTCACCGTGCGCCCAACTTCACAACTGCGAGACACTGCGACCACACCCCTGACCACCACTTTGAGCCACCATAAGAACCTTCAACCGCATGCCTTTCATTTAGTTAAGTCATTCAGGAACCTTTCCGGATGTCTGAAGACCACCATCATGCTCCATCTTGACCTCAGCAGCAACTCCCCTCGCTTGCTCTTATGCATACCCTCGTGTGATCACACCTCTATGCACCACCACCGTGTGCGCCACCCTTGTCGGCATCCCGCCCCTTGCATACAGCCTCTACGTCTTCTTCTTCTTCAATACTATTCTTCTTCTCCAAGAAGAACCCAATGCCAGCAGTCCATGTCCACATGCAGCCACTACAATGCACTGTCATTCTCCACGTTGTTGCCTTTGTTGAGCTCGCCTTCACCTCATGCGCTTGGTCACGTCCTCAAACAAACCCACCACAACCCTCGTGCATGCGAGGAGTGACCCACCACCGGCGGGCTCTTCCTCGCCATCCAGCAACCTTCGACCGCCGCTGTTGATGCCACTACTGCCATCGGGATCCCCTTATCACCGGCGACCTCCTTCGAGCTTTGTAGCTCCAATTGTGCCTCCCTCTTCCCATGCACACGAGGGGAACGAACTCCCCTATTTTGGTACAGTTTAGGTTCTATTAATATTTATGATGGATACCATTGCCACTTCTCATTTATTTCATAAATTATTTGAGGTGAATTTGCTTGTGTGCCCTCCTGAATTACTCTATTTTGCATTGATGTCAATTCAAGCCATTCTTCATCTCATTTGATTCTACAACTTAGTGTCAAATTTATTTTGCATCATATTAGCAACGTATAAAGTGTCCAAATAATACATCAAAAATTTTGGTGCATTTATTGCGATTGTTCCTCCCTGTGGATACAACTTGATTTTGTGGTTCAATGCCACTATATTTTTAGTAATTTTTGATCGAGGGTTTTCTACCACATTGCTTACTACGATGCATTACTTTTTTTGACTATTTCTGCATGCGAAAATCCCCTTGATCAAATGCCACCGTTGCTGGGTAGGCAATTGATGCAATAGGTCACATGGTTTATTTCTGACTATTTTCAGGTGTGCGTTTATCTACCCATTCTCTATTCTTTTGTGTGTGGTACATTCATGAGAAGGAGGAGCATGCAGCGGAGACAATACGGTTGGTGGACCTTGACACTAGCTGGGAGATGGCAATAGGAATCTGTGGGCCTTGATCCCACGCACTTGAAGACGCACGGAGAAATGTCTAGAAGGATTCTGCCTCTTAGATTTCTGATTTAGCATTCTAGAGTAGACTCTTAGGATTTAGTTTAGCTATAATTTTTCTCACCCTTTAATTTGGGGCTAGTTTTTGGGGAGTGTCCATAGTTCCTTAGATTCTAAGTTTATTCGTAGTTAGTTAGTTTCTTTTGATTGCGCATTTATATATATATATATATATATAAATCCAAACTATCTACTAGAAGCAGCATATCTTTAGGGTGACCATCTGGGATTGCTTGAGTAGCATCTAGATTTTCTTACTGTATTGCATACATTTTTGCATTGAAGAGTCTGGAGCAAGGTACGGACCTCCTTTCTTTCTGCATCAATTATCTGCACACGCATTGCATTTAGACATAAGTAAAGAAGACCACTTAAGTTGACCTAAAAAGATTAATCAAGTGGTCACATTACTTCTTGAAAAGAAAGTAAAATATATCGGAAGTGGTTGAATAAGTTCATTGCGATTTTCAAAAGAAAAATCACTTTTCGTGGTGTGATGCACACTTCCTGCACCGAGCACACACTATAGGCAATGTACTGAGACTTCAACCCTTAAGACTATAGGCATCGATCTCTTTATCGATGCAAACCCTCTTATCTCACTTTGTGACGGTGTTATTAACTTTTTCCTGAGTGATTTGATACTCTAAGGAGGGGGACACCCCTTAAAGGAATTCAAGTGTAGTTAAGAGGCACCGCAAATGCATCGCCTCAAAGGAAGGGTTCGCCCTACTTGCATCCCTTGGTTCCATCCTTGGAGTACCTTTTTACTTAAGCATTTGAGATTATCATTGCAACAAAGTGTACATCTCTAGGGCACTCAAAGGTCAATTTAGGGTGCGTAATTGCTTGACAACTTGTTTGGTCACCCAAAAAGGACTAAAAGTAACCGCAACCTTCGTAACCGACATTGGTCAGGAATCTCAAGTGCCTCATTTCTCTTATACCACTTATGTAGGAATGGAGAAACATTGCCTTGACTCTATTTGGCCAAGCTAGAGAGTTCGAAGAGGACATAAAGTACTTTAAATCAACAAAAGACCTGTTGCCTTGTGTTTGATTGGTGTATGCTTGGTAGGGACTCGCTTAGAAGTAGTCTTCTTTTCAACTCGGAACCTGAGAGAATTATTAGAAAAGCCAACCAAGAAAGAAGAAAAATGGCAGAAGAAAGACCTAAAGAAGAGATTAGGGTTGGTGAAAACCAAAGAACCTTGAGAGACTATTTCCTTCCTACCACTCACCAAGCCCTACCCATCCAAAGACTTGGAGTGGATAACCCTTTTGAGATCAAGAGTAGCACCATATCTTTGCTCCCTGCTTTCTATGGTACTGCTAGGGAGGATCCTTACAGGCATCTTGAGGAATTCACTAAGGTCTATTCCATGGTGAAGCTCCAGAGCTTTACTGATGAAGCCTTGATGAGAACTTTATTTCCTTTCTCCCTAAAGGATAAGGCCAAGCACTGGTACCATACCTTGGATGCAAGGGGAAATGATTGGGCCACCCTTAAGGGAGAATTCTTGAAAATGTACTTTCCTATGAGTAAGACAAACCCTCACAGAAGAGAGATTATGGGTTTTACTCAACAGGGCAGGGAGCAACTTCACGAAACTTAGGAGCATTTTAATGGCCATCTTAGGTTATGCCCCGACCATTTGGTGCCAAGGTGGAAATTGGTCGAAAGGTTCTACAATGGATTATCTGAAAGGCGCAAGCAAACCATCAATGCATCCTGTGCAGGAACCTTCATACCCAAAATTGACGATGAAGCCTGGCCATTATTTGAAACACTAAGGGACAATTCCATGCACATGTCCTCTACTTATCAAGACAGAAAACCATCAATCTTGCAGAGGAAGATAGAGGCCAATGAAGCTGGGCCTACTCAGGATTTGGCTTGTTAGATTCAATTATTGAAAATAAATTTTGATAGGCTTTTAGCAAACCCTAGCATGAACCCGCAAGCAGCCTCTATCTTTTAGGCTTCAAGTTAATTCTCCATTTGCCAAAGAATGACGCATGCCACTGCAGAGTGGCAGTAGGAAAATCAATTCCCTGAGTTGATTTTGGCTGACCTGAACATGGCCCAAGGCTTCCGACCATGTCTTCGCAATAATCCCTATTCCAATACCTATAATCTAGGGCAGCAGAACCATCCAAACATTTCTTGGAATCAAGGTGATGCTTCCAACTCAGGGAATGCAAGACCCCAACCTCCCTGACCTGTATACCAGCCATCCTATACAAACCCTCCCCAGTATAAGCCTTCTAAGATGGATGAACTAAAATCCATGATGAAAGCGATGCAAGAGCATCAACATATGGTCATCCAATCTCAGAATAAGATGATCACTGATATGCAATCCCAAATTGGTCATCTTGCTGAGGTAGTTAGACATCGAGATCCGGGGAAGTCGCCTAGCTCTTCTGAGGAGAACCCAAAGTGTAAGGGAGTCATTTTTAGGGAGCATGTTCAAGCTGTGATTGTGCTGAGGAGCGGAAAGAAAATCGGCAAACCTGATAGCACTCCTACGATTACCTCTCAGAATTCCCCTCCAACACTGAACCTGACTTCCACCCTCACCGAGGAAGAGCCACACTGCTCTCCCTCGCTTGAAATCATCCACCCAGAGGATGTCGTCATTCTGCCACCCCTTTCTTGACATGATGACCCCTCTACCCATAAGTCGAGGGTGCCCTACCCTGAGTGCCTATCTACTCTTAGGGAATCTTTTATTGGCTCATCTGGAGCCAAGGATAGGACGTATGAGATTATGGACACTTTCAAGCAAGTCCACATCAACTTGCCTTTATTGGATGCTATCAAACAGATCCTATCATATGCCAAGTTTCTAAAGGACTTGTGCACCCAAAGTGTCAATCTAGGAGATAGGTCCAAACTAAGGTCATCCTGCCTGACCATGATATCTCGGCACAACAACTTGGAAAACCACCCAAATTAAAGACCTAGGGGCCCTATATATATCAGTGGTTATAGGTAACCAACACATTGATGAGTCTTTACTTAATCTGTGCGTAGGGTTGAATATTTTACTGAGCTCTATCTATGACCTTTTGGAAAGAGGCGATTTAAAGCCTAGTCCAGTCTTCGTCCAAGTCGCAGATAGATTGCTTAAGACACTATGGGGATTACTGGAAGATGTCCCAATGAGAGTGGAGGACTTCTTCTTCCCTGTTGACTTTCTCGTGCTAGATACTGACCCATCTAATAAGCCCACTAAGTCGTCCATTATCCTAGGATGCTCCTTCTTGGCCACAGCCAACACATATATCAGTAGTAGATCAGGGGCACTTAAAATGGGCTTTGGGAACAAAAAGATCTGCTTGAATGCTTTTGATACCTACAAGCATTCCAGATTTGAAGATTGTTCCCAGATTGAGGTAGTTGATAAAATCATTGAAGAGATACTCTAGCACTCTTATGTAGAGATCCCCTTCAAAAGGTCATATCTAAGGACCATCCTCTAACTATTGAAGAAACTGAAGGGGATATGCCCAAATTAGAAGAGCTGCTAGGAGTACACACCGAGTCTCTATCCCCACCCTGGACCCTAAAGGTAGATCCGCTATTTGTGGCAGGGACATCTCAATCCAGAAGGCTCTTAAGTTGGAACTTAAACCCCTCTCGAGCACATTGAAGTATGCATTCCTTGGCCTTAACAACACCCTCCCCATCATTATCTCATCTACAATAACTGAACTGCAAGAGGGAGCTTTGGTCGAGTGTTTACAAAGGCACAAGGAAGCTATTGCTTGGTCGATAAATGACATTATGGGTGTTGACCCCTTCCTGTGCATGCATCATATATAAATCGATGAGTCCGTGAAGCCCTTTTGAGGAATGCAGAGAAGTCTTAACCCCAATGTGCGGGAGGTTGTCAAAAAGTAGATTCTGAAATGGCTGGATGCAGGAATTATCTATCCCATTTTAGATAGTAAATGGGTCAGTCCAATACATGTAGTGCCCAAAAAGGCAGGAATCACTGTGGAAGAAAATGACCATGGAGAGTTGGTGACCACTAGACCCTCAACTGGCTGGAGGGTTTGCATTGATTATCGCTGTTTGAATACGGCTACTCAGAAAGACCATTTCCCCTTACCATTTATTGATCAGATTTTGGAAAAATTGGTGGGGAACAATTACTTTTGTTTCCTTGATGGGTACTTTGGGTATAATTAGATAGCCATCTTCCTTGAAGATTAGGAGCGTACCACCATCACGAGTTCGTATAGCACATTTGTGTTCTGTCGGATGCCATTCGGGTGATGTAATGCTCCTACCACTTTCGAGCGATGTATGATGGCTATCTTTTCTGACATGATCGATGACTTTGTAGAGATCTTCATGGATGATTTCTCTATTTATGGCTCATCATTTGACCTATGCCTCCTGTACCTTGATAAAGTCTTAACCTATTGCAAAGGGGCAAAGCTAGTGCTTAGTTGTGAGAAGAGTCACTTTATGGTCCAGCAAGGCATTATTTTATGGCATGTAGTTTCTGTGAGAGGATTAGAGGTGGATAAAGCCAAAATTGAATCCATCACAAAACTTCCATCGCCCACCAATGTTAGGCAAGTGAGATCCTTCCTTAGCCATGCTGGATTCTATCGGTGCTTCATTAGAAATTTCAATAAAATCTCTAAGCCACTCTGCGACTTGTTAGCGAAGGATGTTTCCTTTGATTTTGATGACAGATGTGGCGAGGCTTTCCAAGTCTTGAGGAAAGCCCTTATTATCGTGTCGATTCTCCAAGCACCAGATTGGGCCCTCCTGTTTGAGCTGATGTGCTATGTTTCTGATTTCGCTGCGGGAGTGGTCTTAGGTCAAAGGGTTGATGGCAAACCTCATGTTTTGCATTATGCCAGGAAGACCCTTGTGGAACCTTAGCAAAACTACATGGTCACTATAAAAGAACTTTTTATTGTAGTATTTGCTTTGGAAAAGTTTCGGTCTTATCTATTGGGATCCAAGGTTGTGGTGTTGACCGATCACTCTGCTTTAAATCACCTTCTTGTGAAGGACACCAAACTTCATTTGATTCGTTGGATCCTACTACTCTAGATGTTTAACCTGGAAATAAAAGATAAGAAAGGAGTTGAGAATGTGGTAGTATATCATCTATCTGAGATCCCTATTGAGGCATCAACCCCTACTAGTGATATCCTAGAGACTTTTCTAGATGAGTCTCTAATGATTGTGGATGCCAAAACTCCTTGGTTCGCTAACATAGTGAACTATCTGGTCACGGGCATTATCTCCAGTACTTGGGACAGGCAGAAGCGAGATAGGTTTCTTGCTGACACTAAATTTTATCATTGGGAGGAACCCGAGCCTTTTAGAATAGGCCCTGACTAGTTATTCCACCATTGCATCCCTGATGAAGAACAAAGGAGTGTTCAGAGTTTTTGCCATGACCTCCACTGTGGAGGGCATTTTAGTGGGAAAAAGATTGCCCATAAGGTTCTTCAGTCTGGCTTTTGGTGGCCCACATTATTCAGAGATGCACATACATATGTGGGTGCATGTCTACGTTGCCAGCAGATGGGAACCATTGAAAAAATGGATGAGATGCCCCAGCAACCTATTCTCCATGTTCAGATCTTTGATATTTGGGGCATCGACTTCGTGGGTCCCTTTCCTGTGCCCTTCAGATATGAGTACATCCTTGTGGCTGTGGACTATGTATCGAAATGGATAGAAGCCATACCCACATGAACCAATGACCATTCCGTGGTCTTGGATTTTGTTAGGGCTAATATCATTTCTCGATACGGGTGCCCAAGGACTATCATAAGTGATGGAGGACCTTGCTTTAAGAATGTTCACTTCACAAGACTACAAAATTTGGGAGTCAACCACATGAGAGCCACACCTTACCATTCTCAAACAAGTGGACAAGTTGAAGTGTCTAATAGGGAGATTAAATGGATTCTAGAAAAAACTATCAGGCCCGACCCAACCTATGAAGGTGGTGGGGTGCAGGAAGAATATTTGGTGGGGCATAGGAATATTACACTAATAGGATCCCTTTAAAGATTGATAGTAAGCTCTAATGGATCTTTGGTAGGCTACTAGAGCTTAGGAGTAGGTGGGTGTAGAGTAGGTAGACATGGTGAAGAATGGAGGTGTAGGGTTCCTTTTACAGTTGAGGGAAGAGGAAGAAATTCATGTAGAGGGTTGTAGCGACAGTTGCAAGCGTCACTAATGACCCCTGCAGCTGTGACTGAAGAACACACCCGCACCGCTCACCCCCGCAGCTGTCCTCGCACCTACAGGCAATTATTTATGACTGCAAGCATCACTAAAGGCCCGCCTAGGCTGTTGCTGAAGGTCTACGCCAACTCACTCCTGCTGCTGTTGTGCTTGCATGCCCATCACATGTCGTGTCACGCACGTGTGCACTGGCATTGCACTGCTGCATGCTGCTCACACTGCACTGGCGCTGCAGTGCGGGTGCGTGGGCTGGTGCGCATGCATGCACTGGTTGGTATGCCCCAATTGCTAATTTGGGGGGTCCGTGGGTCTCGAACCCACACCTTTGCTTTGCGAAATGGGTACTTCACCGTTTGGCCAATGAGAAGGATTATCATGTGGAGGGCGATGTGGTCACACATCTCAACCATTGGATGAAGATCCACCGGTCGTGATGGAGCCTTCCTTGAGATGCTCGAGGCTGGGAGATGTAGAGCAACCCTCAGCCGTTGGATTGAGATCGAACGATTGGGATCACTCCATGCATGAAGTTGGGGTGGCCGTCGTTCATGCAAAGTGGTCTACATGACACCATGTGGCCCAATCAGGACCGTCCATCTTCGTCTCCTTATAGTGGATGCCATAGAGCTCTGATCTGGGTGGTTTTCACATTGATGGACTGCGATCGTCGCTCCGAATCCATCCGTATGGTCAGATTCTTCATTCGAAGCCTGTAGAGATGTCGCACTGCTTGCTGGCCATGTAAGAAAAAGGAATTAATGTACATAATATGCAATTATCTTAAATGCAATGCAATGGATTTTTTTGCAATATTTATACCAAGATATGCAATGCTATGCCTAGAAACTAACATAAATAGGCATTTTATCATAAATTCATGCGTGTTTATCAATATATATTTAGGTCCATACCTTATCTAATTGACTCAATTTGAGTCAATTGGGTTGGCCTGCAGTCAGCTTGGTTCACGGGACTAAATTGGACTAAACCTAAGGGATTAGACTCAATTGGGTCTAATCATGCTAATCCGAACTTTTTAGACCTAATCTCATCCAATTAGGTGCACTATAACCTAACTGGATACAACCAAATTCATTATGTTTAGTTGAAATCTAATCAGTGAGGGTTCTCTATGGATCAAAATAGTATACTAGAGGGGTGGGTTGAATAGTATCTGATGTAGACACATTTAATTATGTTGAAAAGCCTATTCATGCATATTCCTAGGCTTAGATTTGCATCACATGTTATAAATATTGTATAGCATGCATCATCCAACATTTAGAGTTGTTGTGTATATTTTAGGTAAATTACATCCCTTTTATAGCTAGGAGGGAAGGCGATCTATTTCATAGCCTCGGATGGACAATATAACCATAGGGATCTGATTAGGACGATGGTCAGAGTCTAATGCCTTCGAAATTGTTGAAATCGGAATCTCATAGCACCTTATGCGGTCCAAGGAAGATCAACGACCAGGGGGCAATATGACATCCTTACGAAGTTTGGATGAAAAGTTTGACCATACGGATGGAACCAAAGCGACGATCGCAGTCCGGCAATGTGAAAACCACCTCGATCTGAGCATGATGGCACCCTCTGCAACAAAAAGAAAATGGTTGGCTGAGATGGAGCCACGTGGTGCCATCCTGGTCACCCAATGTCGGCCATCAGTGACTATGGGCGCCTCCTCTTCATCTAAGATCTCACACCATAGTCGTTCGATCAAGATCCAATGGCTGAGGATTCCCCACAGCCGCAGCTCCCACGCCATCTTCTTAACACTCCAGGCAACTTGGCGAAATGGTGAAGACCTTGCCTTCCAAGGAAGGGGCCCAGGTTAGAAAGCCGCAATCCCCCCCAATCCTCCAATTGGACGCCAATGGCGTACCACAGTGCACGCATGCAGACGTGCCCACACCATAGCGTAATGCCAGTGAGCACGTGTGCGGGCAACACGACGCATGATGCGCGCGCCAGCGGGGGAGAGGGTTGGCACAGATCTTCAGCGACAATTGGGCGGATCTTCAGTGATGATTGCACCTATCACTAATGTCTTAGGCATGAATTCCTCCTCTTCCTTCCACTATAAGAGGACCTACCCCCCTCCATTCTTCACCATCTCTTCCTTCTCTTCACAACCTCGAAGGCCCTAGAGAGAGCTTGTCCCAAGCTCGGGATGCTCCTCTAGAGTAGAATCAAATATTTGCTTGCCTCTCATCCCCATTCGTGGAGCATCCCGCGATCGTCCTCTGACCCCTCTTCCGGAGGAAGATCCTTGATGCGACACCATCCTACCCCACCCTCCATCCTCCAGCTCCATCCTCATTTGTCCCACTCCTCACCAACTTCCTCCAGGCGACGTCAGAGCAATTCGTCCTCCAAGCGACCATTGAGGGGGATTCTTCTCATCTATATCTATCTTCTCCACTTTCAAGTGTACTTTTCCTTCTTTCCTAGTTGTAACAAACATTTGTTTTGAAATATATGACTGTTTCTCTCTCTTTCTCTCTTTTTCTATATTTTGCAAGTAGATTAGCTAGATAAAATTTCATCAACCTGATCTCTTGCTCTATTAAATACAAAAAAAACTAACAAAAGATAAAATGACAAAAAAGAAATAAAGTGAAACGCGTATTTTTCAAAAGCAAATGTTCATCTCCCCTTGTTCAACCTGGGGTTCACTTTTTGAGTTTCGATTATAAATTTTATCTTATTAACGGATTTTCTCGCGAATTGAACTACGATGACAGGTTTTCCAAAATCTAATCATTTCAGCATGCAAATCCGCTGCAATCATGTTGGCGCCATTGCCAGGGAGGCAACGCTCTTTGGTTTTTCTTACATTTTCCCACATTACTTACATATTTTTCTAACCTATCTTTCTTCTTTCACTTATTGTCTTGCAGAAACCCGATCAAGGAGCCGAAGGCTGTAGATTGGAGTAAAGTGCGAGTAGAGACATTTGTAGGTTTATCCCCCACCACCCCGACCCTAGTTTCCATTTTGCCACGCTAATAACTAAACTTAAATCAACCTAGGTGCTTTGATAAACCCTAGGATAGATCTGATTGTTTAATTGTCACCTTGCCTTACCTTACCCACCTGCATATATTTAAAAAAATAAAAAAAAATACTACGCTATTGTGGGATTTAACTGCAAGCTACACACTTAACACCCACAACTTCTAACCCTAAGGTGCACCACTTTACATCAATTCTACCGCTTAACTAGAATCTGACCAATGGATCTGGTACACCCTAATCCAACACACTAATAAGTGAGTAGAAAATTTGATTAGGTTAGAACTTTTTGTGTGCCTTAACTAAGTGGTGCAACAGGCTAATTGGTTGAGCTGTTTGGGCTACACCACTCCAATTAAAATTGATTTATCAAGTAGCTTGCCACTTAAGGTTGATTTTTAGGATTGAACCAGGCACTCCACATTTTATTTCTAATGTTTAAAGGAATATATCTACACCTGCATTTTCAAAACTTGGAGTGTTCTCCTAAACTTGATTGAATACACCTAAGATTAAACCCTAAAAGCTACTAAACAAGGTTAAACCCTAAAAGTCACATCATCAAACAACTTTGTTTGCAAACCTTGGTTGTGCACGCACATACATTTGAATTGATCATTAAAAGTGCAACCATCCAAAGGACCAATCACATTCCAAGAGCACAATCATCCCAAGCCTAATTAAAATTAAGTAGACGCTGGCTTTAAAGATTGATTCGCTCTTCGAGGCTCAGACTGAGATTTTTTTCAATTAATCTACTTCTGCTGGTCCATCTGATGTCTAGCTAGGGGAGTAGCGTCAAACGACCATGGCTGGGAGGTACACTAGGAATCCAAGGAGCAATCCAAAGGAAGAACCTTCTCCCCAACCCTTCCTTCTAACTGGTTGGATTGACTAGATAAAAGTAGACCAAATCGGTTATAATCTCTAGACGAGTCTTGGGAGTCTGTAGGACTTTAGGTTAACCCACCTAATGATAGGATTGATTACATGTATTGTAGGGCTCCTTTCTTTCTTCTCATTTCCCCTCTTATTCTGCCATGTATCCTTTCACATCCTACACTCATTTCCCATCATACCCTCCTATCACCACTTATACCCAAGATGATTGCTGATGAGCCCATATTTGTGGGCTATTTAGGTATTTCAATGCCTAGATATTAAGTTATCTTTAACATTTATTTAGCATGTATTAGGATGTAAATATATTCATTTATGTTTTTAACTTAATTGCATAATTCATGCATTGCATTAATAATTAAATGCATTTAGAATTAAGTTAGAATAGCTTGTGAGTGCATTGCATGTATTATTTTGTTTTAACATAGAAAGTAAGGGTTTGCATGTAAAAAGCCCCTCATTTCTTTTCTTTGTTTTATCTCCAACAGATGCATGCAGGAGAGTTGCACTAGCTATAAAGCACAAGCGATAATCGTTGATCTCTATTCCCCACAATGTTCGTTGCATCACCTCTTCAACCAATGTCCCCCTGCATGCTTCCCCCTACAACATAAAAGAAGATTTCAGCTACACCATCATCGGCGGGCCATCGCCCCTGATGCACTACTGCGCAGAGAGTCAAGCTCTGCTCAATTCCACCACTACCGGCCTCAACCACGAGCACAAGTCCACACCACCGTAGACAAGCAGGGTGACAGACTGCTGTTCCACTGTTGGCTTGTACAGATTACCATGAGCACCTTATCGCGCAATACCACCAACACCAACACTAGCAACCACCAACATAACCATGCGCTAGCAGCTATCCACGCTCATTTAAGACATCTGGGAATGTTCCCAGATGTCTGACCTCCCAACAGCCACTTGATCTTCTTCTTCTTCTCTGTTCTTTCTCTGTTTCCTTGGTTTTTCACCGAAAGAGGAACCCAACACCACCTTAACATGCCACAGCAGTGCCCCTGCCACACACGCCCCCTTGTCACCCCACTGCATAGCATCGTCCCCTCCTGTCCTCACCACGTGTGCCCTCACACCCACGTGCACCGCTAGCAACGCACCATTGCCGCACCTACATGCGCTGAGAGCACGCCTCCACCACACTCGTGCAGCTCTCTAGCGGTAGTTCACGTGTGCGGTTGCATAGCCTGCGCACCCCCCCTACGCCTCCACCATGTCTACAGCACCACCACCACCACCTACGCGCCCACGTAGCCCTCCAGCAGCGCTGCTCCCCCTCGCTTCTAGCGTGCACACATCCTCAATGCTTCCAGTAGCAAGTAGCCACTGCTGTGTTCCCTCATCTCCACACAGCAATAGCAGAGAGATGCAGCCACCGCCACCCACAGCCGCTCCTCTGCTCCGACCGGCCACCTCTGGCCACACCTTGCTTCGCCACCACCAGCAAAGGTAGTAGCCAGGCCACAGCTACCTCTGGTGAGCTCCTCTCCTTCAGCCTTCTCCTCTCCTCCACACCTGAGCAAGGAGAGGATACTCCCCCGTTTTGCTACAGTGAAGAGGGTATTAGTTAATACATTTAGTGCCACTGTGAAATTTCATTACTATTTTCTTGTGCTGCATTGCAAAATATATCTTTCATATGTGTAAAATTGCTATTTCAGCATTAGGTCTTACTGTTTACCTAATTTGAAAATGGTTTTAAGTCGATTTCATAACGAAATTAATAGTGAACATCGATTTTTGGCCCTTGCATGTTTAAATAGGCCATTGACTCCCTACGGACACAACTCGCTCCTAATTGAGTGGGTATTTTAATTATTTTGATTAGTCAATTTTCCACCACTTGGAAATACGACAAATTATCTTAATCATCATTTTCGAAAGTGAAAATTGATCCATAAAATGGCGTCGTTGCTGGGGAGGAAACAGTCTTGTTAAATTCGCATTTATCTATTTATTTATTCACATTTTAGTTAAGGCATATTTTAATTTGATTGTCTATTTGGTGCGAGGTATTTGTATTCTGAGATGAGTTGATGCACTAGCCTCTGCAACATTGAGGTGGACCTTGTTTCCACCGATTTGTGTATAGACAAGCATCGTATCTACGAGGAGGAGCTTGAACATTGGTGAACCTTGTTGTCACCAACTAGGAGGAGGACATCCGGATTAATCATGTTCAACTCCGTCGATTTTTCAATAGATAGATTTAGGTTTTAGAACCTTAATTTTCTTTATTTTCTTGCACATACATTTGGTTTGAGACTCTTGTTCTGGGGTACATTTATAGGGGTTTGTTCCCCGATTTTGTTTTAGGCCTGTGTTGGGTAATTTCTCAGGAGTCTGTTCCCATTTCTTTAGACTCAGGCTTTTCTTCTCTTTTGTGGATTGATAATATTTGTGCATAAGTAGCTAAAAAAACAAGCAAAACAAAACACAAGCTGCCTACTAGAAGCTACCTGCCCCTAGGATGAACCATTCAGGTGTGTATGAGCAGCCTCTAGATTTATTTTCTACATTGTGTGCATTCTCACATCGCTGATTGCTGGAAGCAAGGTATGCATCCTCTTCCTTTGCATCCATATCTTGATCATGCATTAGCATTTGGACTTAATTCCTAGACCACATAATTTGTCTTGAAATGATCTAACAGGTGGTCACCCTAAATTTCTGAAAAGGACTAAGTAAAGGAGGAACACAATAAAACCCAAGGAGTTGATTTGAGACATTGTGTTGCAGTTCAAAATTCAAATTCAAACTTTTATAGTGATTGCACACGTGCATGACTGCGCACTAAAGCATGCAATTAGACACTCCTAGGTTTTGACATGCTAAGAAAGAACTCTCCTACCATTTGATACCAAAGTGCTTGAAACTTAAGTTCAAAAGTTTTGTAACTCCATGGAGGGGGATACCCTGTCATGGATTTTTGATGGTAGTTAAGAAGCACTGCGAAAGCACAGCTTTAATGGAAGGCTTAGGCCTACTTGCATCCCTCGATTTTCCATCATTGGAGTACTTTACCATTTGAACTTTAGGGCAGAGCACCTAAGTTTCAATTAGGTTTTTATTAAGGCATTTCGTAGGTTGACAATAGGCACGTAATTGATTGGGCAATTTGTATTGTCACCTACAACTAGACCAATATCTCAATGGCCTTAATTGATTAAAGCCATAAAAGCCCTTTGGAATTGTGTTTGTATTGTTTGTGTATGCTTTGGTAGGAGATCTATGAGGTGACAACTTATGTTTAATTCAAAACCTGAAAGAATCCTTAGGAGAGTCAACCAAGAGAGAAGAGATATGGCCGAGCAAGGTGAAAGTAGAATTGTGGAGAACCAGCGATCTTTGAGAGATTATTTTATCACTACCAACCAACCTGGTCATACACTGAGAAGACCTGGGGGGAACAATCGCTATGAAATCAAGAGTACTACCATATCTTTGTTGCCGTCATTCTATGGTACTTCTAGGGAGGACCCCTACAGGCATTTGGAGGAATTCACCGAGGTTTGTTCCATGGTGAGATTGCAGGGTGTTACTGATGATGCCTAAATGCGAACCCTCTTTCCTTTCTCCCTCAAGGATAAGGGGAATCATTGGTATCACGCTCTAAATGGTAGAGTGGATACATGGGATGCCTTGAAGGGAGAGTTTTTGAAAAAATACTTCCCCATGAGCAATTCTAATCCCTATAGGAAGGAAATCATAGGTTTTGCTCAACAAGATGGAGAACAATTTCATGATGCATGGAGCACTTCAAAGATTTGTTATGCTTATGTCCCCATCATCAAGTTCCAAGATGGCAACTTGTAGAAAGGTTCTACACTTAATTACATGACAAGCACAGGCAAACAGTGGATAGTGCCTGTGCAGGAACCTTTCTCACAAAAACTGAAGATGAGGCTTGGGAGCTTTTTGAGGCCTTGAGTGAGAATTCTATCAACCTAAATTCTGCCTATTTGGTTAGGAAACCCACTCTTATGCAATGAAAGATTGAGGCAAATGAGGCTAGGGAGACCCAGAATTTGGCCTTCCAGATTCAATTGTTGAACCAAAATATGGAAAGGCTTATGATAAACCGTAGCCAACTCATGCCAAATGCCTCCACTCCCTAAGCTTCTGAATGCTCCATTTGCTAAGGCAATATGCATGCTACTGTGGATTGTCATTTGGCCTCCCAATTCCCTAACCTTGTACAGGCGGACCTGTATGCCACCTAAGGGTTCCATTCAAGACCTCGTAATGACCCTTTTTCAAACACCTATAACAAGGGATGGAGGAACCACCCCAATTTTTCATGGAGATAGGGGAATGTCTCTAATTGAGGGAATTACAGACCCCAACCCTTTCAGACTCAACAGTATAATCAATCTCCTATTCCCTCCCAACCATCCAAGACTTCTGAGATGGATGAGCTTAAGGACATGCTGAAGGCCATGTAGGAGAATCAAAGCATGATCATCCAATCTCATGACAAGGCAATCAATGAGATGAAATCACAAATTGGACACCTTGTCGAGGGCATGAGCAAAAGGGAGACTGGGAAGCTTCCCAGTTCATCTGAGTAGAACCCTAAAGAGCAAGGGATTATCTTTCGGGACCAAGCCCAGGCGGTGACTATTGTGAGGAGTGGGAAAGAAATTTCCAAACCTGATGCTCCTATAGTCCCACCTTCTGAAAACCCATCCACTCCAACTTTCGCCCCCACCAGAGAAGAGCCACACAATTCTTCTCCGCTTGAAATCACCTCACCGGAAGAGGTTGTCCCCATTCCCCCACTTACCTGACATGACAACCCTTCCACCCAGAGACCAAGAGTGCCCTTTCCATAGAGCTTATCTGACTCTGGGTAGAGTTCTGCCGGCTCATCTGTAGACAAAGATAGGATGGACAAAATCATGGAGACTTTCAAATAAGTGCAGATTAACCTGCCTTGCTTGAAGCTATCAGGCAGATTCCATCCTATGCTAGCTTTCTAAAGGACCTGTGTACGAAAAAGTGGCAATCGAGGAAACAAGTCCAATCAAAAGTTGTCCTGCTTGATTTTGTTAGCTCAATTATAGACGAGGACCTAGGAGCCCCATACATCTAAGTCGTCGTTGGAAACCTATATATAGACGAGGCTCTACTTGATCTAGGTGCGAGGGTAAACATCCTTCCGAGATTTGTATATGAACAACATGGAGGAGGCAATCTAAGGCCTTTCCTTGTAATCCACCAAGTTGCAAACCGTTCTTTAAAGACACCACGAAGCTTGCTTGAAGATGTCCTCGTGAGAGTGGAGGATTTCTTCTTCCCGATTGACTTTCTAGTATTGGACACTGACCCTACCAACAAACCAACCAAGCCCTCCATCATCTTGGGCCACACCTTTCTTGGGACTTCTAATGCTTTAATTAATTCTCACACTGGAGCGTTAAAAATGGGCTTTGGGAATAGGAAAATTTGGCTTAATGTGTTTGATGCTTATAAACAAGCTGGATTTGAGGATTATTCCCAACTTGAGGTGGTAGATGATCTGATTGAAGAGACAACTCCTATAATTTTATGTGATGACCCCCTTCAGCATGTCATGCTAAATGAGAATTCCCATCTCTTGGAAGAATGTGAAGGGGATGTACTAGAACTTGAGGAATTGTTTGGAGTTTCTACTGAGTTTGTCTCCCCATCATATCTGCCTAAGGTAGATCTGCTATATGAGATGGGGACTTCTATTATGAAACCCTCAACCATACAAGCCCCCGACCTTGAACTAAAACCCCTCCCAAACTCTCAAGTATGCATTCCTTGGGCCAAATGATACGCTCCCTGTAATCATCTCATCTGCACTATCTGAAATGCAAGATGGAGCCTTGCTAGACTATTTATCAAGTCACAAGGAAGTCATAGCTTGGACGATTGCTGATATTAAGGGTATAGACTCTACACTTAGCATGCATCACATTTATACTGATGATTCCATCAAACCATTTTGAGACATGCAGAGATGTCTTAACCACAACATGAGGGAGGTGGATAAAAAGGAGATTTTAAAGTGGTTGGATGCTGGGATCATTTATCCCATCGTAGATAACAAATGGGTTAGTCCAATCCATGTGGTGCGAAAGAAGGTAGGCTTCACGCTAGAAACAAATGACTAGGGTGAACAAGTGGTGACCAGACCCTCAACTGACTGAAGGGTCTGCATTGACTACAGCAAACTAAACACCGCTACCTAGAAGGATCACTTTCCCTTGCCCTTTATTTATTAGATCCTAGAAAGATTGGCAGGGAACAAGTATTTCTGCTTTTTAGACGGATATTCTGGGTATAACCAGGTTGCAGTCTTCCCTGATGACCAAGATAAGACAACTTTTACTAGTCCATACAGTACTTTTGCGTTCAGGTGCATGCCGTTTGGATTATGTAATGCACTGACAACCTTCCAGCGGTTTATGATGTCCATTTTCTTGGACATGATTGGCGAGTGCATCGAGGTTTTTATGGATGACTTCCCCATTTATGGCTCGTCTTTCGACCAGTGTCTCCTACACTTAGAGAATGTGCTAAAGAGATGTAAGGAGATTGGTTTAGTGCTCAGCTAGAAGAAAAGCCACTTCATGGTACAGAAAGGCATTGTACTTGGGCATGTTGTGTCTGAAAGGCGCTTGGAAGTAGATAAGGCTAAGGTTGATTCAACTTCAAAACTCCCATTGCCCAGGAATGTCAAACAAATTAGATCCTTTCTGGGCCATGCAATCTTTTATAGGTGATGAGACCGCATTTGTGGGCTAGTAGAATGCATAAATACCTAGATATTAGAAGGATTTCTACTTGTACATAACATACTTAGATTTATAAATAGATTAGTTTATAAATATGATGGCATGCTTGTTTTATACATCACATTCACATGTAATAGAAGGTAATATAAATTATGGTGGCATGTATGCATTACATGCATCATTTTGGAATAACTCTGTAAATAACCCATTTCCTTTTTATTTTATTTTATTTTTTTCCCTGGAGAGCAAACCATCGACACCTGCGCCACTCCGTGTGCAACAGGAGCACCTCATCATGCAGGCATTGTTGGAGGAGATCAAGCAAGGCCCAAACGAGATGAGGGAAAGTCAGGGAGAGTTGTTAAACCAAATGCCCACGTGTTGGGTTCAAAAAGGAGGAGAACTACGGTGGTGAAGAAACGCATCATCCCCCTGGCAGAGACTTCTTCTCCATCTTCACCACCGTGCAACAAGCAGGCACCGTGGGACTTCCATGTACACTGTCGGACATTTGGCAAGATTCTTCTTCCTCTTCTTCCTTCCACCTCTGGCCACCATCGACCTCCTATGCATGCTAATAGCAGCAACGCACCAGCTTCATCGTGCCCGCCCACCCTACGCATGCCTGTGGGCGCACCAGCTTCATCTCACAGCCAGCAGGCATGTGCAACAGTGCAAGCGCATCCCCTCCATGCATGGCCAGCAGGCACATGCAACAGTAGCAGCGCACCACCCAAGCACCTGCGCTGACAGAGGCGCGACCTTCGCCACGCTTGTGGCCTGCCTTCTCCTCTTCCATAGCATGCGCTCATGCCTACGTGACATAGCCACGCAGACACTATGTGCCATCCGCAGTAGGCCGGTCACCCCCTTGCCTCTCCGTCTTCTTGTTCCTCTACTTCTCTAAAGCCACCTGCAAGACAACCAAAAGCACCCACCACCCGTAGCAGTGACCCCACACAACCTCGCCGGCCATGCTTGCGTGCAACCAGAGCCATGCGTAGCCGCACCCGCATGCAATAACGCTTACGTGCAACCGTGCCCTTGTGCTCGGGTAGTATACCGCACGCAGCAACTTGCTGCTCCTCTCCGCCGATGTCAAGCTCTCCAGTTGACCGCCACCAGCACCTCCGGCCGTGCCTCCATCGCCGTCGCAACCATCTCTTTCCCACGCACCGCCGCCGGGCTGCAGTCGGCCAACCGCCACTCCTCCATGCGTGCAAAGAAGAGAGAGGAAGTTTCCTCCATTTTTGGTTACATTAAAATTTACATTGCATGCCATTGTCACTTGAATATTGGATTATTTTATTCAGGCAAACTTGCATGGGCACACTTATGTTTCATGAATTTGCTTAACTTGTGCTATGTGCATCACTTAACATTGAAATTTAAATTAAATTTGCATGCAATTCAAACTTACATGATATGCCACTACACATGCATCATATACATACTTTTGGGAGCTTGATTCCTGATGTGAAAATTACATAAATTGCCTTGAACTTTTAATGAAATTGCAAGTTCCATTTAGAGTAGCATATTCATCGAATTGATTTTGCGAAGGTGTCTGCAAACATTATAACTCTACTCGTGAATTTATTGGATCTATTCCTCCTGTCGATATGACATCCTTTTCGTGGTTTAAATTGATATATATTTTATTCTTTAATTGAGAGATTTCCACCACATAAATTACAACGACATATCATTCTAATGCTATTTTAATTAAGCGAAACTCTATCAAATGGTGCCATTGCCGGGGAGGCAACAGATGCAATAGATTCACTATATTATTTCTGAGTATTCAGAGGTGCACAATTATCTGATCATTCTTTATCTTTTTATGCAAGGAATCTGACGGGGCGATAGGCGCAACAAAGCGGCGACATCAACCTTGAGCTAAGCCCACATGAGGAGATGACGTAGGAGACCTGGATCCTGCTTTCACAGGGGATTCTCCTTCATCACAAATTTTATTTCTGTTTTCTCACCCTTGTAGTAATTGTGGCTAAATTTTTGGGGGTCTGTCCCCACATTCTTTAGCTAGGTTTACATTTTTCTACGTGCGTAATTCCATTTTCTACTTGCTTGCCTTTAAAACAAACAAAAGAAAATATCGAGCTACCTGTTTAGGAGTTGCATACACTTAGGTGCGCGCATTTAGGGGTGATTGAGCAGTACATTAGATCTCATTGTTGCATTGCAAGCATATTGACAAGAATATTGCTGGAATAGGTACACATTTCTAACTTTCGTATCCAACTCCTGTTCACACATTTGCATGCAGATTAAACTTCAAGACCACCAAGTTGATTGAATTTACTAATTCAATGGTCGCCTAACTAAAAGTGGGATTGATAATCAGATTTGACCTTAAAATCAATTCACATTTAATCTGATTCAAAGGGACCTATCCGCATTTTCAAACAAATAAAAAAGATTTGCGGTGTGATGCACACTTCTGACACTGAGCACGCACATTAGGCACCGCACTAAGGCTCGATCCCTTAAGGCTATAGGCACCAATCTCCTTCTCGGTGCAAACCCTCCTATCATGCTTTATGATGGTGGTACTATCTTTTGACCAAGTGTTTCGATACTTCATGGAGGGGGACACCCCTTAAAGGAACAAAAGGGTAGTTAAGAGGCACCACATAGGCATCGCCTCAAAGGAAGGGTTCACCTGGAGTAACTTGCATCCCTTTGTTCATCCTTGGAGTAACTTCTCACTTGATCACCTGGGAGTATCATATAAGCAAGGTATAGGTCCTAGGGCACTCGAAGGTCGAATTAGGTTTCGTAATTGCAGTGAATAACTTGTTTGGCCATCTATATCAACCAATTCTACCTCCACAACAAAGAAGCTTAAGATTTCAAGTCATCACCCCTCTTATAGAACTTATGTGGGAATGAAGGGATAAGACTTGGCCTTTTAACCTATCTTTGGAGTGGAGGTCTCACCTACTCAATCAATAAGAACTTGAATTGTGATTGATATTGTATGCTTGGTAGACGCTCTATTGAGGGTAGTCCAGTGTTTGATCCTGTGCCCGATAGAATTATTAAGAGAGCTCACCTAGGAGAGAAAAGAGAAGGCATGGCTGATCAAGGAGCAAATCAACAAAGGACCTTGAGGGACTATTTTATTCCAACTAACCAACCTGCACAAGCACTGAGACGACCGGCAGGGGATAATCCATATGAGATCAAGAGTAGTACCATATCTTTATTCCCTCCTTTTATGGTACTACTAGGGAGTACCCCTACCGACATTTGGAGGAATTCACCGAGGTTTGTTCCATGGTGAAGCTCCAGGGCTTTACTGATGAAGCCCTGATAAGGACTCTATTTCCATTCTCCCTAAAGGATAAGGCCAAGCACTGGTGTCATACCCTCGATGCAAGGGGTAAATGATTGGGCCACCCTGAAGGGAGAATTTTTGAAAAGGTATTTTCGTATCTGTAAGACCAACCATTACAGAAGAGAGATTTTGGGTTTTACTCAACAGGAAGGGGAGCAATATCATGACACTTGGGAGAGCTTTAATGACCTTCTTAGGTTATGCCCCCACAATCAGGTGCCAAGATGGCAGTTGGTCGAAAGGTTTTATAATGGATTATCTGAAAGGCATAGGAAAACCATCGATGTAGCCTGTGCAGGAACCTTCATGACCAGAACTAAGGATGAAGCTTGGGCATTATTTGAAACATTAAGCGACAACTCAATACATTTATCCTCTACCTATCAAGAAAGAAAACCATCAATCTTGCAGGGGAAGATAGAGACCCATGAAGCTGGGGCTTCTCAAGAGTTGGCTTATCAGATTCAATTATTGAATAACAAATTTGATAGGCTTTTAGCAATCCCTGGCATGAACACGCAAGTAGCCTCTATCTTTCAGGCTTCAAGAGAATGCTCCATTTGCCAAAGCACAAGGCACGCCATTGCAAAGTGCAACCAGGCAAATAAATTCCCTGAGTTGATTCAAGCCGACTTGAACGCGGCCCAAGGTTTCTACCCACCTCCTCACAACAACCCTTATTCCAATACCTATAATCCTGGGTGGCGGAAGCATCCAAACTTCTCTTGGAAGGAAGGTGATGCTTCTAACTCAGGGAATAGAAGACCCCTACCTCCCCAACCAATATACCAACCATCTTATGGAAACCCTCCTCAGAATAACCCCTCTGAGATGGATGAAATTAAAGCCATGATGAAAGTGATGCAAGAGCATCAGAATATGGTCATCCAATCTCAGAATAAGATGATTACTGATATGCAATACTAAATTGGTCATCTTACTGGGGCAGTTTGGCAACGTGATATAGGAAAGCTCCCTATCTCTTCTGAGGAGAACCCTATGGGCAAGGGGGTGGTATTCAGGGAGCACGCCCAAGCTGTGACCTTATTGAGGAATGGAAAGAAGATTGACAAGCCTGATAACACTCCTACGGTTACGTCTCAGAATTCCCCTTCTACACCCGACCCGACTTCCATCTCCACCAAGGAAGAGCCACACTGCTCGCCCTCATTTGAAATCACCCACAATGAAGATGTCATCCTTCCACCACCCCTCTCCCACCATGACGACCCCTCTACCCAGAAGCCGAGGGTGCCCTATCCAGAGCACCTATCTACTCCTGGGGAATCTTCTATTGGCTCGCCTGGAGCCAAGGATAGGATGGAGGAGATTATGGACACTTTTAGGCAAGTCCAGATCAACTTGCCTCTATTGGAAGCTATCAAACAGATCCCGTCCTATGCCAAGTTTCTGAAGGACCTATGCACCCAAAAGCGTCGATCTAGGAAACAGGTCCAAACCAAGGTCATCCTACCGGACCATGTTAGCTCGGTTCTCCAACATGGAACACCCCCCAAAATGGACCCAGGGGCCCCGTATATTTTAGTGGTTATAGGTAACCAACACATTGACGAGGCTCTGCTCTATCTGGGTGCGGGGGTGAACATTTTACCGAGCTTTGTCTATGAAATTTTGGGAGGAGGCAAGTTAAAGCCTAGTCCAGTCATCCTCCAAGTCGTAGACAGATCACTTAAGACACCACGGGGATTATTGGAAGATGTCCTTGTGAGAGTGGACTTCTTCTCTGTTGACTTTCTAGTGCTAGATACTGACCCATCTAATAAGGCCACAAAGCCATCTATCATTCTGGGACACCCATTCTTGGCTAGAGCCAATGCCTCTATCAACTGCAGATTAGGGGCACTTAAAATGGGCTTTGGGAATAAGAAGATCTGGTTGAATGTTTTTGATACCTACAAGCAATTTGGATTTGAGGATTGTTCTCAGATTGTGGTCGTTGATGAAATAATTGAAGAGACTACTCCAGCATTCTCATGTAGAGATCCCCTTCAAAAGGTCATATCTAAGGACCATCCTTTGATTATTAAAGAAAATGAAAGGGAAATACTCGAATTAGAATAGTTGCTGGGGATACACATAGAGTCTCTGTCCCCACCCTGAACTGTGAAGGTAGATTCGCTACCTGAGGTGGGGACATCTCAACTTAAACCCTCAATCCAAAAGGCACCTGAGTTGGAGTTGAAACCCCTCCCAAGCACATTGAAATATACTTTCCTTGACACTAATGACATGCTTCCCGTTATTATCTCATTTGCATTATCTGAATCGCAGGAGGGAGCTCTGCTTGAGTGTTTATAAAGGCACAAGGAAGCAATTGCCTGGTCAATTATTGATATTAAGGGTGTTGATCCCTCCCTTTGCATGTATCATATATACACGGATGAGTCCACGAAACCATTCTGAGACATGCAGAGAAGGCTCAACCCCAATATGTGGGAGATTGTTAAAAAGGAGATTCTGAAATGGTTGGATGCAGGGATTATCAATCCCATTTAAGATAGTAAATGGGTCAGTCCTATTCATAAAATACCCAAAAAGGTAGGAATCACTGTGGAGGAGAATGACCAAGGAGAGCTGGTGACCACTAGACCCTCAACTGGTTGGAGGGTCTTCATTGATTGCCGCCGTTTGAACACAGCTACCTAGAATGACCATTTCCCCTTACCGTTTCTCGATCAAATTTTGGAACGACTAGCAGGGAACAAGTACTTCTGTTTTCTTGATGGGTACTCCGGGTATAATAGATAGCCGTTTTTCCTAACGATCAGGAGCATACCACCTTCACGAGTCCATATGGCACATTTGCATTCCGCCGAATGCCATTCGAGTTATGTTATGCTCCTGCCACTTTCCAACGTTGTATGATGGCTATCTTTTCTGATATGGTCGACGAGTTCATTGAAATTTTCATGGATGACTTCTCCATTTATGGGTCGTCATTTGACCTATGCCTTTCACACCTTGATAAAGTCTTAACCCGTTGAGTAGAGGCAAAGTCGGTGCTTAGCTGGGAGACAAGCCACTTTATGGTCCAGTAGGACATTGTGTTAAGGCATATAGTTTTTTAGAGAGATTAGAGATGGACACCACAAAAATTGATTCCATCTCTAAGCTTCCATTGCTCGCTAATGTTTGTCAAGTTAGATCTTTCCTTGGCCATGCTGGATTTTATAGGCTCTTCATTAGAGATTTTAGTAAAATCTCTAAGCCACTCTGCGACCTGTTAGCGGAGGATGTCTCCTTCGATTTTGATGATAGATGTGGTGAGGCTTTCCAAGTCTCAAAGAAAGCCCTTATTACCGCACCGATTCTCCAAGCACCAAATTGGACCCTCCCATTTAAGCTAATGTGCGATGCTTCTAATTTTGCAGTGGGAGTGACTTAGGTCAAAGGGTTGATGGCAAACCTCATGTGCTGCATTATGCCAACAAGACCCTTAGGGATCCTCAGCAAAACTACACGGTCACTGAAAAGGAACTTCTTGTTGTAGTATTTGCTTTGGAAAAGTTTCAGTCTTATCTTTTGGGATCCAAGGTTGTTGTGTTCATTGATCATTTTACCTTAAAGCATCTTCTTGCTAAAAAGGACACCAAACCTCGCCTAATTCATTGGATTCTGCTACTCCAGGAGTTTGACCTGGAAATTAAAGATAAGAAAGGAGTTGAGAATGTGGTAGCAGATCATCTATCTAGGATACCTATTGAGGCATCAAACCCTGTTGACGGTATTCAAGAGACTTTCCCTAATGAGTCTCTGATGGTCGTGGAGACCAAAACTCCTTAGTTCACTGACGTACTCAACTATCTGGTCACGGGCATTACTTCCAGTACGCTAAATGTTATCACTGGGAGGAACCCGAGCTTTTTAGAGTAGGCCATGACTAGCTTTTTCACCGTTGCATCCTTGATGAAGAACAAAGAAGTGTTCTGAGTTTCTGCCATGACCTCCATTGTGGGGGACATTTTAGTTGAAAAAGACTACCCATAAAGCTCTTTAGTCTGGCTTTTGGTGGCCCATATTATTCCGAGATGCACATATGTATGTGGATGCATGTCTATGTTGCCAGCAGACGGGAACCATTGGAAAAAGGGATGAGATGCCCCAACAACCTATCCTCCCTGTTGAGATCTTTGATATTTGGGGCATCAACTTCATGGGTCCCTTTCCTCTGTCCTTTGGATATGAGTACATTCTTGTGGCTATAGACTATGTATCAAAATGGATAGAAGCCATACCCACGTGAACCAACGGCCATTCTATGGTCTTGGGCTTTGTTGAGGCTAATATCATTTCTCGATACAAGTGCCCAAGGACGATCATAAGTGATGGTGGACCTCACTTCAAGAATGTACACTTCACAAGACTACTCCAAAATTTGGGAGTCAACCACATGACAGCCACACCTTACCATCTCCAAACGTGTGGAGAAGTTGAAGTGTCTATTAGGGAGATTAAGCGAATTTTAGAAAAACCAATCAGGCCTGATCATAAGGATTGGTCTAAAAAACAAAATGATGCTCTTTGAGTCGATAGAATCGCGTATAAGACTTCCTTGGGCATGTCTCCTTTCCATCTTGTCTACGGAAAGGCATGCCATCTTCCCATTGAAATCTAACATAAAGCCTATTCGGCTATTAAAAACATTAACTTGAATCTGGATAAAGTGGGAAAGGCATGTATGTTAGAGTTAAGTGAGCTTGAGGAGCTTCGTAATCAAGCCTATGAAACTTCTCAAGCTTACAAGCAACCGACAAAGGTCTTCCATAATAATCACAACATTAGAAAGGCATTTAAGCCCAACCAGTGGGTCTGGCTTTTCAACTCCAGACTTAAATTATTTCCAGGAAAGCTCAAATCTCATTGAGATGGGCCATATGTTGTTATCAATACTTTCCCCCATGGAGCTGTAGAAATTCGAAACCCTACTTCTAGTGCGAGCTTTGAGGTAAATGGCCAGCAACTTAAACCTTATATTACTATTTTAGACGTCCAAATTTTGGACGCACTGAAGCTTGAGGAGCCTTAGCTCCTCCCACTCTCCTCCTCAGGTGATATTCTTCTATGTCTGCTTTTTTTTTTCAATGAGGACATTGTTAGTCTTAGGCATGGGGGGGTATAACCTGAGAATGTTTATAGCATTTATAAATATTTGCATACACTTAGGATATAAAAAAAAAAAACTTATTTTCTTGAGCTGAATTGGTTATTTCCTAGCAAAACATCTTTGTCATTGTGGTGTCATTAAAGATTTTTCTTCTTAAAATGTTTCTTAAGTTTAGAATCCAGTACATTTACTTCACTTGCACATAGACTGGGTAATGGATCTTTGAAGAAAAACCAATGAGCATTTTTAGTCTACTAAACCCTTGGATAGTTAATAGGGAGTCAGGTATACTACCTTCTAGTAGATGCACCTCATATTTGTGAGAAGTAGAGAGATTACTGGTGCGCTAAATCTAGTGCAAGGACTCTTAAGTTTTGGACAATTAGATGATGATACCTCAGAGTTAGGCATAGTTTTCGCTCTTTGTTCCTGTGTGTGTACATTGTGTGAATTCCTAAGAGTCACCAAATCAGGCAGATACATAGAGATTGTGTCTTAATAAAGCTATGACTATGGCAGATGGTTACGACCATCCTTCATAGAGTCCTCGGCTGAAGGAGGGTAATAGTGTCAAAGGTTAGAAATACGCTTGTCCTATCCAGTCCTTCCCGGTGACAAGAGTAGGCACTTCCACCAAATAAGCCACACAATATCCTCTTGACCATTATCATCCCTAATAAGGCCTCATAAATAAAAGTCTGCATCGTGTTGATTTATAAAGATAGGAAGAAGAAAGAGAGAGAGAAGAAATAATTATATATAAATAAATAAATAAATAAAAGAAGAAACAAGAGAGAGAAAAGAAAAAGAAAAGAGTCCAAAATTGTAATTTTATCTTCGTGACGTTGCTTCTGAGGTAACAAAAGCATGCATCACTATTCACCAAATATGACCCATACCTACCTTTTAGTATTTCTGATCGCCCGAATACTGGCTGGGGACTAACATAGTTGTAGAGTTATTAGGACTTTAGCTGAGGTGTGAATGCCATGTGAGGCCACCAAGTAGTCAGCACATTTACTAAATCTGGTGAGATTTGTGATCTCAGAAAGAAAAGAAGGAAAAGAGTGAGCACAAAGGAATATCGAGAGAGCACTGTTATTTAGCCTCTCTCCAAGTTGACTTGTTTAATAGTCTAGAGATCTAGAGTCTGTAGTACTAGATTACATGTAGCACCAAATGGGTGTTTGCCACCAAATACAAATCCATTCAACTCGATATCTCCTACCTAAGAAAAAAAGCCAGGGTCAAATTACAGATTATCTTCTGCTTTATCCCCGAGGGAAGTAGTTGCCTATCCCAATATAAATATTTACCAACAGATAAGTTTGAACTAAAAATGTAAGTTGGTTATTTCACTTGGATCTGCTACCTAGGCTATTATTATTATCACTTCACATTTGTCTGGATCTCAAAATTTGTGGAATAAAGAAAGAAGAATTCCCTTGATTACTTCTATTATTTTCACTTTTTCTAGGGACTACCAAAAACTAGGCATGAGGGCATTTGATGAGACCGCATTTGTGGGCTAAACGAATGTATAAATACCTAGATATTAGAAGGATTTCTACTTGTACATAACATACTTAGATTTATAAATAGATTAGTTTATAAATATGATGGCATGCTTGTTTTATACATCACATTCACATGTAATAGAAGGTAATATAAACTATGGTGGCATGTATGCATTACATGCATCATTTTGGAATAACTCGGTAAATAACCCATTTTCTTTTTATTTTATTTTATTTTTTTCTCCACAGAGCAAACCATCGATGCCTACGCCGCTCCGTGTGCAACAACACACCTCATCACGTGGGTGTTGTTGGAGGAGATCTCGCAAGGCCCAAATGAGATGAGGGAAAGTCGAGGAGAGTTGCTAAACCAAATGCCCGTGTGTTGGGTTCAAAAAGGAGGAGAACTACAATGGTGAAGAAAGGCATCATCCCCTTGGCGGAGACATCTTCTCCATCTTCACCACCGTCCAATAAGCAGGCACCGTGGGACTTCCGCGTGCACTGTGGGACATTTGGTGAGCTTCTTCTTCCTCTTCTTCCTTCCACCTCCGCCTGCCCTTGACCTCCTATGCACGGTGACAACAGCAACGCACTAGCTTCATCACGTCTGCCTGCCCTACGCAAGGCTGTGCATGCACCAGCTTTATCACGCGTCCAGCAAGCACGTGCAACAGCACAAGCACATCCCGTACATGCACGGCTAGCAGGTGTGTGCAACAGTAGTAGTGCACCACCCACACACCGGTGCTGATAGAGACGCGACCTTCACCACACTCGTGGCCTGCCTTCTCCTCTTCCATAGCGCACGCTCACGCCCACGCGCCATAGCCGTGCGTACGCTGTGCGCCATCTGCAGCAGGCCGGTCACCCCCTTGCCTCTCCATCTTCTTCTTCCTTTGCTTCTCTCAAATCGCCTGCAAGACAACCTAAAGAACCCACCACACGCAGCAGTGCCCTCGTGCAACCACGCCAGCCATGCTTGCGTGCAACCATACCCGCGCGTAGCCGCAGCAGCACACAGTAGCGCTTGCGTGCAACCGCACCCTTGTGCGTGCATAGCAGACCTTACGCAGTAACCTACCGCTCCTCTCCACCGGCGTCAAGCTCTCCAGCTGACCACCACTGGCCACCTCCAGCCATGCCTCCACCACCATTGCGACCATCTCTTTCCTATGCACCGCCACCAGGCATTAGTTGGCCGGCCGCCACGCCTCCATGCATGCAAAGAAGAGAGAGGAAGTTTCCTCTATTTTTGGTTACATTAAAATTTACATTGCATGCCATTGTCACTTGAATATTGGATTAGTTTATTCAGGGAAAATTGCATGGGTGCACTTATAATTTCGTGAATTTGCTTAACTTATGTTATGTGCATCATTTAACATTGAAATTTAATTCAAATTTGCATGCAATTCAAACTTACATGATATGCTGCTACACCTGCATCATATACATACTTTTGGGAGCTTTATCCCTAATGTGAAAATTACATAAATAGCCTTGAACTTTTAATGAAATTGCAAGTTCCATTTAGAATATCATATTCATCAAATTAATTTCATGAAGGTGTCTGCGAACATTATAACTCTCTACTCATGAATTTATTGGATCTATTCCTCCCTGTGGATACGACATGCTTTTCATGGTTTAAATTGATATCTATTTTAATCTTTGGTTGAGAGATTTCCACCACAAAAATTACAATGACATATCATTCTATTGCTATTTTAATTACGTGAAACTCTCTCTATCAATAGGCGATTCATTAAGAATTTTAGCAAAATTTCTAAGCCACCTTGCAACTTATTGGGGAAGGAATCTGATGTAAACACATTTTTTCAAGGTAAAATGCCTATTCATGCATGTTCCTAGCCTTAGATTTGCATTTCATATTATAAATATTGCACAGCATGCGTCATACTACATTTAGTGTAGTTGTATATAACTTAGGTTAGTTTCATCCTTTGTGTGGTTGGGAGAGGAGGATATTTATTTTGGAGCCTCAAATTGACGATCCGACCATACGAATTTGATCAAGAGGACGATCGGAGTCCAACGACTCTAAAATCGCCTCGATCGGAGTCCCGTAACACCATATGCAGTCCGAGGAATATCAACGGCCAAGGGACTAGGAGACATTATTCAAAGCTTCAAATGACAAATCTGACCGCACGGATGGATTTGGGTCGACGATCGCAGCCTAACAACGTGAAAATTGACTCAATCCGACCTCTGTAGCAGCCCCTACAATAAGAAGAAGATGGACGACCCAGACTATGCCATGTGGCACAGCCCTGGCCGCCCACCACACCCTCGTAGGCGAGCAAATGCACAGTGCAGCGCTAGCACATGGGCACGCCTACGTGCGCGGCAAAGGCAAAAGAGCACAGCGCTAGCAATGCTTGGGCTAGACCTATAGCGATGCATGAGCTGCCTATACCTATGTTTCCAGCGATGGCCTGGATGTTACTAATGGTCTCATACCTATTTTTTGCCTCTTCTCCTACACTATAAAAGGACCTACACCGTCTCCCTTCCAAGCCATCTCTACCTACACTACTCCCACCTACTTCTAAGCTCTAGCAACCCAACCAATGCTTCATTAGAGCTTGCTCTCAAGCTCCCAAGGCCCCTATTAGTGTAACAAACCTCTGCCTCACCAAATATTCATCTATCTTCCCATCCCCATTCATAGGTCTCCTTGGAGCCGCCCTCCCACCTCCATTCTGGTAGTAGATCATCTCTGTCTTCTCACCTCCATTCTGAAGCCACGCCGAAGCTTTCCTCAACCCGACGTCCTCTTGCATCTCACCTCCATCGTCCCGTTCCTCACCTCCTCCATCCGAGCTTCCTCCAGGTGCTGTCATCTCGCCAAATAGCCAATTCGGGAGATTTCCTCTCACCTCCCTCTCTTTTTATGCTTTCGTAGATTATTTTAATAGACATTAATGCAATACATCATATTTGATTCCATCACTATCTTGTGATTGCCTGTCTTTTATTTCAAAAACACAAAAAGAATAACAAAACCCTAAAATACCAAAAAGAAATAAAACGAAGCATGATTTTCACTTAAAGTAAACATCGCCTCCTTGTGTTAGACCCAGGACTCCCTTGGAGTTTCAATATAAATTTTATCTGATCGACGTGTTTTGCAACTACGACGATGGGTTACTTGTAACCTCGATTTCTAACTCATGAAAGACACCAAACCAGAATCTTCCTTCGATTTTGATTCAAAGTGTGCTGAGGATTTTCATACGCTGAATGGGGCCTTGACCTCTGCTCCTATTCT
This sequence comes from Thalassia testudinum, assembly GCA_037157565.1. Classification (NCBI taxonomy): domain Eukaryota; kingdom Viridiplantae; phylum Streptophyta; class Magnoliopsida; order Alismatales; family Hydrocharitaceae; genus Thalassia; species Thalassia testudinum. The sequence continues at coordinate 151,948,666 of JAZHRO010000024.1, forward strand.
CTGAGCTCCAGATTGGACACTCCCATTTGAGCTGATGTGTGATGCTTCGAATTACGCAGTGGGAGTAGTTCTTGGACAAAAGGTTGAGGGAAGACCACATGTGTTTCACTATGCCAGCATAACTTTAACTGAACCAGAGCAAAAACTACACAGTCACTGCAAATGAATTACTTGCTGTAGTTTTTGCTCTGGAAAAATCTCATTGCGATAGTGAAACATCTCATTGCCAAGAAGGACTCTAAGCCATATTTAATTAGGTGGATTCTACTCCTTCAAAAGTTTGGCATGGAATTTCGTGAAAAGAAAGGAGTGGAAAATGTAGTGGCTGACCACCTGTCTCGCCTTCCCTTTGATGACTCTCCATCTAGAGGCATCCGCGAGACATTTCCTAATGAAACCCTTATGGCTGTAACACCAACTTCACCCTGGTATGCGGATACAGTTAATTACTTGATCACTGGAGAAACTCCTCGCTCTTGGGATGAGCAGAAACGGAAGTGATTCATTTCCCAAGATAGATTCTTTCAATGGAAAGAGTCAAAATTATTTCATATTAGACAAGACCAAGTTTGGAGACGATGTGTGCCTGAAGAAGAGCAACAGTGTATTGAGATTTTGCCATGAGCTTCATTGTGGAGGACACTTTGGTGCTATGAAAGAAACTTTTAAAGTTCTCTAGTCTGATTTTTGGTGGCCTACTTTATTTAAGGATTCTCATAACTTTGTTAAGGCCTATAATAGATGTCAACGGACTAGAACGATTGGAAAGCGGAATGAGATGCCCCAACACCCTATCCAACCTGTGAAAATTTTTTATGTTTGGGGGATAGACTTCATGGGTCCCTTCCCTTCATCCCATGGATTTGAGTATATCTTGGTGGCAGTGGATTATGTCTCCAAGTGAATAGAGGCCATTCCTAGAAGCACAAATGACCACTCTGTGTTCTTGAAATTTGTGAAGGCCAATATCACATCTCGCTTTGGTTGCCTCAAGAGGATTATAAGTGATGGGGGACCTCCTTTTCAGAATCACTACTTGAATCAACTACTTAGGAGTCTGGGAGTAACTCACAAGACTGCTATCGCTTACCATCCTTAGACAAGTGGCCAAGTTGAAGTGTCAAATAGGGAGATCAAGAACATTTTAGAAAAGACTATTAGGCCAGATGGGAAAGACTGGTCCCAAAAGCTCGATGATGCTTTATGGGCTTATCGAACAGCCTACAAAACCCCTTTGGGTATGTCCCCCTTCCAGATAGCATACAGGAAAGTGTGCCACTTACCTATTGAAATTCAACATAAGGCACTTTAGGCTATCCAAAGTGTCAACATGGATTTAGAGCAAGCTGGTAAAGCACATTTACTGGAGTTGACTGAGCTTGAGGAGTTGAGGAATGATGCTTATGACACCTCCTTAGCTTATAAAGAGAGAACTAAGGTCTTGCATGATAAGTATATCCTTAGAAAGACCTTTGAGCCCAACCAACAAGTCTGGCTTTTCTATTCCAAACTTAAGCTTCTTGCAGGGAAATTGAAATCACGTTGAGATAGGCTTTACATTATCATCAAAGTGTTTCCGCATGGGGCTATGGAGATCAAGAGCCCTTCCTCTTCAACACCACCCTTTGTTGTCTATGGCCAATGATTAAAACCTTACGTTACATTAGATAGCCATCTAGTTGATGAGGTCACTCTCGAGGAGCCTTAGCTCCTTTCTTTCTCGCCTCAGGTAACATTTTCCCTTGGCCATTTTACTTTCAATGAGGACATTGTTTGAACTAGGCGTTGGGGGATAGGACCTGAGGCATCTATACGTAGCATTTATACATTGTGCATTCATGGATTTACTTAAAACATTTTGCATTGCATACATTTGCATTGTCTGCAAAAAAAAAAAATTGCATTGTCGAGCTTAACTGGCTGGGTCCTATATTCTTAGGCAAACTACAACTTTAGGTTACACTAAGTTGACTCTAGATGTCTGACTTTGGAAGCTAAGTTGAGCTACTAGCTTTAGACCTTTAGGGTCCTTTGTGGACTTAAAAAAAACTCAAGTAGGAGTTAAGTTGCGGACCATTGCTCAAGAGGTTGAGGAAGGAAAGCTAGGGATTGAGTTAAAGGTTGGGTAGTACTTGATGTCTTTTTCTACCTTTTGGTTTACAGGTCCTCGTAACCTAAGCATCCACATTTCACTTGGTCATGTGTAAATAATGATAATTCTTCGAGAAAAATTGGGTTCTCTTAGTTCTAACTTAGGAGAAGCTTGGAAACACAAGTTGATTGGAAGAGTTCCTACCGCAGGAGAGTTGGAGTATAGACTTATCTTGAGGATGCGATGATAACATGTCACCCCCTCGGTGCTTGTCTCATAGGATGTCCATCCTACTGAGGCATGTAAGCTCATTGTGCGGTTCAAGTACCATGGGCAGCCCTATCTTGAAGTGCCGATTGCCACAGGCCAGAATTCACTTTAGAAATCCATGGGTGATACTATCTCGAAGTGTCGATTGCCAAGAGTTCTTGGGGTCGCTATGGGCGATGCTATCTCGAAGCATCAAAAGCCAGGCACCCTTCGAGGTTGAGAGTTGATCGAAGATTAGACTTAGAAGAATCAAACAAAAAATATATATATTAAAAAAAAATCCTCTTTCTAGGTTGTCAATCATACCAACCTCAAATAAATTAGACCATTGCACATGCACGGATGCTTTAATCTCTGGCACCAATAAACCCTACGGTAGAGGTAGAAATCATGGAGAGCTACGCCTGCAACTCATCCTTAGCTAACCTAGTTTGTAACTTGGCAACTACTTGGGAACCCTAGGTCTAAAGTCTGGACTTAACATGTTTCTAAAAGAAGACCAACTGGGTTGGGTAGTTCACTTGAAGAGATGGGTTATTGCTTGAATTTGCTAGGGACTAGCAAAAACAAGGCATGCGGACATTTGATCAGCCCATATTTGTGGGCTATTTAGGTATTTCAATGCCTAGATATTAAGTTATCTTTAACATTTATTTAGCATGTATTATGATGTAAATATATTGGTTTATGTTTTTAGCTTAATTGCATAATTCATGCATTACATGCATAATTAAATGCATTTTGAATTAAGTTAGAGTAGCTTGTGAGTGCATTACATGTATTGTCTGGTTTTAACATAGAAAGTAAGGGTTTGCATATAAATAACCCCTCATCTCTTTTCTTTATTTTATCTCCAATGAATGCATGTAGGAGAGTTGCACCAGCTATAATGCACAAGCAACAATCATGGATCTCTATTCCCCACGATATTCGTCACTTCACCTCTTCTTCAACCAACATCTGCCTTTATGCCACCTCCTGCAGCATTAAAGAAGACTTCAGCCACACCATCACCGGTAGGCCATCACCCCCGATACACTAATGTGCAGAGAGTCAAGCTCTCCTCCAATCCACCACTGTCGGCCTCAACAGCGAGCACAAGTGCACACCACCGTAGGCAAGCAAGGTGACAGACTGCTGCACCATTGTTGGCTTGTGTAGATTACTGTGAGCACCTTAGCGTGCACTACCACCATCACCAACACTAGCAACCACCAACATAATCACACACCAGCAGCCATCCATGCTCATTTATGATGTCTGGGAATGTTCCCAGACGTCTGACCTCCCAACAGCCACCTGATCATCTTCTTCTTCCTTTGTTTCTTTTTTTTTCACCAAATGAACAACCCACCACCACCTTAATGCACCACAGCAGTGCCCCTACCACACACACCCCCTCGTCGCTCCATCGCACACACCGTCCTCTCCCATCCTCATCAAGTGTGCACTCACACCAGCTTGCCGCGCCAGCAGCGCGCCATTGCTACACCTACGTGAACTGAGAGCACACCTCCACCATGCCCGCACAGCCTTCCAGCGGTAGTTCATGTGCATGGCTGCACAGGCTGCGCTCCCCCCTATGCCTCCGCCATGTTCGCAACAGCAGCACCTCCACACACAACCCCACGCAGCCCTCCAGCAGCACTGCTCACCCTCGCCTCTAGCGCGCGCCCGTCCTCCGTGCTTCTAGCAGCAAGCAGCCACTGCTACGATACCTCATCTTCGCACAGCAGTAGCAGAGAGCTGCAACCACTGCCACCCGCCTCCACTCCTCTCCTCCGACTAGCCACGCCTTACCTTGCCACTACCACCGAAAGTAGTGACCCAACTACATCTGCCTCCGGCGAGATCCTCTCCTTTGGCCTTCGTCTCTCCTCCACACGTGAGCAAGGAGAAGATCCTCCCCTATTTTGCAATAGAGAAGAGGGCATTAGTTATTACATTTAGTGCCATTGTGAAATTTTATTACTATTTTATTGTGCTGCATTGCAAAATATATCCTTAAGATGTGCAAAATTTCTATTTCAACATTATCTCTTATTGTTTACTTAATCTAAAAGCAATTTTGACTTGGTTTCTTGACGAAATTAATAGTGAACATCGATTTTTGACCCTTGCGAGTTTAAATAGGCCATTACCTCCCTATGGATACGACCCGCTCCTAATTGAGTGGTTATTTTAATTATTTTGATTAGTCGATTTTCCACCACTTAGAAATACAACAACATATCTTAATCATGATTTTTGAAAGAGAAAATCGTCCCGTCAATTACTATCCCAACTCGACTTGTAATTGCCCATCCACTAGCCAGGATAACTTTGATTGGGGATATGATAGCAGACCTTAGTGTCCAAGTCCTAACCCTGGGCAACAAGACTATGATTACTACCCTTCCCAGAGCTACAATGATTATAGATCGCCATTTGATGAATGAACCAACCCAATCAACAATCAGGAAGGATGTGTTGATTATAACACTTACCCTCCCTAGTCTTCCTCTGAATATAGGTCGCCACCATTCTTTGAACAACCTGAAATGACCTACTATCAAGGAGGGACCTGAGAACCTCGATATCTTGAATTGCTTAGATTTAACCCAAACCCACCCAGACTTGAAATGAACCATTTGGTTCGGGTGAACCAGGTCCAAGACAAGCTGTTCGCTAACTTGACGAACACCATCCAATCATTAAAAGCTCAGCCAATACCATGCACTGAAGCATTGGAGTCTACGATCAAAATGATTTATGAACTTAATAGTTCTCTATTGGATTTGCTCCAGAATGTTAGGGATAGGGGCCTGGTTATGTTTCTACTTCGGAAATTATCGAGGTTGAGGATGAAATTCGTGGTTGCCCTAGACCAATCTTGGGGTGATTCTCAGGATGAACCCCCTTTAGGAGGGCCAATGTCTGAACCTACTCAGATGCCTGTCAGGGGGGATACACATGCTAAGACTAGGGATGAGCTGGTTGGGCTAAAGCAATCCATTGATAATAAATCGAGTTTCTCACCTGAGATCCCAGAGTCAGGGAATGACGAAAAATATGTCTCCATGGACCATTAAATGACATATGATTTTGAGACTTATATAAATAAGGATCATGAATTCTTTGATTCTGAGGGTGAGAAATCTCTTAGTGATGTCTCACTGGAGCTTAAAGAGAATGATTTTAGTAAGACTTATGGGCTCGAGGAGCAAGATGAACCATTTGATAGCCCAATTATTGAAGATTGTGATCATGCTGGGGCTAATTTGGACAATCCGAATCTTGATTATTCAATCAGTAGCCCCATTGCTCAACCACAACCGGAAACATTGATTTTAGAGGATAGGAAGTTGGAAATAAAATTCTGGGAAGCTACTTCTGAGCGAACTACGATTTCAGATCTAAGGGTTTCTGTTGACCTGAAACCACCTACTTTTTACCAGGACCCTTATGATACCTTTGATGTGTGACCCAAGCTTTGAATAACTTGTTATTTTTCTGAGCTAAACATTAAGTGGACATCTGAACCTAGTGAACCAAATCTAGCTTTTGTCCGACAATTTAGTCTTGGGTTGCACACCACCAAACCGTAGGCCCGGCCCCGTAAGCACAATAATCTTTTATTTTGGGTGATTTTCATCAAGAACCTTAAAACCACTCGACCTTGGGGCATGGGTCTACACCACAACTTGGTCCATATCTATGGACATCTGTTGGAAGGTTTGAGTATTGATCATTTTTTTTTCATTCTGTCCCGCACTTGTGAATTCTCAAATTCTTTTTTGTAGGTATAGTAAGCCTAACTGAAGGCATTAAACATAGTGCATGTGTATACTCTCCTCGTTGCGAAGCTGACCAGATTTTCATGAAATTTTGGTGATATTTTGTTTATGCAACCCGTTTCATGTCTTTATTTCTACAATGAGAACATTGCATCATTTAGGCATGGGGGGGTGGATACTTAAACCTAAAATTATTTCATTAGATCTGAGAATTTCTTTTATTTTTTTTAAAATAGAAAAAATGAAAATTCAAAAAGACAAAAAAAGAAACAAAAATAGAATTAGGAGAAGAGAACTTAGGCTTGTGGAAGTTATTAACCTTAGGACCTAAACACTTAGACTCAGGTCTTCGGGCTTAATTAGCCTAGGTGTCCACTTGAATGTGTACTTAGTCTCAAGTCCTCACCAAGAAATTTTACTATAATTTGGTGAATAAATTGGGATGATAAGTACATGACTTATCAACCTGCCCTCTGATTTGAGGGGACTTTAAGTTTAAGCATCTATACACTATTTGCACTAACTCACTTCTCGGTGGTTTCTTCAAAAATTGGGTAACTAATGAACATTATAGGGTAGTATGGTTGGCATGTTGTCGTGGGTAATAGCCCATTGGTAGGTTGTTCAGAGCCCAACTACTTGGCCACACTCATTCTACTGCTTTTTGGTAAATCTTAAATCAGGGAAGCCACTTACTTAGAAAAAGAAAAAAAATGGTACTTAAAAAATAAAATAAATAAATAAATATATAATAGAAAAGGAGAAAAAAATAGAAAAATAAACCACACTTCACCGCACAAATATGGCTAGCAAGTTGCCATGGGTAACAACCCATTAGCCGGTTGTCCAGAGCCCAGCTCATGAAAATTCACAAATAATTCCCAAAACACTTAGGGAAGAAGCAAGGAAGTAGAATAAATCGAGGAGATATACACTGGGTTCACCCTTGTGTTGACCCCATAAAAAATTTAAAAGTAGGGAGAAAGCTACCATTAGGAAAGAAACCTTTGAGCAGAAACTCTTAAGGTCACCTAAGGTCATAGAAACCTTAAGTCTATTTTAACGGTCGCTTAGTGAGTCTATCACCCTTTCATACGATACTTAGCACTTAGAGACCTTTTCAAGTCTTGGGCGGGTCGAGTAGCCATAAAAAGTAATCCCAAAACTCTTAAACTCCACAAGTGAAAAAAATTAGAAAAGAAGAAAAAAAAATGTATCTTCCCTTTTCAAATAAGGTGAGGACTTGGCCGGTCTGCATTCTGGTAGAGACCCAGGTACCGTTGAGTTTTCATAGTTTAGCACCTTAGTTGAGAATTTCTATTGTTAATAAACAACATAGGCCTAAGCGATCGAGTCTTAATTTTATTTTTATACATAGCATATAGTTTAATTTTTCTAGGTCCTAGTAAAAGATAGGCATGGGGGTATGATGTAGACACATTTAACTAGGTTAAAATACCTATTCATGCTTGTTCCTAGGCTTAGATTTGCGTCATATGTTATAAATGTTGCATGCCATTCATCATCCTGCATTTAGAGTAGTTGTATATTTCTTAGGTTAATTACATCCCTTTCATGGCCAGGAGGGAAAGAGATTTATTTCAGGGCCTCGAATGGACAATCTGACCATATGGATCTGATTAGGATGACGATCGGAGTGTAACGCCTCCGAAATCATTGAAATCGAAATCCTCTAGCACCTTATGTGGTATGAGGAAGATCAACGGCCAGGGGAAAAATGCAACATTCTTACAGGCTTCGGATGAAAAATCCAACCACGTGGATGGATCCAGAGTGACAATCGCAATCCAACAACGTGAAAATTACCTTGATCCGAGCACTGTGGCACCCTCTACAACAGAAAGAAAGTGGACGACCCAGATGGTTCCACGTGGCACCTTCTAGGCCGCCCAACATTGGCCATCAGTCACTACAAGTGCCTCCTCTTCATCCAAGATGTTGCACCATAGCCATTGGATCATGATCCAACGACTAAGGATACCGTGTGCCTGCAGCTCGCATGCCATCTTCTCAACACTCCAGGCAACTTACCTCTTCTAGTGTAGTTTTCCGGCTTTCCTAGTTGTAATAAACATTTGTTTTGAAATATATGACTGGTTCTCTCTCTCTCTTTCTTTTACATTTTGCAAGTAGATTAGCTAGATAAAAATTTCATGGACCTGATCTCTTTCCCTATTAAATACAAAAAAATTAACAAAAGATAAAAATGACAAAAAAGAAATAAAGCAAAACACGTATTTTTCAAAACCAAACAGTCACCTTCCCGTGTTCGACCCGAGACTCACTTTTCAAGTTTCGGCTGTAAATTTTATCTGATCGATGGATTTTCTCGTGAATCGAACTACGATGGCGGGTTTTCCAAAATCCAATCCTTTTTGCGTGTGAATGTTTTGCAATCAGTATCGCTCTAAAAGAAATTTGAAATAAAAATAAATCAATAGAAGAATTAAGCACAGATTACACCTGGATTTATAGTGGAAACCTAAACCGAGTGAAAACCACTACCTAAGCCTCTTAGCTTAGGATTTTCCTGACTAGGCCAAGTTAGTCAATCAGCTAACGTACCAATTGAACGAGGGTGGCACGACCTCTTTGCAAACCACTTCTCTTTACAACCTGAAGAGAAGTACAACAACAACAACAACGGATCTTTCTCAACAACTTGGGATCCATTATTCAAAAACTTTGTAAAAGAACAATGAAGAACTTATGGAACATCAATAAAAGTCAAACCAGAATTTCAGTAGAGGTTTCAATCATCATGCTTTGAAAGGCATGAAAATAGAAGTGCAAAATGCACTTGAAGAAGCACAAGAAGCTCTTTGCTTTTTTAGAGGATTTTTCTACATAAGTGTGTGTGTAAAAAAGGACTACATACGACCTCTATTTATAGTGGCAAATCGACTTGAAAAGAAATCAAATTGGTCGAACAATCAGGGTAGATTGGTTGATCAAAAGAAGGTTTGGTCAATCATTCTAGTTATTAGATCGATCAATTGCTGGTCGATTAATTAGCCCAAATGGTTGATCAAAATTGTATTAATCAATTTCCTAAAATTGACTTGTTTGATTGATTAATTAAGTTGGTTGGTTGATCAATTAATCTTATTTGGTTGATCAATATCCCGAAAAACTTGATTTTAGAAAGATGTGCGAAAATTCGTTTGAGACTTATTTCAAGGTTCCTTACAAACAATATTCTAGACCTAATAAAGATAAAAGACACTAAGTCACAAATTAGCATTCTTCTAGCTTTGATCCAAGGGAAAGTGTCCTGAAATATTAGTTTTGCAAAAAGCATAATTTTGGTACATCAAAACAGAGGTACTTACATTCTTACCCTTTTTGATGACAACAAAATTATAATTATGAATTGAAATGGTTAGGCATAATTTGTCCCCCTTTTTGTTCCAACAAAAAGTAAAACATGCTGCTATCAATTTTAATTATTTTCTGCCTAAGCTTGTAAATGAAGCAGTAATAATTTCAACAAGCAATTTAAAGATAGTAAGATAATAACCATGCATATAACAACAATATAAATGAGTCTAGATAAGTAGAACAACATAAAAATAGTCCACAGAACTTTAAAGTTTTACAATCCATGAAGCTAATCAAAACTAAAATTAATCGTCTAAAGATACCACAAAAGCATCCATCGTACTCTAAAGGTCAGTGTCGAACTCGAGGTCCATCGAGTCAGATCTATCTGAAGAAGCAGGTTGGCCAAGACATAGGCGTCTCTATGCTGACGATCTAGGTGTCAGCTGCTTAGATGTCCGGTGAGGTGGTGTCACCTGCTAGTCTGCTAGTGCCGCTGTAGTGGGAGGAGGAGGTGCTGCTGATGATGGACGCACGGTAGTAGATCTGTGAGGACGAGGAGGCCTGTGAAGCTGCTGCTGAATCCCATGAATAGACTCTTCAAGTTTATCCGAAAACTATCCATGAGCATTCAGGTATCCTGATACCTGATGCCTGTGTCTCATCATCACCATGTGCCGCTCTCTCTGATAATGCATCATCAACAAAATACCATCTGTCACATCCTATATGCTGACAAAATCCCTGCCTGTAAAAGGTCTGTCCAAAAGGCTCTACTCCAGCTCGTAGAAGGATGGAGAGGGTTACACTAGAGGAGGACAGGTCGCAGTGAAATGCTCATAAAGCGGGAAAGGAGGAGGGACTGCTGATGGCTCCTATTGTTGTTGCTGCTCTTGGGCTACATCCTTACCATGGGCTCTCTGAGCTTGCTCCATCTTTGTATAAGTAAGCTTATCAACTATGGAGACTCTCGTAATAAATTTTTTATGATTAATATCGATGGCAAGATTCAAATGTTGGAAGATATGAGAAAGAAGTGTCCCAAACTGAAAGGAGCTGGTGGGCTGCTTGCTCATCAAATATAGATCAAGTGGTTCCAGTTGAACCACTTGTTCTTAAGAAAAAGCATAAAGGGAAATGAGCATAATGCCAAGGCAGTTCTCAAATGAAGTAGGTTAAGACATATAATTCCAAAGAAATACACGATTTAGAAATCATGGAAAATGATGAAAATAAGGAGACTTGGAAAGATGGCCTAAGTCATAGTGTAAGGGAGTGAGCAGGGTCTCCCTAATCGCATCCGTCTATGTCTATTGGTGAAGCTCCAAAAAAGTAGTACCAACGGACGGACAACCAAGAATTTCAGAAATCACGTCCGCATTGACTAGAACCTCTATGCCATAGACATTCGAGGTCAACTCAATGTTGATGCCCTCACCTATGTTCAAATTGGCATAAAATAGGTGACTGGCCATTGGGTCAACCCTGGGTATGTGGCTATTCTTGGAACCTACAAAAAAGTTCTGCTAAAAAAGACTCAAAATCTAGTGATATGCAAATTTTTTGTGGATTCCAGAAATATAGACTCGAAATAGAAAATATCAACCGGTCTACCAACATGCGGGCAAAGTTTGGCTAAGAGTGAAAAACTACCACGAGCAGCTTCTATGATGAAAAAATGGTCAAAAGTATCATCACGATGAGAAGAAGAGGAGGCATGTGTGCATTGGGAGCCATAACAAAATAGTAAAAACAAGTTGGTCGATAAAATAAGATTGACTGATTGGTCAAAATCAAGTTGGACAAGGTTTTGGAAAACCAACTTTTGGTTGATCAACCAAGAATTTTGGTCAACCAAAAGCGATTAGACACCAAAAAATGGGTGTTTCCACGAGTGATAAGCTCACAAATACTACAAAATTTGACAAGTAATCACAAGATTAAGCAACAACATTGTCTGATCTACTCATAGCACATCTAAAACTTTAAGAAAATCCAAATGAAAATAGATTTAATATAAGTTTAGATTGTACCATGATCGATCAAATATTGGTCGATCAAGGGAGCACTGCGTGAGTGTAGAAGGCGACGAGCATGGCCGGTTGAGTGAGGGGTGTGCACGGCTAGAACGATGGCATGCGTAATGCTCAAGGACCCGCAGAGATGTTGGCGCAAAGGAGTGCTCGATCGTGATATTTACATGCACGAAGGAGAGGCAGTGGTTCGTGGTGCTGAGGAGGTTGGTTGATTAGGGTGGCTAGAGGAGAGGTGTGGTCGGGTGGTTTGAAGTTTGTTTGGTGGAGAGATAGAAGTGGGACCGTTGGTGGGGTATGGGTCGTAAATCAAGGTTTTGGTGTAAAAATGGTGGTGTTTTGAATAAACTTGGGTTAGCAAGATAGGTAAAAACATTTTAGTAGCTAATTGGATAGATTAAATTTGATTGAGTAGATTAGGGGTGAGATTCGAGGTGAAAAGGTTCGCAATCTCAAAAAGTGAATCCACCCAGTTTTGGTCGATTAAAAAAGAAAATGATCAATCAATGAGGTTAATTGGTCGATTATGGTTCAAATGATTGGAGTTAAAATTCTTGTCCAACCAGATTGGTCGATCAAACAACTAAGTTGATTGATCAAAACTCAAAATTTTGGAGGGAAATTTCCCGCCAAAGAATTTGGTCGATCAATGAAGGAATTTGATCGATCAAAGATTTTGGTTGATCAATTTGAAAAAATTGATTGATCAAAGATTGAAAGTAAATCAATCAAAATGATCAATTAAGTTCTTTTAACCTAGATAAACCTAGTGAATGGAAAATTAGGTTAAATCTTTCCTTTAGCAAAGGTTTTGTAAAGATATCAACTAATTGATTTTCTGTTTTAACAAATTCTAAGTTGATTTCTCATTTTAGGGCATAATCTCTTAGAAAATGATGTCTAACATCAATATGTTTATTTCTAGAGTGTTGAACTGGATTTTTAGATAGATTTTTGGCACTAGTGCTGTCACAAAGTATTTTGTTATCCTTGTAGGATAGGCCAAAATCTTACAGGGCTTGTTTCATTCACAATAATTGTGAACAGGCTAAAGATGTAGCTACATATTTAGCTTCTGTTGTTGAAAGTGAAACAGAGTATTGTTTTGTATAGAACCAAGAGACTTGGGAATTTCTGAGAAATTGACATATTCCACTAGTACTCTTTCGATCTGTAAAGCTACCCAAGTAATTAGCATCACAAAAGTAATAAAGTTCCAATGTTTCTGACTTCAAATAGAAAAGTCCTAGGTCTTGTGTGCGGTCTAAGTATCTAAGTATTCTTTTAACAACATTTAGATGTACTTCTTCAGGGTTTACTTAAAAGAGAGCACACAAGAAAGTGCAAAATATAATATCAGGTCTACTAGCAGTCAACTATAATAAAGATCCTATCATGCTTCTATACAATTTCTGATCTACAGACTTACCTGTGTCGTCAAATTTTAGCTATGTAGAAGCTACCATAGCTATTTCTTTTCCTTTTACTTCGACCATGGAGAATTTCTTCAAGATCTCTGTGGTGTATTTGGTCTGAGATATGAAAATTCTAGAGGATAGCTGGTCAATTTGAAGTCCGAGAAAGAATTGAAGTTCTCCCATGATGCTCATCTCAAACTGATCCTGCATTACCTTTGCTAATTCTTGGCATAATAGATCATTCGTAGCACCAAAAATGATATCGTTTACATAATTTTCTATTATTAAGAGTTCATTTTCTTTTCATTTGGTGAATAAGGTTGGATCTATTTTGCCAATTTTAAATTCATTTTCAATTAGATAAGCTTTTAATATGTCGTACAAAGCCCGTGGAGCTTGTTTTAGACCATATAGTGCATTATTTAATTTGTATACATATTCTGGATGTTTAGTGTCTTCAAAACCCAAAGGTTGTTTAACATAGACTTCCTCCTTGATAAATTCGTTTAAAAAGGGACTTTTGACATCCATCTAAAAGAGTTTAAACTCCATATGGGTAGCAAAAGCTAGCAACATTCTAATGGATTCTAGATGAGCTACAGATGCATATGTTTCATTAAAATCTATTACTTTTTGAATATATCCTTGGGTCACAAGTCTAGCTTTATTTCTAACTAATTCTCTTAATTCATTAAGTTTATTCCTAAAGACCCGCTTGGTTCCTATAATGGTCTAAGCATTAGGTTTTGGAAGAAGTTCCCATACTTGGTCTCTTTTGAATTGATTCAACTCATTTTCCATTGTAGTAACCCAACAGTTGTTAGAAAAAACATCATTAATATTTTTAGGTTTTAATGGAGAAACAAGGGCTGTGGAAGCTAACGTGTTGATGGAAGATTGGCTTGTACTCCTTTGGATAGTTCTTCTATCGCTAATTCTTTTGGATGATCCTTCATATAGGATATATCTTTGGGTAGTTCATCCAAAATGTTCTCTTCTAGTATGTTTGACGGGTCATCTATTAGGTCATCATCATCATTTGCAGAAGATTGAGGGTGAACTAGTGTTTCATTGAATGATACATGCATAGCCTCCTCAACAACAAAATTCTTCTTGTCAAAAGCTCTATATGCTTTACTTTTGGTGGAATAACCTAAGAAGATTCCCTCTGAGCTCTTAGCATCAAATTTATCAAGATTATCCTTGGTGTTGAGTATAAAACACCTAAAATCAAATATCCTGAATTAGGAAATTCTATGTGTTCTTCCATGATAGAGTTCAAAAGGTATTTTATTTAGGGTTGGTAAAATCAGGGATCTATTTTGGATATAGTAAGCAGTGTTTACAGCCTCTACTTAAAGATATTAAGGTAGCTTTGACTCACACAGCATTATACGGGCATACTGTTATAGGGTCTTATTTTTCCTTTCAACTACACCATTCTGAGGTGTGGCTCTAGAGAATGCAAATTCATGTTTTATCCCATATTGATCACAAAAATTCGGAAGGGGTTCATTCTGAAATTTTCCATCGTGATCACTTCTAATCCTAATCACTTTAGATCCTTTCTCATTCTATAGTATTCTTACAAGCTTACTAAGGACATTAATAATTAGATCCTTACTATTTAAGAAAGATACCCAGGTAAATCTAGAAAAATCACTGATTATGACTAAACAATATTTCCAACCACTTAAGGTTTCATATTTTCTTGGTCTGAATAAGTTTAAGTAAGTAGCTCCAGGGGTTAGGAGGTGCTAACTATCCTTTTTGGTTTGTTTGCCAACTTTACAAGAATCGTAGACTTTGCTTTTCTAGAAGTTGATCTTTGGCAGACCTTTGACAAGCTCATGTTTCACAAGTTTATTGATGTTTCTCATGTGAACATGACCTAGTCGTCTGTGCCAAAGTATTGCCTCTTCATCAGATGCGACAAGACATTTAAGATTGTCATATTTGTTGAAGTTGATAGTATAGATATCTTTATGTCTGTTTCCCTTAAGGAGAGTTTGTTTTGTTTCCTTATCCTGTACATTAAAATCATTTGATGTGGAAGTGGTTGTATATCCTTTATCACAGAATTGACTTACACTAAGAAGATTGTGTTTTAATGCACCAACTGGATGCACATTATCAAAAGATGTGGAGGAGTTACCAATTAGGCCAGTACCAATAATATGGCCCTTATGGTTGTTTCCAAATGTGACTGTACCACCTTCCTGGCAGCGGATTTGTGGTAATAGGTCTTCCTCTTCGGTCATATTCTTGGAACATCCGTTGTCCATGATCCACCTTCTTTCTTCCTAATTTTGTCATTGGTTTGCATTTGTGAGGTCTTGGTTTGATTGATCTATAGAGCGTCCTCAGATTTACATTTGTTTCTTGATATGTCTACCTTTTGTAGACTACTTGACCTACAAAACATGATTGTAAAAGTGCTTTTGGTACCCATTTTTTTTTGGGTCCACAGTGGTTAGTTGGTGCTGCCTATTTAGGCAAGCTACCTTTCTCCTTTCTTTGGCTAGAACTAGATGCCTCACAATCATTTTTAGGTATATAGCCTAACCAAAATTTTGTGCTGCATTGAGTTTGTGTTCCTAAGAGTTTATGCAGATTCTGACTTTAGTAAATTTAGCTAGATCATTTAAGAGAACAGAAGATGGTTAGCATGTTTTCACGATGGAAAAATCAGGGTTTTGGAGAACCCATCAATGTGGTCACAGAAATCACTACCAGATAAAATTTATATAAAAACTTGAAGTTAGTTCAGGGTCGAACATAGGTAGGCGGACGTTTGGTTTTTGAAATCCATGCTTCAACTTTATTTGCTTTTTGTTGTTTTTATCTTTTGAGTTTTTCTTGGTATTTCATAAGACAAAATATTAGGTGAATTGTTATGTATTTTACTCTACACTAACAAAATAAGAGAGAGAGAGGGAGAGAAACAAATATTATAAGAGTAATCCAAACTATTTATTACAACTAATTGCCAAAAATAAAATTACAATACAAAAGCGATAAAAGGAATAAGATGAGGACATCCCCCTTGATGGTCACTTGGAGGACAACTCGCTCTGACATCGCCTGGAAGATGGTGGTAAGGAGCTGGAGGAAGGAGAACGGTGGCGGACGAAGGAGGATAGGGCAGGACAACATTGTGGCGAGGTTATTCTTCCAGAAGGATGGTAAGAGGACGACCATGAGTTGCTCCACGAATAGGGGTGAGGGGCAGGAAAAAATATTTGTTTTCTACTCTAGAGGAGCATACCGAGCTTGGGACAAGCTCTCTCTAGAGCCTAGGAGGTGGTGAGGAAGAGAAAGGAAGAGATGAAGAGAAATGGGAGGAGTAGGGGTCCTTTTATAATGGAGGAGAAGAGGCAAAATAAAGTCATGGGTCAACAGTGACATTTACAATCGTCGCTAAAGCCTTGCCTCAAATGTCACTGAAGGCCCTACTGGCACTCGCATACACCCGCTTGCATAGGTTGGAGTGAGATTGGAGGATTCAGGGCTGTCGAATTTCAACCTGATGGCCGATGATTGTGTGGAGCTTGCACCCTTAGATCATGCTCTTAGAATTTGAATGAGTGTAGCTGAGAGGATCATGGCCAATGGATGGGCAATGAGAGGCTGAGATTGCTCGAAGACCAACATTGTGGATCACGCACGTGTGAATGAGCGTAAGTTAGTGCGTTATCGAGCGCGTACATGCATCGTGTGAATCCAACGCGTGAGGTTCATCTATGTGGAAGCTTGGAGCCCACTCAATGAAGATCCAGTGGCTGAATTTTTATTTTAGTGCGTGTTTGTGGGTTATGAGGGTCGGCGGGTTTTGAACCCACGTCCTTTTGTTGTGAGTGCGTTTCTCCACAGCTGCACTAAGGCTGAGCTTGTGTCTCGGTTTGGAATTGAAGCTTACACACCCATGGTCGTTGGATCTCGATCCAACGATCGAGATCTCATCAAGGCCTTCTCCTTTAAGGCAAGGGTGATGTTGTGGCTGATATTGGGAGTCTAGGATGCCACCATGTGGCACCACTCTGGGCGTCTATCTTCTTTGCATTGTAGGTGGCACCACAGACATCGGATTGGGTAAATTTTTGTGTCGTTGGGATGCGATCGTCGATCTGGGTACATCCATGCGATTGGACTTGTCGTTTGAAGCTTCAAATTGTGTCACCTAGCCCCTTGGCCATTGATCTTCCTCAGACTATGCAATGTGCTGTAAAACTCCGATCAAGACAATTTCAAAGGCATTGGACTCTGATTGTAGTCTTAATTAGATCCGTATGGTTGGATCATCAATTCGATGCCTCGAAATAGATCTCCTTCTATCCTTACCACAAGAGGACATAAATTAAACTATAATTTAGACAAACTACTCTAAATGCAAAGTGTAATATTTAAAATATGGAATGCATCTCTAAGCTTAGGAACATGCATAAGTAGGCATTTAACTAAATGGATGTGTATACATCATACCCTGATGACTACCTTTTGATTGTCCCTAGCAAAATCAATCTAAATGCTATGTATAAAATAGAATTAGGACTTGTTCGCTATGGCATTAGTTGCTTATTAAGAAAAGGAAATTTCTACTAAAGTCCTAAACTACGAGGACTCATCAGTGCCTAGGTGCCTACCAAGGTGCTGTTCACCCGAGTTCTTACCTTATTTTGAAAAGGGAAGATACACTTTTTTATGTTGTTTCTTCTTTTCTAATTTTTTGTATTTTTGAGTTTAGAGTTTCTGGGTAGCGTTTCACGGCTAACCAACCCATCCAAGACTCGAACAAAACTTTAATTTCTAAGCATCTTAATGTGAAAAAGTGATAGACTCACTAAGCGGCCATTAAAATGAGCTTTAGTTTCTATGACCCTAGGTGACCTTAAGAGTTTCTCCCTAAGGGTTTATCTTTCCGATCGGTAGCATTCTCCCTTTTTTTTTATTTTTTTATGGGGTCAACAAAAAGGTAAACCCAGTGAATATCTCCATGATTTATTCAACTTTCTTGCTTCTTCTCGAGGTATTTTGGGAATTATTTGTGCATTTTTGTGAGCTAGGCTCTAGAAAACTGGTCGATGGGTTGTTACCGTTGGCAACTTGTCAGCCATACTCATGCGGTGAAGTGTCGTTTATTTTTCCCCTTTTTCTATTTTTCCCCTTTTATCTTTTTCTTTTTTAGTATCAATTTCTTTTCCTTTTCTAAGTGGCTTCCGTAATCTAAGATTTACCTAGAGGTAGTAGAATGAGTATGGTCATGTAGCTGGGCTCTGAACAACCGACCAATGGGCTGTTACCCAAAAAAGTTCATTAGCTATCTAATTTCCGTAAAAATTGTTGAAATGTGAGTCAATGCAAATAGTGTCTAGATGCTTTAGAGTTAAAGTTCACTCAAATCAGAGGGCGGGTTGATAAGTCATGCACTTGTCAGCCCAATTTATTAACCAAATTAAAAAGGAATAAATGTGGCAAGGACTCGAGAACAAATCCACATTTTGGTGGACACTGAGGCTAATTAGGCTCGAAGACCTAAAGAGTCTAAATGTTCATGTCCTGAAGTATCATCTCCTAAAGTTAACAATGCCTAGGTTCTCTTCTCCTAATTCTAATTCTTTTTTTAATTTTTGAATTATTAATTTTTTTGAAAGAAAATAAAAGAAATTCCACAGAGCTAACAAAATAATTTAATAATTAAATATCCACCCCTCCATGCCTAATTGATGCAATGTTCCCATTGTAAAAATAAATACATGAAAAGAGTAGAGTAAATAGAATATCACCTAAATTTCGTGAAAATCTAGTTAGCTCCATAGAGAGAAAGGTGTATACACTCATGCTAAGTTTATTGCCTTTAGCTAGGCACAATTTACAAACAAAGAGATGGTTAAGAATTCACAAGTACGGGTCATGATTAGAATCAAAAGATTAATCCTTAAACCCATCACTAGAAGACATCAATAGATGTGGATCAGATTGTGATGCAGACCCATGCCCCACGGTCGAGTGGTTCTATGGTTCTGGATGAAAATCACCTAGAATCAGCGGTTGTTGTGCTTGCCCGACCGGGCCTGCAGTTTTGTTGTGTGAAACCCAAGTCTAAAATTGTAGACAATGGGTAGATCTAGTTCAATACATTCAGGTGTCCACTTAGAGTTCAGCTTAGAAAGATAGTCAATTATTCTGAGCTTGGGTTGCACGTCAAAGATATCATAAGGGTCTTGATAGAAGTTAGGTGGTTTCAAGTCAACAGGAACCCCTAAATCCAAAATCCTATCTTCCCCAAAGTTAACTCCCCAAATCCTAATTTCCAAATTCCTATCCACCAAGATCAAGTGTTCGGCTTCCGGGGCCTCATGATTGTTGGATACCCCATCAAAGATATCCAAGTTAAGCAATTGCTACTGAATCATAATTGACTTGGATTCAATCATTTCCAAATCAAAATCATTCATCTCTTTGGGGTATGTTTGAAGATTAGGGCTACCGATTGGATCATCTATTATAATAGGATCAGAATCCTCCATGCTAGCCCTAATCGGATCATAATCCTTAGTTATTAAGCTATCAAATGCTTCATCATGCTCCTCGACCTCGTTTGTCTCACTAAAATCATTTTCCTTAACTTCAGTTTAGACCTCACTAAGAGATTCCTCACCGTTAGAATTAAAGAATCCTTGATCCTCATTTATATATGTCTCAAAAACATATGTTGTTCCTTGGTTTATAGAGACATTTTTTGTCACTCCTTGTCTCAAGGATCTCGGGCGAGAAAATCACATCATACTTGATTGGTTGCTCTAACCCAACCTAGTCATCCACAATCTCATAAAATGCATCCCCCCCTGACAAGTGCCTGAGCGAGTTCAGACATTGGCTCTCCCGAAGGGGGTTCGTCCTGGGAATCATCCCAACATTGGACTGAGGCAACCACAAATTTCATCCTCAATCTTGATAATTTCCTAAATAAAAACTCACCTGTGCCCCTATCCTTAACATCTTAGAGCCAATCCATTAAAGAATTATTAAGCTCATCATTCATTTTGATCTTTGGCTCCAATGCTTTAGTGAATGGTGTTCGTTGAGCTTCTAATGATTGCATATTGTTCCTCAAGTTAGCCAACGCCCTATCGTGAACCTGGTTCACCTGAATCGGATGGTTCGACTTAGGGTCTGCTGTGTTTGGGTTTAATATAAGGGAGTCAAGAAATTGAAGTCCTCCCTAATAATAGGTTATTTCAGGTTGTTCAAAGAGGATGGTGACCTATATTCAGTATAATCTTAGGGAGGGTAAGAGTTGTAGTCATGATTTCCTTCTTGATTATAGATCGGGTTAGGTTGATCATCAAAGGGTGGAGATCTATAATCAGTATAGGCATGAGAAGGATAGTAATCATAGTCTTGTTGTCCAAGATTAGACCCTGGACTTTGAGGTCCGAAATCATATCCCCAATAAAGTTATCTTGATTAGGTGATGGGTAGTCATAAGTTGAGTCGAAAAAATAATCATCCTAGGGATAATTGGTGGGAGGAGGGTAGGATTGGAATTGTGTGTACGGTGTCGAAGGATACAAGGTGAAGAAGGGGGGAGAATAGAACAGAGAAAGGTGCCCTACAGTACAATTAGCCAAACCGAACCTTAAGTGGGCCAGTCTAAAGGCCTATAGACTCCCAGGACCCATCTAGAGATGACTGAAATGATTTGATGTACTTCTATTTGGTCAATCCAACTGGTTAGAGGGAGGGGTTGGGGAGAAGGTTCTTCTGTTGTGTTCAACATGAATTGTATGTTGAAAATTTGAGTTTTGAAAACCCTGTCATTGCAGTTGCATAAAAATCTATCAAATAGATAATTTAATCGAAACTTTGGTGAGTTTCGAGTCAAACACTGGGAGGCGTATGCTTGATAAAAAACTGCATTAATTTTTGTCGTCGTGAAGTAGGCTAGCTAGTTGAATTAAACCTACATTAGCAATCTACTTAAAGAATAATAAATAGAAGACAGAGAGAGAATAATACAAATAAAGAGAAAATAGAGAGAGAATCAATAAATATTTCATAGCCACAATATTTTGTTCATTACATCTATGTGTTTCACTAGAAAGTGGGAAATCTAATCTAGAAAGCAGTAAGAAGGGAATGGGGAGAGAAGTTATCCCCCTCGACAGCTGCTTGGAGGATGAGTCACTTTGATGGAGTGCTTGGATGATGGTGGTGAGATGCTGGATGATGGAGAATGAAGACGGAGGATGAAAGAGGGCGACGTCATAGCGGGATATGCTTCCTGAATGACTGTGAGAGGACAACTATAGGATGCTCCACAAAGGGGGTGAGAAGGTGGAAAAATTATATTTTTAACTCTTATGGAAGGTTTGGGACAAGCTCGTTGAGCTATGGAGGGGATGAGAGAAGAGAGGAAGAGATGATGAAATGTGGAGGAGGGGTAGGCTATTTATAAGTGTAGTCATGGGGACAAAAAGGTCCTTTTACAAGTTTAATAAGAATACAAGGTCTTTAGTGACGGATATGCATGTCGCTAAAGTTCACGTGCATTCTTGGCAGTGAGATGTAGATCGTAGCGTTCACATGCAGCCATGTGTCCAGGAGCTTTACCTTTAGTGCCATCAGCCGTCCGATAGAATGATCGGATGGCTTAAAAGCTGCCTCATCCCACAGTGCCACTATGACGTGTCAAATTGCGCATCCAGTTGGCATTCACATCGTGCATGTAGCCTGACGTCCACCCAGCGTTGTCACGTAGCTGCATCTGAGTTGCTCATCATGGATCGAATGATGGAATTTTGTCTGCTCACCCTTCTTGCGGATTAAGCTTTCTCCTCACGACTCAAACGTGCACCTCACGTTGCGCATTAGCGGCACGACTACTACGCTACGCGGCCTTTAGTGTCTCATTTTTGTTGTAAGGCTAGCGCGCTCACGATTATTGGATCTCGATCCAACGATCAAGAGAGATCCAACCCTCACCTTCAATGAAGATGCTGGCCAACCAAGATTGAATCTCAGCTGTTGGATCGATGATCCAACAGCTGAGATGCATTGGCCATCGTAAGAAGTGGTGGAGCAGGAGACTTGGGCCGATATTGGGCAGCTGGGATGGTGCCACGTGGCACCATCCTGGCCATCCATCTTCTATAACTTGTATATGGTGCCACAGATGTTGGATTGAATTGATTTTCGTGTCGTTGGGCTACGATGGTCAATTTGAATCCACCTGTGTGGTTCGATTTGTCATCTGAGGTGCCGATTTAAGACCACCTAACCCTGTGACCTCTAATCTTCCTTATACTGCATCTGATGCTACAGAGGTCCGATCATGGCAATTTCGAAATTGTTGAACTCCAATTGTCACCCCGATCAGATCCATACAGTTGGATCTCAAATGCAAGGCCCCGATAAATGTTGCCTTGTTCCTTGACCACAAAAAGAGAAAATTAACCTAAAATTTATACAATCTAACCTAAATGCATGAAGATACATGTTATGCAATATTTATAAAGATGAATGCTCCTATCACACTAGAAGCAAGCATAAATAGGAATTTTAGGTCAATTAGATGTGTGCACATCACACCCCCTTGCCTATCTTTTGCTAGTCCTTAGCAAAACTACATGCTATTTATAAAAAAATTAGGATCAAATTACTTGGGCAATATTTATTTCTCAACACTAGGAAATTTCAGCTAAGAGCTAAATTACAGAGACACAACAGTGCTTGGGTATTTGCAAAAATGCAGACCGTCCAAGCCCTCGCCTTATTCAAAGGCAAAAGGATCTTTTTTTTTCGTCTTTTCTAATTTTTTTTATTTTTTGAGTTTAAGGTTTCGAGGTAGCTTTCTACGGCTACCAATCCCACCCAAGACTCGAAAAGAACTCTAAGTACTAAGCATCATTTTATGTGAAATGTTAGACTCACTAATCGACAATCAGAATAAACATCGGGTTTCTACGACCCTAGGTGACCTTGGAAGGAATTCCGCTTAAAGGTGTATCTATACAACCGGTAGCTTTCTCCTTAATTTTCATTTTTATGGGGTAAACACAAGGGAGAAGACAGTGTATATCTCCTTGACTCTTTCTACTTCTCTACTTCTTTCTAAATGTTTGGAATTAAATGTGCATTTTCGTAAGGTAGGTTCTGGACAACCAGCCGATGAGCTATGATCACCGACAACTTTCCAGCCATACTCGTGCGGTGAAGTGTGGTTTATTTCTTTCTCTTCTATTCTTCTTGTCTATTTCTTTCTCTTTTCTTTTTGGATATTTTTCTATTTTTTTCTTTTTTTCTAAGTAGGTGGCTTCTCTGATCTAAGATTTATCTAAAGGCAGTAAGAAGAGAATGGTCGTGTGGTTGGGCTCTGGACAATCGGCCAATGAGCAGTTACCACTGACAACTTGCCAGCCATACCACCCTAGAAGGGTAATTAGCTACCCAATTTCCATTAAAATAGTGAAAAAGTGAGTCAGTGTAAAGATTGTGTAGATGCTTAGGCTTAAAGTCTCCTCTAATCAAAGGGTGGGTTGCTAAGTCATGTACTTATTACCCCATCCTATTTACCGGTTTGAAATGAATTTAGAATGGCGAGGACTCGAGAAACAAGTCCACATTTTAGTGGACACCAGGGCAGATTAAGCTCGAAGACCTGAAGAATCTAAGTGTTTAGATCCTATCAGATCATTCCCTAAGGTTGAAAAGTTCTAATGCCTAAGCTCACTTTTCCTAATTCAATTTTTTATTTATTTTTGAAAAAAAATAAACAGAAAATAAAAAGAATCTATGGAGCTAACAAGATGATTCAAATAATGATATCCACCCCCCCGTGCCTACTTAATGCAATGCCCTCATTATTTTAAAAAGACATAAAATAGAGTGGACTTGAGTAGAAAGCACCTAAATTTTGTAATTACCTGGTCAGCTACAAAGAAAGCAGACTGTATATGTGTTGAATTTAGTGCCTTCAACTAGGCACACTATCCAAAGAGGAAATAAAGAATTCACTGATGTAGGTTAGGATTAAGATAACAAAATCTACTTTTGGACCTAGTAGGAGAAGATGCCCACAAACATGGATGAGGTTGTGATGTAGACCCATGCCACATGGTCGAGTGTATCTAAGGTTCTGGATAAAAATTACCCAGAACCTAAGATCAGTATGTAGGTGGGGCCGAGCCAGTGAATTGTGAGGATGCAACCCAAGTCTAAAAAGTCAGATAATAGGAAAATCATGATTAAAAAGATATTTAATGAATTTATGCTTGGGGTGCACATCCTTGAAATAAGAAATGTCATAAGGGTCCTGGTAGAAGGTTGGTGGTTTTAGGTATATAGGAACCCTTAGATTCAGACTTCTGCTTCCCCCAGAATTAGCTTCCCATATCTTCGTTTCCTAGCTCCTATTTTCCTTAGTCATAATTTCAAATTCTAGGACCTCTTGCATGTGAATCACCCCATCTAAAATTTCCAAGTCCAAGATTTACGGTTGAATCACAATTGACTTGGGTCTAGTGATCTCAAAATCAAAATCGTCAGTATGCTCAATGGGGTGTGATTGAGGAATGGGGCTATGAATCAAATCCTTCATGAAATCAGGATCTAAATCCATCATGCTAGCCGCAACAGGATCAAATTCCTCAAGTATAAGGCCATCAAAGGATTCATCGAGTTCCTCAAGCCCAGTTGTCTCACTAAAATCATTTTCCTTATATTCAAGTGGGACTTCAGATAAATATTCTTCACCTTCAGAATCAAAAAATTCTGGATCTGCTTTTATGTATGTCTCGAAATCATTGATCATTTCCTAGTCCATGGAGATATACTTTTCCTCGTACCCTAGCTTGGGGATCTCGGGTGAAGTAATTGATTCGTCCGCAACAAAATACTCCAGAATAATCTGCTCATCCATGATATTGTAAGACGTGTCCCCCTTATAAGTGCCTAAGCGGGTTCTGATAATGTCTTTCCTAAAGGAGGTTCATCCTAGGTATCATCCCAAGATTGGAATAGAGCAATCATAAATTTCATCCTCAATTTCGATAACTTCCCAAGTAACAACTCACCCGAGTCCTTATCCTTGGAGCCAATCCAACAAATACTTGTTAAGATTGTCAATCATTTGAATAAGAGGCTACAATTCTTCAGTACAGGATGTTGGCTGAGCTTCTAAAGATTGTATGGTATTCCTTAAGTTAGCCAACACCTTATCTTGAACTTGGTTCACGTAAAGCGAACAATTTGGTTCAGCGTTGGGTGGGTTTGGGTTCAGTCAAGGGAGACAACAAATGGAGGTTCTTGGTACCCTTACTGATAATAGGTTACTTCAGGTTGTTCAAATAGGAGTGGTGACCCATATGCAGTGTAATCTGGGGGAGGGTAAGAGTTGTAATCAAGATATCCTTCTTGATTGTAGATCTTATTAGGTTGTCCACAGGAGGACGGTGATCTATAATCGATGTAAGTCAGAGAAGGATAAAAATCAAGATTATGGTGTTCAAGGTTAAACCCTGAACACGGAGGTCTGGAACTGTATCCCCAATCAGGATTATCCCAACTAGTAGTTGGGTGAGAATAAGTCTGGTTGGGATAATAATCATCTTGGGAATAAGATGTGTTAGGAGGGTAAGAGTGGAAATGCGACTAGGATGTGGAAGCATCCATGGAAAAGAGAGAAGAAAGATGCCCTACGATACAAAAACTCAAACCTAACCTTAGGTAGGGTAGCCTAAAGATCTACAGACTCCTAGAACCAGTCTTGAAATGAAAAGAACGATTATATCTAGTTCTTTCTAGTCAACCCAACCAGTAAGAGGGAGGGCCTGGGGTGAAGGTTCTTCCCTTAGCTCTCACCTTAGGTTCCTTTGATACCCTCAACCACGATCGTTTGACTCTGCTCCCCTAGCTAAACATCAGATTGAACAGTATAATTAGATTAATTGAAAAAAATCTCAATCTCGGCCCCAAATAGCTAGTGCAATCCATAAGGCCAACATCTACTCTATTTTAGTTAGGGTTAGGATTTAAAGTGCTTTGGAATGTGATTGCCCTTTATCTAGGTTGTCCCTTAAAAATCAGTTTCAATGTGTGTGTATGCACAACTAATGGTTTTCAAGCAAGATTATTTTTTGATGCGGTAAATTTTAGGGTTTAAATCTTGCTTAGTAGTTTTTAGTGTTCAACTTTAGGTGTATTCAATCAAGTTCAGTTTGCAAACCAAGTTTTGAAAGCATAGGTGAATAGGTCTTCCTTTAAAACATAAAAAGAATGTGGAATGCCTGGTTAATTCCGAAAAGTTGAACCCTAAGTGGCAAGCTACTGATGAGTTGTTTTTAGATGAAGTAGTGCGGCCCAAACAACTCAAGTAATTGGCCTTAATGCATCACTGAATTAGGCACACAAGTGATTACCTAATCTGATTTCTACTCAATTATGTGTTGATGGGTGTACCAGTTTCAAAGATCATGTTACCAGTTGAGTACGAAGAACCAGAAGAGGTTGTGTACCTCTGTGGAATTTTTTTAGAATTTTTTTTATAAGCGGAGCGTGAGGTGGATGGAGGTGGCAAACAAACAACCAAACTAAGCCTAGGGTCTATGAGAGCTCCTAGGTTAATTAAGGTTTGTGTTATTAGGTGATGGAATGAAAACTAGTGGGTGGGAGGTGGGGTATACTTACACAACCTTCCATAGCACTTTACTCCAATATACAGCTTTTGCTTGCCTCAAGTGAGTACCTGCAAGTGAGGTAAGAGATAAGTAAGGCGAGAAAGGTGGGAAATCAAAGTGCGTTGCCTCCCTAGCAATGGTGCCAAAATGTTGAATGGGATTTGTACGTTGAAAATTTGAGTTTTGAAAACCCTGTCATTGCAGTTGCGTAAAAATCTGTCAAACAGATAATTTAACCCAAACTTTGGTGAGTCCTGGGTCGAACACGGGGAGGCGTACGTTTGATCAAAAGCTACGCTAATATTTGTTGTTACGAAGTAGAGTATATAGTTCAATGAAATCTACCCTAGCTATATAATTAAAGAATTATTAATAGAAGACAGAGAAAGAATAATACAAATTAAGAGAAAATAGAAAGAGAATCAATAAATATTTCATAGCCATAGAATTATCTTCATTACATTTACGTGTCACACTAGAAAGCGGGAAATCCAATCTAGAAGTAGTAAGAAGAGAAGGGGGAGAAGTTATCCTCTTAGACGGCTACTTCGAGGATGAGCCATGTTGGCGGAGCGCCTGTACGAAGTTGGTGAGATGCTGGATGAGGGAGAACGAAGACGGAGGATGGAGGATGGAATAGGGCAATGTCGTAGTAGGATCTACTTCCTAAACAGTGGTAAGAGGACAACCGCGGGATGCTCCACGAAAGAAGTAAGAAGGTGGAAAAGTTATATTTTTAACTTTAATGGAGCATCACGAGTTTGGGAGAAGCTTGTTGAGCTATGGAGGGGATGAGAGAAGAGAGGAAGAGCTGATGAAATGTGTAGGAGGGGTAGGCTATTTATAGGTGTAGTCATGGGGGCAAAAAGGTCCTTTTATAAGCTTAATAATAAATGTAGGGTCTCCAGTGACTGATATGCACGTCGCTAAAGCCCCCACATCACTGAAGATCGCGTGCGTCCTTGGCCGTGTGATGTTGATCGGAGCGTCCACGTGCAGCAAGGTGTCCAAGCACTTCACCTTCAGCAGTTGAGGCATGCGATTGTGCCCCATCGCCATCAGCCGTTGGATCGAATGATCAAACTGCTTAAAAGCCGCCTCATCCCAAAGAGCCTCTGCAGCACATCAGATCGCACATCCAATTAGGCGTCAGATCACGTGTGCAGCCTCCCCTCCATCCAGCGTGCCACATATCTGCATCTGAGCTACTCATCGCGGATCGAACTGTGCAATTTTGTGCACCCACTCTTCTCGTGGATTAAGCCTACTCCACATGACTCGAACATGTGCCTCTTATTGCGCGTGAGTGGCATGACAACCGCGCTACGAAGCCTTTAGTGTCACATTTTTGTTTTAAGGCTGGCGCACTCATGATCATTGGATCTTGATCCAACGATTGACAGTGATCCAACACTTGCCTTTAGTGAAGATGCTGCTTGGCCATGATTGAATCTCAGCCATTGGATCGATGATCCAACGGCTAAGATGCATTAGCCATCACTTGAAGAGGTGAAGCGGGAGACTTGGGCCGACGTTGGGCTACTCAGATGGCGCCATGTGGTGCCGTCATAGCTGTCCATCTTCTCTGACTTGTACATGGTGCCACGGATGTCGGATTAGATCGATTTTCATGTTGTTGGGCTGTGATGGTTGATCCGAACTCATCAATGTGGTTGGATTTGTCATCTGAGGTGTTGATTTAACACCACCTGGCCCCTTGACCTCTGATCTTCCTCGGACTACAACTGATGTTGCGGAGGTTAGATCGAGGTGATCTCTATGTCGTTGAACTCTGATCGTCACCCTGATCAGATCCATATGGTTAGATCTCAAATCCGAGGCCCCAAAAAATGTTGCCCTTTTCCTTGACCACAGAAAGTGAAAGTTAACCTAAAATTTATACAATCTAACCTAAATGCATCATGATGCACATTATGCAATATTTTTAATGATGGATGCTCCTATGACACTAGAAACATACATAAATAAGAATTTCAAGTTAATTTGTTGTGTGCAATCACTTTGGCTTCTGCCTCTGATTCCTTTGATACCCTGCAACTGAAGTCATTTGACGCTACTCCCTTAGCTAGCATTAGGTGGACCCGTAGAAGAATATTAATTGAAGAAAATCTCAGTTGGAGTCCTAAAGACTGAGTTAATTCTGAAAGCCAACGTCCACTCTATTTTAATTAGGCTTGGGATGATTGTGCTCTTGGAACGTGATGGACCCTTTAGATGGGTTGTGCCATTAATAATCAGTTAATATGTGTGTGCATGCACAACCAGGGTTTGTAAACATGGTAATTTGATGACGTGTCTTTTAGGGATTAACCTTGTTTAGTAGCTTTTATGGTTTAATCTTTAAGTGTATTCAATCAAATTCTGTAGAACACTCCAAGTTTTCGTAAGCACTGGTGATGATATATTCCTCTGAAACTCAAAAAGAATGTGGAGCGCCTAGTTAGTTCCTAAAAATTGAACCCTAACTGGAAAGCTACTTAACGAATCAGTTTTATCTTAAGTGGTGCAGCCCAAAATAGCTCAACCAATTGGCCCTGACGCACAACTTAGTTAAGGCACACAATATTGTTTAACCTATTCAAATTTTATACTCACTTATTTGTGTCTTGAGTTAAGGTGTACCAAATCCATAGGTCAGATTTTGGTTAAGGGGTAGAATCAATGTAGAGTGGTGTGCCTTAGGTTGAGAGTTGTGGGTGTTTAATGTGTGTAACTTTCAGTAAATCCCACAATCAGATAGTTCTTTTTTAAGATATTTTTGAAAATTATGCATGTGGGTGAGGTGAGTGGAGTGACAATCAAACAACCAAGATCTAACCTCGGGTTTATGCAAGCACCTAAGTTGATTTGAGTTTGAGTTATTAGGTGATGTAAATGAAATCTATTAGGTGGGGGTGGTGGGGATACACTTACAGAACCTTCATCCACACTTTTCTCTGATCTAATCACTCTAGCCTGCCTTGAAGGAGTAGCTACAATAATCGTAAGATTAGAGTAAAAGTGAGATAAAAGTTAAGTAAGGTGGAAAAACATGAGAAAAACAAAAGAGTGTTGCCTCCCCGCAACGACGCCAAAATGATTAGTGTATTTTTCGCGATGGAAAAATCAGGGTTCTGAGAACCCATCATCGTAGTCAAAAAATTTGCAACCAAATAAAATTTTTGCCGAAACATGAAGTGAGTCTTGGGTCGAACATAGGGAGGCGAACGTTTTGTTTGTGAAATCCGCACTTCAACTTTATTTGTTTTTTGTTGTTTTTATCTTTTGAGATTTTTTTGGTATTTCATAAGAAAGAATATTAGGTGAATTGTTATCTATTCTAGTCTAAACTAACAAAACAAGAGAGAGAGAAAGAGAGAGAGAGGGAGAGAAACAAATATTATAGGAGTAATCCAAACGGTTTATTACAACTAATTGTGGGAAATAAAATTACACTACAAAAGCGATAAAAAGAATAAGATGAGGAAATCTCCCTCGACGGTCTCTTGGAGGACGACTTGCTCTGACGTTGCCTGGAAGACGGTGGTGAGGAGATGGAGGAAGGAGAATGGTGGTAGAGGAGGGAGGATGGGTTCGCGGCAAGGATCTTCTTCTAGAAAGATGGTGAGAGGATGGCCACGGGATACTCCACGAATGGTGGTGAGAAGTGGGAAAAAATATTTGTTTTCTACTCTAGAGGAGCATCTCGAGCTTGGGACAAGCTCTCTTTAGAGCCTTGGAGGTGGTGAGGAAGAGAAAGGAAGAGATGAGAAAAAATGGGAGGGGTAGGGGTACTTTTATAGTGTAGGAGAAGGGGCAAAATAAAGTCATGGGTCAACAGCGACATTTACAATCATCGCTAGAGCCTCACCTGAAATGTCACTGAAGGCCCTACTGGCACTTGCATACACCCTCTTGCATACGCTAGAGTGAGATTAGAGGATTGAGGGATATCGAATTTTAATCTGACGACTGATGATTGCGTGAAGCTTGCACCCTTAGATCGCACTCTTAGAATTTGAACGGGTGCAGCCGTGATGATCGTTTCCATTGGATAGGTGATGAGAGGCTGGCATCACTCAAAGACCTTTGTCGTGGATCTTGCGCATGTGAATGAGCGTGAGTTAGTGCGCGATCGAGTGCGTGTGTGCATCATGCGAATCCAGTGTGCGAGATTCGTCCACATGGAAGCATAGCGCCTTCTCAAAGAAGATCCAGCGACTGCATTTTGATTTTAGTGCGTGCTTGTTGATTAAGAGCGTCGGCATGTTTGGAACCCACACCCTCTTGTTGTGAGTGCCGTCCTCCACCGCTATGCTAAGGCTGAGCTTGTGTCTCGATTTAGAAATGAAGCACACGTGCCCATGACCATTGGATCTCGATCCATCAATTGAGATCACATGAAGGCATTCTCCTTTGAGGCGAGGTAGATGCTGCGGCCGATATTGGGCAGCTAGGATGGCACCACGTGGCACCATGGTGCCATTCTAGCCATCCATCTTCTTCCCTTTGTAGGTGGCACCATGGACGTCGGATTAGGTCAATTTTTTACGTCGTTGGGCTGTGAACGTCGATCCAAATCCATCCGTGTAGTTGGATTTGTCGTTTGAAGCTCTAAATTGCATCACCTAGCCCCTTGGCCATTGATCTTCCTTAGACTATGCAATGTGCTACAGGCTCCGATCAAGACGATTTTAGAGGCGTTGGACTCTAATTATCATCTTGGCAATATCCGTGCCATTGGATAGAAAATCTGAGGCCTCGAAATAGATGTCCTTCTCTCTTGACCACAAAAGGACAAGAATTAACCTATAATTTATACAGACTACTCTAAATGTAGAATGATGCAAGCTGTGCAATATTTATAATATGGAATGCAACTCTAAGCTTTGTGATAAACATGCATGAATTCATGATTAAATGCTTATTTGTGATAGTTCCTAGCCCTAGCATTGCATTCCATAGTATAAATATTGATCACATTCATTGGATTGCATTTAGGATAGTTTCTGTAGTTTGCATATTGATTTGGACATTTCATATGGCCAGGAGGCAGTGCGACAACTTTACAAGCTTCAAATGAAGAATCAAAACATACGGTTGGATTCGAAGCGATGATGGCAGTCCATTAGCACAAAATCACTCCAATGGTGCCAAGTGGCACCATTGTAGCCCTCCAGCCTGGCTGCAGCTCCTCCTCCTAAGCTACACCTATGAAGTCTCAACTATTGGATTCAAATCCAACGGTTGTCAAAGCGCCGCATCGCCCACCTCAAGCCAAGTAGAGAGAAGGCTTCACGCAACCGCGACCGTTGGATCAATATCCAACGGTCCTAGGTGCAGAGCCTTAATTCCTAAGCCAAGCACAGATTAACCTCAACGCAGCGGTTGGTGCCTAAGCTCACAATGCACAGCCACGCGATTGAAGCCTTGCGCGTGGATTTTATCCACTGAGCATGCGCGGGTGAGAAATTGAGTCATCCATGGATGATCGGGCAACGAAGGAAGCAGCATGTGGCAACATCGATGCGTGAGATCCATACACACGAGATTTAATGCATGTGCGAATGCGCGATCGTACATGCACCATGGGCGCGATGTTTATGTCATCTGATGCAATTTCCATCATCTAATTAGGTAGGGGCGGGATCCAGAGCGTTCTTTCCTACACACTTAGAGCTCTTCATTCACCATCCAAGGGAGGTGGTTCACTTCACTCAGATCAGCACGTAGCAGCGAACACTAGTGGATGCTTGCGATGGCAGCTGGCGATGCGAGATGGATGACGAGTGAGTCTCAAGTGTGATCAATGCATGAGATGGAGGGCTAGCGTAGCACGCAGATGAGAAGGCATGAGTTGCCTATAGCAACACTTGAGCTGGACCTACAACGACATCCTGGAGGTCACTATTTGTCTTATGCCTATTTTAGCCTCCTCTCATCTACTGTATAAAGACCTACACACCTTTCCTTCGAGTTTCATCACTTCCTAAGCTACTCACACCCTCTCTAGAGTTCTAAAGAGCCCCCTAAGCTCCCAAGAGCTCCCTTTCACACCCTACGCCACCTAATAGTGTAGAAACCCTTTCCCTCCACCAAATATTCATCCTATTCCTCATTACCTTCATAGGAGACCTACAGGTTGTCCCTTCACCTCCGTTCAGGAAGTCGATCACCTCACCCTCCTCATCCCCATTCCATGCCTTGGTGAAGCATTCCTCTACTCGGCATCCTCCTGCATCTCATCCCATCAACTAGCTTCTCACCTCCTCCGTTCAAGGTGCCACCAATCGTCATTGTCTCACCAAACACCCGATTTGGGAGATTTCGTCTCACCTCTATCTTTGTTATTTTTGTCATATTTCCAGTTATTGTAATAAATTACATTGCATTATATCATATTTGCTTCTCTCCACTTTTTGTGCCATTATGTTTATTTCTTTACCACCAAAAACACAAAAAAATCACAAAACCTAAAAGCACCAAGAACAAACAAAGTGAAGCATGGATTTCAACGAAAGCAGAGATCGCCTCCTTGTGTTCGACCCAGGACTCCCTTGGAGTTTCGATAAAATTCATTTTTGATAACGTGTTTTTGCTACCACAGCAACGAGTTTCTCCTAACCCCAATTTTCTCTTGCGAAAACCCATTGATCATTTTGGCACCATTGCCAGGGAGGCAACGAAATTTGGTTTCTTATTTTTTGCATTTCTTTGCATTTACTTATTACTAACCCCTCTTACCTCTAACTTATTCTCTTGTAGGTACCCTAGCAAGGAGATCCGAGTATGGTAGATCAGAGTAAAGTGTGGGTAGAGTGGTTTGTAAGTGCCCCCACATTCCCCCCCCACTAGTTTCACTTTCACCACATCAATAACCAAGACCTAATCTACTTAGGTGTTTGCATAAACCCTAGGATAGAATCTGATTGTCTTGTTTGCCACCTACACTCATCTCACCCCTATATATAAAAAAAATAACAAAAAAAGAAATTCTAATTGTTGGACAAAGCAACATACACCCACATTTGAGGCACATAACCTTTTGTGATTTTATCTGCTCAACCAAGATTCCGACCTGTGGAATCGGTACACATACAAATCAACACAAAACAGAGTAGAAATTAGACCAGGTTAATCACCTTTTGTGTGCCTTAATCGGTGGTGCATTTGGGCCAGTTGATTGAATTGTTTGGGCCACACCACCTAATCAAAAAGAAATTCATCCTGTAGCCGCCCCATAGGATTCAATAGTTAGGTGAAGCTAGGCACTCCATATTTTCTTAGTATATGAAGCAAGATAATTCAACTCGTTCTTTCAAACTTGGTTGCCTCTCGAACATTTGGTTGAATATACCTAATACTTGAATCCTAAAAGCTACTAAGCAAGATCTAAACCCTAAAACTCACTTCATCTTCAATAATATTGCTTGAAAACTTTTTCGGTTGTGCACATACACACATTCTCAAATAAATCATTGAAGGCACAACCCATTAAGGGCCCATCACATTCCAGAAGCACTAATATCCTAAGCCTAACTAAAATTGATTAAACATTGACCTTAAGGATTGATTAACTCTTTGGGACCCAGATTGAGATTGTTCTCGATTAACCTGCTTATACTTGTCAATCCGATGTCTAGGTAGGGGAGTAGCATCAAACGACTGTGGTTGGGGGTATCAAAGGAATTGAAGGTGCAAGCCAAAGGAAGAACCTTCTCCCCAGCCCCTCCTAACAAGTTGGACTGACTGGATAAAAGTAGAGTAAATCGTTTATAATCTTAAGATGTATTCTGAGATTCTGTAGATCTTTATGGTACCCAACCAATGGATAGGCTTACATTTTTGTTCTGTAGGGTTCCTTTTTTTCCCCGTCCTTCCAACTTCCTTCCAATGTATGCTTGGAAGGAGGTCTTTGAACCCTCGAACCCTTGTTCAGAAGGACCTTTTGACCATTCTTAGAGGTAGAGGTTGATTTATAGCCAAACAAATCCCATGGCTGATCAACAACCACCTCCCTTGCCCCTGAATCAGCAGGAGCTGATTCAGAGGAAGCTGGAAGAATTGCAACAGATGAAGCAATGGTTCCATTGAATGAATGGTCAGGGCACTCGGCCCTTGAGGGATTTCTATGATCCTTCAAACTATGGGCAACGTTCCGACGTCATGATTCCTACTGGAGACATAGAAATCAAGCCCCAAGTCTTAAGTTTGATTAAGCATTTCCGCGGGCTTGTCTCTGAGGACCCCTTCCAACACTTGGAGGATCTGACTACTTTGTTTTAGACCACCAAAGCTAGGAATGTGAATGAAGAGCAGATGATCATGTGGCTCTTTCCCCACTCACTCAGGGATAAGACCGCACATTGGTAACGAAGCATTGGAAGGCCGATAGAAACATGGGCTAATCTTAAGTCAGCTTTCTTGAAGAAATTCTTCCCAATTGGATGGATCGTTGCCTTGCGACGAGTGACTACCACTTTCACCAAGCGGCCAGGGGAACCATTCATGGTTCCTGGGAGAGATTCTAGGATCTTTTGAGGAAGTGTCCACACCACAAGGTGTCGAAATGGCAACTCGTGTAAACATTCTATCACGAGTTGGTCAAACAACTCCGTAATCACGTGGACGCCTCCTATGGAGGTAATTTCGTCAACAGGGATGCAAATAGCGCATACGCTTTGTTCGAGGAAATGAGAGAGAATTCAATAAATCATGCCTCCATGGATAGCTTCAACCGATCCCAACAACCCAAGTCAAATGCTAATGAGATCCAGAACTCTCATTCATTTGATAAGGAATAGATTTTCAACAAACTAGATAAGGTGGACTTGGTTGCGAAAGGGATGGAAGAGTGGATGGATGGAAACTGAAGAAACACTTCTACACGCACTCAATCCCAAAATGTGGGATTCCATTCTTCATGAGCTTCCATGGGGTGAGAGTTCGTGAATTAGCTAGAATCAGCTCAACCTATGAGCTAGAATTTCCTAGAACCTTATTGTTTCTAACTTGGGGCCTTTGATCCCAACTTTTCCGATCCTTCTTTTCCACCATCCTTGACCTATGTGGATGCGTATGCAATATAAAAGAATGCTAGGTCCAACCTGTATTCTAACACTTACAACCCGGGTTGGAGGAACCACCCTAACTTCTCCTAGAAAACTTAGCAGCAACAGATCCAAACATGACCCAACAACTATGCACCTCAAAGTTCTATGGGTCAGGGTCAAGTATACAACCAGTTGCCCTCAAAATCGGTTACCTAGCCATCTTGGATTGCCCAACAATCTGTAGGGCAGGCTGATCTAAACAGGCAGATGGCGGAAATGTAAGGGTTCATGCTTCAGCATATGCAGTAAATGAAGACATCATTAGACAACTTGCAATTAGGGCTTATTGCTAACACCCGACAGCACAGATCACTACCATCCCAACCAGTACCCAACCCACCAATGTGCAAAATCAGGGCAATAGAGCCCAAGGGTACAGAAATCAAAGGGACCTACATGTGCATGCTCAGGTAGTTGAGCAAGGTTCCTCCTCTTCTTCTGCTCCTGGATATTTGGCCAATCATGGCCCTCCAATCCTTCCTACCTCACCTCAAGACCTGAACCCATACTTCCCTGTAAACTTCGTCACCTTGAGGAGTAGGAAGTAGACCCAGGACCCTAAATTACCTTCTGGAAAATAGAACCTTAGGGAGCTCGAGACAGAAAAGGAGGAGATTGAAGACGACAATAAGGCCCAGGAACCTGAAATTGAGGATGAGGGTTGGAGAATATCCAGTGGATTACAACTAAATACTAGAGGGGAGTGGTGAATAGTAGTGCATTGAAAATATAAATCAGATTAAAAGATAAAACAACAGAGATTCATGCACAAAGTACACTTGATTTATAGTGGAAACCCAATCCGGATAAAAACCACTACCTAAGCCTCCCAGCTTTGGATTTTTTCGACTAGTACAAGCTATTCAATCAACTATTCACACCACTTGAATGAGGGTGGCACAACCTCCTACAAACCCTTCTCTTTTATCCTGAAGAGAAGCAAAAACAACAACCACGGATCTTCTAATCAGGCTTGGAATCCATAAATCAAAACACAATATAATGAGACAAGAATAACTTCTATTGATCCTCAAGAAATGATCAAACCGATTTCTCAGAGAGGTTCAAGGCATTGTGCTTTCGAAGAGCATGAAGAACGAGACGTGAAAGCCTTTTGCAATAAGCATAAGAAGCACTATTTTTTAATGGTGTTTCTATTTTAAAGTTGTAAAGGAATTGGCTGCGTGCGACCTCTATTTATACAAAAGGTTTTTCCTGAAAAGGAAATAAAATTGGTTGATCAATTATGGTTAATTAGTCGATCAAAATGTACTTTGGTCGATCAATTAAGAATGTTGGTCGATCACTTGTTAGTCGATCAATTAACTTGGTTGGTCGATCAAGAGGATTTTTCTCAACTTCTTAAAATGGACTAATTTGATCGATCAAATAAGTAGGTTGGTCGATCAAAGTGTTTTAGTCGATTAATTAATAAGTTTGGTCGATCAATAACCCTAAAATTTGGTTTTGAAAAAGTTACGTGAAAAAATCATTTTTGAATATTATTTAAGGTTCCTTACAATAAAGTCCTAGACTCAAATAAAGGAAAAAGACGCACATCAGCAACTATCTAAACTTGTGTCTTGAACAAAGGCTTCAATCCGTGATAGTCCTAAAATGTCAATCTTAGTAATAAACATAATTTTTGTGCATCAAAACAGAGATGCTTACATTCTCCCCCTTTTTGATGACAACAAAATTATAATTATGAATTTAAAAATAACTTGCATAATATCTCCTTTTCGTTTCAGCAAGAGGTAAACGTGCTGCTGGTTTTTTCACAATTAACTCCCCTTAAGCAAGTAATATAAGCATCAATATAATAACATGCATTGAGAGAGCTATTAATATAATTGAAGGAGATAATATTCATGCAATCTTCATAATAAATGATTGGAAAAGATAACATAGAACTGAGTCTAGAATAAGCTGATACATGCCATAAAAAAATGAAAGCAAATATAACAACTAATCATCTAACGATGCCATAAATGTGTCCCTGGTGCTCTAAGGATCGGTATCTAGCTCGAGATTTAGTGAGTCTGATCTCTCAGAAGATGCAGCTGACCAAGGCAATGGCATCATTGAGTTGACAATCATATAGTCAAACACCTAGATGTCCTGTGAGGAGGAGTAATCAATTGGTCAAGTGGTGGTACTGCTAGTGAAGCTGATGAAGTAGGAGGAGGAGGTGGAGGTGCTGTAGAAAGCATGGTAGTTGAACAACGAGGTCGAGGAGGTCGGTGAAGCTGCTACTAAATGCTATGAATAGACTCTCCAAGTCTGTCCAAATACTGACTCTGAGCATTCAGGTAATCTGATACCTGATGTGCGTGCCTCATCATAACCATGTCTATCCCTCTCTATCAATGCATCATCAAAGAATTACCATTGGTCACATCCTAAATTGTGGCAAAGTCCCTACCTGAAATCTTCTTGTCCAAGAGGCTCCAGTCCTGATTGTAGAAAGAGGGAGAAGGTCTCACTGGAGGTGGACATGTTGCAGTGAAGTGCTCATAAGGCGGGAACGGAGAAGGTACTGTGGTCTACTCTTACTACTGCTGTTGCTCCTATGGTGCACCCTCATCGCGAGCTCCCTGTGCTTGCTCCACCTTCACATAAGTGATTTTATCAAAAATAGAGGCACAAGTGATAAACTGTTTATGATTGATGTCCATGGGTACACTTAAATGAAGAAAGATATGGGATAAAAGTGTCCCAAATTGGAAGGAGCTGCTAGGTGGTTCACTCATAAGATAAAGAATCAAATAGTTCCAATTGAATAGTTTGTTCTTCATAAAGGCATAAAGGGTGATCAGCATTATACTAGGGTAGTTTTCAAAAGATGTGGACTTGGACATAAAGTTCCACAAGAAAACATGATTTAGAAAGAGAGGCAAGTGTCTGAAAAATGATGAATTGGCAGGACGACCCAAGTCAAAATAAGAGGGAGTGAGTAGGGTCTCCCTGATAGTATCAAACTGAGCCTACTATTGTAACTCAAGAAACGTAGGTCCAACAGAAGGATAGCCAAGAATCTTTGTCAAAACATTCGCATTGACCAGAACCTTTATCCCGTAGACGTTCATGGTCAACTCGATGTTGGAGCCTTCACCTATATCTTTAAGATTGGCATAAAATAGGTGACAGGCCATGGGATCAACACTAGGAATGCAGCTATGATTGGAACCCACATAAAAGTTTCGGTCAAATAGATGCAAAATCTGATGGTATGCAAATTTTTCGTGGATCCCAGGGAAGATAGACTTGAAATAGGTGAAGTCAATGTGTCATCCGACGTGTTGAGAGAACTTGGCAAACAAAGAAAATCAATCACGAGTAGCCTCGATAAAAAGGAAGCGATAGAAAGTATCATCATGATGAGTAGAACATCCTCGAGCAAGTTTGGGTCCCATCGTGAGGTGCTGGAAAAAATATGGTTGGTCGATCAAAAATGTCGGTTGGTCAACCAAAAAAGAGCTGGATGATTGGTTGATCAACCAAAGGGTTTGATCAATCGAAAGACCTCAAACTGGAAAAGAAGAAGTGTTTGACCAGTTGATAAACTCACGTATGCTACATGATTTTGCAAGAAAAAGATATGAAAATAAGATCAAACAAGTGAGAGTAAGTTGAAGCGCATTTTAAACACAAGAAAAATCCAAAGGGATGGATGTATTTATGATTTAGAATGTACCGAGAGTGAACCAAAGTTGGTCGATCAAAATGGAGGTCAGATGGAGGGCATGCGAGGAGGTCAAAGTCATGTGATCTCAGAGGTGAGAGGAGGTGACGATCTAGCATGCACTTGCAAGGTCCGATGCATGAGGGACTAATGGGAACACCATCGTGAGCCAAACTAGCCCAATTTAGTCATTATCAAGGAATAAATGCTCCTACATAACTACCAGAGAGCCCTAATTCACTACAAATCCATTTTGAGGGAAATACAAGAAATCAAGGTTAAAAATGTAATTTTACCATCATATCTTGATTGCAGAATAACCATGGATTTTCTTAGAGGTTAATTAAGGTCCAAATGGTCTTACCAGTCTAATAAGTGGGTTAGTACTAACAGAAATGTGTTTTTACGTGTTTTGAGAATTAAATGAGTTCTGAAACCCTAAAAATAGACTTGCTTAGTTAATAGAGGTTCTGGTCAGAATAAAATTCACCTAAACCCTCTAAAATTCATATAAAAATATTCCCTAGGGTTTGTGCTTCGGTTTGACCATTGGAACCCGTCTTGACGCAAGATAGAGTCCTATAAAGACATTTGCCCTAATTTGGGTTTTTACATAAATTACCAGGTTAAACTAGGTCAGAACCTAAATATAACTTTACCATTGGATTTCTTGGGCCCAAATTAGGTTTATACAAAAATTTAAGCTAAATCTGAGATCATCTTGACCATGTTTGCATTTTGGTTCAGTTAGACTCTTTTTATCTCTTTCAGATCCTTTGCTTTTCGAATTCCTTACAAATGGCCCCCCAACTTTGTTGTCTTCTTCACAGAAAGGTCTTTGCCGCCATGAATCCTATTCCTACAACTCTGGCGACCTTTGATTGAAAAGAACTCCTTCTTTAATCAATCAATCCCTTCCAAAATTTGGAGGGAGATTCCTTGAGGAGTCCTCTTTCCATTTCTATCTTGAGTGAGCTTTCATAGCTTGCGAAGCTTGCTTCTCAAGCTTAAAACTCCCTTTAGAGTCCTATAAAAGTACCCCCAGATTAGACCGAATGCCCCAAACTCATTTTTGGCTGGAATTACCCCAATTTCTTCCCCTCTTCAGCCAAAAAGCTCCACAAGCTCCGACGATATCTTCGACCACCTTCCTCATCCATTCTTGCAAAACCAGTCGCGAATTATTCATCCTCAAAATCTTTCGCGTGCTGAAATACCATCGGCCATCCCCTTCCATGTCTTCATCGTCATTCCTACCCTACCAGAGTATTCAACCTTTTCATCCCTAGTGTATCAAAACCGACACGGATATCCCCCCTTTCTTCCATTAGAGTAGCTAGTTCAGTTTCGTTAGCATCGTAGGTTAGTTTTCCCTCTCTCTATCCTCATTTCAACCCCCAACTTGACACACTCACCCTCATCTTCTCCGCGTCCGTCGACCACACCAGCGAAGCAGTTCCATCTCTACCTGATGTAAACACATTTATTGAGGGTAAAATGCCTATTCATGCATGTTCCTAAGCTTAGATTTGCATTTCATGTTATAAATATTGCATAGCATGCATCATTCTGTATTTAGAGTAGTTATATATAATTTAGGTTAATTGCACCCTTTTTGTGGCTAGGAGAGAGGGATATTTATTTTAGAGCCTCGGATTGACGATCTGACCAAACGGATCTGATCAAGACGACGATCAGAGTCAAAAGCGTCTAAAATCACCTCAATCTGAGTCCCATAGCACCATATGCAGTCTGAGGAAGATCAATGGCCAAGGGACCAAGAGACATAATTCGGAGCTTCAAATGATAAATCCGACCGTGCAGATGGATTTGAGTCGACGATCGTAGGCTAACGGCATGAAAATCGATTCAATCCAATCTTTGTAGCAGCCCCTACAACAAGAAGATGGACGGCCCAGATTGCACCACGTGGCGCAGCCCAGGCTGCCAGCGCACGCACGCAACACCGCACGTGCGCAGCAGCGGTTGTGCGTGCGGGTGCGCATGCGTGCAGCGCTAGCGCATGGGCATGCGCGCA
Organism: Thalassia testudinum; assembly: GCA_037157565.1. Taxonomy (NCBI): domain Eukaryota; kingdom Viridiplantae; phylum Streptophyta; class Magnoliopsida; order Alismatales; family Hydrocharitaceae; genus Thalassia; species Thalassia testudinum. Next base: position 151,990,109 of record JAZHRO010000024.1, read on the forward strand.
TATGGCAAGGCAAGAGTGGTGCCAGCACAACATGAGGTGGAATACAGCAACGCATGAGTTGGACTTACAGCGACGCTTACAGCCATCGGTAATTCATTGCATGCCAGCAGAGCCAGCTGTGGGCGCCAGCAGGCATGAGCTGCCTACAGGGACATTTCCAGCGACGGCTTGGATGTCACTATGGTCCCATACCGATTTTTGCCTCTTCTCCACCACTATAAAAGGACCTACACCCCCTCCATTCCAAGCCATCTCTTCCTACTCTACTCCCACCTACTCCCAAGCTCTAGCAAGCCTACCAATGCTCCATTAAAGCTTATTCTCAATCTCCCAAGGTGCCTATTAGTGTAGCGAACCTCTGCCCCACCAAATACTCCTGCAACTTCCCATCTCCCTTCATAGGTCACCTTGGAGCCGTCCTCTAACCTCCATTCCGGTAGCAGATCAACTCCGTCTTCTCACCTCCATTCCGGAGCTACGCCGAAGCTTTCCTCAACCCAACGTCCTCCAGCATCTCACCCCTGTCGTCTCGCTCCTCAACTCCTTCATCCAAGCTTCCGCCAGGCGCCATCGTCTCGCCAAACAGCTGATTCGAGAGATTTCATCTCACCTCCCTCTCTTTTTATGCTTTTATAGTTCATTGTAGTTGACATTGGCTTGATATATATATCATATTATTTTCATCTCTATCATGTGAAACATTTGCTTGTTTTCTTTTATTTCAAAAATAAAAAAAATTATCAAAACCCTAAAATACCAAAAAGAAACGAATCGAAGCACGATTTTCCCGTAAAGTAAATGTCGCCTCCCTATGTTCGACCCGGGACTCCCTTGGAGTTTCGATATAAATTTTATTTGATCAATGTGTTTTGCAACTATGATGATAGGTTACTTGTAACCTCGATTTCTAACACGCGAAACACGCCCGACCTTTTGGTGCCATTGCCGGGGAGGCAGCGGAATTTACCTTATTGTTTATTGCGTTTCTTTGCATTTACGTCGCACTAACCCTACTTGTCTTTTGTCTACTATCTTGCAGGTACCCTAGCATGGAGATCCAAGTGCGGTAGACCGGAGTAAAGTGTGGGTAGAGTGTTTTGTAAGTGTCCCCCACACCACCCCCACCTTAGTTTTCATTCCATAACCGAATAACTCAAACCTAAATCAACTTAGGTTATGAACCCTAGGATAGATTTGGTTGTTTGTTTGCCACCTCCACTCACCTTGCCATCCACAAAAGCAAAAATAAAAAATAAAAAAGGTTGTTATTTGATTGTGGGATTTTCTGTAAGCTACACATTTAACACCCACAACTTCTCACCCTATGGCGCACAATCACATTGATTCTGCCACTTAACCAGGATTTGACCTATGGACCTGGTACACTTAATTTAACATACAAATAAGTGAGTAGAAATCTGAATAGGTTAAAAATTTCTGTGTGCCTTAACTAAGTGGTGCAATAGGCCAATTGATTAAACTGTTTGGGCCGCACCACTTAAGATAAAAGCGATTCATCAAGTAGCTTGCCACTTAGGGTTGATTCTTAGGGATGAACCAGGCACTCTACTTTTTTTTCTTTATTTTCTAAAGGAATATATCATCACCAGCGCTTGCAAAACTTGGAGTGTTCTGCTAAACCTTGATTGAACCAACCTAAGAATTAAACCCTAAAAGCTACTAAACAAGGTTGAACCCTAAAAGACACATCATCAAATAGCCTTGTTTGAGAACCCTGGTTGTGCACGCACACACTTTTTAACTGATCATTAAGGGCACAACCCATCTAAAGGGCCCATCACATTCCTGAAGCACCATTGTCCCAAGCCTAACTAAAATTGATTAGGCGTTGGCCCTAAGGACTGGTTCGCTCATCGGGATCCAGATTGAGATTGTTCACGATTAACCTAGTTATACTAGTCAATCCGATGTTTAGCTAGGGGAGTAGCGTCAAACGACTGCGACTGGGGGGTACACTAGGAACTAGAGGCGCAAGCAAAAGGAAGAACGTTCTCCCCAGTCCCTCCTTCTAACTGGTTGGATTGCCTGGACATAAGTAGAGTAAATCGTCTATAATCTTTGGATTGATTCTGAGAGTCTGTAGACCTTTAGGCTACCTAAACTAAGGATAGACTTGTATTTTTGTATTACAGAGCTCCCTTCTCTTCTGATTTCCCTCCTTACTTCACCATGTACCGTTCCACATCCCACACACATTTCACATCCTATCCTCCTACCACCACTTATCCCCAAGATGATTACTATCCTGAATTGACTTGTAATTACCCATCCACTAGCCAGGATGACTTTGATTGGGGATATGAATTTGGACCTCAGGGTCCAGGGCCTAACCCTGGAGAATAAGACTATGATTATTATCCTTCCCAGAGCTATAATGATTATGGATCTCCATCTTTTGATGACCAAACCAACCCGATCTACAAAATGCAAGGATATCATGATTATAACACCTACCCTCCCCAGTATTCCACTGAATATAGGTCACCACCATCCTTTGAACATCCTAGAATGACCTACTTTCTGGGAGGGACCTGAAAACCTCGACACCTTGACTCCCCTAGATTTAACCTGAACCCACCCAAACTTGAACAGAACCAGTCGGTCCAGGTGAACCAGATCCATGATAGGGTGTTGGCTAATTTGAGGAACACTATACAATCTTTAGAAGCTCAGCCAACACGATGCACTGAAGCACTAGAGCCTATGATCAAAATGATTGATGAACTTAATAGTTCTCTATTGGATTTGGTCAAAAGTGTTAGGGATAGGCACTTGGATGAGTTTCTTCTTGGGAAATTATCGAGGTTGAGGATGAAATTTGTGGTTGCACTAGTCAAATCTTGAGATGATTCTAAAGATGAACCCCCTTCAGGAGAGCCAATGTCTGAACCCGCTCAGGTGCCTGTCAAGGGGGATACATTTTCTGAGACTAGGGATGACCAGGATGGGCTAGAGCGACCATTCGAGGATGAACTAATTGATTCACCTAAGATCCCCAAGCTAGGGAGCGAGGAAAAATATGTCTCCACAGACTATGAAATGACATATGATTTTGAGACATATATAAATGAGGATCATGGATTCTTTGACTCTGAGGGTGAAGAATCTTTTGGTGAAGTATCACTTGAACATACGGAAGAGGATTTTAGTGACACAAATGGGCTTGAGGAATCTAACAAACTAGTTGATAGCCCAATTATTGAAGATTTGGATTCGGTTGGGGTTAACTTGGAGGATCGGAATCTTGATGATTCAATCAGTGACCCCAATCCTCATCTACACCCCGAAGAGCTGACTTCTAAGGTCTTTGTGCCCAAGTCAATCTTGATTAAGCCACGATTTCTGGACTTGGGAGAATCATATAGGGTGAATAATATGCTAAGGGTCCCGAAGCCTAAGCCCATGATGCTGGAGGATAGAATTGCTGAAATAAAGATTTGGGAGGCTAATTCTGAGGGAAGTTTGAATTTGGATCTAAGGTACCTATTGACCTAAAACCACCTACTTTCTACCAGGACTCTTATGATATCTTTCATGTGCAACCCAAGCTCGAAATAATTGATTATTTTTCTGCACTAGATGTTAAGTGGACAACCGCACCTATTGAACCATCTTTACACGGGTTGCACACTACCAAACCACAAACCTAGCCCCACAAACACAACAACCTTCGGTTCTGGGTGATTTTCATCCAGAACCTAAGAACCACTCAACCCTGGGGCATGGGTCTGCACCATAATCTCGTCCACATCTGTGGACATCTTCTGCAGATGGGTTTCAGGATCAACCTTTTTATTTTGATTCTGACCCGCACTTGTGAATTCTCAATTTCTTCTTTGTATGTATGTTATGCCTAGCTGAGGGCATTAAACTTAGCATGTGTGTATACACTCTTCTCTCTGCGGAGCTAACCGGATTTTCACGACACTCAGGTGATGTTCTGTTTACGATGCCCTTTTCATGTCTTTATTTTTACAATGAGGACATTGCACCATTTACGCATGGGGGGGTGGATAATCAATTCCTAAAATCATTATTCTAACTCCATAGAATTTATTTTAGTTTCTTGTAAAATTAAGAAAAAAATTGAAAATTTGAAAAAAAGATATAAAAAGAAAGAAATTAGTAAAAGAGAACTTAGGCATTTGGAAGTTATTAACTTTAGGAAATGATACGAGAGGACCTAAACACTTAAAATCTTCAGGTCTTCGGGCTTAATTAGCCCGAGTGTCAACTTGAATGTGGATTTAGTCTCGAGTCCTCAGCAATTAAAATTTATTTTAATTTGGTAAATAATTTGGGATGATAAGTATGCGACTTATCAAACCTGCCCTCTGATTTGAGGGGACTTTAATCCTAAGCATCTACACACATTTTTTTTGCACTGACTCACTTTCCGGTAATTTTTACGAAAATTGGGTAGCTAATAGATCGACTTGGCTGGCAACTTGTTGGTGGTAACAACTCATCGGTCGGTTGTCCAGAGCCCAGCCACAAGAATATTTTTGTTGTGCTTCCTTTAGGTAAATCTTAGATCAGGGAAACCACCTACTTAGAAAAAAATAAAAAGAAACACTAAAAAAAAGAGAAAATAAACAAAAAAGTAAATAAAACCGCACTTCATTATACGAGTATGGCTGGCAAGTTGTCTGTGGTAACAGCTCATCGGTTATCCAGAACCCAGCTCACAAAAAAAAATAATTGCACAATGATTCCCAAAACACTTAGGGAAGAAGCGGGGAAGTAGAATAAACCGTGGAGATATACACTGGATTTGCCCTTTTGTTGACCCCATAAATGAAAGAAGTAGGGAGAAAGCTATCGATCGTAAAGATAAACCTTTAGGCAAGGTCACCTAGGGTCGTAGAAACCCTAAGTCCATCTTAACGACCGTTTTGTGAGTCTCTCACTTTTTCACAAAGATGCTTAGTATTTAGAGTCCTTTTCGAGTCTTGCGCGGGTCAGGTAGCCGTAGAAAGTTATCCCGGAACTCTCCAACTCCAAAAGTAGAAAAAAATTAGAAAAGAAGAAAAAAAAAATATATATTTCTCCCCTTCTCAAATAAGGTGAGAACTTGGGCGATCTGCATTCTGGCAGACACTCGGGTACTGTTGAGTTTTCGTAGTTTATTACCTTAGTTTTTGTACCTGGGGCAGACCCATGCCCCAGGGTTGACTGGTTCTCAGGTTCTGGATGAAAATCACCTAGAGTCGAAGGTTGTTGTGTTTGTGGGGCCAGGTTTGTGGTTTGGTGGTGTGCAACCCAACGGGTAAAGATGGTTCAATAGGTGTGGTTGTCCACTTAACATCTAGCTCAGAAAAATAATTACTTATTTCGAGCTTAGGTTGCACGTGAAAGATATCGTATGGGTCCTAGTAGAAGGTAGGTAGTTTTAGGTCAATAGGAACCCTTAGATCCAAAATCAAACTTCCCTCAGAATTAGCCTCCCAAATCTTTATTTCAACAATTCTATCCTCCAACATCAAGGGCTCAGGCTTCAGGACCTCTAGCATATTATTCACCCCATATGATTCTCCCAAGTCCAAAAATCATGGCTGAATCAAGATTGACTTGGGCACAAAGATCTCGGAAGTTAGCTCTTCGGGGTGCAGATGACAACTAGGGTCACTGATTGAATCATCAAGATTCAGATCCACCAAGTTAACCTCAACCAAATCCAAATCTTCAATGAACAGGCTATCAAATGGTTCATCAGATTCCTCATGCCTATTTGTCTCACTAAAATCATTTTCCTTATGTTCAAGTTAGACTTCACCTAAAGATTCTTCACCCTCAGAGTCAAAGAATTGATGATCATCATTTATATATGTCTCAAAATCATAAATCTTTTCTTGATCGAAGGAGACATAATTTTCTTCGTTTCCTGACTTGGGGATCTCGGGTGAATCAATCAGTTCATCCTCAAATGGTTGCTCTAGCCCATCCTGGTCATCCCTAATCTCAAAAAATGTATCCCCCCTGACAGGCGCTTGAGTGGGTTCAGACATTGGCTCTCCTGAAGGGGGTTCATCTTGAGAATCATCCCAACATTTGACTAGTGCAACCACAAATTTCATCCTCAACCTCGATAATTTCCCAAGAAGAAACTCACCCAAGTCCCTATCCCTAACACTTTGGAGCAAATCCAATAGAGCACTATTAAGTTCATCAATCATTTTGATCATAGGCTCTAGTGCTTCAGTGCATGGTGTTGGCTGAGCTTCTAAAGATTGTATAGTGTTCCTCAAATTAGCCAACACCCTATCATGGATCTGGTTCACCTGGACCGACTGGTTCTGTTCAAGTTTGGGTGGGTTCAGGTTAAATCTAGGGGAGTCAAGGTGTCGAGGTTCTTGGGTCCCTCCCTAAAAGTAGGTCATTCAAGGTTGTTCAAAGGATGGTGGCGACCTATATTCAGTGGAATATTGGGGAGGGTTGGTGTTATAATCATGATATCCTTCCTGATTGTAGATCGGGTTGGTTTGGTCAACAAAGGATGGAGATCCATAATTATTATAGCTCTGGTAAGGGTAATAATCATAGTCCTATCGTCCAGGGTTAGGCCCTGGACACTGAGGTCTGGATTCATATCCCTAATCAAAGTCATCTAGGCTAGTGGATGGATAATTACAAGTTAAGTCGGGATAGTAATCATCTTGTTGGTAAGTTGTGGTAAGAGGATAGGATGTGAAATGTGTGTAGGATGTGGAAGGGTACATGGTGAAGTAAGGAGGGAAATCAAAAGAGAAAGGGGCCCTGCAACGCAAAAATACAAGCCTGTCCTTAGTTTGGGTAGCCTAAAGGTCTACAGACTCTCAGAATCTATCCTAAGATTATAGACGATTTACTCTACTTATGTCCAGGCAATCCAACCAGTTGGAAGGAGGGACTGGGGAGAAGGTTCTTCCTTTGGCTTGCTTCTCCAGTTCCTAGTGTGCCCCCTAGCTGCGGTCGTTTGACGCTACTCCCCTAGCTAGACATCAGATTGACTAGTATAAGTAGGTTAATCGTGAACAATCTCATTCTGGATCTCGATGAGCGATCAAATCCTTAGGGCCAACGTCTAATCAATTTTAGTTAGGTTTGGGATAATGGTGCTTCAGGAATGTGATGGGCCCTTTAGATGGGTTGTGCCCTTAATGATCAGTTAAAATGTGTGTGTGTGCACAACCAGGGTTTGCAAAGAAGGTTATTTGATGATGTGTCTTTTAGAGTTCAACCTTGTTTAGTAGTTTTTAGGGTTTAATCTTAGGTATATTCAATCAAGTTTAGGAAAAGACTCCAAGTTTTGCAAGCACTGGTGATGATATATTCATTTAGAAATCAAAGAAAAAAAATGTGGAGTGCCTAGTTCAGCCCTAAGAGTCAACCCTAAGTGGCAAACTACTTGATGAATCGCTTTTATCTTAAGTGGTGCAGCCGAAATAGTTCAATCAATTGGCCTATTGCACCACTTAGTTAAGGCACATAGAAATTTTTGACCTATTTAGATTTCTACTCACTTATTTGTGTGTTGAATTAAGTGTACCGGGTCCACAGGTCAGATCCCGGTTAAGTGGTAGAATCAATGTGATTGTGCACCTTAGGTTGAGAAGTTGTGAGTGTTAAGTGTGTAGCTTACAGAAAATCCCACAATCAGATAACACTTCTTTTATTTTTTTATTTTTATTTATGTGGATGGCAAGGTGAATGGAGGTGGCAAACAAACAACCAAATCTATCCTAGGGTTCATAAAAATCACCTAAGTTGATTTGAGTTTGAGTTATTCGGTTATGGAATGAAAACTAAGGAGGGGGTGGTGTGAGGGACACTTACAAACACTCTACCCACACTTTACTCTAGTCTACCGCACTTGGATCTCCATGCTTGGGTACCTGCAAGACAGTAGATCAAAGACAAGTAGGGTTAGTTCTATGTAAATGCAAAGAAACACAATAAACAATAAAGTAAATTCCGTTGCCTCCCCGGCAATGGCGCCAAAATGGTCGTGCGTGTTTCACTTGTTAGAAATCAAGGTTACAAGTCACCCATCATCGTAGTTGCAAAACACGTCGATCAGATAAAATTTATACTGAAACTCTAAGGGAGTCCCGGGTCGAACACAGGGAGGTGACGTTTACTTTATTGAAAATCGTGCTTCATTTCGTTTCTTTTTTGTATTTTTGGGTTCTATTATTTTTTTGTATTTTTGAAATAAAAGACAAGTTGAATGAATCACAAGATAGATATGGAACATATATGAAATATATATCAAGCCAATGTCAATTACAATGAACTATAAAAGCATAAAAAGCGAGGGGGGTGAGAAAAAATCTCCCGAATCGACTGTTCGGTTTGACGACGACGCTTGGCAGAAGCTCAAACGAAGGAGGTGAGGAGCGGGACAATGGAGGTGAGATGCTGGAGGACGTTGGGTTGAGGAAAACTTCAGCGTAGCTCTGGAATGGAGGTGCGAAGATAGAGTTGATCTGCTATCGGAATGGAGGTGAGAGGACGGCTCCAGGGTGACCTATAAAGGGAGATGGGAAGTTGGAGGAATATTTGGTGCGGCAGAGGTTCGCTACACTAATAGGCTCCTTGGGAGCCTGAGAACAAGCTCTAATGGAGCGTTGGTAGGCTTACTAGAGCTTGGTAGTAGGTGGGAGTAGAGTTGGTAGAATGGCTTGGAAGGGTGGGGGTGAAGGTCCTCTTATAATGGTGGAGAAGAGGCAAAAATCGGTATGGGACCATTAGTGACATCCAAGCCATCGCTGGAAATGTCGCTGTACGCAGCTCATGCCTGCTGGTGCCCACAACTGGCCTTGTTGTCATGCGATGAATTACCGACGGCTGTAAGTGTCGCCGTAAGTCCAGCTCATGCATCGCTGTAGTCCACCTCACGCTGTGCCAGCGCCGCTCCTGCCTTGCCGCACGCGCACGTGCGGTGCTACGTGCGTGTGCTGGCGGCCTGGGCTGTGCCACGTGGCGTAATCTAGGCCGTCCATCTTCTTTTTGCTGTAGGGGCTGCTACAGAGGTCAGATTGAGATGATTTTTGCGCCATTAGGCAGCGATCGTCAATACGAGTCCATCTGCGCGGTCGGATTTATCATCTAAAGCTCTGAATTACGTCTCCTAGTCCCTTGGCCATTGATCTTCCTTAGACTGCATATGGTGCTACGGAACTCCGATCAACGTGATTTCAGAGGCGTTGGACTTCGATGGTCATCTTGATCAAATCTGTATGGTCGGATCGTCAATCTGAGGCTTCGAAATAAATATCCCTCTCTCCTAACCACAAAAAGGACGCAATTAACCTAAATTATATACAATTATCCTAAATGCAGAATGATGCATGCTATGCAATATTTATAACATGAAATGCAAATCTAAGCCTAGGAACATGCATGAATAGGCATTTTACCCTTAATAAATGTGTTTACATCATACTGTCTTTAGGTAAATCTTAGATCAGGAAAGCCACCTAGTTAAGAAAAAAAAGAGAAAAGAAAAAAAATAGGAAAAGGAGAAAGAAATAAAAAATAAAATCACACTTCAGCGCACGAGTATGGCTGGCAAGTTGTTAGTGGTAATAGCTCATCGGCCGGTTGTCCAGAACCCAGCTCACAAAAAAATGCATAATAATTCCCAAAACACTCAGCGAAGAAGTAGGGAAGTAGAATAAACTGGGGAGATACGCACTAGGTTCTCCCTTGTATTGACCCCATAAATAAATGTAGGGAGAAAGCTACCAATCGAAGAGATAAACCTCTAAGCAAGGTCACCTAGGGTTGTAGAAACTCGAAGTCCATTTTAACAGTCATCTAGTGAGTCTTTCACTATTTTCACGGGATGCTTAGCACTCAGAGTTCTTTTTGAGTCTTGGGTGGGTCAGGTAGCCAAAAAAAGTTATCTCGAAACTCTCAAACTCCAAAAGTAAAACAAACTAGAAAAGAAGAAAAAGAAGAAAAAAAAAATTGTATCTTCTCTTCTCAAATAAGCCGAGGGCTCGGACGGTCTGCATTCTAGTAGGCACCCGGGCACTACTATTTTTTTAAATTAGGTCTTGGGGTTGAGATTTTCTAAAGCAATCAACAAATTTTGCCTAAATAATCAAATCCTGATTCTACTTTTATACACAGCATTTAGGTTAATTTTGCTAGGGCTAGCAAAAAGTAAGCATGGGGGTATGATAAACACACATGGATTCATGATAAATTGCTTATTTACGATAGTTCCTAGGCTTAGCATTACATATCACGATATACATATTTCATAACACATCCATTGCATTACATCTAGGATAGTTGTATATTACGTACATTAATTCCACCATTTTACATGGCCAGGAGGTAGTGCGACATCTTTATGGGACTCAAATGAAAAATATGACCGTAGGGATGGATTTAGAGCGATGATCGCAGTCCGTCAATGCAGGAATCACCCATATCTGAGCTCTATAGCACCCTCCGGAAGAAGAAGAAGATGGACAGCCCATATGGCACCACATGGTGCCATCTAAGGCACCCCACCTGAGCCAAGGAGCCTCCAAGCCAGCCGCAAGATCAGATCCTAGCCATTGGATCTCAATCCAATGGCTAAGATGTGCACTCCACATCTGAAGAAGCATGTCATCAAGCGAGGAGTCATCTCGATCGTTGGATCTCCATCCAATGGTCATGGGCACGGAAGCTTAATTCAAAAACAAGACACATGATGACCCTTAGCACAGTGGTCTATGCCTCCACTTTCAATGCACGGCCACTTGTTCAAGACCCTGCACATGGATTTTATCCACTGAAGTGAAGGTGGGAGGAAATGGAGCCGTCAATGGAAGATCAGGAGGCGAAGGAAGCAGCTACGTGGGCACACTGTAGAGCACGGTGCGTCACGCAGGCATCGACGCACATCGAGAACGCGCCATCTGACGTGTGCGGTATCCGTCGGCTGAGGGCGAGGCACACGATTAAAATTTTGTGAAAGGGCACGATCTTCTCTCGACCGTTCGATCCTTCATCCGACGGTCAGGATGCATTCGCGCCTACATGTGCGATGACAGCTACGAGAGTGGGCAGTGGGCACGAGCTTTACAACAACAGAAGGGTAGGCCTTTAGTGATGCCTATAGCTGTCACTAAATGGCCTACGCGGTGCATGCGCTAGCCCAAGCAATGAAGAGGCATGGATCTTCGGCGACAACTCGAGCAACCTTTAGTGACGCTTATAGTTGTCATTGAATGCCTGTGAGTGGGGCTCTCTCCTTCCCTCTACTATATAAACACCCCTACACCCCCCATTCCTCTTCATCTCTACCTACTCTACTCCCACCTACTCCCAAGCTCTAGCAAGCCTACCAATGCTCCATTAGAGCTTGTTCTCAAGCTCCCAAGGGTCCTATTAGTGTAACAAACCTTTGCCTCACCAAATATTCATCCATCTTCCCATCCCCATTCATAGGTCGTCTTGGAGCTGTTCTCCCACCTCCATTCCGATAGCAGATCATCTCTGTCTTCTCACCTCAATTCTGGAGCCACGCCGAAGCATTCCTCTACCCGACGTCCTCCTGCATCTCACCTCCATCGTCCTGCTCCTCACCTCCTTCATCCGATCTTCCACCAGATGCCGTCGTCTCGCCGAACAGCCAATTCGGGAGATTTCCTCTCACCCCTCTCTTTTTATACTTTCGTAGATTATTGTAATAGACATTAATGCAATACATCATATTTGATTCCCTCTCTATCTTGTGTTTCTTGTCTTTTATTTCAAAAACACAAAAAAATAACAAAAGCCTAAAACTCCAAAAAGAAACAAATCGATGTGAGGTTTTCAATTAAAGTAAACATTGCCTCCTTGTATTCGACCGAGGACTCCCATGGAGTTTTGGTATAAATTTTTTCTGATCGACGTGTTTTGCAACTACGATGACGGGTTACTCATAACCCCGATTTCTAACTCGCGAAACACATGCAACCACCAACCAACCTCCAAATTAGGTCCCAAGTTGAATTAACTCTAATCAAGTGAAACTCAATGCACAAATTAGGGCAAAAAATTGGTAGACATAAGGACTTAAGTTCATACATTCCAGTCTACCTGCGCCCTCAGTGACAAGCAAGGCCAGGCGAGGGAAACCTTGTAACTCATGGGGATGCTCTACCGTGAAGGGGTCTTTAAGGGGCTCTCCCTTCCTGGCTACCTAGGTATTTCTTGGGTGTGTGAATTTCTAATTCAGTGGTATCACCCACCTCAAAATTGCCTTAGTCATCCCAAAATCTTTCTGGTGCCTTGATTGGGTCAATTATCACATCCAATCCCTCACCCCTTCTATTAGAACACATACACAGGAAGGTTATTAGGTTTTTAACCTAAGAAGACTCATTGGATCTTCTTGGGAATCTCTTTTAGATTGGATCAATTTCAATCTAACCTGAGTTTTGATTCTACATCTTGATTCCACCATTTAATTCAAAGGAAAATGCAAATTGACATGTTAGGAAAGTTGATTAGAAAACCTGTGTCCCAAATGACCATCAAAGATAAAACGATTGAGGCGGCTTATGGATACCACGAAGAATATTATAAAGCCCTAGATAGGGACATTCATGATAACTTTGCAGAAACAACAACCCACATTGTGAACCATGTTGAAATACTTTATACATGTGTCTTACATGGTTGAACCCGGGAAGAACTTTTATCAAAATTTGGTGAATTATGGAGATTGCATAGTACTGAGTGTCTACAATGTTGTTCGAATCTGCAATTTTGGGAAACATATCAAAGTCCCATACAAAAACATGGGGACAAGCTAAATACACTACATAAGATAATTATTCAAAGGTACCCATACATTGCCTCAGAAGACAGTGAGACATCTTGGAGCAACACTGAGGAGCAAAATCTTTCAAATCCCGGGGATAAAAATCAAGGTTGTTATGGACCCCCAACCCAGATAGAACTTAATCCAAATTATATACAGATTAATATGCCTGATCTTGAGATGGGTTGGGAGGATCCAATTACAAGTGTTCACAATTTTGAGCTAACCCTAGAAAATCAAGAGCTTGGTTCACCAAGCTTAGATTTCCCAGACACCTGTGAGATTAAGTTAGAACCTCTTGAGGGCATAAATTCCACTCCTTATTTTGATAAGGTGGCCCTCGAGGACAATTCTGACATCCCTATAGAGCCCGACCTAGATTCTAGTGATACAACCCATGCCCTTAACCTAGAATCCAGATTTAAGCCTTATTGGGATGATTATGAGGCCCCATGCGAAACAAATTGGATTTCGAATCTGGATTATGATTCAAGGCCCGTATTTGATGAGTGCACCTCCCCAACCTCCTCAGTGATACAGATTGATTTTGCAGAAGTCACGCCAATCTATGATACAAAAACTGGGGAGCTGGAAGAGTTAGGTTTTGATTGGGTCTTACATACAAGCCAAGAACCTGAGCCCAAACCTAATTGGGGCACCTTTTTGAGCTCGGAATCTAAAAATAGGTTAGATCCAAGTTAGGTTACTGATTCTACATCTTTTGATTTACTCTATGGTGGAACCTCTAATCCCAAATCAGATTCAAAACATAATTCTCTCAAGTTCTCTGACGATCTCGTATCTTATTATAAATTAGATTCGTAACTATTGTTTCCTGACAACTCTAAGATAAGTTACGACCTTAGCAACTACGACCCATCCTGTGCTTCTGACATTGAGGTCAATGATTTGAAAGAAAGCACCTCTTCTACACATGCAGAACCTTCCCAAACCCATGTTCAACCCTGACACGCAACTGGACTCAATTTCTACTCTGATTCTCCTCTTAATGAACCAGTTGCAGATGATTCTCCTCCACATTCCAATTGGGTTTCGAACATCGATCAGATTGCAAATCATGCCCCATCCTTCTCTGATCACTCTCATAAGGTTCCTATATCCTCCATTGATTCACTTTTATTTGAAGATCCCTACTCTGATCAGGCTGATTCGACTTAGCCAAACCCTAGTTACACACTTCCACACCCTTTTGAGCTCCACAGTATCTAGTGGGCATCGCATCTCTTGATCCACATCTATCAACCCACCAAAATAATTGGGCTTGGGCTGCATCATCAGCCTGCTGATCTGAATAAGCACCTGGTTGGACCAACTAGGCTTTTAATCAAGGTGCTTATTCTGCAAAACTCATCTAATTTAACCACACCTCCATACCATGTTATGCTCGGCTAAAGGCATTGAATTTAGCACATAATGGGAGGCAACCCATCATCCAAAAAACCTGAGATCCTTTTGATTATCCTTTTTATACTTCACATCTAATGCACTCTGAGTTCAGTTTTAGAACAGTTGATGCCACCTCTGGTACTCATACCAGAGCTGGAAATCATCCACAAAAGTCATCCCGACCCGTTCACCCACCCGATAATCCTTTTCTAATTGCTGGACCCAAAACTGTTTCATACCCTCCATTCACATTGAGGACCTTGCAAAACATAGGAATTAGGGGGTGTTAAAGTGCTAACATACAAAAATTCAAAGTTCTGAAGGCTTCTCACAAAAAATTGCATATTCCGAAAACACCAAAAAATTAAAAAAATCGAAAAAGAAGAAAAAAAAATGGAGAAGGGAGGAAATTTTGAAAAGATCAATTTGCATATCATTTTTAGGAGGAAAAGGGGAGTTGATATAAATGTCAAAAAAGAGCAACAATTTGAAATAAAAAGAGATAGTCATTAGTAAAAGATTAAGGGATCTACTTAGTTCTAGACCAACTCAAATGAAAGACACAAAGGACAAAAAGTGCTAAGAGACAAAAAGGGATTAGTATGAATGCTGATCTTAGGCCTCTTGGGCTATGTTTAGGCTTAAAAATTCAAGCATCCGTTAAGATCTGATAGACCATAAGAAGTTGGGGAAAAAGCGAAGCTTAGGCATTAGGTCTAAGGCTAAGGGATTATTCAGCCTCGTTAACTGACCTTTGGTTTGTGGGACTCGGTAACCTAAACACCCCAATCCACACATAGTCTGGTTCAGTGTGTTTAATTATCAAAATCATGTAAATGCGTTAATTTTGTTCTGAAAAAGCTAAAGAAATTAGGAGCGGCTGATCAGCACAAGTTGATTTGGAAGAGTTCCTGATGTGGAAAGGCGGGAAATTCCCCTCGAAGATGCGCAATAACATACTGTATCATCGGTGCTTGTCTCGTAAGATATCTAAATATCCTACTGGGCACATGTAAGTACCTCGTACTGGCTCAGGTGCCATGGGAAGGATTATCCTGAAATGTCGATTGCTAAGGCCGAAATTTAGCTACAAAATGCCATGGGCAGCACTATCTCGAAGTGTCGAAAGCCATGATTCTAGGGGTTGCCTTGCATGGTGCTATCTCGAAGCATCGATTGCCAGGGACCCTACGAGGATTAATGGTGCGAGCTAAGAATCTGATACAGATCGTGCTGTAAAGCCAATCCGAAGCTAGAAATAAAGAAAGAAAAGAGAGAGAAAACTCTCCAAAAATTACAAAAAAAATCTTCTATCTCTCTTACAAAAACCTACTATAAACTGAATTAACACTAAATATGTTTTAAGCATGGGTTCTTTAACAACAGAGTTCAACAAACCTTAGGTTAGTTCCTGTGGGCCTTAGAAACCTTCACGGCGGACTGAGGCTAGAGCTGGTCAAGTCTAGATCTTGGTTGGTACTTAACTACCTCTAGACCTACTATTGACATTCTGACATAATCTACAGAAGAAAGCACACAGTAGAAATCTGAGCATAAAAGGGCATGGTCTAGAATTTAAGTCTACTCCAAAAGATTTTGCTAAGGGACTAGCAAAAGCTAAGCATGGGGGTATGATGTGAACACCATCATGAGCCATAACTAGC
Organism: Thalassia testudinum; assembly: GCA_037157565.1. NCBI lineage: Eukaryota > Viridiplantae > Streptophyta > Magnoliopsida > Alismatales > Hydrocharitaceae > Thalassia > Thalassia testudinum. Next base: position 152,005,997 of record JAZHRO010000024.1, read on the forward strand.
TCAATTTAGTCATTATCAAGGAATAAATGCTTTGACATAACTACCAGAGAGCCTTAATTCACTACAAATCCTTTCTGAGAGAAATACAAGAAACTAGGGTTAAAAATGCAATTTTACCATCATATCTTGAATGCAGAATAACTGTAGGTTTTCTAAAGGGTTAATTAAGCGTCAAATGTACTTAAGAGTCTAACAAGTTGGTTAATACAAATATAAATGGGTTTTTGTGTGTTTTGAGAATTAAATTACATCTAAAGCCCTAAAAATGGGCTCGCTTAATTAACTGAGATTCTGGTTAGGATAAAATTCACCTAAATCATCTAAAATTCATATAAACATATTCTCTAGGGTTTGATACCATCAGTTTGATCGCCAGAACCCGTCTTGACCCAAACTAGAGTCCTAAGTAGATATTTTCTCTAATTTGGGTTTTTGCATAAATTTCCCAATCAAATAATGTCAAAACCTAAATATAACTTCACCATTGGATTTTGTGGATCCAAATGAAGTTTATACCAAAATTTGGGCCAAATCTAAGATCATCTTGACCAAGATTGCTTTTTGTTCCAGTTTGACACTTTTTATCTCATTCAAATCCTTAGCTTTTTGAATTCCTTACAAATAGCCCCCCAGCTTTGTTGTCTTCTTCATAGAAAGGTCCCTGTTGCCATGAATCCTATTGCTAAAACACCGATGACCTTTTATTGAAGAGAACTCCTTCTCTGATCAATCAATCCCTTTGAAAATTTGAAGATTCCATGAGAAGTCCTCTTTCCATTGAATCCGACCATTAGCCCTAAAACTTTCCCAATCTTTCATGCAAATGCATGAGAGATTAGGGTATCTTGGAATTTCTATCTTAAGCAAGCTTTCCTAGCTTGGGAAGATTGCTTCCCAAGCTCAAAGCTCCCTCTAGAGGCCTATAAAAGGACCCCTAGATCAGACCGAACACCCCAGACTCATTTTTGGACGAAATTGCCCCAATTTCTTCCCCCCTCTCTAGCCGAAAAGCTCCATGAGCTTCGGCGATATCTTCGACCTCCTTCCTCATCCATTCTTGCAAAACCAGCAGTGGATTATTCATCCTTAGATTCTTCTGCATTCCGCAATACCAACGGCCATCCCCTTCCATGTGTTCATCACATTCCTCCCCTACCAAAGATTTTGTCTTCTCCATCGTCGACATACAAAAACAGACACGAATCTCCCCCATTTTGTCCATTAGAGTAGCTAGTTAGGTTTAGTTAGCATTGTAGGTTAGTTTTCCCTCTCTATCATCATTTCAACCCTCGACTCAACATGCTCACCCTCATCTTCTCTGCATCCAACGACCACTACAATGAGGCAGTTTCGTTGCTACCCACTCCATCTACCTCACCGACCACTGAATAACATTCACCTCATCCTCCCGCACAAAAGCCCTAACCTATCACATTCCATCGTCCAGCCAAATCGCACACCGAACAAACCCACCTTCACCGACCAATCCCATCACCGTCCGGCCACCTCACACACTCTCGCACCACACTGCACACACCACCACATCCGCCGTGCTACGGGAAAGCTGTTGAACCATCTGACGAGGCTGCAAGGCCATGTTCTTCATTTCGAGTTCACTGCAACCACCGCCATTACTGTGAAACTTCGAGCAAGCTTTAGAGCTTGCTTCCCAGCCAAGAGCTTCAGGGAAAAGCACCAGGTGATGCGGAATCACTAGGCAAACATCTCCAAGTGGTCAATTGGGAAGTTTGACCAACATTGGGGCGCGTAAATTATTTTTGTCCTGCAGGCTATTCGCCTCCTGACACGAGGGTGAGGTCCTCCTTACCCAAGCACGCCTTACCCGGGACACCTAACTCACGGGCCTAGCTCACCCAATTGCCCACCTAACCCCTATTCACACCTCGCACACCACCCACTGCTGGTGAGCCTAGTCTCGGGTGTGCTCTACCCGAATACCCAATAACCCACTGTGGCCTTGGGAGGGAGGATCACAAAGAGAGAAGATACAGAGAGGGGGATCAGGGAGATCTTGCCTTGTGCGACACTTTGCAACAAGAAGAGGAGAGCAGTTGAAGGACTTAAGGAAGAAAAAGTAGAAGGCCTTAGCTGATGAGAATAGTATAGAGAAGAAAGAAGATGAAGAAGGCACAATGAAAGGGAGCTAAATGGAGCTTCGGCGAATTTGAATTCTCCTTTAGGCAGGAAACTCCAGCAAGGATGGTCGGCTGCCTAAGGGGGCCCGGAGACCGCACCAATGGCTCTGATGGTCGGGCGATGTGTCACTCGCAGTCTTGGAAAAGAAAGGTGAAAGGCGAACAGGCGTCTAGTGGAGTTGGGATTATGGACAAGAGGGGTGATCATGATGGCCGAGGTCGAAGTCATAGGGAAGTGGTATGTTTTAGATGTCAGCTCCGTGGGCATCTGGCGATGATGTGCCATCGGTCAATGCTTTATCTGGCATGCGGGGGCTATGGTCACAAGCAAGACTCTTGCCTGACGTATCATGGTGGTCCTGGGGGTAGGATGCGCACTGCACCTTGGTTTCCTAAGGGTGAGGTGCAGCTGCCTCTTCCACCCCCCCCCATCAACTTTTGGGGGGCACACTATGGATGTGGAGATTCCCCTGGGCGAGGACGTTAAGGTAGTGGAGTTGGTCTTGCATGGAGCCTTCATTAGGGAAGTGATGATGGGTACTCTATCCCTGGAGAGAGTTCGGTGACTGGTAAGCTCTCTTTCCCTCTCGACTGATACTTGGAAAATTGTAGTTATCTCTCCTTCGCGCTTGTGCTTTTTGATGTGGGGGTGGTAGATGTCGAGCAGCTATGTTTTCAAACCAGCAATCTATGTGGACTGTCAGTGATGTGGTGGTTGGTTTCCCCGTTTGATGGTTCCCTGCCTGAGCGACCCTGTTGAACGTACAAGTTTCTACGCTAACGTGTTTGGTTTTGAAAACCTGCCGTCGTAGTATGAAAGCAAGAACTTGTGTTCAACAAATAAAATTTATACCGAAATGAAAATTCCAGGTCAATCACAGGGAGGCGAACATTTGATTTAAAAACTACGCGTTTGATTTTATTTGTCATGAAGTAATTCAATTGATTAAAACTATCTAACTATTTACAATAAATAGAAGAGAGAGAGAGAGAGTAAGAGAGAGAGAGAATACTACAAACAAAAATCAAACGAGATGTAGAATGAACACGGAATTCATCATTAAGGAGATTGTTTGTTTCACTAAACATTACAACTAGAAAGCAGAAAACAATTACTAGAAGGTAGTAAATTTACTCTAGAAAGCATTAAAAGAATGGAGAGAGAAATATCCTCCTCGATGGTCACTTGGAGGACGAGCAGAACTACTCTAGAAAGTAGTAAATCTATTCTAGAAAGCAGTAAAAGGAATGGAGAGAGAAATATCCTCCTCGATGATCGCTTGGAGGACAAGTCGGACGGGACGACGCCTGGACGAAGCAGAAGAACGGGAACGAGGTAGCACGTCATCGTCGTCGCGGGATCCACTTCCAAAGGGGGACGAAAATTTTACTTTATCTCGCGAGAAACATCCCGGGTGTGATATAAGCTTCTCTTGAGCTTTGGAGAAGGAGAGAAGAGATAGAAGGGATGAGAATTTTGTGTGAAGGGGTCTCCTTTTATAGTTGCAAGGAGTGGGGGCAAATTGGTCATTACATCGTTAAAAGCATTAATTCCGGACCTTTAGTGACGAATAAAACCGTCGCTAAAGGTCTGAACGTGGGCGTAGTGGGCGGCGCACGCACGCCTGCTCACCTGCTCGCGTGCGCAACGCTTACGCATGTTCAGCCATCCTCAGCCATCCGATCGCGAGATCGGATGGCTTAAATCGCACCTTCGCCCACCTCGCTATGCTCCCGCCCGCGTGCGTTGTCGCATCCTCGCCGTGCGTGCAATAGCGCATCAACACTATTGGCCGTGCGTGGCCATTGGATCGCGATCTGACGGTCGATTGAAAGCACATCCCCTGCTCCAGATTTCGCTTGGCGACGCTCTAATCCGTGTTCTTGTTTCGTGTTAGGGTGCTCGACCAACGCACTGGGGGCGCGTTTGTGTTGAGCACTTGACTTCAGCACGGGCGCATCGTAGCCATTGGATCTTGATCCAACGGTGGAGAAGGGCAGATGTGTGGGCTTCAGTGGGTGCGTGCGCCCGATTGGGGGGCCGAAATGGCACCATGTGGAGCCATCTTGGCCATCCATCTTCTGGATGATGTAGATGGTGCCACGGATGTTGGATTGACTCGATTTTTGTGTCGTTAGGCTGCTATCATCGATCTGAATCCATCCGTGCAGTCGGATTTGTCATTTGAAGTGTGGATTTACACCATCTTTGCCCTTGATCTTCTAGGGTTCCCCGGTCACTATCTGATGCTTCGGATTCCTGATTAACGCGATCTTGGAGTCGTTGAACTCCAATCGTCATCCCAATCACATTAGTATGGTTGGATCTTCGATCTGAGACCCTGATAAAAAGTTTTCCCTGTCCAAGCACATAAAAGGTGACAGTTAACCTTCATTTTATTCAAACTACTCTAAATGCAAGATGATGCATGTTATGCACTATTTATAGCATGCAATGCAATCCTATGCTTAAGAACATGCATAAATAGACATCTTAAGTGGTGTAAATGTGTTTACTTCATACCCCCAATGCCTATCTTTTGCTAGTCCCTAGCAAAAACTATGTGCTATTTATAAAAGAATTAGGTTGGATTATTTGGGCATGAGTTATTTTCCATCATTAAGAAACTGTCTACTTAGGATCTGAACTTTCAAAGAGACAACAGTGCCCGAGTATCAGCCAAAATGCAGACCGCCTCAAGCCTTCTCCTTATTCAAAGAAAAATTTCTTTTTCTCTCTTTCCTCTTTCCTAATTTTTTAGGATTTTCAAGTTTTAGGGTTAAAGAGTGGTTTTCTACAGCCATTCAACTCACCCAAGATTTGATGAGAATCCTATGTTTTAAGCATCTTATGGTGAATGTGATAGACTCGTTGACCAGCAGTTAAAATGGACTTCGGATTTCTATGCCTCCAGGTGACCTCAAAAAGAATTCTGCCTAAAGGTGTATCGTTACAACTGGTAGCTTTCTCCCTACTTTTATTTCTTTATGGGGTCAACACAAGGGTGAATCTAGTGTATATCTCCCTAGTTTATTCTACTTCTCTGCTTCTTCCTAAGTGTTTTCGAAATTTTCAGTGCATTTATTGAGCTGGGTTCTAGACAACTGGTCGATAAGCTGTTACCACCGACAACTTGCCAGCCATACTCATGCTGTGAAGTGTGTGGCTTGTTTCTTTCTTTTTCTCTCCTTTACTCTTTCATTTTTTTTTCTTTTTTTCTTTTTAAGTAGGTGGCTTCCCTAGTTTAAGATTTACCTAAAGGCAGCAAAAGGAGAAAGGTCTAGTGACTAAGCTCTGGACAACCTACCTATGGGCTGTTACCCACGATAACTTGCCAACCTTATCACCCTAGAAGGTTCATTAGCTACCCAATTTCCGTTAGAATCGTCGAACAACGAGTCAGTGACAAGAGTGTAGATGCTTAAGACTCAAAATTCCCTCAAATCAGAGGGTAGGTTGATAAGTCGTGTACTTATCACCCAAACTTAATTACTCCAATTAAAATAGAATTTAGGTTGGCGAGGACTCAAAAACAAATCCACATTTTAGTTGATACACGGACTAATTAAGTCCAAAGACCTCAAGGGTCTTTATGTTCAGATCATAATGTAGTACTTCATAAGATTGAAAATTTTCTTAAACCCAAGTTTTCCTTCCTAATTCCATTTTTTTTTTTAATAAAATTAAACAAATCTACAAAGCTGACGAATAAATTCAGAGATGAATATCCACCCCCCCATGCCTATCTAATGCAATGTCCTCATTGTATAAGAAAGACATAAAATAGAGTGGAATAACATAGAAAGCACCTAAATTGCATGAATGTCCGGTCCACTCCGAGATAGAAACTAAAAAGAACTGTATAAATGTTGAGCTTAGTGCCTTCAGCTAGGCACACTGTACAAAGAAGAGAAATGAAGAATTCACAGGTGTAGGTCAGAATTAGAATAAACAGAAGAAACCTCCAACCTGTCAACAGAGGTCCACTGATGTGGACCAGATTATGGTGCAAACCCATACCCCATAATCGAGAATATCTTAGGTTCTGGCTAAAAATTACCCAAAACCTAAAATCTGTATGCAAGTGGGGTTGGGCCTGCGATTTATGAGGATGCAACCCAAGAATAAAAAGTCAGGTTAAGAGAATTGAAGCTCAAAAGGATAATCATTGAATGTGTGCTTGGGTTTGATATCCTCAAAATAAATGTCATAAGCATCCTGGTTTGATAGTTTCGGATGAAGAGGAACCCTTCAACTCAGTCTTCTACTTCCTCCGAAACTAGCTTCCCAAATCTGAACTTCCCGGCTCCTATCCTCCTCATTCAGCATGTTAAATTTTGAGACCTCTTGCATGTTAATCACCCCGTCGGAAATCTCCAAGTCTAAATGATGTGGCTGAATCAAAATTAACTTGGGTCTAATTACCTAAGAAATAGAATCATCAATAAGCTCAAACGTAATGTGACAATCAGGGCATTCAATTGAATCCTCCAGAAAATGCAATTCTGGATCTGTAATGTGTGCCCTAATAAGATTAGTTTCCTCAGTTCTTGGGCTATCAATTGATTTTTCGGATTCCTCAGGCCCAAACGTCTCACAAAAATCATGCTCTGTAAACTCATGTGAGACTTTGCAAATCAAATCTGTACCATCAGAATCAAGATCCGTATTAATGTATGTCTCAAAATCATCTATCACTTTCTGATCCATGGAGACATACGCTTCCTCGTACCCTGCCTCAGGGATCTCAAGTGAAGAAATCAGATCATCCTTAATTGGTTGCTTTAATTCAATCTGGTCATCCTTGTAACATGTGTCCCCCCTAACAGGTGCCTGAGTGGGTTCTGTCATTGGCTTTCCTGAAGGGAGTTCATCCTAGGAATCACACCATGATTGAATTAAAGCGACCACGAATCTCATCCTCAATTTTGCTAATTTCCTAAGTAGAAACTCACCCAGGTTCTTATCCTTAACATCCTCGAGCCAATCCAACAACAACTTGTTCAAATCATCAATTATTTCAATTAGGGGCTCCAATCTCTCAATGAAAGGTATTGGCTGAACTTCTAAAGATTGAATGATATTCCTTAAGTTAGCCAAAACCTTATCTTGAACCAAGTTACCCTGAACCAAATGAGTTGATCCAGGGTTGGGTGGGTTTGGGGTCAAAGTAGGGGAATTAACAAATTCAGATTCGTTATACCCTTCCTGATAATAGTTCATTTTAGATTGTTCAGAAGGTGGTGATCACCTATAAGTAGTGTAATCAGAGGATGGGTAAGGATCAATGTATCCTTCTTGATTGTAGATCATATTAGGTTGTTCATGAAAGGTTGACGATCTATAATTAATGTGGCTTTGAGACGGATAGAAATCACAATCATAGTGTTCACGATTAGACCCTAAACACGGAGGTCTAGAACTGTATCCCCAATCCGAGTTACCCCAACTAACTGATGGCGATTACAGTACGAGTCAGGATAATCGTCATGTTGAGGATAATTCAAAATAGGAGGGAAAGAGGAGTGCATGTAATATGTGGAAGGATTCATGAGAGATGGGAGGAAGAAAGGCACCCTGCAATACAAACAATCAAACATGTCCTTTAGTGGGTTAGCCTACAGACCTACAGACTCACAAAACCCATCTTGAGATAAAGAAATGATTTGATCTGCTTCTGTCTGTTCAATCCAACAAGTTAGAAGGAGGGACTGGGGAGAAGGTTCTTCCTTTGGCTTGCACCTCCAGTTCCTAGTGTAACCCCAGCCGCGATCATTTGATTTTGCTTCCCTAGCTAGACATCAGATTGAATAGTAGAAATAGACTAATCGAAAATAATCTCGTTCTGGGCTCTGAAGAGCGAGTCAAATCCTTAGGGCCAACGTCTACTCTATTTTATTTAGGGCTAGGTTTGAATGTGCTTTGGAATGTGATGGGCCCTTTAAATGGGTTGTGCCCTTAATTATTGATTGATTTGTGTGTGCATGCACAACCAATGATTTTCAAGCAAGATTCCTTTTGATGTAGTGAATTTTAGAGTTCAAATCTTGCTTAGTAGCTTTTAGGATTCAACTTTAGGTGTTTTCAAACAAGTTTTGTTGGCACACCAGGTTTTGAAAGCACAGGTGAAGATATTTTCCTTTGAAGCTTAGAAAGAATGTCGAGTGCCTGGTAAATCCCTAATAGTTTAACCTAAGTGGCAGCTACTTGATGAGTTGATTTTAATTGAAGTGGTGCGGCCCAATCAACTCAAACAATTGGCCTGTTGCACCACTTAATTAGGCACACAAATGATCACATAATTTGATTTCCACTCAATTATGTGTTTTAATGTGTGTATTGGCTCCAAAGATCGGTTTACTGATTGAGTTTGAAAATTAGATGAGGTTGTTTACCTCTGTGAGATTTTTTTTTTTTTTATTTTTCTTTTTTTTTAATGTGAGGGTTGGGGAATGTGTGGGTGTCAAACAACAAACAATCTAACCATAGAGTTTATAAGAACACTTAGGTTGATTGATGTTTGCGTTATTATGTTGTGGAATGAAATCTAATGGGTGGGATGCGAGGGATAACTTACAAAACCTTCCACAGCACTTTACTCCAATCTACCGCTTTTGCCTGTCTCGAAAGAGTACCTGCAATCACAATAAGAAAGGAGGGAAGTGAGGTAAATGATTTGTAAGTTAGAAAATGCGAAGAAAAATCAAAGAGCGTCCCCTCCCTGGCAATGGCGCCAAAATGTTGAACGTATGAGTTGCTACGCTAACATGTTTGGTTTTGAAAACCTGTCATCATAGTATGAAAGCAAAGAACTCGTGTTCAACAAATAAAACTTATACCGAAATGAAAATTCCGGGTCGAACATAGGGAGGCAAAAGTTTGATTTAAAAACTACACATTTGATTTTATTTGTTACGAAGTAATTCAATTGATTAAAACTATCAACTATCTACAATAAATAGAAGAGAGGGAGAGAGTAAGAGAGAGAGAATATTACAAATAGAAATCAAAGCAAGATGTAGAATGAATAGGGAATTCATCATTAAAGAGATTGTTTGTTTTACTAAACATTACAACTAGAAAGCAGAAAACAATTACTCTAGAAAGCAGTAAATTTACTCCAGAAAGCACTAAAAGAATGGAGAGAGAAATATCCTTCTTGACGGTTGCTTGAAGGATGAGCCAAACTACTCTAGAAAGCAGTAAATATATTCTACAAAGCAGTAAAAAGAATGGAGAGAGAAATATCCTCCTCGACGGTCGTTTGGAGGATGAGCCGTACGGGATGACGGCTGGACGAAGGAGGACGAAGCAGAAGAACGGGAACGGGGCAGCACATCGTCGTCGTCGTGGGATCCACTTCCGAAGGGGGACGAAAATTTGACTTTATCTCGCGAGAAACATCTCGGGTGTGAGACAAGCTTCTCTTGAGCTTTGGAGAGGGAGAGAAGAGAAGGAAGGGATAAGAATTTCATGTGGAGGGGGTCTCCTTTTATAGTTGCAAGGAGTGGGGGCAAATTGATCATTACATCTTCTAAAACATTAATTCAGGACCTTTAGTGACGGATAAAATCGTCGCTAAAGGTCTGAACGTGGACTCGCATGCGCAACACTTGCGCACGTTCAGCCGTCCTCAGCCATCCGATCGCGAGATCGGACGGCTTAAATTACGCCTTCGCCCGCCTCGCTGGGCACCCGCCCACGTGCGATGCCGCATCCTCGTCACGCATGCAATAGCACATTGGCACGATCGGATGTGCGCAGCCGTTGGATCGCGATCTGACAGTCGATTGAAGGCACGCCCACCGCTCCAGATTTCGCGTGGTGAGGCTTGAATGCACGTTCTCACTTCGCGTTAGAGCGCTCCACCAACGCGCTGGGGGCACGTTTGTGTCGAGCGCCTGACTTCAAGGCTGGCATGTCATATCCATTGGATCTTGATCAAATGACGGAGAAGGGCGGATGCGTGGGCTTCAGCGGGTGCATGCAGGATATTGGGCGGCCGTGATGGCACCACGTGACTCCATCTTGGCTGTCCATCTTCAGGATGATGTAGATGGTGCCACGAATGTCGGATTGACTTGATTTTTGTGTTGTTAGGCTGCAATCGGCGATCCGAATCCACTCATATGGTCAGATTTGTCGTTTGAAGTGCAGATTTACACCATTTTAGCCCTTGATCTTCTAGGGTTCCCCGGTCACTATCTGATGCTACAGATGCCTGATTAGGGAAATCATAGAGTCGTTGAACTCCAATCGTTGCCCTAATCACATCTGTACGGTTGGATCTTCGATCTGAGACCCTGATAAAAAGTTTTCCCTATCCAAGCACATAAAAGGAGACAATTAACCTCCATTTTATTCAAACTACTCTAAATGCAAGATGATGCATGTTATGCACTATTTATAGCATGCAATGCAGTCCTATGCTTAAGAACATGAATAAATAGACATCTTAGGTAGTGTAAATGTGTTTACATCAGACCCTTTCAAAGAGCTACTCCTAGGTCTGGTTTTCTTGAGATCAAAGGCCTGCCTCTGCATCTGAGGTCTAGGGTAGTGGTGGAAAATATGGTCGCTGGGTTTGCGTCTGTGGCTAAGGATACTAAAGTTGGTCTGACTGAAGGAGATGACAGTGTTCTGAAGGTGAGGGTGGATGTTTTCAGGGCTAGATCTAGTCCTGATAAGATGATTCTCAGGTGTGGGGGAAGCTCCTGGATACTCCTCTTGAGGTTTCATGTGGCGAACAGGGGTATGGAGGTCAGTCATCACCCCTCATCTTATGCTGAGGTGTTGTGAGCCAGAGAAGGTTCCTTACTACCAAACTATGCCAATCAGGAGTTGGTGCCCGAACACACTAATAGTGTGCAAATGGAAGATGGGGTGGGGAGTTTGAGGGTTGAGGAGGTGATGACTGATACCCTGGAGGATGGGGGTGGGATACCCCTGATCTAGGATGATTTTGCAGTGGTGGTCAAAGAAGGAGAGGAGGTAAATGTGATAAATGAAGTCGTGGCTGAGGACATGAAAGCTATGACTTCTCCTGCCAATGCTCCTGTGGGTTCTGATAAGGTAGATCCCCCGGTGAATTCCCTTGATATGCAGTATAACTCTCCTGTGGATGATGATGTGCACCTGAAGTCTAACACTCGTTCTACCACTGGTCTTGGGAAGCCTCCATACAAGCTGAGGCTAGGAAGACATACGCCTACACAAAAAGTTGATGCATCTATCATTGCAGTCATGATGAAGGTTGGCAAAACCTCTGCTGCTAAGAAGGGGACAGATTAGACGTCCAAATGAGGATTCTTACTTGGAATGTGCGTGAGCTGCGTGACAGAAGCCGGAGGGGGTCCTTGCTTAGATATTTGTGGGAATGGGAGATTGATTGTGCCATCCTCCAAGATACGTATATTGATAGTAAATCTGACAAGGCATGGGTGGAGATGAGAGCTGGTCTTGCAAATGACATTTTGGTGATTAATTCTAATGGCAGATCTGGGGGAATTGCCTTCTGGTGGAAGAAGCATGTGCTACGTTTTGAGGTGGCTTCTTTGGCTAGGCACCTATTTACTTGCAGGTTCAAGAGAGGCTAGGGGGATAGTAATCTCTTTGTGACAAGTGTGTATGGTCCTGGTGACCCTAGCAGAAGATAGGAGCTGTGGGAGGACTGGAACTTGGCTGTAGACTTTGTGAATGGGGCAGTCTGGCTAGTTGGAGGAGACTTTAATTGTGTTTTGGTGGGGAGTGACAGACCCAATGGTGTGGTGGATAGTTCTGCCACTGGCTTCCAGTTGATGATCCAATATTTGGGCTTGTGTTAATTTCCCTCCTCGAGCTCTGAATTCACTTGGAGGAATGGTAGTGGGCTCATGACCAAGATTGATAGGTTTTTTGGCAATGCTGGGTTGATGGATCTCTTCCAATTGTCCTTTGTTTGTGGTCTTGAGCGTCCCTTTTCTGACCATACCCCCTGGTTTGGGATAATGGGGAACAGGTGCTTGTTGGTTCCTACTTCAAGTTTAGGAAGTCATGGCTGGGGGAGCCTGGTTTTAGAGATATGGTTATTGGTTGGTGGAGGGCCCAACAGGTTGAAGGCATGGCTACCATTAGGCTGACTTCCAAGATTCTGGCCTTGAAAGGAATGTTAAAGGAATATGGTGATGTTATCTCTATCTTCAGGCATCAGAAACGTTGAGAGGCCTTGTTGAAGATTCAGGAACTGGATGATAAGGAAGCCTTTGCTCAGCTGTCTGAACATGATTCTGCTGACAGAAAGAAGTGCCAGGGGGTGGTGGCTGAAGAAGACTTAAAGCTGGAGATGGATTGGAGGGAAAGGTCAAGGCAACTGTGGCTACGTGAGGGGGATGTAAACACTAAATTCTTCCACTTGGCTACTAGCTCTAGGAGAAGAGTTAATCTGATCTCATCTATTGTTAAAGAGGGGCAGAGAATTACCTCCATCTCTGATATCAGAGTAGAGGCTGTCAGGTACTTCAAGGAGTCATCAAGGGCTGCTGGTAGGGGCTGTTGGAGGATGGCAGCTAGTGATATTCCCAGAATTACAGAGATTCAGAGGTCCAACCTGATAGAATCTGTGTCTGAAGCTGAAGTCTTGAAGGCCATCAAAGATCTCAATTGTGAAGGATCACCTGTTCCTAATGGGATCCAAGTTCTCTTCTACAAAGAGTTATGGGATATTGTGGGCACTGAGGTAATGGATGTGATCAGAAAGTTTGAGAGTGGCAACTTTGGTTTTGAAAGAATCAATAGATCCTATCTTTTTCTTTTGCCAAAGACTCCAAGAGCTAAATCCTTTCAACAGTTTAGACCTATTACCCTCTCTAACTCTTTATACCTGGTGAATAGTAAGGTCTTGGCCAATAGATTGAGGCCTGTTTTGCAAGATTTGATCCACCTTGCTTAATCAGCCTTCCTCCCTAGCAGATCTCCACATCAATCCTTTATCATGGACCAAGAGATGATTTCTGGTTGGCACAAAAGAAAATGTAAGGCTTTTCTTTGGAAGGTTGACTTCCACAAAGCTTATGACTCCATCAGTTGGACATATCTTTGGGAAGTGCTTAAAAGAAGAGGCTTTCCCCCTACTTGGATTCAATGGGTGAAAAGATGTATCACCATTGCCTCTTCCACCTTTTTGATAAATGGGAAGCCCTGTGGTTCTTGGATTCAGCCCCAATGTGGAATCAGGCAAGGATGTCCTCTGGCACCTCTGATTTTCAACTTGGCAGTGGACAACTTGGCTTGGTACTCTTGTAAGCTCACTAAAGCAGGTCATATTAGAGGGTATTCATTGTCTTGTAGGAGTAACTTGGCTCCCATTCTTCAATATGCGGATGATACGATTTTTTTTGTGGAGGGGTCTATGGATGAAATACTGGCTTTGCAGCATATGGTCAATATCTTTGGTGAGCTCTCTGGCTTGAGGCTGAATAGGGATAAATCCAATTTGTTCTGCTTTGGCTTACCTGAGGAGGAGCAAGGTGCTTTAGCTACTATTTTGGGGACCCCCCGCATCAGTCTTCCTATTAATTACTTGAGGCTGCCTTTGAGATGCTCTAAAATGAAAAGGAGAGATTGGAGCTACCTCTTTGACAAATTTTCTATGAAATTGGATGGGTGGCATAGTAGCTTCCTCTCCAAAGGGTGGAAGACCTATCTTGCTCAACTCCGTGGTCTCCTCCACCCCTGTTTTCTACTTTTCCATATTTAAAAGTAAACATGAGGTTACTCAAATGGTTCTTTTGGAAGGGAGCTAAACATGAGGGCAGATTTCTGCAGCCAATGAAATGGGAGTAGATCTGCCAACCAAAAGATAGGGGTGGACTTGGGATTAAGTCATTGAAGCACTTCAATGATGCTTTGCTACTTAAGTGGGCAGTTAAACTCTTGCAAGCAGACTTGAAGCCATGGACTGCCCGGATCAGAGATAGCTATGGTGCTTCCAATAGTGTACTGTCTAGGCTTCAGCCCAGTAGAACTTCTCTTTTCTCGAAATTAGTGACAAGAGCATTGGCTGATCACTTCCACTTGCTGCAACCGGCTCTTGGGGATGGCAGGGCCTTCAGTTTTTGGAAGGAGGTTGGTCAGTGCTGGGTGTCTTGAAGGAGCTCTATCCAAAGGCCTTTGCTGCAACATCTGACAAGGAAGCTACTGTCAGCAGGTTCTGGTCTTGCAGCAACTGCAGTTGGAATCTGCACGAGAAGGAATCCAACAGGAGGGGCACCTGACTGTGGGAAGAAAGGAGGAAGCTGCTATCAGACTTTGAGAGCTTCAGGCCAAGGACTGGTGTGGAGGATAAGTACCTTTGGGAGGGGACTTACAATGTGCAAAGTGGCTATAACAAAATCTTAAACCATGGGAGTGGATGGAGCTATGATTTCATTGATAAGAAGATTTGTCTTCTGAAAATTTCCCTTAAGGTACAATTTTTTCTTTGGCTATGCTGGAGAGATTGATTGATCACAGGAGATTTGCGACATAGAAGGTTCGGAACTAATAATCATGTTTGTCACTTATGTGGGATGCATACTGACTTTACAAATCATATCTTCTCTTCTTGCCTTATCACTGATGCTATTTGGAGGAGGACATGTCAGGAGCTGCTTCTAGATTAGGCTTCCATATGGCATGGGTTTGGTGTGAGAGGGAAGCCACATGTACACATTGCTGTCACTCTCTGGAGTGTGTGGAAGGCGAGAAATAAGAGACTTTTTTAGGAGAGATCGGTGTGCTGTGAAAGAATTCTAAGAGAGTGCTGGTCCCTCATATATACATGGGGATCTCTTTTGTAATTCCTCTTACTTGTTTATATAATATATCGCTCCGGATTGCTACCGTAAGACGATAACTTTCCTTTTTGTTTCAATAAAAAAAAAGGCACAGTAAAGAGAAGAGAAGAACATCAACAGAACAGAGAAGGGCTGAAGAAGAAAAAGAGAAGGCTTGAGAAGTGAAGAAGTTCTAAAGAAGAGGAAAGAATTGAAGAGAAGAAGAATAAGTGCTGAGAAGAAGAGAAGCTAAAGAAGAGGAAGCACTCAAGCCATCTGATTATCAAATCAGACATCCAAGGCACCGATGGAGGGATTCTAACTTATTTATGAAGATGATAGCAAAAAAGTGATATGTCGTTGTGTTTTATGTGGTGGAAAATCTCTCAATCAAAAATTAAAATAAATATCAAATTTAACCACAAAAATTGTTGCATCCACATGAACGAATAGAACCAATAAATTCATGAGTAGAGGATTCTACTGTTTGCAGACACTTTCACAACTTCAATGTGAGGAATATGCTATTCTAAATGGAGCTTGCAATTTCATTAAATGCTCAACGCTATTTATGCAATTTTCACATCAGGAATTAAGCTCCCAAAAATATGTATATGATGCATGCGTAGTGCCATATCATGTAAATTTGATTTGCATGCAAATCTGATTTGAATTTCAATGTAGAATGATGCACATAACACAAGCGAAGTAAATTCAAGAAACTATAAGTGCATCCATGCAATGTGGCTTGAATAAAATAATAATATTAAAGTGTCAATGGCATGCAATGTAAATTTTAATTGGGGGCGAAAATAGAGGATTTCTCCTCTCTCTTCCTTGCTTGAATGACTGCATGCGGTTGGTAGCGAGAGTTGATGGGATGGTGCACCTCGACGCATGCTTCTCAATGGTGGTGATGCGGCAGCCGAACGTGGTCGGCGACGGCTGAACGGTGGAGAACAACCACCGGCCTGTTGGGCTCTATTGGAGGAGAAGAATCGAGCATGGAGAGGACGAAGAGCAGCTGCCTGCAGGCAGGGCTGCTGGGCTATACTCGCGCACACAAGGGAGTGCTAGGGCATGCTTGCGAGCGTGCTGGGCTGCCTGCGGGCAGCTGCACTGCGGGCGTGGCTGCCAGCAATCGGTCTACTTGCGTGCGGTTGGCTGCCTGCGAGTGCTTGGCTACCTGCGGGCGTGGCCTAGCCATGCATGGGTGCAGCGAGGGTAGCCTGGAGAGGGCAATGTTGCAGGCTTGTGAGGGTGCACCAGCAGGGCGTGCGGTGGGTGGTGCTGCTTGCAGGGCATGTGGCTTCGGTGGGAGTGCTGTGGTGCTACGGGAGGATGGTGAAGGCAGGCTGGGCTGGTGATGGGAGAGGCTAGAACAGTGCATCGGTGGGTGGCTGGCGAGGGCAGGCTGGAGTAGTGCACGTGGTTGGTGGCTAGTGAGGGTAGGCTGGCATGCACTTGCAGTGGTGGATGGCAGCTGCTTGGTGCTGTGAGGGAGGGGGCTGGCAAGGTGGGTAGGCGGTGGAAGTTGTTGGTGCACACAGTGCACGCCCTCTTCTTTACGATGGTCTCCCTCTCCCATGCCCCTCCGCCTTTCTCCTTTTATCTCCTCCCCCCACACAAGTCAAGGGATTTTCAAAATCCCTTGCTAAACATGGCCAGTGGCTGTTGATGGGGTTGTTGAGGTCAGCCGTAGGTTGACAGATTTGTCATGGGGAAATATTTTTTCACCCCCTGTTCTTTTCCACAATTGATCCTCCTCATTCTTCTTCCCTCTTATTAGCCTGACGAAGTAGATTAAGTGGAGACATGTAACAAGCACGCTGTTGTGGGACCTACATGAAATATAAAATAATTACATAATAAGCAATAGAATAAATGTAAACTTAAATAATGACACATGCATTCACTTAATGTCCTAATGTGATTATTAACAAACATATAATGTTAGTATTGAATTACTTAGGCATAATAATAGTCCATTAAAAAGGGACTCATCAAATACACCCATGCCTAAGAATTGTTAGTCCCTAGCAAAAATGAAAAATAATAGAAGTAATCAAAAGATTTCTTCTTTTCTTATTTCAAAACTTCAAAGATCCAGAAAAATGTGAAGTGATGATAGCCTAGATAACAGATCCAAGTGAAAAGCCAATCCGCATTAGGAGTTCGTACTTTACCCTTAGTAAATATTTATGTCAGGATAGGCAACTACTTCCCTCAGGGATAAAGCAGCAGATAATCTGTAATTTGACCCAGGCTTTTAGCTTAGGTAGGAGATATCAAGTTAAATGGATTTGTATTTGGTGGCACACACTCATCTGGTGTAATCTAGTACAACAGACTCTAGATCTCTAGATTATTAAACAAGTCAACTTAGAGAGAGGCTAAACAACTATGCTCCCTTGATGTTCCTTGGCGCTCACTCTTTTCTTTCTTTTCTTTCTGAGAACCCAAATCTTGCCAGATTTAGTAAGTGTACTGACTGTTTGGTGGCCTCACATGGCATTCACACTTCAATTAAAGTTCTAATAACTCTACAACTAAGTTATAGTCCTTAGCTAGTATTCAGGCGATCAGAAATGCTGAAAGGTAGGTATGGGTCATATTCAGTGGATCGCGATAGGTGTTTTGTTGCCCTCAAAACAATGTTACAAAAATAACATTATAAACTTGGACTCTCTTCTTTTTCTTTTTTCTCTCTCTTTTCTTCCTCTTTTTTTCTTTTTTCCTTTTTTTTGTAATATAATTGTTTCTTCTTGTTTTTTTTTTATAAATCAGCATAACACGACACAGACTTTTATTTATGAGGAATTATTAGGCATGATGATGGCCAAGAGGATATTGTGTGGCTTATTTGGCGGAAGTGCCTATTCTCTGCAATGGGAAGGAATGGATAGGACAAGCATATTTCTAACCTTTGACACTATTACCCTCCTTCAGCTAAGGACTCTATGAAAGACAGTCGTAACCATCCACCATAGTCATAGCTTTATTAAGACTCAGTCTCTATGTATTTGCCTTATTTGGTGACTCTCAGGAATTCACACAAAGTACGCACACAGGAACAAAGAGTGAAAACTATGCCTAACTCTAAAGTATCATCATCTAATTATCCAAAACTTAAGAGTCCTTGCACTAGACTTAGCGCACCAGTAATCTCTCTACTTTCTTCATACAAATATGGGGTGGATCTACTAGAAGATAGTATGCCTGACTCCCTATTAACTATCCAAGGGTTCAATAGACTAAAAATGCTTATTGGTTTTCCTTAAAGATCCATTACCTAGTCTATGTGCACGTGAAGTAAATGTACTGGATTCTAAACTTAAGAAACAATTTAAGAAAATTCTTTAATGACTCCTCCATGGCAAAGATGTTTGCTAGGGACTAACCAATTCAGCTCAAGAAAATAAGAGTTTTCTTTTTTATATGTATGTTGATATTTATAAAAGCTATAAACATTCTCAGGTTAGACCCCCCCATGCCTAAGACTGACAATGCCCTCATTGGAAAAATGCAGACATAGAAGACTACCACCTAAGGAGGAGAGTGGGAGGCGCTAAGGCTCCTCAAGCCGAAGTGCATCCAAAACCTGGCCATCTGAAAGAGTAATATAAGGTTTAAGTCACTGCCATTTACCATAAAGCTCGCACCAAAAGTAGGGCTCCAAATTTCTACAGCTCCATGAGGGAAAGTATTGATAACAACGAGTGGCCCATCCCAACAGGAATTGAGCTTTACAGAAAATAATTTAAGTCTAGAATTGAAAAGCCAGACCCACTGGATGGGCTTAAAAGTCATTGTAGTGATGTGCTTATCATGGAAGACCTTTGTACGTTGCTTGTAAGCTTGAGAAGTTTCATAGGCTTCATTACGACGCTCCTCAAGCTCACTTAATTCTAACATACGTGCCTTTCCCGCTTTATCCAGATCCAAGTTAACGTTCTTAATAGCTCAATAGGGTTTATGTTGGATTTCAACAGGAAGGTGGCAAGCTTTTTCCTAGACAAGACTGAAAGGAGACATGCCCAAGGGAGTCTTATACGCGATTTTGTAGGCCTAAAGAGCATCATTTAGTTTTTTAGACCAATCCTTTCAATCGGGCCTGATAGTTTTTTCTAAAATTCGCTTAATCTCGCTATAAGACACTTCAACTCGTCCACTCGTTTTGGGACGGTAAGGTGTGGCTATCATGTGGTTGACTCCCAAATTTTGGAGTAGTCTTGTGAAGTGTACGTTCTTGAAGTGAGGTCCTCCATCACTTATGATTGTCCTTGGGCACCCGTACTGAGAAATGATATTAACCTTAACAAAGCCCAAGACCACAGAATGGTCATTGGTTCTCGTGGGTATGACTTCTATCCATTTCGATACATAGTCTACAGCCACAAGGATGTATTCATATCCGAAGGACACAGGAAAAGGACCCATGAAGTCAATGCCCCAAATATCAAAGATCTCAACAGGGAGGATAGGTTGTTGTGGCATCTCATCCCTTTTTCCAATGGTTCGCATCTGTTGGCAATGTAGACATGTGCCCACATATGTATGTGCATCTTCGAATAAAGTGGGCCACCAAAAGCCAGACTGAAGAACCTTATGGGCAGTCTTCTTCCTACTAAAATGTCTCCCACAATGGAGGTCATTGTAGAAACTCAGAACACTTCTTTGTTCTTCATTAGGGACACAACGATGAAAAAGCTGGTCAGGGCCTACTCTAAAAAGCTCAGGTTCCTCCCAGTGATAAAATTTAGCGTTAACAAGAAACCTATCTCGCTTCTACTTGTCCCAAGTACTGAGGGTAATACCTGTGATCAGATAGTTCACTATGTCAATGAACCAAGGAGTTTTAGCTTCCACGACCATCAAAGACTCATCAGGGAAAATCTCTTGAATACCGCCAGTAGGGTTTGATGCCTCAATAGGGATCCTAAACAGATGATCTGCTACCACATTCTCAACTCCTTTCTTGTCTTTAATTTCTAGGTCAAATTCCTAGAGTGGCAGAATCCAACGAATTAGGCGAGGTTTGGTGTCCTTTTTAGCAAGAAGATGCTTTAGGGCAGAATGATCAGTGAACACCACAACCTTGGATCCCAAAAGATAAGACCGAAACTTTTCCAAAGCAAATACTATAGCAGGAAGTTCCTTTTCAGTGACCATGTAGTTTTGCTGAGGATCCGTAAGGGTCTTGCTGTCATAATGCAGCACATGAGATTTGCCATCAACCCTTTGGCCTAAGACCACTCCCACTGCAAAATCAGAAGCATCACACATTAGCTCAAACGGGAGGGTCCAATCTGGTGCTTAGAGAATCGACGTGGTAATAAGGGCTTTCTTCAAGACTTGGAAGGCCTTGCCACGTCTATCATCAAAATCAAAGGAGACATCATTCACTAAGAGGTCGTAGAGTGTCTTAGAGATTTTACTAAAATCTCCAACGAAGTGCCTATAAAATCCAACATGGCCAAGGAAAGATCTAACTTGACGAACATTGGCGGGCAATGGAAGCTTATAGATGGAATCAATTTTTGCGGTGTCCACCTCTAGTCCTCTCTCAGAAACTATATGCCCTAACACAATGCCCTACTAGACCATAAAGTAGCTTTTCTCCGAGCAAAGCACCACCTTTGCATCTTCACAACGGGTTAAGACTTTATCATGGTGCGAAAGGCATAGGTCAAATGATGAGCCATAAATGGCGAAGTCATCCATGAAAATTTCAAAAAACTCGTCGATCATATCAGAAAAGATAGCCGTCATACAACATTGGAAAGTGGCAGGAGCATTACATAACCCGAATGGCATTCGACGGAATGCAAATGTGCCATACAAACTAGTGAAGGTGGTACGCTCCTGATCGTCAGGAAAAATGGCTATCTGATTATGCCTAGAGTACCTGTCAAGAAAATAGAAGTACTTGTTCCCCGCCAATCGTTCCAAAATTTGATCCACAAACGGTAAGGGGAAATGATCTTTCTGGGTAGCCATGTTCAAATGGCAATAATCAATGTAGACCCTCCAACTAGTTGAGGGTCTGGTGGTCACCAACTCTCCTTGGTCATTCTCCTCCACAGTTATTCCTGCCTTTTTGGGTACTACATGAATATGACTGACCCATTTACTATCTGAAATGGGATAGATAATCCCTGCATCCAGCCATTTCAGAATCTCCCTTTTAACAACCTCCTGCATATTTGGATTAAGCCTTCTCTGAATGTCTCGGAAAGGTTTCACGGACTCATCAATGTATATATGATGCATGCAAAGAGAGGGATCAACACCCTTACTATCAGCAATTGACTGGGCAATTGCTTCCTTGTGCCTTTGTAAACACTCAAGCAGAGCTCCCTCCTTCAATTCAGATAATGCAGATGAGATAATAATGGGGAGCGTGTTATTAGGGCCCAGGAAAGCTTGTTTCAATGTGGTCGGGAGGGGTTTCAACTCCAACTCAGGAGCCTTTTGGATTAAGGGTTTAAGTTGAGATGTCCCCACCTCAGGTAGTGGATCTACCTTCAAGGTCCAGGGTGGGGACAAAGACTCAGTATGTATCCCCAGAACTATTCTAATTCAGTCATTTCCCTTTCAGTTTCTTTAGTAATTGGGGGATGGTCCTTAGGTATGACCTTTTGAAGGGGATCTCCACATAAGAGTGCTGGAGTAGTCTCTTTAATTATTTCATCAACGACCTCAATCTGATAAAAATTTTCAAATCTAGATTGGTTGTAAGTATCAAAAACATTCAACCGAATCTTCTTGTTCTCGAAGCCCATTTTAAGTGCCCTAGATCTACAATTTATAGAGGCATTGGCTGTGGCCAAGAAGGTGCATCCCAGAATAATGGATTGCTTTGTGGGCTTACTTGATGGGTTAGTATCAAGCACCAAAAAGTCAATAGGGAAGAAGAAATCCTCCACTCTCACAAGGACATCTTCCAACAATCCCTGTACTGTCTTAAGTGATCTGTCTGCAACTTGGAGGATTACTGGACTAGGCTTTAGCTTGACCCCTCCCAAAAGGTCATAGACAGATCTCGGTAAAATGTTCACCCCCGCACCCAGATCAAGCAGAGCCTCGTCAGTGTGTTGGTTACCTATAACCACTGAAATATACAGGACCGTGGTCTTTCATTTTTGGGGTTGCTCCATGCTGGAGAACTGAGCTAACATGGTCAAGCAGAATGACCTTGGTTTGGACCTATTTCCTAGATCAGCACTTTTGGGTGCACAGGTCGTTTAGAAACTTGGCATAGGACGGGATCTATTTAATAGATTCCAACAGAGGTAAGTTAATCTGGACTTGCCTAAAAGTGTCCATAATCTCTTCCGTCCTATCCTTGGCTCCAGACGAGCCAACAAAAGATTCCCCAGGAGCAGATAGGCACTCTAGATTGGGCACCCTCGGCTTCTGGGTAGTGGGGTCATCATGGTGGCAATGGGGACTTGGAAGGACGACATCCTCATTGTGGGTGATTTTGTGCAAGGGAGAGAAATGTGGCTCTTCCTTGGTGGAGATGGAAGTAGGTTCAGGTGTAGAAGGGGAATTGTGAGACGTAACCGTAGGAGTGTTATCAGGCTTGTCAATCTTCTTTCCACTCCTTGGCACGGTCACCGCTTGGGCATGCTCCCTGAATACGACCCCCTTGCCCTTAGGGTTCTCCTCAGAAGAGCTAGCCAGCTTCCCCGGATCACGTTGCCCAACTGCCTCAGTAAGATGACCAATTTGGGAATGCATATCAGTAATCATCTTATTCTGAGATTGGATGACCATATTCTGATGCTCTTGCATCACTTTCATCATGGCTTTAAGTTCATCCATCTCAGAGGGCTTATTCTGATGAGGGTTTTCATAAGATGGTTGGTATATGGGTTGGGGAGGTAAGGGTCTTGTATTCCTTGAGTTAGAAGCATCACCTTGCTTCCAAGAGAAGTTTGGATGGTTCCGCCACCCCAGATTATAGGTATTGGAATAAGGGTTATTGCGAGGAGGGCAGAAACCTTGGGCCACGCTCAAGTCAGCCTGAATTAACTGAGGGAATTGATTTTCCTGATGGCACTCCGCAGTGGCATGCATTGTGCTTTGGCAATTGGAGCATTCCCTTGAAGCGTGAAAGATAGAGGCTGCTTGCGGGTTTATGCCGGGGTTTGCTAAGAGCCTATCAAAGTTTTTATTCAATAATTTAATCTGATAAGCCAAATCTTGAGAAGCCCTGACTTCATGGGCCTCTATCTTCCACTTCAAGATTGATGGTTTTCTTTCTTTATAGGCAGAGGACAAATGTATGGAGTTGTTGCTTAATGTTTCAAATAATGCCCAGGCTTCATGAAAGACGTCGGTAACGTTATAACGTTGTAGTAAAGCCGGTTATTACCAACATTTCAAATATAAATTTTTTACTCGGAAAAATAAAAGAGTTCCCGAGGTCGAACTCAGGGAGCAAGTTGTATTCTAGAGATATACAAGTTCTATTACAAAAATAAAGAGAGAGAGAGAGAGAGAGATGAAAATTTGGCTTCTTCTTCTTCTCTTCTTTCTTCCTCTTTGTCTTATCTCCTCTTTGGCTTTTGTTCTTCCTGTTCTTCTTCTTCTTCTGCTTTCTTCTGTCTTCTGTTCTTCCTTGTTTTTCTTCTTCTTCTTCTTCTGCTTTCTTCTGTCTTCTGTTCTTCCTTGTTTTCTTTCTTTCTTTTTCTTCAGATCTTCTTCTTCTTTGTCTTCACCTGCCTTGACCTCTCTTCTTCTTCTTTCGCGATGGCCGTTGCTCTTCCTTCTTCTTCAGCCTGTCTTCTTTCCTGCTCTGGCTGCTGACCTTCCGTCGTCTGCCCCGGTGCTGAGACGACTTAACGATGCCTTCGCTACAGTGCAGCAGCTCCTTCTTCTTCAGCGGGTCTGCTTCTTCTTCTTTGGCCTGCACACTTCAGAGTTTTTTCGTCAAGAGGCAAAAGCCTACTCTACCCCCCTCCCCCGCGTATCTCTCTCTCTGAAATCACTCTTCGGAAGCTCTCCCAGAGCGCTACCGGGTAATCGGGTTCGGGTCAGGCCCGGGTCCAGGCCCACCGGCGTGCGTGGTGGGCGAGGAGTGCAGGTCAGTCTAATCGGGTCGGGCCAGGTCCGCGGAGCGTGGTCACGGACGAGGCCGAGTCGGGTCGGGTCGGGTGAGAGGGACCTCACCCCGTGGTAACTGAGGCAAACAGATGGTGGCACTTTTGCAATTTATGAGGGTGTGTGGCTTCAGAAATTCCCGAGGTGGGACTATCCGCGCACCCCTTTTCTCTCACGCCTGCAGTAAGGATGGTGCTTCCAATTGCAACAGCTGTTGAGGCTCGCAACTCCAATTGAGGGCCAGGGTGTGTGCGCAAGACTCTTTCGCGCAGCCTAGGTCTTCAACCTGGGATATCTAGGCTTGGAGCAACCTCAAGCAAGCTTCGAGCTTCCTCGCCAATGGCGGTCAAGGCCTGGAACCTGAAATCAATAGAACGGCCTCTCGGCCAAATCAGACAGGCGGGGGACCTTCGCCGTGGCACGGCGAAGGTGGTCAGGGGGTCTGCAGGGGGCGAGGTTGAGCTAACAGGTCGTCCTAGGTCAAACTGTGAGCGAGGAAGTGGGTGTGTTCGGTGGATCTGCAGAGGGTGTTTGGTGGGAAGTGGAGGGGCGGAAGAGGATCAGGGTGAGGAGGCGGAGGTTCTGCGGTGGTCGGCGAGCCGTGTGGGTCGCTGAGGTGATGGGAGCGGCTCGCCGGAGGGTGGTCGGAGGCGGAGAGGGTGAGGGTGAACAGGAGCGGTCGAGGGTTTAATTGACTAAATTGAAAGCGGGGAAAGAAAGAGGAGAAGAAGGGGAGTAGGTCTAACTTACTTGCAGGGACGAAGGGGGAGGAACAGGGCGACAGTCGTATCGACTGTCGCCGGAGAAGACGATGCCCAGTGGGGGGAGGACGGCGGTGACGACGGGGCAGAGGCAGCGCGCGCCGGTATTGCGCGACGCGGGAAGAGCAGGGGAAGAAATCTCTGCTGCTGGTATTGCGGCAGAGCGAAGAGGAGGAGGAGGAAGAACCGCCGGAGCTGGTGGGCGTCTGCCGGAGTGAGAAGAGAGGAAAGTTGGGGGTTTTCTCCGTCAGATCCAAGCTGACCTCGTCGGTGGAGCGGCGGGGGGTATTTATAGGGATGAAGCAGGGAGGAAGGCGGAGGGAGACGACGTGTCTCCCTCGCCGGAGAGTGGTCGGAACATGAACCCATACCGTCCGTGCGTTCGCACGGCCGGTATGGTGGCCTACAATGTCCAGGGGGGTGCTCCTGCGACGGCTGACGACGCAGGGCACCCCCGGTACACTTGCCAGGTCCCCCACCTCACCCTGCGCGGCGCCATGCTCCGCGCAAGGTCGCCGGAGCATGGTGCTGGCAGGGTTTTGCAGGAGGGACCTGATTGCAAAGAACGAAGGAGAGTTAGGGGCCAAAATGCGAGGGTTCAAAAGTTGAGGGCCAAAGAGTAAATATATGAGGACCAAAGTGTAAAGTCGGTCAAGGAGGTTTCTTCTTAGGCTCAAGTTTTTATACATGACTAATTAGGACCTAAGGAATCTGATGGTGAATTTTATTTTCATATTAAACCTTGTTTGACCGGTCAATTTGGGCAAAAACCCAAATTAAGTTATTAATTGGGCATGGTTCTCAATGTAGGTCAAAATGGGTTCTAAAGGCCAAATTGAAGGTTCTAAACCCTAGATATTATTTTTCTATGAATTTTAGAGGGTTTATTCTATTTTTACTTTGCCTCGAACCTTGTGAATTGAAGTGGGTTGTTTTAGGGTTACAGATTATCATTTGGTTCCTTGGAAGTGCTGTAGCCCTTGCTAGATCATCTCATCCCACTTTTATTCTTATTAAGCTGTTTTGACCTGTGTTTGGTCCCTAAATTACCCTGTATGCAGTTTATACTGGTAAAATTGCACTTTTACCCCTTATGACTGGTTTTCTTCTCAAACTCAGAATTCTCTGAGTTAAGCTTTTCCTTGAGATATGTAGGAGCTTTTATCCTTTGTATTGGGTCAAAATGAGCTAGTTATGGCTCATGATGAGGTTCTCATCACTTCATCCTCAGTTCTAGTCATGAAGCTTCCTACACCGGCTGCATCTATGGTTTGCCTATGCCTTTCAGATAATCCGTTATAAAACCTTTCCACCAACTGCCTTCTTGGCACCTGATGGTGGGGGCATAGCCTAAGAAGGTCATTAAAGTGCTCCCAAGTCTCATGAAATTGCCCCCCTTCCCATTGAGTAAAAGCCATAATCTCACTTCTGCAATGGTTGGTCTTACTCATAGGAAAATACTTTTTCAGAAATTCTCCCTTAAGGGTGGCCCAATCATTTACCCTTGCATCGAGGGTATGGTACCGGTGCTTGGCCTTATCCTTTAGGGAGAATGGAAATAGAATCCTCATCAAGGCTTCATCAATAAAGCACTCGAGCTTCACTGTGGAATAGACCTCGGTGAATTCCTCCAAATGCTGGTAGGGGTCTTCCCTAGGAGTACCATAAAAGGAGGGCAACAAAGATGTGGTACTGTTCTTGATCACATATGGATTATCCCCTGCTGGTCATCTCAGCGCTTGTGCGGGTTGGTTAATTGGAATAAAATAGTCCCTTAGGGTCCTTTGTTGATTTGCTCCTTAATCAGCCATTCCTTCTCTTTTCTCACCTAGGTGAGCTCTCCTAAGAATTCTCTCGGGCTCAAGATCAAACACTAGACTACCCTCAATAGAACGTCTACCAAGCATACAATATCAATCATAATTCAGGTTCTTATTGATTGAGTAACTGAAGCCTCCACTCCAAAGATAAGTCAAAATGTCAAGGCTTATCTTTCCATTCCCACATAAGTGGTATAAGAGGGGTGATGACTTGAAATTTTAACCTTCCTTGTTGCGGAGGTCGAATTGGTTGATATAGATGGCAAAACAAGTTTTTCACTACAATTACGTGCCTTAATTCAACCTTCGAGTGCCCTGGGACCTATAATTTACTTGGATGATAAGCCCAGGTGATCAAGTGAGAAGTTACTCCAAGGACGAACAAAGGGATGCAAGTAGGGCGAACCCTTCCATTGAGGCGATGCGTATGCGGTGCCCCTTAACTACCCTTTTGTTCCTTTAAGGGGTGTCCCCCTCCTTGAAGTATCAAAACACTTGGTCAAAGGATCCTACCACCACCACCACAAAGCACAATAGGAGGGTTTGCACCGATAAGGAGATCAGTGCCTATATCCTTAAGGGATCGAGCCTTAGTGTGGTGCCTAATGTGCATGTCCAGTGTCATAAGTGTGCATCACACCGCAAATCTTTCTAATTTTTTGAAAACACAGATAAGTCCCTTAGAATCAGATCAAATGTGAATTCATTTTAAGGTCGAATCTGATTATTAGTCCCACTTTTAGTTATGCGACCACTGAATTAGTAAATTCAAACAACTTGGTGGTCTTGAATTTTAATTTGAATGCAAATGCGTGAACAGGAGCTGGATGCAAAAGTTAGAAAGGTGTACTTCTCTGCAGCAATCTTCGTGCTAATATGCTTGAAATGCAACAATAAGATCTAATGTGTTGCTCAATCACCCCTAAATGCACGCACCTAAGGACATGCAACTCCTAAACAGGTAGCTCAATATTTTCTTTTGTCGGTTTTAAAGGTAAGCAAGCAGAAAATGGAATCACACATGCGAAAAAATGTAAACGCTAGTAGCTAAAGAATGTGGGGACAAACCCCCAAAAATTCAGCCCCAATTACTACAAGGGAGAGAAGACAAAAATAAATTTTGTGACGACGAAGAATCCCTTGTGAAAGCAGGATCCAGGTCTCCTACATCTTTTCCTCATGTGGCTTAGCTCAAGGTTGATGTCGTCGTTCTGTTGCGCCTAGTTGCCCCGTCAGTTTCCTTGCATAATAAGATAAAAAAAAATGATCAGATAATTATGCAAGTTAGAATATTAAAAAATAAGAAAGTAAATCTATTGAGTCTGTTGCCTCCCCAGCAACGGCGCCATTTGATGGAGGGATTCTCACTTATTTATGAAGATGATAGAAATAAAGTGATATGTCATTGTGTTTCATGTGGTGGAAAATCTCTTAATCAAAAATTAAAATAAATATCAAATTTAACCACAAAAAATGTCACATCCACAGGGAGGAATAGAACCAATAAATTCATGAGTAGAGGATTATACTGTTTGTAGACACTTTCGTGACTTCAATGTGAGGAATATGCTATTCTAAATGGAGCTTGTAATTTCCTTAAAAGTTGATGGCTATTTATGTAATTTTTAAGTCAGGAATTAAACTCCCAAAAATATGTATCTGATGCATATGTAGTGGCATATCATGTAAATTTAACTTGCATACAAATCTGATTTGAATTTCAATGTAGAACGATGCACATAACACAAGTGAAGTAAATTCAAGAAACTATAATTACATCCTTGCAATGTGACTTGGATAAAATAACAATGTTAAAATGGCAATGGCATGAAATGTAAATTTTAATTGGGGTAAAAATAGTGGATTTCTCCTCTCTCTTCGTCGCTTGAATGGTCGTGCACAGTTGGCGACGAGAGTTGACGGGATGGTGCACCCCAACGCGTGCCTCGCGATGGTGGTGATGCGGCGGCCAGACGGTGGAGAACAGTCGCCAGCTTGCTGGACTCTGTTGGAGGAGAAGAACCGAGCATGGAGAGGAGGAAGAGCAGCTACCTGCGGGTAAGCTGCTGCGCTATGGTCGCGTGCGCAAGGGCGTGCTAGGGCATGCCTGCGGGCGTGGCTGCGTGCGGGCTATCTGCTTATGTGTGGTTGGCTGCATGCGGAGGCTTGGCTGCTTACGTGCGGGTTATCAGCGGGCGTTGCTTAGCCATGCACGGGTGCGGTGAGGTCAAGTTGGCGAGGGCGCTGTTGCAAGCTTGCGAGGGCACGCCTGTAGGGGGTGTGATGAGAGCCTCATCATGAGCCTTAACTAGCTCATGTTGACCTAAGAAAGAGAATAAGAGCTCCTACATAACCTGGAGAAGGAATTAATTCAAGGAATAAGTGTTCTGAGAAAACATGAAATAAAGGTTAAAACTGCAATTTTACCATTGTAGTACATAAACGGGATTTCTCAGAGGCAAAACATAGGTCAAATGGTCTGAATAAGATAAAAGGTTGGTTGGTTCAATCAGAAATGGGTTCATGTGTAATCCAGGAATTAAATGACATCTTGTAACCCTAAAATACACCTGCTTAATTCAACAAGGTTTTGGTCAAAATAAAAATCAAGTAAGTCCTCTAAAATTCATGGAAAAATATCCCCTAGGATTTAGAACCTTCAAATTGGCCTTTGGAACCTATTTTGAGCCAGATTGGGGTCCTACCTCATCAATTGACCTAATTCAGGTTTTTGTGCAAAATGCCTAGCCAAACGTGGTCCAACCTAAAATCCAACTTCACCATTGGATTCCTTAGGTCCAAATTAGGTTTGTACCAAAATTTGGACCTAAGGGGAGGTCATGTTGACCTACTTTGCAAAATAGTACACCCAATTACATTTTGGCCCCTATCTTATGAAAACATTGCACAGACCCCCTTAACTTCCTCGCCACTCTTACAAATAGGTCCATCCACCGTTAATGGGGAGAAATCCTACTTTGGTGAGGAATGGAGGGGGAGTACTCACTAATTCCTCTGAGATCTCCCAGATTTGGATGGGAGATTCTCTAAGGAATCCCCTTCCATCTGAGCGTGGTGCTAATCCCTGATTCGCACCCAATCTCTAGTGTGAACGCACGAAAGATTTGGGTATCCCACAGAATTCCATCTCCGGCAAGGTTTGTTATGCTCAGAGGCTTGTCTTCCAAGCATAGGAGTCCCTGCCAGCGACTATAAAATGACCCCCATCTCCAGCCGCACCTCCTTAGCTAGACTTCGATAGATGTCCATCTCAATTTTTTCTTCTCCTCCAACCAAGTAGTCCAGTGAGCTCTGGCGAGCCTCCCTCCTCTTTCTCATCGCTCTGCCACAATACTAGTGGTAGAGCTGCCCTCACCATCTTCCTCCGTGTCGCACAACACTTGCGCGAGCATCCCTAGCCCCGTCGTCGCCGCTGTCTCCCTCCACTGGATACCTTCTCTGGCGATAGTAGGTATTGCCAGCAGCCATCTCTCCCCCCTTTGTCCACTTAGTTAAGTTCGAATCACTCGTCTCTATCCCCTCTTCAATTCCCCTCAATCTATTTCACGAATTACCCCTCGATTGCCACTGTCCACTGCCATCTTCCCCATCTCCGGGCAACCTCCGGTGAAATGCTTCCAATGCTCCACGCCTCGACACGTCTCACCACCAACCTCAACACCTCCGCCACAATACACTGAACACTTTCCACCCACTCACAGACCGCCAAACGCACTCCACGCTTCCACCGAACACACCCACTCCCAAGGTCACAGTCCGACCTAGGCATGCACGCTTAGGCAAGACTGAGCCATGCTGACCCTCGCGTCATCTTCGCCGTGACATAGTGAATGTCCTCCTGTGGTCTGATAGAGCCGCAAGGCTCCTTTTGTGCTGCGCAGGGTAGAGCTCCTGTCCGCCATTAACAAGCACATGAGCTTGCTTGTTCTTGAGCTTCAGGCTGCGAGCGTCAGGTTTCAAGACCCCAAGCTGCACGAACTGAGCGTGAGAGTGAGTCCAGTCTGATAGCAGTTGCTGCGAGGCCTCCAACTGTAGCAATTGCAAGAAAGAGCTCCTGCGGGCGAATGTGCAAAAGCGGGTGTGACATTAGTCCCACCTCGTGAATGTCAGAGTGTGGCGCATGCAATAAATTGATTTTGTGTTTTATGTTCTTCGCCTCGAGATACACATGGGTGAGATCCCTCACCTATCACACCTCGTCCACGACATTTTCCCTCGCGGACGTTGCACTCGGATCCGATTAACCCCTTCGTGCACTCCCCGCACACCACACCCACACCAGTGCGCCTGGACCCAGGCATGTGACCCAACTCGATTACCCAGCTCTGAGAGAGCGTGCCGAAGAGAGATTGACAGAGAGAAGAGATGCGGGGTTGGGTAGAGGGATAGGTTTTGCTCTTTGGTGTTTTGTGTGCATGGAAGAAAGAAAGAAGCCAAAGAGAAGAGAACGTCAGAGGAAGCTAAGAGAGGAAGAGGCATAGCAAGAGAAGGAAAGGAAGGACTTAGCTATAGCAAGAGAAGAAAAAGGAAGGACGGCCAAAGAGAAAAGGAAGTCAAAGGGGAGCTAAGGTTGAAGGAAGCTAAGGCAGAAGCCAAGGAAGAAGAAGAAGAAAGGTTGAAGCCAAGGGAAGCAGAGCTAAGGAAGGCTAAAGGAGGAAGAAGCAAGAAAGAAGAAGGCCTGCAGAGGAAGAAGAGAAGGAAGAAAGCAAATAAGACAAGGCAGAAGAGAAGCAACTAAAGTAGAGACAGAAAAAGGAGAAAGGCAAAAGCATCAGACAAAGAAGAAACAAGGAAGAAGCAGACCGCTAAAAGAATTACAGAAGAAAAAGAGCTAAGGGAAGAGGAAAATCATAGAAGGAAAGTCAGAAGAAGAAGAGAATGCAGATAGGAGAAGAAATAAGAGAGAGTTAAAAGAGAATACATATTTTTAAGACGTCTGATCCCTTGATCAGACATCCAATTTCTCTATTTTTGCCACAATTGACTTTTAAACTTTTGCATTTATATTCTGAATTAAGTTTTGAGTAGTTCTAAGTATTCAACTACATTCTTGAGATTAATGAATAAAATCCATTTGCCCCCTGTGTTCGACCTCGGATACTTAGGTTTTTGAGTAATAAATTTTTAGTTGTTGTCAACTCTTGGTCACCTATACTACAACGCAACTGACTATTAAAATAAGATCGTGCACTCGCCAACATTTTGTCGCCGTTGGCAGGGAGCAACGCGCAATTTACCACTAATCTCTGCATTCGTTTTGATCATATTGAACACTAACTTGCCTTACTTTGCTTTGTTGTGATCTTGCAAGGTATTTCATGACAAGATCCCTCCGGCAAGTCAACTACTCTAGGGCAGGTAATCTCTTTTCTTCCTTAAACCATCCCCTAATCCTTGAAAGACAAAAGGAAGCAATTAATTTAGGAATCAATTGCCTTCTTTCTATAGTAATCACCATCTTTAAGGCAAACGTTTCCTGATTTTGTGAAAAGTTTTCAGAACATATTGAAGTTGGAGTGATATTTTTTCTTTTTAGATCCAATCCCACAAAATTCCTGTGCCTAATAGAACTCACGCTCAATCTCCGCGGACAACACACTTCTTGCTTTTATGTCCAAAGAGAACTTTTGTGAAAAAGAGGATTGGAAGAACCAAATTAGGGTTTCTACAGTAGGGCCTTGGAGTGCTAGTTCACACATGCCTGTATAAAAGGAAATAAACCCTCCCGCATCAGTGTGCTACCCAAGCCCTTGATTGAAGAGATCTAAACAAGACAAACCCTAAAAATTGAGCTCTAACAGCACTTGACTCTTAAAATCTTGGACCAAATAAACTGGGAGTCAAATCAGGGTGGTCTCTAGGTCCCAAGCCTAGAGTCACTCTGCCATATTTAGGACAGGTCAGGTGAAGTTGACCCCTTGGGTCAACCAACCTCCAAATTAGGTC
Organism: Thalassia testudinum; assembly: GCA_037157565.1. Classification (NCBI taxonomy): domain Eukaryota; kingdom Viridiplantae; phylum Streptophyta; class Magnoliopsida; order Alismatales; family Hydrocharitaceae; genus Thalassia; species Thalassia testudinum. Next base: position 152,038,604 of record JAZHRO010000024.1, read on the forward strand.
ACAACATCAAAACATCTGAAGTTCAAGTGAGAACCCTAAAGTACCTTTGAAATAAAAGTGGTAGACTTAAGAGGTCAAGGTCCCCATTCTGGTTTACCTGGAACCTCAGTGACAACAGAGATCGGGTGGGGGAAACCTTGTAACCCGTGGGGACGCTCTACCATGTAGGGGTCTTTGCAGGACTCTCCCTCTCTAGCTGCCCAGGTAATTTTCAGGTGGACGATCTTCTGATCCAGGGGTATCATCTGCCTCGAACCTCCATAGTCATCCAACATTTTTGGGTGTCTTGATTGGGTCATAAACATCTCCAGTCCCTCATCTTTTCTCTTTAGAGCACACACATACATTTTCAGTGGGACTCGTTATTCAGATCTAATCATTTCACAACTTGATTCTACATCTTGATTCAAGCTCTGATTCTACATCTTGATTCCACCACCTGATCCAAATATGCAGCCAAACCACTTAAGACTACCATTCAAGAAACCTGAATATCGGAGATCAATGAAAGACAAGATGTTTGAGGATGCCCTGAAATTCTATGAAAAAGAAGACAAAACCTCAACACCCAAAGAAAATATTCAAGTTGATGTCCCAACAACCATAACCTTTATCATAACTTGTGCCCAAGTACTATTGGCAGAAGCCACAAAAGGATCAACTCGAGACTTGCTCTTCCCAGGATACATTGAGATAGAAAAATTGCACAATCTCGAATACCTTCAATGCATGACAAATCCTCAACTTTGGAAGCAACACCAAGATGATCTTGAAAAACGAGAAGAGATAATGAGATTATTAAAACAAATTATCAACCGGAAATACCCGTATATACCATAAATAGAGGATGAACCATCTTAGGACAACATCAAGGATCAATCTGGTCTCGGGTTTGAGGAACAAAATGGTTGTGGATTCCCAACCCAGATGGAGTACAATGTGCCTGATATTGAAGAAGGTTTGGAAGCTCCAATTGTAAGAGAACACAATGTTGAGCCTACTCTAGACCATGAATCACCAGGCTTAGAATCCCAAAACCCTTGTAATAATGAGAGTAGAACTGAACCTCTCGAGGGTATAAATTCTACCCCTTATTCTGATAAGGTGACCCTCGAAGGTTATACAGACCTAGATTCTAGTGATTCAACCCAAATCCTAAGCCCAGAATCTTAATCTGAAATCAGGAAGATTTCAAGGTCCCATATGAGGAAGATCAATTTTTCAATGAAGAATATGATTTTGGGCCTCTATTTGATGAATATCCCTCGCCAACATCCTCAAAGGAACCAATCAATTTTTCCGAAGTCATGCCAATTTACGATACAAAAACTGAGTTGGATGAGTGGGGTTTCAATTGGGTCTGCCCTACCAACTTAGAACCTGAGCCTCTACCAGATAAGGACACCGTTTTAAGCTCAGAATTGACATCTAGGCTAGACCCCAGTCAGGCTACTGAATTTACAACATATGATTTATTCTATGGTGGAACTCATGATCTTGAATCTCATTCAGATTTTGATTTTTGCAACCTCTCCGACAATTTCGAATCTGACTATAACATCGGAATAAATCTACTTCCTGATTATAACAAGCCAATCTAGGACCTCAGCTGACATGACTCATTCTCTTACTCTGATTTTGAAAGTTAGTATGAGGACTCTCTACATGAGACCACCTGTCATTGCTTTCTAGAAGAGCCCTCATACACAATTCTCATTGAAGCCACCTCTTCTACACATACAGAACTGATCAAAACCCATTCTCTACCCCAACCGCAATCAGACTGAATTTCCATTCTGATTCACCTCTCACTGAGCCATTTACAGATGATTCAACTCCACATCTATACCAGGTATTGGGTATCGATCAGACTAAGAAACATGAGCCATCACTCTCTGATCACCCCTGTAGGGTTTCCACACCATGCACTGAATATTTTTCGAAACCGTACTTTGACAAGGCTGATTAGACTCAGCCTAAACTCGAGTTTTCATTTCCACATCCATCCAAACTTCATTGCATATGGTGGGTTCCGTATCAGTTTATCCACATCTATCAACCCACCAAACTGATTGGGTTTGGGCTGCATCATTAGCCTGTTGATCTGAGCAAGCACCTGGTTGGACCAACTAGGCTCTTAAGCAAGGTAATTGTTTTACAAAATTTCACTGATTTGACCACTCCCTCTACACCCCATTTTTCGCTCAGCTGAAGGCGTTGAATTTAGCACTTAATGGGAGGCAAACTGTCATTCCAAAAATAGAGACCCATCTGATTATCTGTTTGTACTCCACGTCCATTGCACCTTGAGTGTAGCCTTAGACAGTTGATCCCACCTCTGGTACACGTACTAAAGCTTGAAATCATCTGCATCAGTCATTTTCGACCCATTCACCCACTCGATGTATCTTGTTCTAAGTCTCTGACCTCAACGCTATTTCACACCCTCCATTTACAATGAGGACATTGCAAAACTTAGGCATGGGGGAGTGATAAAGTACATACATACCGAACCAAGAAAAAGTAGAAATGAAACACAAAAAAATTGAAAAATTTACATATGTCAGAAACACAAAAAAATTGAAAAATTATGAAAAAGAAGAAAAAATGGTGGGAGGAAATTTTGTGAGCCACATAATTATAAGGAGAAAAAGAGCAAAAATGACAAAAAGGAGCACAAAATGGAAAAGAAAAAGAGATAGTGATTGGTAAGAGATTAAGGAATTAACCGATGTTCTGGACCACATCAAGGAAAAAGAAAAATGAAAGAAAAGTGCTAAGGAGACACAAAATGAGATTAGCAGGAACGCTGATCTTAGGCCTTCTGGGCTAGACTCTTAGGATTAAAAATTCATGTACCCTCTAAGATCTGGATAATCCTCAAAAGGTTGGGGAAAATGCAAAGCTTAAGTATTAGGTCTAAGGCTTAGGAAGTATTCGGCCTCATTAATTGACCTTTGATTTATGGGATTCGATAATCTAAGCACCCCAATTCACACAGTCTAGTTCAGTGCGAGTAAATATCAAAATCACGCAAAAAGTGTTTCAATGTTATGAAAAAGGTCACTTAGATTAGGAGCAGCCGATCAACACAAGTTAATTTAGATGAGTTCCCAGTGTAGAGAGGCAGGAAATTCCTCTCGAAGATGCTTAACATATCATCTCCTCGATGCATGTCTCTTAAGATATTTAAATACCCTATAAGGGGCATGTAAGCACTCTGCTAGTTCAGATACCATGGGCAGCATTATCACGAAATGTTGATTGCCAGGGTCTCCATTCGGCCATGGAACGCCATGGGCAGGATTATCTCAAAATCTCGAAAGCCAAGGTTCTGGGCTTTGCCATGGGCGATGCTATCACGAAGCATCGATTGCCAGGGATGCTTGAGGATTGATGATGGGGATGAGGAATCCGATACAGGCCATGTTGAGAAGCCAATCCGAAGCTAGAAATAAAAGGAAAAGCGAGAGAAAACTCTCCAAACAAATAAATCTCCTCTCTCTCTTACAAAAAACAAACAACAAACTGAACCTAGGCTAAAAATGTCTCAAGCACGGGTGCTTTAACCACGGAGTCCAACAAACCCTAAAATAGTTTCTGCGGGCCTTAAAAACCTTTGTGGAGGACTGAGGCTAAAGAGGTCAGGTCCAGATTTTGGTTGGTACTTGAGTACCTCTAGGCCTATTGTCGGCATTCTAACCTAATCACAAAAGAAAAAGAAAAAGCACTTATCATAACTGGTGACAGACACTCAGGGTCTAGATCAGAAGTTAAAACCTTGAAATTTTGCTAAGGGAGTAGCAAAAGCTAGGCATGGGGGTATGATGAGAGCCTCATCATGAGCCCTAACTATCTCATATTGACCTAAGAAAGAGAATAAGAGCTCCTACATAACCTGGAGAAGGGCTTAATTCAAGGAATAAGAGTTCTGAGAAGAAAACATAAAATAAAGGTTAAAACTGCAATTTTACCATTGCAGTACATAAACGGGATTTCTCAGAGGCAAAACATAGGTCAAATGGTCTGGATAAGATAAAAAGTGGGTTGGTTCAATTAGAAATGGGTTCATGTGCAATCGAGGAATTAAATGACATCGTGTAATCCTAAAACATACCCGCTTAATTCAACAAGGTTCTGGTTAGGATAAAAATCAAGTAAGCCCTCCAAAATTCATGGAAAAATATCCCTTAGGGTTTAGAACCTTCAAATTGGCCTTTGGAACCGATTTTGACCTAGATTGGGGTCCACGCTCATCAATTGACCTAATTCGGGTTTCTGTGCAAAATGTCAAGTCAAGCGTGGTCAAACCTAAAATCCAACTTCACCATTGTATTCCTTAGGCTCAAATTAGGTTTGAACCAAAATTTGGACCTAAGTGGAGGTCATCTTGATCGACTTTGCAAAATAGTACACCCAATTACATTTTGGCACCTATCTTTCGAAAACCATTGCACAGACCCCCATAACTTCCTCGCCACTCTTACAAACAGGTCCCTCCTCCATTAATGGGGAGAAATCCTACTCCGGCAAGGAATGGAGGGGGAGTACTCCCTGATTCCTCAGAGATCTCCTCCCAGATATGGAAGGGAGATTCTCTGAGGAATTCCCTTCCATCAGAGCGTGGTCCTAATCCCTGATTCACACCCAATCTCTCGCACGAACGCATGAAAGATTTGGGTATCCCACATAATTCCATCTTCGGAGAGGTCTTCCAAGCATAGGAGTCCCTGCCAGTGATTATAAAATGACCCACATCTCCAGCCGCACCACTTTAGCTCGACTTGGCTAGAGTTCCATCTCAATTTCTTCTTCTTCTCCTCCGACCAAGTAGTCCAGCAGGCTCCGGTGAGCCTCCCTATACTTTCTCATCACTCTGCCACAATACCAGTGGCAGAGCCACCCTCACCGTCTTCCTCCGCATCACGCAACACCCGCGCGAGCATCCCTAGCCCCGCCGTCGCCACCGTCTCCCTCCACAGGATACCTTCTTCTCCGAAGACAGCAGGTACTGCTAGCCACCATCTCACCCCCCTCACCCACTTAGTTAGGTTAGAATCACTCGTCTCTATCCCCTCTTCAATTCCCCTCAATCTTTTTCACGAATTACCCCTCGACTTCCACTGTCCACTGCCATCTTCCCCATCACCGACCAACCTCCGATAAGACTCATCCATCGCCCAATGCCTCCACACGTCTCGCCACCAACCTCAACACCTCCACCACAGTCCACTGAACACTTTCCACCCACTCACAGACTGCCACATGCACTCCATGCTTCCACCGAACACACCCACTCCCACGGTCACAGTCCGACCTAGGCATGCATGCCTAGGCAGGTCAAAGCCATGCCAACCCCCACCTCACCTTCGTTGTGACACGGCGAAGGTCCTCCTATGGTCTGATAGAGCCACAAGGCTCCTTTTTTGTTGTACAGGGTAGAGATCCCATCTACCATTAACAAGCACACAAGCTTGCTTGCTCTCGAGCTTCAGGCCGCAAGCGTCAGGTTTCAGGACCCTAGGCTGCGCGGACTGAGGGCAAGAGTGAGTCCAGTCCGATAGCAGTTGTTACGAGGCCTCTAGCTGCAACAATTGCAAGAAAGAGCTCCTGCAGGCGAATGCACAGAAGTGGGTGGGACATTAGTCCCACCTCGTAAATGTCTGAGTGCAATGCGTGCAATAAATTGATTTTGTGTTTTATGTTCTTTGCCTCGAGATACACATGGGGTGAGGTCCCTCACCTATCATGCCTCGTCCGTGACATTCTCCCCCATGGACCTGGCACCTGGAACCGATTAACCCCTCCGTGCACTCCTTGCTCACCACACCCATGCCGGTGCACCTGGACCCGGGCACGCGACCCGACTCGATTACCTGGCTCTGAGAGAGCGTACTAAAGAGAGATTCATAGAGAGAGAGAGACGTGGGGGTGGGTAGAGGCGTAGGTTTTGCTCTTCGGTGTTGTGTGTGCAGGGAAGAAGGAAAGAAACTAATGAGAAGAGAATGCTAGGGGAAGCTAATGGAAGAAGAGGTGCAGCAAGAGAAGGAAAAGAAGGACTTAGCTGCAACAAGAAAAGAAAAAGGAAGGACAACCAAAGAGAAAAGGAAGTCAGAGGAGAGCTAAGGCTGAAGGAAGCTAAGGCAGAAGCCAACGAAGAAGAGGAAGAAAGGATGAAGCCAAGGGAGGCAGAGCTAAGGAAGGCTAAAGGAGGAAGAAGTAAGAAAGAAGAAGGCCTGCAGAGGAAGAAGAGAAGGAAGAAAGCAAGTAAGATAAGGCATAAGAGAAGCAACTAAAGCAGAGACAGAAAAAGAAGGAGAAAGGCAAAAGCACAGGACAAAGAAGAAACAAGGAAGAGGAAGCAGACGACCAAAAGAAGCACATAAGAAAAAGAGTTAAGGGAAGAGGAAAATCGGAGAAAGAAAGTCTGAAGAAGAAGAGAAAGCAGACAGGAGAAGAAATAAGAGAGAGTTAAAAGAGAATATATCTTTTTAAGACGTCTGATCCCATGATCAGACATCCAATTTCTCTATTTTTGCCACAATTGACTTTTAAACTTTTGCATTTATATTCTGAATTAAGTTTTCAGTAATTCTAAGTGTTCAACTACATTCTTGAGATTAGTGAATAAATTCCATTTGCTCCCTGTGTTTGTCCTTGGATACTTAGGTTTTCGAGTAATAAATTTTTATTTGTTGTCAATGCTTGGTCACCTATACTACAATGCAACTGACTGTTAAAACATGATCGAGTGCTCACCAACAGCATGCGATGGGTGGTGCTGCTTGCAGGGCGTACGACTGCTATGGGAGAACTGCGATATTGCAGGAGGATGGTGAAGGTAGGCTGGGCTGGCGGTGGGAGAGGCTGGAGTAGTGTGCTTGGTGGGTGGCTGGCGAGGGTAGGCTGGCGTGCGCTTGTGGTGGGGGCTAGTGGCTGCTTGGAGCGATGAGAGGTGTAGGGTTGGCAAGGTGGGCAGGCGGTGGAAGTTGTTGGTGCACATAGTGCACGCCCTCTTCATAGTGCATGCCCTCTTCTTCATGATGGTCTCCCTCTCCCAAGCCCCTCCGCCTCTCTCTTTTTATATCCTGCCCCCGCGCAAGTCAAGGGATTTTCAAAATCCCTTACCAAACATGGCCAGCTGCTATTGTTGGGGTTGTTGAGGGTAGCCGTAGGTCGAGAGATTTGTGGGGGGGAAATATCTTTTCACCCCCTGTTCTTTTCCACAATTGATCCTCCTCCCTCTTCTTCCCTCTTATTAGCCTAATGAAGTAGATTAGGTGGAGGAGATGCAACGAGTGCATTGTTGCGGGACCTGCATGAAATATAAAATAATTACATAATAAGCAATAGAATAAATGTGAACTTAAGTAATGACACATGCAATCACTTAATGACCTAATGTGATTATTAACAAACATACAATGTTAGAATTGAATTATTTAGGCGTCACAATAGTCCATTAAAATGGACTCGTCAAATACCCCCATGCATAAGATTTGCCAGTCCCTAGCAAAAATAAAAATAATAGAAGTAATCAGAAGATTTCTTCTTTTCTTATTTCAAAACTTTAGAGTTCCAGACAAATGTGAAGTGATGATAGCCTAGGTAACAGATCCAAGTGAAAAGCCAATTCACATTAGGAGTTCGTACTTTTCCCGTGGTAAATATTTCTGTCGGGATAGGCAACTACTTCCCTTGGGGATAAAGTAGCATATAATCTGTTATTTGACCCTGGCTTTTAACTTAGGTAGGAGATATTGAGTTGAATGGATTTGTATTTGGTGGCACACACTCATCTGGTGCTACATGTAATCTAGTACAACAGACAATAGATTTCCAGATTATTAAGCAAGTCAACTCAGAGAGAGGCTAAACAACTGTGCTCCCTTGATGTTCCTTGGTGCTCACTCTTTTCTTTCTTTTCTTTCTGATAACCCAAATCTTACTAGATTTACTAAGTGTACTCACTGTTTGGTGGCCTCACAGGCCATTCACACTTCAATTAAAGTCCTAATAACTCTACAACTAAGTTAGAGTCCTCAGCCAGTATTCAGGCTATCAAAAATGCTGAAAGGTAGGTATGGGTCATATTTGGTGGATCGCGATAGGTGTTTTGTTGCCTCAGAAACAATGTTACAAAGATAACATTATAAACTTGGACTCTTTTCTTTTTCTTTTCTCTCTCTCTTCTTCTTCTTTTCTTTTTTCCTTTTTCTTGTAATATAATTGTTTCTTCTTCTTCTTTTTTTTTTTTATAAATCAATATAACACGACATAGACTTTTATTTATGAGGCATTATTAGGGATGACGATGGCCAAGAGGATATTTCGTGGCTTAATTGGTGGAAGTGTCAATTCTCGGCACCAGGAAGGAGTGGATAGGACAGGCATATTTCTGACCTTTGACACTATTACCTTCCTTCAGCCGATGACTCTATGAAAGACGGTCGTAACCATCCACCATAGTCATAGCTTTATTAAGACTCAATCTCTGTGCATCTGCCTTATTTGGTGACTCTCAAGAATTCACACAAAGTACCCACACAGGAACAGAGAGTGAAATCTATGCCTAACTCTGAAGTATCATCTTCTAATTATCCAAAACCTAAGAGTCCTTGCACTAGACTTAGCACACCAGTAATCTCTCTACTTTCTTCTTACAAATATGGGGTGGATCTACTAGAAGATAGTATGCCTAACTCCCTATTAACTGTCCAATGGTACAATAGACTAAAAATGCTTATTGGTTTTCTTCAACGATCCATTAACTAGTCTACGTGCACGTGAAGTAAATGTACTAGATTCTAAACTTAGGAAACAATTTAAGAAGAAAATTCTTTAATGACACCTCCATGACAAAGATGTTTTGCTAGGTACTAACCAATTCAGCTCAAGAAAATAAGAGTTTTTTTTTTATATGTATGCAAATATTTATAAATGCTATAAACATTCTCTTGTTATACCCCCCTGATAGGCTCGAATAGGTAGTGCTAATATGGTGAAATTATCGTTGAAGTGAGTATAGTGGTTAACCTAAATCGAGCCTAACCATCTTTTTACAAAATTTTTAACCTGGCCTACCTGATTTTATCTTGGTCACTTTTATGCCCAGGGTCGAACTCAGGGAGGTGGGAATTAGAGGTGAATAAGTTTCTATGCCTTTCCTACAACGAATCTCTTCCATGTGTTTATTATGTTTTTTTTTTTTCTATTTAAGAATTTTTTGCTGATAATTTTGCCCTTGAGGTACACCCTCAAAATCAGGTCCTTGGCTTTGAGCCAATTTAGGGTTCCAAAAATTGGTCTTGCTATTCATAAGACCGAGTACCTGCAAGGCAAGGATTATCTTTTCTCTTTTACTATTTTTTTTTTAACTTTTTAATAGCAGGAAATAAAAGAGAAATAAAGGTTGCTTTTAAAGAAATAAATATAGTATATATATATATATAGATATATATATTATATATACAGGGGTGGGGGTGGAGGTGGAAATGGCGTGTAGCATAGTGTCGAGTTGATCCACGTCTAGGAAGACGCAACCAGCAGGATGAAGTGCCGCATGGAGTGTAGGATGGATGTGTGGGAGTGTGTGCGGAGGTGCTTTCTCTACGCGAGTATTGGGGAATATCAGCAACTGGTGCAGATATTCCCGCAATATAACGCGTAGTGTAGGGATACAGGTAGGTGACATGAATGTAAATATATATATATGTGCATATGTAAATATATATTTATATATATGTATAGATAGGGTTGTAAGTATATAGATGTATAGGTAGTTATGTATATATATATATAGATGTGTAAATAAATATATAGGCATATATATATGTATTTATAACTTGATATATATGTGTATATATATAACTATATAGACATAGATATATAAATATAGTAATAAATGTATATAGATATATTAGTATAAGCGTCTATGTATATAGATAAACGTATATATATATATGTATTTATATCTATAGATATATATGTATATATGTATGTATATATACTTATATGTAGTTGTATAGGTACCAATATGTATATATATATATATGCATGTATATATATATATAAGTATATATAGGTGTGTATAGGTGAGTGTGTGTGTGTGTGTATACGTGAGTGTGTACAAGTGTGGTGTGTGTATAAGTGAGGGAGAATCTGCTGGAGAGTGAGGGAGTGGCTGTGAGAGGGAGAGCACGGGCGTTTAAGGCATCTGGTGGAGGCAGCCGTCGACTGATGGTGCAGGTGCGCGTAGGCGCAGGTGCTAGAGCGGGCGCGTATGAGGGAGAGCGCAACGCAGCACACTACGTAGCACAGTGCACTGCGCTGCGGGCTAGAGTGGGAGTGTGACAAACGAGTGCAGGCACTGGAGCAGAAGCGAGCAGGTGCTAGCGTATATAGGCGCTGGCGCGCACAACTGGCTAGAGGCGGTAACGGTGCGGAGAGAGAGTGTGCGGTGGTCGGATAAGTGAGAAACTCTCCGGTCACTGCACTGTAGCTACAATGTCGCGTAGAAATGCGTGAACTGTACCTACAGTGCCGTATGGCTTGGACAATCGGTTTCGGCCAGTTCTGCGTGCATGGGCATGCTGGAAGGCGCCTATGTGTGTTGAAGGAGCTTGCACCGGCTGCTGGCGTGTGCACGGTGCTTTGCACGTAGGCTGGAGGCCGCTGCTGCTGTTGCTGGAGCTCCGGAGCTTGGGTCTTCGGCAATAGTGGAAGGGGCTTCTGCGATGGAATCAGAGAGTGAAACCACCACGCCCACTTGCTCTTGGATGAGCTGAGCGGTGGTGGAACTCACAGTGGTGGTTGTGGAACCACAGTGAGCCTGCTCCTACCTGCAGTGTATCTCTTCAGTGGGAAGAGGTGCTGCATATGGAGGGGAGAGGGGAAGAAGATGGCCTGAAGGTGGCTGCTGTGTTGTATTCAGGCTCTGGACCAGGCTCCATCTCGCAAGGAAGCAGGCAGGGCTTTTTAAAGAAGGAGAAGCCTGGCATAGCCATGCTCTGGCAGAACAAGTTCCTCCATGCTGCAGGCAGAGGAATGGCACGAAGAGAAGCCAACCCATGCCTTGAGCTGCGTGAGGAAGAAGCAATTCAAAGAAAAATAAAAAATGAGGATGGTGCAATTGTGAGGCAACACTTGAAGAAGATGTTATTCACATGGCCAATTATTCACTCTCCTCCCCTCTTAAATAAATGCATGCATGTGTCAATTTTACAAATGCAACTATAGCTACCTAATATGCACTGGCAGTGCTAGGAAATAGCACAGGATGGCATATTTGTTGGTGTATTTTTGCTATACAATCATGCCCCCATTCTTATCTTTTGCCAGTCCCTAGCAAAACATTTTGTATTGTATTTAGAAATGATCTTAAGCTGAAGATTTTTTTTCTGAGGTGACATAGGTGTGTTTATTTGTTGGATATTGTGAGAACCAATTGCAGAGAAGACTACGAGTACTTTAAGTTTTATGTGACATAGACCATCTCTCAACTAACCTGGACTCTTGATATTTAAACCTTAAGAATGATTTCCAGGACTCAGGAGGTTTTTGAAGTACTCAAGAGCTCAAGAGATTATGGCTTGTGCATAGTGAAAGATCAAGGCTGACCAGATGAACATTAAGACTCAAGCCCAGGGTTTCACGAATCTTTAAGTGCAAGTTGGTCCCAGTTTCAGCTCATGTTTTCGGATTGACCCTTAAAAAGATGATGGAAATCTCAACCCTCATTTTTTTCTTTTGTGGCTCAAAGAATGTATGGTAGAAATAGGGTATTTGTAACTTTGCCCTGAACCATTTTGAGGGAGAAGACATTTGCGAGATATACTGACTTATTTGCATAGTTTTTTTTTTTTTTTGAAACACCTGTCAGTATATCTCTTACAACTTTATTTGAAGGAGCACACTTTTCTTTTGGTGGGAGAGTTCCTTTTTGGTGGAAGGAGTTTCTCCTACACACAAGACTAAAGCCTGGGATAAAAAGTCTACCTGCACGCACAGGTAAGGACTCCACCTTCCCTAATGAACACTAGGGTTGGATCTTATGTTCACCTTGTCTTTCTTGATATGTGTAGTGTGAACCAATATTTCTTAGGCTCTCGAGTAGAGGCAAAGCAACAAATCGTGTACTAGTGTCTCAGGTATAAGAATACATCCTTAGTTAGGAGAGATTCTGATCTATCTTGTCAATACTCAAGTGAATTAAGATGAGCCTAAGCGAATCAAGCTTCTGTGGCCAGGAAAGTCTTCAAAACAGTGGTTGAATATCCATAAACACTTAATGTATTTTTTTGTTTCAGTCTTCAGATCATTACTAAACAACCCCCCCTATTTTTTTTTTACTATGTACATATTTATAGATGGATGGAAGCTGCATGATACCATATAATACCCAGATCCTATGGATGCCTATCCATTCCCCCATGCCAAATGATGCTATGTCCTCATATGCATGCAGGGTAGGGTAGAGGAAGGACCAAAGATCAGGTAACGAGAGCTGAGGTGCAGGGTATACAGCAGGGTGGTAAGGTGGGTGGATGGTGGGTGGTGAAGTGAAAAGGTGCGAAGTGAAGTGTACGTGGCAGTGGCAAAGTGTTGTTGGGGTGCCTCCCAACAAGCGCTGAATTTAACGTCCCCAGCTAGACTCAAAATGAGGCACGACATTAGTTACCCTCCAGCAGGGCAATAGTTTCTCCAACGGGGGTAGGTTCATGAGTAAGATAAGGTTTTAAATGCTACCTATTGACCGTAAATTTATGCCCAGATTTGGGATCATCAATTTCAACGGTCCCGTTGGGAAATGGTCTCGAGACCAGGAAGGGACCAGTCCATTTAGACTTCAATTTCCCTGGAAAGAATTTGAGCCGGGCATTGTAAAGCCAAACTTGCTGAGATGGATCAAATTCCTTCCGCCGAATATGGTTGTCGAGAAAAGCCTTAGTACGTTGCTTGAAAGTTAAGGCAGAATCATAGGCTTCACAACGGAGCTCTTCCAGCTCTTGGAGTTGGAGCTTCCTTTCTCGACCACACAAGTCTAGGTCGAGGTTACATTGCCGAACAGCCCAATAAGCGCGGTGCTCTAGCTCCACGGGCAAATGAAAAGGCTTCCCGTAAATGATTCTATAAAGAGACATACCTAGGGGAGCCTTGAAGGCGGTCCGATATGGCCAAAGTGCATCAATCAGCTTGTCGGACCAATCCATACGATCAGGCAGAACCGTTTTCTGGAGAATTTGCTAGATTTGTCGGTTCGACACCGCTACTTAGCCGTTCGTCTGAGGATGATATGGAGATGCGATACAATGGTGGACTCCATATTTCCTCATAAGTGCCCAAAAAGAAGCATGGGTAAAATGGCTTCCTCCATCCGAGATAATGGCTCGAGGGATCCCAAAGCACACAAAAATGTGGTCTTCGACTAATCGAGTGGATATGACATGGTCAGCATGGCGTGTGGCAATAGCCTCGATCTATTTTGGAACATAATCAACAGCAACGAGGATGTATTCGAAGCCGTTGGAAGGAGGAAAGGGACCCATGAAATCGATTCCCTAAATGTCGAAGATTTCGGCACCTAGGATGGGTTGCAAGGGCATCATGTCACGTCGGAACATTGACCCTAACGACTGACACCTAGTGCAATGTTTAGCATAATTGCGTGCATCCTGATGAAGGGAGGGCCAAAAGAAACTACACTGCAACACCTTGGCTGCAGTTTTCCTCCCAGAGAAATGACCTCCGCAGGCTTGGACATGGCAGAATGATAGCACACTGGGGAACTCGCTGTCAGGAATATAGCGACGGATGATTGATAAACACCAGTTTATCATCATTTTTATGCTTTAAAACTAACCTAGCTCTTAGGATTTTACTCCGCAAACGGGTTTTTGGGCTGCATTTAGGCATAAATTAGGATAGGCATGCATTGCATTTTTTATTGTTGTTTTAATGTGTTTTTGTGAGTGTTAGGGATGTATAGATTCACAGATCCCTAAAACCCTAGCACTCAAGAAGGCAATTGGTGAAGGAGAAGCCCAGACTAGTTGGAACCCAGCTTGATCCAGCTCACCATAGCTGGAACCTAGCTTACTTGAACTAGGGTTAGCTCATCCCAGCTCCATTCAGCTAATCTCAGCTGGATGGCAGCTCAAGAGAGTTCACCTTAGCTCACCCTAGCTCAAGTCAGCTCAGATCCAGCTCAACTTAGCTGAGTCTAGCTCACCTCAGCTCCCACTAGTTCGCAGGGAGCTCTAGCTAGCTCAGCTAAGTTGACAGGAGTTCACCCCAGCTCAGATCCAGCTACATCCAGCTCCACTCAGCTCCAACCAGCTGAAGAAGAATTCATCCCAACTCAGGAAGCTCAAGTCCAGCTCACAGGGACTCAGCTTAGCTCAACTCAGTTGAGCTAAGCTACCTTAGCTGCCTCAACCAGCTTGATTCTCCCCGGGAGCACCAGACCCAGCTCACCTTAGCTCAGTATGGTAGAAGCTAGCTTACCTTAGCTCGGCTTAGTAGCTAGCAAAGAACTAGCAAGCTAAGCCAGCTAGAATAGCTCCATGCCAGCCTCTTCAGCAGCAACCAGCTCCAAATTTCAGCTCCAGACTTCTCCTCAGCTCCTCCCTCCAAACCCTAGCTCCAACACCTTCTCCTCTACTCCTCCATTAGCTAAGCTACCTTAGCTTAGCTTAGCTTAGCTTAACTATGCTCCAACTTCCTTGGCTTGTACCACCCCAAAAACCCACCTACCAACTCCACCCAACTAGCTCCACCTAAGCTCCACATAAGCTAACCTACTTGGCACCAACCTAACCTACCCACCACCTCCAAAAGACACCTAAAAGTGGCGCCAAAAACTACCCATAACCACCCCTTAATGGCGCCACTTTTCCCTCCAAAATCTCCCCTCATCTCCACCGCACAATCTCCCTTGAACCCATCTCCACCATCCACCTAACCCCCCTTCTAGAAGACCCCATGTTGGCGCCAACATGGTGGTGTCTCTCCACCACCAAAAGACACCAACACCACCATAACCACCCCCTTTAACACCCCTTGGGTTGGCGCCAACTCACCCTAGCCATAGGATCACCAACCACCCTCATCCTTCCATCCTAGCCCTCCATTTCAAGGGGCACCTTAACCCCCCATCCTATTCTATAAAAAGCCACCACCTACCACCATTTTGGGGCATCCTCCCTTAGTATATTTTCTACCTAAACCACCTATACCTACGGCCAAGAAGAAGGAGTAGATAAGGAGATTAAAGGGGCACATCACCAGCCCTTTTGGTGCCTTCTTCTCCCCACTCTCTTCAACTTGGGCCACGTCAAGGAGGAGGACTCTCCCACTTCAAGGAGGACGGCCAGGCAAAGGAGAAAAGCTTAGGGTGGACGTCCACCCTTGGAGAGAAACTTAGGGCACGCCCCCTTAGGGCTTGCCTTGGAGGTCATCACCTTGGCGAAGTTCTGCAAGGAAGGAGTTGAAGGATTCTTTTCAAGCTTGGGAGCCACCAACCTTGGAGCAAGAAGCCCTCTTCTTCACCATCTATTTAGAGGATTTGTGTTTTCTTTTACTTCAATTATCTAGTAGTAGAAGCATTCCTCTACTAGGCATTTTTGTTAAACACTTTATCAATTATCTAGTTGCCTTCTTCGTATATCTTGTTTGCATTTCTATTTGCTTATTTTCAGCATTCTTCACTTCCTCTCCCTAATTATTCTAGGTTTGCACTTGCCTAGAGTGAGCTTAGGGAGAGGCTCTACTTGCCACTTAGAAGTAGTATTTTAAATTGAAGTGTAAATCACCTTCCCGTCACCATTCCGCATGTTGTCTTAATTTAAAACAAAAAATTGATATATTGAAAAATACCGAAAAGAAAGTTGAGATTGTATTCCAAGCAAGAGAATCACTATTGCAAACATTTGGCCTCCTTGGACGACCCTAGATACTCCCCTATCTAGGAATATAAATTTAAGAGTTGATCGGCTTTACGCGTTACAACGACGTATTTTAACAAACCGCGTGAAATCGCTATCACTTTTTGGCGCCGTTGCCGGGGAGGCACGGCTTTGCATTAACTCATTTTCTCTTGCTTGAAGTGGATCTCATCCCCTTCTCTTTCTTTCTTTTGTGTGCGCAGGAACTACAGCGGGAAAGTGGGAATCTGGAAGCGAGAGCTTAAAGATCCTTTTCTTCCCGCGAAAATTCAGGTTGGTTCCTCTTTCTAGTCACATAATTAATTAAAACTACCAAAAATATATTAAACTTGGCTTTCAGGACCCTAAACACTTAAATTAAGTGGAGTGGTGCATTTTAAAATCATTGTTTGCTTGTATGCTTCTTTAGCACCATTCCATTGCAAGTATTGGTGTTCTGTTTTTCGGGTCTAGATTTCTATCCAGACTTGAAAAATCGATTCCTAACACCACAGGCCTTTTAAAATCATAAAATTTCATAGAGTGATTCTCAATTAAGTTTGGAACATCTGTTCCAAATTTCAGATCAATTAGATTTGTATTTAATTTTTAAAAATTCGTGGATTACAGAGGGGTCACACCCTCTAATCTTCCTGTTTTGCTACTGTCCGCGAATTTTCAGAATTTTTATACTCATCCAATTTTTGTGAAATTTATCTTGTTGGAATCCCTGTGAAATTTTACATATCATATAAAATCATAAAAATTTTCTGAGGTCGGTGGTAATACTTAAAAGTCTATAATACCCACGGGTATTATTTCTGGACTTTGACACCAGTACAATTAAAAATTCAAAACTATTATCAAACAAATTCCTAAAATCTTAGAAAAAACTTTTCTGGAATCCTTGTTTGATTTTCTTCAAAGCAGTGGTGTTGTTTGACTTGTTTGGACCACTACTTAATTCTGAAAGCTAAAAATAATTCATTGGTAGTTAAATTTCTGTCTCAGGGATAATTGGTTTAGGGTTTCTTCTTTCTCTTTAGAGACTCAATTAAAAGGAAATATACAATCACACATACAACTTGTCTTTCCTTTGATTGTGAACTTTCAAACTTGTTTGAAAACTTAAAGAGAAAAACCCTAAAATTCATTTAATTAAATCACATCCTAAAAGACAAAAATATAAAAAAAAATTGTGTGACAACTTGATTTTCATTGGAGCCACTCTCCAATTCCTGCACACACACAAAAAAATCAAATAACAGGGCGACAACCCAATAAACGCCCTCCACATTCCGTGTGCACTATAGAATCCTAGACCTAATTAAAATTTGTAGCAACTTGACCCCTAAGGCTTTATCAACTTAGGCTTGCTATTTAGGTCTTAAGTTTTCTTTAGTTAGTACCAATTCTGTCATCTATATCTGGTGTTCAGGCTGAGGGGCCGTGTCAAACGACCAGGCGCGGGTTTGTACAAGCACCTGGGGTTTTCCCTGGGAAACGTTTGGGCCCAAACCTCCCCTTAAGCAACTTGGCTAGATTTGTTGATAGAACGGGTATTCACTATTGACTACTTACTTCCTATATAGACCAAGTCTTAGGTTATTATTATTAGGGAGTCACAATTAAGTTAGGTCTAGTTTTTGTTTGTCTGAATTGCACACTTTCTCTCATCTCTTTCTCTTCTCCTCCCCTCCCCGTTCTTCCATTTTATGCACGGGCGACGGTCTCAAAATCCGCACTTGGAAGGACCATTTGATTTCGCCCCCCACGTAAAAAGACCACTTTTTCTGTCTTCTCCTAAAAAAATGGAAACACAACAAAATAGGTCCACTGACCCTTCCACGTCTACCTCTAACCCCACCTCTAACCCTAATTCTAACCCTTCCACTCAAAACCCAACCACCAGTAACTTTCCACACTTGGAGCTCCCCAATCTTGAGTTGCCCCACACACAACATCAAGGCCCCCTACCTGATCTTTTAAAATTGATGGCCGATCAGATTAATAAATTAAATTCCAATCAACAAACATTGACTAGGAACATCCAAAACCTAGCCAATCCAAGGCCAAACCCACCACCCCATCAGCAGCCTGTTGTTCCTCTAAAAGATTTCTATGATCCGTCTTATTATGAGGAACGACCAGGGGTGGTCAAACCGGAGGGGGACTTTGAGATCAAGCCTGCCGTCCTGAACCTGATTAAACACTTTCATGGCCTTCCTAGGGAAGATCCTTTCAGCCACCTTGAAGAACTAACTCTTCTTGCACAGACAACCCGTTCCCGAAATGTGCAAGAAGACATATGGCTGATGCGGCTTTTTCCATTATCTCTCAAAGATAAGGCCGCTTATTGGTTCAGGACCATTGGCCGACCCATCACAACATGGCCTCAACTCAAGAGTGCCTTCCTCAAGAAATTCTTTCCCATAGGTCGTACCAATTCCTTACGAAGATCTATTACGACCTTTCACCAAAAATCTGGTGAAACTTTCCATGATTCTTGGGAAAGATTTCAAGACCTTTTAAGAAGTTGCCCGCACCACGAGATTCCTTTATGGCAGCTCGTGCAAATCATCTATCATGGATTAGAAGATCAAATCCGACAGTTTGTCGACGCCTCGTGTGGCGGCAACTTTTTAAATAAAGATGCAGAAAGTGCCTATGACCTGTTCGAAGAAATGAGTGAAAACTCATTTAATCAAGCTTCCATGAACACATTTTGCAGAACCCAAAACCCGCAGTTCGGTGTTCATGAAATAGGCACTCTATCTATCCCTGTCACCCAAGATGATCTTCAGTTGATTGCTCAAAAACTCGACCAGATGCATATTAATCAGAAGAAAATTGAGGAAAGACTCGCCACATCAATTCAAGCTCCACAACCACATCTAACCCAACCTAACTTTCCACGAAGAGAAAATTTGCACAATCTCAACACCACTCCTGCTGATTATTCTGAGGTTGCCCATGATTCACTGGGGAATTTCAATTATCCAGATCTTAACCCCACCCAAAATATTTCTGCCATCCAGGAGCCCTTTAAAAATTCTTCCAATTGGAAAAATTACCCGAACTACTCCTGGAATAATCAAGTTTCCTCCCAACCATATCATTTTAATGGGTATGGGTCGAATCCAAATTTCCATCCTGGGCCATCCCAACAAGATATCAATGCCCAGATGCTACGGACCCTGCAGGATATGCAAACAAAAATGACGGAAGTAACCCGCAACATCACAAATCTGAACAATCAGATTGGGGCTGCTCCCACGCAAAGACCTGTAGGACATCTTCCGTCCCAACCCATACCCAACCCTAATCACCAAGGAAACCATTATATGGGCAGAAATCCACATTATCCAAATCAGCCTCCTCCTAATCCCCCACCTCAGCAGCCTCCCAGGTTTCAGCAATCACAGGCCCCCCCACCTCCTCCAAATAATAATCCGACTGCACATGCAGTTACCTTGAGGAGTGGGAAAACCACCACTGACCCCGAGCCTTCGCACGAACCTAGTAAGATACATGTGCAAGTTGACTCCCCACCTCCCCATCAGGAAGAAAAAGAAATACAAAAATCTCAAGACAAGATTCCTGTCCCTTTCCCACAAGCTCTCTACCCCACCACCACCAAAAAAAAGAAATCAGAGCCCACTACAGAAGAACTCATGGAGCTATTTGGGCAAGTTCATATCAATATTCCTCTCCTAGATGCCATCAAATATATACCTGCCTATGCTAAATTTTTGAAGGAGATTTGTACTCCTAAAAGGCAGGCCAAAAATCTAGGACAGGTGCATCTTTCGGAGACAGTAAGCTCTGTCATACAGAGTAAGCTGCCCCCTAAGATGAAAGATCCGAGGGCGCCTTTAATTTATGTAATTATTGATGACACTACATTTAATCGCGCCCTCCTTGATCTTGGTGCCTCTGTAAATATTATTCCCACAAGTTTATTCGAAGAATTTCAGATCGGTGAATTAAAACCCGTCGAGGTTACCCTGCAATTAGCCGACCGATCTACAATCAAACCTCGTGGGATTGTCGAGGATGTATTAGTCAAGGTCCAGAATTGTGTCTTCCCTGCAGACTTTCTGGTTCTTGACATTGAGGCACCTGAATCATTACTGGACTCCCCAATAATCCTTGGACGCCCCTTTTTGGCCACTGCAAAGGCAAATATCAATTGCCACACAGGCAAAATGGATATCAACTGTGCAGGCCAAACTATCACTTTAGATATTTTTAAATCCTCCAGGAGATTCTATGATGATAACTTCTTTGAGGACTCAGATACTGAAATTTCCAATATGGTGGAGGAGACAATGTTAATAGATACCCTTACCGACCACAATTTTTTTGAGGACTCTGATTCAGAATCAGTGGTCGGCGAAATCTGTGATCCGGAAACTTGTCTTGACCGCAAATTTATTCCTGATACCCCCCCAAACCCACCCACTATTCACGCACCTAACTTTTCCACACTAACTTCCCCCAATCCTCACCATTCCTTCCCCGACCCCTTTCTTGTGGACCTGCCACCAACCCCACCCGAGTTTGGCACCCAACCTGAATTAAAACCATGGCCAGACTCGGGCCACACTTATCAATTTCCATCCAACTTTGATCCCAATATTATTTCTAATCAATTTTCTAGGGATCTAGAAGACGACACCTTTTTTGCGGGGATCCAAGTGTCCAATTATTTACATGATCTTATGTCTTCCGTGCATACCTTCACGCCCGGCTGAATGGCATAAAAGATAGCACTGGATGGGAGGTAACCCATCATTTTTTTCTTGCTTTCCCTTTTTTCTTCTTTTTCCAGGTTTTATTCATCCTAAACCCGACCGTTCTTCACTAAGGTGATCCCTTTTCCCTCATAATGCATGAGGACATGGCATATCTTAAGCATGGGGGGGTGTTTTTAAATTTTTACTATCGATTTAGGATGTTTAAAACCTAAAAACATGCAATTTTCTTTAATTTATTTCCTGCTTGCATACCCAAAAAAAATAAAAATGTTGAAAACT
Organism: Thalassia testudinum; assembly: GCA_037157565.1. NCBI lineage: Eukaryota > Viridiplantae > Streptophyta > Magnoliopsida > Alismatales > Hydrocharitaceae > Thalassia > Thalassia testudinum. Next base: position 152,059,566 of record JAZHRO010000024.1, read on the forward strand.
TTTTGAGGAAAAATTTTGAAATCGGGACTAAGGTCGTAAAATTCACTTCTGGTACAATGGGATTTAATCTTTAACAAACTAAGGATGAGGATATGGATCTGATCATTAGAATTCCAGGGTCTATTATAGACTAGATCAGATATCCTTCTCTAAAATTCCACCTGAACTCATGATAGTTCAGGTGACTTGATCCTATTTTGTAATATGGAAAGTATTTGACTTAGTTTCTGATTCAAAAACTTGCGGGTCTCAAGAAACTTCTTGTGTCAATTTTCACACACAAGCCAACACTTAAAAACAACTAAAAAAATTGAAAAGCTTCCTTGTTTGGATTTAGTAAAAGTCTGAAGCAGATCATTGGTTTGAGTTCCCACCGTCGAGAAGAAGGAAAATACCTTCTTTGAGGACGCGATGTCAACATGTTACCACCTCGGCACTGCTCTATATCTATATTTCATATCTTTAGACGGAGTATTAAAGCGCATTTTAGCAGCTCAAGTGTCTTGGACGGTGCTCTACCTATAGCGTCGGAGCAAGAGCTTGAGTTTGCTTGGAGCGCCCCTTTTCACCGCATCGTGTTTTGGGGTTGTGAGCTCCTGGGTGGTGTCATGGACAGTGCTATCCCGAAGTACTGGCGCCAGAGCCCCCTCGAGGAATGGTAATGGGAATGATGATACTGACACATCTGTTGTAAGACTAAGCTAAAAATAAGCATGGGGGAAAAAAAAAAAAATAAAAATAAAAAAATAAAATAAAATAATAATAATAATAACACGTCCTTATTAAGGTTGGCTTTTCACAAGCACCGACACAAGGTTTTAAAGGAATTTGCAAGTTGCGAATCAGATTCACGAGCCAGAAAAATCCTAAAAACAAACATTTCAAGTCATCTGAATTAACAAGGGGTTAATTTGTGAATTTCCTGAGGATATATTGATCCCGTTCTATCTAATGGTTGGATTCAAAAAAACAAATCCTGATGTTTATCTTCAACAAATCCCGTATCTCCTTTGTTTTAATCTACCAAGGTCCCTTAATCTCTTTTTCTCCTCAAAAGTCAAAAAAAAAAAATTTAGATTTCCCAAAAATTCCGTTTTTCAAAAAAAAAAAAAAAAAAAAATTTAATGTTTTGCTAAGAGACTAGCAAAAGATAAGCATGGGGGTGTGATAAACACCAGTTTATCATCATTTTTATGCTTTAAAACTAACCTAGCTCTTAGGATTTTACTCCGCAAACGGGTTTTTGGGCTACATTTAGGCATAAATTAGGATAGGCATGCATTGCATTTTTTATTGTTGTTTTAATGTGTTTTTGTGAGTGTTAGGGATGTATAGATTCACAGATCCCTAAAACCCTAGCACTCAAGAAGGCAATTGGTGAAGGAGAAGCCCAGACTAGTTGGAACCCAGCTTGATCCAGCTCACCATAGCTGGAACCTAGCTTACTTGAACTAGGGTTAGCTCATCCCAGCTCCATTCAGCTAATCTCAGCTGGATGGCAGCTCAAGAGAGTTCACCTTAGCTCACCCTAGCTCAAGTCAGCTCAGATCCAGCTCAACTTAGCTGAGTCTAGCTCACCTCAGCTCCCACTAGTTCATAGGGAGCTCTAGCTAGCTCAGCTAAGTTGACAGGAGTTCACCCCAGCTCAGATCCAGCTACATCCAGCTCCACTCAGCTCCAACCAGCTGAAGAAGAATTCATCCCAAGTCAGGAAGCTGAAGTCCAGCTCACAGGGACTCAGCTTAGCTCAACTCAGTTGAGCTAAGCTACCTTAGCTGCCTCAACCAGCTTGATTCTCCCCGGGAGCACCAGACCCAGCTCACCTTAGCTCAGTATGGTAGAAGCTAGCTTACCTTAGCTCGGCTTAGTAGCTAGCAAAGAACTAGCAAGCTAAGCCAGCTAGAATAGCTCCATGCCAGCCTCTTCAGCAGCAACCAGCTCCAAATTTCAGCTCCAGACTTCTCCACAGCTCCTCCCTCCAAAAGCTAGCTCCAACACCTTCTCCTCTACTCCTCCATTAGCTAAGCTAGCTTAGCTTAGCTTAGCTTAGCTTAACTATGCTCCAACTTCCTTGGCTTGTACCACCCCAAAAACCCACCTACCAACTCCTCCCAACTAGCTCCACCTAAGCTCCACATAAGCTAACCTACTTGGCACCAACCTAACCTACCCACCACCTCCAAAAGACACCTAAAAGTGGCGCCAAAAACTACCCATAACCACCCCTTAATGGCGCCACTTTTCCCTCCAAAATCTCCTCTCATCTCCACCACACAATCTCCCTTGAACCCATCTCCACCATCCACCTAACCCCCCTTCTAGAAGACCCCATGTTGGCGCCAACATGGTGGTGTCTCTCCACCACCAAAAGACACCAACACCACCATAACCACCCCCTTTAACACCCCTTGGGTTGGCGCCAACTCACCCTAGCCATAGGATCACCAACCACCCTCATCCTTCCATCCTAGCCCTCCATTTCAAGGGGCACCTTAACCCCCCATCCTATTCTATAAAAAGCCACCACCTACCACCATTTTGGGGCATCCTCCCTTAGTATATTTTCTACCTAAACCACCTATACCTACGGCCAAGAAGAAGGAGTAGAGAAGGAGATTAAAGGGGCACATCACCAGCCCTTTTGGTGCCTTCTTCTCCCCACTCTCTTCAACTAGGGCCACGCCAAGGAGGAGGACTCTCCCACTTCAAGGAGGACGGCCAGGCAAAGGAGAAAAGCTTAGGGTGGACGTCCACCCTTGGAGAGAAACTTAGGGCACGCCCCCTTAGGGCTTGCCTTGGAGGTCATCACCTTGGCGGAGTTCTGCAAGGAAGGAGTTGAAGGATTCTTTTCAAGCTTGGGAGCCACCAACCTTGGAGCAAGAAGCCCTCTTCTTCACCATCTATTTAGAGGATTTGTGTTTTCTTTTACTTCAATTATCTAGTAGTAGAAGCATTCCTCTACTAGGCATTTTTGTTAAACACTTTATCAATTATCTAGTTGCCTTCTTCGTATATCTTGTTTGCATTTCTATTTGCTTATTTTCAGCATTCTTCACTTCCTCTCCCTAATTATTCTAGGTTTCCACTTGCCTAGAGTGAGCTTAGGGAGAGGCTCTACTTGCCACTTAGAAGTAGTATTTTAAATTGAAGTGTAAATCACCTTCCCGTCACCATTCCGCATGTTGTCTTAATTTAAAACAAAAAATTGATATATTGAAAAATACCAAAAAGAAAGTTGAGATTGTATTCCAAGCAAGAGAATCACTATTGCAAACATTTGGCCTCCTTGGACGACCCTAGATACTCCCCTATCTAGGAATATAAATTTAAGAGTTGATCGGTTTTACGCGTTACAACGACGTATTTTAACAAACCGCGTGAAATCGCTATCAATGATCTGATTAGCACCTATTCGAAAAAGAAGTGGATTATCCCAGAAATAATACTTTGCTTCTGTAATGAGACGCTTGCGCTGGTTTTAGGCCAGCCACATGGAAGGGAACCAGAAGCAAGGTAACTGGCAATGTCGACATACCAAGGTCCACTTGCCACATTAATTGCCAATAGGTGCTCATCGGGAAAAATTTCATTAATCGACAGGGTAAGTCCAATGTGGTCAGGGTCTAGTCTAGAGAGATGATCAGCCATAACATTCTGGGCTCCGACCTTTTCGCGGATCTCAATGTCAAATTCTTGGAGCAGAAGGATCCAACGAATTAGTCTAGGCTTGGCATCCTTCTTGTGCATGAGATGGCAAATGGCAACGTGGTCATTGAAAACAATAACATGTGAGCCCAAAAGGTAAGGGTGGAATTTCTCCAGCCCAAAGAGGACAGCCAATAGTTCTTTCTCAGTGGTAGTATAATTATGCTGGGCCTTGTCCAACGTCTTACTGGCATAATACCCCACGAAGGGGTGTCTATTGCGTCTTTGTCCCAGGATGGCTCAAACTACATGGTCAGAAGCGTCACACATAAGTTCAAAGTCGAGGGACCAATCAGGTGGCTAGAGAATAGGGGCCTTGGTGACAGCATCACGCAGCCACGTGAATGCTCGTATGCAGTCGGGGCCCATATCAAAGGGTACGTCGGTCAATAAGAGAAGAGTTAAAGGTTGAGAAATCTTGGAGAAGTCTTTGATGAATCTCCTATAGAAACCGATGTGTCCCATGAAGGAGCGAATTTGTTTGACAGAGCCAGGCACAGGTAAATCAACAATTACATCAAGCTTAGCTCTGTCAACCTCGATACCCCTATCGAAGATGATATGCCCAAGAATAATTCCCTCATGTACCATAAAATGACTTTTCTCCCGGGAAAGCATGAGGTTCACATCAATACATCTCCTAAGGATACGGGTCAGGTTGGCAAGATAGTCATCAAAAGAGGGTCCAAAGATCGAAAAGTCATCCATGAAAACCTCGAGAAAGTCACTCACCATGTCATGGAATATCGCCAGCATACATCTTTGGAAAGTTGCTGGCACGTTACAAAGTCCAAAAGACATCCTTCTAAATGCAAAGGTGCCGAAGGAGCAGGTAGAAGTGGTTTTCTCTTGGTCCCGAGGGTCAATTGCCACCCGGTTATATCCAAAGAATCCATCTAGGAAACAGAAAAATTTATTTCCCGCTAACTGCTCTAGGATTTGGTCAATGAAAGGTAGCAGAAAGTGATCTTTCTTAGTTGCAGCATTCAGTTTCTTATAATCTACACACACTCTCCAAAAAGTAGGAGTGTGTGTAGGGATGGATTTGCCCCTGTCGTTGACACGGATGGTGAGTCCTGCCTTGTTGGGCACAACGTGAATCAGGCTCACCCAGGGGCTATCGTTGATCGGGTAGATTATACCCTCATCTAGCCACTTAATAATTTCCTTTTCAACGACCTCCGGCATGTTAGGGTTGATACGTCGCTGCATCTCGCGGGAAGGTCGAGCCTCTTCCTCCGTATATATATGGTGAGTGCAGTAGGAGGGGCTAATGCCAGTTAAGTCTGATAAAGACCATCGAATGGCTACCTTGTGTTCCATAAGGACCCTTGTTAGTTTGCACTATTGCTCCCTGGTCAATTTTGAATTGATGATTACGGGGAGTGTTTCATTTGGTCCCAAGAAAACATACTTAAGCGTATTAGGCAACTCTTTCAGCTCGAGAGTGGATGGTGAAAGATCTGGCATTTCTTGGGACGGGAGTGTCCCAAGCGGATTAGGAGAAAACAATTCAGGAGGAAGAAGTTGGCCCTCTGATTAGCCAAGAAGAGGGGCTTCTTGGATAGATGGATCCAAAAAGTGATAGCCCCAGTGAGTAGTATTTGGGCTCAAGGTCCCAGTGTGGAGTTTCAATTCCGCCTGATTTGGAGGGAAAGAATGGGCAATCCAGTCTTCTAGAGTGTGGATCGACGGTGAGTAGCCCGAATATGACTCAGACCACGAGGTATGGGAAGCGAAGAAAACCTCATCAGAAGTCTGGTCAGGAGAAGGTACAGGAAAAGGGAGGGATAGGGGAATGTCACAGTATGTGTCGGTAAGGCAATCGTCAGTGTTTAAAGGCAATTTGCAACAGTTAGAATAGGTCCCAATTAGTCTGATACATGCGCTGACGGCCATGTTCTCATCAGACGTGTCATCCTCGATGCAATCGCAATCAAAGTTCTTGGCTGCATTGATGATGTTAAGCTTGAGCCTCTCAGATCCAACGGCAATCTAAATACAGCTTGACTCGCAGTCGATATGGTCGCGGGCTATGGCCAAGAAAGGTCGACCAAGGATGATCGGACAATCAGAAAGTGAGCTAGGAAATTCCATATCCAAAACAAGAAAGTCAACAGGAAAGCAGAGACTGTTGCCCTAACCACCATGTCTTCCACCACACCCTTTAGTATTTCGACAGAACGATCTGCCAACTGTAACGTGATAGGGGTCGATTTCAGATATTCTAAGGAAAATTTGTCGAGCATGATGGTTGGTATAAGATTGATGGAAGATCCTAGATCAAGCAGGGCACGGTTAAAATTGCAGCCTTGGATGCTACAGGAAATAAGCAGTGTGCCCGGATCTTTCTGCTTTGGTGGTAGATTTGACAATATAGCACAACTCGCATAAGGCGAGAGAACCACCGGATTCTTTGTTTTCTTTGACTGTCGCCTAGGTGTAGTGTAGTCTTTGAAAAATCAGGCGACAGCAGCTATGTGGTCGATAGCCTCTAACAGGGGTACCTTGATTTCAACATCCTTGAATAAATTACGCAGGTTATCAAAAGCCTGCATATCCTTTTTCTTACCTTTTGGCTTCCTTAGTAGAGCCTCAAGGAATGGGACCTATTCTGGCACTAAATTGGGTGTATCATCCTCTTGCAAATGCAGTGTGCATCCCGAATGAGAGGGCGATGAAAATGATGGGCCAGGATCAGGTCGAGGCAGATCGACGGTTTCTTTACCGCTCCTCGTAGTAACCGCATTGACGATGTGGGTCCAATGGGATCATAAGGCAGAGGAGGGTTCACAATAGGGACATAAGAGTTAGGTACTGCAACAAGATTAGCCTGAAATCCCTGTGGAATGCTCGGAGCCTGCAGAATCTGATGAACCTGCCCCTGAGAAGGTCATACCTGTGGTTGAGAACCACGAGGTACTAAATTTCGCTGGTTGGGAACATGTTGGGCTGGAAGAGTGCCTTGAGATCGTGTCGCCATTAGTAGTTGACTGATCTCAGCATTCTGCTGCGCCAATTGGTGCTGAAGAGAGGTCATGTTCTCTTCATGGTGCTTCGACATTTCCATCATCATTCGCATCAATTTCTCAAGAGGACTTGATGCATGTTTTATTTGTGGTATCCAAGGACCCGATGGTGGATTCGCCATAGGATTAGATTGTGCCCTTGGAATGATGGGTGCGGACGATCGCATTGGCCCACTCACGGGGTTTTAGCCCTGCGAGTTGCTGGACCATGCAAAGTTCAGATGATTTCGCCACCCCGGGTTATAAGTGGCAGAGAACGGGTTGTTCCCCAGGGTGCAAGCATCTTCTAAGGCAGAACACGAGTTCGCATGTATGTATGCATCCGAGCGCACGGAGGCTTGGTCCTCCATGTCAAAATACTGGCTTGCAGAAGCCAAATCCACATGACTTACCGAATCGCTCGACGCGATGCTCGGTAAGATCTCACGGGGTTTCTAGAGATAAGCCAGGTGTTGGAAGAATTGGGATTATGACAAAGTGGTGAGGTGCAGGTGTTTGCCATTGAACGAGTGGGATTGGCTAGAAGCTCATCCAGCTTCTTGTGCACGACGGAGACTTCATCCAATTTTTGTGCGATAAGGTTAAGATCAGTGGATGAATGGGAGGGTCCCGTGTTAACTTCGTGAACTTTACGGGGCAGGCTGGTATGATTAAAGGCGACAATGGAGGCATTGTTCATTGAGGTTTCAGTCATGTTTTCAAATAATTCGAATGCTCCATTCTCATCTTTATTCATGAAATTCCCTTTGCAGGAAGCGTCTGCAATCTGCTTCAAAGTCTCATTTAGTCCATAATGGAAAATCTGGGCTATATGCCGCTTAGGTAGACCGTGGTGCAGACACTTCCGGAGGAGGTCATTATACCTCTCCCAAGCCTCATGAAACTGTTCGTCGTTTTGTTGCATAAAGGAAGTTATAGCATGGAGAAGCACATTGGTTCGCCTGATTGGGAAGAATTTCTTGAGAAATGCTGTTCGCATCTCTTCCCAGGAATGGATGGTTCTCCTAAGGGCGCGTAACCATTTTGATGCTTTACCCCGCAACGAAAATGGGAACATTTTCATGAGGACAATAGGTAAGTCGATGTTTCTCAGTTTAACAGTTTCAGCCAATCAGGTTAGGTCTTCCAAATGGAGAAATGGATCTTCACTTGCAAGACCATGGAAGTGAGAGTTAATTAGGCAAATTACATTTGGTTTCAGTTCAAAATCATCCCCACCCATGGGGACTCGAATTTGTCCTGTGGTCTTTGTAGGATCGGGATTCTGATAGGAGCTAAGAGACCTAGGCTCCTCCCATTCGGGAGGGTTCTGCATTTCCTCCAAGGTTTCCCTAATGGCTTCAATTTGCTCATTATACATTTCCATTTGGGCTTGGAGGCGGGTTATGGGGTCCATGGCTCCACCACCTGGTGAGTTTTGAGGGCGGTGTCCTCCCTCAGGATTTGGGGGTGGGCGTGCAACCATTTTTGTCGAGGAGGATGATGATTTGCCTTCTTCTCTTCTAGAATTATCAGACAATTCAAACAATTCACGGTTTTGAGACCTCCTTCCAAGCATGCACTACCGCAAGAAGAATTGGGCGGATAAGAAGGGAAAAGGAGATGAGAGAAATGACACCTCCAAGGTACACTTGATGACAAATCAAGACAATCAAATTCCTAACCTCTATAGTGTGCCCTTAGACCTAAAGATCTAAGTTACCTACTATCACAACCTACGGAACCAAATGCGAGCACTGTAGAACCACTAGGCCAGATTGAAAGGCCGTTTGCCCCAATCTTAGACACCCGATAGCACGCAGGAACCCACACCAGCATGTAGGCGCTACACACAGGTAGTTTGACCTCCAATCTTTAATAAGGGTCAAGTTGCTACCAGTTTTAATTAGAGGCTTAGGTTCAAGTGCCACTGGAATGTGAAGGGCATTGTTTATGGGTAATGCCCAAGTGCGTTGATTTTAGAAAGTGCGTAAACCAAGCATGCAACGGGGAAATCTCCCCGAATTGAAGTTTTAGATGGTGAATGGTTTTTAGAATTTCAGCTTTAAGTAGTACGGATTTTAAGATTTCACTGAGTTACCAATTCAACCAATTTCTGGGTTTTCAGAAAATACAAGTTCTTCTAAGCCCAACAAACCCTTCTTCAATGTAAGTTGGTTAATGCATGCTAAAAATGCACTGGGGTTCCCTAGGTGGAAATTTCTATGTGTGTGGATGAACGAGTCAATTTTAGATTAGTGTGAAAGGGAGCCAAAGCACTTCAATTCAAGTGCTCCTAATCACCAAAATAATGTTCCACACATAAGGCTCAACCACAGATAATGTAAGGAAAAATGAAAGTTTTGGGGGTTGAAATATTCGGGATCAAATCTTAGGCACGTGAAAGGTCGTGGTGGGGTTGGAATCAACTCAATTCTAAGTCTCCCTACCAAAAAATGTGATCCCGAATTACGGATAAATGAGGTAAGGAGGGATGGCAGTCAATCTATTTAATCTTGCCACAAAGAATACTTCACACGGTGAAAGATTCAAGAATCAAGATTCTTGGATCTTCACTATGCAAAGTTTGGTGGGAAATCCCAGGGCAGTGGGAGTGATGGCAAACAATCAAGCAAGTGATTTTTAATCCACTTTCCCCAAGAGATCCCAAGAAGGTTTTTTTTTAGGTTTTTTTATTATTATGGTGACAAGTTGACCTAAGTTGCTAAGAGAGAGACCTACCTTTTCAGCAACGTGGGCGAAGCTCCAATGTGGCGTCGGCGACTTCATGCTCTCATTCCCACCTTGGATTTGCCCACGTATCCGACTTCCTCTGCTTGCCTCCTCGTTGCAACTGGTTTTCCTGCACACCAACAAACAGAAACACCCGTGAAGAAAAGGGTGTGAGAAGAGAAAATCAAAGGAATGGAGTAGAAACTTACCTCAATGCTTACCTCCCTGGCAACGACGCCAGAAAAAGGTGTGATAGGCTCGGATAGGTAGTGTCAATATGGTGAAATTATCGTTGAAGCGAGTATAGTGGTTAACCTAAATCGAGCCTAACCATTTTCTTACAAAATTTTTAACCTGGTATACTTGATTTTATCTTGGTCACTTTTAGGCCCAGGGTCAAACTCAGGGAGGCAAGAATTAGAGCTGAATAAGTTTCTACGCCTTTCCTACAACGAATCTCTTCCATGCATTTATTATGGTTTTTTTTGGTTTTTTTCTATTTAAGATTTTTTTCCTGATAATTTTGTCCTTGAAGTACACCGTCAAAATCAGGTCCTTGGCTTTCAGCCAATTTAGGGTTCCAAAAACTTGTCTTGCTATTCACAAGACCGAGTACCTGCAAGAGAAGGATTATCTCTTCTCTTTTACTATTTTTTTTTTATCTTTTTAACAGCTGGAAAGAAAGAGAAATAGAGGTTTCTTGTAAAGAAATAAATATAGTCTATATATATATATATATAGATATATATATATTATCTATACAAGGGTGGGGGTGGAGATGGAAATGGCATTTAGCACAGTGTCGAGTTGGTCCACGTCTAGGAAGACGCAACCAACAGGACGAAGTGCTACGTGGAGTGTAGGACGGATGTGTGCGAGTGTGTGCGGAGGAACTTTCTTTATGCGGGTATCGGGGAATATCGGCAACTGGTCCAGATATTCCCGCGATATAAAGCGTGGTGTAGGGATACAGGTAGGTGATATGAATGTAAATATATATATATATATGTGTATATGTAAATATATATTTATATATATGTATAGATAGGGTTGTAATTATATAGATGTATAGGTAGTTATGTGTATATATATATATAGATATGTAAATGTATATATAGGTATATATATATGTATTTATAACTAGACATATATGTATATATATAACTATATAGATATAGATATATATATATATATAGTAATATATGTATATAGATATATATATGTATATATGTATATAGATAAATATAGATATATATATATGTATTTATATCTATAGATATATATGTATATACGTATGTATATATGTTTATATATATGTATATATATATATATATTTATGTATGTATGTATATATACTTATATATTGTTGTATAGGTACTAATATGTATATATATATATCTGTGTATATATATATAAGTATATATAGGTGTGTACAAGTGAGTGTGTGTGTGTATACATGAGTGTGTACAAGTGTGGTGTGTGTATGAGTGAGGGAGCATCAGCTGGAGAGTAAGGGAGTGGCTGTGAGAGGGAGAGTGCGGGCATTTAAGGCGTCTGGTGGAGGCAGCCGTCGTCTGATGGCGCTGGTGGACGCAGGCGTAGGCACGCAAGCCAGCTCGCGGACGCTGCAGCGGGTGCACGTGAGGGAGAGTGCAATGCAGCGCACTGCGCTGCGGGCTGGAGGGGAGTGTGGTAGACAGGTGCAAGCGCTGGAGCGGAAGCAGGTGGGTGCGAGTGTACGTGGGCACAGGCGCAAGCAACTAGCTGGAGGCAATAGCGGCGTGGATAGAAAGCGTGCAGTGACCGGATATGTGAGAAACTCTCCGATCATCGCACGATAGCTACAGTGTCACGCAGAAATGTGTAATCAGTAGCTATAGTGTCGTGGGGCTTGGACAGCCGGTTGCAGCTAGTTCTGCATGCACGGGCATGCTGGAAGCCGCTTGCACGCGGAAGGAGCTTATGCCGTCTACTGGCGTGTGCGCGGTGCTTTGCGTGCATGCTGGATGCCGCTGTTGCTGCTGCTGGAGCTCAGTAGCTTGGGTCTTCGGCAATGCCGGAAAGGGCTTCAACGATGGAATCAGAGTGTGAAACCACTACGCCTGGCTACTCTTGGATGAGCTGGGCGGTGGTGGAACTCACAGTGGTGGTCGTGGGACCACTGTGAGCCTGCTCCTGCCCGCAGTGTATCTCTTCAGTGGGAAGAGGTGCTGCGTATGGATGCTAGAGGGAAAGAAGATGGCTTGAAGGTGGTTGCTGTGTTGTATTCAGGCTTTGAACCAGGCTCCCTCTCGCAAGGAAGCGGGCAAGGCTTTTTAAAGAAGGAAAAGCCCGCCATAGCCATGCTCTGGCAGAACAAGTTCCGCCATGCTGCAGGCAGAGGAATGGCACGAAGAGAAGCCAGCCCATGCCTAAGCTGTGCGAGGGAGAAGAAATTCAAAGCAAAATAAAAAATGAGGATGGTGAAATTGTGAGGCAGCACTTAAAGAAGATGTTATTTACATGGCCAATTATTCACTGTCCTCCCCTCTCAAATAAATGCATGCATGTGTCAATTTTACTAATGCAACTATAGCTACCTAATATGCACTGGCAGTGCTAGGAAATAACACAAGATGGCATATTTGTTGGTGTATTTTTGCTATACAATCACCCCCCATGCCTAAGACTGACAATGTCCTCATTGGAAAAATGCAGACATAAAAGACTATCATCTGTGGAGGAGAGTAGGAGGAGCTAAGGCTCCTCAAGCCGAAGTGCATCCAAAACCTAGCCATCTGAAAGAGTATTATAAGGATTAAGTTGCAGGCCATTTACCATAAAGCTCGCACCTGAAGTAGGGTTCCGAATTTCACAACTCCATGAGGGAAAGTATTGATAACAACAAATGGCCCATCCCAGCGGGACTTGAGCTTCCCAGGAAATGATTTAAGTCTAGAATTGAAAAGCGAGACCCACTGGTTGGGGTCAAAAGTCCTTCTAATGATGTGCTTATCATGGAAGACCTTTGTACGTTACTTGTAAGCTTGAGAAGTTTTATAGGCTTCATTACGAAACTCCTCAAGCTCACTTAATTCTAACATACATGCCTTTCTCGCTTTATCCAGATTCAAGTTAACATTTTTAATAGCCCAATAGGCTTTATGTTGGATTCCAATGGGAAGGTGGCACGCTTTTCCATAGATAAGACAGAAAGGAGACATGCCCAAGGGAGTCTTATACGTGGTTATGTAGGCCCAAAGAGCATCATTTAGTTTTTTAGACCAATCCTTCCGATCGAGCCTAACAATTTTTTCTGAAATTTGCTTAATCTCCCTATTAGACACTTCAACTTATCCACTCGTTTGGCGATGGTAAGGTGTGGCTATCATGTGGTTGACTCCCAAATCTTGGAGTAGTCTTGTGAAGTGTACATTCTTGAAGTGAGGTCGTCCATCACTTATGATTGTCCTTGGGCACCCATATCAAGAAATGATATTAGCCTTCACATAGCCCAAGACCATGAAATGGTCATTGGTTTAAATGGATATGACTTCTATACATTTCGATACATAGTCTATAGCCACAAGGATGTATTCATATCCGAAGGACACAGGAAAGGGACCCATGAAGTCAATGCCCCAAATATCAAAGATCTCAATAGGGAGGATAGGTTGTTGGGGCATCTCATCCCTTTTTCTAATGGTTCCCATATGTTGGCAATGTAGACATGTGCCAACATACATATGTGCATCTCGGAATAATGTGGGCCACCAAAAGCCAGACTGAAGAACCTTTTGGGCAGTCTTCTTCCCATTAAAATGTCCCCCACAATGGAGGTCATGGCAGAAACTCAGAACACTTCTTTGTTCTTCATCAGGGATGCAACGGTGAAAAAGCTGGTCAGGGCCTACTCTAAAAAGCTGGGGTTCCTCCCAATGATAAAATTTAGCATTAGCAAGAAACTTGTCTCGCTTTAGCTTGTCCCAAGTACTGAGGGTAACGCCCACGACCAGATAGTTCACTATGTCAGCGAACCAAGGAGTTTTAGCTTCCACAACCATCAGAGACTCATCAGGGAAAGTCCCTTGAATACAGTCAACAGGGTTTGATGCCTCAATAGGGATCCAAGATAGATGATCTACTACCACATTCTCAACTCCTTTCTTATCTTTAATTTCTTGGTCAAACTCCTGGAGTAGCCGAATCCAACAAATTAGGCGAGGTTTGGTGTCCTTTTTAGCAAGAAGATGCTTTAAGGTAGAATGATCAGTGAACACCACAACCTTGGATCCCAAAAGATAAGACTGAAACTTATCCAAAGCAAATACTACAACAAGAAGTTCCTTTTCAGTGACCATGTAGTTTTGCTGAGGATCCGTAAGGGTCTTGTTGGCATAATGTAGCACATGTGGTTTGCCATCAACCCTTTGACCTAAGACCACTTCCACTGCAAAAGCAGAAGCATCGCACATTAGCTTAAATGGGAGGGTCCAATTTGGTGCTTGGAGAATCGGTATGGTAATAAGGGCTTTCTTTGAGAATTGGAAAGCCTCACCACATCTATCATCAAAATCGAAGTAGACATCCTTCGCTAATAGGTCGCAGAGTGGCTTAGAGATTTTACTAAAATATCTAATGAAGCACCTATAAAATCCAGCATGGCCAAGGAAAGATCTAACTTCACAAACATTGGCGGGCAATGGAAGCTTAGAGATGGAATCAATTTTTGTGGTGTCCATCTCTAATTTCTCTCGAAAATTATACACCCTAACACAATGCCCTACTGGACCATAAAGTGGCTTTTCTCCCAGCTAAGCATCGGCTTTGCCTCTACGCAACAGGTTAAGACTTTATCAAGGTGTGAAAGGCATAGGTCAAATGACGTGCCATAAATGGAGAAGTCTTCCATGAAAATTTCAACAAACTCGTCGATTATATCAGTAAAGATAGCCATCATACAACGTTCGAAAGTGGCAGGAGCATTACATAACCCAAATGGCATACGGCAAAACATAAATGTGCCATATGGATTCGTGAAGGTGGTACACTCCTAATCGTCCAGAAAAATGGCTATCTGATTATACCCAGAGTACCCGTCAACAAAGCCGAAGTACTTGTCCCCCACCAATCGTTCCTAAATTTGATCGATAAATGGTAAGGGAAAATGGTCTTTCTGGGTAACCGTGTTCAATTGGCGGTAATCAATGCAGACCCTCCAACCATTTGAGGGTCTAGTGGTCACTAGCTCTCCTTGGTCATTCTCCTCCATAGTGATTCCCACCTTTTTGGGTACTACATGAATAGGACTGACCCATTTACTATCTGAAATAGGATAGATAATCCCTGCATCCAACCATTTTAGAATCTCCTTTTTAACAACCTCCCGCATATTTGGATTGAGCCTTCTCTACATGTCTCGGAAAGGTTTCACAGACTCGTTCGTGTATATATGATGCATGCAAAGAGAGGGATCAACTCCCTTAATATCGGCAATTGACCGAGAAATTGCTTCCTTGTGCCTTTGTAAACACTCAAGCAGAGCTCCCTCCTGCAATTTAGATAATGTAGATGGATCTTTCTTTTTATGAGGGAGCTTATTTAAGATGATGGCACTAGCTTGTTCAGAAACTATGACCCTTATTGATGATTTGGCATGGCATTTTAGTTTGCACATTTCCTTCAGAAATTTTGCACAGGTTGGGATGTTTTCAATGGCTTCAAGGAGTAGTATATTTACCAGGACTTGCTTTAAAATCTTAAGCCACTCCTTAGATTGATTGGTTTTCTTTTCCCTGGATTTGTTCAAGGCTTCAGGAAAAGGTGCTTGAGAGAAATCTTGACTATTCGAATCCTTAGTCTTGTTCTCTATATTAACTTGGTCTCCCAAGTCAGATTCAGGCTCCTTAAGATCTTGGTAAGATTTCAATGTAGAAGGATAAGGATCTTGGATTTGTTTCCCACTTCTCAAAGTGACAGCACAAGCATAGGCTTTAGGGTTAGAAGGGTGAGGTGGGTTTGGCAAGATAGGCTGAGCCTGGGTTTGGTTGGGGTTAACAAAACCAGGTGGGTGCTGGGGAGCAAGTTGAACTATATGTGCCTATTACTCTCGTGTGTTATGCTGGTTAACCCTATTGAAGTTCCTTGGGCTAAGGATGGGCTAGGACGGCAGCATCCCATGTTGTCTAGCATCAACTAGCTAGTCTAGTCGTTCCGTCAATTCTATCCATAATTGATTTATTTCTTCTTTATGTCTTAGATTCATTTCTTGCATTTCCTTGAAGACCAGACTCAGATCAGAGGGCTAGTTTTCCTGACTAGGTTGTGGCTAATATGTGCGTGGTTGTGTGTATCTACTGGGTTGCCCGTAAGTGTTTGGCTTAGTCAAGTTAGGACCTTAGGCGGGTTTCTAACTTGACCAAGCAAAGTTCGGATGGTTGCGCCATCCAGGGTTGTAAGTGTTTGAATAGGGATCATTTCTAGTGTAACCCTAGAGTGCATTCACATAGGATAAATAGGCATCGGGATGGCTAGTTCAGAATGAGAGGGCATCAAGGTCCCTCCTTGGTACCCAGAAAGAGATGGGTCCAAGAAAAGTTGGCTCATAGGTGGAGCCATGGTCAGGTCATTAAGATTGTGCACCATTTCCTGACCTAAAGGGTTGGAGGGTTGGGTATGGGTTAACATAGGAACTCGTTGGGTTGGCATAGGATTTACTTTGGAATGTGTACCTAAGGAACTCCCATCCTTTAGAAGGTTGTCTAGTTTCTTCTCCAAACTCTCTACGTTCTTTCCAATGAGTTCCACCTTGTCCAATCGTAGTGCAATTAACTCTAAATCAACCAAGTTTGAATTATCCTTAACTTCATAAACTCCAATCCTTGGTTGATTTGCTCTATTAAAGGCAGACATTGAGGTATTATTGAGGGAATTTCCGCTCATATTCTCAAATAATTGAAAGGCTCCCTTAGCATCTCTATTTGGGAAATTGCCCCCACATGCCACATCAACAAAATTCTTCAAATTGTCACTTAAAACATAATAGAAAATATGGGCCAAGTGCTACTTCGGAATCCCATGACGAGGGCATTTCCTAGTCAAATAATTAAATCTCTCCCAAGCCTCATGTAGTTGTTCCCTAGGGTTTTTCTTAAAGGTTTTAATGGCACATCAAAGGGCATTAGTTTTTCCTATTGGAAAGAATTATTTTAGGAATGTACTTCTTAAAGCTTCCCAAGTTAGGATTGGTCTACCAATAATCCTCAACCAATGAGTAGCTTTATCTTTTAAGGAGAATGGGAACATTTTCATCATTAAGGTACCTTCATTTAGGTTCATAGGGCCACCGGTCCTTCCTATGTGTAGCAATTCTTCAAGGTGGTGGAAGGGGTCATCAGAATCGTGGCCATGGAAGTAGGGAATCAGATTGATGATTTGTGGTTTGAGTTTAAAATCATCCCCATCCTAAGGTACCCTTATAAAAGGTTCAGGTTGGGCCTCAAGAGGATTGTAAAAGTCACAGAGAGGCCAGTTTGCTCTTCCATTTTGGAGTCGAGTAATGGCCTGCACTATGACCTCTGCTTGTATATCATGATGCTGACTTTTCTTAGTAATCTGCCTTTGTAAGAGTCATTGGATCCAGATTTTGTTCATCCACTTCGATCTCATCTTCCTCGTAGTGACTACCCATTTAAGAGGGTTCAAATTTAGATTCTAGACAATTAGGTCTTCTCCTAGGATTTCTTTCTAAAGGTGGTAGCAAATCAGGATGTAGAGATGTTCTACCTTGCATGCACCAGAAGAATGTCCGTAGATGAGAGAAAGAAGACAAATGAGAGAATACCCCACCCTTTTAATGCAAGCAATCAAGCTATTTCTTAGAGTGTAAACCCCAAATAGACCTAATCCTAGTTCCCCAAAACACGACTAGGTTAGGTGAATGATGATAACGTCATCAACTGCTATAACCAACTTTAATTAGTCATAATCCGTTATAAATGCTCCTACAAACCGCCAGAAGATCGTAATTCACTACAGATTAATTCTGAGAGAAGTGCATTAAAATAGGGGTAAAACTTTAATTTTAATAGAATATCCTAAATGCAGAGCAATCATGGGGTTTCCCAGGAGTTAATTAAAGGTCAAATGGTCATAAATGTCTAATAAGTGGGTCTGTGCAAAAGGAAATGGGTTTTTGCATGTTTCGAGAATTAATGGACATTTGAAATCCTAAAAATAGACCCGCTTAATTAACTGAGGTTTTGGTCAAGATAAAATTCGCCTAAACCTCCTAAAAATCATAGAAAAATGTTCTCTAAGGTTTGGTATCTTTCATTTGACCATTAGAACCCATTTTGACCTAAAATAGAGTCTTAGATAGACAGTTGCCCTAATTTGAGTTTCTATGCAAATTGCCTTATCAAACTTGGTCAAAACCAAAATCCAATTTCACCATCAAATTCCTTGGGTCGAAATTAGGTTTGTACCAAAATTTGGGCACAATCGGAGGTCATCTTGACCTAGTTTGCATTTTGGTCCAATCTGATTCTTCTTCTCTCACCTAAACCCCTAGCTTTCAAAATATGTTGTAAATACGCCCCTAACTTCATCATGTTCTTCACCAATAGGTCCACACCTCCTTTAAACTCCTAAACCCATCTCCGATGACCTTCAATTAAGGATTACTCTCTGATTTCATCGCCAAACTCTTCCAAATTTCGAAGGAAGATTCATGAAGAATTTCCCAACATCTGAACCGCACATTGGGCTCTAATTCTTGCCCAAATCCTCATGCGAACCTTTCAAAGATTCGGGTTTCCTATTATTGTGAAAGCTCAAGGCTTCTAAGCTTGGTTCCCAAGCTTGGAATGCTCTCCTGTGGCCTATAAAAGCACACCCATTGCAAGGCCAAGCTCCTTATCTTGGTTTGGATCTGTTCTCCATGTTCTTCTCCTCTTTCCAGCCAATCCCTCCACAAGCTCCGATGAGCTTCTTGTCTTACCTTCTTCGCTAACCATCACAAACCATAGTCAACTGGTCTCTCCTCCTCAAGCTCGTCCGCCACTCGCAATACCAGTTAGGGTCATCTTCCCCTCTCTTCGTCGCTGTTCTCCCTCATCGAAGGGATTCGCTTCTCTCGCACCAGCCATACCATTACCGGCACCATCCTACCCCCTTCGACCAATTAGATTAGGTAGTTAGGTTCCTTTAGTGTCTTAGGTTAATTTTCATTATCCAAAACCCAAAAATAATCCCTCGATGCCATCACACCCCACCTTCATCCTTCTCTCCGATTGCACCTTCGACGAAGTCTACTCGTCACCTCACACCTCCGAGCGCCTCGCCGACAAGTCCACAAGCTCCACCTCATCCACCTGCACAAAACACCTCTCCTATTTCATCCTCTCGTCAACCCAAACACGCCGTCAACCAACCCACCTTCACATGTCCTCCGTCACCGACCAACCACCACTCACCTCCACACACTACGAAATCACCGCCATTGCACTCCACACCCTCCGATGAAGCTATTGAGAAATTTTAATGTGGTCGTGAGGCTATTCTTGTTGTTTTGGATTCTCGTTGTCTCTTCGCTGCCACGCCATTCTTCCCGACATTGTTCTTTGTGTTCGAAGCCACACGATCCCTAGGTTCTTTGCGTAGGAGTCATGGGTGACTTCTAGGCATCACTCGAAATCTTCGATTATGAGCCACAACATCAACTGCTGCATCAATTTGATGCATTCTCACAACTGCAGCCTCGCACGAAGGAAGGGGAACTAATAGTCCTAGATTGTGGGGATTGAGAGCACTGTAGTTGCTTATTAAATTTTTGTGCTAGGACCTTATTGCCTCGAACACTCGAGGGTGAGGTCCTTTCACCATACACAGATCGGACCCGCCTATACACTCCTCGCTCATCACCACACCCAGTGAGCCTGGACTCGGTTACTGTGCATGACCCGAATACCTGATTAACCTAGATATTTGAGAGAGGAGGAAAGAAGGAAAGAGAGAGAGAGTGGGGGAAGGGTGGGTTCTGCTCCTTTATGCATTGTGCGACACTTAGTCACTGAGAAGGAAAGAAGAGAAGAGGAGAAGAGCAAAACAAGAAGAAATGAGAAGGCTTAGAGAAGAGAAGAGAGGGGCCATGCCTGAGAAGAAGAAGAGAAAGGAAAGAAAGAAGAGGAAAGGCTAAGATAGAAAGGAAGAAGAATAGAAGAAAGCTATCTTGAAGGCACTGTAGCAGGCGACATTTAAGTCATCTGACTTGAGATCTAGACGTCAAATTACTATTCATTTATTTGATATTAATGTGTATTTGATATGTATATGCTTACGACTAATAATTGGTGATTCTAATCACCATTATTTTGTCTTAGACATCTTTTTGCTTTATTAAACCCTTGATATACTTATGCATGTCATTTAATATCAATTTTGAGTAGTTGTTTTTCATTGAATATCATTATTATTGGCTTATTTCCTATGCTCATTTATATTTTAATTGAAATTAGCGTGTGAGTGTAATACTTTCTCCTTGTGTTCGACCTCGGACTTCATTTCTAGACATTCGAGTAGTAAATTTTATTTGTTGAGAGAGCTATTTAAGAGACTTTTCTACAACACGACACATTTAAACTTCTATCTAGATCCCATTCAATAGTCAACCCTTGAATTACTTAGATGGCTAGAAGGGTGGGACCCCCTAGGACACCCCGTACGGTGGGAGACCACTAAGGGTTAACAAGGTTACCACCCCGACCTTTCTTGTCACCAGTAGGTCCAAGTTGACAAGGCCTTGACCTTAACCTAATCTAATTTCAAGTCCCTAAGAATATTAGTCCTACCTAGCACACATCTACTCAATTTTAGGCTTAGGCTTCATGTACTTTTGGAATATGATGCCCATTAAGGGGGTGTTGCCCTTACGATTGATTTTCAGATGTGTGAAGTACATAGGCAAGGGGTTCACAAGCAATTTTTTATGATGAAGTGAATTTTAAGGTTCAAATGCTTGACTTAGTGTGTTCTAGAATTCACTTGATTTAATATCTTCAATCAAGGGTTCTGATGAGGCAAACAAGTGTTTTGCAAATCTCAATTATTTGATTGATTTCCTTTATGAATGGAAATGCAGATGTGCTCTACCCTAATGTGAAACCCTAAGTGCAGTTAGTGCTAGATGGTCCTTTTATGTCCAAATTCAGGGAAGTTGTGAGACCCAAACAATGTAATCAATTGGTCTTATTGCACCACTAACTAGGCACTCAGAAAATATTTTTTACAAGAATTTTAATGCATGTTTTCTATTTTTTTCTGATTTAAAGTGTACTGGGAGTTCTGTAGTCTATTTTTGACCCCAGTCTGTGATTGAGTAATACGTGTAATCAAACGTACAGAAAATATCTTTTCAAATTTTTCCTAAATACTTGATTTTTACAAGAATTTTGTTTCATAAATTTCAAGTCAATTGGAGTTGTATAAAAATTCCAATGATATTTAAATTTGGAAAATCAGGATCAATAACCGATTTGATAATAGTTTAGTATGCAAATTTCTAAAATTTTTTTGTTACTCATATTTGTGTAACATTTGGATATGTTGTTCCTGACTTCAAATCCCACATCTAGTAAAAATTTTAGAAGTTTTACACTAGCGAATTTTCGAGAATTGAATTTTTAAGATAAGAGTTTATTTTAGCCCGAAAAATCACCAACAGACTTTTTCTTTTTCAAAAATCAAGCAAATGCTAACTAATCCTAAGGTTCAAGCAAGACACCTAATAATTTTTTTTTTTTGAAAGGAAATCTAATCTAATTCAAGCTATGAGTACTTACTTGAGATTTGCACTCACTTTTTTCCATTGTTGCGTGTCTTCCTATAGTTTTGTTATTCCTACGCAACCAAAAATAGCAAGTTAAAATCTCAAATAAGCACTTTATTGGAAATGGTTTTAAAAATTTCCGTTGCCTCCCCCGCAATGGCACCAACTTGTTTGATCGCAAGATGCATTAGAGATTATAGCTATCCTTGTAATGAGAATCATGATGAAACAAATAATATTTATGAAGTTTTGATGAGTACTGAGTCATTCGCAAGGAGCCAAAACATGATTTTTATGTGAAAGCTTTTCTGAAAGTCATTCTAAACAAACATTTATATATTTATATATGCATATATAGACATCAAATATCCAGGAAAGCAAAATTTTATTGTTATTTGAAAATAGTTTTTAGACTAGAAATTACTATGCTAAAGAGTAGACAGAAAAATAGAGAGAGTGAGAGAGAGAGAGATAGAGAGAGATAGCAGATGACGATGCCACTTGTGGGATGCTTGTGTGAAGTACGACAACACTTCAGATCTAAAGCACTTGGATGAAGTCCGGAGAGGAGTTGCAGAGAGAGAGAGGCTGGAGATGTATCTGGTGGGAGTTGCCTCTCAATTGGGGGGACTTGGGGTGCCTTTATTATCTTTATTAAGGGGAAAAGTAGGCATTTTAACCCTCCAACTTGTGCAACAACCTAGGTACTATCAGATCCATCGATTGCGAGATCAACAGCTCCGATTGCACCTAGAAATAGCCTCCAACATTCCTTATACACTCGGATTCATCCTACAATTGACACATGGCATGCCCACAGCTGTCGATCACGATCCGCATCACTCCCTTGCACTCTTCACGTTCAAATCGTGCTTGCTTGCTTTGAAATCGTGTGCTAATGCTCTCAGTCATTGGATCTTGCGATCGAATGGCTTAAATCGTGCGCGCTGCCGGCTCTTGCTTGCACGTGAATTAGGGTGTTGAGTTGGGCATTCAACTATGCGTCCATCACACCGCTGCATCCAACGTGCGTCCGTGTGCCACATTGCTACATCCACGCCCTTCATCCTTCATCTAACGGTCCAATTAAGTCCAAGCGCACCCCTCAGCTAATTTTGTGCTCCGCACGGCTCGATCCTACACCTGTTGCTATAGTTGGAGTGCGCTGACCAATCCATAATAGGGATGGTCGCAATTATGAATTAGGCAAGTTCACTTCTCAGCCATTGGATGGAGATCCAACGGCTGATCTTGATCTTCTTTGATAGGGCGTGGTTGAAGCGGTCGACATGGGTGCATCGTGGTTGTTGGATGACGATCCAATGGCCCACAATGAGTGATGAGGGCTTATTCAGAGATTAGGGGTGCGGTGAGGGGTGGTTATGATGGTGCCTCGTGGTGCCATCATGGCAGTCCATCTTCCTTGCTTTATAGACGGTGCTATAAGCCTCTGATCGAGATGATTTTTGCGCTGTTAGACTGCGATCATTGATCCAGATCCATCTATACGGTCAGATTTGACACATGAGGTCTAGATTTCTATCATCTTGCTTCTCGGCCTCTATTCTTCTATGGATTGTACGTTATGCTACGGATGTTTGCTTAAGATGATTCTGGAAGCATTGGACCTAATCTTCTATCATTTGCAGTCTCGGATCATCTGCAATCAATTTTGGCTCTCTTTTAGAGCATAAAATGGTAATATTATCTCTAAGGCTACTAAGCAAACATTATGCAAACTATGATGCTTATGTATGCATTGTTCTTAGGTTATGCTAGAATCTAACTTAATTCAGGTAGATTAGGTCGTATGATTGCTGTGGAATCAATTAAAACATATTTTACAGAATTTAATCTAAATGCATAATAATGCATGCTACGTGATATTTATAATGTTAGATGCAATTATAAGCCTAGGAACACATATAAATAGACTTTTTAGCCAAATAGATGTGTCTACATCACACCCCCATGCCTATCTTTTTCTAGTCCCTAGCAAAATTAAACTAAATGCTTTTTATAAAATAGAATTACGATTTGATTACTTAGGCGTATGTTGTTAATTAAGAAAAAGAAATTTCTACTAAGGATCTAAACTACGAAGACTTAATAGCACCTGAGTGCCTGCTAAAGTGCAAACTACCCAAGTCCTTGCCTAATTTCGTTCAAAAGCAAATAAAATTTTCTTCTTTTCCTTTTTTTTTGGATTTTTGAGTTTTGAGTTAGAAGGTAGCTTTCTACGACTTGCCAACCCACCCAACACTCAAGAAGACTCTAAGTTCTATGCATCTTATTTGTGAAAAAGGGATAGACTCACTAAACGGCAATTCAAATGGACTTTAGGTTTCTACAACCTTAGGTAACCTTTAAGGAGAAAAAGAATTTTGCCTAACGGTGCATTTATTCGACTAGTAGCTTTCTCCCAACTTTTATTTTTATGGGCTGAATACATGGGCAAACCCATTGTATATCTCCCTAGTTTATTCTACTTCCCACTTCTTCCTAAGTGTTTAGGAATTATTTGTGCATTTTGTGAGGTGGGCTCTGGACAACCGACCAATGGGGTGTCAAACCCATGGCAACTTGCTAGCCATACTCATGCTGTGAAGTATGGCTCTTTTTTTTTTCTTTTTCTATCTCTCTTTTTTCTATATATATGTAAGTAGGTGGCTTCCCTGATCTAAGATTTAGCTAAAGGCAATAGTTAAAGAAAATAGGTCATGTGGCTAGGCTTTAGACAAACGGCGAATGGGGCATTGATGGGAACACCATCATTCATCATAACTAACTCAAATTAGTCAAAATCAAGTGTTAAATGCTCCTTAATGGTCATTTGAGGATCATAATTCTGTGTTGTACTGATTTGAGAAGAAGACAGAAAGAAGAGTTAATTCTATCATTTTAACATCCAATTACAAATGCAGATTAACTAAGGAGTTAATTCAAGGTCAAGCGAACTTCAAAGGCCAAGAATTGGGCTCAGAATGATTAAATGAGGGTTTCATGCATTTTGAGGATTAAAATATTACTCAAAGTCCTAATTATCAATCGTACTTAAATTAAAAGGGTTTTGGTAAAGATAAATTCAACCTAAACCTTCTAAAAATATTTGAAAAATATTCTAAGAGGTTTAGTACCTTCACTTTGACCATCTGAACCCATTTTGAGAAAAAGAGAGATTTAGACGAGAATTTACCTTTATTTGGGATTCTATGTAATTTACCAAGTCAAACGTGTTCAAAACCCAAATCTAAGTTCACTATTAGTTTCTTTAGGTCCTAATTAGGTTAACACTAATATTTAGGCCCAATCAGAGTCCATCTGACCTAGTTTACATTTTGAGCCCTCAGATCTCTATTCTTTTCAATCAGGCCCATAGGTTCTATATTCTCTTAGAAACAACCCCCCAACTTTTCGTAATTTTCATAGAAAGGACCCTGCCACCTTCTCTCTCCATCCCTCCTTCATGGTCTGAGCAGGAACTTCAAACCCATGGTCGTCGACCTTCAATCATGGATTTCGCACTCAGATCCAAATCAAATCCCTCCAAACTTGGAGGGATTGATCTAACACCTTCCCATGTGAACATTAGTCGACTCTACGCTAGAAACCCCCTTCTTCCCTCCTCTCCAGCAACGATCTCCGTCGACTATGGCAAACCTTCCCTATCTCCATCCTCCGACTGTCCAGTAGTCAAATTGGATAGCCCACGATCTTCCCCGAAGTCGTTTGCATCCAGTGCACATTAGCTATAGCTCTCTACCCCCTTCAACGTCGCCGCCTACCGCATCGAAGCACTTCATCCCTTCAGTGTCCATTAAGGGAAGCCGCCATGGAGTCTCCTCTCTTTCATGCGATAAAATAGGTTATCATCTCCCTCTCTTTCTCATGGTTAGATTTAGGACCTTAATTTTTAGGTTAGACCTTATTTCCTCTCCATTAATCTCCTTCTTCCTTACGGTCGGTGAAGCTATGACAAGCTTCGTACAGTCACTACACTTCGTTAATCGACAAACCACCACCACCATAAACTTCCCCACACTCCCTACATCAAAAGCCCTAACTTAATTAGGACCTTTGATCACTCCACCCCGTCGACCAATCCCATCGACCGCCTGCTACTCTGATGTTGTCCAACCACCTTCACCTCTTAAAAGACATTGCCACTTCCACCATCACCTTCCTCGCCTCACAACGAGTACTTGGAGCCATCTAATTGGGGCATTTAGCCCATATTCATGCATTTTAGGGTTCATCAGATCTCAACACCATGTTTCTATCGACCATCGTCGGCTGCCATCTCTTGACCTCAACACCACCTCCAGGTGTTGTGATTTGACATCACAAAGAGCTCTAGGTCTTCAATTGAGCAAAGGAGCAATAATAGTAGCTCCAATTACTTGGAGCTTCGCAGTAACTGCATGGAAAGAGAATAGAGCATTTCAAAGTCCTACATCAAGACATTTTAAATGTGATTTGCATATATAACGAATAACATGCATGTGCTATTCGCCTTCAAGACAAAGTGTTAGATCAACTCATGTGCACACCCTCACAAATGCCCACACACACACGGGCCTGGGCTAGTCTAGGCCAAACTGAACCAATATGATTTGGGTGTAGAATTATGAACCAGGATTGATGAGAGAGAAAAAGAGCATCTACGAGTGATTGGGGGGATTTTCACTTGCAAAAATAGTCAGAAAAAGTAATGCATCGTAGTAAGCAATGTGGTGGAAAACCCTTGTTCAAAAATTACTAGAAATATACTGACATTGAACCACAAAATCAGTTTGTATCCATAGGGAGGAACAATAGCAATAAATCCACGAATATTTTCAGTGCATTATTTGGACACTTTATACGAGGCTAATATGATGTAAAAAATTTTTTTCACTAAGTTGTAGCAACAAATGAGAGGAAGAGTGGCTTGAATTGACATCAATGTGAAATAAAGAGATTCACGAAGGCACACAAGCAAATTCACCTCAAATAATTTATCAAATAAATGATAAGTGTCAATGACATTTTTCGTAAATATTAATAGAACCTAAACTATAGCAAAATAGGGGAGTTTGTTCCCCTCATGTGCGGGTAGAGTGGGAGGCATGGTTGGAGGTGCAGAGCTCAGAGGAGGTCGTCGGTGATGAGGGGATCCCGATGGCGGTGGTGGCGTCGATGGCTGCGGATGGAGGCTGCTGGACGGCGAGGAAGAGCTCGCCAGCGATGGCTTACTCCACACATGCAAGCAGGTCATGGTGGGCGTGTCTGAGGGTGTGGCCGAATTCGTGAGGTTGAGGCGAGATCACTATAGGCGACGACGTGGAGAACGGCAGTCCGTGGCGGTGGCTGCACGTGGAGATGGACGACCGACATTGGGTTTTCCCTGGAGAAGAAGAACAGCGTTGAAGAAGAAGACGACATCGGGATTGTACGCAAGGGGCGGGATGCCAGCAACGGTGGTGCACACGGTGGTGGTGCACAGAGGCATGGCCTCATGAGGGTACGCATAAGAGCGCACGAGGGGAGTTGCTGCTGAGGTCGAGATGGAGCACGATGGTGGTCTTCAGATGTCCAGGAAGGTTCCCAGATGACTTAACTGAATGAGAGGCACACTGTTGAAGGTTCTGATCGTGGCTCGAGTGGCGGTTGGGGGCGCAGTCGGGGTGGCTTGGGGTGGTGAAATTGGGCATAGGGAGAAGGTTGAGAGAGGATGGAAAACTCCTCTCTGGGGGGCAACGTTGGGGAAGCTGGGGCCACCGTGCACGCTTGGGAGTTCATGGTGCAAGCTTGCTATACGATGTGGATGAGTCCCCCTCCCCATGGCTGCTGCACTCTTTCTATATGGATGCTTCCTCCATCTGTTTCTTCCTCGAAGTCTCAGAAATAGATTGACGAAGATCTTGAGGAAGTTGGGAGATGATGCGTTGAAATCCTGAGGGGTTGCGAGAAGCATGGCGCAATAGTGGAGTAGTTTGGTTGGTGGTGGGACTCCATGGTAACACATGCATCAACATAGGAAGAAAAACTTGGTTATTTGCATGTAAACCCAAAATAATGTATGTAATGTATACATTTATGAATGTCAACTAAAGTATACTATATACTATCCCCTATTTTATTTACATATGAATGCCATGTATGAACTATGCAACCAATCTTATAAACTAATTTATTTACATATTAAAGTATGCTATGTACGTGTAAATATTATCATAATATTTAGGTACTTATGTAATTAGTTAGCCTACGAATGTGGTCTCATCAAATGCCCCCATGCCTAACTTTTGCTAGTCTCGAGCAAAAGTGAAAAATGATGGAAGTGACCAAAAGACTTCTTTCCTTATTCCAAAAATTTATACATCCAGACAATTGTGAAGTGATAGTAGCCTATGTAACGAATCCAAGTGAAAAACCAACTTGCATCTAATGCTCGAGCTTTACTCTTGATAAAATTCTATTGGGATAGGCAACTACTTCCCTCGGGGATAAAGCAGGAAATGATCTATAATTTAACCCTAGCTTTTTGTCTTAGGTAGGAGACATTGAGTCAAATGGATTTATATTTGGTAGCTCACAGTTATCTGGTGCTACATGTAGTCTAGTACTGCAGACTCTAAATCTCTAGACTATTAAATGAGATAACCCAGAGAGAGGCTAAAAACTATGCTCCCTTATAGCTCCTTTATGCTCACTCTTTTTCCTTCTTTTCCTTTTCTTTTTCTTCTTTCTTTTCTGAGATCACCTATCTTACCAGATTTTGTAAATATACTCAATATTTGGAGGCTTCACATGGCATTCATACTTTAATTGAAGTTTTAATAACCCTACAACTAAGTTAGAAGTGCTCAGCTAGTATTCGGGCGGTCAGAAATACTAAAAAGTGGGTATGGGTCATATTTGCTGGATCACAATGGGTGCTTTTGTTGCCTCAAAAACATCAACACATGATAAAAATATGACACAAAAATAGAACTATAAACTTGAACTCTTTTTTTCTTTTTCTCTCATTTTTTTTCTAAATATATATATATTTTATTCTTTTCTCTTTTTTTTAACTAGTAACACAAAATGATGCAAACTTTTATTCATGAGGCATTATTGGGGAAAATGATGTTCAAGAGGATATTGTGTAGCTTATTTGTTTGAAGTGCTTACTCTTGGCATCGGTAATGAAAGGATAGGACAAGCATATTTCTGGCCTTTGACACCACTACCCTCCTTTAGTCGAGGATTCGATAAAGGACGATCATAATCATCCACCATAGTCATAGTTTTATTAGTACTCAATCTCTATGTATCTGCCATATTTCGTAACTCTAAGGAATTCACACAATGATTGTACACAGAAACAGAGAGTGAAAACTATGTCTAACTTTGAGGTATCATCATCTAATTATGCAAAACTTAAGAGCCCTTGCATTAGAGTTAGCATACCAATAGTCTCTCTACTTTCTCCTCACAAATATTTGGTGGATCTAATAGAAGATAGTTTGCTTGACTCCCTTAAAAATGTCCAAGGATTCAGCAGACTAAAAATGCTTATTGGTTTTCTACAAAGATCCATTACCCAGTCTACATGCAGGTGAAGTAATTGTACTAGATTCTAATCTCAGAAATAATTTAAGAAGAAAATCTTTAATGACACCTCCTTGATAAAAATCTTCTGCTAAGGACTAACCAATTCAACTCAAGAAAACAAAAGAGATTTTTTTTTTAATTAATGTA
Source organism: Thalassia testudinum (assembly GCA_037157565.1). Taxonomy (NCBI): domain Eukaryota; kingdom Viridiplantae; phylum Streptophyta; class Magnoliopsida; order Alismatales; family Hydrocharitaceae; genus Thalassia; species Thalassia testudinum. Next base: position 152,088,546 of record JAZHRO010000024.1, read on the forward strand.
CCTAAATGCATGCAAATATTTATAAATGCTATAAACATCCTCAGGTTATACCCCCCGATGCATAAGATTAACAATGTCCTCATTAGAAAAATAAAAATAAAGAATAATATCACCTGAGGAGGAGCGTGGGAGGAGCTAAGTCTCCTCAAGCCGAAGTGCGTCCAAAACTTGGCCATCTGAAAGAGTAACATATGGTTTAAGTCATTGGCCATTTACCTCAGAGCTCTGATGTAGACACAATTATTGAGGATAAAATGCCTATTCATTTATGTTCCTAGGCTTAGATTTGCAAATCATATTATATATATTGCATAGCATGCATCATTCTGCATTTAGAGTAGTTGTGTATATTTTAGGCTAATTACATCCTTTTTATGGCTAGGACGGAAGGAGATTTAATTTAGGGTCTCGGATTGACGATCCACCCATATGGATCTAATCAGGACGATGATCGAAGTCCAACGCCTCCGAAATCACCTTGATCGGAGTCCCATAGCACCATATGCAGTCTGAGGAAAATCAATGGTCGAGGGACTAGGTGACGCAATTCAGAGCTTCAAACGACAAATCTGATAGCACGGATCGATTCGGGTTGACGATTGCAGCCCAACGGCATGAAAATCGACTCAATCCAACCTCTCTAACAGACCCTACAATGAAAAGAAGATGGACGACCCTGATCATGCCATGTGGCGCAAACTAGGCCACCCAAGTGCAAGCATGCGCCACCACACACGCATAGCAGTGTGGGCACAAGTGCACACATGGAGGCACACATGCTCAGCAGTGCAGCAGGCGTGCATGGGGGCGTGTGGAGGAGCAGCAGTGGGCGTACGACAAGGGCACGTGGAGCACACTCTAGCGTAGTGGTTGGTGGGCACGTGGGCTGCCTTCAGCGACGTTTGTTGGGGACCTTTAGCGATGTTTATGACCACCACTAAATGTCCTGTATACGAAATTGATCCTTTCCTCCGCTATAAAAGGACCCATACCTCTCCCATTTTTCTTCATTTGTTCCTTTCTTCCTTTTACCACATCTAAGGCCTTGAGAGAGCTTATCCGAAGCCAGGATGCTCCTTTAGAGTAGAAAAACAAATATTTTCACATTTTCTTGCCTCTCATCCCCATTCGAGGAGCATCCTGCGGCCATCCTCTCACCTCCCTTCGTGAAGAAGATCCTCGTCGCAACACCATCCTGCCTCGCCCTCCATCCTCTAGCTCCGTCCTTGTTCATCCCACTCCTCACCACCTTCCTCCAGGCATCATCAGAGCGAGTCATCCTCCAAGCGACTATCGAGGGGGATTCCTCTCATCTCTATCTATCTTTACCACTTTCTAGTGTAGTTTTCCTACTTTCCTAGTTGTAACAAACATTTGCTTCGAAGTATATGACTGTTTCTCTCTCTCTCTCTTTTTCTTTTAGATTTTGCAAGTAGATTAGCTAGATAAAATTTCATCGACCTGATCTCTTGCCCTATTAAAAATACAAAAAAATTATAAAAGATAAAAAAAATGACAAAAAAACAAATAAAAGTGAAACAAAGATTTTTCAAACCAAATGTTCACTGCCCCATGTTCGACCCAACCCAAGACTTACTTTTCGAGTTTCGATTATAAGTTTTATTTGATTGATGGATTTTCTTGTGAATCGAACTATGATGACAGGTATCCAAACCTAAACCCTTTATGCGTGCGAATCCGCCGTCATCATTTTGGCGCCATTGCTAGTGAGGCAATGCTCTTTGGTTTTTCTCATGTTTTCTTGCTTACTTTAACTTTGTAGCCCACTTTGCTCCTTTCTTTCTGTGATTACAAGTACCCTTCCAAGGTGAGCCAATGCGGATAGATCAGAGTAAAGTGCAATTAAAGAGTTTTGTAAGTTTATCCCCACCACCCCGACCAAAGATTTCATTTCATGACACTAATAAGTCAAACCCAAATCAACTTAGGTGCTTTTTATAAACCCTAGGATAGATTTTGTTGTTTGTTTGCCACCTCCACCCACCTCATCCCCACATATAAAAAAAATACTCTTCTCTTGTGGGATTTACTGAAAGTGACAGATTAAACACCAACAACTTTCAACTTAAGGCACACCACTCCACTTTGATTCTACCACTTATCCAGGATCTGATCTATGGACCCGGTACACTTCAACTCAATACACATGAGTGAGTAGAAAATCTGAATAGGTTAAACATTTGTGTGCCCTAACTAAGTGGTACAACAGGACAATTGATTGAGTAGTTTGGGCCTTACCACTGAAGATAAAAGTCATTCATCAGTAGCTTGCCACTTAGGGTTAATCTTTAGGGCTGAACGACGCACTCCACATTATTTTTTGATTTCTAGAGGAATATATTATCACCAGTGCTTTCAAAACAAGGAGTGTTCTCTTAAACTTGATTGAATACATCTAAGATTAAACCCTAAAAGTTACTAAACAAGGTTAAACCCTAAAAGACACATCATAAAATAACCTTCTTTGAAAACCCTCGTTGTGCACGCACACACATTTGAATTGATCATTAAGGGTGCAACCCATCTAATGGGCCCATCGCATTCCAAGAGCACGATCATCCCAAGCCTAACTAAAACTGAGTAGACGTTAGCCTTAAGGATTGATTCGCTCTTCGGGATTTAGATTGAGAGTTTTTTTGATTAATCTACTTCTATTGGTCCATCTGATGTCCAGCTAGGGGAGTAGCATCAAATGACCATGACTAGGGGGTACACTAGGAATCAGATGTGCAAGGCAAAGGAAGAACCTTCTCCCCAGCCCCTCCCTCTAACTGGTTGGATTGGCCAAATAGAAGTAGACCAAATCATTTCTATCATCTTAAGATGGGTCCTGCGAGTCTGTAGGTCTTTAGGCTAACTCACCTAAGGATAGGGTTGATTACTTGTATTGCAGGGCTCCTTTCTTTCATCTGATTTCCCCTCCTATTATACCATGTATCCTTCCACATCGTACAATCATTTCCCATCCTACCCTCCTACCACCACATATGCCCAAGATGATTACTATCCCGACACAACTTATGATTACCCATCCACTAACCGGGATAACTGTAATTGGGGATACGATACTGGACCTCAGTTTTTAGGGCTTAACCCTGGTAAATAAGACTATGATTACTATCCTTCCCAAAGCTACAATGATTATAGATCTTCATCTTTGATGATCAAACCAAGCTGATCTACAATCAGGAAGGATATGATGATTATAACATCTACCCTCCCTAGTATTCCCCTGAATATAGGTCACCTCCATTCTTTGAACAACCCGAGACGACCTGGACCTGAGAACCTCAATATCTTGACTCCCCTAGAATGAACCCAAACCCACCCAACCCTGAACCGAACCATTCCGTTCAGGTGAACCAGGTCCAAGACAGGGTGTTGGCTAACTTGAGGAACACCATACAATCTTTAGAAGCTCAGCCAACACCATGCACTGAAGCATTGGAGCCTATGATCAAAATGATTAATGAACTTAATAGTTCTCTATTGGATTTGCTCCAAGATGTTATGGATAGGGGCCTAGGTGAGTTTCTACTTTGGAAATTATCAAGATTGAGGATGAAATTTGTGGTTGCCCTAGTCCAATCTTGGGATGATTCTCAAGATAAACCTCCTTCAGGAGAGCCAATGTCTAAACCCGCTTAGGCGCCTATCAGGGGGGACACCTATTCTGAGATCGGAGATGACCAGGTTGGTCTAGAGAAACCGATTTAGGATGAACCAATTACTTCACCCAAGATCCCTAAGCCAGGGAACGACGAAAATATATCTCCATGGACCACGAAAGGACATATGATTTTGAGACATATATAAATGAGGATCAAGAATTCTTTGAATCTGAGGGTGAAGAATCTTTAGGTGAAGTCTCACTTGAGCATAAGGAAGAGGATTTTAGTGAGATGAACGGGCTTGAGGAGCATGATGAACCTTTTGATAGCCTGATTATTGAAGATTATGATCATGTTGGGGCTGACTTGGATGATCCGAATCTTGATGATTCAATAAGTAGCCCCACACCTCAACCACACCCTGAAGAGCTAAATTATGATATTTTTGAGATCATCAGACCTAAGTCAATCTTCATTTAGCCACAATTGTTGGACTTAGGGTATTTTCGAAGGGGTGTGCAACAATCTGGAGGTCTTAGAAACATTGATTTTGTAGAATAGAAATGTGGAAATGAAAATCTAGGAGGCTAATTCTGAGGGAAACACAATTTTGGATCTAAGGTTTCCTACTGACCTAAAACTACTAACTTTTTACCAGGACCCTTACGATATCTTTGATGTGCAACCCAAGCATAGCATAATTGATTATATTTTTGAGCCAAATTCCACTTTGACAAATAGGCATAGTGATTTAGACTTACCCATTGTCGAACACTTTAGTCTTGGGTTGCATACCACCATATCACAGGCTCGGCACCGCAAATACATCAATCTTAGGTTCTAGGTGATTTTCATCCAGAACCTTAGAACCACTCGACCATGGGGCAAGGGTTTGCACCAAAACTTGGTCCACATCTGTGGACATCTTCTGCTGGTAGGTCTGAGGATTAATCTTTTGATTTTGATTCTGACCTGTACTTGTGAATTCTCAATTTCTTCTTTATATGTATTCTATGCCTACCTAAATGCATTAAATTTAGCACGTGTGTCTACTCTCTTCTTTCTGCGGAGCTAACTGGATTTTCAAAAAATTCAGGTGATATTCTGTTTACTCCACCCTTTCCATGTCTTTATTTTTACAATGAGGATATTGCATCATTTAGGCATGGGGGGTTGGATAAACCTGAAATCATTTTGTTAACTCCATGGAAATTCTTTTATTTTTCTTTTCTTAAAAGAAAAGAAAATAGAATTAGGAGAAGAGAACCTAGGCTTTTGGAAGTTATTAACTTTAGGAAATGATACTTTAGGACCTGAACACTTAGACTCTTTAGGTCTTTGGGCTTAATTAGCCCGAGTGACCACTCGAATGTGGACTTAGTCTTGAGTCCTCTCTAAGTAATTTTATTCTAATTTGACCAATAAATTGGGGTGATAAGTACACGACTTATCAACCCACCCTCTAATTTAAGGGGACTATAAGTCTAAGCATCAACACACTATTTGCACTTACTCACTTTTCAGCGGTTTCTTTAGAAATTGGGTAGCTAATGAACTTTCTAGGATATTATGGCTAGCAAGTTGTCGTGGATAACAGCTCATTGGCCGGTTGTCCAGAGCCTAGCTACTGGACCATACTCATTCTACTACTTTTAGGGAAATCTTAGATCAGGGAAGCCACCTACTTAAAAAAAAAATGATACTAAAAATTAAAAGAAAAAAAGAAGAAAAAGAATAGAAAAAGACAAAATAGAGAAAGGAGAAAATAAATGAAACCACACTTCACCGCACGAGTATAGCTGGCAAGTTACTGTGGGTAATATCCCATTGGCCAGTTGTCTAGAGCCCATCTCAAAAAAATCCACAAATAATTCCTAAAACACTTAGCGAAGAAGTGGGGAAGTAGAATAAACTAGGGAGATAAGCACCGGGTTCGCCCTTGTGTTGACCCCATAAAAATTTTTAAAGCAAGGAGAAAGCTACTATTTGGAACAATAAACCTTTAAGCAAAACTCTTAAGGTCACCTACAGTCATAGAAACCTAAAGTCCATTTTAACAGTCGCCTAGTGAGTCTTTCACTCTTTCACAAGATTCTTACCACTTAGAGTCCTTTTCAAGTCTTGAGTGGTTGGGTAGCCATAAAAAGTTATCCCGACACTCTCAAACTCCAAAAGTCCAAAAAATAAGAAAAGAAGAAAAATAAAAAAAAATGTACCATCCCTTTTCAAATAAGGCGAGGACTTGTGCGGTCTACATTATGGCAGACACTCGGGTATTGCTGAGTTTTCGTTGTTTAGGACCTTAGTTGAAAATTTCTATCGTTAATAAACAACTTAGGCCTAAGCAATTGAGTCCTAATTCTATTTTTATACATAGCATGTAGTTTAATTTTGCTAGGGACTAGCAAAAGATTGGCATGAGGGTATGATGTCGACACAATTATTGAGAATAAAGTGCCCATTCATGCATGTTCTTAGGCATAGATTTGCATTTCATATTATAAATATTACATAGCATGCATAATTTTACATTTAGAGTAGTTGTGTATATTTCAGGTTAATTGCATCCTTTCTATGGCCAATAGGGAGGAGATTTAATTTGGAGGCTCGAATTGATGATCTGACCATACGGATCTGATCAGCATGACGATCGGAGTCCAACGCCTCTGAAATCGCCTCGATCAAAGTCCCATAGCACCATATCTCGTCTGAGGAAAATCAACGGCTGAGGGACTAGGTGATGTAATTTGGAGCTTCAAACAAATTCGACGAAACGGATAGATTCAGGTCGAGGATCGCATTCTAACGGCATGAAAATCAAATCAATCTGACCTTTATAGCAGCCCCTAGAATGAAAAGAAGATGGATGACACAGATCGTGCCACGTGGCGCAACCCAGCACACCCATGCGTACGCATGCACCACCGCACGTGCATAGCAGCATGGGCACACGTGTGTGTGAGGAGGTACACACACTTAGAGCGTAGCAGGTACGCATAAGCGCACGCAAAGGCGCAACAACGGACGTGCAACAAGGGCACGTGGAGCACGTGCCAGCGCAATGGTTGGTGGGTGTGTGGGCTGTCTTCAGCGACATTTGTGGCGAACCTTCAATGACGTTTATGACAATCACTAAATGTCTTGCATACGAAATTGATCCTTTCCTCCACTATAAAAGGACCCCTACCCCTCCCATTTTTCTTCATCTCTTCCTTTATTCCTCTTACCACTTCCAAGTCTCTAGAGAGAGCTTGTCCAAAGCCTGGGATGCTCCTCTAGAGTAGAAAACCAAACATTTCCCCCCTCTCATCTCCATTTGTGGAGCATCTCACGGTCGTCCTCTCACCTCCCTTCAGGAAGAAGATCCTCAATGAAACGTTGTCCTGCCTCGCCCTCCATCCTCCAGCTCCATCCTCATTCATCCCACTCCTCACCACCTTCGTCCAGGCGACGTCAGAGTGAGTCATCCTCCAAGCAACCATTAAGGGGGATTCTTCTCATCTCCATCTATCTTTACCACTTTCTTGTGTAGTTTTCCTACTTTCCTAGTTGTAACAAACATTTGCTTCAAAATATATGGTTGTTTCTCTCTCTCTCTTTCTTTTATATTTTGCAAGTAGATTAGCTAGATAAAATTTCATCGACCTAATCTCTTGCCCCATTAAAAATACAAAAAAATTATAAAAGATAAAAAAATGAGAAAAAATAAATAAAAATGAATTGCGGACTTTTCAAACCAAATGTTCACTTCCCCGTGTTTGACTCGAGACTCACTTTTCTAGTTTCGGTTATAAATTTTATCTAATCAATAGATTTTCTCACAAATTGAACTGTGATGATTGGTTTTCCAACCCTAAACCCTTTATGCATGTGAAATCTGACATTATCAAGCTCGCACCAAAAGTAGGGTTCCGAATTTCTATTGCTCCATGAGGGAAGGCATTGATAACAACTTACGGCCCATTCCAGCAAGACTTGAGATTTCCAGGAAATACTTTATGTCTAGAATTGAAAAACCATACCCACTGGTTGGGCTTAAAGGTCTTTCTAACAATGTGCTTATCATGGAAGACCTTTGTATGCTCTTTGTAAGCTTGAGACATTTCGTAGGCTTCATTGCGAAGCTCCTCAAGCTCACTTAACTCCAGCATGCATTCCTTTCCCGCTTTATCCAGATTTAAGTTAACGTTTTTAATAGCCCAATAAGCTTTGTGTTATATTCAATGGGAAGGTGACATGCTTTTCCTTACACAAGATGGAAAGGAGACATGCCTAAGGGAGTTTTATACGCTATTCTGTAGGCCCACAGAGCATCATTCAATTTTTTTCGACCAATCCTTATGCCATGGAGCCATCCTCCCACATCCATTTTGGCAAAACATCGCCTCCGTTTCCTTGCCTCCATTCTAGAGCCTCGGTGAAGCATTCCTCTACCCAGCATCCTCTTACATCTCACCTCCATCGTGCCGCATCTCACCACCTTCATCCAAGCTTCCGCCAGGCACCGTCGTCTCGTCGAATAGCCAATTTGAGAGATTTCTTCTCACCCCTATCTCTTTTATGCTTTCGTAGATTATTGTAATAAACATTGGAGTGATATCATATTTGTTCCATCTCATTTTGCGAACATATCTTGCTTGTCTTTTTATTTCAAAAACACAAAAATAGCAAAACCTCAAAAATACCAAAAAGAAATAAAATGAAGCGTGATTTTCAAACAAAGTAAACGTCACCTCCCTATGATTGACCAGAGACTCCCTTGGAGTTTCGGTTATAAATTGTATTTGATAGACGCATTTTGTGAGCTACTATGATGGGTCCTCCAAACCCTAATTTTAATTCACGAAATACGAATGATCATTTTGGCATCATTTCTGTGGAGGCAATGGAATTTACTTTCTTGTTTTCTATTCTTCTTTGCATTTACATATTATTAACCCTGCTTATCTCTGATCTACTGTCTTGCAGGTACCCTACCATGGAGATCCAAGTGCAGTAGACCAGAGTAAAGTGTGGGTAATGTAATTTGTAAGCGCCCCCCCCACAGTCCCCCCCACTAGTTTCATTTAGCCACAGTCATAACCAAGACCTAATTTACTTATGTGTTTGCATGAACCCTAGGATAGAATTCGCTTGTCTTGTTTGCCACCTCCACTCATCTCACCTTCGCATATAAAAAAGAAAAAGATACTTTTTGTGGGATGAATTAACATACACACTTTATACACCCACATTTGAGGCACATAACCTAACTTGATTTTTATCTGCACAACCAGGATTCCGACCTATGGAATCGGTACACACAAATCAACACATAAAGGAGTGGAAATCAATCTAGGTTAATCATCTCTGCGTGCCTAATTGGTGGTGCATCTTGGTCACTTGATTGAATTGTTTGGACCACTCCACCCAATTTAAAATTGATTCATTTTGTAGTTGCCCCGTAGGATTCAATAATTATGTCAAGCCAGGCACTCTATATTTCTTCTTGATTTATAAAGAAAAAACACTTGAACTCTTGGTTTGCCTCATGAAAACTTGTTTGAATACATGTAATATTTGAATCCTAAAAGCTACTAAGCAAGATCTGAATCTTAAAACTCACTTCATCCTCAATAATCTTGCTTGAAAACTTCTTGGTTGTGCACATACATACGCTCTCAAATAAATCATTTAGGCCAAAACCCATTAAGGGCCCATCACATTCCAAAAGCACCAATATTCCAAGCCTAACTAAAATTTATTGGATGTTGTACCTAAGGACTGCTTCGCTCATCGGGATCTAGATAGAGATTGTTCATGATTAACCAAATTATAGTAGTCAATCAGATGTCTAGCTAGGGGAGTAGCATCAAACAACCATGGTTGGGGGGTACACTAGGAACTAGAGGTGCAAGTTAAAGGAAGAACCTTCTCCTTAGTCCCTCGTCTTAATTGGTCAGATTGCTTGGATGCAAGTGGAGTAAATCGTCCATAATCTTAGGACGGATTCTGAGAATCTGTAGACCTTTAGGCTACCCAACCTAAGGACAGGCTTGTATTTTTTGTGTTGCAGGGTTCCTTCACTTTCTCGTCCTTTCAACTTCCTTCCAGTGTATGCTTGGAAGGAGGCCATTGAACAATAGATTGGAAGGACCTTTAAACCATTCATGGAGGTGGAGGTTGAGCTATACTCAAGCAGATCCCATGGCTTATCAACAACCACCTCCCCTGCCCCCAAACCAGCAAGAGTTGATTCAGAGGCAGTTGGAAGAATTGCAGCAGATGCAGCAAAGGGTTCAACGAATGCAAGGTTAGGATGCTCGGCCATTGAAGGATTTCTATGATCCTTCAAACTATGGGGAATGTCCTGACATCATGATTCCCGTCGGGGACATAGAAATCAAGCCTCAAGTCTGAAATTTGATTAAGCATTTCTACGGGCTTGGATCGGAGGACCCATTCCAGCACTTGGAGGATTTGACCACTTTGGTTCAGACCACCAGAGCAAGGAATGTGAATGAAGAGCAAATGATTATGAGGCTCTTTCCCCACTCTCTCAGGGATAAGGCTGCACATCGGTACCAAACCATTAGAAGGCTGATAGAAACATGGGCTGCTCTTAAGTCAGCTTTCCTGAAGAAATTCTTCCCAATCGGATGGACAATGCCTTGCGACGAGTGATTACCACTTTCACCCAGCGACTAGAGGAGCCATTTCATGGTGCCTGTGAGTTATTCCAGGAACTTTTGAGGAAGTGTCCACACCATAAGGTGCCAAAATGGTAACTCATGTAGATTTTCTATCACGGTTGGTTAAACAACTCCGTAATCACGTGGATGCCTCCTGCAGAGGTAATTTCCTCAACAGGATGCAGATAGTGCATATGACCTTTTTGAGGAAATGAGTGAGAACTCAATTAATCACGCTTCCATGGATGCATTCAACCAGTCCCAACAACCCAGGTCAAATGTTAATGAGATCCAGGATTCTCATTCATTTGGAATGGAATTGATTTGTAATGAGCTTGATAAGATGGACTTGGTTGCTAAAAGAATGGAAAAATGGATGTCTGGGAATTCGGGAAACAGAACTACACCCACTTAATCCCAGAATTCGGGATTTCATTCCTCATGAGCTCCCACGGGGCAGGAGTTTGTGAACCAACTTGAATCGGCTCAACCTATGAGCCAAGATTTCTCGAAACTTTATGGCTTCCAAATTGGGGCCTTTGATCCCAATTTTTCTGATCCTTCCTTCTCTCCATCCTCACCCTATGAGGATGCGTATGCACTACAAGAGAATTATAGGCCCAAACTGTATTCCAACACTTATAACTCAGGTTGGAGGAACCACTCTAACTTCTCCTGGAAAAGTCAGGGGCAATAGACCCAAACACGACCCAGCAACTATGCATCTCAAAGTCTTATGCGTCAGGGTCAAGTATACACCAAGTTGCTCCTGAGACCGGTTACTCAGCCACCTTGGAATGCCCAACAATATGCAGGGCTGGGTGATTTAAATCGGCATATGTTAGAGATGCAAGGGTCCATCTTCAGCTTATGCCACAAATGAAGACATCATTGGATAACTTGCAATCTGGGCATATTGCTAACACCCGACAACCCAGATCTCTACCACCCCAATCCATACCCAACCCCTCGCAATGTGCAAAATCCGGGCAATAGAGCCCAAGGGTACGGGAATCAAAGGGACCCACACATGCATGCTCAGGTGGTTGAGCATGGTTCCTCCTCTTCTTCTTCTTCTGGTTACGTGACAAACCAAGGCCCTCCAATCTTCATTAACCCACCTTAAGACCCAAACCCTTACACCTCTACAAACTCCATCACCTTGAGAAGTGGGAAGCAGACTTAGGACCATGAATTACCTTCTAGAAGCCAAAACCCAGGGGAGATTGAGAGAGAGGAGGAGATTGAAGAAGACAATAAGGCCCAGGGACTAGAAATTGAAGATACCATCCACATCCCATTCAGTGTAGCCCTATTGAAAACTAGGAAGAAGAAACCTTAGATAACAACGAGGAGCTCCTGAATTTATTTAAGAGTGTAGAGATCAATATTCCTCTCCTCGATGCTATTAAGCACATCCCGACTTACGCTAAATTTTTGAAAGAACTATGCACCCAAAAGCATAAGCCTAGAGAACCCACTCTGAGGAAGGTGATTCTCTTTGAGGAGGCAAGTTCTGTCATCCTGCATCACCTTCCTCAAAAGAAGAACGATCCAGGTGCCCCCTTGATTTCATGTGTTATTGGGGAATGCACTTTTGGTAGGGCACTATTAGATCTAGGTGCATCCATCAACCTAATCTGGACTTATCTTTATGAGAGGTTTGGGTTAGGTGAACTTAGGCCAACCTCAGTAATGCTACAATTAGCTTGCCACTCGATCACTATACCGAAGGGCATTATTGAGGATGTAGCCATCAAGGTCAAGGATTTCTATTTTCCCAAAGATTTCCTAGCACTTGACATGGATGTACCTAATGATTTGTGGAACACACCCATCATTCTGGGGAGCCTGTTCTTAGCTACCGCCAAGGCTAACATAAACTATAAGAGTTGTAGTATGGAGATTTCCTTTGGGGATAGGAAGCTAACTCTTGATATTTTTAACGTGATAAGAGGATTTGAGGATTGTGGATTAATTGAGGAGCTTGAGGATCATGATTTTTGGACTTGTATGATGATCAGTGCAATCGAGGACACCACCAGCTTTAGCGAACCCAACCCACAACCCTCTGTGGCAGACCTGCCACATCCTGAAGAGGCTGTTGATTTTGTTCATTCCTAGCCTCTTCCATTGGATCGTCCTAATGAATCTTCATCAGCATCCTCCCTACGTTCTATACTAAACCTTGGTCAGCTTGAATTGAAACCATTGCCTAAAAATTTGAAATATGAATTCTTAGGACCTGAGAATACGCTTCCTGTGACTATTAGTGATGATTTGACTAAGGGGTAAGAATTGAAGTTGATTAAGGTCCTTAAGAACAATAAGGAGGCAATTGGTTGGACCATCCATGACCTTAGGGGGATCAAGCCATCTTACAGTAATCACCATATTTTTATGGAAGATGGATCCTACCCTTCTCGTAAAATACTAAGGGGACTAAACTCGAATATGCGAGAATTGGTCAAGAAGGAGATAATCAAGTTGCTCGATGCTAGAATTATATACCCAATCTCGGATAGTTTGCGGGTTTGCCCCGTTCAGATTGTACCCAAGAAGGCAGGAATAATTGCTACAACTAATGAGAAAGGGGAAACATTCACCACTCGTTCAGCTTCTGCTTGGAGAGTCTGTATTGACTACAGGAAGCTGAACATAGCCATCAAAAAAGATCACTTTCCCTTAGCATTCATCGATCAAATCCTAGAAAGTTAGCTGGGCAAAATACTTTTGCTTCCTGTACGATTATTTGGGATATAACCAAGTCCCTATCCATCCCGAAGACCAGGAAAAGACAACTTTCACCTATCCTTGAGGAACCTTTGCATTCCGTAGAATGCCGTTCGGGCTTTGCAATGCACCTACGACATTTCAAAGGCACATGCTGGCCATCTTTTCTGACATGATGGGAGATTGTCTTGAGGTGTTCATGGATGATTTCTCCATTTTCGAAGATTCTTTTCAGTCCTGCCTAGCTAACTTGGAATTGATCCTTCAGAGATGCATCAGGACACGACTAGTCTTTAGCTGGGAAAAGAGACACTTTATGACATGGGAAGGTAATGTCCTGGGTCATGTGGTCTCTAATCGAGTTATTAAGGTTGATAAAGCTAAGGTGGATGCTATCTATAGACTTCCTCCACCCACATTCACAAAACAGATCTGCTCTTTCCTTTGGCATGTAGGTTTTTATAGAAGATTCATCAAGGACTTCTCGAAGATTTCTCGACCCTTGAGTAACCTTCTGGTCAAAGACACGCCGTTCGAGTTTGATGAATCATGCCATAAGGCATTTGTTTTGTTAAAAATGGAAGTCACTTGTGCCTTGGTGTTGCAACATCATTCTGGATAGCCCCATTTGAGATTATGGCAGACGCATCTGACTATGCCGTCAGGGCTATCTTGGATTAGAAGATTGAGAAAAAGCCCTCTGTGATCTACTACGTTAGGACTCTAGAAGAGGCCAAGAGGAACTACACCATTACTAAAAAAGAATTGCTAGCTGTAGATTTCACTTTAGAAAAATTCAGGGCTTATCTTTTAGATTCTCGTGTCATCATTGATACCGACCACTCGACCTTGAAACATTTCTCGGCCAAAAAGGATGCCAAGCCCTGGCTTATCCACTGGATTCTGTTACTTCAAGAATTTGATCTTGAAATCTGGGATAAAGCCAGGGCACAAAATGTTGTGGCGGATCACCTCTCGGGATTCCTAATTGATTCTCCTCATCCGGATATCCCTATTTTAGACACTTTTCTGGATGATACTGTCCATACAGTCTCGGGCATCCGAACCCCCTAGTTTGTGGATATCATCAATTATTTGGCCGTTGGTCAAATCCCCCAGGATTGGACAAAACAACAGTGGGACAGACTGGTGTTTGGGGCCAAATATTATTTTTGGGATGATCCCAAGCTGTACTGCATCGGTGCAGACTAGATTATTCGTCGATACTTCCCAGAAATTGAGTTCCATAGTATACATGAGTTCTGCCATACATCTGCATGTGGTGGACACTTTTTCGAGTAAAAGACGACAGCAAAAATCTTGCAATCCAGATTCTATCGGCCATCATTATCTAAAGATGCCCAAGAATTCTCGAAGTCATGCTCCTGATGCTAGACACTCGAGAATATGGCAAAGAGAGACATGATGCCCCTAAACCAAATACTTTTCATCAAAATTTTTGACATTTAGGGTATCGACTTCATGGGACCCTTCCCTCCTTCATTTGGACACCAGTATATTCTGGTCGTTGTTGATTACGTGTCCAAATGGATTGAGGCAATCCCCACTCGGACCAATGACCATAAGGTGGTCATCGATTTTGTGAAGAAGAATATCTTCAGTCGATTCAGGATTCCTCGGGCGATTACTAGTGATGGTGGCACACATTTCACTCACGCCCAGTTTTGGAATTTACTAGGGAAATGTAGGGTGAATCAATAGATTTCCACACCCTACCACCCTCAGACGAATGGACAGGTCGAGGTCTCCAATCAGTAGATCAAAAACATTTTGAAGAAAATTGTATGGCCTAATAGGAAGGATTGGACCCAAAAGCTAGATGATGCTCTTTGGGCCTACCGTATGGTTTACAAAATGCCTATCGGTATGTCTCCGTGCCATCTGGTGTTTAGTAAGGTGTGTCACTTACTCATAGAGTTAGAACACTAGGCACTTTGGGCCATCAAGAAATGTAATTTTGACCTAGAGTTGGCCGGGAAGGCCAGGAAACTCCAACTATCTGAGTTGGAGGAGCATAGAAATGATGCCTATGAAAATACCAGAATCTATAAGGCAAGAACCAAAGCTTTCCATGACCAGATGATTTAACGTAAGAGCTTTGAGCCGAACCAGAAGGTCTAGCTTTTCGATTATCGACTGAAGCTCTTCCCTGGCAAGCTTAAGTCTAAGTGGGATGGCCTATTTGTTATTGAGTGGATTTTCCCTAAGTGGGTCGTTGAAATCTCTGACCCATAAATGGGTAATTCCTCCAAGGTCAACGGACAACATCTCAGACCCTTTGTTGACCATGTGCCCCCTAAACCCATCTTAGACAAGGTTGCTCTTAGCTTACCCTAACCATCGTGGGCCGATCATCACCTAGTTGAAGGCACTAAACTTATCACATGTGAAGACTGTTCCATGCTAACCAGAATCTCACGGAAACAATGTGCTATTCTTCCACTTCTACTCTCCTGCATCCTTTCATTTTTAACAATGAGGACATTACATTAGCTAAGCATGGGGGGGTGGATTTCATAATCTTTTTGTCAGCCATAACATTAATTTCCTATTATTCTCAACAAAAAAAGAAAAAAGAATTAAGAGATGAGAACATAGGAATTAGAAGTTGCAAACTTTATGAAGTGATACTTTGGAACCAGAATACTTAGACTCTTCGGGTCTTCGGGTTTAATTAGCCTAGGTGTTCACTCGAATGTGGACTTAGTCTCTAGTCCTTGCCAATTCAATTTCATCTTTAATCTAGTAAATAAATTGGGATAATAAGTACACGACTTATCAACTTTCCCTCTGATTTGAGGGGATTTTAAGTCTAAGCATCTACACACTATTCGTACTGACTCAGTTTTCGGTGGCTTTACGGAAATTGGCTAGCTAATGAATTGTCTAGGGTGGTATGGCTGGCAAGTTGTCATGGGTAATAGCCCATTGGCCGGTTGTCCAGAGCCCAACCACAAGATCATTCTCTTCATACTGCCTTTAGGTAAATCTTAGATCAAGGAAGCCACCTACTTAAAAAAAAAGGAGAAAACAAAAAAAAAATAAAAACCACACTTCACTGCACGAGTCTAGTTGGCAAGTTATCGTGGGTAACAGCCCATTGTCCTGTTGTCCAGTGCCTAGCTTACAAAAATGCACAATAATTCCCAAAACACTTAGGGAAGAAGCGGGGAAGTAGAATAAATCGGTGAGATATACACTGGATTCGCCCTTGTGTTGACTCCATAAATAAAAGAAGAAGGGAGAAAGCTCCATTCGAAAAGATAAACCTTTAGGCATGGTTACCTAAGGTTGTACAAACCCGAAGTCCATTTTAACGGCCACCTAGTGAGTCTATCACCCTTTCATAAGATGCTTAGCACTTAGAGTCCTTTTCGAGTCTTGGGCTGGTCAGGTAGTCGTAAAAAATTATCCCGAAACTCTTAAACTCCAAAAGTCCAAAAAAAATTATAAAAGAAGAAAAAGAACAAAAGAAAATGTATCTTCTCTTTTCAAATAACGCGAGGGCTTGGGTGATCTGCATTCTGGCAGACACTCGGCACTATCGAGTTCTTGTAATCAGGTCTTGTGTTGAAGTTTTCTAAAGCAACCAACAAATCATGGGTAAGTGATCAAATCCTAATTATACTTTTATACATATCATATAGGTTAATTTTGCTTGGGACTAGCAAAAAGCAAGCATGGGGTATGATAAACATGCATGAAATCATCATAAAATGCTTATTTATGTTAGTTTCCAGGCTTAGCATTACATACATGGTAGAAATAATGCATAAGCATCCATTGCATTACATTTGGGATAATTGTATATTATGTACATTAATTCTTTCGTCTTACATGGCCAAGAGGCAGTGCAACATCTTTACGGGCTTTGGATGAAGAATCCAACCATACAGATGGATTTAGAGCGATGAACGCAATCTGTCAACGCGAAAATCACCTCGATCAGAGCTCCATAGCATCCTCTGTAAGGAGAAGAAAATGGACTGTCTAGACGGTACCACTTCATGCCATCCAGACTGCCATACAAGAACCACGACCTCCCCAACTTCACTCATGGAGTGATCCCAGCCGTTGGATCTCAATCCAATGGCCGAGGGGTGCTCTACATTACTCAGCCTCAAGCATCTCAAGGAAGGCTCCATCACGACCATTGGATCTTCATTTAATGATCGAGACGCGTGACCTTATTGCCCTCCACACGACTATCTTTCTCTTTGGCCAAATGATGAAGCACCCAATTCATAAAGCAAAGGCACGGGTTCAAGACTCAGGGACCCCCAAATTAGCAAATGGGGTGCACTAGCCAGTGCGCACGTGCAGACACGCACGCACAAGCCCGCGCACTGCATCGTAACAGTAGCACAGCATGAGTAGCACATAGTAGTGCAATGCCAGCATGCGTGCACGACACGTAGCGTGATGGGTGTGCAAGAACAGCAATAGCGGGCATGAGTTGGCACGGACCTTCAACGACAGCCTGAAGGGGCCTTTAGTTACGCTTGCAGCCGTCACTAATTGCCTGTAGGAGTGAGGATAGCTGTAGGTTTGAGCAGAGAGGGTACAGTATTCGATGACAACTGCATGGGTCTTTAGTGACGCTTGCAGTTGTCATTACAATGCTCTACACGAATTTCTTCCTCTTCCCTCCACTATAAAAGGA
Source organism: Thalassia testudinum (assembly GCA_037157565.1). NCBI lineage: Eukaryota > Viridiplantae > Streptophyta > Magnoliopsida > Alismatales > Hydrocharitaceae > Thalassia > Thalassia testudinum. Next base: position 152,106,266 of record JAZHRO010000024.1, read on the forward strand.
CTCCTACACCTCCATTCTTCACCATCTCTACCTACTCTTCTCCTAAGCTCTAGTGGCCTACCAAAGCTCCATTAGAGCTTACTCTCAAGCTCCAAAGGCCTCCTATTAGTGTAATATTCCTATCTCCCACCAAATATTCATCCTTCACCCCACCACCTTCATAAGTTGCCTTGGAGCCGTCCTCCCACCTCCATTTTGGTAGAAGATCACCTCCATCTCCTCACCTCCATTCCAGAGCCTTGGTGAAGCATTCCTCTACCCAGCATCCTCCTGCATCTCACCTCGATCGTCCCACATCTCACCTCCTTCATCCAAGCTTCCGCCAGGCACCGTCGTCTCACCGAACAGCCGATTCGAGAGATTTCTTCTCACCCCTATCTCTTTTATGCTTTTGTAGATTATTGTAATAAACATTGGAGTGATATATCATATTTGTTCCATCTCATTTTGTGAACTTATCTTGCTTGTCTTTTCATTTCAGAAACACGAAAATAGCAAGACCTCAAAATACCAAAAAGAAGAAAAAAGAAGCGCGATTTTCAAACAAAGTAAACATTGCCTCCTTGTGTTTAACCTGAGACTCCCTTGGAGTTTCGGTTACAAATTATATTTGATAAACACGTTTTGCGAGCTACGATAACGAGTCCTCCAAACCCCGATTTTAATTCACGAAACACAACTGATCAAATATCCAAGTTGGGGATTGGGTATAGGATAGGTAGACTAGGGTTATGGATAGTAGGATAGTTCTGGGGATAGGTTGCATAGGGAAATGGATAATGCTATCCATGTTTTCATCTTTTGAGCTTAGATATCCCGGCTCTGAGCTAGTGTGGGGATACGTACTTGGATGGGGTTGTCCTAGGGTTTTGAGGTTAGGGTTATGCTAAATCTTCTCATTCTTTTCCTTTATTCCTATTCTAGGTAGACAATCCTTCTTTCTTTCTTTCTTCCAACTTATGTCTTTATTCTTTATTCACAAAATCCAACTTAGCTCTGGTACAACTATTGCTCCTATCCAACTTTATTTCATCTAGAATAGCTTCTAATCTTCTAATGACCTACAAACACGAATAAACCATAATTAGCATAGAGAAAATGGTATTATAACATATGGAGCTAAATAAAGAAATGCATGATATGCAATTTATGAATCCACTATTCACAAGTTAAACTAGATTTTAACATAATTCAGGTTAGTTAAGTCCTATGATTGTTGTGCAATCAACAAGTGCTAAGTTTTTCACCTTTAACTAGGTGTAAACCCAATGAAATGCAAGTGGAGCTTGTAACAATCTCCAACAAGACCCAAGAAGTGTGGGTAAAGATTTTTTTTTTTTGAAACAACAATGAAAGCTAGAGTACTACGATAACGATCAGGGAGAGAAATTTATTAATATATAAAAGAAAAGGTTACAAAATAGAGTCCCATAAACGTATGAGGGACCAGCATGCATTTACAATTTGTTCCACACATATTGGCCTCTCTTGAAATAAAAACTAGCTTCTCGCTCTCCAAAGGCACCACACCGCTGTCGCCATATTTATGTGCACTTTATCCTTCATCAGAATTCTTTTCCATAATAAGTCCCACATGGGTAGTGGCTCCCCACAGACTCTCCTCCAAACTGTATCCATGACCACGCACGATGAGAATATATGCCTGGAGCTGTCAGTAAGAAGACCACAAAGCAACCATGACTGTATCGCCACCCCCATCCTTCTGTGTCTGAGGTTTCCAATGTCTAACCTATCTCTCCTACATAGCCATAAAAGGATGTGTACCTTTGTTGGGAATTTCAAGAGACATATTTTTCTTGATATTAGACCTACCTCCTCCGAGATTGCCAAAAATTTGATCTTGTCGTATGCACTAGCTGGGGTGAAGACCCCCTTCTATCTGTGGTGATCCTTAATTCTAGCCATCGGATTGAATGCCTTCTGGTTTAGCTGTAGCCTTGCCTTTTCCTCCCATGTTCTTATGCCATCTCTGTTCTATTCAGTCCCTTCAATCCTCCAGGATTTATCAGATTCAAACCAACAGCAATTGACAGGAACCCACTTATCTTCTGCAGCAGCGTATGCCCTTGGATATGCATTTTTGAGCACCCACAAAGTTGACCCTCCTTCTACCAGAAATTGAAAGACCTACCATCACCTAAGACTAGTTGAAATAGCTGCCTGTTATTCCCCATGGCCTATACCCCCGACGCCTAAAAGGGAGTTGGTCTAATTGGGTGGAGTCTGTTCAGCAGATTATGCAGCTTGCCATAGCTATCATTGTTGAATGTGCGAGTTGCTAAGCTAACGTGTTTGGTTTTGAAAAACCTGTTGTCGTAGTATGAAAGCGAAGAACTCGAGTTCAACAAATAAAATTTATACCGGAATGAAAATCCCGAGTCGAACACAGGGTGGCGAATGTTTGATTTAAAAAAATGCATTTGAATTATTTGTCACGAAGTAAATTAATTGATTAGAACTATCCAACTATTTACAATAAATAGGAGAGAGAATAAGAGAGAGAATAATACAAACAAAAATCAAAAGAGATATAGAATGCACATGGAATTCATTATCTAAAGGATTGTTCATTACACTAAATATTACGATAAGAAAGTGGGAAAATGATTACACTAGAAAGCAGCAAATCTACTCTAGAAAGCAGTAAAAAGAATGGGGAGAGAGATATCCTCCTCGATGGTCGCTTGGAGGTTGAGCCGGACGGGATGATGCCTAGACGAAGGAGGATGGAGTAGGACGAAGGAGGACGAAGTGGAAGAATGGGAGTGGGGCAGCATGTCGTCGTCGTCGTGGGATCCGCTTCTGAAAGCGGACGAAAAATTGGCTTTATCTTGCGAGAAGCATCCTGGGTGTGGGACAAGCTTCTCTTGAGCTTTAGAGAGGGAGAGAAGAGAAGGAAGGGATGAGAATTTCATATGGAGGGGGTCTCCTTTTATTGTTGCAAGGAGTTGGGGCAATTTGGTCATTACAACTATAAAAACATTAATTCAGGACCCTCAGTGATGGATAAAACCGTCGCTAAAGCTCCGAACGTGAGCATAGTGGGCGGTGCGCACATGCCCACTCGCCTTCCGCTCCTCAACACATGTTCATGTACTTTAAATCTCGGCCGTTCGATTGCGATATCGAACTGCTGTGATGTGTCCATCGCCCGCCTCAGTCGCGAGCCTCATTGCGTGTGATGCCGCATCTTCGCCGCGCGTCTAATAGCGTGTGAGCGCTATGAGGCACGCACAGCCGTTCGATGACGATCCAGCGCTCCTCGCGCTCGTTCGCCCACACCCTGCGATTCGACCGCACGTTTGAAGGCGACCGAGCACCTTATCCACTATGCTGCGCACGTGGATGGGCAGGCAGCCGAACTTTTGAACATGCTATCAAGACCGTTGGATCAAGATCCAACGGCCCAGATCGCGCGTTGGATTTTCTTTGGACAGGTAGCGGCGGTCCTGAGGGCCAGTTGGATGGTTGAGATGGTTCCACGTGGCGCCATCTTGGTCGTCCATCTTCTAGATGTTGTAGATGGCGCCACGGGTGTCGGATTGAGTCGATTTTCATGCCATTAGGCTACGATCGTCGGTCCGAATCTATCTGTGAGATCAGATTTTTCGTCTGAAGTGTGGATTCACACCATCTTGGCCCTTGATCTTCTAGGGTTCCCTGGTCACTATCTGATGCTACTGATGTCTGATTAGTGCGATCTTGGAGTCGTTGAACTCCAATCGTCGCCCTAATCACATCTATACGGTTGGATCTTTGATCCGAGGCCCCCATAAAACATTTTCCTTGTCCATGAACATAAAAGGAGATAATTAACCTCCATTTTATTCAAACTACTCTAAATGCATGATGATGCATTATGCTGTATTTATAGCATGCAATGCAATCCTATGCTTAAGAACATGCATAAGTGGATATCTTAAGTAGTGTAAACATGTTTACATCATACCCCCATGCCTATCTTTTGCTAGTCCCTAGCAAAAACTATATGCTATTTATAAATGAATCAGGTTGGATTATTTGGGCATGAGTTATTTTCAATCATTAAGAAAATGTCTACTTTGTATCTGAACTTTCAGAGACACAACAGTTCCCGGGTATCTGCAAAAATGCAGACCGCCTCAAGCCGTTGCTTTATTCAAAGAAAATTTTATTTTTCTCTTTTTCCACACTTCTAATTTTTTTGGATTTTGAAGTTTTAGTGTTCAAGAGTGGCTTTCTACAGCCATTCAACTCACCCATGATTTGATGAGAACCCTAAGTTCTAAGCATCTCATTGTGAATGTAATAGACTCGTTGACCGGCAGTTAAAACAGACTTCGGATTTCTTCACCTCTAGGTGACCTAAAAGAGAATTCTACCTAAAGGTGTATCTTTACAACCGGTAGCTTTCTCCCTAATTTTATTTTTTATTTTATTTTTTTTTATGGGGTCAAGACAAGGGTGAATCCAGTGTATATCTCCCCAATTTATCCTACTTCTCCACTTCTTCCAAAGTGTTTCGGGAATTTTCAGTGCATTTATTGAGTTGGGTTCTGGACAACTGGTCGATGAGCTATTACCGCCGACAACTTGCCAGCCATACTCATGCGGTGAAGTGTGGCTTATTTATTTTTTTCTTTTCTCCTCTTTTTTTTTTGTTTTTAAGTAGGTGGCTTCCCTGGTCTAAGATTTTACCTAAAGGTGGCAAAAAGAGAAAGGTCCAGTGAGTGGGCTATGGACAACATACCTATGGGCTGTTACCTACCATAACTTGCCAGCCATATCACCCTAGAAGGTTGATTAGCTACCCAATTTCCGTTAAAATCGTTGAACAACGAGTCAGTGACAAGATAGTGTGTAGATGCTTTAGGCTTAGAGTTCCCTCAAATCAGAGGGCTGATTGATAAGTTGTGTACTTATCACCCAAACTTATTTACTCCAATTAAAATAGAATTCAGATGGTGAGGACTCGAGAAACAATGCACATTTTAATGGATACACGGGTTGATTAAGTCCAAAGACCAGAAGGGTGTTTGTGTTTAAATCATAATGTAGTATTTCCTATGATTGAAAATTTTCTTAACCCCAAGTTCTCTTTCCTAATTCCATTTTTTTTTCATAATAAACAAAAATGAAACAAATCTACGGAGCTAACGAATAAATTCAGAGATGAATATCCATCCCCCCATCCCTATCTAATGCAATGTCCTCATTGTATTGAAAAGACATAAAACAGAGTGGATGAGCATAGAAAGCACCTGAACTACGTGAATGTCAGGTCTGCTCCGAGATGAAAACTAAAAAGAACTGTATACATGCTAAATTTAGTTCCATCAGCTAGGCACACTATACAAAGAAGAGAAATAAAGAATTCACAGGTGCAAGTCAAAATCATATTAAACATAAGAAACTCCTGACCTGTCAGCAAATGTCCACAGATGTAGACCAGATTGTGGTGCAGACCCATACCCCATAATCAAGAATATCTTAGGTTCTGGATAAAAGTTACCCAAAACCTAAAATTAGTATGCAAGCGGGGTCAGGCCTACGATTTTTGAGGATGCAACCCAAGACCAAAAATTTGGGTTACAGAAAATTCAAGCTCTAAAGGATAAGCAATGATTGTGTGCTTGGGTTGAACATCCTCAGAACAGATGTCGTAAGTGTCCTGGTTTGATGGTTTCAGTTTAATAGGAACCCTTCTACTCAGTCTTCTATTTCCTCCGGAACTAGCTTCCCAAATTTGAACTTCACGGCTCCTATCCTCCTCATTCAGCATGTCAATTTCCGGGACCTCTTGCATATTAATCACCCCATCTGAAATCTCCAAGTCTAAATGATGTGGCTAAATCAGAATTGACTTGGGTCTAATTATCTCAGAAACAAAATCATCGATAAGCTCAATGGGGTGTAATTGACAATCAAGGTATTGAATTGAATCCTCTAGAAAATGCAATTATGAATCTGTAATGTGAGCCCTAATAAGATTAGTTTCCTCAATTATTGGGCTATCAAATGATCTATCAGATTCCTCAAGCCCCATCATCTCATAAAAATCGTGTTCTGTAAACTTCAGTGAGACTTCGCAACTTGAATCTTCACCATCAAAATCTAAGAAATCAAGATCCGTATTAATGTATGTCCCAAAATCATCTGTCACTTTCTGTTCCAAGGAGACATATGTTTTCTCGTACCTTGGCTGTAACGACCCGGTTCCCGAGTCCCTACGAGACACGAGAACCGGACCGACTCGACTAATCCCAAGACCTAGTCGTCCAACGAGGAAGTAACCAAAAGACAGTAAAATAAACCACATTCAGCATGAATATAACTAACAGTAAGAAAGTACAGCAGTAAGGAAAGAAACTACTACAGTAGGTACCACCACAACAGTAGAACAACATTTATCATATAACACGAACTGCAGGTAAAGAAAGTACAGCGGAAACAAAAACACTCACTAGAACAGAAACAAAAGAGGTACAAAAGACTGTGGTAAACTCTACTGGACCCTACTCGGCCCAGCGTCCTCTGCAGCCGCTGACCCTGGCTGCTGAACACCTGGTCCTGAAAAAGGTAACGAGTGTAGCACGTCAGCAAAACGCTGAGTAGAGTGGAAAACTAACTAAAGACAACAGTAGAGTGTACAGTAGCTGTTATGTTCTATTACTTCCTTTATTCACATCTTTCAATTTTTTTTTTCACTATTCCATTTATTTCTCAGATCCTTTACTTGATCTCGAATGTCCTCGTGGGAACGATCTTGATTGCAGTCTTTTCCAAAAGTAGAAGTAGCACTTGGTGCTCTCTTGGCCGGGAGAGTCCCCCGTGGTGATCCTACCCTCAATCAACCACCCCAAGGTCACTGACAGACGTAACGGTGACTACGACACGCGCAATAAATGCACAGGTAGCTAGCCCGCACTGGCACGCGGTCAGTCGTTTCCGTTAACGGGTGCACCCAAAGCACAGCACGGAACCAGGGCAGAGCCCTCTCACTAACAGGGGTCCAACCCCTCCACAGTAACCAAACCGAGGCCTTGCCCCTCCACAGTCCGCGCACCCTCGCCTGACTACCCTGGTTTGCCCTAGTGGGCCTAACAAGTCAGTGAAGGAGGCTAGCAGAACCCTGGGGCCCGTGCGGTAGCTAGTACTCTCCTAACACTAGTAGCTCTCCTCGGTACTACGTACACGAGGGCCAACAAGTCGGTACAGAGCGGCCAATGCTAACACCGAGTCCCTGGGGTGGCTGGCCCCACTCTGCACTAAACAGGTATAGGTACTTCCCTTGGTACTGCGTACCCAAGAGACAGTACAAACTATATCTCAGTTCCATTCCTTTTTCTTTCCAGGAGTTCCACTCCTAATTCCCCGTAGGGTTCCAGCTCTTTATCTCAGAACATCATATGTTTCACTTTCCAGTTTCACGTTCTCAAAATCTAGGATCTCAATCATGTTTCTTTATTCATAACAGGCAGCTGTTAATTCAATTTACAGGCAGCTTTATATTCCTTTCCATTTTTCCAAGACTGCAGTATTATACATTCCACTAGTTTTTCCATCCTAGGGTTCATGCCACATCCTAGGATCTAGCATACAACTAGTTTTCCAGCCCTAGGATTCATGCATGACCTAGGAGCTATCATTCCATACATTTCTCATTCCTAGGATTCATGCAATGTCCTAGATTCTAGTTATGGTTCCATACTTTAACAGATTTTAATAATAAACTTAAGCCACTCTACCAGGTACAACGGGAGTAATGGGGGCGTGATCGGGAATCCCGCGTGCCTCCGTGACTCTCAAGACTGCAACTGAACGAGGTCCTATCACAAGGATTAAACACAAGGAGTGTCTCAAAACAGTGTATAGCTACTGTAGATGGGTAGAGGAATTAATTCTGAAAAGAGCGCAACTCGAATCGCGGAAAACGGAGCCCAAACGGGCCCTAAACGGGTCGAAAAAGACGATACTGTGCAAAATCAGACGTCTGGAACTTCTTCCAGACGTCTTAAATAGTGGATCAGAGAATTACCTATTCAGCGTGGTTTCCCAGACATCCAGAAGTCTGCGGGGACGTCTGTCCTAGCTCCCAGACGTCCGATGGTCACCCCGGACATCTGGAGGTCACTCCCACCATCTGGTACAACTTCCAGACGTCTGATTCGCAAAGGATGACGAATCAGCGAACCTGCGCACAGCCAACTGCCTCCCTCAGTACGGTCAGTCGACAGGAAGGAAGAAGAAGGCGGAATACTCACCTTTCAGACGTCTGTATGAGCTTCCAGATGTCTCCCTCGCCGTCTGACTATCAACCCAGACATCTAATTCTGGGAATTTTTCCAGAATAAGGGCGCTACTCGACCTCCGCTCGCGACGCCGCCCGCGTCGTACCTCGCGCGTCTGCTGCTCAGACCGCAGCAGGTCCCTCTCTGCGTCGCTCCACGCCCCCTACGCCCTCCGCCGGCCGGCCAAGCCGCTCCGGCGAGCACGCCCTCACGGCAGAGCTTCGCTCTCGCACGCCACACCTCCTCCGCGCTCACTGCGGCCGCCGCTGCTGCCCTCGCGCTCGCGCTCACGCTCACGCTCACTGGCTGAAGGAGAAGAAGGAGGAGACGGTGGAGACGGGGGGGGAGGCGTGGACTTTTTTGGTCGTGCGAGGAGGAGAGAGAAGGATTCGCGGCAGGGGAATCTGCAGCCGCAGGAGGGAGGAATGGCGAATATGCGGTCTACGCGCTCAGCCGCGTAGACGACTCGCGTGTGTCGAAAATAACGGATTTCCAGACGTTTGGAAGCTATCCCAGACGTCTGGTCAGACGTTTGGACAACCTTCCAGACGTCTGGAAATCCGTTATGGCCACACGCTCGTTACAATATAACAAACTCAAAGGAAGTTTCGTCCCCGAAACTTACGCCAACTAGGGTGCGGGAAAAGACGTCCGAATAACCATAACAAACTCAAAGAGGACCGAAAAGACGTACCCGCGAAAAGCTCCGGGTACCGCTCCCGCATTGCCGCCTCAGGCTCCCAGGTAGCCTCCTCGTACCGCTAGCTCCTCCACAAAACCTTTACCAGGGTACTTGCTTTCGTCTCAAACTGCGGACGGCTCGGTCTAGGATCTGCACTGGCCGCTCGGGGTAGGTCAGGTCGTCGCTCACCTCGACGCTCTCGTGACTCAGTACGTGACTGGAATCGGCTACGTACTTCCTGAGGTTGGACACATGGAACACGTCGTGCACACCAGAAAGCTGCGGGGGAAGGGCAAGTCTGTAAGCAACGGGTCCAACTAGCTCCAGGACCTCAAAGGGCACCACGAACCTCGACGCGAGCGTCCCTCTCACCCCAAACCACTGTAAGCCCTTCATGGGCGAAACACGAAGGAAGACGTGGTCCCCAACCTCGAACTGCACCTCTCTGCGTCTGCGATCCGCATAGCTCTTCTGTCTGCTCCTGACAGTGCGGAGTCGTCTGTGGATCTGCTCAACTACCTCCTGACTCTGCCGGATCAACCTGGGGCCAACCTCCCACTTGGTCCCCACCTCAACCCAACTCAAGGGTGCCGTACACTTCCGTCCGTACAGAGCCTCATAGGGAGCCATGCCGATGCTCGAGTGATAACTGTTGTTGTATGTAAACTCCGCCAGGGGCAGGTGCTCCTCCCAAGAGCCCCTCCAGTCCAGTACACAGGCACGCAAAAGGTCCTCAAGTGTCTGTATCGTGCGCTCAGACTGTCCGTCCGTCTGGGGGTGGTAAGCCGTGCTAAACCTCAACCTCGTCCCCAAGGCCTGCTGAAACTCAGCCAAAAACTGGGACGTAAAGTGGGTATCCCGGTCGGATACGATCTCTCGCGGAACTCCGTGTAGTCGCACCACATCACGGATATACCTCTCTGCCAACTGTGCTGGTCCCAAAGTGACTCGGATCGGCAAGAATCGCGCCGTCTTCATCAATCTATCCACTATTACCCAGATTGCGTCGTGTCCCCGCTGGGTAACAGGTAAGCCCACCACCAAGTCCATGGTGATGCTCTCCCACTTCCACTCTGGCATTGGAAGCGGCTGAAGCGGCCCTGCAGGCCTCTGATGCTCGGCTTTCACCTGCTGGCACAGTAAGCACTGTTGCATGAACTCACCCACATCCCGCTTCATCCCTCTCAACCAAAACTCGTGTCTCAAGTCGTGGTACATTTTCGTGTTCCCGGGATGTATGGTGAATCTGGAACCGTGTGCCTCAGTCAGGAGCTCTCTCAACAGCTCCTCGTCTCTGGGAACGCACAGCCGTCCCCTCAAACGTAGCACCTGGTCTGTGAAAGAGAAGTCCCCTGGGTCCCCTGATAGTACTCTGTCGCGCAAAGACTGCAAGTATGAATCGGCCATCTGTCCTGTGATGATACGGTCTATCAGCTCTGGCCTGGTCTGCCGTGTCACCGTCACTGCCCCACAGTACCCTCGTAACTCTAGAGGTCGCCAACTTCCCACCTCCTCCAAAAGGCTCCAACTCTGTAACTGTAGACTGGCCAAGCGTGCAGGCGCCTTATGGCTCAAGGTGTCAGCCACCACATTGGCCTTTCCCGGGTGGTAGGAGATGCTGCAATCGTAGTCCTTCAGGAGCTCCAACCAACGTCTCTGTCTCATGTTGAGCTCCTTCTGGTCAAAAAGATATCTGAGGCTCTTGTGATCTGTAAAAATCTCGAAGGTCTCACCGTACAAGTAGTGCCTCCAGGTCTTCAGCGCGAAGACAACAGCTGCCAACTCTAGGTCGTGGGTAGGGTAGGTATGCTCATGGGGCTTCAGTTGCCGCGAAGCGTAAGTGACAACATGACCCCTCTGCATCTGCACACCTCCTAACCCCTGCAAGGAAGCGTCCGTGTACACAACGAACCCGCCACTACTGTCAGGGATGGTGAGCACGGGAGCCGAGGTCAACCTCTCCTTCAACTCCAGAAAACACACCTCACAGGCGTCTGTCCAAGCGAAAGGCACGTCCTTCCGGGTCAACTGTGTCATAGGACGTGCAATCTGCGAAAACCCTCTAATGAACCGTCTGTAGTAGCCAGCTAGTCCCAGGAAACTGCGAATCTCAGTGACTGAACGCGGTCTCTCCCACCTGAGCACTGCCTCGACCTTGGCGGGGTCCACCGCCAGGCCGTCACTAGAGATCACATGACCCAAGAAGGTCGCCTCCCTCAACCAAAACTCGCACTTGTTGTATTTGGCGTACAGCCTGCGTCGTCTCAGAGTGTCCAAAACCATTCGCAAGTGCTGTCCGTGCTGTGTCCGATCTCTAGAATAGATGAGCACATCATCTATGAAAACCACCACGAACTGATCCAAGTACAGTCTAGACACCTTGTTCATCAGGTCCATGAAAGTAGCGGGGGCATTGGTCAGCCCAAACGGCATGACCAAAAACTCGTAGTGTCCGTACCGGGTGAGGAAAGCTGTCTTGGAGACGTCGGTCTCCCTGATCCTCAACTGGTGGTATCCAGACCTCAAGTCTATCTTGGAAAACACCGTGGCACCCCACAACTGGTCAAACAAATCGTCGATCCTCGGCAGCGAATATCTGTTCTTGATGGTGACCCTATTCAGCTGTCGGTAGTCCACACAAAGGTGTAGGGTCCCATCCTTCTTCTTCACAAACAGTACCGGGGCTCCCCAGGGAGACGCACTGGGCCTCACAAAACCTTTCTCCAAAAGGTCCTGCAACTGGGACTTGAGCTCTCGCAGCTCAAGCGGTGCCATCCTGTATGGCGCGGTGGAGATGGGGCTGGTCCCTGGTACTAGTGAGATCTCAAACTCGATCTCACGCTCGGGCGGTAGTCCTGGTAACTCACCTAGAAACACGTCGGGGTACTCTCTGACCACCGGGATGCTCTGGAAGTCTGCCACAGGGTTGGGGTCTGCCACCACACAGGCTAGGAAGCCCTCACACCCCTGGCTCAAAAGTCTCGCCGCCCGAAGTGCCGAAATGCACCTGAAACCTCCGTCCACTGGCTGTCCGTGAAACTCGAAAGAAGGCAACTTCGGAATGGAGAAGACAATCTTCCTCTCAAAGTAGTCTACCAAGGCGTGGTAAGCGAACAGCCAATCCATCCCCAGAATCACACCAAAGTCCTCCATCTGTATCATAATCAGGTCAGCTGGAAGGCTATGTCCCCCGACGCTGAACTCGCAACTCGTGTACACCTCCTCAGCTACAAACAGCTGACCACTCGGACCTCTGATTACGAACGGATTCTCTAACAGTGTATAATCTTGGTCTAAACTAACTGCGAAACTGGCTGCAACAAACGAGTGCATAGCGCCGGAATCGAAAAGCGTGTAAACGAGTCTGCCAGAAACTGAAACCATACCTGCTACCACAGATCCCGATGCTCTGGCGTCCCTGTGTGTTAGGGCGTTGATACGCCCCTCAGCTCTAGGTGCAGACGAAGCAGCCACACTCTGCGTCGGACGGGTAGGTGCTGGCCGGCACCCTCCTCGCGACTGCTGTCCTCCTCCTCGTGCCTGGGAACCGCGGCCTCCTGCGCACCCTCCAGTGCTCTGCACGGGAAGTATCTGCTGACCTCCTGCCCTAGATGGACAGTCCCTCCTGACGTGGCCCAGCTGGCCACACTGGTAGCAGAGGGGAACCCGACTCCTGCCCTCAGTGAGTCCCTGCTGTCGACTAGGCGGGGGTCCGGTGCTGGCGACTGGCCCCTGTCGAGGGCCCCCAAAGGCCACTGATGGCCCTGCACAACGTGACGGCTCTCCTGCAGACGCCACGTGTCTCCGTTCTCGCCGGCCCTGTGAGAAGTCCGGCTGAAAGGGCCTTTTCCGCCTGCCGTCGGTCTCTCGCGTGGACGGGTTGGTCTCCTAGTAAGTCATAGCTGCCTCTACCACCCTCGAAAACGTCGGCAGCTTCAGGGGTTTGACATACCCCCGGATCGCAGGACGGAGCCCCTCGGTGAACCTCCAAAGGCTCTCCTCCTCAGTGGCTACCGCTGTCGCTGCAAAGCGGGACAGCTCCAAGAAACGCGTGCGGTACGCGCTCACAGTCATCGTCCCTTGGCGGAGAGTGTGGAACTCCCGCCTCCTCTGGTCCTGCCACGTCTGGGGAAAGTACTGCTCACAGAGGAGGGTGATGAACTGGTCCCACGTCGACTCGTCCCTCTCCTGTCCCCGGACCGCCCTCCACCACCGGTGTGCCGCACTCTCCAGCTGGTACGTGGCAAAGGCCACGCGGCACTCCACCGGGGGGTGAAGGGTGTCGAAGATCTTCTCCAGCTGCTCAAGCCAGTCCTCTGCCTCGGTCGGGTCCTCATCCCCCTTGAAGGAGGGGGGCTTCAGCTTCGGAACTGTCCGAAAAGCTCGAAGTGGCGCTGTAGGGGAGGTGCTGGTGCACCTCCAGGCGAAGGTGCCTCATGTACAGAAGTGTCGGAGGAAGGTGGGGGCGGCAGGGGCCCATCCCCTCCCTCGTGTCCAGCACCGCGTCCGTCGCGTGGTCCCACAGAGGACTCCCCCTCTGCAGCCCCAGGGGGAGGTGCTCGGGGCGGTGGGTGGAGCTCCTCTCGTACAATATCCCGTATCAGTCTGGCGAGGTCCTGGGCCTGGATGCCAGGGAGTGGTGGCTGGTCCACCGAGACGTCAACGACAGCACGTCCACCTCGCCGACCTCGCCCTCGGCTGCGCCCGCGGCCAGTCTCGCGACGAGGCATCTCCTGCAAGGAGACGCGAAACAAAACGGAAACGTCAAAACAGACGGTACCTAACAAAACTTCTAAGAGCTCATGTCAAGAGATATGTTGTGGTGGCTACTCTAGCTATAAACATGTGAATTGGTTATTTTCCAGTCAGTTGATTCACTTCTCGGGATGACCTTGCTCTGATACCATCTTGTAACGACCCGGTTCCCGAGTCCCTACGAGACACGAGAACCGGACCGACTTGACTAATCCCAAGACCTAGTCGTCCAACGAGGAAGTAACCAAAAGACAGTAAAATAAACCACATTCAGCATGAATATAACTAACAGTAAGAAAGTACAGCAGTAAGGAAAGAAACTACTACAATAGGTACCACCACAACAGTAGAACAACATTTATCATATAACACGAACTGCAGGTAAAGAAAGTACAGCGGAAACAAAACTACTCACCAGAATAGAAACAAAAGAGGTACAAAAGACTGTGGTAAACTCTACTGGACCCTACTCGGCCTAGCGTCCTCTGCAGCCGCTGACCCTGGCTGCTCAACCCCTGGCCCTGAAAAAGGTAACGAGTGTAACACGTCAGCAAAACGCTGAGTAGAGTGGCAAACTAACCAAAGACAACAGTAGAGTGTACAGTAGCTGTTATGTTCTATTACTTCCTTTATTCACATCTTTCAATTTTTTTTTTCACTATTCCATTTATTTCTCAGATCCTTTACTTGATCTCGAATGTCCTCGTGGAAACGATCTTGATTGCAGTCTTTTCCAAAAGTAGAAGTAGCACTTCGTGCTCTCCTGGCCGGGAGAGTCCCCCGTGGTGATCCTACCCTCAGTCAACCACCCCAAGGTCACTGACAGACGTAACGGTGACTACGGCACGCGCGATAAACGCACAGGTAGCTAGCCCGCACTGGCACGCGGTCAGTCGTTTCCATTAACGGGTGCGCCCAAAGCACAGCACGGAACCAGGGCAGAGCCCTCTCAGTAACAGGGGTCCAACCCCTCCACAGTAACCAAACCGAGGCCTTGCCCCTCCACAGTCCGTGCACCCTCGCCTGACTACCCTGGTTTGCCCTAGTGGGCCAAACAAGTCGGTGAAGGAGGCTAGCAGAACCCTGGGGTCCATGGGCTAGCTAGTACTCTCCTAACAGTAGTAGCTCTCCTCGGTACTACGTACACGAGGGCCAACAAGTCAGTACAGAGCGACCAATCCTAACCCCGGGTCCCTGGGGTGGCTGGCCTCACTCTGCACTAAACAGGTACAGGTACTTCCCTTGGTACTGCGTACCCAAGAGACAGTACAAACTACATCTCAGTTCCATTCCTTTTTCTTTCCAGGAGTTCCACTCCTAATTCCCCGTAGGGTTCCAGCTCTTTATCTCAGAACATCATATGTTTCACTTTCCAGTTTCACGTTCTCACAATCCAGGATCTCAATCATGTTTCTTTATTCATAACAGGCAGCTGTTAATTCAATTTACAGGCAGCTTTATATTCCTTTCCATTTTTCCAAGACTGCAGTATTATACATTCCACTAGTTTTTACATCCTAGGGTTCATGCCACATCCTAGGATCTAGCATACAACTAGTTTTCCAGCCCTAGGATTCATGCATCACCTAGGAGCTATCATTCCATACATTTCTCATTCCTAGGATTCATGCAATGTCCTAGATTCTAGTTATGGTTCCATAATTTAACAGATTTTATTAATAAACTTAAGCCACTCTACCAGGTACAACGGGAGTAATGGGGGCGTGATCGGGAATCCCGCGTGCCTCCGCGACTCTCAAGACTGCAACTGAACGAGGTCCTATCACAAGGATCAAACACAAGGAGTGTCTCAAAACAGTGTATAGCTTCTGTAGACGGGTAGAGGAATTAATTCTGAAAAGAGCGCAACTCGAATCGCGGAAAACCCGAACGGGCCCTAAACGGGTCGAAAAAGACGATACTGTGCAAAATCAGACGTCTGGAACTTCTTCAAGACGTCTTAAACAGTGGATCAGAGAATTACCTGTTCAGCGTGGTTTCCCAGACGTCCAGAAGTCTGCAGGGACGTCTGTCCTAGCTCCCAGATGTCCGATGGTCACCCCGGACGTCTGGAGGTCACTCCCGCCGTCTGGTACAACTTCCAGACGTCTGATTCGCAAAGGATGGCGAATAAGCGAACCTGCGCACAGCCAACTGCCTCCCTCAGTACGGTCAGTCGACAGGAAGGAAGAAGAAGGCGGAATACTCACCTTTCAGACGTCTGTATGAGCTTCCAGACGTCCCCTCGCCGTCTGACTGTCAATCCAGACGTCTGATTCTGGGAATTTTTCCAGAATCTGGGCGCTACTCAGCCTCCGCTCGCGATGCCGCCCGCGTCGTACCTCACGCGTCTGCTGCTCAGACCGCAGCAGGTCCCTCTCCGCATCGCTCTGTGCCCCCTGCGCCCTCCGCCGGTCGGCCAAGCCGCTCCGGCGAGCTCGCCCTCATGGCAGAGCTCCGCTCTCGCACGCCGCACCTCCTCCGCGCTCACTGCGGCCGCCGCTGCCGCCCTCGCGCTCGCGCTCACGCTCACGCTCACTGGCTTAAGGAGAAGAAGGAGGAGACGGTGGAGACGGGAGGGGAGGCGTGGCCTTTTAAGGCCACGCGAGGAGGAGAGAGAAGGATTCGCGGCAAGGGAATCTGCAGCCGCAGGAGGGAGGAATGGCGAATCTGCGGTCTGCGCGCTCAGGCGCGCAGACGACTCGCGTGTGTCGAAAATAACGGATTTCCAGACGTTTGGAAACTATCCCAGACGTCTAGTCAGACGTCTGGACAACCTTCCAGACATCTTAAAAGACGTCTGGGCCACACGCTCGTTACATTGGCTCAGGGATCTCAGGTGAAGAAATTAGATCTTCCTTAATTGGTTGCTCTAATTCAATATGGTCAGCCTCGTAACACGTGTCCCCCACACAGGTGCCTGAACGGGTCCTGACATTGGCTTTCCTGAAGAGGTTTCATCCTGAGAATCATCCCATGATTGAGTAAAAGCGACCACAAATCTCATCCTCAATTTTGCTAACTTCCCAAGTAGAAACTCACTTGGGTTCTTATCCTTAACATCTTGGAGCCAATCCAACAAATACTTATTCAAATCATCAATCATTTCAATCAGGGGCTCCAATCTCTCAATGCAAGGTATTGATTGAACCTCTAAAGATTGGATGATATTCCTCAAGTTAGCCAGAACTTTATCTTGAACTTGGTTAGCCTGAACCAAATGAGTTTGTTCAGGGTTGGGCAGGTTTGCGATCGATGCAGGGGAATTAACGAATTGAGATTTGTTGTACCCTTCCTGATAATAGGTCATTTCGGATTGTTCAAAAGGTGGTGATGACCTAAAGGCATTGTAATCAGAGGATGGGTAAGGATCAGTGTATCCCTCTTGATTGTAGATCATATCAGGTTGTTCAAGAAAGGGTGACGATCTATAATCGATGTGGCTCTGAGAAGGATAGAAATCACAATCAATGTGTTCAGGGTTAGACTCTAAACATGGAGGTGCCAAACTGTATCCCTAATCCGAGTTATCCCAACTAACTGATGGTTGATTACAGACAAGTCTGGATAATTGTCATGTTGAGGATAATTCAAATGTGGAGGGAAATAGTGGGAATGCGTGTAACATGTGGAAGGATTCACGAGAGATGGGAGGAAGAAAGGTGTCCTGCTATACAAACAATCAAACCTGTCCTTAAGTGGGCTAGCCTAAAGACCTACAGACTCCCATAACCCATCTTGAGATAAAGGAACGATTTGATCTTCTTCTGTCTGCTCAATCCAACCAGTTCGAAGTAGGGACTGGGGAGAAGGTTCTTCCTTCGGCTTGCGCCTCCTGTTTCTGGTGTACCCCCCAGCTGCAATTGTTTGATTCTGCTCCCCTAGCTAGACTTCAGATTGAATAGTAGAAATAGACTAATCGAAAATAATCTCGCTCTCGGCTCAGAAGAGCAAGTCAAATCCTTAAGGGCAACGTCTACTCTATTTTATCTAGGGCTAGGTTTGAATGTGCTTTGGAATGTGATGGGCCTTTTATTTGGGTTGTGCCCATAATGATTGATTGATTTGTGTGTGCGTGCACAACCAGTGATTTTCAAGCAAGATTATTTTCGATGTGGTGAATTTTAGAGTTCAAATCTTGCTTAGTAGCTTTTAGGATTCAACTTTAGGTGTTTTCAAACAAGTTTTGTTGGCACACCAGGTTTTGAAAGCATGGGTGAAGTTGTTTTCCTCTGAAGCTTAAAAAGAATGTGGAGTGCCTGGTAAATCCGTAATAGTTGAACCTAAGTGGCAGCTACTTGATGAGTTGATTTTAATTGAAGTGGTGTGGCCCAATCAACTCAACCAATTGGCTTGCTGCACCACTTAATTTGGCACACAAGTGATTACCTAATCAGATTTCTACTCAATTATGTGTTTGGATGTGTGTGCACCGACTCCAAAGATCGGCTTACTGGTCGAGTTTGAAAATCAGATGAGGTTGTGTACCTCTGTGAGATTTGTTAATTTTTTTTTTTGTTAATTTGGGGGTTGGGGCGGGTGAAGGTGTCAAACAATAAACAATATGACCTTAGAGTTTATAAGAACACCTAGGTTGATTAATGTTTATGTTATTATGTTGTGAAATGAAATCTAATGGGTGGGAGGTGATGGTAACCTACAAAACCTTCCATAGCACTTTACTCCAATCTACCGCGCTTGCTCGTCTCAAAAGAGTACTTGCAATCACAATAAGAAAGGAGAGAAGTGAGGTAAATGATTCATAAGTTGTAAAAAACATGAAGAAAAAATCAAAGAGTGTTGCCTCCCCGGCAACGGCGCCAAAATGTTGAACGTCGGGTTTGCTACGCTAACGTGTTTGGTTTTGAGAAACCTGTTGTCGTAGTATGAAAGTGAAGAACTCGTGTTCAACAAATGCAATTTATACCGGAATGAAAATCCCGGGTCGAACATAGGGAGGAGGACATTTGATTTAAAAGCACGTGTTTGAGTTATTTGTCACAAAGTAAATTAATTGATTAGAACTAACTATTTACAGTAAATAGAAGAGAGAGAGAATAAGAGAGAGAATAAAACAAACAAAAATCAAGAGGGATATAGAATGCACATGGAATTCATTATCGAAAGGATTGTTCATTACACTAAATATAGCGACTAGAAAGTGGGAAAATGATTACACTAGAAAGCAATAAATCTACTCTCGAAAGCAGTAAATCTATTATAGAAAGCAATGAAAAGAATGGGGAGAGAGATATGCTCCTCGACAGTCGCTTGGAGGATGAGCAAGACGGGACGATGCCTGGATGAAGGAGGATGGAGCAGGACGAAGGAGAACGAAGCAGAAGAACAGGAATGGGGTAGCACGTCGTGGTCGTCGTGGGATCCGCTTCTGAAATGGGATGAAAAATTGGCTTTATCTCTCTAGAAGCATCCCGGGTGTGGGACAAGCTTCTCTTGAGCATTGGAGAGGGAGAGAAGAGAAGGAAGGGATGAGAATTTTATGTGGAGGGGTTCTCCTTTTATAGTTGCTAGGAGTGGGGGCAATTTGGTCATTACAACTCTAAAAATATTAATTCAGGACCTTTAGTGTTGGAAAAAACCATCGCTAAAGGTCTAAACGTGGGCATAGGGGGAGGTGCACACGCGCCTGCTTGCCTTCCGCTCCACAACGCATGTTCACGTACTTTAAATCTCGCTCGTTCGATTGCGAGATCTAACGGCTGAGATGCGTCCATCGCCCACCTCAACCGTGCACCTCATCACGTGTGATGCCACGTCTTCGCCGCACGTCTAATAGCGTGTGAGCGCTATCGGGCGTGCATAGCCGTTCGATGACGATCCGACACTCCTCACGCTCGCTTGCCCGTGCCCTGCGATTCGAACATGCATCTGAAAGGGACCGAGCACCTTATCCACTACGCTACGCGCGTGGATGGGCAGGCGGCCGAACTTTTGAACACGCGATCAGGATCGTTGGATCAGGATCCAACGGCCCAAATCACACGTTGGATTTTCTTTGGAGAGGCAGCGGCATTTCGGAGGGCCAGTTGGATGGTTGAGATGGTGCCACGTGGTGCCATCTTGGCCATCCATCTTCTGGATGATGTAGATGGTGCCACGGGTGTCGGATTGAGTCGATTTTCATGCTGTTAGGCTGCGATCATCGATCCGAATCTATCCGTGCGATCGGATTTGCCGTTTGAAGTGTGTATTCACACCATCTTTTCCCTTGATCTTCTAGGGTTCCCTAGTCACTATCTGATGCTACATATGTCTGATTAGGGTGATCTTGGGGTCGTTGAACTCCAATCGTCGCCCTGATCACATCCGTACGGTTGGATCTTTGATCTGAGGCCTCGATAAAAAGTTTGCCTTGTCCATGAACGTAAAAGGAGACAATTAACCTCCATTTTTTTCAAACGACTCTAAATGCAGGATGATGCATGTTATAAAATATTTATAGCATGCAATGCAATCCTATGCTTAAGATCATGCATAAATAGACATCTTAAGTTGTGTAAACATGTTTACATCATACCCCCATGCCTATCTTTTGCTAGTCCCTAACAAAAACTATATGCTATTTAAAAGAGAATCAGGTTGGATTATTTGGGCATGAGTTATTTTCAATTACTAAGAAAATGTCTACTTATGATCTCAACTTTCAAAGACACAATAGTGCTCGAGTATCTACCAAAATGCAGATTGCCTCAAGCTCTCGCCTTATTCAAAGAAACTTTTGTTTTTCTTTTTTTCCCCTTTTCTAATTTTTTGGATTTTCAAGTTTTAGGGTTTAAGAGTGGCTTTCTACGGCCATTCAACTCACCCAAGATTTGATGAGAACCCTAAGTTCTAAGCATCTCATTGTGAATGTGATAGACACGTTGACCGCCAGTTAAAACAGACTTCGGATTTCTACGCCTCTAGGTGACCTAAAAAAGAATTCTTCCTAAAGGTGTATCTTTACAACCGATAGTTTTCTCCCTACTTTTATTTTTTATTATTTTTTTTTACGGGGTCAACACAAGGGTAAATCCAGTGTATATCTCCCTTGTTTATTCTACTTCTCCACTTCTTCCTAAGTGTTTTGGGAATTTTCAGTGCATTTATTGAGGTGGGTTCTGGACAATTGGTCGATGAATTGTTACCACCGACAACTTGCCAACAATACTCGTGCGGTGAAGTGTGGCTTATTTCTTTCTTTCTTTTCTCCTCTTTTTCTTTTTTTTTTCTTTTTAAGTAGGTTGCTTCCCTGGTGTAAGATTTTACCTAAAGGTAACAAAAAGAGAAAAGTCTAGTGACTGGGTTCTGGACAACCTAGCTATGGGTGGTAACCCATGATAACTTACTAGCCATATCATCCTAGAAGGCTCATTAGCTACCCAATTTTCGTTAAAATTGCCGAACAACAAGTCTGTGACAAGATAGTGTGTAGATGCTTTAGGCTTAAAGTTCCCTCAAATCAGAGGGTGGACTGATAAGTCGTGTACTTATCACCCAAACTTATTTACTCCAATTAAAATAGAATTCAAATGGCGAGGATGCAAAAAACAAATCCACATTTTAGTGGATACACGGGCTAATTAAGTCCAAAGACCTGAAGTGTCTTTGTATTCAAATGATAATGTAGTATTTCCTAAGATTGAAAATTTTCTTAGACTGAAGTTCTCTTTCCTAATTCCATTTTTTTTACAATAAAAGAAAATAAAATAAATCTAAAAAGCTGATGAATAAATTCAGAGATGAATATCCACCCCCCATGCCAATCTAATGCAATGTCCTCATTGTATTGAAAAGACATAAAATAGAGTGGATGAGCGTAGAAAGCACCTGAATTGCGTGAATGTCAGATCCGCTCTAAGATGAAAACTAAAAAGAACTATATATGTGCTGAATTTATTGCCTTTAGCTAGGCACACTATACAAAGAAGAGAAATAAAGAATTCACAATTGCAGGTCAGAATCAGAATAAACATAAGAAACTTCTGACCTGTCAGCAAATGTCCACAAATGTGGACCAGATTGTGGTGCAGACCCATACCCCATAATCGAGAATACCTTAGGTTCTGGATAAAAATTACCCAAAACCTAAAATCAGTATGCAAGCGGGGTCGGGCTTGCGATTTATGAGGATGCAACCCAAGGCCAAAAAGTTGGGTTACAGAAAATTCAAGCTCCAAAGGATAAGCACTGAATGTGTGCTTAGGTTAAACATCTTCAGAACAGATGTCGTAAGGGTCCTGGTTTGATAGTTTCAGTTTAATAGGAACCCTTCAACTCAGACTTCTATTTCCTCCGGAACTAGCATCCCAAATTAGAACTTCCCAGCTCCTATCCTCTTCATTCAGCATGTCAATTTCCAGGACCTCTTGCATATTAATTACCCTATCTGAAATCTCCAAGTCTAAATGATGTGGCTGAATCAGAATTGACTTGACTCTAATTATCTCAGAAATAGAATCATCGATAAGCTAAATGGTGTGTAACTAACAATGAGGGCACTAAATTGAATCCTCCAGAAAATGCGATTCTGGATCCACAATGTGAGACCTAATAAGATCAGTTTCCTCAATTATTGGGCTATGAAATGATCTATCAGATTCCTCAAGCCCAATCGTCTCACAAAAATCGTGTTCTGTAAACTTACGTGAGACTTTGCTACTTGAATCTTCACCATCAGAATCAAAGAAATCAAGATCTGTATTAATGTATGTCCCAAAATCTTCTATCACTTTCTGTTCGAAGGAGACATATGTTTCCTCGTACCTTGGCTCAAGGATCTCAGGTGAAGAAATTAGATCTTCCTTAATTTGTTGCTCTAATACAATCTGATCAGCCTCGTAACACGTGCCCCTACCCACAGGTGCCTGAACCAGTTTTGACATTGGCTTTCCTGAAGAGGGTTCATCCTAGGAATCATCCCATGATTGAATCAAAGCGACCACAATCTCATCCTCAATTTCGCTAACTTCCCAAGTAGAAACTCACTCGGGTTCTTATCCTTAACATCCTGGAGCCAATCCAACAAATGCTTATTCAAATCATCAATCATTTTAATCAGGGGCTCCAATATCTCAATGCAAGGTGTTGGCTGAACCCCTAAGGATTGTATGATATTCCTCAAGTTAGCCAGAACCTTATCTTGAACTTGGTTACCCTAAACCAAATGAGTTTGCTCAGGGATAGGCAGGTTTGGGATCAATGTCGGGGAATTAACGAATTTAGATTCGTTATACCCTTCCTGATAATAGGTCATTTCAGATTGTTCAAAAGGTGGTGATGACCTAAAGGCATTGTAATCAGAGGATGGGTATGGATCATTGTATCCTTCTTGATTATAGATCGTATTAGGTTGTTCATGAAAGGGTGAAGATCTATAATCGGTGTGGCTCTGAGAAGGATAGAAATCACAATCAAAGTGTCTAGGGTTAGACTATAAACACGGAGGTGCGGAACTATATTCCTAATCTGAGTTATCCAAACTAACTGATGGTTGATTACAAGACGAGTCTGGATAATTGTCATGTTGAGGATAATTCAAATCAGGAGGGAAAAAGCTGGAATGCATGTAATATGTGGAAGGATTCATGAGAGATGGGTGGAAGAAAGGCGCCCTGCAATACAAACAATCAAACCTTTCCTTAAGTGAACTAGCCTAAAGACCTACAGACTCCCAAAACCCATCTTGAGATAAAGGAACGATTTGATCTACTTCTGTCTATTCAATCCAACCAGTTAGAAGGAGGGACTAGGGGGAAAGTTCTTCCTTCAGCTTGCACCTCCGGTTCCAAGTGTACCCCCCAGCCGTGATCGTTTGATTCTGCTCCCCTAGCTAGACATCAGATTGAATAGTAGAAATAGACTAATCGAAAATAATCTCATTCTGGGCTCTGAAGAGCGAGTCGAATCCTTAAGGCCAACTTCTACTCTGTTTTATTTAGGGCTAGGTTTGAATGTGCTTTGGAATGTGATGGGTCCTTTATTTGGGTTGTGCCCATAACGATTGATTGATTTGTGTGTGCAGGCACAACCAGTCATTTTCAAGCAAGATTATTTTTGGTGTTTTGAATTTTATAGTTCAAATATTGCTTAGTAGCTTTTAAGATTCAACTTTAGGTGTTTTCAAACAAGTTTTGTTGGTACACCAGGTTTTGAAAGCATGGGTTAAGTTGTTTTCCTTTGAAGCTTAAAAAGAATGTGGAGTGCCTGGTAAATCCCTAATAGTTGAACCAAAGTGGCAACTACTTGACGAGTTGATTTTAATTGAAGTGGTGCAGCCCAATCAACTCAAATAATTGGCCAGTTGCACCACTTAATTAGGCACACAAGTGATTACCTAATCTGATTTCTACTCAATTATGTGTTTGGATGTGTGTGTATCGGCTCCAACGATAAGCTTACCGATCGAGTTTGAAAATCAGATGAGGATGTGTACCTCTGTTAGATTTTTTTAATTTTTATTTTTTTAATTTAGGGGTTGGGGCAGGAGTAGGTGTCAAACAATAAATAATACAACATTAGAGTTTATATGAATACCTAGGTTGATTGATGTTTGTGTTATTATGTTGTGAAATAAAATCTAATGGGTGGGAGGTAGGGGCAACTTACAAAACCTTCCACAACACTTTACTCCAATCTACCGCGTTTGCTCATCTCAAAAGAGTACCTGCAATCACAATAAGAAAGGAGAGAAGTGAGGTAAATGATTCGTAAGTTGTAAAAAACGTGAAGAAAAAATCAAAGAGCGTCGCCTCCCTGGCAACGGCGCCAAAATGTTGAACGTCGGGTTTGCTACGCAAACGTGTTTGGTTTTGAAAAACCTGTCGTCGTAGTATGAAAGTGAAGAACTTGTGTTCAATAAATACAATTTATACCAGAATGAAAATTGCGAGTCGAACACAGGGAGGCAGCCGTTTGATTTAAAAACACGGGTTTGATTTATTTGCCATGAAGTAAGTTAACTGATTAGAACTAACTATTTACAATAAATAGAAGAGAGAGAGAGAGAATAATACAAAGAAAAATCAAAAGAGATATAAAATGCATATGGAATTCATTATCGAAAGGATTGTTCATTACACTAAATATTACAACTAGAAAGCGGGAAAATGATTACACTAGAAAGCAGTAAATCTACTCTAGAAAGCAGTAAATCTATTCTCGAAAGTAGTGAAAAGAATAGGGAGAGAGATATCCTCCTCGTCGGTCGCTTGGAGGACGAGCTGGATGGGACGACGCCTGGACGAAGGAGGATGGAGCAGGACGAAGGAGGACGAAGCGGAAGAATGGGAATGGGGCAGCACGTTGTCGTCGTCGTGGGATCCGCTTCCGAAAGGGGATGAAAAATTGACTTTATCTTGCGAGAAGCATCTCGGGTATGGGACAAGCTTCTCTTGAGCTTTGGAGAGGGAGAGAAGAGAAGGAAGGGATGAGAATTTTGTGTGGAGGGGGTCTCCTTTTATAATTGCAAGGAGTGGGGGCAATTTGGTCATTACAACTCTAAAAACATTAATTCAAGACCTTTAGTGATGGATAAAATCGTCACTAAAGGTCCGAACGTGGGCGTAGTGGGCGGTGCGCATGTGCCTGCTCACCTTCCACTCAATGCACATTCACGTACTTTGAATCTCGGCCGTTCAATCGCGAGATCGAACTGCTGAGATGCATCCATCACCTGCCTCAGCCACGTGCCTCATTGCGTGTGATGTCGCATCTTTGCCGTGCGTCTAATAGCGCGTGAGTGCTATCGGCCGCGCACAGCTGTTCAATGACGATCCAACGCTCCTCGCGCCCACTTGCCCGCACTTGCTCGCCCACGCCCTACAATTCGAATGTGCGCCTGAAGGCGACCGAGCGCCTTCTCCACTGCGTTGCCCGCATTGATGGGCAGGTAGCCGAACTTTTGAACATGCGATCAAGACCGTTGGTTCAAGATCCAATGGCCCAGATTGCTCATTGGATTTTCTTCAGAGAGGCAACGGCAGTCCTGAGGGCTGGTTGGATGCTTGAGATGGTGCCACGTGGCTCATCTTGGCCGTCCATCTTCTAGATGATGTAGATGGCACCACGAGTGTTAGATTTAGTCGATTTTCATGCCGTTAGGCTGCGATCGTCGATCCAAATCCATCCATGCGGTCGGATTTGTCATTTGAAGTGTTGATTCACACCATCTTGGCCCTTGATCTTCTAGGTTTCCCTGGTCACTATCTGATGCTACAGATGCCTGATTAGTGCAATCTTGGAGTCATTAAACTCCAATCGTCGCCCTGATCACATCTGTACAGTTGGATCTTCGATCTGAGGCCCCTATAAAAAGTTTGGCTTGTCCACAAACATAAAAGGAGACAATTAACCTCCATTTTATTCAAACTACTCTAAATGCAAGATGATGCATGTTATGCAATATTTATAGCATGCAATGCAATCCTATGCTTAGGAACATGCATAAATAGACATCTTAAGCAGTGTAAACATGTTTACATCAATCACCAATCAAGACTGTCCAATTTTTACTGTCGCCATTAAAAAGCTTGATAGCCCACTTAAGGAGAAGGGCCTCATTGAATTCTTTTAGCGATTTAATCCCCAAGCCACCCTATTTTTTTGGCCTGGCCAACAGATCCCATTTAAGGGCTGGAAAACTGCCCCTCATGATTCGAACCCCTCCAAAAGAAGCATTTTCTCAAAATATCAATGCGCTTCCAAATATATTTTGGTGCTTTAAAATGTGAGAAAAAGAACATCGGGATGGAAGTTATCACTGAATTCAGGAGGGTGAGTCAACCCCCCTTCGATAGATAGCGATTGCTCCACCCTTCCAGTTTGATTGCAACTTTATCAAATGGGATGTTCCAATCGCTTTTTTTCAGTTTAGAGCACTTTAGAGGAAGACCCAAATACCTGATTAGAAGAGTGACCAAGGGCGTACCCAGCTGTGATGAAATGGTAGTTTGTTCAGCACCTGTTAATCAAAAATAGACAAAAGACTATTTGTCCCCATTCAATTTCAAACCTGATATTTTTCCAAATATCTTCAACATATGAAACAAGGCTTGTGCTTCCTGCTTTTTCCCATCTACAAAAAATACCGTGTCATCGGCATATTGCAAGACCGGAGCGAAAGCACTCCTATTTGATATGGAATAGCCTCTAATCAAACCCACTTCAGCTAGTCGACATGCATATCTTGGAAGCGTGTCAACCGCAAGATTAAAGACAAGGGGGGCGAGAGGACACCCTTGTCGAACACCACTTTGAGGTTGAATCATGCCCCACATGGTTTACAATTAATAAGAGGAGAAAAGACGCAGTGGTGATGAACCTTTTCATCCAATGCAGCTATATAGCAGGGAACCCCCTCCTCTTGAAAATCTCCCATAAATACGGCCAAGAAACAAATCATACGCTTTATGGAAATCTACTTTCCATAAAAAAGCTTTGCACTTCCTCTGGTGCCATCCCACCACCATTTCTTGAGCCATTATGAACAACTCGGGTAGAGATCTATTAGGAAGAAAAGCTGACTAGACTGGAAGGATATGATCCTGTAAGACACTATGAAGTCTATTGGCCAGGACATTGCTCACTATCAAATAGATAGAGTTTGATAGTGCAATAGGTCTAAAGTCAGGGAATTTGTTAGCTCCTTGTTTCTTTGGAAGCAAAAAAGGATAGGATCGGTTAATCTTATCGAAGCCATAGTTGCCCCTTTCAAATTCAGACAGCACCTCCATCACTTCCTCCTTCAATACATTCCAAAATATTTTGTAGAAGAAAACTTGGATGCCATCTGGACCTGGGACACCTTCATTGTTCAAGTCATTTACAGCATCCAAAACTTCATTTTCACATATTGGAACAAATAGTTTGCCTACCTGATCATCAAAGATTTGAGGAAAGATTGATTCAGCCATTCTCCAATCTCCCCTAGCTGTTGCCTGTGAGGTTTCCCTGAAATATATGGTAGCTGTAGCCCGTATATTTTGCATACAGGATGTTCTCTGACCGTCCACCTCAATCGAGGAGATGAAGTTGTGTCTTCTACAAGAACTAGCTGCCAAATGAAAATATTTCGCATTGGTGTCCCCCTCTTTAAGCCACAACTGTCTCGAGCATTCTCGCCAATCCATCTCTCCTTTTAAATCTTCCTCTGCTATAACCTCCTGCCACCTTCTCCTAACACCAAGTTCATGTTCATACAGAGTTGCAGTAGCTTCCTTTTCATCTAGCAGCTGCACATCCAAGAGAGCTTCCTGACGCTTTTGCTCTCTTAGAATTATAACAGCTAACCCATATTCCTTAACATTTGCTGCATGGCCGCAAGCTTTGATGCTAGCCTAATGGTAGCCGTACCCTACACTTGCTGAGCTCTCCACCAGGCCTTCAACATTTCATGAAAACCCACTTCTCTAAGCCATGACCGTCTAAACTTGAAGTAGGATCCAGTTTTCACATTTTCACCACTATCCAAGACCAAAGGAGTATGGTCTGAGAAAGGTCGTTGAAACCCAGCAACCGAAGATAGTTGGAAATTTTCCATCAATTCCACATTTTTGAAGAATCTATCAAGCTTTGACATCAAGCCACTTCTGTTCCTCCAAGTAAAATCCACCCCAGAAGTTGGGAACTCATTAAGACCTAGATTTTGTAGTGTCAACATAAAGCCAGTGGATGTAGAGTCAATTTACCCTGATGGTCTATCTATCTTAGTCATTGTACAATTGAAGACACCACCACTATCCATGGCATCCCCTGCACCAGTGTTTCAGCAAAAGATAAGTCCTCCCATAGTTCAGGTCTAAGATTTGCAGCACAGGTGATGTAAACACATTTATTGAGGGTAAAATGCCTATTCATGCATATTCCTAGACTTAGATTTTCATTTCATGTTATAAATTTTGCATAGCATGCATCATTCTGCATTTAAAGCAGTTGTATATAATTTAGGTTAATCGCATCCATTTTGTGGTCAGGAGAGAAGGATATTTATTTCGAAGCCTCGGATTGACAATCCAACCATACAGATCTGATCAAGATTATAATCGGAGTCCAACACCTCTGAAATTGTGTCGATCAGAGTTTTGTAGCACCATATGCAGCCCGAGGAAGATCAACAGCCAAGGGACTAGTAGACATAATTCCAAGCTTCAAATGACAAATCCGATCATGCGGATGGATTCGGGTCGATGATCGCAGCCTAATGGCATGATAATCGACTCAATCCGACCTTTGTAGCACCCCTACAACAAGAAGATGTACAGCCCAGACTGCGCCATGTGGTGTAGCCCAAGTCACCTTGTGCATGCACGCACCACCGCATGCGTGCAGTAGCGTAGGTGCGCACGCGCGTGCAGGTGCGCATGCGCACAGCACAGTGCCAGTGCGTGGGCACGTGTGCGCGGAAAAGGCAGGGAGCTTGCTAACAGCGACGCATGAGCTGGCCTACAGCGACGCTTACAGTCTTCGCTAATTCTTCGCATGCTAGAAAAGCCAGGTGTGGCCATAAGCGAGCAATAGCAGGCATAAGCTACCTACAGCGACGCTTCCAGCAACGACCTTGATGTCACTAATGGTCCCATACCTATTTTTGCCTCTTCTCGTCCACTATAAAAGGACCTACACACCCTATCTTCCAAGCCATCTCTACCTACTCTACTCCCACCTACTCCAAAGCCCTAGCAAGCCTACCAATACTCCATTAGAGCTTGTTCTCAAGCTCCCAAGGTGCATATTAGTATAACAAACCTCTGACCCACCAAATACTCCTCCAACTTCCCATCTCCCTTCATAGGTCACCTTGGAGCCATCCTCCCACCACCATTCTGATAGAAGATCATCTCCGTCTTCTCACCTCCATTCTAGAGCCATGCCAAAGCTTTCCTCGACCCGACGTCCTCTTGCATCTCACCTCTGTCGTCTCGCTCCTCACCTCCTTCGTCTAAGCTTCACCAGGCGTCGTCGTCTTGCCGAACAGTCGATCCGGGAGATTTCTTCTCACCTCCCTCTCTTTTTATGCTTTCATGGTTTATTGTAATAGACATTAATGCAATACATCACATTTGATTCCATCTCTATCTTTTGATTGCTTGCCTCTTATTTCAAAAACACAAAAAAATTAACAAAGCCCTAAAACTTCAAAAAGAAATAAATCGAAGCGCAGTATTCAATTAAAGTAAATGTCGCCTCCTTATGTTCGACCTGGGACTTCCATGGAGTTTCGATATAAATTTTATTTGATCGACATGTTTTGTAACTACGACAACGGGTTACTTGTAACCCTGATTTCCAACACGCGAAGCACGCTTGACCATTTTGGTGCTGTTGCCGAGATGGCAATGGAATTTACTTTATTATTTTCTGCGCTTCATTGCATTTACATAACACTAACCCTGCTTATCTCTGATCTATTGTCTTGCAGGTACCCTAGCATGGAGATCCAAGTGCGGTAGATCGGAGTAAAGTGCAAGTAGAGTGTTTTGTAAGCATCTCCCACACCACCCCCACCATAGTTTTCAGTCCATAACCTATAACTCAAACCCAAATCAACTTAGGTGCTTCGCATAAACCCTAAGGTAGATTTTGGTTGTTTGATTGCCACTCCACTCACCTCACCCAACCACATATATAAAAAAGAAAAAATTCTTCTCTTGTGGGATTTAACTGAAAGCTACATACTTAACACCCACAATTTCTTTTCATAAGGCACACAATCGCTTTGATTCTGCCACTTAACCGAGATCTGACCTGTGGACCCGGTACACTTCAACTCAATACACATAAGTGATTAGAAATCTGAATTAGTTAAACATTCTTGTGTGCCTTAACTAAGTAGTGCAACAGACCAATTGATTGAGCTGTTTGGGCCGCACCACTCAATCTAAAATTGATCCATCAAGTAGCTTGCCACTTAGGGTTGATTGTTAGGGCTGAACTAGGCACTCCACATTATTTTTTATTTTTAAAGGAACATATCATCACCCGTGTTTTCAAAAGTTGGAGTGTTCTACTAAACCTTGATTGAACCAACCCAAGAATTAAACCTTAAAAGCTACTAAACAAGGTTAAACCCTAAAGGTCACATCATCAAATAACCTTGTTTGCACACGCACACACATTTCAATTGATCACTAAGGGCACAACCCATCTAAAGGGCCCATCACATTCCAAGAGCACGATCATCCCAAGCCTAACTAAAACTGAGTAGATGTTGGCCTTAAGGACTGATTCACTCTTCGGGGCTCAGACTGAGATTTTTTTTCGATTGATCTACTTTTACTGGTGATCTGATGTTTAGCTACAGGAGTAGCGTCAAACGACCGCAACTGGGGGTACACTCGGAACCAGAGGCGTAAGCCAAAGGAAGAACCTTCTCCCCAGTCCCTCCTAACTGGTTGGATTGACTGGATAAAAGTAGACCAAATCATTTATAATCTTAAGATGGCTCCTGGGAGTCTATAGGTCTTTAGGCTACCCACATAAGGACAAGTTTGGTTGATTGTATAGTAGGGCTCCTTCTTTCTTTTCTAATTTCCCTCCGTACTTTACCATGTATCCTTCCACATCTTACACACATTTCCAATCCTATCCTCCTACCACAACTTATCCCCAAGATGGTTACTATCTTGACTTGACTTGTAATTACCCATCCACTAGCTAAGATAACTTTGATTGGGGATACGAATCCGGACCTCAATGTCCAGGGTCTAACCCTGGACAATAAGACTATGATTACTATCCTTCCCAAAGCTACAATGGTTATAGATCTCCACCCTTTGATGATCAACCTAACCAGATCTGCAACCATGAAGGATATGCTGATTATAACACTTACCCTCCCCAGAATTATGATGAATATAGGTCACCACCATTCTTTGAACAACCCGAGATGACCTACTTTCAGGAAAGGACCCGAAAACATCGACATCTTGACTCCCCTAGATTTAAACCAAACCCACCCAAACCTGAACCGAACCAGTTGGTTCAGGTAAACCTAATCTAGGATAGGGTGTTGGCTAATTTGAGGAACACTATACAATATTTAGAAGCTCGGCCAAGAACATGCACTGAAGCACTGGAGCTTATGATCAAAATGATTGATGAACTGAATAGTTCTCTATTGGATTTGCTCCAAAATGTTAGGGGTAGGGACCTGGGTGATTTTCTTCTTGGGAAATTGTCAAGGTTGAGGATGAAATTTGTGCTTGCCCTAGTGAAATCTTGGGATGGTTCTCAAGATGAACCACCTTCAGGAGAGCCAATGTCTGAACCCGCTTAGCGCCTGTCGGGGGCGATACATTTTCTGAGACTAGGGATGACCAAGTTGGGCTAGGGTAACCCATTGAGGATGAACCGAGTGATTCACTTGAGATCTCCGAGCCAGGGAGTGAGGAAAAATTTGTCTCTTTGAACCAGGAAATGGCAATCGATTTTGAGACATATATAAATGAGGATCATGGATTCTTTGATTCTGAGGGTGAGGAATCTCTTAGTGAAGTATCACTTGAGCATAAAGAGGATGATTTTAGTGAGACAAATGGGCTCGAGGAGCATGACGAACCATTTGATATCCCAGTCATTGAAGATTTTGATTTGGTTAGGGCTAAATTGGAGGATTCGAATCTTCATTTACTTGATGATTCAATCAGTGATCCCATTCCTCATCTGCACCCTGAAGAGCTGACTTCTGAGATCATTGTGCCCAAGTCAATCTTGATTTAGCCACAATTTCTAGACTTAGGAGAATAATAACGGGTGAATGACATGCTAGAGGTCCTAGAGCCTAAGTTCTTGATGTTGGAGGATAGAATTGTTGAAATAAAAATTTAGGAGGCTAATTCTGAGGGAACTTTGATTTTGGATCTAAGGGTAGATATGGATCTGAAATCACCTACTTTCTACCAGGACCCTTACAATATCTTTCATGTGCAACCTAAGCTCGAAATAAATGATTATTTTTCTAAGCTGAATGTTTAGTGGACATTTGAAACGAGTGAACCATCTTTACCCTTTGCACGACACTTTGGTCTTGTGTTGCACACCACTAAACTGCAAGCTCGACCCTATAAACACAACCTTCGATTCTGGGTGATTATCATCCAGAACCTTAGAACAACTCGACCCAGGGGCATGGGTCTACATCATAATCTCGTCCATGTCTGTGGACATCTTCTGCTGGCAGGTTTCAGGATCAACCTTTTGATTTTTATTCTAACCCGCACTTGTGAATTCTTAATTTCTTCTTTGTATGTATGTTATGCCTACCTGAAGGCATTTAACTTAGCACGTGTGTATACACTCTTCTCTCTACGGAGTTGACCGGATTTTCATGACACTCAGGTGATATTCGGTTTACTCCGCCCTTTTCATGTCCTTATTTTTACAATGAGAACATTGCATCATTTGGGCATGGGAGGTGGATAATCAATTCCTGAATTCATTATGTTAATTCCGTAGAATTTCTTTTAGTTTCTTAAAAAAAAAAATTGAAGATTTGAAAAAGATATAAAAGGAAAGAAATTAGGAAAAGAGAACTTAGGCATTTGGAAGTTATTAACATTAGAAAATGATATGAGAGGACCTAAACACTTAGACTCTTCTAGTCTTCGGGCTTAATTTGCCTGAGTGTCCACTCGAATGTGGACTTAGTCTCGAGTCCTTGCCAATTCAAATTCATTTTTAATTTGGCTAATAAATTGGGATGATAAGTATGCAACTTATCAACATGCCCTCTGATTTGCGGGGACATTAAGCCTAAGCATCTACACACATTTTTTTTCACTTACTCACTTTTCGGCGATTTCTTCAGAAATTGGGTAGCAAATGAACCTTCTAGGGTGGTATGGCAGACAAGTTGTTGGTGGTAACAGCTCATCGGTCGATTGTCTAGAGCCTAGTCACAAGACCATTTTCATTGTACTGCCTTTAGGTAAATCTCAGATCAGGAGAGACAAATACTTAAAAAAGAAAAGAAAAGAAAAGAAAATATAAAGAAAAAAATAGAAAAAGGAGAAAATAAAAAAATAAATAAAGCCACAGTTCACCGCACGAGTATGGTTGGCAAGTTGTCAGTGGTAATAGCTCATCGGTCGGTTGTCCAGAACCCAACTCACAAAAAAAATGCACAATAATTCCCAAAACACTTAGGGAAGAAGCAGGGAAAGTAGAATAAACCAGGGAGATATACACTAGGTTCGCCCTCGTGTTGACCCCATAAATAAAAGTTAGGAGAAAGCTATCGGTCGAAAACATAAACCTTTAGGCAAGGTCACCTAGGGTCGTAGAATCCCAAAGTCTGTTTTAACGGCTGCTTAGTGAGTCTTTCAATATTTTTACAAGATGCTTAGCACTTAGAGTCCCTTTCGAGTCTTGGGCAGGTCGAATAGGCATAAAAGTTATCTCGGAACTCTCAAACTCCAAAAGTACAAAAAAATTAGAAACGAAGAAAAATAATAAACAAAATGTATCTTCCCTTTTCAAATAAGGCGAGGACTTGGGCGGTCTGCATTCTGGCAAGCACCTGGGTACTATTGAGTTTTTGTAGTTTAAGACCTTAGTTGAAATTTTCTATTGTTAATAAACGACTTAGGCCTAAGCGATCTAATCCTAATTCTGCTTTCATACATAGCATATAGTTTAATTTTGCTTGGGACTAGCAGAAGATAGGCATGGGGGTTTGATGTAAACACTTTTATTCAGGGTAAAAAGCCTATTCATGCATGTTCCTAGCCTTAGATTTGCATTTCATGTTATAAATATTGCATAGCATGCATCATTCTGCATTTAGAGTAGTTGTATATAATTTAGGTTAATTGCATCCTTTTTATGTCAGGCGAGAATGATATTTATTTCAGAGCCTCAGATTGACGATCCGACCATATAGATCCGATCAAGATGATGATCGGAGTCCAACGCCTCTGAAATCTCCTCGATTGGAGTCCCGTAGCACCATATGCAATCGGAGGAAGATCAACGGCCAAGGGACTAGGAGACATAATTCGAAGCTGCAAATGACAAATCCGACTGCGCGGATGGATTTGATTGACGATCACAGCCTAGCAACGTGAAAATCGACTCAATCTGACCTCTATAGCAACCCCTACAACAAGAAGATGGACGACCCAGACTACACTACGTGGCACAGCACAGACCATCTAGTGCATGCACGGGCCAATGCACGTGCGTGGTAGCACGGCTGCGCGAGTGTGCAGGCGTGCATGAGCACACCGCAGTGCTAGCGTGTGGGCACGTGCGTGCGGTAAAGGCGGTGTGTTGGCCTACAGCGACGCATGAGCTGGCCTGCAGCAATGCACGAGCTGGACCTACAGCGACGCTTATAGTGGTCGCTAATTCTTTGCGTACCAGCAAAGCCAGCTATGGCCGTGAATGGGGTTGAGCAAGCATGAGCTACCTACAACGATGCTTCCAGTGATGGCCTGGGTGTCTCTAATGGTCCCATACCTATTTTTGCCTCTTCTCCTCCACTATAAAAGGACCTACACCCCCTCCCTTCGAAGCCATCTCTACCTACTCTACTCCCACCTACTCCCAAGCTCTAGTAAGCCTACCAACGCTCCATTCGATCTTGTTCTCAAGCTCCCAAGGCACCTATTAGTATAGTGAACCTCTGCCCCACCAAATACTCCTCCAACTTCCCATTCCCCTTCATAGGTAACCTTAGGGCCATCCTCCCACCTCCATTCTGGTAGCAGATAATCTTCGTCTTCTCACCTCCATTCTGGAGCCACGCCAAAGCTTTCCTCAACCCGATGTCCTCCTGCATCTGTCCTCTGTCGTCCCATTCCTCACCTCCTTTGTCTAAGCTTCCACCAAGCACCGTCGTCTCGCCGAACAATCGATTCAGGAGATTTCTTCTCACCTCCATCTCTTTTTATGCTTTCATAGTTTATTGTAATAGACATTAATGCAATACATCACATTTGATTCCATCTCTATCTTGTGATTGCTTGTCTCTTATTTCAAAAACACAAAAAAGAACAAAAGCCTAAAACTTCAAAAAGAAACAAATCGAAGCGTGGTTTTCAGTTAACGTAAACGTTGCCTCCCTGTGTTCGACCCAGGACTCCCTTAGAGTTTCGGTATAAATTTTATTTGATCGACTTGTTTTGCAACTACGATGATGGGTTTCTTGTAACCCCGATTTCTAACACGCGAAACACGCTCGAACAACAGGGTTCGTACACTCCTATGATTAACAGTTCCTTCTCCCTATGTTTCAGCATACATCTACAAGAAATCATATGCCTATATTTAGTTACCTCAGTCACACTTAGACATGCCTCTTTCCACCAGATGGCTATACCTTCTGATCTCCCATGAGCATTTAAAGACACACAGTCCAAAAAGCCTTCTCTTTTCAGATCACACCACGAATATTCACTCTCATTCTCAATGTGCGTTTCTTGGATGATAGCAAAATCGATCTCCCATTCCCTTAGATACCTCATAAGCAAGGCCCTTCTCACTCGGTCACGCAGCCCACGCACGTTCCAAGAGAGGACACGCATCAGACAGTCTGAGAACCCCTACTATTAGACTGTTTGATTTTTTCAACTTTAAGAGCAACAACTATAGAGTTTTCATCCAATCTTACTACATTTGCATTTCTTCTTGGTCTCAACTTATATGGAGATCTCCAACCTCCAGACTTTGATGTAGAACCCAGCCTGAACTTTAGTCCTTCAGTAGCAAGAAAGGAAGATTGGTTCTTCAACAAATTACCATCTATCTCTTGAAGCACCCCCATTGAACTATCCACTTCCATCATCTGCATCTCATTCTTTGAATCCACCATCACATCTTCTTCAATTCCCATGTGATGGGAATCTTTCCTCTCTTTTGGTTCTAGAGCCTCATCTGGGGAATCACGACCCACCTATTTCACAATGGGACCATTCTTAACAGCCTGTGCATTGATTTTCAAAGCTTCCTGCTCTTGGAAAGTTGTCTCTTTGCATCCAAATTGCAAACGTATCAGCCAAGAGCTACCTCTACACTGTAGATTTCCTTACTAGGAGGGGGTGACGTAATAAAATGCGGAAAAAAATATATACCAATCTCACAGAATAAACAATCACACAAGTACACAATTATTTTTAGGTGGAAACCCAAACCGGGTGAAAACCACCACCTAACCCTCTCTAGTTAGGATTTTCCGATCAACCAAGT
Source organism: Thalassia testudinum (assembly GCA_037157565.1). NCBI lineage: Eukaryota > Viridiplantae > Streptophyta > Magnoliopsida > Alismatales > Hydrocharitaceae > Thalassia > Thalassia testudinum. Next base: position 152,143,178 of record JAZHRO010000024.1, read on the forward strand.
TGATCAAATCCACTAAACGAATCACTTAAAGGAGGGTGATTCAACCTCAATTACAACCACGCTACAAGTGTGAGGGTAGCGTTCCTCAACCCCTTCTCTTCACGAGAAGGATTTTGTCCCATGAAGGAGACGGGAATTCGCAAAGCGAATACCCAACCAAATAACGAAGATAAAATAACAAATATAGTCCTATAGAGCCAACAAAGATTTAAACCTAGCTTCTATAGGAATTAAGAAACTCCCCTTTGCAAGGAGTGCGTCGAATCGATGACGCGGGTTCGTGAGCCACGCAATGGCGCAAGATCGCTCTCGTGAACTACGGCGGGAGAGCGGGTGCGCAAGGGCTTGATGCTCTCAAGATGTAGAACTTGAGCTTGGAGATCAAGAGCTTCTCTAGGACACAAAAGAGTAGAAAGGATGTTGCTTGGGTGTGTATTGGTGTATCTAGGTGTGTCTTGGTGTGTATTGTGTGCAAGAGGTTCCTCTTTATTTATAGAGGCCTTAAGAAAGCTTTGGAAAGCTTCCATAGCCGTTGGGAGCAAAGCCCAAGAGAATCAAGCCGAAATCAGGAATAATGATTGCACTGACAGGGTTATTAGACGTCCGATCCTGGCATCAGACATCTGGAAGATCACTTTAAGACATCTGAAAATAATATCAAACGTCTGATTATAGGCAGGTTTCTTCCTGACTTGAATCAAATCTAAACAGGGTTCTAGTGCAAGTCTATCAGATGACATACAGGACGTCTGGCACTATGTCTGGACGTCTGGAAACCTACTTTTTCGTGGGAATGGATTTCCGAGAGTTCCAACGGCTAGAAAATATCTGAGAAGAGATTTTGGGTCAGTCGAGGCAAAACGGTCATTTATCAGACGTCTGGAAAGGCTTAAGGATGTCTGATAAGGCTCTAACAGTCATATCCTCCAGTGTTTGACAGGGCAGCCAATGATCCACTAATTGGACATCTGGCAAAAACATCAGACATCTTCTAAGACGTTTGACTAAGGTCTAGTCATCTGATTTCATCAGACAGAACTAGCTAACTCCAGCCTAGTTGTTATCGGACGTTTGAATCAACAGTCAGACGTCTTAAAACACATTATCAGATGTCTTATTTCGGAATTAGACGTATGGAAAAGCTGTTTGAACCCTATATTGGTTTTCTAAGTTTTCTACAGAAAACCTAAGTATCCTAGGGTTGTGCTGGTGTTCTTAGGACTACTGTAAGGGTACTTTGAGGCTCTTTAACATGAATCTAAGTAACAAAAATAAAGAGCAACAGAAGAAACGAAAAATTCAAAGAGTACAAGAGAAGGAAATCTATCCTATTCTTCATCTCCTTCCTTCTTCAAGCCATCGCTCCTCGCGAATCTCCTCTATTCTCCATTAAGCTCCTCCAATCTGTCCTGGATGCGAGCTCGAATTCTGTCTAATCATGTCTCCATTTGCAATTGACCTGAAATCTAAGACTCCAAGTGCAAATGTTAAATGACACGTGTTTTGTTATCATCAAAACAAATGATCGTGGTGCTCTAGCACCAACACACATCTTAAAATGATTTTCTCCAGAATTGAACCAGCACGAAATACCTCGACCTGGAGGCAAAGCATTCGACCATCCCCTTAGCCTAATCCTATCTTAGCACCGTCTGCCAGTTTTGCTAAACCAGCCACCATGGATTCAACCACACTCCTTGATCTTAGATGCAGTGGTAATTCTTTGATTTCTAGCATACCAGATTGCACACCTACCCTTTGCGGTAGACGTTCTGACAAAGTGCCATCAAAAGATGAGACAAGTCTCCATAAAACTGTCGTAGACTCAAAATTACTCAATTCAAACCTGAGCTGCTCCACATCGATCATCCCTAGTCCAGACAGTAGAAAACGCTTAGGAGAAAGCATGGAAATTTCCCAGCCATCTACTGACAGAGAAAGAGAGCTTACCAACTGTTGAAGTCACTCTAATGAGTGGTTTCCCGTCATCACCTCTCCGACTAGTGCCCCTCTCAGAACCAAGTTCGTAACCCTAATATCATCAAACATAGGAACCAACACATCAATGGTATCTCCCGAGTATGTGGAGGGTGGTGGTGGCGGCGAACCACTCGTGTATCATCCATTAGGGTGCATGAAGATCCCCTCCCCAGTCCTCCCTCTGCTCATAGTGCATGAATCACGTTTATGCCCATGGCCACTGCATGCAAGGCATACCAGCGAGCAACAGCATTTCGCCACCATGTGCTCTCACCATCGGCATTAGTAGCAGAGGTTTAAAGTGTTGTCCATTTACTTTAAAGGTTGATTCTTGTTGGGTTCGGTGATTTCGACAGCTCCATTGTTGAAGACTCAAGTAATCTCAAATGTACCAGTTTATTTAGATCTAAATTTCCTTGGAAAGAGCTTTAGGAAGGCATCAAAGAGCATCACCTTCTGACTAGGTGTGAAAGATTTGCAAGAAATGTGTTTAAGTAGAAGACTATTAACTTATCCTTATATAGCTTGGAACTCTCATAGGCATCGTTATAGGTCTTCTCAAGTTCGCAAGCTGTAACCTATGGTGATCTCCAGCTTTATGAGGTCAAGATTGTAGGCTTTAATAGCCCAATAGGCCCTATGTTCAATTTCTACTGGAAGATGATAAGGTTTCCCATAAATAAGTTTGTATGGTGACATGCCTACAGGTGTCTTGTGGGCGATCCTATATGCCCACAATGCCTCATCTAACCGAGAAGACCAATCCTTCCTGGTCGGGAGTGTTTCATGTGTTAGAAATCGGGGTTACAAGTAACCCGTCATCGTAGTCGCAAAACACATTGATCAGATAAAATTTATACCGAAACTCCAAGGGAGCCCTAGGTCGAACATAGGGAGGCGACATTTACTTTAACTGAAAACCATGCTTTGATTCATTTTTTTTTGGAGTTTTGGGCTTTTCTTATTTTTTTGTATTTTTGCAAGATGAAAACAAGCAAACGAATCACAAGGTAGAGATGGAACAAAAATGGAATTGATATCACTTCAATGTCTATTACAATCAACTATGAATGCAAAAAAAGAGAGGGGGTGAGAGGAAATCACCCAAATCAGCTGTTCGGTGAGACAATGGCGCCTGGCGAAAGCTCGGATGAAGGAGGTGAGGAGTGGGATGATGGAGGTAAGATGCAGGAGGACATCGGGTTGAGGAATGCTTCGACGTGGCTCCAGACTGGAGGTGAGAAGACGGAGATGATCTGCTACCGGAATAGAGGTGGGAGGACCGGTCCAAGGCAACCTATAAAGGGGAATGGGAAGTTGGAGGAGTATTTGGTGGAGTAGAGGTTCGCTATACTAATAGGTGCCAAGGGAGCTTGAGAACAAGCTCTAATGGAGTGTTGGTAGGCTTACTAGAGCTTGAGAGTAGGTAGGAGTAGAGTAGGTAGAGATGGCTTGGAAGGGAGCGGGTGTAGGTCCTTTTATGGTGAAGTGGCAAAAAGTAGGTTTGAGATCATTAGTGACATCCAGGCTGTTGCTGGAAACGTCACTATAGGCAGTTCATGCCTACTAGTGCCTACAGCTGGCTTTGCAGCATGCGATGAATTAGCGACGGCTACAATCATCACTATAAGTCCTTTTCATGCGTCACTGTAGGTTTAGCTCATGCATAGCCGGCGCTACGCTCCCTCGCCTTTGCTACATGCACGTGCCCATGCACTGGCGTTGCGCTGTGCGCATGCACGCCTGCAGGTGCGCACAAGCATCCGTGCTTCTACGAGTGTGTGGTGGCTCATGCGCGTGCTGGGCAGCCTAGGCTATGCCACGTGGCATAGTCTGGGCCGTCCATCTTCTTATAGTAGGGGCTGCTATAGAGGTCGGATTGAGTCGATTTTCACACTGTTAAGCTACGATCGTTGACCCGAATCCATTCGTGCGGTCGGATTTGTCATTTGAAGCTTCGAATTATAACTCCTAGTCCCTTGGCTATTGATCTTCCTCGGACTGTATATGGTGCTAAGGGACTCCGATCGAGGTGATTTCTGAGGCGTTAGACTCCGATCGTCATCTTGATCAGACCCATATAGTTGGATCATCAATCTGAGGCTCTGAAATAAATATCCTTCTCTTAAACACAAAAAGGATGCAGTTAACCTAAATTATATACAACTCTCAAAATGCAGGATGCTATGCAATATTTATAACATGAAATACAAATTTAAGTCTGGGAACATGCATGAATAGGCATTTTACCCTCAATAAATGTGTTTACATCATACCCCCATGCCTATCTTTTGCTAGTCCCTAGCAAAATTAAACTATATGCTATGTATAAAAGCAGATTTAAGATTAGATCGCTTTGGCCTAGGTCATTTATTAACAATAGAAAATTTCAACTAAGGTCCTAAACTACGAAAACTCAACAGTACCAGGGTGCTTGCCAGAATGCAGACCGCCCAAGTCCTCGCCTTATTTGAAAAGGGAAGATACATTTTTTTATTATTTTTCTTCTTTTCTAATTTTTTTGTACTTTTGGAGCTTGAGAGTTCCGAGATAACTTTTTACAGCTGCCTGACCCGCCCAAGAGTCGAAAAGGATTCTAAGTGCTAAGCATCTTGTCAAAATAGTGAAAGTCTCACTAGACGGTCGTTAAAATGAACTTCGGGTTTCTACGAGCCTAGGTGACTTTGCCTAAAGGTTTATCTTTTTGATTGGTAGCTTTCTCCCTACTTTTATTTATGGGATCAACACAAGGGCGAACCCAGTGTATATCTCCCCGATTTATTCTACTTCCCCGCTTCTTCCCTTGGTGTTTTGGGAATTATTATGCATTTTCTTCTTGTGAGCTATGTTTTGGACAACCGGTCGATGAGCTGTTACCACCGACAACTTGCCAGCCATACTCGTGCGGTGAAGTGTGATTTTATTTATTTTTTCATTTTCTCCTTTTTCGATTTTCTTCTCTATATTTTCTTTCCTTTTCTTTTCTTTTATTTTTAAGTAGGTGGCATTTCTGATCTAAGATTTACCTAACGGCAGTATAATGAAATGATCTTGTGACTGGGCTCTAGACAATTGGCCGATGAGCTATTACCACCGACAACTTACTAGCCATACCACCCTAGATAGTTCATCCGCTACCTAATTTTCAAAGAAACCACCGTAAAGTGAGTCAGTGCAAAAAATGTGTGTGGATGCTTAGGCTTAAAGTCCCCGCAAATCAGAGGGTGGGGTGATAAGTCTTATACTTATCATCTTAAATTATTTACCAAATTAAAATGAATTTATTTGGCAAGGACTCGAGACAAAGTGCACATTCAAGTGGACACCCCGGCTAATTAAGCCCGAAGATCTGAAGAGACTAAGTGTTTAGGTCCTCTTGTATCATTTCCTAAAGTTAATAACTTCCAAATGGCTAAGTTCTCTTTTCCTAATTTCTTTCCTTTTTATCTTTTTCAAATTTTCAAAATTTTTTTAGAGAAACTAAAAGAAATTCTTCAGTGTTAAAAATATGATTTCAGGGTTAAGCATCCACCCCCCTATGCCTAAATGATGCAATGTCCTCATTGAAAAAATAAAGGCATTAAAATGGAAGAGTAAAGAGAATATCACCTGAGTGTCGTGAAAATCCAGTCAGCTCCGTTGAGAGAAGAGTGCATACACACGTGCTAAGTTTAGTGCCTTCAGCTAGGCATAACAAACATACAAAGAAGAAATTGGGAATTCACAAGCGGATCAGAATCAAAATCAAAAGGTTGATCCTGAAACCCATCTACAGAAGATGCCCACAGATGTGGACTGGATAGCTCGATTGTCTCATTAGAATCCTCTTCCTTGAGTTCAAATGAGACTTCACCAAAAGATTCTTCACCCTCAGAATCAAATAATTCATGATCCTCATTTATTTATGTCTCAAAATCATATGTCATTTCAAGGTTCGTGGAGACATTTTTCGTCATTCCTTGGCTCTAGGATCTAGGGTGAGAAACTCGATTCATCCTCAAAGGGTTGCTCTAGCCCAACCTGGTTATCTCCAATCTTAGAATATGTATCACCCCCAATAGGTGCCTAAGCAGGTTCAGACATTGGCTCTCCTGAAGAGGGTTCATCTTGAGAATCATCCCAAGATATGACTAGGGCAACCACAAATTTCATCCTCAACCTCGACAATTTCCCAAGAAGAAACTCACCTAGGTCCCTATCCCTAATACTTTGGAGAAAATCCAATAAGGAGCTATTTAGCTTGTCAATCATTTTTATCATAGGCTCCAATCCTTTAGTGCATGGTGTTGGCTGAGCTTGTAACGATTGTATAGTGTTCCTCAAATTAGCCAACACCCTATCATGGATCTGGTCCACCTGAATCAACTGGTTCAATTCAGGTCTAGATGGGTTTGGGTTAAATCTAGGGGAGTCAAGATGATGAGGTTCTTGGGTCCCTCCCTGATAGTAGGTCCTTCTAGGTTATTTAAAGGTTGGTGGCGATCTATATTTAGAGTAATTCTAGGGAGGGTAAGTGTTATAATCAGCATATCCTTCATGGTTGTAGATCTGGATAGGTTGATCATCAAAGGATGGAGATCTATAAGCAATGTAACTCTGGGAAGGATAGTAATCATATTCTTATTGTCCAGGGTTAAGCTCTGGACACTAAGGTCCGGATTCATATCCCCAATCAAAGTCATCCCGGCTAGTGGAAGGGTAATTACAAGTCAAGTCATGTTAGTAATCATCTTGGGGATAAGTGGTGGAAGGAGGATAGGATGTGAAATGTGTGTAGGATGTGGAAGGATACATGGTAGATAAGGATGGAAAATGGAGAAGACAAAAGGTTCCATGAAATACAATCAACCAAACCTGTCCTTATGTGGGTAGCCTAAAGTCCTACATACTCCTAGGACCCGTCTTGAGTTTATAAATGATTTGGTCTACTTTTACCCGATTAATCCAACCAGTTAGAAGGAGGGACTGGGGAGAAGGTTCTTCCTTTGGCTTCTCCAGTTCCTAGTGTACCCCTAGTTGCGGTTGTTTGATGCTACTCCCCTAGCTTGACATCAGATGGATCAGCAGAAGTAGATTAATTGAACAAATTCTCAGTCTGAGCCGTGAAGAACAAATTAATCCTTAAGGCCAATGTCTGCTCAATTTTAGTTAGGCTTGGGAAGATCGTGCTCTTGGAATGTGATGGGCCGATTAGATGGGTTGTGCCCTTAGTGATCAGTTGAAATGTGTGTGCATGCACAACCAGGGTTTGCAAACAAGGTTATTTGATGATGTGACGTTTAGGGTTTAACCTTGTTTAGTAGCTTTTAAGGTTTAATTCTTAGGTTGGTTCAATCAAGGTTTAGTACAACACTCTAAGTTTAGAAAGCATGGGTGATGATATGTTGCTTTAAAAATCAAAAATAATGTGGAGTGCCTGGTTCATCCCTAAGAATCAACCTTAAGTGGCAAGCTACTTGATGGATTAGTTTTAGATTGAGTGGTGTGGCCCAAACAGCTCAATCAATTGGCCTGTTGCACCACTTAGTTAAAGCACACAAGAATGTTTAACTTATTCGAATTTCTACTCACTTATGTGTATTGAGTTGAAGTGTACCGGGTCCACAGGTCATATCCTGGTTAAGTGGTAGAATCAAAGTGATTGTGTGCCTTATTATAAGAAATTGTGGGTGTTAAGTGTGTAGCTTTTAGTTAAATCCCACAAGAGAAGAATTTTTATTATTATTGTTTTTATATATGTTTGTGGGTGAGGTGAGTGGAGTGACAATCAAACAACTAAAATGTACCCTAGGCTTTATGCAAAGCACCTAAGTTGATTTGGGTCTGAGTTATTAGGTTATGGAATGAAAACTAAGGTGGGGGTGGTGTAGGGGCCACTTACAAAACACTCTACCCATACTTTACTCTGATCTACTGCACTTGGATCTCCATGCTAGGGTACCTGCAAGACAATAGATCAGAGATAAGCAAGGTTAGTGTTATGTAAATGCAAAGAAGCACAGAAAATAATAAAGTAAATTCCGTTGCCTCCCTGGCAATAGCTCCAAAATGGTTGGGTGTGTTTCTCATGTAAGAAATCGGGGTTACAAGTAACCCGTCATCGTAGTTACAAAACACGTCGATCAGATAAAATTTATACTGAAACTCCAAGGGAGTCCCAGGTCAAACATAAGGGGGCGATGTTTACTTTAATTGAAAACCGCGCTTCGATTCATTTCTTTTTGGAGTTTAATGTGACAAGTCGAATTTTCGCTGTGTTGTAGTATTTAAGTGATGGAAAAATCGACTAATCAACAATAAAAGTAACCACTCACAGAAGAGTGGATCGTGTCCACAGGGAGGCAATTATGCAATAAACTCTCGATTATTTCATATTCTTTTGGTTAAGTGCGAAATCCCTAGACAAAGCTGACATAAAATGCGATGGAAAGAAGATTCGCAATAACTGAAAAATATACCGTGCATTCACAATTTTGCCACAATAACATAATAATAAATCAAAAATTAATTTTTGGTGGCAATGGCATTAAATGTAACTTTTAATTGAAGGTGAAACAGAGCTTTTACTCTCTCTCCTCCACGCGAGAGAGATAGAGCACCGGCGACGAACCTGCATGGGGGAAGGTTGACCGATGCGAGGGGGATCATCCAAGGATGGTGTAACTCGTGTGCACTTTGTACCAAACCACCTTCCACAGCCACAGGCGCATGCCCGTCTCCAGCCGCCTCTCTAGTCACCGCACAAGCACCCATCCACCCTCCAGCACCTCCTTGCAGCACGCCCTCCCCTCTGCAGACCTGCCTCGCCTCACGAGTGTCTCCAGGCAGCGTTGCTCCAGCCAGCGCCGCATCCTGCATAGCGCCCACACCCCTGCAGGCACTCTTCCTGCCACCAAGCCTGCACCTCAACCTCAACCGCCTTCAAGAGCACCACCGCACCAGCACCACCAGGCACCCGCTCCGCCCTCGCCACCCGTGCCTGCAGGCATGTGCCCTTCTCTAGCGCCAGTAGCCGCTCTGCCTCATGCCTAACGCCTGCTGGCACTCACATACCGCACCATCTCCATCGCAGGTGAAACTATAACCCCGCCACCAGCGCCAACAGTAGCCGTCCATCGCCTGTAGACCTGTTTAGAACCAGCGCCCCATCCTACTTAAGCCGCGCCCGCAAGCACTCTAGCGCTGACGCCACTCTAGCACCTGCGCCCTCACAAACGACCTGCAGGCACCCGCCTCGCCTCACCCGCACCCCTGCAGGCGCCTGCAGGCATCCGCCTGCCTTCATCCTCCAACCGTGCCCGCAGGCACTCCAGCACTCACGCCACTCCACCTTGTGTCCCCTACCAGGCTGTGGACACCTCCGCACGTCCCTCTCAAGCACTACAGGCGTTGCGTCTTCTGCAGGCACCGGCAACCGTCTTCTGCACCACTTGCCTTCTCCTCCAACAAGTCGGCAGCCCTCCTCTGCCCGCTGGCCGCCGTCGGCCACCTCTCGCCGTTCTGTCACCATCATCGTGATCCCCACGCGTCCGTCAACCTTCCCCCATAGCAGCTCCATCGCCGGTGCTCTCTCTCTCTCACGAGGAGGAGAGAGTGAAAGCTCTGTTTTACCTTCAATTAAAAGTTGCATCTAATGCCAATGACACCAGAAAATAATTTTTGTTTTATTATTATTTTATTGTGGCGAAATTGTGAATGCACACCCATACTTTCTCATAATTGCACGTTATTATTATTCAACTGTTTCAAGGTTGATTTTGGGATTAACAAGTGCACCAATTTTCTCTAGTATATGTCAATTGAAAATTACATAAAATCATCATATATTTATTGAATATTTCAGTAGGGGAAAATTTCACTTATACCCTTATATTTTTGAGTTATTGTGAATCTTCTTTCCATCGCATTTTATGTTGGCTTTGACTAGGGATTTCACACTTAACCGAAAGAATATGAAATAATCGAGGGTTTACTGCATAATTGCCTCCCTATGGACACGACCCGCTCTTTTGTGAGTGGTTATTTTTATTGTTGATTAGTCGATTTTTCCACCAATTAAATACTACAACACATAGCGGAAAATTGACTCGCCAAATTGGCGCCATTGTTGGGGAGGCAGCAAATGCAATAGATTTACTTCATTGTTTTTGAATATTATGAGTTGTAAAATTATCTGGTCAATTTTTGTTCTTTTACTGTGCGCGGAATTTAATGAGGCGAAGAGGTGCAGCAGAGTGGTGACAGCAGCCACGAGCTAAGCCACATGAGGAAAGACGTAGGAGACCAAGATCCTGCTTTCACAAAGGATTCTCCCTTGTCACAAAATTTATATCTGTCATTTCACCCTTGTAGTAATTGGGGTTGAATTTTTGAGGGTTTGTCCCCACATTCTTTAGCTACTAGGGCTTACATTATTTTTTGTGCGTGCGTGATTCTATTTTCTGCTTGCCTGCCTTTAAAACCAAGAAAGAAAATATTGAGCTGCCTATTTAGAAGTTGCATGCCCTTAGGTGTGCACATTTAGGGGTGATTAAGCAGCACATTAGATCTTATTATTGCATTGCAAGCATATTAGCACGAAGATTGTTGGAGACAGGTACATCTTTCTAACTTTTGCATCCAGCTCCTATTCACGCATTTGCATTCAAATTAAAATTCAAGACCACCAAGTTGTTTGAATTTACTAATTCAGTGGTCACATAACTAAATGTGGGACTGATAATAAGATTCAACTCTAAAAGCAATTCACATTTGATCTGATTCTAAGGGACTTGTTTGCAATTTCAAAAGAAATTACAAAGATTTGCGGTGTGTTGCACACTTCTGACACTGAGCATTCACATTAGGCACCGCACTAAGGCTCGATCGCTTAAGGCTATAGGCACTGATCTCTTTGTTGGTGCAGACCCTCCTATTGTGCTTTGTGGTGGTCGTGATACTATCTTTTGACCAACTGTTTTGATACTCCACGGAGGGGGACACCCCTTAAAGGAACAAAAGGGTAGTTAAGGGGCACCGCATATGCATCACCTCAAAGGAAGGGTTCACCCTACTTGCATCCCTTTGTTCGTGCTTGGAGTAACTTCTCACTTGATACTTGGAAGTATCATCCAAGCAAAGTATAGGTCCTAGGGCACTCGAAGGTTGAATTAAGGCACGTAATTGTAGTGAAAAGCTTGTCTGGCCATTTATATTAACTAATTCGACCTCTGCAATAAAGAAGGTTTAGATTTCAAGTCCACACCTCTCTTATACCACTTATGTGGGAACAGAGGGATAAGTCTTGATCTTTTGACTTATCTTTGGAGTGGAGGTTTAACTTAATAAAAACCTGAATTGTCTTTTGTATGCTTGGTAAGCGCTCTCTTGAGGGTAGTCTAGTCTTTGATCCTGAGCCTGAGAGAATTCTTAGGAGAGCTCACCTAGGAGAGGAAAAAGAAGGATGGCTGAGCAAGGTCAAATCAACAAAGGACCCTAAGGGACTGATGAGAACCTCATCATGAGCCATAACTAGCTCATTTTGACCTAATAAAGAAGATAAAAGCTCCTACATAACCTAGAAGAAGGCTTAACTGAAGGAACAAGTGCTTTGAGAAGAAAACATGAAATAAAGGTTAAAACTGCAAATTTACCATTACAGTACATAAACAGGATTTCTCAGAGGCAAAACATAGGTCAAATGGTCTAAATGGGATAAAAAGTGTGTTGAATCAATCAGAAATGGGTTTATGTGCAATCTAAGAATTAAATGACACTTGGTAACCCTAAAACAGACCTGCTTAAATTAACAAGATTTTGATCATAATAAAAATCAAGTAAACCCTTTAAAAATCATGGAAAAACATCCTCTAGGGTTTAGAACACTTAATTTGGCCTTTGGAACCCAGTTTCACCTAGATTAGGGTCCTAGCTCTTCAATTAACCTAATTTGGGCTTTTACGCAAAATGTCCAGTCAAACGTGGTCAAACCTAAAATCCAACTTCACCATTGGATTCCCTAGGTCCAAATTAGGTTTATACCAAAATTTGGACCTAAGGGGAGGTCATCTTGACCTACTTTGCAATTTAGTACACCCAAATCACAAATTGGTCACTATCTTTTGAATATCTTTGCAGAGAGCCCCCTAAGTTCTTCTGCCCCATTTGCAATCCGGTCCTGCCGCCATTGTTAGGGCAGACCCATGCTCCGGTGAGGTTTAGAGAGGGATTACTCTCTAATCCCTCAGAGATTCCCTCCCAGAAATGGAAGGGGGATTCTCTGAGGAATTCGCTTCCATCTAAAGCAGATCACGATCCCTGGTGTGAACCCAATCTCTCATGCGAACACACGAGAGATTTGGGTATCCACCCTCCTTCCATCTCGGGCGAGCTGGTAGAGTTAATTGCGCGGTCTCCACGTGCTAGAAGGTGCGGCCAACACCTATAAAAGACTCCCCAGACCCTGTTGCAGATCCCAAGCTTGATTTTGACGGAGATCCCCTCAAATTTCCTCTCTCTCATCTCCAGCCAAAAGGCCCACAAGCTCCGGCGACCTCCTCCCATCCTTCTCGTCGCTCTGCTGCCATACCAGTAGCAGAGTCAACTCCGCCGCTTCCTCCCTCAGGGTCCTTCCCAGACGACGGCAGTTACGCACCGTCCACTCCGCTACCTCCCATCCTTCCAGATCACCCCAGATACCCTCTCCATCCTCTCCTCTCTCTTTTCCCCCTGCTATTTTATCCAATTACCCTCCGACAGTGCCTAACCACCTCCATCGTCCTCGCCTCGGACCGCCCTCCGGCGAGCTGCCCACACCACTCCGCCCCTCCACACGGCTTGCCAACCCTCTCGTGAGCTCCGCCTCACCACCAGGAACTCATTCCACCCCTTCACTGCCACTCCAGACCTCCACAATAACCCCCCGATGAACCCCACAACTCCGGCAATAGGTTGACCTAGGCACGCATGCCTAGGCCAACCTGTGGCCTACAGCACTGCGCATCATCTTCGCCGTGCCACGGCGAAGGTTTCTAGCTAATCTGATTGGGCCAATAGGCCGTTCTTGTGTATGACAGGTCGCAGCTCTTGCCGCCATTGAAGGTCGAAGCAGCGAGGAGCTTGTAGCAGCTTTAGGCACCAGGGCGCCCAGGCTGCAGGTGCAGCAGACTCACGCGAGTGTCGCGAACCGAGTGAGGACAGCAAGTCGCACTGCGAGGCCAGCAACTAGGGCAATTGCACGATGGAAGCTCTGCGGGCGTTCGTGAAATCGGGATTGATCAGATAGTCCCACATCGTGGAATCGCGAAACACAGGTATAATATAAATTATTTTTGTGTTTTAAGCTCACTGCCTCCGTAAGCACAGGGGTGAGGTCCCTCACCTGCCCTCACACCCGCCTCATCCGCGGTTTGACCACGCGGATCTGGCGGGATCCGACCCAACCCTAACCTTGAGCACTCCTCGCGCATCACCCCATGCCGGTGCGCCTGGTCCCGGGTGAGAAGCCGACCCGATTACCCGTGTGGCTCTGGGAGAGCATCCTTGAGAAAATTGCAGAGAAATAGAGAGACGTTTGGGTATAGGGACGGGGGTAGGTTTTGCCTTGGCTGTGGTGTGCGCAGGAAAGAAGAAGCAAAGGAAAAAGCGGACACTTAGCAGCTGCAGAAAAGGAAGAAGAGAAGAGACCAAGGAAGAAGAAGCCTTAGCAGAAAAGAGAAGAGAAGGAAGGAAGACTATAGAGAAAGAAGAAGGAAGGCGAGGAAAAAGGAAGAGAAGGACGAAGAGAGGCCAAGTGAAGACTCTGCAAAGATCAGAAGAAGAAGAAGAAAGAAGGAAGGCAAGGCAGGAGAAGAAATAAGAGACAAGAAGCAAAGGCAAAAAGAGAAAGAAGCAGAAAGGAGAAGAAGAGAGAAAGGGGATTACATTTAAGATGTCTGATACAGAAATCAGACGTCCAATTCTATTTTCTTTTACAAATCCTTTTTAAAATTCTCTTTGAATCACTCATTTTCACTTAACAGTTGTATTCTTTGCTTTTGAAAAGTACTGAGATTGCTCCCCGTGTTCGACCTCGGATACTCTAGTTTTTCGAGTAATAAAATTCTTTATATTTCTTTAAACGTTTTGTCGGTTATACTACAATGTGATACACTTTAAACCCGCACAAAAATGTTAGAACATTTTGGCGTCGTTGCCGGGGAGCAACAGGCACTCTTAAAGCTTTTGACTAACTGTTCTATCTAATATCTGACTTAACTTCTCTCTTTTGTTGTGTTCAAATAGGGAAAGCAAAACAAAAAGGAAAGAACAATAACTGCACAACAAATTCTCCAAGGAACAGGTAATTTCCATATGCCCTCTCTCTTAACCCTCTCAAAATCTAAAAAGAAAAAAAAAAGAAAAGAAAAATCAACTTAGGGCTACCTGTTTCATAATTAGTAACTCATCAAGTTGCCTGATTTTCATTTCAACACATTTTTATCTGTTCATCCAACTAAGGCAACTAGGGCTAAACTTTCTTGATTGAGCCCTAGGTGCTAATTTCTGAGGCAACTAAATTGGACCGACTAGAGCCAAGTTAGGGATTGCAAAGCTAGGGTTTTTAGAGACACATCTTCTCTTAAAATAAAGAAACAAATTGTCCAAAAAGAGGTGTGCCTAAACCGTGTTTGAAAAGATCTATACAAAAGGAACCCTAAGCAAATCAGGCTGTTAATCCATTTGAACCATAAAAGAAAGGACCTAAAGGCTCTCAAAGGAACAAGAGGTGAAGTTGATCCCTTGGGTCAACCAACCTTAAAATTAGGTCACTTTTGCACTCAAAATACTTAAAAGTTCAAGTGAAACATTAAGCACCTTGATCTTAAAATAAAAAAAGGTAGACTTAAGAGGTCAAGGTCTCCATTCTGGTCTACCTGGAACCGCAGTGACAAGAGAGGTCGGGTGGGGGAAACCCTGTAACCCGTGGGGACGCTCTACTGTGTAGGGGTCTTTGCGGGACTCTCCCTCTCTGGCTGCCCAGGTATTTCTCAGGTGGACGATCTTCTGATCCAAGGGTCCATCTGCCCCGAACCTCTATAGTCACCCAACAATTTTTGGGTGTCTTGATTGGGTCTAGCACCTTCTAATCTCATCACATCCTTCGGTGCATGTTCGGTAGGAGGTCCTTAAGACCACCCTTGAGACCTCCTTTAGAAATTCACTCTCGTCGAGGCCAAGCCTCAATGTCCCTGTTTGTGCAGCAACCCCACCTCATAAATCTTTCATCTGATTCAGATCCTGATTCTCCTTCCTCTCCCATCATGGCACAACCCATTGAAGAGGAGAATAACCTTGAACACCAACTTCAACGCCTTAGTGATCTCTTTCAGAACTTTGTAAACCCACTGCAGCGACCTATGATGCGAGATCACTATAATCCCGCTGCGGTGGCAATTGAACCCCGAGTACGAATCCCAATTAGAGGACCTGATTTCGAACTGAAGCCCAATATGATTCATGCCATACCGAAGTTCCATGGGCTTAACTCTGAGGATCCTTTCCAACACATCAAATACCTCAAGCATCTGGCCCAGACCTTCGGGTCAGATGTACAAAATCGGGATATCCTACTCATGAAAATGTTTTCGTTCTCCCTCTTGGACAAGGCTGCACATTGGTATCAAACTCAAACCCGTCCGATCAACACATGGGAGGAACTGTAGTCTGAATTTTTGAAAAATTCTTCCCCGTTGGATGGACGAATGCCTTGCGCCACCAGATCACTCATTTCACTCAACAACTGAGAGAACCTCTTCACGAAGCTTGGGATCGATTCCTAGATCTCATGCGAAAGTGCCCCCATTACGGAGTTCCTAAGTGGGAACAAGTCCAGTCTTTTTACCAGGGACTCCATGAGGATATTCGTTTATTCGTCAATGCAACGTGTGGAGGAAACATCATGGGTCAACATGAGGACACGGTGTGGGAGATTCTCAAAAACATGTGCGAGAACTCCATAAATAATGACTCCATGGGCTTATTCGACAGGACAAATGCCCACGCATCGACGAATCTAAGAGGGACACATGAGATGCAGGACCTGTCCACTTCCGTCGACATGGAACTGATGGCCAGTCAGTTGGACAAGGTTTCTATCATAGAAAAGAAGGTGGATGAGCTAACTCGACATTTGCAGCAAGCCACCTCTGCGCAAAACTCTTTTGCACGACCTCCTCTGGCAAGGGAAACAGTGCAAAACATATACCGGAGAGGACCGTTATCCACCCCCGTCTACCTCTCAGACCGGAGTGACCTCCGATCCATTCTACTCTAGTTGGGGGAACTCTGAACCCTCGTATTCTGACTTTCCTGAGGTTCCTCAGAACTTCGAGGATGTCAACGCCATCCAGAATGACCCATTTTCCAATACCTACAACCCTCGATGGCGAAATCATCCTGACTTTCAGTGGGCGGGAAATTCTCAAAGACCACTATATCAACCCCGTCCACAAGCCCCTCATCCATATCAGCCGCCTCAGCCTCGGCCCAATCCCACCTACCAATCCGGGCAAAACCAGGATCAACTGACTCTTATCCTTCAAACACTGGCTGACATTCAAAAGGCGAATGCGGCAATGCAAAAAAAGCACAAGGACGAGATCACAGAGGTTCGCAACCAACTGGCCCAGAGGGCAAATTCCCGCCAACCTGGCACCCTTCCTTCGCAACCTCTGCCCAACCCAAATAACGTGACGACCCAGAGGCGCGTTATGAATCCAAATCCAGGCAATGCACATTTGATTTATTAGGCCCCTGCTACTCCATCACAAGACGGGATGGAGGCTTCAATATCTTATGCGGGATTTTAGTAGCAGCCACCGCTCCTACCTAACCCAAACCAAAATCAGGCTAGATTGAACTCTGTGACAACACGGAGTGGTAAAATAACCCAAGACCCACATTATCCGAACCACTACAAGCCTGATAATAGCCAAGACACTAGGATAGATATCCAAGATACTACTGTCCCAGATCAAGAACCAGGACCTATCCTAGAGGAACCAGCTAGGATCCCATTTCCTGAGGCCTTGACCAAAGGAAAAAGGACAACCAAACCTGTGGCTCCTGAGGAGGATCTGGTCAAGCTCTTTGAACAGGTCCAGATAAACATCCCGTTGATGGATGCAATCCACCACATACCGGCTTACGCAAGATTCTTGAAAGACATATGTACACCTAAACGCAAGCCGCGAACCAAGGATGGGAATCCAATCGTACTGTTAGAGCAAGGCAGCTCTGTCATCTTGAGCAAACTCCCACCCAAGGCTAAAGACCCAGGAACTCCCTTGATTTCTTGTAAAATTGGTGAAACCCAATTTGATAGAGCCCTACTAGATCAAGGTGCCTCCATAAATTTAATACCTACATACCTCCTTGACCACCTTGAAGAATCTGAACTTAAACCCACCGAGGTGACATTGCAGTTATCCGATCGATCCATCAAGTCACCCAAAGGAATACTCGAGGATGTCATTGTTAGGGTACGAGATTTTTATTTCCCAGTGGACTTCATAGTACTGGACATGGATGCACCTAAGAACCCAAGGGACACACCAATCATACTAGGGAGACCCTTTTTGGCCACTGCTAGGGCCAATATAAACTGCGAAGAGGGCCAGATAGAACTAAAATTTGGGAATCAAAATCTGAAGATTGACATTTTCAAGGCCCAACAAGGGATTAATTGCGGGGTTATAGAGGAAATATGTGATGTCAAAGTCATGGTTGATGAATTGCACATAGAGGACAACCTGATTATTCCTGATCAACCACTAGAGAATCAAAAACCGCTAACAGAGGAGTGTGAACATGATCTAGACACACCTATGACTCCTACCATTGCTCCTAATACAAACCCCGAACCACCCGCTGCTGCTGACAACCCTGTCATGGAACTAAAACCCCTTCCCGAACATCCGAAGTACGTCTTTTTGGATTCAAATCAGATGTTTCCTGTGATTATCAATTCTCGACTCACACCTGACCAGGAACTCCATTTGATTTCTATTCTCCAGCAACATCGTGGAGACATTGGACGGACTCTCGATGAGTTGACTGGTATATGCCCTTCATACTGCACACATCGAATCTACACAGAAGAAGGTGCACGACCTTCAAGAGAAATGCAAAGATGCCTAAACCCTAACTTGCAGGAGGTCGTAAAAAAGGAGATCATAAAGTGGTTAGATGCAGGGATCATCTACCCGATCTCAAACAGTCGTTGGGTGAGTCCAATACAAGTGGTGCCTAAGAAGGTAGGACTTACCGTCATCACGATTGAAATCGGAGAAGTCATTCCTACCCGAATAGCTAACTCGTGGAGAGTCTGCATTGATTACAGAAGACTCAATTCCTCGACGAAGAAGGATCATTTCCCACTACCGTTTATTGATCAGATCCTTGAGAAACTAGCGGGAAATAGGTTCTTCTGCTTTCTTGACGGGTATTCCGATTCCAACCAGGTGGCAATCCATCCAGAGGACCAAGAAAAGACCACATTCACCTACCCCTTCGGGACGTGCGCGTTTCGAAGGATGTTGTTCGGTCTCTGTAATGCACCTGCAACTTTTCAGCGGTGCATGCTTGCCATATTCTCAGATATGGTAGGTGATTATCTGGAAGTCTTCATGGAAGACCTTTCAGTTTTTGGACAATCATTTGACGATTGCCTTCAACACTTGGTCCAAATACTCAGGCGATGCATCGAGGTGAATTTGGTTCTTTCCTGGGAAAAGAGCCATTTCATGGTACCTGAGGGAATTGTCCTGGGACATCTAATCTCGGAGAAAGGCATCCAAGTGGATCGAGCTAAGGTTAACCTGATTTCCAAGCTCCCTATGCCTAGCTCGATTAAGGACATCTGATCTTTTTTGGGGCACGTCAGTTTCTACAGTCGATTCATCCCTGATTTCTCCAAAATCGCGCACCCCCTGACCAATCTTCTCTCCAAGGATGTGCCTTTCGAAATTTCCAAGGAATGCACTCAAGCATTTGAGATCCTACTTGACCGAGTCACCCAAGCCCCGATCCTACAGTCTCCTGATTGGTCTCAACCCTTTGAGATCATGTGCGATGCATCTGACTTCGCTATAGGAGTGGTTTTGGGGTAGAAAATTGACGGGAAACCTGTGGTCATTTACTAAGCCAACAAAACACTGGATGAGGCTCAGCGTAACTATACGGTTACTGAGAAAGAGCTGCTGGCCGTAGTATTTGCCTTGGAAAAATTCAGATCATACCTTTTGGGTTCCTGTGTTATCATATACTCGGATCACACAGCTGTGAGGCATCTCCTTGCTAAGAAGGATGCGAAACCTCGATTAATCTGATGGATCTTGCTGTTGCAAGAATTTGACCTCGAGATTCGCGACAAGGCGGGAAAGCAAAATGTGGTAGCCGATCACTTGTCCTGCCTTCCTTCTGAAATTATTGATCCTTCCGGACCTATTACAGAACACTTTCCTGATGAGCACCTCCTGACTATTAGTACAAGTCTTCCGTGGTTCGCTGATATAGTTAATTACCTGGCATCACATCAGATTCCGTCTGATTGGCCGAAGGCCAAAAAGGACAAATTGCGTTCCGATGCCAAGTATTACCTATGGGAAGACCCATATCTATTCAGCATTGGTGCTGATCAGATAATCCGACGGTGTGTCGCGGAAGTGGAAATCAAAGACATACTCTCATTCTGCCATGACCAGGAGTGCGGTGGACATTTTTCAAGACATAAAACTGCATCAAAAGTCCTCTAGTGTGGCTTTTACTAGCCAACAATTTTCAAGGATGCATGCGATCACTGTAAGGCATGTTCCCGTTGCCAGACTCTGGGCAACATGAGCCATCGAGACATGATGCCTCTACAGCCGATCCTGGTATGCGAAATTTTTGATATTTAGGGGATTGATTTCATGGGACCCTTCCCGATCTCGGATGGCTTCGAATATATCTTACTCACAGTTGACTACGTTTCCAAGTGGATAGAAGCCATTCCGACCCGAACCAACAATCATAAAGTCATTATAAAATTCCTCCATCAAAACATTTTCTCCAGGTTCAGGATTCCGCGTGCTATAATTTCCGACGGAGGGACCCATTTTACAAACGCTCAGTTCAGGTCACTGATGACCAAGTATGGGGTGTCACACCGAATCTCTACTCCTTACCACCCCCAAACTAATGGTCTAGCTGAGCTTTCTAACCGACAGATCAAGAAGATCCTTCAGGTTACTATTCGACCGGATAGAAAAGATTGGTCTTCTCGGCTTCTGGAAGCATTGTGGGCCTATAGGACCTCCCACAAGGCCCAATTAGGAATGTCTCCCATCAAACTAGTGTACGGGAAGGCATGTCACCTCCCCGTCGAGTTGGAGCATAAAGCCTATTGGGTAGTACGGACCTGTAATCTTGACCTTTCCAAGGCTGGAACCCACAGAAGACTTCAAATGAGTGAGATTGATGAGTTAGACCACGACGCGTATGAGAACTCATGAATTTACAAAGAACGGGTTAAAGCTTTTCACGACAAACACATTTCTAGAAAGGTCTTTCATCCTGGTCAAAAGGTTTTACTCTTTGAAGCCCGACTCAAATTATTCCCAGGAAAGCTAAGATCCAAGTGGGTCGGACCCTACCTAGTCCGGCAAATCTTTGGAAATGGAGCCATTGAAATCAGCCCACTCAGCCACGATTCTGAACCTTTTGTCGTGAACGGCTAGAGACTCAAGCCGTTCATTGACATGACCGATATAGATTTGGCTGTGTCATCCTTTACCCTCCATTCCTCTTGAGCTCATTGCGCCCAACCGATGGCGTAAAACTCAGCGCTTAACGGGAGGCAACCCGTCATTCTTTGGAAAAAAAAAAACCGAAACCTTTTCTAACATCTCTATGCGGAATTCATATTGCACTTTAAGGATCACCGATTAGAGCAGCCGACTTCACCTCAGGTATCCCTACCCGAGATTAGAAATCGTTCGCAACAAGTCATTTCGACCCATCCACTCACCACACACCTGTCCTAATGAATGAGCTAAGCTGAATTCGAACCCACCTAATTTACAATGGGGACATTGCAAATCTTAGGCATGGGGGGGTATGAAAGTGCAAAATGTCAGGAAATTCATATCAAGAAAGGGTTTCAATAAAAAAATAAATAAATAAATAAATAAATAAAAAAGAGACTTGATAGAGGGGAGGAACAATTCAGGGTCATACAAATGAGAAAAGGAAAAGAGTAAGATGACAAAAAGGAGCACAAAAGGAAAATGAAAAGAAATAGTCATTAGTAAAAGATTAAGGGGTTAACTGAAGTTCTAGACCGAATCAAGAAAAAGAAAAGAAAAGTGCTACGGAGATATAACAAGAGGTTAGCAGGAATGCTGGTCTTAGGCCTCTTGGGCTAGTATCTTTAGCTTAAAAATTCACGTATCCATTAAAATCTGGATAGTCCTCAAGAGGTTGAGGAAAATGCGAAGCTTGAGTACTAGGTCTAAGGCTTAGGAAGTATTCGGCCTCATTAACTGACCTCCGATTTGTGGGATTCTATAACCTAAGCACCCCAAATTCACACACAGTCTGGTTCAGTACGCATAAACATCCAAATCACATGAAAAGCGTTTAATGTTCTGAAAAAGTCACCTAGATTAGGAGCAGCCAATCAACAAAAATTGATTTGGACGAGTTCCCAGCGCGGAGAGGCAGGAAATCCCCCTCGAAGATGCGTAACAACATATCGTCTCCTCAGTGCTTATCTCTTAGGATATTTAATATCCTACTGGGGGCATGTAAGCACTCTGCTGGTTCAGATACCATGGGCGGCATTATCATGAAATGTCGATCGCCAGGGTTTGGATTCGGCCACGGAATGCCATGGGCGGGATTATCTCGAAATCTCGAAAGCCAGGAACCCTTGAGGATTGATGATGGGGACGAGGAATCCGATACAGACCGTGTTGAGAAGCTAATCCGAAGCTAGAAATAAAAAGAAAAGAGAGAGAAAAGCTCTCCAAACAAATAAATCTTCTATCTCTCTCTTACAAAAAAAGCGCACTGCAAACTGAACTTAGGCTAAAAATGTCTCAAGCACGGGTGCTTTAACCGCGGAGTCCAACAAACCCTAGGTTAGTTTCTGTGAGCCGTAGAAACCTTTGCGGAGGACTGAGGCTAAAGCAGAACAGGTCCGGATTTTGGTTGGTACTTGAGTACCTCTAGGCCTATTGTCGGCATTCCTACCTAGTCACAAAAGAAAAGGAGAAGCACTTATCATGATTGTTGACAGACATTCAGGGTCTAGAACGAAAGTTAAAACTTTGAAATTTTTCTAAGGGACTACCAAAAGCTAGGCATAGGGGTATGATGAGAGCGTCATCATGAGCCATAACTAGCTCATTTTGACCCAATAAAGAAGATAAAAGCTCCTACATAACCTAGAAGAAGGCTCAACTGAAGGAACAAGTGCTCTGAGAAGAAAACATGAAATAAAGGTTAAAACTGCAAATTTACCATTGCAGTACAAAAATGGGATTTCTCAGAGGCAAAACATAGGTCAAATGGTCTAAATGGGATAAAAAGTTGGTTGAATCAATCAGAAATGGGTTTATGTGCAATCTAAGAATTAAATGACACTTGGTAACCCTAAAACTGACCCGCTTAAATTAACAAGGTTCTGGTCAGAATAAAAATCAAGTAAACCCTTTAAAAATCATGTAAAAGCATCCTCTAGGGTTTAGAACACTTAATTTGGCCTTTAGAACCCAGTTTGACCTAGATTAGGGTCCTAGCTCTTAAATTAACCTAATTTGGGTTTTTATGCAAAATGTCCAGTAAAACGTGGTCAAACCTAAAATTCAACTTCACCATTGGATTCCCTAGGTCCAAATTAGGTTAATACCAAAATTTGGACCTAAGGGGAGGTCATCTTGACCTACTTTGCAATTTAGTACACCCAAATCACAAATTGGTCCCTATCTTTTGAATATCTTTGCAGAGAGCCCCCTAAGTTCTTCGCCCCCTTTTGCAATCCCATCCTGCCGCCATTGTTAGGGCAGAACCATGCTCCAACGAGGTTTAGAGAGGGATTACTCTCTAATCCCTCAGAGATTCCCTCCCAGAAATGGAAGGGGGATTCTCTGAGGAATTCCCTTCCATTTAAAGCAGATCACGATCCCTGGTGTGAACCCAATCTCTCGTGCGAATGCACGACAGATTTGGGTATCCACCCTCCTTCCATCTCCGGTGAGCCGGCAGAGTTAATTGCGTGGTCTCCACGTGCTAGAAGGTGCGGCCAGCACCTACAAAAGACTCCCCAGACCCTACCGTAGATCCCAAGCTTGACTTTGACGGAGATCCCCTCAAATTTCCTCTCTCCCATCTCCGGCCAAAAGGCCCGCAAGCTCCGGTGACCTCCTCCCCTCCTTCTCGTCGCTCTGCTGCCATACCAGCAGCAGAGTCAACTCCGCCGCTTCCTCCCACGTCGTGCCGTACCAAGCGTGCGTGCCCCTGCCCTCATCCTCGTCGCCGCTTCCTCCCTCAGGGTCCTTCTTCCCCGACGACGGTAGTTACGCACCGTCCACTCCACTGCCTTCCTTCCTTCCAGATCACCTCAGATACCCTCTCCATCCTCTCCTCTCTCTTTTCCCCCTGCTATTTTATCCAATTACCCCCCGACAGTGCCTAACCACCTCCATCGTCCTAGCCTCCGACCGCCCTCCGGCGAGCCGCCCACACCACTCTGCCCCTCCATACGGCTTGCCAACCCTCTCGTGAGCTCCGCCTCACCACCAGGAACTCATTCCACCCCTTCACTGCCACTCCAGACCTCCACAATAACCCCCCGACCAACCCCACAACTCCGGCCACAGGTTGACCTAGGCACGCACGCCTAGGCCAACCTGCAGCCTACAGCACTGCACATCATCTTCGCCGTGCTACGGCGAAGGTTTCTAGCTAATCTGATTGGGCCAATAGGCCGTCCTTGTGTATGACAGGTCGCAGCTCTTGCCGCCATTGAAGGTCGAAGCAGCGAGGAGCTTGTAGCAGCTTCAGGCACTAGGGCGCCCAGGCTGCAGGTGCAGCAAACTCACGCGAGTGTCGCGAAGCGAGTGAGGCTAGCAAGTCGCACTGCGAGGCCAGCTGCCGGGGCAATTGCATGACGGAAGCTCTGTGGGCGTGCGTGAAATCGGGACTGATCAGATAGTCCCACAACGTGGAATCGCGAAACACAGGTATAATATAAATTATTTTTTTGTTTTAAGCTCACTGCCTTCGTAAGCACAGCGGTGAGGTCCCTCACCTGCCCTCACACCCGCCTCATCCGCGACTTGACCTCGCGGATTTGGCGGGATACGACCCGACCCTAACCTTGAGCACTCCTCGCGCATCACCCCCTGCCGGTACACCTGGTCCCGGGTGCGAAGCCGACCTGATTACCCGTGTGGCTCTGGGAGAGCGTCCTTGAGTGAATTGCAGAGAAAGAGAGACGTTTGGGTAGAGGGACGGGGGTAGGTTTTTCCTTGGCTGTGGTGTGCATAGGAAAGAAGAAGTAAAGGAAAAAGCGAACACTTAGCAGCTGCAGAAAAGGAAGAAGAGAAGAGACCAAGGAAGAAGAAGCCTTAGCAGAAAAGAGAAGAGAAGGAAGGAAGACTGTAGAGAAAGAAGAAGGAACGCAAGGAAAAAGAAAGAGAAGAACGAAGAGAGGCCAAGTGAAGACTCTGCAAAGATCAGAAGAAGTAGAAGAAAGAAGGAAGGCAAGGTAGGAGAAGAAATAAGAGACAAGAAGCAAAGGCAGAAAGAGAAAGAAGTAGAAAGGAGAAGAAGAGAGAAAGGGGATTAGATTTAAGACGTCTGATACAGAAATCAGACCTCCAATTCTATTTTCTTTTACAAATCCTTTTTAAAATTCTCTTTGAATCACTCATTTTCACTTAACAGTTGTATTCTTTGGTTTTAAAAAGTACTGAGATTGCTCCCCGTGTTCGACCTTGGATACTCTAGTTTTTCGAGTAATAAGATTCTTTATATTTGTTTAAACGTTTTGTCGGTTATACTACAACGTGATACACTTTAAACCCGCACAAAAATGCGAGAACAGGGACTATTTTATTCCAACTAACCAACCTACACAAGCACTAAGATGACCGGCAGGGGATAATCGATATGAGATCAAGAGTAGTACCATATCTTTATTGCCCTCTTTTTATGGTACTACTGAAAGAGCGATCTTCATTTTCGTTGAAAACTTTAACATAAAATGATGTGTCATTGTATTTAATCGCGTGGTAGAAAATCGTTTTTCAAAACATCTAAATTCTCAAAACTAACCACGACGAGTTAGTTCGTGTCCATAAGGATGCAATTATGTAATGAACTCTTGATTATTTTATATTCTTTCGGTAAAGTGCGAATTGCCTATTCAAATCTGATATAAAATGCGATGGAAAGTCGACTCACAATAACTTAAAAATATAAGGGTGTATGTGCATTTTTCCCTCACTGAAATCTTCAATAAATATATGATGATTTTATGTAATTTTCACTTAGCAGATACTAGAGAAAATTAGTGCACAGGTTAAGCCCAAACCCAATCTTAAAATAGGTGAACATCAATAACATGTAATTATCAGAAAGCATGAGGGTGCATTCGCAATTTTACTGCAATAAAATAATAATAAATCAAAAGTCAGGTTTTGGTAATGGCAGCAAATGTAATAACTAATTGAAGTCAAAATAGAGCATTTGCTCTCTCTCCTCCTCTCGAGAGAGAGAGAGCACCGACGGGCTATGGATGCGTTAGGGAGGTTGGCAAGGATGAGGCCTATCCGATGGAGGTCGTGGCGTCGACGGAGATGGCTGGAGGTGGCTGGCCGGCAGAGGAGATGAATGCCGGAGGAGCTTGTCTGCTGTCGTGAAGGTGCTGCTTGAGAGAGGCGCGTGCGGAGGAGTACGCGTGCCAGTAGGCGGTGCTGCTGCTGTGAAGCGCCTGCAGTGGTGTGGCAGTGGCCAGTGAGTGCACAGGGTGCTGGTGCTGGAGAGGGGTGTACCCTGCTGGAAGGAGGGCACGGTGGGGTGTCTGCGGGTGTGCCTGCAGGAGTGCAGGTGCGGCCTTGCTACTTGGAGGAGGGGGCGCGCAAGGTGAAGTGGGAGCGATGCCTGTAGGGGTGCGCGGAGGTAGGCTTGACCTAGCAGGGGGCACGAGGTGGTAGCGAACGCCTGCACGCTAGTTGGAGGGTCCGGTGGGGTGTCTGCAGGTGCGCCTGCAAGAGTGCGGGTGCGGCCTGGTCGCAGAGGCCGGTGAGCGAGCGCCTACGGTGCAGCGCTTATGGGTGCCAGCAGGGGCGCGGGTGAGGGTAGTGCGGTGCAGGAGCGTGCAAGGTGAGGCGATGCAGCGTTTGCGGGCGTGCGGGCGAGAGGGTGCGTGCCTGCATGAGCTGCGGGCGAGAAGGAGGAGGCGTAGGAGGGGAGGTGGGCGCGCGCCTGCGGGCGCCTTTCTACAGGGCGCTGGCACTGGAGAGGGGCCTGCAATGGTGAAGGTGCCTGCGGGGCTGCTGGAGGCACGCCTGCAGTAGGGGCTCTAGAAGGAGGATGCAACTGAAAAATGGATGCGGCCGAAGATGGGCGTGTGAAGGAGTAGCGCGCACTGGTCCACACTGCACATGGAGTAGTTCCCTGCAAGGGAGAAGATGCCAATCCCCTCTCCTTTCTTCGCCTCCTCCCTTTAACTCCTCTCGTTTGCGCGTGCATAAGTTAAGGGATTTTCAAATCCCTTAGCTATTTCTAGCCTTGTTTGTTGAGGGAGGGCGGCAGGAGATTGGGTAAGGAGTTGCGGCTGGCTGGATATGTGTTGGGGAAATTATTCCCCCCCTTCCTCTTTCCAAATATTATTCCTGTAATCATAAAAACGTAAATCATTACATATTAAGGTATAGAATAGATGTAAACCTAAGTCATTATGCATGCAAACATCCTATAACTTAATGTAGTTATTAACAAACCTAAAAGGTATAATTAAAGTTACTTAGGTGTAGTATTAGTCCATTAAAATGGACTCATCAAATATCCCCATGCCTAAGATTTGCTTGGCCCTAGCAAAAATGAAAAATAATAGAAGTAATCAGAAGATTTCTTCTTTTCTTACTTCAAAACTTTAGAAATTCGGACAATTGTGATGTGCTGATAGCCTAGGTAACAGATCCAAGTGAGAAGGCCAATTTGCATTGGGAGTTCGTACTTCACCCTTGGTAAATATTTTTCCTGGGATAGGCAACTACTTCCCTCGGGGATAAAGCAGACGATAATCTGTAATTTGACCCCGGCGTTCGACTTAGGTAGGAGATATCTAGTAGCATGGATTTGTATTTGGTGGCACACACTCATCTGGTGCTACATAGAGTCTAGTACTGGAGACTCTAGATCTCTAGACTATTAGACAAGTCAACTCTGAGAGAGGCTACACAACTGTGCTCTCTTGAT
This sequence comes from Thalassia testudinum, assembly GCA_037157565.1. Taxonomy (NCBI): domain Eukaryota; kingdom Viridiplantae; phylum Streptophyta; class Magnoliopsida; order Alismatales; family Hydrocharitaceae; genus Thalassia; species Thalassia testudinum. The sequence continues at coordinate 152,170,646 of JAZHRO010000024.1, forward strand.
GTTCCTGGTCACTCCCTCTTCTTTTTCTTTCTGAGATCACAAATCTCGCCAAATTTAGAAATTGTACTCACTATTTGGTGGCCTCACTTTGCATCCACACTTCAAGTAAAGTCTTAATAACTCTACAACTAAGTTAGAGTCCTCAACCAGTATTCGGGCGATCAGAAATACTAAAAGGTAGGTATGGGTCATATTTGGTAGAACGCGATAGATGTTCTGTTGCCTCAGAAATAATGTTACATTTTAACTTGGACCTTTTTTTTATATAAATATTTCTTCTTTTTCTTTTCTTCTTCTCTTTTCTCTTTTTTTTTCTATAAATCAACGTAATACGGCACAGACTTTTATTTATGAGGCATTATTCAGGATGATGATGGTCAAGAGGATATTGTGTGGCTTATTTGGTGGAAGTGCCTATTCTCAGCACCGGGAAGGAATGGATAGGACAAGCGTATTTCTGACCTTTGACACTATTACCCTCCTTCAGCCGAGGACTCTATGAAGGATGATCATAACCATCCACCATAGTTATAGCTTTATTAAGACTCAATCTTTGTGTATCTGCCTTATTTGGTGACTCTCAGGAATTCACACAAAGTACGTACATAGGAGCAGAGAGCGAAAAACTATGCCTAACTCTGAAGTATCATCATCTAATTGTCCAAAACTTAGGAGTCCTTGCACTAGACTTAGCGCATCACTAATCTCTCTACTTTCTTCTCACAAATATGAGGTGGATCTACTAGAAGATAGTATGCCTGACTCCCTATGAACTGTCCAAGGGTTCAGTGGACTACAAATGCTTATTGGTTTTCCTCAAGGATCCATTACCAAGTCTACCTGCACATGAAATAAATGTACTGGATTCTAAACTTAAGAAATAATTCCGGAAGAAAAACCTTCAATGACAAAGGTATTTTCCTAGGGCTAACCAAATCAGCTGAAGAATTTTTTTTTTTTCTTTTGCTAACCTAAATGCATGAATACTTCCTAAAATGAAAATGCACCCCCCATGCTTAAATCCTACAATGTCCCCATTGTAAAATTAAAACAGGAGGAGAAAAGAAAAACATCACCTGACATGGTGTTATTCTAACCGCTGGGTTGCCTCACAACAAGCGCTGTATTTTCTGTCAGCAGCCAGACTTAGAAGGAACCTATAAGTCTGGTTCCAAACAGACAAAGTTAGGCCCTAAAAATATGCGTAACAGCATAGGCCTAGAAAACAGGTAGCCACGGATGTTGGCTAGCTGATGATGCAATGTAATACCAAATGCTCGCCAGAAGATATGAAAGCGAAGAACCTCGTTGGCTACCTCGGGAGGTCTAGGAATAATAAACAGAATATGAAAAGGGACCTCCTGAAACGGAATAAGTGGAGGATAACAGGGATCCTCCAGAACAGGATGGATTTTAAAAGATACAAACATTATTACTTCAAACCCTGGAATGGCGAGAGTAAAAGTACAAGCATCAATCCACACTCGCCATTCTACCCGAGGATGTACTAGCCTGATATGTTCTCTAGAAATAATGTACATTAGCAGAGATCTGAGCCAAGGATCGGTTAGGGAGTATAAGGGTTATTTGTAGTGTTGGAAGGTAATGGTTAAGTCCAATGAGGGCTTAGTCAGTGTTAGGTCTAATTCCAACAATGATTTCGATTGTGTATACTCCCTAATAGTTGTAGACAACTACATATTATCCCGCCTTGCATTAATGATTAGAGTCATATTTGAATCAAATGTAGACTCCAAATTATAACTCTTTGATGGTAGGGTCAAAATGTTAGAATCATTATCATTCATCTCATCCCTATATTTGTTTGGTTCAATCAAATTTTCGTCGGGGTGTATATATGATTCATTAATGAAGACATGAGTTGGATCAGTATCCTTAATTATGTCTAAAGGAAGATCAGTCTAAATATTTTGGAGCAAGCCTATATCATTGAATTCGTTATTGGTCTCGGGGTATAAATCCTCAATTGACGTGCTTAGTCCCCGAGAGTCTCCCATAGACTACTCAATATTTTGTTTGCCCTCCTCTAATCTCAACTCTTGTTTTGATGGAGGATGACTCTCAAAAGAAAGGAGGAATCTGGATTTAATCATATTATTTCTATCCTCTAGAGGGAAATCCTCAAATGATAAATAATTCTCTTGTGGTTCTCTCTAGATTTTGAGTTCAGGTTCCTCTATTGGGGCATCCCCATCCTCTGAAATAGACTATTCATATCCTTGAGACCAAAATTGATCATCCTCTAATCCCTTAAGGTCACTTTCATTGGGTGCATTTAAATCCTGAGGATGCTGAATGGTGGGTGTTGATTACGTAAGTGGAGGGTCAAGAGTAAGCTCACTAAGGGTAGAATGGAATTCCACCAAATAATCAATAGGGGAAGTGATAGGAACAATATAACCTTGACCCGGGTTGGTAGGGGTAAGGAGAATACTATCATTGGGATCAAGGTCCTCAAGAGGTACCATCTTCCCTTACTTTTGACTCCAATATAGTTCAAGTGGATAATCACTGTGAATGTTGCCCTCTATTGGCTGTGTCTCATTGGAAGAGTCTAAGTGATAGCTACATAAAATTGGATCCCTATTCTCATTAGATTCCTCAGAATTATTTTCATGATCATGATCATATGGGAAGGGATCAAGATTATTGGGAAGCGTGTAGCTATGTTGTCTTATTTCTTCATTTAACTGTTGACTATTCCTCAACATCTCTCCCATTGATTCCATCATTTCCTTTTGTTGTTTTTGCATTTCTATCATAAAAGAGGAGAGGCTACTATTATCAAGTTGGGGAGGATAGTCAATTTCAGGCTCTGGTTACCTAGGGGTATCGGTCCAACCTCAATATGGAAAATCATGAAGGGTGGGAGGGTTGGGTGTTTGTGTGGAAGTAGGGATTTCAGGGTTGGGAAATCCCGCTCTTAGGCTTTGCTTAAAAGTGGTTGTTATCAAGCCAGTACTCCCAGGATAAGAGTAAGAATGATCCCATGAATTATCAATGTACCCATCAAAGGATGGATATGCTTAGGGCATGGGATCCTGATTAAAAGATGGGAAGTATTGACTCTGATAATCTGACTGATAGGAGTAAGGGTGATCCATTTCTTTAAGCAAAACAATTTTAACTCTCTTAGGATTTAGCAAAATTTAGAATATAATTAGAAAACTTCCTAGAGAGTTCTATTGTCAAAGCAAATGCAAATTCAAAGGGATCTACTTTTAGTAGATTGTAGGTCTTAGAGTTATATGTTTAGTTGTTGGCAAAACAAGTTTTGCAAAGAATTACGCTTCCTAAGCCAACCTTCGCTGGTGCCTATAACCTACTCGCAAGGGATGGAAATCTCGAATTGAGCCCACACACGAGGAACCGAAGTAACTTGGTGGATAGGCTTGTTGATTTCTGACTAACTTCCCTTGTGGTGCAAAAGAGGAGAGGTAGAAATTTATCTAGTGACCTTATGTGTGAGGTGCACAGTGTCTCAAGCGTGCAAGCATACGATCGTGTTTTGATTTTTGAAATTCCACAAACAAGATCCTCTTGCACACAATTTTCCGTCATAGATTTTAAAGTCCAACCTCTTAGCAGTCCCAATTTTTAAAGTGACCACTGAATTAATTTGATTCAAGCACTTTAGTAGTCTTAAATTTTTTTTCAATGCATATGCGTGACAGGTAAATGATACTCAAGAAAAGGCGTACCTTACTCTAGCTTTCTTCATTCAATGTATGAATGCAATGCAATAAAAATAAACTAGATGCTGTTCATTTAGTCCTAGATGGTCATCCTATAGATATGCAGCTTCTAGCAGGAAGTTGAAATTTATTTTTTTTAATAATAATAACAAATAGACCTAATCTAACAAACTAACCGAAATTCAGTTCAAACAGTTCAAATAATCCTATAATCTTAATAAATGGGAACACACTCCCGAAAATATGCTCCCGCATAGAAGAGCGATAAGAAATAAAATGGCACTAAGAACAGGTTCCCAAAAATACCCAACAAAGGTCCAAAAGATAGTAATTAAATTCTAATGTTTATCTAAAATAAATCTAACTAAATCTACTGACTAAATCTGAAATAGGCTTCTCCGTAAGCCTATGTGCGTGGGATCAAGGCCCATGTGTTCCTGTTTCCATCCTCCAGGTGGTGTCAAGGTCCACCAAAAGGATCGTCTTCACCATGTGCGTCGTTCAGGGTTAATGTTGTTGCTTTGCTGCACCTGTCGCCGTGTAAGATTCCTCGCACAATAATAAAAATGATCAGATGATTTCGCAACTCATAATATTAAAAAAAATAATAACGTGAATCTATTACATCTGTTGCCTCCCTGGCAACAACCCCATTTGAAAGAGCGATCTTCGTTTTCGTTGAAAACTTTAACATAAAATGATGTGTCGCTATATTTAATGGCATGGTAGAAAATCGCTTTTCAAAACATTTAAATTCTCAAAACTAACCACGAAGAGTTAGGTTGTGTCCACAGGGAGGCAATTATGCAATAAACTCTCGGTTATTTTATATTCTTTCAGTAAAGTGCGAAATCCCTATTCAAATCTCACATAAAATGCGATTGAAAGTTGATTCACAATAACTTAAAAAGATAAGGGTATATGTGCAGTTTTCCCTCAATGAACTCTTCAATAAATATATGATGATTTTATGTAATTTTCACTTGACAGATACTAGAGAAAATTAGTGCACAGGTTAAGCTCAAAACCAATCTTAAAACTGGTGAATATTAATAACATGTAATTATCAAAAAGCATGCGGGTGAATTTGCAATTTTACTGTAATAAAATAATAATAAATCAAAAATCAGGTTTTGGCAATGGCAGCAAATGTAGTAACTAATTGAAGTCAAAATAGAGCATTTGCTCTCTCTCCTCCTCGCGAGAGAGAGAGAGCACCGACGGGTTGTGGATGCGCTAGGGAGGTTGGCAAGGATGAGGCCATTCCACTGGAGGTCGTGGTGTCTACGAAGATGGTCGGAGATGGCCATCTGGCGGAGGAGATGAACATTGGAGGAGGCTGTCTGCTGTCGTGAAGGTGCTACTTGAGAGAGGCACGTGCGGAGGAGTGCGTGCGCCAGCGGGCGATGTTGCAGCTGTGAAGTGCTTACGGTGGCATGGCGGCGGCTGGTGAGTGCGCAGGGTGCTGGCACTGCAGAGGGACGTGCCCTGTTGGAAAGAGAGCATGGTGGGGTGTCTGTGGGTGTGCCTGCAGGAGTGTGGGTGCAGCCTGGCTGCCTGGAGGAGGGGGTGCGCAAGGTGAAGTGGGAGCGGTGCCTGTAGGGGTGCGCGGAGGTGGCAGCGAGCACCTGTGGGTTGGTTGGAGGGAGCGGTGGGGTGTCTGTAGGTGTGGCTTGGCTGCGGTGGCCGGTGAGCGGGCGCTTGTGGTGCAACGCCTGCCGGGCCTGCAGGGGCGTGGGTGAGGGCAGTGCGGTGCAGGAACGTGCAAGGTGAGGCAATGCAGCATCTGCGGACATGCGGGCGAGAGGGTGCGTGCCTGCAGAAGCTACGGTTGGGAAAGAGGAGGCACTGGAAGGGAGGTGGGCATGCGCCTGCCAGCGCCTTTCTGCAAAGCACTGGCGCTGGAGAGGGGCCTGCAATGGTGAAGGTGCCTGCGGGGGTGCTGGAGGCGTGCCTACAGTAGGGGCTTTGGAAGGAGGATGCGGCTGGAGATGGGCACACAGAGGAGTACGGTGCGCGCTGGTCCACAGTGCACGCCGGAGTAGTTCCCAGCAAGGTGGAAGATGCCAATCCCCTCTCTGTTCCTCGCCTCCTCTCTTTAACTCCTCTCCTTTGCCCATGCGTGAGTTAAGGGATTTTCAAATCCCTTAGCTATTTCTAGCCTTGTTTGTTGAGGAAGGGTGGCGGGAAATCAGGTAAGGAGTTGCGGCTGGCCAGATATGTGTTGGGGAAATTATTCCCCCCCCTCTTTCCAAATATTATTCCTGTAATCATAAAAATGTAAATCATTACATATTAAGTTATAGAATAGATGTAAACCTAAATCATGATGCATGCAAACATTCTATAACTTAATGTAGTTATTAACAAACCTAAAAGATACAATTAAAGTTAGGCGTAATATTAGTCCATTAAAATGGACTCATCAACTACTAGGGAGGACCCTACCGGCATTTGGAGGAATTCACCGAGGTCTATTCCACGGTGAAGCTCCAGGGCTTTACTGATGAAGCCCTGATGAGGACTCTATTTCGTTTCTCCCTTAAGGATAAGGCCAAGCACTGGTATCATACCCTCGATGCAAGGGCAAATGATTGGGCCACCCTTAAGGGAGAATTTTGAAAAAGTATTTTCCTATGAGTAAAACCAACCATTACAAAAGAGAGATTATGGGTTTTACTCAACAGGAAGGGGAGCAATTTCATGAGACTTGGGAGCACTTTAATGACCTTCTTAGGTTATGCCCCCACCATCAAGTGCCAAGATGGCAGTTGGTCGAAAGGTTCACGGATTATCTGAAAGGCATAGGCAAACCGTTGATGCTGCCTGTGCAGGAACCTTCTTGACCAGAACTAAGGATGAAGCCTGGGCATTATTTGAAAAATTAAGCGACAACTCCATACATCTGTCCTCTGCCTATCAAGAAAGAAAACCATCAATCTTGCAGAGGAAGATAGAGGCCCATGAAGCTGGGGCTTCTAAGGATTTGGCTTATCAGATTCAACTATTGAATAAAAACTTTGATAGGCTTTTAGCAAACCCCGGCAAGAACCTGCAAGCAGCCTCTATTTTCCAGGCTTCAAGAGAATGCTCCATTTGCCAAAGCACAACACACTCCACTATGGAGTGCCATCAGGCAAACCAATTCCCTGAGTTGATTTAGGCTGACTTGAATGCGGCCCAAGGTTTCCTCCCCCATCGCAATAACCCTTATTCCAACACTTATAATCCAAGGTGGCGGAACCATCCAAACTTCTCTTGGAAGCAAGGTGATGCTTCTAACTCAGGGAATACAAGACCCTTACCTCCCTAGCCCATATACCAACCTTCTTATGAAAATCCTCCTCCGAATAAGCCCTCTGAGATGGATGAACTAAAGGCCATGATGAAAGCAATGCAAGAGCATCATAATATGGTTATCCAATCTCAGAATAAGATGATTACTGATATGCAATCCCAAATTGGTCATCTTATTGAGGCAGTTAGGCAACATGATCCAGGGAAGCTGCCTAGCTCCTCTGAGGAGAACCCTAAGGGCAAGGGGTTGTATTCAGGGAGCACACCCAAGCAATGACCGTGTTGAGTGGAAAAATGATTGACAAGCCTAATAACACTCCTACGGTTACATCTCATAATTCCCCTTCCACACCTGACCCGACTTCCATCTCACCCGAGGAAGAGCCACACCACTCTCCCTTGCACAAAATCACCCACAATGAGGATGTCGTCCTTCCACCACCCCTTTCCCGCCATGACAACCCCTCTACCCAAAAGCCAAGGGTGCCCTATCCAGAGTGCCCATCTACTCTTGAGGAATCTTCTGTTGGCTCGTCTGGAGCGAAGGATAGGACGGAAGAGATTATGGATACTTTTAGGCAAGTCCAGATTAACTTGCCTTTGTTAGAAGCGATTAAACGGATTTTGTCCTATGCCAAGTTTCTGAAGGACCTGTGCACCCAGAAGCGCCGATCTAGGAAACAGGTCCAAACCAAGGTCATCCTGCCTGACCATGTTAGCTCGGTTCTTCAGCATGGAACACCCCCGAAAATGAAAGACCCAAGGACCCCATATATTTCATTGGTTATAGGTAACCGACACATTGAAGAGGCTCTACTCGATCTGGGTGCGGGGGTAAACATTCTACCGAGCTCTGTCTACGACATTTTGGGAGGAGGCAAGTTAAAGCCTAGTCCAGTAATCCTGCAGGTTGCAGACTGATCACTTAAGATATCATGGGGATTGTTGGAAGATGTCCTTGTGAGAGTGGAGGATTTCTTCTTCCCCGTTGACTTTTTGGTACTTGATACTAACCCATCTAATAAGCCCACAAAGCTATCCATTATTCTGGGATGCCCCTTCTTGGCCACAGCCAATGCCTCTATAAGTTATAGATCTGGGGCACTTAAAATGGGCTTTGGGAACAAGAAGATCCGGTTGAATGTTTTTGATACTTACAAGCAACCCGGATTTGAAGATTGTTCTCAAATTGAGGTCGTTGATGAAATAATTGAAGAGACTACTCCAGCACTCTTATGTAGAGATCCCCTTCAGAAGGTCATATCTCAGACCATCCCTCGATTATCAAAGAAACTGAAAGGAAAATGCCCAAGCTAGAAGAGTTGCTGGAGATACACACTCAGTCTCTATCCCCACCTTGGACTGTGAAGGTAGATCCGCTGCCTAAGGCGAGGACATCTCAACTAAAACCCTCAATCCAAAAGGCTCCTGAATTGGAGTTGAAACCCCTCCTGAGCACATTGAAATATGCTTTCCTTGGCCCTAATAACACGCTCCCCGTTATTATCTCGTCTGCATTATCTGAATTGTAAGAGGGAGCTCTGCTTAAGTGTTCACAAAGGCACAAGGAAGCAATTGCCTGGACAATTGTTGATATTAAGGGTGTTGATCCCTCTCTTTGCATGCATCATATATACACAGACGATTCCGTGAAGCCTTTCCGAGATATGTAGAGAAGGCTCAATCCAAATATGCAGGAGGTTGTTAAAAAGGAGATTCTGAAATGGCTGGATACAGGGATTATCTATCCCATTTCAGATAGTAAATGGGTCAGTCCTATTCACGTAGTTTCGAAAAAGGCAGGAATCATTGTGGAAGAGAATGACCAAGGAGAACTACTGACCACTAGACCCTCAACTGGTTGGAGGATCTGCATCGATTATCGCCGTTTAAACACGACTACCCAGAAAGACCATTTCCCCTTACCATTTATCGATCAAATTTTGGAACGATTGGTGGGGAATAAGTACTTTGTTTTCTTTATTGGTACTTTGGGTAAAATCAGATAGCCATTTTTCTTGATGATCAGGAGCTACCACCTTCATGAGTTCGTATGGCACTTTTGCATTCCGCCGAATGCCATTCGGGTTATGTAATGCTCCTGCCACTTTCCAACATTGTATGATGGCTATCTTTTCTGATATGATCGACGAGTTCATTGAAATTTTCATGGATGACTTCTCCATTTATGGCTCGTCGTTTGACCTATGCCTTTCGCACCTTGAGAAAGTCTTAGCCCGTTGCGAAGAGGCAAAGTTGGTGCTTAGCTGGGAGAAAAGCCACTTTATGGTCCAGCAGGGCATTGTGTTAGGGCATGTGGTTTTCGAGCGAGGATTAGAGGTGGACACCACAAAAATCAATTCCATCTCTAAGCCTCCATTGCCCGCCAATGTTCATCAGGTTAGATCTTTCCTTGGCCATGCTCGATTTTATAGGCGCTTCATTAGAGATTTCAGTAAAATCTCTAAGCCACTCTGCGACCTATTAGTGAAGGATGTCTCCTTCGATTTTGATGATAGATGTGGCGAGGCTTTCCAAGTTTTGAAGAAAGCCCTCATTACCGCATCGATTCTCCAAGCACCAGATTAGACCCTCCCATTTGAGTTTATGTGCGATGCTTCTGATTTTGCAGTGGGAGCGATCTTAGGTCAAAGGGTTGATGGCAAACCTCATGTGCTGCATTATGCCAGCAAGACCCTTACAGATCATCAGCAAAACTACACGGTCACTGAAAATGAATTACTTGCTGTAGTATTTTCTTTGGAAAAGTTTCAGTCTTATCTTTTGGGATCCAAGGTTGTAGTATTCAACGATCATTTGGCCCTAAAGCATCTTCTAGCTAAAAAGGACACCAAACCTCGCCTAATTCGTTGGATTCTGCTACTCCAAGAATTTTACCTGGAAATTAAAGACAAGAAAGGAGTTGACAATGTGGTAGCAGACAATTTGTCTAGGATCCCTATTGAGGCATCAAACCCTGCTGGCGGTATTAAAGAGACATTCCCTGATGAGTCTCTGATGGCCGTGGAAGCTAAAACTCCTTGGTTCGCTGACATAGCGAACTATCTGGTCACGGGCATTACCCTAGTACTTAGGACAAGCAGAAACGAGACAGGTTTCTCGCCAGCACTAAATTTTATCACTGGGAGGAACCTGAGCTTTTTAGAATAGGCCCTGACCAGCTTTTTCACCGTTGTGTCACTGACGAAGAACAAAGAAGTGTTCTGAGCTTCTGCCATGACCTCCATTGTGGGGGACATTTTAGTGGGAAGAAGACAGCCCATAAGGTTCTTCAGTCTGTCTTTTGGTGGCCCACATTATTCCAAGATGCACATACGTATGTGGGCGCATGTCTGCGTTGCCAGCAGATGGGAACCATTGGAAAAAGGGAAGAGATGCCCCAACAACCTATTCTCCCTGTTGAAATCTTTGATATTTGGAGCATTGACTTCATGGGTCCCTTTCCTGTGCTCTTCGGATATGAATACATCCTTGTGGCAGTTGACTATGTATCGAAATGGATAGAAGCCATACCCACGCGAATTAGTGACCATTCCGTGGTCTTGTGCTTTGTTAAGGATAATATAATTTCTCGGTATGGGTGCCCAAGGATGATCAAAAGTGATGGAGGACCTCACTTTCAGAGTGTACACTTCACAAGACTACTCCAAAATTTGGGAGTCAACCACATGATAGCAACACCTTATCATCCCCAAATGAGTGGACAAGTTGAAGTGTCTAATAAGGAGATTAAGCGAATTTTCGAAAAAGCTGTTAGGTCTGATCAGAAAGATTGGTCTAAAAAACTAAATGATGTTCTTTGGGCCTACAGAACTGCGTATAAGACTCCCTTGGGCATGTCTCCTTTCTGCCTTGTCTACGGAAAAGCATGCCACCTTCCCGTTGAAATCCAACATAAAGCTTATTAGGCTATTAAAAACATTAACTTGAATCTGGATAAAGTGAGAAAGGCACGTATGTTAGAATTAAGTGAGCTTAATGAGCTTCGTAATGAATCTTATGAAACTTCTCAAGCTAACAAGCAACATACAAAAGTCTTCCATGACAAGCACATCATTAGAAAGACTTTTGAGCCCAACCAATGGGTCTGGCTTTTCAATTCTAGACTTAAATTATTCCCTGTAAAGCTCAAGTCCCGCTGGGATGGGCCATACGTTGTTATCAATACTTTCTATCATGGAGCTGTAGAGATTCAGAACCCTATTTCAGGTGCGAGCTTTAAGGTAAATGGCCAATGACTTAAACTGTATATTACTTTTTCTGATTGCCAGGTTTTGGATGCACTTCTACTTGAGGAGCCTTAGCTCCTCCCACTCTCCCCCTTAGGTGATATTCTTCTATGTCTGCATTTTTCCAATGAGGACATTATCAGTCTTAGGTATGGGGGGGTATAACCTGAGAATATTTATAGCATTTATAAATATTTGCATACATATTTATATATATATATATAAAATCTCTTTTCTTGAGCTGAATAGGTTAGTCCCTAGTAGAATACCTTTGTCAATGGAGGTTTTTCTTCTTGAATTATTTCTTAAGTTTTGAATCCAATACATTTATTTCACGTGCATGTAGACTTGGTAATAGATCATTGAAGAAAACTAATAAGCATTTGTAGTTTACTAAACCCTTGGGCAGTTCATAGGGAGTCAGGCATACTATCTTCTAGTAGATCCACCTCATATTCGTGAGAAGAAAGTAGATAGATACTAGTGCAATAAGTCTAGTGCAAGGACTCTTAAGTTTTGGACAATTAGATGATGATACTTCAGAGTTAGGCGTAGTTTTTTACTCTCTGTTCCTGTGTGTGTACTTTGTGTGAATTCCTGATAGTCACCAAATAAGGCAGATACATAGAGATGGGGTCTTAATAAAGCTATGACTATGGTGGATGGTTACGACCGTCCTTCATAGAGTCGTCGGCTGAAGGAGGGTAATAGTATCAAAGGTCGGAAATACGCCGGTCCTATCCATTCCATCCCAGTGCCGAGAATAGGCACTTCCACCAAATAAGCCACACAATATCCTCTTGATCATTGTTATCCCTAATAATGGCTCATAAATAAAAGTCTGTACCATACTATGTGGATTTATAAAAAAAAAAAAAGAGAGAAAAGAAAAGAAGAAGAAAAAGAAGAAACAAAAAGAAGGAAAAAAAGGGTCCAAGTTATAATGTAACAATGTTTCTGAGGCAACAGAACACCTATCGCGTTCCACCAAATATGACCCATACCTACCTTTCAATATCTCTGATCGGCCGAATACTAGTTGAGGACTCCAACTTAGTTGTAGAATTATTAGGAATTTAATTGAAATGTGGATGCCATGTGAGGCCACCAAACAGTGAGTACAATTACTAAATTTGGTGAGATTTGTGATCTTAGAAAGAAAAGAAAGAAAAGAGTGAGTGCCTAGGAACATCAAGAGAGTGGAGTTCTTTAGCCTCTCTCTGATTTAACTTTTCTACTAGTCTAGAGATCTAGAGTCTGTAGTACTAGACTACATGTAGCACCAGATGAGTGTGTACCACCAATTACAAATCCATTCAACTCAATATCTCCTACCTAAGCCAAACGCCAGGGTCAAATTACAGACTATCTTCTGCTTTATCCCCGAGGGAAGTAGTTGCCTATCCCGACAGCAATATTTTCCAAGGGTGAAGTACAAACTCCCATTGCTAATTGTCTTTTTCACTTGAATCTGCTACTGAGGATATCATCACTTCACATTTGTTGGATCTCTAAAGTTTTGAAATAAGAAAAGAAGAAATATTCTAATTACTTCTATTATTTTTCATTTTTGCTAGGGACTAGCAAATCTTAGTCATGGGGGTATTTGATGAGTCCATTTTAGTCGACTAATATTACACCTAAGTAACTTGCCATTATGTGGGATGGGGCACTGGCTGGAGCGGTGCTGGCTGGAGACACTGGTGAGGCGAGGCGGGTCTGCAGAGGGGAGGGCGCGCTGCAGGGAGGCACTGGAGGGTGGATGGGTGCTTGTGCGGTGACTAGAGAGGCGACTAGAGATGGGCACGTGCCTGCGGGCGCAGAAGGTGGTTTGCTGCACAGTGCACATGAGTTACACCGTCCTTAGAGGATCCCCCTCCTCTCCTTTTCCGCCTCCTCTTAACTCCTCTCCTCCGCCCTTCCAGGGATTTTCAAAAATCCTTTCTAAATATGGCCTCGTTTGTTGAGGGAGGGCGGTGGAAGATTGGATAAATGTGCGAGAGGAGTTGCAGCTGGCACCGAATTTCTGTTGGGGAAATTTATCCCCCCCTTGTTCTTTCTAAATATTATTCCTGCAATCATAAAAATGTAACATCGTTACATATTAAGTTATAGAATACTATAAAATAGATGTAAACTTAAATCATGATGAATGCAAACATTCTATAACTTAATGTAGTTATTAACAAGCCTAAAAGGTATGATTAAAGTTACTTAGGCATAATATTAGTCCATTAAAATGCACTTATCATAACGGTTTTGTTATTTGTTGTATTTTTGTAAGAGTAAAACAAGCAAACAAATCACAAGATAGAGATGGAACAAAAGTGGTATAGATATCACTTCATTGTCTATTACAATCAACTATGAAAGCATAAAAATAGAGGGGGCGAGAAGAAATCTCCCGAAACGGCTGTTCGGTGAGACGACAGTGCCTAGCAGAAGCTCGGACGAAGGTGACGAGTGAGACGACGATGGTGAGATGTAGGAGGACATCGGGTTGAGGAAAGCTTCAGCATGGCTCCGGAATGGAGGTTAAAAGACAGAGATGATCTGCTACCGGAATGGAGGTGGGAGGACAGCTCCAAGGCGACCTACGAAGGGGGATGGGAAGTTGGAGGAGTACTTGGTGGGGTACAGGTTCGCTATACTAATAGGTGCCTTGGGAGCTTGAGAACAAGCTCTAATGGAGCATTAGTAGGCTTGCTAGAGCTTGGGAGTAGGTGGGAGTAGAGTAGGTAGAGATGGTTTGGAAGGGAGGGGGTGTCGGTCCTCTTATAGTGGAGGAGAAGAGACAAAAAATGGGTATGAGACCATTAGTGACATCCAGGCCATCGTTGGAAATGTCACTATAGGCAACTCACGCCCACTGGCACCCACAATTGGCTTTGCTGGCATGCGATGAGTTAACGACGGCTATAAGCATCGCTGTAAGTCCAGCTCATGCATAGCTAGCACTACGCTCCCCCACCTTTGCCACGCGCGCGCACGTGCCCATGCACTGGCGTTGTGCTAGGGCTACACTGTGTGCATGTGCACCTGCGTGCACGGTGGCGCATGCATGCACTGGGCAAACTGGGTTGTGCCAGGTGGCGCAGTCTGGGCCATCCATCTTCTTCTTGTTGTAGGGGCTGCTACAAAGGTAGGATTAAGTCGATTTCCACACTGTTAGGCTGCGATCGTCAACCCAAATCCATCCACATGGTCTGATTTGTCATTTGAAGCTCCGAATTATGTCTCCTAGTCGCTTGGCTGTTGATCTTCCTCGAACTACATATGGTGCTATGGGACTTCGATCGAGGTGATTTCAGAGGCATTAGACTTCGATCATCGTCTTGATTAGATCCATACGGTCGGATCGTCAATCTAAGGCTCTAAAATAAATATCCTTCTCTCCTAACCACAAAATGGATGTAATTAACCTAAATTATATACAACTACTCTAAATGTAGAATGATGCATGCTATGCAATATTTATAACATGAAATGCAAATCTAAGCCTAGGAACATGCATGAATAGGCATTTTACCCTCAATAAATGTGTTTACATCACTTACTATTGCGTCTAATCATCATTTGAAGGATCTTCTTGATCTCTTGATTAGAGACCTCGGTTTGTCCATTAGTTTGGGGTGCTAAGGTGTAGCTATATGATGTGTAACCCCATATTTCCTATGAATGTTCTGAAATTGGGCATTGTTGAAATGGGATCTGCCATCAGAGATAACTGCATGTGGTAACCCAAAATGAGAGATGATATGGTTTTGCATAGAAGGAATGACAACTTTGTGGTCATTACTGCGTGTGGGTTTGGCTTCGACCGAATGAGTTTCGTAATTAAGAGCGAGTAGAATGTACTTGAAGCCAGAAGAAGGAAATAAACCAAGTCAATGCCCTAGATACAAAGATTTCCCAAACTATTGTGCTCAAAGGCATCATGTCTCTATGTGTCATGCTACAGGAGTCTGGTAGCGACTACATGACTAACAATATGTTTGTGAATTCGTGAACAGTGTGGGCAAATAAAACCCACTTTGTATAATCTTTGTGGTTGTTTTATGTCTGAAAAAATGACTGCCACATCCTAGTCGTGATAAAAAGAGAGAATAGAACCAATCTTTGAAGATGATACACATCGCATGATGATTTGATCGTTGTAAAGTTAGAAAAGATAAGGATCATTCTAGAAATAATATTTGGCCTCTAATATGAGTTATGATTTGCGATTCCTATCCCAGTCTGACGGGAATTGATGTGTGACCAAGTAATTTATGATATCAGCATACCAAGGAAATCAATCGATATACTCAAATGATGCTTATTAGGAAAGTGTTATGTGATAGGTGGAAAAGTCTCAATACCCTCAGAAGGAAGGCAGGAAAGGTGGTCTGCAATGACATTCTGTCATTTTTCCTTGTCACAAATTTCTAGTTCAAATTCATTCAAGAGTAAGATCCATCTGATAAACCTAGGCTTCATGTCCTTCTTTGAAAGAATGTCTTTGATAGTAGTGTGATCAGAGTACATGACAATTTAAGAACAAAGGATATAGGATCTAAATTTCTCTAATCCAAATACTATTGCTATGAATTGTTTCTCTATAACCATGTAATTCCTTTGTGCATCATTCAACATCGTACATAATCTTGTAAGGTAAGTTCTAGTCAGGGGGTTACAAGATAGGAACCTATGTAACTCTGTCCCTCAAAGTATGGAATGCAGTGATACACTCCTTGTCCATCTCAAAAGTCACGTCTTTCATGAGGAGGTTTGCCAAAGGTCAGGCGATCTTCAAAAAGTCGAGAATAGATCTCCGATAAAAACCAACGTGCCCCAGAAATGATCCAATGCCCTTGATCGAGTTTGCTATAGGTAGATTCGAAATTTGATTGTTCTTTCTCAGTCTACTTGGATACCTCACTCAGACATGAGGTGGCCAACTAGAATGCCCTTTGGTACCATAAAGTGGCTCTTTTGCCAACTGAGGACTAGGTTAACTTCAGTACAATGCTTCAGAATGTTTGACAAGTTCTCTAAACAGATATCAAATGTCTCCCCAAAGATGGAAAAATCATCCTAATGAGCCCATATTTGTGGGCTATTTATGTATTTTATTGCCTAGACATTATGTTAACACATTTATGTACAAAGCATACATTAGAATGAAAATTGGGTAATATAGAATTGCTTGTTTTATGCATTTCATGCATTATAGGGGTATGTAAATGTCATTTAGAATTTATTTAAGATACCATGCATTAGAACATAAGTAGGTTACTTCGCTTGCACACATGCATTATACATATTTCATGATCAAATAGGATCTAGAACTTATATGGGGCATTACACATAAATAACCCATCATTTCTTTTCATTTTTATTTATTCTCTTCTTCTTTTTAAAGGTTGCAGAGAACTACCTTTGAAGTCATTCATGGCCATAAGGAGGGCATCTCAGTTGCACACCACCACTGTTCCATCTTCTTTGCCATTCCATTACCTTCCCTATAGTATAAGAAGAAGCTTCGACAGAGCCAAGCAGGCCTCTACCCCAATCCATAACCATGCAAGCATAAGCTCATTCTACCTCACCACCATTGTCCTCGACTATGGCAGTCCGCTCCACCATCGTGATAGGACACACTGCCAAATTGGAGCAACTATGTTACCATGAGAACCTCAGCATGCATTTGCAGTTTCCTTCCATGCTACAACAGCAGTGTGCACCACCACCATCAGTCCATCGTCGATCACCTCACCAGCCACTGTGCTTCCCTCTTCACTGATAAGCCTTTCGCCGCTCACCCCCACGCTCAACCCCCTTCCCATGCTCATACTCAACACCATCACCACCATCTTCTTCTTCTTCTTCTTTTATTTTGTTCCTATTCATCTTCTACCACCTCAAATAACCCATCACCCTATGTTCGCCACTTCACCAGCTCCATGAACCCAACACACCACCAGTAGCTCTATAGACACAGCACGCCTCCTCCTCACCAACTACCTCGCCAGCTAACGCCAACTCCAGCCACTCCCTACTTTGTGTAGCCACCAGTAGCTACGCACATGTGTGCCAAGCTATAGGTGGCCATCCACACATGCAGTCATTGTGCCCTTACGCACACAGCCAGTGTGCATGCAAGCAGATACTTCTTCCCCGCGCACGCAGCTCTTCCTACACTGCCACCTCCATTGCACCGTGCACCATGACGACCTCACTGTCCATAGAGCTCTCCACTTCACGAGCTTCAGTAGCAAATAGAGCTACAGCCCACCGCTAGCCACCACATTCCTCTTCTTCGTTCAACCATCTCCAGCTGCCATTCTCCATGCCACCACTGCCATTACGAAGCCCTCGATGTTAACTACCTCTAGCGAGCTTCGCATCTCCGGCCATCCTATCATAGCGCATGGTCAAGGGGAGCATATTCCCCAATTTTGGGTTTAATTTTATTTTACATTTTCGTGCCATTGTGTGATTTAATGGATTTAGGATATTAATATTATAAAGTTGTCCATTTTGTGAAGAGAACCCTCCTTGCTTTAATTGCTTTATCAGCATATGTGAGCCCTATTAGCCTCAATTCAGAGGGGTTTTGATATCAATTTTCCACGATTTCAATTATGAACTTTTGTGCAAAACATTAGCAAATTTTGATAGGCCTATACTTCCCTATGGATACGACTAATTAGGTGTGCCTCATCATAGTTAAAATGCTCAAGTTAAGTTAGAAAATAAGCTAAACACTATTCAATGAACACAAGAGATGGGTTATGTGTCAGAAATAACAAAAATGACCTAAAATAACAAATTTGTGTTAAAAATACAAAATTAGATCACAAATTGAGATATTCTATTCACTGATACAAAACGATAATCCAACTGCAAATTGAACACACATTTGGGTTCAATAATTCAAATTTAAAGTGAAATCAACTTCCTAAGTATTCAATTGGGCTTCAAAAAAAACTTGGTTACATTTGGGCATCATTAAGACCTTGCATTAATGGTTTTTCATTTAGATCCTTAGGTCGTCCTCATTTTATGCACAAAAATATGCTAAAGACCTAGTTGTAAATCATCATGGTCCTTATTACAACACTTAAGGATTGCTCTATAGGATTTCTTCTCCACTTTTGGGTCTCCTTGTAATTCTTCCACTATTTCACCTTAAAGGCTAAGTGCAATTTCTCCTTTACACCTGCAGGCGCAAGGACCACTGTTCATATCGAAGAACATGCATAATCCAATACATCGCATCCATACATCCTTGATCCTACGGTTAATCCCAATCGAACCTTCATGCAAACTCATGCGTAGCTTCACCCCTTACCTGAAATCCCATCCAATGGTGGGATTTCATCCTATCCTTTCTTGTGCCCCTCTCAACCAAAACCCATTGCCCAAACCCTACCCGACTAAATCCACCTCCACGGTTCCTTGATCCACTCACATGGCTACTTAAGGACCTCCTTGGCGTCATGTGTAATGGATCAACTCCTCTCCAACCTTCTTGAGCTGGTCCCTTCATCCTCTCCGGTTTCCCCTCCCGATCAGCCTCTGCTCCACTATTACTATAAAGAAGCTCCACCTCCTTCGACCACTCCTCGCTGCTAAGGATTTCGTAACACCTGAGGGCGATCTAAGCTCCACTAGTGAGCTTTCAAACCACTAGAGACTCCTCCCTCCTTCCTCGCTAGAGCCACCAGCTACAGTTTCTCCCAAGGTCCCGTTCTTCTCATTAGTTAGGATTTTAAATGCTTTCTAGATTAGCTATAGTGATAGTGTACTGTAGATCAGTAGGAGTAGTTTAGATAGTGAATTCAGTGAGTGATTGGGGTAGATTAGTAGTTTAATTTAGATATGATCTCGGTCTCTCTGATCATTTTAGATCTGAGAGGCATTTTTCCACATCTATTTGGATCCATTAATCTCCCTACAAATCTAATAACTCACATTCTCTGATTTCCTCGATGATTTAATTCACACTCCACCCATCCACTAAGGTCAAATTCACAACTAAAATCTTGGCTTCTAGATATAAATTTATGCCTAAAACTCACTTGGAGGTCTTCCATTCATTCCATAAATTCACAATGACCCTCCTATTTGGTTTTAGTTGAATTGATTTGCTCGATCCTTTCAGATTTGGTTTTCATACCCAATTCTACGATTTAGGAGATAATTTGGTGAGAAATGATTTTTTTCGAGTGAGTTGGGTTTTTATGACTTTAATTGTTCGAATGTGATGGGCTTGGGCTATTTTAACCTGATTACTATCACTAAATGTGGTCTTTCCCAATTTGAATCTTGATCTCTAATTTTCGTCACTTTGCCAGCTCAAGCCCATGAGAATCATATGTACTTATTCGAGGCTTGAGTAAAGATCTAATGAGTTTAAATGGATTACCTATAGTACCTATACACCAAGCAATGGTATGCAGGAACTCTAGATGATCATATCATCATAGTGATTCTAGATCAAATGTCAACATGGGTGATAGCTTGGATTTATTATAAATCAACTCAAGCTAATGTTTAGTGATTTGATCAAGTTTGGAATGTTTTAAGGAAAGTCTAAGATTATTTTCTAGTGGCTTTCATGATCTAATTTGATCTTCTTTCTTCATGCTGTCTATGGCATGAGAGACATAATAGATCAGAGTTTCCCTTATTTCTTTTAGATATGGTCTTGAATTGGATGAACTTTTAGATCTACTAAAAAGTTTTGGAACATATGGGAGTGAAGTTTTCATGTTTTGAAAGCTTAATTTTATCTTCATCTTCCCATTATTTTTAGTGTGAAGTGAAGAGCAAATTAGGATTTTAATATTATGAACATTGTGATCAGAGTTTGAAATGTATGTTTAATGACATTATACCATGTGTAACATCTGAAGTGGACAATTTAATGATTTAATTGCATGATCTGGGTCATTTTCTCCACTGTCTATAGTGTAAGGGGGCAAGCAGTCAGATTCATTGAGACAAAATGAAATTGATGACACAGCTGAAAACACTTCCAAACATTCCAGAAGGTCTGAATCAGGCATATTAGGCCAGAGACAATGGTATTTGCAACAACAGGAAGCTGCTGAGAATTCAGCAGCTATTCAGTTGGACTGAAATAGCAGCAACGTCCACTATTGTGGATTGTCTTGAGCTAGATTCATGGGGTTTGAGCTGGGATTTTGCATTATAATGTAGCTGACATGTGTAAATTTGTAGAATAGAAATGTCCAAGCATTCATGTACTCGAAATGGAACTTAATTTGACTAGAATTGCTTGTAATTTTTGTTTAAATCCTTTGTCAGCTATTTAAGATTGTGGCTAACTATCCAACTTGTCATTTTTATGAAATTAATGTCCAAAATCATGCTCTATGCTTCAAATATCTTTCTTATTTTGTGTTGGACATTTCTGATGTTTTAGAGCACATTTGTAGCCAATAGGCCTCAGTTGTGGCCTTAGGTTCTTAGTTTAAAACTCTTTCAAGGTCACTTTTGGAGTTGGTTTGTAAATAAAAAAAATCATGAAAAATCACAAAAAAGGGTGTCTTAAGTAGGATTAGATATATTTTTAGGTGTTTTCGAAGTTGTAAGGTATTTCGAACCTCCAGCCTGGTAGAACATATCAGTCGACAGTTCAGTATACTTTGAAACTTATTAAAAGAAACAAATCAAAAACACTAAAAAGAAAATCTTCTTATCTTATCTCACTCTTTCTCTCTCATCTCCTATCTCTATTATACCTATAAAAACTATAAAAATTAGAAAAACACCAAAAATTCTCAAAAATACTCTATATACTATGTATATACTTATATATATAAATTAAACCTAAGCTATATGTAGATATTGTGCAATTTGTTTATAATGTCTCCAATTAACTTATATATGTTTTCTATATATTAAATTAAATATTTAGATTGATTTATTATATACATATCTTTATTACATAATTAACTACTAATTTATATTAATTAAATGTATAAAAACCTAAGTAATTATATAAACTATCAATATGAATATAATTATACCTAATACTATACATATGCATTTAACCATGTACTATATACTATATAATACCCATAATTTAATTTAATTAAGTAATAATAGTAGGTAATTAAGTTATTAAGTTAAAAAAAAATAAATTAATAATTTAAGTTAATAACGAAGTAATTTATAATGTATATTTGTCAAATATTATGTTAAGTATTTTCAACCTATTTATATTATATTTATACTGCATTATAATATGTATAAATTATTTATGTGTATAATTATCTAAAGCTTGCATTTAAATGTTTATAAATTAAAATAAAGTTTCTAAAATACAATAAAAAAATGTATAATAAATAATTTATTATGTGAATCAACTCTATATAAGGTCAATTGTATAATTACTTAACGAATTTGTACTTTTAATTAAGTAATTAGCCTCTAAATTAACGTATATAAACCATCAACTTTGACTAATTTTATTTTATAGCTAATTAATTTATTTATCTAAATTAATTATACAATTATATAGACCTATATAAGGGCTCCATAGTTATATAATTTATTTTTGTTTAATACTAGTTTATGGCCCTCAAATCAAGGGCCAGAAACCTTGTTTCAGCATGTATTGCAGCACTAATAAGCATTGGAAGAGCCCTGCTATTGAGCACCACATCGTGGTGCACGAACCGCTCAAAGTGGTATACATTGTTCCTCTCGATACTGAGCATCTAATACGAATATATTCTGAGAATATTTGAACAGTGCGTGGGTCAAGGGCATACACTGTAGCTAGGCCTATGTGGGCCTGATATTGGTCCTAGAATTAGATAAAATTGAACCTAAATTAACTAGGGCTAGTTGCTATTAGAGGCTTGGTCCCACTCATATGGGTGCTGTATATCCCGCAAATGTGGTCGGCCCACCCACTAAAAATGTAATTCTTGGGTTGAGCTAAGATGTTTGTGAGAAAGGGTGGACATCCTAAAAGGACTAAGTACCTAAAGAAGAAAAGAAGAAAGAAGAGCCATGAAATGGCTAATTGTTGGATGTGTGTTTATGCCTATGCTTGTGTGTATTGTGTACAAGTCTATGTGTAACATATGTATATGTATAAGTATATAGTAAAATGTTATTTGGGTCATATATATAAATAAATTAGAGCTTTAGAGACAGTTATATCGGTCACTGTAGATAAGTTTATATGTCAATATAAATACTAGTTTTTGCCTTATGTTATGTAAATATATTTCTAAGGCTACATCGACGTATATATATGTTACTATAGATATTAGTATGCTAATATAACTTAGTATAGTAGATATTATTAGCTATTTTTTTACCTACGCTTTGGTATTACTTATATAAGTTGTATACAATTAACCTAGTGTAGTATTAGTTTGTTTTTTATGCCAGTTTATTGTATATTTGTTTCAGGCATTATAAGACATTAATTGATTCTTTTTCTAAATAATTTACTAGTTCATTCATTCATTTTGTAAATAAAATTAACATTTTTTGGGAATAAAAAGATATTTTTGGACTTAGATAGTGACGTATATCAATAATTGCCTCCCAGTGAATGACCTGGAAATAAACCAGTAAAAATTATAATTAAATAAAATTGTTTCAACATCGGTTTACATTTGTGACACCTATACTTTAATTACGACACATAATTAACCGTTTTAGTGCAACCCGTTAGCCGAGGGTCAACGACCCTCTCTTCTCGAGTAGTTATTATATTTGTTTGAAGGTTTATTTTCCACTACTCAGTTTCTACTTCGTCGACTTATTATCTTGTACGAAATTCATTTCAAAGTGAAAATTGCCTCATCAAAATTGCATTCTTGCTAAGGAAACAAGCCTGTTAAACTTGCACTTATTTATTTGTTCACAAATTAATTTTGTTTGAGGCATATTTCACTTCGATAATTTTGGTGCGGGGAACGGATATCTCCTACATCTTGCCGCACCAGCCTCATAGATCAGGCGACTAATAAATACGCATTTATTCATGATAAAATGCCTACTTATGTCGGTTCCTAAACTTAACATTCCATTTAGCACTATGAATAATGCATAACATTCAACATATTGCATTTAGGTTGACTTGTATAAATTGTATATTAATTCACATATTTCTATAACTAGTGAATAGGGTGACATATTTTGGAGCTCCAGATGCAAAATCCAGTGGACGGATGGATCTGGATCGATGATTGCAGGCCAACATCACAAAAATTGATCCAATTTGATATCCGCAGCACTTTGATGGAGCATTTGAATATAGACGACCTAGATGACGTCATGTGGCATCATCCGAATCGCCCAAGGACTATCGTAGGCACCCCCATCATCTTGACCTCGCACCTTAGCTGTTGATCAAGATCTAATGGTTGGGATCCCTCCGTGCCCTCCGTAGCAAATTCCTCCACGAGACACACATCTGCCTATAGCATAGTGGTTAGGAGGAGCATTTGCAACACATGGACACAAGTTCGACTCCTCCAGTGCCCTCCGCATCCGTAGCAAGCAGATCTCCTTTAATTAGAGGCACTCGATCAGAATCTAGCGATACAGAATGAGACACGTGATGCGATAGATGAGAGAATTTCACACACGTGTGATCATGTGCGACCCAACACATGCAACTTCAGTGTACGATTTTGAGCATACTCTTTCGCACATTGATAGGCGTTTGTTCGTGATCCGGCATCTGAGATTCATCAACCCATGCCCATTAAATCTTAAGAGCATGATCCCCACTCATCCTCAGTCGTGAGATGATGATCCAATGGCTCTCCTTCAACCATGCCTCATCTATTGTGCACGCACGAGCACCAGTGAGTGCATGAGCTGGGTCATCAATGACGACTGAGGTGGGTCTTCAACAATGTTTTAAATGTTGCTATCTATTTTAAGCCTCCATTCATCCACTATGAAAGGATCACCACTCATCCCATTGCTCTTCATCTCTTCCTCTTCTTCCCTCACCTCCTCCAAAGCTCTGTGGAGCTAGTCCCAAGCCTGGGATGCTCCTTAGAGTAGAAAAGTAAAATGTTTTCCTACTTTCTCACTCCCCTTCGTGGAGCATCCTATGGCCATCCTTTCACCTCGATCTGGCAGTAGATCCTCATAGTGATGCTGTCCTGCCTCGTCCTCCATGCTCCGATTCTGTTCTTCGTCGTCCAGATTCTCACCATCTTTTTCCAGGCACCATCAAATCAAGTCGTCCTCCAAGCAACCGTCGAGGGGGATTCTTCTCACCTCTGTCTATTTTTTTTCGCTTTCTAGTGTAGTTTTCTTTTCTCCATTAATATTGTAGCAAACATTTGTTGAGATTTTATATATAGACTTGTTATCTCTTTCACTCTAATTAGTTGTGCAGTAGATTTATTTAAATCCTTGCCTACTATTCTATTTATCTAAAAATACCAAAAAAATTACAAAGCCCCAAAATATCAGAAATATTAAATGCGGATTTCTATAAACCAAACATTCGTCTCCCGATGTTTGACCTGGGGTCCTCCTTGAGCTTCAGTTATAAATTTTAATTGCTAGCGAGATTGTGACATATACTACGATGCGTATTTTCCACACCCAATTTCTCGCTAACCATTTTGGCACCGTTGTTGGGGAGGCAACTGGCTTTCATTCGATTTTCAACATTTTCTTGCATTACTTACATAGTTTTCTAACCTATATTTCTTCTTCGATTCACTATCTTGTAGGAACTCGATCGAGGTGCCGAAGGTGGTAGATTGGAGTAATGTACAAGTAGAGACATTTGTATGTGTACCCCACTACCCCCTACTAGATTTCATTCAACCACACAAATAACTCAAACCTAAATCAGCCTTGGAGTTCACATAAAACCCTAGGCTAGAAATTGGTTGTTTGATTGTCACTCCACCGACCTCACCCACTCCAATATATATATATATATAAATTATGAGTTGATTGTGGGAAGAAATAAGCATTTACACTTTATACACCCACACGTAAGGCACATAACCTTTGTCTATTTCTTCTACTCAACCTAGATTCTGACCTGTGGAACTAGTACAAGCACAAATATGCATATATAAGAGTAGAAATCAGATTAGGTTGGCCAATTTTGTGTGCCCTAATTAGTGGTGCATTCAGCCAATTGATTGATCTGTCTGGGTCGTACCACTTGATTTAAAATCAATTCATTCAGTAGTTACCCCTTAGGACTTAATTGTTAAGTCAGAATCAAGCACTCCATATTCTTTTAAGTTTTAACGAACAATATTTGAACCTGTGCTTTCAAAACCTGGTGTGCCAATTGAACCTTGTCTGAATAAACCAAAAGTTGAATCCTAAGAGCTACTACACAAGATTTGAACTTTAAAATCAACCTTGTCTTTAATATTCTTGCTTAAAAACCCAGGTTGTGCATGCACACACATATTGACCAATTTTTAAGGGCATAACCCATCTAAAAGGCCCATCACATTCCAGAGCACATTTAATCCTAGGCCTAACTAAAATTGAGTAGATGTTGGCCTTAAGGATTGAATCATTCTTTGGGGTTTAGATTGAGATTGTTTTCAATTAACCTACTTTTACTGGTCCATTAGATGTCTAACTAGGGGAGTAGTGTCAAACAACCGCGGTTGGGGGGCATCAAAGGAACCTGAGCCGAAAGCAAAGGGAAGCACCTTCTCCCCAATCCCTTCTGCTACCTAGTTGGATTGACCGGATAAAAGTAGACTAAATCGTTTATAATATTAAGGTGGGTTTTGGGAGTCTGTAGATGATTAGGCTACTCGCTTAATGATAGGTTTGAATTGTTTGTATTGTAGGGCACCTTTCTTTTCTCTTTTTTCTCCTGCTTTTCCATGTATCTTTCCACATCCTACATAAATTTCCAATCTTACTCTCCTACCACCTCTTATCCCCCATTATGATGATTATCCTCACTTGACCTATAATCAACCATCTACTACTTGGGATAATCCAGATTGGGGATATAATGCCAAACCTCAATGTCCAAGACCTAACCCTAGACATTATGATTATGATTATTATCCTTCCCAGAGCTACACCGATTATAAATCACCGCCCTCCTATGAACAAACCAACCCGATCTACTATCAGGATGGAAATGATGATTATAACACCTACCCTCCCCTGGTTTATGCTGAACATAGGTTACCACCCTTCTTTGAACAACTTGAAATGACCCATAAATCAGTGAGGGACCCAAGAACCTCAATTCCTTGACACCCCTATATTAAAACCAAATCCACCCAACCCTGAACCAAACCATTCGGTTCAGGTGAACCAGCTCCAAGATAGGGTGTTGGCTAAATTGAGGAACACCATACGATCTTTAAAAACTCAGCCAACACCCTACACTGAAGCATTAAAGCTTATGATCAAAATGATTGATGAGCTTCATAGTTTTTTATTGGATTGGCTCCAAGATATTCAGGATAAAGGCTCAGGTGAGTCTTTACTTAGGAAGTTGTCAAGATTGAGGATGAAATTCGTGGCTGCCCTAGTCCAAACTTGGAATGATTCTCAGGATGAACCCCCTTTAGGAGTGCCAATGTCAGAACCTGCTCAAGCACCTATCGGGGGGGGGGCACATTTTATGAGATCGGGGATGACCAACTTGTTCTAGAGCAACCAGTTGAGGATGATGTATTTTCTTACCCAAGATCCCCATGCTATGGAGCGAGGAAAAATATGTCTACATGGACTAGGGAATGATAGATGATTTTGAGACATATATAAATGAAGATCAAGAATTCTTTGATTCTGTGAATGAAGAATCTTGAGGTGAAGTCTCACTTTAGCTTAAGGAGAATGATTTTAGTGAGACAAATGGGCCAAAGGAACTTGATCAATCATTTGATGGCTCTATAATTGAGGAATTTGATTCAGTTGGGGCTAACTTGGAGGATAAAAATCTTGATTTAATGGAAGATCAATCAATAGCCCCATTCCTCAACCACACCCTAAAGATCTGAATGATGATATTTTTGAAGTCAGCAAACCCAAGTCAATCCTGATTGAACCACAATTACTGGACTTGGATAATTTAGATGGGGTGAATAGCATGCTGGGGGTCTTGGAATCTAAAATTATGATTGAGGAAAATAAGAGTATGTAAATGAAAATCCAGGAGGCTAATTCTAGGAGAAATAGAGTTCTTGGTCTAAGGGTTCCTTTGTGTCTAAAACCACCTAACTTCTACCAGGACCCTTATGACAATTTTGATTCTGAGGACAAGAAACCCAAATATGGAGTAATTGACTATCTTCTTGAGTAGAATTCCAAGCAGGGAAGCAATCCATTTTGCTTTGATCTCCCTTTTGTCCACACATTTAGATTTGGGTTGCACAATTCCAAACCGTGGACCTACCCTACAAGCTAAAATATTTTCGATTCTAGATTTTTATTATTCATAGCCTTAAAACCACTCGACCCTAGGGCATGGGTTTGTGTTCGTGTCGAAAATCACAAAATTTATTTCTTTTTTTGTCGTAGTATAGTTGTGAAATCCAATTCAAACAAAAATAAAGTAACGAGATGGTGAGTCCTAGTCGATATTAAGGAGGCATTTAAAAATGAAATTGATTCAATTTTCCTTTCATTACTTGCTCAAAATTGTACGTCGATTTCAAGCATATGAATGTAAGTTACACTAGTCATGTTGTTAACCCTTATTACGTTCTTATGCATCAAATAAACAATAAAAGTGAAGCTATGGGTACTTGTGCGCACGATTGTTACTTCACAATGGTTGTTAATGGAATGCACATCAATCGCAAAGTCATTTACATTTTTAGGAACCAACATCTTGTTGCAATTTATATAAACAAATTAGATATCAGGCAATTGGAGATTTTATTTCCTCATAGATAATGTCATTACAATCTAGTGTAGTGGAATGCATGTACAGAAAAGCTTAAAATAACAATTCTACCTAACAAAATATTATGCATGCTTGGATCTAGGGTAGATTATGCATGCATTCATCGGGGTAGAAGGTCACTACTACTAGCAAATAATTGCACACGAATTAATCTACAAAGAACACTAATCTAGCTAATAGAAAATAGCCATTAGAGGTGGTCTCCAATGGCTGTGTGGCTTGAACTGGTAAGAGGGGAAAGATGGATGACCAAGGTGGTTGGTTGGCCTCTTGAGAGGGTGGTGGAGGTGCTCTAGCCCTTTGACATGAACGTAGTGATGATGGAGGCGATGAAGCTCGTGGAGAGTGGGTGCACATGAATGGAGTTCAAGAACTGGATGGTGTGCATGGCCGTCCAAGAGGGTCTTTAAATAGACTAAGGAATTGGCCCACTAGAGAAGTGTGGAATTCTCTAGAAGATACTTCCAAGTGGCTAGCCAACCCATTTGAAATTGGTCATCTAGATCCACATTTCATGGGAATGGGTTTGGACTGCCTGAAAGACTATTTCTAGTCTTTCAAGGTGGTGCCACTTGGAGACCATTCTAGAGAACTCTAGAGTGGGTGGCGAAGTGGTGGTGTGTGTGTGTGTATGCACAAGTACGCTGGTGTGGCTAGGTGGTTTGGTCGAGTCCTATAGGTTTAGGTGATTGGGTTCAGGTAAGTTTCTAGAAATAGGGTTGTAAACCCTAATACTAAGGGGATAAGTGCAATCAAACTTATCCTAAGTTTAATTGATTAGATGTGTGTGTAATTGGGAGAGGAAATTCCCAATTAGGTTAGGCTTGAGTCAGTTGGACTCTCACTAAGTCCAATTAGACTTGTGTTGGTTGAGGTTTGAGCTCAATCAGACTCTATGAGTCTGATTAACTAGGTGAAGTGTAATTGACTTAGATCCAATTCAATTGAGCTTAGTGAGAACCTAACTAGATTTTTAGGAGGGTCTTAGGGTAGTGTACTAGGCTTAGGGCACCTTAATTTAGGTTACCAAGGGTGTAGAATTGGGTTTAGTGGCTTAGGAAATCAAGATCTAGGCTTGATTTCAAAAACAATAACTGGAGAGGGGTTCTAGACATCTGATTTAGTAATCAAATGGCTTATACATCAAAATTAGAAGTTCAATTCTTTGGCCTGGGCATCCAATGTTGAGTCAGGGTGAATTTGAGGTTCTGTCTTGGAATTCTGCAAAAATTGGACATCTGACATCTTGTTCGGACGTCCAATATTCCAGCAGAATTGGGTTCTAGCTTTGCAGGTGGTGTCTTAGGGTTCTGGATGTCTAGGAACTTACCTGGATGTCCAGATATGGGCTAGAAGATGACTTTTAGGATATGCTAGGCTAGGGTGACCTAATTTAAGGGTGTCTAGGATTTGGGAAGGTATCTAAGGCTGTCTTAAGGCAAGGAAAGGTCCTATGTTCTTCATAATTGAATTCCTACATTAAAATTTAACTAATAAGGTAGTATATGTCTTCACAACATTTTGTCTCCATCTTTATTCCAGGTCTTCTACTCTAGCTCTGCTACAGCTCTAGGTTCTTCCCTTCTTCAGATCCAGCTTCAGGCCATCTCCTATGCTTCTTATTGTCTATAATCCAAATAGTGCACTAGTTAGTACATTATTTCGTTATTTCATGATTATTTAAGTAAATCAAAAGAAATGCAATGTATGCTATTTATGCATGAATTACACTACAATTATGCCAAGTTCTAACTTAATTTAGGTCATTTGAGTCCTATGATTGCTGCTGAATCATACCCCCAAGCCTAAATCTTGCTCGTCCCTAGAAATGCGAAACTAAGTTATCTACAAGTGGGTCCCTAGAGGACTGATTACTTTTACCAAGCGTACAGTAGAGATTCTTTTTCATATCATTTTCATCCTAAAATCTAGAAATCCTAACAATTATGAAAGTGTGGCTATGTAGCTTATGCAACAGATTCTAGTGAAAAGTCGATTCAACTCTAAAGCCTATACTTGACCCCTAGTAAAATTCTAGCAGAATAGGAAAACTTCTTCCCTCAGGGTATAACAAGATATTCTGTAATTTCTATCCTAGCTTTTAGCTTAGGTAGAGAATGCTTGAGTCAGATGGGTTTGTATGTGGTGGCTCACTAGTACTATAAAATCTAGATTTCCAGAGTATAAAGTCAATCAACTCAGACAGAAGTAGGTAGGTCCTTTCTTCTCTCTTTTTGTTCTCTTTTATTCTTTTTCTTTTTCTTTTGAGCTCACAATCTCACCAGATTTATACATATAACCCATATTTGGTGGTCTAACATGACATTAATACTTTAATAGAGTTTTGATAACCCTAACACTAAGTCAGAATTCCTTAGCCAGTATTCGGGCGGTCAGAAATGTAAAAAGTAGGTTAGGGCCATATCTGGTGGATCGCATCTGTGGTGGGTAATGTTGCCTCAATGCAATTGAAATAAATACTAAACACACTTATAAAGTCTTTTCTTCTTTTCTGATTTTTTTATTATTTTTTTTAATATTTTCTGAATCTTTTTCTCATTTTATTCTATATATATTTTTTTTCCTCTCTTTTTATTTCAACACAATGCTATACGACACATGCAACACAGGACTTTAGTGGGGATTGGTGGTGTTTAGGAGGATATCAGGTGGCTTATTTGGTGGAAGTGCTTACTCTCGGCACCGGGAAAGAGATAGATAGGACGGTGTATTTGCTAGCCTTGATATCAATACCCTCCTTCAGCCGAGGATTCTATAAAGGATAGTCGTAACTATCCACCTTTGTCCTAGTTTTATTAGAACTTGGTCTTTGCATTTTTGCCTTATTTGGTGGCTCTCAGAAATTCACACAAAATTTATACGCTTGAACCGAGAGTGAAAATTGTGCCTAACTCCAAGTATAATTACCTAATTATCCAGAAATTAAGATTCCTTGCACTAGTCTTAGAGCACCAGTAACACTCTACTCTTATCTCACATTATTTGGTAGATCTTTTACAAGAAGGTTTGCATGACTCACTTTCCACTGTCCAGGGGTTTAGGAAAAGAAGCACTGCTTCTTCCTGACAAACTTAGGACATTTATCGGTCTTCCCAGTGAATCCATTGCAAAATCTATGTGTGAGTGCAAAAATTATACTAGATTCCAGATTATAGGAATCAATTAAAGAATAAAATCCCTAATAAACCTCTTGATAAAGATCTTATTCATGGATGCAAAATATATATGCTATATACAATTAACCTCTTATGATTTGTACTTTAATATTGTTCCCTTATTGGGTAACATTCAGCTTAGTCCTAATTCAGAACAAAAATTTGACTGAATCAGTTCGAGGTGGTTGTCGCGGATAATTTCTACCTTGAATGTGGGCATTGGATGTGGAGTCGGTTGTTCCTAAATTAAGGACCCTAAAGTACAATTAACATGCTACTCAAAGGTTTTTCTAAGTGTTGGCAGAAAAAATTTCAGTTTACTATATACTACCTCCCCATGCCAAAGTTCGTGCATGTCCTCATGCATGAATATAAGGGAAATTAAATTACAACAGGGATTAAGTGATTGCACAGCAACCATTTTTTTTTTTGAAGTGGTGAGGATTGCTATCATGAACCGATAGCAATCCGGAGGGCAGTATATTTCTTATCAAAAAAGTATTACAAAGTAGATTCCCAACTATGTATGAGAGACCAGCACTCCTTTACAATATTCTCACATCTCACCGGTCTCTCCTGAAAGAGTTTGTCATTACGCGCCCTCCACACACACCACAAAGTAGCTGCCATAGCCCCTAATGGCTGGCCAGGAGTGATGAACCTCTGCCATAGAGAGTCCCAGGAGGGGAGAGGTTCCAAACAAACCATCCTCCAGATCTTGTCGGTGAGCAAACATGACAAGAAAATGTGTGCTGCCTTGTCAGAGAACAAGCCACACAGAGGGCAGGCATTCAGGGTAGTCCCCATCCTTCTATGCCTTAGATCACCAGTGATCAAACCTTCCCGTCTGCAAAGCCACAGGAATATCTGAACCTTCAAAGGGATTTTCAAGAGCCAAATCTTTCTGTCAACAGGATCACAATCCACCACATTATTAGATCTAACAATTTTTTCATATGCGTGCTGCACTAAGAAGATACCCTGCCATTCATATGTATTCGTCACATTCCTCGTCAACTGCACTTGCTGCAGACCAGCCAGCAGATTCTGCCTCTCCTCCCACAGCCGAGTGCCAGCCCAGCATTGTTGCAGCTCTTCCAGCCACCAGCAGTCTTCAGCATTAGACCACAAGCTACTGACTGTGGCTTCCTTGTCTACAGCAGCCGCATAAGCTCTCGGGTTGGCCTCTTTCAGTTACCCAAATCAGACCACCGTTCATTCCACAAGCTAAAATTTCTACCATCTCTGAGCCTAGGCTGCAACAGATGCCAATAACTGCTGATTGCACTGATCACTGAACGCCAGAAAGGACAAGGATTCATTGGCTGCAACCTTTGCAGACTGCTGTTTGATCCCCCATAGCTGTCCCTGACCAAATCTGCCATCAGCCCCTCCTTGTAGTCCAAGATCCTGATGGCCCATTTGATCAATAAAGCCTCATTGAAATCTTTGAGTGCTTCAATTCCCATACCACCAATTTCTTTTGGCTTGCAGATCTTGCTCCAGTTGATGGGCTGCATAAAACCACCTTCATCACCTGCTCCTTTCCAGAAGAATCTCTTCCTCATAGCATCCAATCTCTTCCAGATACACTTTGGAGCCCTGAATATGATAAAATAGAAGATCGGTATGGCTGTAATGACTGAATTGAGAAGGATCAATCTGCCACCCTTAGATAGAAATTTACTACTCCATCCTTTCAGTTTTCCATCCACCTTATCAAACAAGACATTCCAATCAAATTTTTTCAGTTTTGTTGCCCTCAGTGGTAATCCTAAGTACTTTAGTGGCAGCTTAGCTAGAGGTGACCCCAATGTACCCTCCACTTCTAGTTACTCCTGCTCACTCATGCCAAAACAGATCAATACGGATTTTTCCTTGTTCAAAAATAAGCCTGAAATATCACCAAATATTTTCACCAATAACCCCAGAGCATGTGCCGTAGGTTTGGATCCTTCAACAAAGAAAATAGTGTCATCTGCATAGTGTAAAATGGGGGCCAGAGTTCTCCTATTAGATAGTGAGTATCCTTTAATTATGCCCACCTCTGCCAGTTTGCAGGCATACCTTGCAAGCCCATCCACCGCAAGGTTAAAAATCAATGGGGCAAGAGGACATCCTTGTCTCAGCCCACGCTGAGGCTGGATCCATACTCCACAAGGCTTCCCATTAATCAGTGGAGAGAAGGAAGCAGTAGTGACATACCTTTTCATCCATTGGATCCATAAAGGGGTAAGCCTCGCCTTCTAAAAACCTCCCAGAGATACGGCCAAGAGATCGAATCATACGCCTTCTGGAAATCAACCTTCCACAAGAATGCCTTGCATTTTCTTCTATACCATCCGCTGACCATTTCCTGAGCCAAGATAAAGGATTCCTGAAGTGATCTATTAGGTAGGAAGGCAGCTTGTATCGGATGGATTAGGTCCTGTAGAACATTTCTTAGCCTATTAGCCAAAATCTTACTGACTACAAGATAGATTGAATTAGATAGGGAGATCAGCCTAAAGTCTGAGAATTTCTCTGCTCCCATTGATTTAGGCAGGAGGAAGAGATATGACTTGTTAATCCTCTCAAACCTAGCGTTTCCCACCTCAAATTCTTTGATAACATCCATCACTTCCTTGCCCACCACACTCCACATCTCTCTGTAAAAGAAAACTTGTATTCCATCAGGGCCCGGGGAGCCTTCCATATTCAAATCCCTGATTGCCTGTAGGGTCTCTTGTTCAATGATAAGTGCAGTCAGTTGTGCAGCCTGATCACTCGTCACACTAGGGCCATCACTACCTGCCATCCTCCATTTCCCCCTCTTAGCTGCCCGAGATGCCTATCTGTAAAATTTAGAAGCTTCAGATTTAATCTCCTAAATGGAGGTAAACCTCTACCCATCCCTGAGAATAGAGGAAATAAAGTTAACACGTCTCCGAGAGCTAGCCACAAGGTGGAAAAATTTCATATTTGCATCTCCCTCAAGCCATAATTGTCTTGATCTCTCCCTCCAATCTATTTCTTGTTTCAGATCTTCATCCAATATCACACCCTGCCATAGTTTCCTTTCAACCACCTCTTCCTCAGATAAAGGGCCAGCTGCCTCTTTAGAATCCAGCTCTTGGATTTTATTCAGAGCTTCATTCCTCCTCTGCTGCCTCATCAAATTAACAGTACGACCATATTCTTTTAAGATCGTGCGCAAACCTGCCAGCTTGGTCGCTAATTTGACAATAGCAGACCCCTCCACCTTTTTTGCTCGCCACCAAGAGTTGATCATCTGATAGAACCCCAGTTCCTTCAGCCATGATCTTTTCATTTTAAAATAAGAGCCAACATGATTTTCTTCCCCACTATCCCACACCAAAGGGGTGTGATCAGAAAAAGGTCGATTCAATCCACTTACTGACGACAGTTGGAATCTCATCAGAATGTCCAGATTCCCAAAAAATCTATCTAATTTGGAAGCCAACCCATTTCCATTGCGCCAAGTAAATTCCACCCCAGAGGATGGAAACTCGCACAACTACAGTGACTAAACCATCATCTGGAAGCCTGTAGCCGAACTGTCTCTATTGCCGTTAGGCCTATCTGCTCTTGTTAATACACAATTGAAATCCCCACCCGTCAACCACATTCCCCCCTGCACCAACTCAGCCACAGCAGCCCATTCCTCCAACAGCACCTGCCTGGCAGATGCAGCACAAGGCCCATAAACCCCGGTAACCCAGATACACTCTTGCCCCTGGTGAATCTGGAATTTGCATGTTAGCAAATGCCTAGCTTTGTGCACATCCAAACATTGAGCCCACCCCTTCTTCCACCAAATAGCAATACCACCCGACCTCCCTTGTGCATCAATCTGCACAAAATCATTCAGCCCTGAAGCTAGCAAGTCAGACCAAAGCCTGTCAGATCTACCTTCAAAGTGTGTCTCTTGAATGAGCGCACAGTCGATTCCCCATTCTCTTAAATATCTCATCAGAGAAGCCCTCCGGCTTTTGTCGCGCAACCCACGCACGTTCCAAGTGAGGACTCTGATCTGTCCTCACCGGATCCCTCCCCGCTGAAGGCCTGGCATTTGCACACCTGCAAAACTCTCGCCACCTCGTCTTCATCCATCAGAGTGATAGTCTTTGATTTTCTTTGTCGGAGGCTATATGGTGACCTGCCCTTACCAGTCTTGGAGTGAGAACCACCTTCACAATTAAGGCCTTCCTTCTCCTGCAGATCTTGTTTGTCCTTCAGAGATTCAATTTGTGTGACATGAGTCTCCTACTCCACGTTCTCCATGTCACCTGCCAGCATATCCCCTACCATCGTGGTCGTTGGTCCAGCCGTTACCCCCACGCCCAAATCCTCCTCTTCTCCATTCTGATCCTCCCCCATCTCCCCCACACAAAACTCCTTACGAATTTCGACAGTTAGGGGTTCATCGCCGTGAACCGCACCTAGTTTTTGCACAACTGCCTCCTCATCAGCTGCAGGTCCGGACGACTTAAGTTGCTTTGCAACAGTGTCTCCCACCAGAAACCTTAGCCTTAGCATCCAGGAGCTCCCACCACATCTCAGAATCAGATTCTCAGGTACACAGCCAGCTATAAATACTTCAATCCTCACATTCAGCAGGCGCCCATCACCCTCAAGTAACCCAACAACCGTGTCCTCAAACACTGATGCAAAGCCTGAAATCATCGACGATACAACCTCCTTCGACCTTAGACGTAGAGGCAGCCCCTCGATCTCAAGTTTTCCTGATTTGGATCCCCCTCTCTAGGGTGGTCTCTCCGACAAAGCTCCATCAAAGGGGGAAACCAGTCTCCAAATCACCGTGATCCCATCGTTGCAAGATGTTTGAAACCGCAGCTTCTCAACATCCACCATATCCAATTCAAAGAGGACAAAGCGTGTATTTGACAAAAAAGAAATCTTCTAGGAGTTGCTCGAGAGGGAGAGAGAGTTTACCATGGTACGAACCTTTTCCGCCGTCGGTCTTCCAAACATAACCTCCCCAACTAGAGCTCCGCACAGGGCCATGTCTGCCGCTCTAATGCTTTCTATCACAGGAACCTCCACATCAACCGTAAGTCCCCCCATCTTGCGCAGAGATGGGGTCAGAGGCAGTATCTGCACAGCTCTACGATTCAAATGTCTCAAGCACAGGAAAAGACGTTCTTTCATTTGACCCACTAAAAATCGACACGAGTCCCTTTTGTGACCGAATCCCCCACAGCCCAAGCACACCACGAGAGATCGACAAGTGGCCGCCATATGTCCTCGCCTTCAGCAGCGGAAACAGACGGTCTGGTCAGACACCTTTTTTTCCCTACCATCAGACCACCTTGCCCTCGTCCCCCTTCTGTCGTGAGCATCAGAGACCCTCCGCTCCTTCCGCCTACAAACCCTTGACCTCCAAGTACGCCACCCTTCATCACCCCAACTACCACCGTCCGCCGTCCCTGAGTCGCCGTCCGTCATAGCTACCGACTCTGTTACGAATTTCCAATTATTTGAGTACATCAATTGCACAGCAATCATGTGACCTAAATCACCTGAATTAAGCTAGACTCTAGCACAACTTAGGAATAATGCATTCATAAGCTTCATAATTTGCACAATAGGTACTTTGTTAGTCATATAGATAATAATGTCATTTTACGCACTAAAGGAGAGACAAAATTAATTACAGATGATTCGAAGTTGCTGATGGTAGATTAGACTGTACAGATTTGATCAGAATGATGATGGGAGTCAAATGCTTCCAAAATTATCTCGATCAGACAACCAGAGTGTTGGCGTGACATGATCGTGTTTTAATAGTTAGTCACATCGTAGTATAGGTGACCAAGCGTTGTCAACAAATAAAAATTTATTACTCGAAAACCTAAGTATCCGAGGTCGAACACAGGGTGCAAATGGAATTTATTACTAATCTCAAGAATGTAATTGAACACTTAATCACTCAAAACTTAATTCAAAATATATATATGCATGAGTTAAAAGTTAATTGTGGCAAAAATAGAGAAATTGGATGTCTGATCATGGGATCAGACATCTTTAAAAGATGTTTTCTCCTGTCTGCTTCTTGTTCTTCTTCTTCTGACTTCTGATTTTCCTCCTTTTCTTCTATGGCCGTGTACTTTTTCTTCCTTATTTCTTCTCTGCAGCTCCTTTCTCTGCTCTTGCCTTTCTTCTCCAGTGTCTTTCTCCTTCTTTCTTTCTGCAGGTCTTCTTCTTCCTTCCTTGGCTTCAGCTTTTCTTCTTCTACTGCTTGTCTTTCCCCTTCTTTATTTCTTCTTCCCTCTTCAGTTCCTCTTCTCTTTGGCTTTGCCACTTCCCTCCGCCTTGCCTTTCCTTCTCTTTTTCCTCTGCGAAGCTTCCTTCTTCATCCATCCTTCCTTCCTTCTTCTCCTTCGCTTGCTGCGGCTAAGTCCCTGCTTTCCTTCTCTTACTGCTTCTTTCTTAGCATCCTCTTTTTGCATAAGCACCACGCAACAAAACCTATTCCCCTTCCCTTCCCGCACATCACTCTCTCTGAATCTCTTTTCTGCACACTCTTCCAGAGCTGGGTAATCGGGTCGGGTCGCGTGCCCAGGTCCAGGCGCACCGGCATGGGTGTGGTGTGCGAGGAGTGCTTAGGAGGGTAGTCGGGTCGGGTTACCAGGCCGCGGGATGAAATCGCAAAGAAGGCGTGGATAGGTGAGGAGGGACCTCACACTAGTAATTTAGAGGCGAAGTGACAATATCACAAAATCAATTTAAAGTACTCAAACACCTCACAACATACCGAGGTGGGACTAATGCTCCACCGCTTTTGCTCGTGCACCCACGGATCTTCCGTCCAATTGTAGCAGTTGCAGGCCTCGCAGCACCAATTGCTTGGACAGCTGGATGCGCGAGACTTCCTAGAACCTGCTGGACTAGGGACCCTGAAGCACTTCACCCTGGAGCGACCTTTCAAGCTCCTTGAGCCATCGTTAATGGTGACTGGAGCTCAGACCTTGCTTGACACAAAAAGGGCCTTGCGGCTCTATCAGACTGCAGGAGAACCTTTGCTGTATCACGGCGAAGGTGCTACAGTAGGTGGCAGGCTACGAAGCGGCCTAGGTGTGCGTCCCTAGGTCGCTTTGTGGCCTGATGGAAGGGTTAGGTCGAGGGGTGGGTGTGGTGGTGTAGGCGGTCTGTGGATGAGTGGAGGATGTTTAGTGGAGTGTGGCGGAGGTTGTGAGGTGGGTGGCGAGACGTGCAGGGGTGCGGAGTGACAAATGCGTCTCGCCGGAGAGTAGCCGGAGATGAGGAAGATGGCGGTGGATGGTGGCGGTCAAGGGGCGTTCTGTGAAGTAGGTTGAGGGGAATTGAAGAGGGGATAGAGACGAACAGTTCTAACCTAATTAAGTGGACGAAGGGGTAGAAAGGGCAGCTGGCAGTACCTCTTGTCGCCGAAGAAGAAGGCACCCAGTGGAGGAAGACGGCGGCGACGATAGGGCTAGAGATGCACTCGTGGGTGTTGCGCGACGCGGAGGAGGAAGGGGAGCACAGCTATGCCACTGGTATTGTGGCAGAGCGACGAGAAAGTGGAGGGGCGCTCACCGGAGCTCGCTGGAGCACTTGGCTAGAGGAGAAGGAGAAGAATTTGAGATGGAATTCTGGCGAAGTCGAGCTGAGGAGGTGCGACCGGAGTTGGGGGTCAATTTATAGGCACCGGCAGGGACTCCTGTGCTTGGAAGACAAGCTTCCAAGAGTGGGAATCCTCACCAGAGATGGAACTCTGTTAGGTACCGAAATCTCTCGTGCGTTCGCATGAGAGATTAGGTGCAAATCATAGATCAGGACCACGCTCAAATGGAAGGGAATTCCTTAGAGAATCTCCCTTTCAAATCTGGGAGGAGATCTCTGAGGAATCATGGAGTATTCCCCCTCTATTCCTTGTTGAAGTAGGATTTCTCCCCATTAATGGTGGGGGGACCTGTTTGTAAGAGTGGTGAGGAAGCTAGGGGGTTTGTGTAATGGTTTTCAAAAGATAGGTGCCAAAATGTAATTGGCTGTACTATTTTGCAAAGTAGGTCAAGATGACCTCCCCTTAGGTGTAAATTTTGGTAGAAACCTAATTTGGACCTGAGGAATCCAATGGTAAAGTTGGATTTTAGGTTTGAGCTTGTTTGAATGGACATTTTGCATAAAAACCCAAATTTGGTCAATTTATGAGCTAGGACCCCAATCTAGGTCAAACTAGGCTCCAAAGGACAAATTGAATGTTCTAAACCCTAGGAGATATTTTTCCATGAATTTTAGAGGGTTTACTTGATTTTTATCCTAACCAGAACCTTGTTGAATTAAGAAGGTTAGTTTTAGGGTTGCAAGATGTCATTTAATTCCTGGTTTGCACATAAACCGATTTCTGATTAAACCAACCCACTTTTTATCTTATTCTTACCATTTGACCTATGGTCTGTGTCTGAGAAATCCTGTTTATGTACTGCAATGGTAAAATTGTAGTTTTAACCTTTATTTCATGTTTTCTTCTCAGAACACTTATTCCTTCAATTAAGCCCTTCTCTAGGTTATGTAGGAGCTTTTATTCTCCTTCTTAGGTCAAAATGAGCTAGTTAGGGCTCATGATGAGGCTCTCATCATACCCCCATGCCTAGCTTTTCCAGTCCCTTAGAAAAATTTTAAGGTTTTAACTTCTGTTCTAGACCCTGAGTGTCTGTCATCAGTTATGATATGTGCTTTCCTTTTTCTTTTGTGATTAGGTCAGAATGCCGACAATAGGCCTTGAGGTACTCAAGTTCCAACCAAAATCTAGACCTGACCCGCTTAGCCTCAGTCATCTGCAAAGGTTTTTAAGGTCCGCAGAAACTATCCTAGGGTTTGTTGGACTCTGCGGTTAAAGCACCTGTGCTTGAGACATTTTTAGCCTAGGTTCAGTTTGCAGTGCATTTTTGTAAGAGATAGACAGAAGATTTATTTGTTTGGAGATTTTTCTTTCTCTTTTCCTTTTATTTCTAGCTTTGGATTGGCTACTCAACACGGTCGGTATCGGATTCCTCTTCCCCATCATCAATCCTCAAGGGTCCCTAGCCATCGATGCTTCGTGATAGCACCGCCCATGGCAACCCCCAGAACCCTGGCTTTCGAGATTTTGAGATAATCTCGACCATGGCATTTCGTGGCCGAATTCAGAGCCAGGCAATCGACATTTCGTGATAATGCCGCCCATGGTATCTGAATCAGCAGAGCGTTTACATGCCCCCAGTGGGATATTTAAATATCCTAAGAGACAAGCACCAAGGAGATGATATGTTGTTACGCATCTTTGAGGGGAATTTCCAGCCTCTCCTTACCGGGAACTCGTCCAAATCAACTTGTGTTGATCGGCCACTCCTGATCTAGGTGACTTTTTCTGAGCATTGAAATGCTTTTTGCATGGTTTTGATATTTATGCGCACTGAACCAGACTGTGTGTGAATTGGGGTGCTTAGGTTACCGAATCCCACAAACCGAAGGCCAGTTAATGAGACCGAATACTTCCTGAGCCTTAGACCTAATACTTAATCTTTGCATTATCCCCAACCTCTTGAGGATTATCCAGATCTTAGCGGATACATGAATTTTTAGGCTAAAGAATCTAGCTCAAGAAGCCTAAGATTAGCGTTCCTGCTAATCTCTTTTTATGTCTCTTTAGCACTTTTCTTTTCTCTTTTCTTGATCTGGTCTAGAACTTCAGTTAATTCCTTTATCTCTTACTAACGACTATTTATTTTTGTTTTTCATTTTGTGCTCATTTTTGTCATTTTTTTCTCTTTTTCTCCTCCTTATAATTATGTGGCACACAAAATTTCCTCCCTCCTCCAATTTTTTGTTCTTTTTCATAATTTTTTAATTTTTTTGTATTTTTGACATATGTGAATTTCTTTTGTGAGAATCCTTCTGACCTTTTCTTAGTTATGTATGTATGCACTTTATCACCCCCCCATGCCTAAGTTTTGCAATGTCCTCATTTTAAACAGAGGGTGTGAAACAGTGTTGAGGTCAGGGACTTAGAACAGGATATATCGAGTGGGTGAATGGGTCGGAAATGACTGATGCAGACGATTTCAAGCTCTGGTACATGTACCAGAGCTTGGATTAGCTGTCTAAGGCTGAACTCAAGGTGCAATAGACGTGGAGTACAGACAGATAATCAGACGGGTCTCTACTTTTGGAACGATGGGTTGCCTCCTGTTATGCGCTAAATTCAATGCCTTCAGTCGAGTGGAAAATGGGGTGGAGAGGAAGTAGTCAAATCAGTGGAGTTTTGTAAAACAACCACCTTGATTAAGAGCCTGGTTGGTCCAACCAGGTGCTTGTTAAGATTAGTGGGCTGATGATGCAGCCCAAACCCAATAAGTCTGGTGGGTTGATAGATGTAGATCAGCAGATGCGGAACCCACCATATGCAATGTGGCTCAGATGGATATGGAAATGAAAACTCAGGTTTAGGCTGAGTCGAATCAGCCTGGTCAGAGTAGGGTTTCGAAAAATAATCAGTGCATGGTGTGGAAACCCTACAGGGGTGATCAGAGAATGATGGCTCCTATTTTTTAGTCTGATCGATATCCGACACCCGGTATAGATGTGAAATTGAATCATCTGCAAATGGCTCAGTGAGAGGTGAATCAGAATAGAAATTGAGTCCGGTTGCAAGTCGGGCTAGAGAACGGGTTTTGATTAGTTTTGTATGTGTGGAAGAGGTGGCTTTAATGAGAATTGGCTTGTTAGGAAGCAGATTTTCTCTGATGTTATGGTCAAATTCAAAATCATCAGAGATTTTGCGAAAATCAAAATCTGAATGAGATTCAAGATCGTGAGTTCCACCATAGAATAAATCATATGCTGTAGATTCAGCAGCCTTACTGGGGTCTAGCCTAGATGTCAATTCGAAGCTTAAAAAGGCGTCCTTATCTGCTCAGGTTCTAAGCTGGTAGGGCAGACCCAATTGAAACCGCACTCATCCAACTCCTCAGTTTCTGTATCATAAATTGGCATGACTTCAAACAAATTGATTAGTTCCTCTAAGGATGCTGGTGAGGGATATTCATCAAATAGAGGCCCAAAATCATATTCTTCATTGAAAGATTG
The DNA here is from genome assembly GCA_037157565.1 of Thalassia testudinum. NCBI lineage: Eukaryota > Viridiplantae > Streptophyta > Magnoliopsida > Alismatales > Hydrocharitaceae > Thalassia > Thalassia testudinum. The sequence continues at coordinate 152,213,115 of JAZHRO010000024.1, forward strand.
ATCTTCCTCATATGGGGCCTTGAAATCTTCACAATAGGTTTCAGCTCTAGATCCCAGGCTTATGATGTGGGTTGAATCACTAGAATCTAGGTCTGAATAACCTTTGAGGATCACCTTATCAGAATAAGGGGCGGAATTTACACCCTCGAGAGGTTCAGTTCCACTCTCATTATTGCAGGAGTTTTGGGATTCTAAGCCTGGTGATTCATGGTTTAGAGTAGGCCCAACATGGTGTTTTCCTGCATTTGGAGCTTCCCAACCTTCTTCAATATCAGGCACATTGTACTCCATCTGGGTTGGGAATCCACAACCATTTTGTGCCTCAAACCCGAGATCAGATTGATCCTCGATGTTGCCCCAAGATGGTTCATCCTCTATTTGTGGTATATATGGGTACTTCTGGCCGATAATTTGTTTTATTAATCTCATTATCTCTTCCCATTTTTCAAGATCATCTTGGTGTTGCTTCCAAAGTCGAGGATTTGTCATACATTGAAGGTATTCAAGATTGTGCAATTTTTCTATCTCATTGTATCCTGTGATGAGCAAGTCTCGGGTTGATCCTTTTGTGGCTTCTGCCAATAGTACTTGGGCACAAGTTATGATAAAGGTTGTGGTTGTTGGGACATCAACCTGAATGTTTTCTACTGGTGTTGAGGTTTCGTCTTCTTTTTCATAGAATTTCACGGCATCCTCAATCATCCTATCTCTCATAGATCTCCGATATTCAGGTTTCTTGAATGGTAATCCTAAGTGGTGTGGCTGCATATCAGGTGGTGGAATCCAGATGTAGAATCAGAGTTTGAATCAAGGTGTAGAATCAAGTTATGAAGTGATTAAATCTGAATAAAGAGTCCCACTGAAAATGTATGTGTGTGCTCTAATGAGAAAAGATGAGGGACTGGAGATGTTTTTGACCCAATCAAGACACCCAAAGACGTTTGGATGACTATCGAGGTTCAGGGCGGATGATACCCCTAGATCAGAAGGTCGTCCACCTGAGAATTACCTGGGCAGCCAGAGAGTGAGAGTCCCGCAAAGACCCCTACAAGATAGAGCTTCCCCACGAGTTATAGGGTTTCCCTTACCCGACCTCTCTTGTCACTGAGATTCCAGGTAGACCAGAATGGGGACCTTGACCTCTTAAGTCTATCACTTTTATTTCAAAGGTGCTTTAAGGTTCACACTTGAACTTTAGATGTTTTAATGTTGTGACCTAATTTGGAGGTTGGTTGACCCAAGGGGTCAACTTCACCTGACCTGTCCTAAAGATTGCAGAATGATTCTAGGCCTTGGACCTAGAGATCACCCCGATTTGACTCCTAGTTTATTAGGTCAAAGATTTTAAGATTCAAGTGATTTTAGAGCTCAATTTTTCTTAGGGTTTGTCTTGTTTTGATCTCTTCAATCAAGGGCTTGGGTAGCACACTGATGTGGGAGGGTTCATTTCCTTTTATACAGGCATGTGTGAACTAGCACTTCAAGGCCCTGCTGGACAAACCCTAATTTGGTTATATTTCCAATCCTCTTTTTCACAAAAAATTCTCTTGTGTGTTATCCACAAAGATTAAGCGTGATTTCTATTAGGCACAGGAATTTTGTGGGATAGAATCTAAAAAAGAAATTGTGCCCACTTCAAGAAGATTTGAAAAATTTTCGCAAAACCAGGAAATGTTTGCCTTAAAGATGGTGATTACTATAGAAAGAAGGCAATTGATTCCTAAATTAATTTCTTCCTTTTGCCTTTCAAGGACTAGGGGATGGTTTAAGGAAGAAAAGAAATTACCTTCCCTGGAGTAGTTGACTTGCAGAAGGGATCTTCTCGTTAAATACCTGCAAGATCACAACAAAGCAAAGTAGGGCAAGTTAGTGTTCAATATGACCAAAAAGAATGCAGAGATTAGTGATAAATTGTGCCTTGCTCCCCGGTAAAGGTGCTAAAATGTTGGCGCAGCGTGATCATGTTTTAATAGTTAGTCACGCCATAGTATAGGTGACCAAGTGTTGTCAACAAATAAAAATTTATTACTTGAAAACCTATGTATCCGAGGTCGAACACAGGGAGCAAATGGAATTTATTACTAATCTCAAGAATGTAATTGAACACTTAATTCCTCAAAACTTAATTCAAAATATATAATGCATGATTTTAAAGTTAATTGAGGCAAAAATAGAGAAATTGGACGTCTGATCATGGGATTAGACGTCTTAAAAAGTTGTTTTCTCCTGTCTGCTTCTTGTTCTTCTTCTTCTGACTTCTGATTTTCCTCTTTTTCTTCTGTGGCTGTGTACTTCTTCTTCCTTGTTTCTTCTCTGCAACTCCTTTCTCTGCTCTTGCCTTTCTTTCTTCTCCAGTGTCTTTCTACTTCTTTCTCTCTGTGGGTCTTCTTCTTCTTCCTTCCTTGGCCCTGCTTCCCTTGGCTTCAGCTTTTCTTCTTCTACTGCTTGTCTTTCCCTTTCTTTATTTCTTCTTCTACTGCTTGTCTTTCCCTTTCTTTATTTCTTCTTCCTTCTTCAGTTCCTCTTCTCTTTGGCTTCGCCTCCTCCCCCTACTTTGCCTTTCCCTCTCTTTTCCCTCTGCAAAGCTTCCTTCTTTAGCCTTCCTTCCTTCTTCTCCTTCGCTTGCAGCAGCTAAGTCCCTGCTTTCCTTCTCTTACTGCTTCTTCCTTAGCGTCCTCTTCGTACACAAGCACCATGCAACAAAACCTATTCCCCTACCTTTCCTGTGCGTCTCTCTCTCTAAATCTCTCTTCAGTACGCTCTCCCAAAGCCAGGTAATCAGGTCGGGCCGCACGCCCGGGTCCAGGTGCACCGACGTGGGTGTGGTGTGCGAGGAGTGCTCAGGAGGATAGTCGGGTCAAGTTACCATGTCCGCAGGATGAAATCGCAAACGAGGCGTGGATAGGTGAGGAGGGACCTCACCCTAGTGATTTGGAGGTGAAGAGACAATATCAAAAAATCAATTTAAAGTACTCAAACACCTCACGACATACCGAGCTAGGACGAATGTTCCACCGCTTTTGCTCGTGCACCTGCAGGAGATCTTCCATCTAATTGCAGCAGCTGCAGGACTTGCAGTGTCAATTGCTTGGACAGCTGGATGTGCCAGACTTCACCGATCCTGCTAGACCTGGGACCCTGAAGCACTTCAGCATGGAGCGAGCTTTAAACCTCCTCGAGTCGTCGCTAATGGCGGCTGGAGCTCAGACCCTGCAAGACACAGAAAGGGCTTTGCGGCTCTATCAAACCACAGGAGGACCTTCGCCATATCACGGCAAAGGTGATGCAGTGATGGCAGGACGCGAAGCGGCCTAAGCATGCGTGCCTAGGTCACTCTGTGGCCGGAAGGATGGGTTAGGTCAGGGGGTGCTTGTGGTGGTGTAGGCGGTCTGTGGATGAGTGGAGGATGTTTAGTGGAGTGTGGCGGAGGTTGTGAGGTGGGTGGCGAGACATGTGGGGGTGCGGAGTGACGGATGCGTCTCGCCGGAGAGTGGCTGGAGATGAGGAAGATGGTGGTGGACAGTGGCGGTCGAGAGGCATTTTGTGAAATAGGATGAGGGGAATTGATGATAGGATAGAGACGAACAGTTCTAACCTAATTAAGTGGACGAAGGGGGAGAAAGGGCGACTGGCAGTACATCTTGTCACCGGAGAAGAAGGCATCCAGTGGAGGAAGACGGCGACGACAATGGGGCTAGGGATGCACACGCGGGTGTTGCGCGACATGGAGGAGGAAAGGGAGGACAGCTCTGCCACTGGTATTGTGGCAAAGTGATGAGAAAGAGGAGGGAGGCTCGCCAGAGCACACTGGAGCACTTGGCCGAAGGAGAAGAATTTGAGATGGAATTCCGACCAAGTCGAGCTGAGGAGGTGCGACTGGAGTTGGGGGTCAATTTATAGGCACTGGCAGGGACTCTTATGCTTGGAAGACAAGCTTCCAAGCATGGGAATCCTCACTAGAGATGGAAGTCTGTTAGGTACCTAAATCTCTCGTGTGTTCGCACGAGAGATTGGGTGCAAATCATAGATTAGGTCCACGCTCAGATGGAGGGGAATTCCTCAAAGAATCTTCCTTCCAAATCTGGGAGGAGATCCCTTTGGAATCAGGGAGTATTCCCCCTCTTTTCCTCGCCAAAGTAGGATTTCTCCACATTAATGGCGGAGGGACCTGTTTGTAAGAGTGACGAGGAAGCTAGGGGGATTGTGTAATGGTTTTCAAAAGATAGGTGCCAAAATGTAATTGGGTGTACTAATTTGCAAAGTAGGTCAAGATGACCTTCCCTTAAATCCAAATTTTGGTAAAAACCTGATTTGGACCTAAGAAATCCAATGGTGAAGTTGGATTTTAGTTTTGAGCACGTTTGACTAGACATTTTGCATAAAAACCAAAATTAAGTCAATTAATGAGCTAGGACCCTAATCAAGGCCAAACTAGGTTCCCAAGGCCAAATTGAATGTTCTAAACCCTAGGGGATATTTTCCCACGAATTTTAGAGGGTTTACTTAATTTTTATCTTGTCCAGAACCTTATTGAATTAAGCAGGTCTGTTTTAGGGTTACAAGATATCATTTAACTCCTGGTTTGCACATAAACCCATTTCTGATTAAACCAACCCACTTTTTATCTTATTCAGACCATTTGACCTATGTTCTTCCTCTGAGAAATCCTGTTTATGTACTACAATGGTAAAATTGTAGTTTGACTTTTATTTCATTTTTTCTTCTCAGAACACTTATTCCTTCACTTAAGCCCTTCTCTAGGTTATGTAGGAGCTTTTATTCTCCTTCTTAGGTCAAAATGAGCTAGTTAGGGCTCATGATGAGGCTCTCATCACAGAGCATCATGTGTAGTTCATAAAAGAACAAAGACCATGGAGCCAATGGATAAATATCTGAGCCTTAGTTGAAAATCCAACTGCACAGATGGATCCGAATCAATGATCGCAGTCTAAAGGAGCAGAAATCAACACGATAGCTGGTCTATATCACCAAATATAAGGAAAAGAACATGGACGACCATGATGGTGCCACGTGATGCCATTACAGTCGCCCCCTCATCGCCGCTCCATCTCTGAAGGCCATTCCTTGCGCACTCTGATGCATCCACGTCACCAATCCCCTCACACCTCATCAAAGGACAAAGATCCAATGGTTGAGAGAAAAGTTGCCTAAAAACAAAACACAACTCAAAAGGTGCATTAGCATGTTGGTTAGAATGCTCAACCATGAGCGAAGAGCATAGGTTCAAGACACATGGTGCTCAAATTAGGAAAGGAGGGAGGCGCAGGTGCAATTGGGTCATCGAATCATGAGCGGAGAATAGGGATGCAGCCATGTGGTGTGATTAGATCTCTTCGTGGGTACACATGCAAACAAACGCATGCCTAACATGCGAACTCACGTGTTTACTTAAATGCGAAGGTAGCATGGGCATTACTTAAGCTGTCAGATTGTGAGATCAGACAACTAAGGTTGAGGTGCAAAAATAGAGCAAGTGGCAAGTGAAGAGGATGAGTGTGCATGCGAGGAAGCAGTGGAGTCACCCGATCTTGATCCAATGCCCCATGGTGTGACACATGTCGATCAGAGATTGAATTTGAGCATAGAAGGAGTTTTTGAAGGTGTTTTGAGGTGAAATGAGGTTCGCTGATCTGTCGATCAATAGATCTGACTATTCCAAGGTTGTTACATGAGATGGAGGGCCAAAATACCTCATTGCCCTCCATCAAATCTATAGAAGAAGGCCCAGGGCCCCCCAGTTGAAGAACAACTCCTGCTAGAACTCACGTACAACTCTTTCTATCCAGACTAGGCTCTCCCTCTGCAACTCTGCTTCGACCTTCATCCTGATGCTCTGGATCTGAGGTCCTACCACTTCTCGCATAAGCATCCTACAAGTGGCATCATCTCTCTACCTTCTTCTTCTCTCTCTCTTTTTCTATCCATCTAATATCTATCTGTCTCTACTTTTTGCATAGCAATTTCTACTCTAAAAAACTCTATTTAAATGCAATAAAATTCTGATTCTCTAGATATCTGCTGTATACATATATATATATATATTTAGAACTAGTTTTATGAAAAGGCTTTCGCTAAAATTGAGATTGCCTCCCTGCGAATTACTCAGTACTTACCGGCTCTTATAAATTTCTTTGTCGATGTGTTTCATGCTATACTACAACTAATTCATCCTTTAAAATGTGATTTACGCACTGAACAGTAAGCATAGAAATCACTTGAAATTTCTCCTGAATTGTCATACAACATAGGCCAATCTGATGTTATGCATAGAAAAATGGTAAAAGAAATGTGCTCTGTATTAAAAGAAAAGCAGCTGCTATTTATAAATGCTGAGTTTAACGCCTCTAGATGGGTGAAAACTTAGCCAGATAGATCGGTGATTGCAGAAGAACAGGTCAAGATAAAAAGGAAGATGTGTTCATGTGCTCCTAGAATCATTGGTCCATAAATGCAAACCAAATGATGATGCATCCCTACTCCAAAGAGTCTATCTATAAAATAATGTCGAATAGGGGCAAAAAGTGGAGGATAATCAGAATGAGGATCATGATGCCAATTGTATTCATCAATTATTTTCCAGAATTCAGTGAGCAATTGTTGAGGAAGTGATTGATATGATGATCAAAATGAATGTCAGCATTAGTGTCTGGATCATAGGGGTCTCCATAATGGTGATCGACACAAAAAATCATGCTTTCTCCAGATCTTGGGTTATATGAGGATACATGTGAGACTAGGGGTTCTGCATATAGGTCACTAAAATCCTCGTCAGAAATCATCTCATCCTCATCGATACTATCTTTCAATTCATCAGAAGATGTCTTAGTCTCCGAGCTGAGCCATCCATTAGATTACTAGGATTGTGAATAAGCCCCCAATTCATTCTGCTCAGTATTTCACCCACATATGTAGCAGGTTCCTCATCATACAACTTTTCCATTTCTCTAGACAAATCATCCAAAGTCATTCATGGTATTTGGATATCAGAATTAGGAATAGAGAGTGCAGTCTCAGAGATTCCATCATCATCCCGATAGGTGAACAGAGAGATGCAAATCAAATGATGTTGGATTGAAAATGGATTCACTTCCCATGGGAAGTGACTCAGACTAATTAGTGGTGTCAAATCCAGATGTTGCACTCAATTCATCCAAGCATGTATGATCATCAGGGATAATTGATTCTTCTAAATGGAATGCTTGTACCGTAGGCCTTCTACAAAGATCCATATGCTCGAGTGGATCCACTTCCTTCATCTCAGCCGAGTTGTCCAAACCATGTGATATCTCCTAGGATTTAGGGTATTCAATTTGAGAGTTAGTCTTGGAGATACTAATCCTTTCCTCATCACTTCACAAATATGATTCTTAGATGAGTCCATTCGGGATATTCCCGACTCATGTCCCATATCCACACTAGATGTTTCTCCCCTTGAATTCATTTCGAGTATCCACTCCAGAGAGTCCCTTGTCACACTTTTAGGTGCAGTTACTTCAGGTTCTTTGAGGTCCTCGAGGCTATTCTCCACTTGATACTGCAAAAGAAGTATTTCTTGAAGTGTCTGATTCTATCTAGTTAGCCTTGTTAGGGATTCTAACTCTTGAAGGGTCATCATTAAAGATTCTTGGGTTTGGAATCCAAGTTTGACTTTGATCCAGATCAGTAGTAGTTTGGATTTTGTGCAGATAAATTGTGACCTTTTCCTTAGTCTTGGCTATCATTCGTTGCAATATGAAATGTGGTCGCATATGCAATGGCAATTCATCGGGAGTTCTAGGAGGTGAAATAGGTCTACCAATGTTCCATGGGTGAGATGCAGAAATATGAAATTCATACCCTGGGACATAAGATGGGGTCCTTTGTGGAGCCAATTGGTATTGGTCATAATGACTAGGGTTAGGATTCGGGTTAACCATTTCAGCAACCCGAGAAAAAGGATCAGGCGATCCGAAATGTCTAGGGGAAGGTTCCTCCTTTGGCTTTTGCCTTCGGTGCCTTTTTACCCCTTAGCCACGATTGTTTGATATTGCCCTACTAAATTGGCTATGGGTTTGACTAGGGTGGTTGTGATGACCTAGTAGTTCGACAACAAATGGAGGTTAATTAATGTATTTTATGCAATTTTTTTTTAACATTTTTGTTCAAATTGGGGGCTTTGGTGAGTGGTCCACAAGGTGGCCAAGATCACCAAATAGCTATTAGACTTGATTAAGTCTAGGCTAGTCAAGTGTGTCTCTAGGTTATAACCCAAAAAATTAAGTCCTAGGGTTGATACAATAGTCTAAGTGTTCAAGCAGATCACATTTTAGCTTAAAAACTTTCTCTACTGTACAATTTGAATCCAAATAATTTCAAATTTGACAAGTAGATTCTCCTTTCAATTATCTTTCTCGATAATATTTTTTTCAAATTTTTACCATCTTAAATGAATTAATTAAAAGTTTTAACTGTCAGGGGGTCAAATCTAGAATTTTAACTCATTCGTTTTGCTTTCTAAAATAGTATCAATTTAGCTCGAAAAATTCTAAAAAAATATGGAATGAAAGCTAATTGGATAATCTTTCAAATCCCACCATTTCTCATCAAATCTAATTTGTGTGCTACTAAAAATAGCTTTTTGAAAATAAAAAATTTTCAGATCTTAGTCATTTTGATCCCTTGTATTTCATGAATTTTCAAACATTTCACAAATCGAATTATTTCAAATGAGCGGTGCCCATTGAAAGATGATTTGAAATATAGTTTTAACCTAAATTTTAGAATTTTTGAGTGAGATAATATTCAGCAATAGAATTTTGAAATCTCAAAAGAAAATCTTGCCGAATTTCAAGGAGTGGTGAAAACGCTTTTGAAAAAGTTTGAATTAAAAAATGAGCCCTTTTCACCAAAATGTTTTTTTATTCAAATTTGTGATTTTTTATTTAAAGTTTTTTTTCAAAGTTTTTCATTTATGGAGGGGAAATATTTGAAATTTTTTTTTAAAAAAAACTCTAATCCTAAGATTCAGAAGAAACCTAAGTCTAAGATCTAATTTTTTTCTTTTTTATTGATTTTCTTTTTGCACAAAATTATTCAGGTTTTCCTTTTTTTTTCAAAAGCAAATCTACTCAAGATTCAAATGAAACCTAAAACTAAGATCAAGATGTGCACTTGATTTCTTCACCTATGCCAGACGTTTGCGCAGACTCCATTCGTCCTGTTCCTACACATCAAAAGCAAGCAAAAGCAGTTGTGTCAAAGTTAAGCCTCCCTGGCAACGGTGCCATTTGTTCTTATTAGAAATCGTGAAATTTATTGCTTTTTTTTGTCATTGTAGAGTCGAGAAATCCAACTCAATAAAAAATAAAGTAACATGACAGTGAGTCCCAATCGATCTCAGGGTGGCGTTTAAGAACAAATTGATTCAATTTTTCTTTCTTTACTTGCTCAAAATTGTACACCGATTTCAAGCTTGCGAATGTGTGTTACGGTAGTCGTGTTATTAACCCTTACTATGTGCGCGTGCATCAAATAAATAATAAAATTGAAGGTGTGGGCACTTGTGCGCACGATTCTTACTTTACGATGGTTGTTAATGGAAAATATGTCATTCGCAAGGTCATTTATGTTTTCATGAATCGACATCATGTTGCAATATAGATAAACAAATTAGATATCAAGCAACTGAAGATTTTATTTCCTTATAGACAATGTCATCACAATCAAGTGTAGAGGAATGCTTGTACAGGAAAGCTTAAAACAACAATTCCAGCTAATAGAATATTATGCATGCAAGGATCTAGGGTAGATTCTGCATGCATTCATCGTGGTAGAAGGTTACTACTACTAGCAAATGTAGGATCTAAAAGGCACAACTACACTAGAAGGGGGGATGGATAGTGTGGTAAACAAAAATTATTCAAATAAAGCAAACAACAAAATATAACACCAGATGTATAGTGGTTCCCCTAACTTGAGTACTACACTACCTAAGTCTCCCAACTTAGGATTTTTAACTTGATTCCCTCAACTCGGAGGGAATCACTTTACTATAAATGAAGGTAATTAACGGATTACTTCAACCCAATTACAAGATTAGATGTGAACAAAAAGATACTGGTGCAAGAAAGAAACAATTTGCCTTGCAACTAAGTTCCTAAGTCTCCAACAAGAATTAGCTTAATACGAAGATTATATACCAATATAGCAAAAAACATTAAAGTGAAAAGGAGTGATTTTACTATAAAGAATGAATTCGCTTGAAAAGACTTTTTGCCATGAGTGAATTGCCTTGAAGAAAAATGCAACAAATCAACAACCCTTGCAGCTTCAATTGAGAAATATGGAAATTTGAGCAGGGAGATTTTTTTATGCTTGTGTTATATGCAAATGACACACGCAAGGTGTTTATATAGACCAATAAACACCTACACTATTATTACTAGCCGTTAGGGAAAAATGGGAAGATTAGAGAGGTTTAATTGCAAAATAGTGGATTAGATTAGGCACAACGGTTAGTTGGTACCGGTACTAAAGTTTTGGTACTAGTACTGACAGCTCATAGTTAACCAGCAGCTAGCCCAATAAAGCCTAGGTACCGATACTCATTCTGGGTACCGGTACTTAGTGCTCACAGTTGAGTATCAACTAAGTCACCAAGTACCAGTACTCAAGATAAGTACTGGTACTTGTGACTCACCGATTTGGGTAAAGTTATAATTTGTGACCAACATGTACCGATACTGGTGATTAGTACCAGTACTCGTAAGGCCCAGGAACTTCCCAAGTTAATAAACTGTGAGCACCTGGTATGGGTACTTATGATGAGTACCGATACTTGTTCACTGTGTGGGACTAGGACCCAAACCTGTGCCTAGCAGGTACCGACACTTGTGAACAGTACCGGTACTTGGAACAAGTACCTTGAATAAAATTTTGTTCATTAATCTTAGTGATATTTGAATGCAATACGATTAATATGGCAAAGAAGCGATTTTTACTTTTTCAAATGAATGATTGAACGGAAGTATGATACCTAATTATTTCCATTTTGATTTTAACTCCTAAATCATTTTTCTTGTTAGGAGACATACATAATCTAAATTACAAGATAGAGAACAATATGAAATTAATCTTCATTCTTCATGCCATCACCACTTCTTTCAGACTTCTTAAATCCTATGATTTCCTGTAATGACACTTCATAAACTCATTAGTTTTAAAATAGTTTTGTTAGCACCAAAACATGAAAGTGAAGTGGAACTAGGTTCCAACAATCTCCCCCTTTTTGGTGTTGACAAAATAATAAAAATACCCATACTTAAATTAATAGAAACCTCATAAGAAAAGCAATACAAAAAACTCCACTAGGAGTGAAACCTCCCCCTCAAACTAAGCTTCCTTATTTTAAAAATGATGCATTTTCCATTCCTCCCCCTTTTTCTCAATCAAGAAAAAATATAACTATATGCATAGACAATGACCAATCACATGAAAAGTATGTATAGGAACAAAATAACCATACAACCAGTCATACATCATAAAAGTCATACATTATAAAGATCATGAACTAAAACATCAACATATTTGAAAGTCATAACAACCAAGAAAACATAGATAAAATTGTTTCATAAGAGAATATTGTCTCATAACTAATTGCGAGGTCGTTTTCTGATATACTTTTGAGCATGCCTACTACTAGCTCCACCACCATCATCGTCATCATCTTCTTCTTGTTCTTGTTCTTCTTCATCTTCATCATCTTCTTCATCTTCATCATCTTCTTCATTTTCGTCATCAACTTCTTCAGCTTCATCTTCATCTTCACTTTCAACATAAGGAATCTCTTCATCATCTTCATTTTCTTCTTCATCTTCATCATCATGAAGAATAGGTTCTTCTTTCGCCATTAGAGAGGAAACATGAGACAGGTCTTGAAAATGCTTCTATTGTCTCTCACTATATTCTTTGGGCGCTTTTGGTTGAGTACGGTACCTTTGCTTAGGATGGTGAGTGGAAGAAGCAAAATGAGTGGACTTAATGGAAAGTGATAGATCATGAAACTTGAGTTCCATGTGATGGAAAGCAAAGTTGAGATTTGAATGATTTTGACCAATATAATTAAAGGTGTTATTCATATTAGGATCAGTTCTAGACACATGAGACAAATTGACCCAAGGCATTTCAGCTTTTGGATATGGATAAGTTATGGGAACAAATGCTGAGGATGAGTCAAGAGCTGAATGGGAAGAAGATTGAGCATTTGGATCAACTTGATCTTCTTCATCATGACTGGATGATTCCTCTCTAGCAGGTTTTACTCCCATTTTCTAGAGTGTGGACCATTTGAAGTAGACCACTTTTCTAAGTAGAGTAAAGTTAGAGAGATCAATTCTACTCTTGATAAGTATGCGAGATACAAGAATATCAAGAGGTAGAGTTGAAGCATGGTAATGAGGTCTTAAGAAATGGGTTAATACCGTGTTCCAATTAATAGGAAAACTTGTAAAAATAGGATAGATTAAGGGTAAAATATCTACAAGAATTTTCTGGAATCTTGATTATTTGTCCCTTAGATTCCATGCAAAAATTCTAAATAGAAATCTAGTAAATAAGGTCATGTTTGGGGCAACCAAGGCTTTTCCATGATAGTTAGGGAGCAAGAGTGTTTCATGAATTTGTGAAGAAGTGAATTTCTCCTTAAGAGTATTAAAAGCATGACCTTCATTAGGACATTGTGTTATGGTGGACAGGAATTTTGGTGTAACAGTTATTTTATGACCAAAAATATTTGAAGTTAACACAAGATGACCTCGATTGTCTTATTCTTAGAGATTTGCAAAAAATAGACAGTTAATGTCTGAATAAACTCCAGGAACATTCGTAAAATATGACTCATCAAAGAAATGCATGAGGGGTCATTCAGATAGACAAGTAGTGAAGTTGAAAAGATGTAATGAAAAGTCTTTCTACTCAACAGGCCTACAATGATGAAGCTTAAGGCCCCTATACTAGTCAAATTTGGACTTAGCATTCTCATTGATGCAAAATTTGTGAAATGCATCTTGAGGTGCCTTTCCTTTACAATTAGATTTGGTGCCATCTATAAACGCAGAGCAGATAGAGTAGGAGAAACAATGAGAAAGCTAAAATATTTCTTTCAATGTGTGCATACAAAAACACACTCAAGCTTGCATGTACCGGTACTGATGTTTAGTACCAATACTGGTTGGTTCCAGTTCCAACCAGAAAATCAACCGAGTACCGGTACTGAGCATTAGTACTGGTACCTACTGTCAAAGGCAGGCTTTGTTGCAGCCAACAAGTACCGGTATCATTTAGTACCCGACGAGAAATACAATCCAGCAGCAAGATTGATTCTAAAATAAGAAAAAGAAGATATAGAATGAGCCAAGATTCCAAGATCTAATAAGGGAATAAGAGTATACCTTGAATAGTGATTTGGAGGAGAACCTTCTTCTCTTTGGATAGGGTTTGGAGAGGTTCTTGAAGAGAATGGGAACTAGGTTTGGAGAGAATAAAATGAGGCAAGTGTTTGCACTTGTCCTCTTTTATATGGGATGGGTCATGTGCTAGTCACATGACCACTTAAGTGGTTGAGAAAATATCAATGAACAACTTTGGTATTGAAAAATAATGTAGTCACTATCTTAAGCTAAGCAACCATATTGTAAACAACACCTTGATATTTCTAGAAATATGGAAATATTACAGTATACCCCTTTTTAACAAAAGTAGGTAAATTGCAGTAAGGCCTTAAGAGATTTTTATAATTACAAACAAGTTATAAAGCCAGCAATATTTTACTTTTGAATTTCTTTAATTGTACAAAGCCTAAATTTTCTTCTAATAAAGCAGAATCTCTCTGCTATAAGAGGTTTTGTAAAAATGTCTACTAATTGATTTTGTGTATCTATAAATGCTAACTGAATGGCACCTTGAAGCACATTGTCTGTAAGAAAATGATGTCGAACATCTATGTCTTTGGTATGTGAATAATGTACTGGATTTTTAGATAAATTAATTATGCTTCTACTATTACATAGAATTTTGGATTATGCAAAAAATAATCCAAAGTCAGACAAAGTCTGTCTCATCTAAATGACTTGAGAGCAAGCAAGTGTAGTAATATATTCTACTTCATTCGTAGAAAGTGAAACACATGTCTATTTTTTAGAAAACCATGAAACCAGAGATTCTCCACTAAAATGACAGGTGCCACTAGTGCTCTTTCGGTCTGTCCGACTCCTTGCATAATCTACATCACTATAGGATAATAAATCTAAGTTTTATGGTTTAGGATAAAAGAGACCCAGATCTCCTATGCTATTTAGGTATCTAAATATTCTTTTTACTGCATTTAAACGAGATTCTTTGGATTCAAATTGGAATCTCGCACATAAACATGTAGTGAAAGTAATATCAGGTCTAGAGGCTGTAAGGTATAGTAGCGAGCCTATCATACCCTGGTATTTCTTCTCATCTACCTTCTTGCCAGATAAATCTTCACCAAGAGAAGTAGATGGAGCAATTGGAGTCTCTTTTCCATTTACATTTTCAAAGACAAACTTCTTGAGAATTTCAAGAACATATTTTGTTTGACTAATGTAGATACCTGTGTATAATTTTTGGATTTGGAGGGCTAAAAAGAATCTTAGTTCACCCTTCATACTCATTTCAAACTCAGTCTTCATAGTCTCACAAAAATGCTGACACAAGGACTCCTTGGTTGATCCAAATATAATATCGTTGACGTATATTTGAACCAACAAGATGTCATTTCCTTCTTCCTTTACAAAAAGAGTTGAATCAACAACTCTAATTCTATATCCATGCTGGAGAAGGAATAACCTAAGTCTATCATAGTAGGCCCTAGAAGATTAAGTCCATATAATGCCTTATTGAGCTTGAATACATGCTTTGGGTGTGCTAAGTCCTCGAACTGGGGAGGCTGATGAACATAAACTTCTTATTTAATATAGCCTTTATGAAAAGCACTCTTGACATCCATTTGAAATAACTTGAAGCCCTTTTCACTTGCAGAGGCAAGTAGCATCTGAATGGACTCTAAGCAAGCAACAGGAGAAAATGTCTCATCGAAGTCAATTCCCTCCTGTTGGTTATAGCCTTGAGCTGTGTCTGGCCTTATTCCTGATTACTGAACCATATTCATCTAATTTATTTTAGAACACCCACTTGGTTCCAATAATGGAATTACCATCAGGATCGTGTACCAAGTCCTATACATTGTTAGTTGTAAATCGGAGTAGCTCCTCCTCCATAGCTACAACCTAAGGCTCATCCTTTAATGCCTCATCAACTTTCTTGTGTTCAAGTTGAGAAACAAAGTCATTAAGGACAAAATCATCTCTAAAATGAGATTGGGTTTTCACACCTTATTCAATATCACCTATAATTTGATATGGAGGGTGATCCTTGTGGTGTACCCATTCTTTTGGAAGATCATGTACATTTCGTGTATCTTCCATTTTTGATACATCAATGAAGGGGCTATCCTCATCATTAGACTCTAGATGATTTGGTTCTGGTTCTCCTAAAGTTGTTTCATCAAATGAAACATGTAGGGATTCTTCTACAACAAAGGTGCTTTTATTAAAGACTCAATAAGCTTTGCTTCTTGTTGAATATTCAATAAAGATGCCTTCATCACCTTTTGCATCAAACATATCAAGTCGATCTCGGGTGTTGAATAAATAACATCAACATCCAAACACCCTAAAATATGAAATCCTAGGAGACTTCTCAAAATGTATCTTATATGGAGTTTTCCTAATAATAGGCCTTAAAAGAATTCTATTAAGAACATAACATGATGTATTAATGGCTTCAACGCATAAATATTTTTGAAGCCTAGACTCTAAGAACAAAGTTCAGGCGCATTTTTGTAGAGTGCAATTCTTGCGCACTACAACACCATTTTGAGATGGTGCCTGAGGGAAAGAAAATTCATGGGATATACTAGAATTGACACAAAAACTTGAAAATTTTTCATTTTCCAATTCACCCCCATGATCAGTCCTAAGTCTAAGAATTGAAGATTATTTGTTCTTTTGAAGTCTTCAAGTAAGACTTAGGAAGGAGTCAAATGAGTCATCTTTATGTTTCAAGAAGATGACCCAAGTGAACCTTGGGAAGTCATCAACAATAACTAGGCAAAATTTTGATCAATTTAGTCTCTCAAATCGTGTTGGCCCAAATAGATCATGGTGTAACAACTCTAAAGGAAGTGTAGTTGAAACTAAGTCTTTTGGTTTAAAAGAAGCCTTGTGCATTCTTCCAAGTTCACAAGATTTGCACAATGCATCTTTTCTATAAGTTAGTTTGGGTAGGCCCCTTACAACTCATTTTTGGGTAGCTTATTTAAGTGTTTGTGATTTATGTGACCTTGCCTATGGTTCCATAAATCCACCTCAATATGAGTAACAAGCAGACATTTCACAAATTTCTCTTGTGAAAAATCAAGAGCATAAATATTTTCATATCTAAAACCTTAAATTGAAATTATATTAGTTCCTTTTTATAGTATTTTAAATCAAATTTTTGTAAGCAATACATCACAACCATTATCACATATTTAACTAACATTAAGCAGGTTATGTTTTAAATTCTCTACTAAAAGTACATTTCATACCTGTTTAGATGAATTACCTATTATACCTTCACCAATAATGCAACAATGTTTGTTGTCGCCCAACTTGACGTGTCCTCCATCTTGAATTCTCATCCATTTGATAAAGAGGTCAGAGTGTCCTATCATGTGCTTGGAGCACCCACTGTCTAGGATCCACTTGTCTTTCCTGACCTACAAAATAATTTAATAAATCTGATTTAGGTACCATTTTATTTTGGGACCTTGATGGTTGGTTCCCTTCAAATCCTTAGATATAGATATTACTTTTGTGTTGGATCTATAATTCTTGAGATTCTTGACCTTTTGGTAAATCCATGCATGCCTAGGTGCATGTGATTTATTTTGTGTATTCTTTTTACCATGAAATTTTACTTTTAATGCATTACAAAATTTAGAATTTAATTTAGTAGTTGTTTTAAGATTGTTTAAAGTTCCCTCAAAATGTTAATAAATATCCTCTAATTCTACTATCTTTGCATGCAATTGTGAATTACTGTCTTTTGCTATATCTAACTCTATTTCTAAATAAGATTTTTCTATTTCGAAAGTCTTATAGTTATTATGTAAACCTTTATTTTCTTTTTTAATTAACCTAGCTTCGTAAAGCAAGTCTTCATATGCTTGTAATAATTCAATGAAAGTAACTTCAGAATCTACCTCAATTTTCGAGCTATCGTCGTTTGCCATCAAACACAAATGAGCAACTTCATTTTCCTAGGATTCTTCAGAGGAGAATTCTGTGCTGGAATCGATATCATCCCAAGTAGTTTTGTATGCTTTTCTTGAAATATTCTTCTTACGAACAACTTCTTTATCTTTCTTCTTTTCTTCCTTTTTCTTCTTGATCATTGGACAATCTTTTCGTACGTGTCCGCTTTTCTTGCATTGAAAACAAACTATGTGTAACGACCCGATTCCCGAATCCCTACGAGACATGAGAATCGGACCGACTCGACTAATCCCAAGACCTAGTCGTCCAACGAGGAAGTAACCAAAAGAGTAGTAAAATAAACCACATTCACCATGAATATAACTAGCAGTAATAAAATACAGCAGTAAGAAAAGGAAATACTACAGTATACACCACCACAACAGAAGGGAAATAAACATGTACACAACATAAAGTTTTCGATAAAGAAAGTACAGGGAGTAATAAAGAAAACTACTCACTACAGTGTAAGAAAAGTACAGAAAGTACTACAGGTAACCCTACTGGACCCTACTAGGCCCAGCGTCCTCTGCAGCCGCTGACTCTGGCTGCTCAACACCTAGTCCTGAAAAGTAACGAGGGTAACACGTCAGCGAAACGCTGTGTAGAGTGGCATCTAAAAGCTAAAGAAGCAGTAGAGTGTACAGTAACTGTTATATTTTTACTTTCTTTAATTCCGTCTTTCTGTTATCTCACTATTGATTTATTTCTCAGATCCTTCCATTGATCTCGAATGTTCCTCGTGGGAACGATCTTGATTACAGTCTTTTCCAAAAAGTAGAAGTGACATGTGGTGCTCTCCTGGCCGAGAGAGTCCCCCATGGTGGTCCTACCCTCAGTCAACCACCCTAAGGTCGCTGACAGACGTAACGGTGACTACGGCACATGCGATAAGCGCACTGGTAGCTGCCCCACACTGGCATGCGGTCAGTCATTTCCGTTAACGGGTGTGCCTAAAGCACAGTACAGAACCAGTATAAGGCAGAGCCCTCTCAGTAACAGGGGTCCAACCCCTCCACAATCTGCACACCCTTGCCTGACTACCCTGGTTTGCCCAGTGGGCCTAACAAGTCGGTGTAGGAGGGCTAGCAGAACCCCGGGGCCCATGGGGTAGCTAGTGCCCTCCCTACACTAGTAGCTCTCCTCGGTACTACGTACGCGAGGGCCAACAAGTCAGTGTACAGTGGCCAAACCCACCCTAGTCTCAACCCGAGGGCGGCAAGCTCCCGTCTACACTAAGAGGTAATGTGTGCTCTCTTTGGTATCATACCCAAGAGACAACACACTTCCATGTTTCACTTCCTCAGTTCCATTCTATTCTCTTTCTAGGAGTTCTACTCCTAATTCCCTGTAGGGTTCAAGTTCTTTTCGTTTGGCCAATTTAGGTTTCACCGTTCCAGTTTTACGTTCAAACAACCCATGTCCTCAATCATATTTATTCCTTCATAATAGGCAGTTGTTAATTAATTTACAGGCAGCTATTATTTCCTTTCTACTTTACAAGACTGCAATGTCTGTATATTCAACTAGTTTTCCAGTCCTAGGATTCATGCCATAACCAAGGATCTATCATTCAATCTAGTTTTCCAATCCTAAGATTCATGCAATACCATAGGATCTATCATTCAATCTAATTTCTCAGTCCTAGGGTTCATGCAATGCCCTAGACTCTATTAATTGTTTCAGAATTGTAACAAATTTTGTTAAATAAATTAAAAGGCCACTCTACCAGCGAAACCAGGAGTATTGGGGGCGTGGTCAGCAATCCCGCGCTCCTCCACAACCCCCAAGACTACAACCGAACGGGGTCCTAACACAAGGATCAATTACAAGGAGTTTCTCAGAATGGTATACAATTACTGTAAACGGATAGAGGACTTTATTCTGGAAAGAATGCAACTCAAAACGCGGAAAACGGACTCCAAACGGGCCCTAAACAGGTCAAAAACGACGAATCTGTCCAAAATCAGACGTCTGGAACCTCTTCCAGACGTCTTAAAAGGTGGGTCAGGTCGTACCTTAGTTCCGTGTCGTCCTTCAGATGTCCATAAGCCCACTGGAACATCTGGCCTTAGTTTCCAGATGTCCGATTGTCACCCCAGATGTCTGGAGGTTCTCTCCATCGTCTGGCACTCTGGCCAGATGTCTGATTCTCGTGGGATGGAGAGCCCTCGCGCCCTCCCGAGCAGAACCTGTGCACACACCTCTGCTCTCAGTACGACGAAACGCAAAAGAAATCGCGGCGGACGGCTGCATGGCCGTACATGCGAAAGAAAGAGAAGGCAAGAAATATCTTACTTGTCAGACGTCTGGACTGTCCTACAGACGTCTTCGGCGTCATCTGGACGTAAGTCTAGACGTCTGATTCTGGAAAATTTTCCAGAACCAGAGCCCGATCCGCTCTCCACCCGCGACGCTCGGCCGCACTGTGCCCTGTCCGCCTGCTGCCCGAGCTGCAGCAGCCCCTCCGCGACACCCCACGCCCGCTGCTCCCCCGACGGCTAGCTCTAGCTGCCCCGGCAAGCTCTCACCCTCGCAGTCGAGCTTCTTCCTTCCACTCGCAATCCTCCTCCCAGCACGCTCGCCGCAGCCGTTGCTGCCGCCGCCGCTCACTTACTCGCTCGCGCCCTCGCTAGCAGGGAGAAGGAGAAGAGAAAGGCAGAGGAGATGAGGGTGAGGGAGAGGGTCAGGGTTTATAAAGCAGCGTGGGGAGAGAGAGAAGAGGGACGACGCGTCTGCAGGAAGAGAGAGGAAAAGAAGACGAAGACGGCAGGTGCAATCTGTGCGTGCACACGCGCAGACGCAACCTGGTATGTCGAAAAAATTTATTACCAGACGTCTGGGCCACTTCCCAGACATCTTAAAAATCCATCTGATGCCCACGTTCTTAACACTATGTCATTTGAAAACTTATCTACTCTTTTACCTTACTTTTCGATGAATCATGAAAATCTTCTTGTTAGAAGAGCAATCTCTTCTTCTTTGTCAGAGTCAGAGTCTTCAAGATCTGAATCTTCCTTTAGAGCTTTAAAAGAAAGCTCTTTCTTCTTTCTTACTAATTTCTCCTCAGTTTTCTTCCTATTCTCCAGTTGGACCTCATAGGCCATGAGGCTTCCAATCAGATCATCAAGAGAAAGGATTGAAATGTCCTTTGCCTCCTCAATCCCTGTTGACATCAGAGACGAGTTGCTTGTAAGAGATCTTAAGATCTTCCTTACAAGTTGTTCTTCAGTGAACTTCACTCTCAAATTCTTCATGGGGTTGACTATATCCCCAAAGCTCATGTACATTGCTGTGATGGTTTCACCTTTCTACATCCTAAAACACTCATAGCTTTCTATTAGAATAGATATGCGTGTTTCTTTTACCTTGTTTGTACTTTCATAAGTGACTTGCAGCGTGTTCCATATCTCGTATGCAGATTTGCAAGCTGAGATACGGTTAAACTCCTGCTTTGATAATGCACAATACAGTGCATTCATCGCCTTCGCGTTGCTCACGATCATTTTCTTCTGATCACCATCCATGCTACTCCTTTTTGTGGCTCAAAATTAGTGTATCTCTCTTAAATCAAGGTCCATGACTCCCCATCCATCACCTTTAGGAGGACTTGCATCCTCCTCTTCCAGTACCCACAATCCATCCCATCGAAATAGAGAGGATGTGTGGATGGCTGGCCTTCGATGCACTTGGTTGATGATGCCATCACGAGTGAGATTTTCTACTTTTTCTTGAAACCCGCTATGATACCACCTGTAGGATCTAAAAGGCACAAGCACACTAAAAAGGGGGATGAATAGTGTGGTAAAAAAAATTATGCAAATAAAGCAAACAAAAAAATATAACACTAGATGTATAGTGGTTCCCCTCACTTGGGCACTCCACTGCCTATTTCTCCAAAATTAGGATTTTAACCAAATTCCCTCAACCTAGAGGGAATCAATTTACTATAAACGAAGGTAATTAACGGATTACCTTAACCCAATAACGGGTTACCTAAACCCAATTACAAGATTAGATAAGAACATAAAGATACAGGTGTGAGCAAGAAATAATTCAGCTTACAACTAAGTTCCTAAGTCTCGAACAATAACTAGCTTAATACAAAGTTTATATACCAATCTAGTGAAAAAGACTAAAGCAAAAAAGAGTGATTTTACGAAGAAGAACGAATTCGCCTGAAAAGACTTGTTGCAAAGAGTGAATCACCTTGAAGAAAAATGCAACAAATCAACAACCCTTGTAGCTTCAATTTAGAAATATGGGAATTTAAGTAAGGAGATTATTTTATGCTTGTGTTATATGCAAATGACACACATAAGGTGTTTATATAGACCACTAAACACCTACCCTATGATTACTAGCCATTAGGGGCAAAATGGGAAGATTAGAGATTGGTTTAATTACAAAATAACCGTTCAGATTAGGCATAGTGGTTAGTTGGTACCGGTACTAATGTTTTGGTACTAGTACTTACTGCTCACAGTTAATTAGCAGCTAACGCAATAAAGCCTCGGTACCGGTACTCATCATGGGTACCGGTACTGAGTGCTTATAGTTGAGTACCAACTAAGTAACCTGGTACCGGTACTCATGTTAAGTACCGGTACTTGTGACTCACATATTTGGGTCAAGTTTTAATCTGTGACCTACATGTACTAGTACTGGTGATTAATAACGATACTTGTAAGGTCCAGACACTTCCCAAGTCAACAAACTGTGATCTCTTGGTACCTGTACTCATCATGTGTACCAGCACTTGTTCGCAGTTTGGGACTAGGACCCAAACCTACACCTAGAAGGTATCGGTACTTGTGAACAATATCGGCACTTGCAACAATTTCCTTGAATAAAATTTTGTTCATCAATCTTAGTGATATTTGAATGTAAATATATGATTAATATAGCAAAGAAGCAATTTTTACTTTTTCAAACAAATGGTTGAACGGAAGTATAACACCTAATTATCTCTATTTTGATTTTAACTCCAAAATCATTTTTCTTGTTAGGAGACAAAGAAAATCTAAATTACACGATATAAGAACAATATGAAATCAATCTTCATTCTTCATGCCATCACCACTTCTTTCATACTTCCTAAATCGTGTGATTTCCTATAAATGACACTTCGTAAACTCATTTGTTTTAAAATAGTTTTGTTAACACCAAAACATTAAAGAAAAGTGGAACTAGGTCCAATAGCAATGAATAACGGACAAATTAATCTACGAACAACATTAAAATCTAGCTAACAAAAAACAGGCATTGGAGGTCGACTCCAATGGCTATGTGGCCTGAGGTGTTAGGAGGGGAAAGAGGGATGGCCAAGGTGGTTGTCCGGCCACTTGAGAGAGTGGTGGAGGTGCTCTAGCCCTTGGACATGAAGGTAGTGATGATGGAGGCGATGAAGTTGATGAAGAGTGGGTGCACATGAATGGAGTCCAAGAAATATATGGTGTGCATGGCCATCTAAGAGGGTCTGTAAATAGACCAAGGGATTGGCCCTCTAGAGAAGTGTGGAATTCCCTAGAAGTGCCTTTCAAGTGCTCAGCCAACCCATTTGAAATGGGTCTTCTAGATCCACATTTCATGGGAATGGTTGTGGATTCCTTGAAAGACTAGAAATAGTCTTTCAAGGTAGCTACACTTGGAGACCATTCTAGAGAACTCTAAAGTGGGCGCCCAAGTGGAGTTGTGTGTGCGTGTGTGTGTGAGTATGTTGGTGTGGCTAGGTGGTTTAGGTCGAGTCCTATAGGACTAGGTGATTGGGTTTAGGTAGGTTTCTAGAAATAGGGTTCTAAACCCCTAATACTAAAGTGATAAGTGCAATTAAGGTTATCCTAAGTTTAATTGAGTGGATGTGTGTGTAATTGGAGGGGAAGTTCCCAATTAGGGTAGGCTTGAGTCAATTGGACTCTTACAAAGTCCAATTAGACTTGTGTTTGTTGAGGTTTGAGCTCAATTGCACTCTATGAGTGCAATTGACTAGGTGAAGTGTAATTGACTTATATCCAAGACAATTGGGTTTAGTGAGAACCTAATTAGTTTCTTAGGAAGGTCTTAGGGTAGTGTACTAGGCTTAGGGAACCATAATATAGGTTCCCTAGGGTATAGAATTGGGTTTAGGGGCTTAGTAATCAAGATCTAGGCTTGATTTCAAAAGTAGTAGCTGGAGAGGGGTTCTAAACATCTGATTTAGTAATCAGACAACTTATACTTCAAAATTAGAAGTTCAAGTCTTTGTTCTGGAAGTCCAATGTTGAGTCAAGGTGAATTTAAGTTTCTGCCTTGGAATTCTGTAGAAATTGGACATCTGACATCTTGTCTGGATGTCCAATATTCCAATAGAATTGGGTTCAGGCTCAACAGGTGGTGTCTAAGGGTTCTGGATGTCTAGCAACCTAGCTAGGTGTCCAGATATGGCCTGGAAGATGAGTTTTAAGGTATTCTAGGCTAGGGTGACCTAATCCAAGGATGGCTAGGGTTTGGGAAGGTATCTGAGACTATCCTAAGGCTAAGAAAGGTCCTATGTTCATAATTTAATTCCTACATGAAAATTCTACTTGTAAGGTAGTATACGTCTTCCCTACATTATGTCTTCATCTTTTTTCCAAGGCATCTGCTCCAGCTCTACTGCAGCTCTGGCTTCTTCCCTTCTTCTGATCTAGCTTCAGGTCATCTCCTTTATAATCCAAATAGTGCACTAATTACTACATTATTTGGTTATTTCTTGACTATTTAAGTAAAGCAGAAGAAATGCAATGTATGCTATTTATGCATGAATTACACTACAATTATGACAAGTTCTAACTTAATTTCGGCCATTTAAGTCCTATGATTGTTGCACAATCAGTCTACACCATAATCTGGCTTAAATCTGTGAACATCTTCTATTGGTAGGTTTGAGGATCAATCTTTTAATTCTGATCCTGACCAGTACTTCTCAGTTTTTAATTTCTTCTCTATTTGTATAATATTCCTAGCTAAAGGCAATAAACTTTGCAAGCATGTATATTCCACTTTCTCTGTGGAGTTGATCTGATTTTCACGAAATTCAGGTGATATTCCATTTATTCCACCACTTTCATATCTTTATTTTTACAATGAGGACATTGCACCAGTTAGGCATAGGGGGGTGGATACTTAATCCTAAAAATATGTTATTAGCTCCATATAATTTCTTCTGTTTTCTTTAAAAAAATTAGAAAAATCCAAAAAGAAAAAAAAAATAGAATTTAGAGAAGTGAACTTTGGAATTAAGAGTCATTAACTTTAGGAAATGATACAATAGGACCTGAACACTTAGACTCTTCAAGTCTTTGGGCTTAATAAGCCTGGGCGTCCACAAAAATGTGCACTAGGTTTTGGAGTCCTCGCCACATTAATTGTATTTTAATTTGGCTAATAAATTAGGGAGATAAGTACATGACTTATCAACCCACCCTCTGATTTGAGGGGACTTTAAGTCTAAAGAATGTACACACTATTTGCATTGACTCACTTATGGGCGGTTCTAATGGAAATTGGGTAGCTAATGAACTTTCTAGGGTTGTTTGGCAGGCAAGTTATTGTGGGTTTGATAGCCCATTGGTCGATTATCCTGAGCCCAACCAGATGACCATTCTATTTCTATAGCCTTTAGGTAAATCTTAGATCAGGAAAGCCACCTACTCAGAAAATGAAAGAAAAAAAATTAAAAAAGAAAAAGGAAAAAAAAATTAGAAAAAGGAGAAATAAGTAAATAAATAATCCACACATCACCGTATGTGTATGGCTCGCAATTTGTCGTGGGTTTGACACCCCATTAGTCGCTTGTCCAAAGCCCAACTCACAAAAACTACAAAAATAATTCCCAAAACACCTAGGGAAGAAGTGAGGAAGTAGAATAAACCAAAGAGATATACACAAGGTTTTCCCTTGTGTTGACCCCTGATGTAGACACAATTATTGAGGGCAAAATGCTTATTCATGAATGTTCCTAGGCTTAGATTTGCATTTCATGTTATAAATATTGCATAGCATGCATTATTATGCATTTAGAGTAGTATATAATTTAGGTTAATTGCATCCTTTTTATTGTCGAAAGAGAAGGATATTTATTTTGGAGTCTTGGATTGACGATCCGACCGTACGGATCTGATCAAGATGACAATCAGAGTCCAACGCATCTAAAATCACCTTGATCGGAGTCCCATAGCACCCTATGCAGTCTGAGGAAGATCAATGGCCAAGGGACTAGGTTACATAATTTGGAGCTTCAAATGACAAATCCGACCAGGTGAATGGATTCAGGTTGACGATCGCAGTGAAATAGTATGAAAATCGATTCAGTTCAACCTCTCTAGTAGCCCCTAGAACTAAAAGAAGATGGACAGCCCAGATCACGCGACGTGGCGCAACCCAGGCCGCCCATGAACATGCATGTGCCACCACATGCGCATAATAGCACGGGTGCGTGCAGCGGCAGTGCACACAAGCACGTAGTGCGCGCTAGCATAGAGGCAGCGTGGCCATGTGAGCTGTCTTTAGTGACGTTTGCGGTTGATCTTCAGCGACTTTCATGACTGTCACTAAATGTCTTGTATACAAATTTGATTCTTTCCTCCATTATAAAAGGATCCCAAACCCTCCCATTTCTCATCATCTCTTCCTTTCTTCCTCTCACCACCTCTAAGGCTCTAGACAGAGCTTGTCCCAAGCCTGGGATGCTCCTCTAGAGTAGAAAATCAAATAGTTTTCCCACCTCTCATCCCCATTCGTGGAGTATCCCATGGCCATCCTCTCACCAACCTTTGGGAAAAAGATCTTCGCCGCGGTGCCATCCTGCCCCATCCTTCATCCTTTGGCTCTATCCTCCTTCGTCCCACTCCTCACCACCTTCCTCCAGGCGACGTTAGAGCGAGTCATCCTCCAAGCAACCACCGAGGGAGATTTCTCTCACCTCTTTCTATCTTTTTACACTTTCGTAGTGTAGATTTTTCTCTTTCGTAGTTGTAACAAACAATTCTTGATGAATATATGATTGTTTCTCTCTCTCTTATATTTTTGCAAGTAGATAAAGTTTTCATCGACCTAATCTCTTGCCCGATAAAATACAAAAAAATTAGAAAAGATAAAAATGATAAAAAGAAATAAAGTGAAATGTGGATTTCATAAAACCAAACGTTTGCCTCCCCGTGTTCGACTCGGGACTCACTTTTTGAGTTTCAGTTATAAATTTTATCTGATAGATGCATTTTGCGAGCTACGACGATGGTTTCTCCAAAGCCTGATTTTAATTCGCGAAGCGTGCCCCCATCAACCCCATAAAAATTTAAAAGTAGGGAGAAAGCTTCTGATCGAAAAGATAAACTTTAGGCTAAAATTTTAAGTCACCTAGGGTTGCTGAAACATAAAGTCCATTTTAGCTATTGCTTAGTGGGTCTATCACTTTTCACAAGATGCTTACAATTTAAAGTTCTTTTCGAGTCTTGGGTGGGTTGGCTAGCCATAGAAAGTTGCCCCAAACATCCAAAATCAAAACTCCAAGAAAAAAAGAAAACTAGAAAAAAATGTATCTTCTCTTTTCAAAATAAGGCGAGGACTTAGGTGATTTGCATTTTGTTAGGCACCTGAGCACTGCTGAGTTTTTGTAATTAGGTCCTTAGTTGAAATTTTCTAGTGTTAATCAACAAATCTTTTCTAAGTGATCAGATCTTGATTCTACTTTATACATAGCATTTAGGATAATTTTGCTAGGACTAACAAAAGATAGGCATGGGGGTATGATAAGTATGCATTTATTCATGAAAAGATGCCCACTTATGTCAGTTCCTAAGCTTAACTTTGCATTTAGTATTGTGAATAATGCATAACATTCATTATATTGTACTTAGGTTGACTTGTATAAATTGTATATTAATTCACATATTTCTGTGGCTAGGGAATAGGGTGTCATACTTCAAAGCTCTAGATAAAGAATCCAATCATACAGATGGATCTGGATCGATGATCGTAGCCAAACGATGAGAAAATCAGTCCAATCCGATATCTATGGCACTTTGAAGGTGCATTTGAAGATGGATGCCTAGATGATGCCATGTGGCATCATCCGAATTGCCCAAGGACTACCACAAGTGCCCCCGTCATCTCACCCTCATACCTCAACCATTGCATCAAGATCTAATGGTTGGGATGCCTCCATGCCCCCAATAGCAAATTCCTCCATGAGACACATTTCTACCTATAGCACAGTGGTTAGGAGGAGTGCTTGTAATACATGGACGCGAGTTCGACTCCACCACCTTCCACAGTTGCAGCAAGCGCATTGCCTTTAATTAGAGCTGCTCGATAATAATCTAGCGGTATAGAATGAGACACATGTCATGATAGATGAAGAGAATTTCACATGTGCATGATCACACGTGCTCCAACATGTGATCGCACATGACCTTAGAGCACGATCTTGAGTGCACTCTTCGACACAACCAGAGGCATCCATTCGTGATCCGATGTCCAAGATTCATTGACCCATGCCCATTCAAATCTTAAGAGCATGATCCCCACACGTCTCGGCCACGAGATGATGATCCAACGACTCTCCTTTGTCCAAGCCAGGATAGCTGTGCCTGCGCAAGCACCAGTGGGTGAGTCAGCTGGGTCAACAGTGACGATCGAGGTGGGTCTTCGGTGACATTTTAAATCTCGTTGTTCATCCGTATCCATTTCATGCCTCCTTTCCTTCACTATAAAAGGACCATCACTCTTCCCATTCTTCTTCATCTCTTCCTCTTGTTCCCTTACTTCCTCCAATGCTCTAAGGAGCTGGTCCCATTCCTAGAATGCTCCTTAGAATAAAAAAGTAAAATATTTTCCTGCTTCTCACTCCCCTTCGTGGAGCATCCTATGGCCATCCTCTCACCCAATCTGGAAGTAGATCATTGCTGCGACACCGTCCTGCCTCGTCCTCCATCCTCAGGTTTCATTCTTGGTCATCTATCTTCTCACCACCTTCGTCCAGGTGCCATTAAAGTGAGTCGCCCTCCAAGCAGCCATCGAGAGGGATTCTTCTCACCTCTCTCTATCTTTTATTCACTTTCTAGTGTAGTTTTCTCTTCTCCATTAATACTGTAGCAAACATTTATTGAGATTTCATATATAGACTTCACTCTCTAATTAGTTGTAGGGTAGACTAGTTAAATAAATGCCTGCCTACTCTTCTATTTATCTAAAAATACCAAAAAAATTACAAAGCCCTAAAATACCCAACACAACAAATGCGAATTTCTATAAACCAAACATTTTCCACCCCGTGTTCGACCTGAGGCTTACCTCAAGCTTCGGTTATAAATTTTATTTAGTAGTGAGATTTTGACATATACTATGATGTGCATTTTCCATGCTCGATTTCTCGGCGACCCGCAACCCTTGACATTGCCAGATGGCCACACATTAGGAGAAGGAGCACCATAGCCACCACTCTCACAATTGAGGTGGACCTTGAGCCACGATCCAGAGGAGAACATTTTTAGGGAGCTGCAATCATCATCTCCTCCATTCTAAATATTTTAGAATTTAAGGTTTTAGAACTTTTTTACTTTATTCATTTCCCTTAATATTTAGTTTGAGACCCTTGTTCTGGGGTCAGTTTGAGGGGGAATGTCCTCGAATTGCATTTAGGCCCATTGTGGAGGGCAATTTTCAAGAATATGTTCCCTTTTATTTAGATCTAGGTTTTTCTTTTTCTTTTTTGGTTTGTTTTATTTTCCTTGTTTGTGCATAAGTAGGTTAAATATGAAACATCAATAAAAAGTTGTGCTTAACTGGTTGGGCCTTGCATTCTTAGGCATAAGATTAGGACTTTACGTTAGACTAAGTTGACTCTAGGTGTTTGACTTTAGAAGCTAAGTTAAGCTACTAGCTTTAGACACTTAGGGTCTATTTGGACTTAAAAACTCAAGTAGGAGTTAAGATGTGGACCATTCCTCAAGAGGTTGAGGAACGGAAGCTGGGGATTGAGTTAAAGGTTAAGTAAACTGATTTCCTTTTCTACCTTTTTGTTTCCAGGTCCTCATAACCTAAGCATCTACATTTCGCACACACTTTGTATTGTGTAAATAGTTATCACCTTAATTCCTTTCTTGAAGAAAATTTCGTTCTCTTGATTATGATTTAGGAGAGGCTTGAAAACACAACTTGATTAGACAAGTTCCTACCACATGAGAGGGTGAGTATATACTCCGATGATAACATGTCACCTTCTTGATGCTTGTCCCTTAGGATATCCATCCTCCTAGGGGCATGTAAGTACATTGTATGATTCAGGTACCATGGGCGACCCTATCTCGAAGTGCCGATTGCCACAGGCTTGAATCGCTTAAGAAATACATGGGTGATACAAGCTTGAATTGTCGACTGCTTTTGTTTCTTGGGGTTGCCATGGGTGTTGCTATCTCAAAGCATCGAAAGCCAGGCACCCTTGGAGGCTCGGTGATGGGGACAATGAATCTGACACAAACCGTGTTGATAGTTGATCCAAGGTTAGACTTAAAGGAATCAAACAAAAAAAAATTATAAAACAAAAAAAGAACATTCGCTTTCTTTCTAGTTGGCAATCATACCAACCTCAAATAATGAAGGCCAATGCACAAGCACAGATGCTTTTATCTCTAGGACCAATGACATTTAAGTAGGATTAAAGACCAAGGGAACCCGTGTCTGCAACTTGTACTTAGCTGACCTAGTCTGTAACTTAGCAACTACTTGGGAACCATAGGTCTAAAGTCTATAACTTAACATGTTTCTAAGGGAAGACCAATTGCATTGTCTAGTCTACTTGGAGAGTTGGGTTATTGCTTGAGTTTTCTAGGGACTAGTAAAACTAGGCATGAGGGCATTTGATGAGCCCATATTTATGGGCTATTTATGTAATTTAATGCCTAGACATTAGATTAATAGTATCATATACTAGCATATATTAGTAAATAGATTTATTTATAGATTTTCTTTCATGCATATTTCATGCATTTAAATAGTTCATGCATTTTAGGTTTTTTATACACAACTTGCATTGAAATAATTAATCTTTTTGGTTGCATTACATGCATTCATTTGAATTAACATTTCTTTTGAGGGCTTATGGATAAATAACCCTAGTTTCTTTTTATTATTTTATTAATCATTTCCTCTCCTCAACAGTTGCCGTAATGACACCCCTCTTACTTTACTCGCTGCTTTGATGGCTATGGAATGTGGATCTAGTCGAGGCAGCTACAACTACAAAAGAGAGGAGGAGGTGGCCGTGCTCGAAGAGATGCTACCCGCCCCATCACCGTGCATCCACCCATCACTGTGGTCTCCACGACTGAGCCTCACACATCTTGGGTCAGTGAGGTGATAGGCTACCGTGCCAAGCCGGCGAGCTCGGTCACTCACCAGGAGTGTGTGCCACATCAGCCACACGAAGAACATCTTCTTCTTCCTATTAATTTTCTCTTTTATTTTCATTTCATTTTTATTATCTTTTGCATGTCACTATTCATCCTCTTCTCCATGTGAACAACAACGGCAACCAATCACCTTTGTCATCGCCAACACCACCGACACACCTTCGCCCTTCCACCAGCTACTCCTTCACACCACCTCGCCTCCACGCGAGCCTACATCCCCCTATGCGAGCCCATAACTCTCCAGGAGCATCCACCTTGACTCCTTCATTCACCTTCTTCAACCCCCTGCATGTCCACCAAAAAGAACCCACCACCACCACCACCTAACGGTCACCTCAAGCCACCGATCTCAATGCAAACACTGCCATCTCGACACCCATGTGCAGCTGAACCTTCCCCGACGTCCACGACCACCGATTGTAGCCTCCACGTTACTGGCAGAACCTCCGACCTCCAGCCATCCAAGCAGTCGATTGGCCACCGATGACTGCCATTCACCGCGCCATCACCTCCATCGCGAATTCCTTGCCTCATTCGTCCTCCACCGCGAGTATCACTTTCAGCCTTGGCCTCCTCCTCGCACACAAGCAAGGGGAAGTTTTCTCTGCTTGAATAGTACCAAACCTCCCATTAAAATTTACGATTGATTCCATTTCCACGTTCATTTTTGGCATTACATTATTAAGGTGAATTTGTGAGAATGCCCTTCCATTTCTACGTTAATGCTGATTTAACTTGAACTCTCATTTGTAGATTAATTGAAATGGGATCTTAACTTCATTGCTTGGTGAAATCATGTGGGAACGTTAGTTTTTGCCTCTTGTCACTTTTCCATTTAAGTAATATTATGTTGTTGATACTTTTTGAGAATACCCCTCCACTTTCACACAAATGCGATTTCAACTATCTCATGCATTGTTATCCTAATGAAAAAGGCATTTCATTTGATTCCTTATGGAAATTATTTGTGAACATTAATTCTCTCATTTTACAAGTTTGTAATAGGTGTGTGCCTCCCTGTGGAGATGACCCACTCTCTTGTGAGTGGTTTTATTTTAATTGCTGATGATCGATTTTCCACTAGTCAATTTCTACTTCCATGGCTTATTTTCTTGTGTGAAAATTCTTTCAAAGTGAAAACCATCTTGTCACATCCATGAATACTTCCATAAAATCACCCACCATCTCAGAGAAAATGGCTAGCATGCATCACTGAAAAGTCACGGGTGCATTACAAAGCCTAAATGGCATCCTTCAAAAAGCAAACGTTTCGAAAGGGCAAGTGAAAGTCATTTTCTCTTGGTCTTTAGGGTGAATTGCATCCTAGTTATATTCAGAGTAACTATCAGAAAAGTGGAACTTGTTACCAACCTATTTCTCAAGGATTCGATCAATGAATGGTAGAGGGAAGTTGGTGAAGCACGATTCCGTATATGAAAAGATTTGAGTTGGAAACTCATCATCATAGTGCATAGAAATCCACTAACCAGATAAAATTAATACTGAAACCTGAAAAGGAGTTCCAGGTTGAACACTCGGAGGGGAACATTTGGTTTTGAGAAATCTGCAATTTTTTTTTATTTATTTTTGTTGTTTTTTATCATTTGTTATTCTTTTGGAATTTTTATAAGATAAGAGATCAAGTCGACAAAAAAATTATCTAGCTAATCTACTTACAAAGTAAGAAAGAGAGAGAGAGAGAGAGAGAAAGTGAGAGAAGTATCAATTTTAGTGCAACAATGTTTGCTATAGATATGAAAGCGGAAAGCTACACTAAAAAGCAGTAAAAGATATAATGGGTTGAGAAGAGTCCCCCTCAATGGTCTCTTGGAGGACGACTCGCTCTGATGGCACCCGGACGAAGGTGGTGAGAGGCTGGATGAAGCAGAACGGCGTTGGAGGATGGAGGGCGGGATGGGATGGTGTTGCGGCAAGGATCTACTTCCCGAAGTGGTGACAGGACGACCACGAGATGCTACATGAAGGGGGATGAGAGGCGGGAAAATAATTTGATTTTCTACACTAGAGGAGCTTCCCTGGCTTCGGACAAGCTCTCTTTAGTCCCTTATTGGTGGTGAGGGAAAGAAGGAAGAGATGAAGAAGAATGGGAGGGGTAGGAGTCATTTTATAGTGGAGAAAAGGATTCATTTTGTACATAGGATATTTAGTGACAACCATAAACGTTGCTGAAAATCCACTGCAAGCATCGTTAAAGCTCAAACTCACGCCTCCCACATGCAGTGCTCGCGCGTGCATGCTTCGCGGTCCCGTGTCACATGCACCCACTTGCGCTTGCTACCTCCGTGCGCTACGCGCACCGCTTGCACCTGTTGCTACACACCTCTACGCGCTACGCTACTGCATGCACCCACTGCTGCGCGTGCCCATATGCTATGCATTGTGCATGCCAATGTGCTGTGCACATGTGGTGGTGTGTGTATGCCCAAAGGCATCCTAGATAGTGCCACGTGTCATGATCTGGGTCATCTATGCTCTTTCCTTTCTAGGGGATACTATAGAAGTCGAATTGAGTCAATTTTCTCGCTGTTGGGCTGGAATCGTTGACCCAAATCCATCCATGCAGTCGGATTTGTCGTTTGAAGTTCTGAATTGCATCACCTAGTCCCTTCGCCATTGATCTTCCTCGAACTACATAAGGTGCTACGGGACTCCAATCAATACGATTTCGGAGGCATTGGACTTCGATCGTCGTCCTAATCTGGTTTGTATGGTCAGATTGTAAATCTAAGGATCTGAATTAAATCTCCTTCCCTCCTAGCCAGAAAAGGACTCAATTAACCAAAAATTTATTCTGACTATTCTAAATGCAGAATGATGCATGCTATGTAATAATTATAACTTAAATGCATATCTAAGCTTAAGAACATGCATAAATAGGTAGTTCATCCTAATTAAATGTGTTTTCATCATGCCCCCAGG
Organism: Thalassia testudinum; assembly: GCA_037157565.1. NCBI lineage: Eukaryota > Viridiplantae > Streptophyta > Magnoliopsida > Alismatales > Hydrocharitaceae > Thalassia > Thalassia testudinum. The sequence continues at coordinate 152,246,863 of JAZHRO010000024.1, forward strand.
CCTATCTTTTGTTAGTCCCTAACAAAATCAAACTAAATGCTATGTATAAAAATAGAATTATGATCTGATTACTTAGGCAAGATTTGTTGATTACATTGGAAAATTTCAACTAAGGACCTAATGACAAAAACAAAACAATGTTCAGGTGTCAGCCAAAATGCAGACTACCCAAGTCTCGTCTTATTTTGAAAAGGTAAGATACAATTTTTTCTATTTTTCTTCTTTGCTAATTTTGTTGGATTTTCGAGTTTTGGGATTCAAGGTAGCTTTCTACAGCTACCTATCCCACCCATGACTCAAAAAGAACTTTAAGTTCTAAGTATCTTTGTGAATGTGATAAACTCATTGAGCAACCATTAAAATAGACTTAAGGTTTCTATGACCCTAGGTGACCTTAAGAGTTTCTGCCTAAAGGTTTATCTTTCTAATCTGTAGCTTTCTCCATACTTTTTTTATTTTTTTATGGGGTCAACACAAGGGCAAACCCTGTGCATATCTCCCTAGTTTATTCTACTTCCCTGCTTATTCCTTAATTGTTTTGGAAATTATTTGTGTATTTTGTGAGCTGGGCTCTAGGAAACATGCCAGTGGGTTCTTACCCACGGCAACTTGCCAGCTACACTCGTTCGGTGAAGTATGGTTTATTTTTCTTCTTTTTCTTTTTTTTCTTTTTATTTTTCTAAGTAGGTGGCTTCCTGATCTAAGATTTACCTAAATGTAGTAGAATGAGTGTGGTCATGTAGCTAGGCTCTGGACAATTGGCCAATGGGCTGTTACCCACGATAGCTTGCTAGCCATACTACCCTAGAAAGTTCATAGCTACCTAATTTTCATAAAAATCACCGAAAAGTGAGTCTGTGCAAATAGTCTGTAGATGCTTAGACTTAAAGTCCCCTCAAATTAGAGGGTGGGTTCAAAAGTTGTGTACTTATCACCCCAATTTACTAGCCAAATTAGAATTAAATTACATGGTGAGGACTCGAGACCAAGTCCACATTCAATTGGATAGTCGGGCCAATTAATCCCAAAAACATTAAGAGTCTAAGTGTTTAGGTCCTAAAGTATCTTTTTCTAAAGTTAACAACTCCTAATGCCTTAGTTCTCTTCTCCTAATTCTAAAGTTTCTTTTTGTATTTTTGAATTTGATTTTTTTTAAATAAAAGAAAATAAAAGAAATTCCATGGAGCTAACGAAATAATTTCAGAATTAGGTACCCGCCCCCCCTTGACTAAGTGATGCAATGTCCTCATTATAGAAATAAAGACATGAAAAGGGAGGAATAAATAGAATATCACCTAAATTTTGTGAAAATCTGATTAGCTCCACAGAGAAAATGGAATATCCACACATGCTAAGTTTATTGCCTTCAACTAGGCATACTATACAGAGAAAGAAGTGGTTAAGAATTCATAGGTGCAGGTTAAAATGGAAATCAAAATATTGATCAGAGGACCTACCAGCAAGTGTCCATAGATGTGGACCAAATTATGGTGCAGACCCATGCACCAAGGTCAAGTAGTTCTATGGTTCTAGATGAAGATCACCCAGAACCGGAGATTGTTGTGTTTGCGGGGCTGGTCCTGCAGTTTGGTGGTGTGCAACCCAAGACTAAAGTGCCGGACAATGGGTAGATTTGTTTCAATAGATCCATGTGTCCACTTAGCATTCAGCTCAGAAAGATAATCAATTATTTTGCACTTGGCAAAGATATCATAAGGGTCCTGTAGAAGGTTAGTGGTTTGAGATCATTAGGAACCCTTAAATCCAACATTATACTTCCCTCAGAATTACCCTCCTAGATTTTCATTTCCATATTTCTATCCCCTAAAATCAGGGTTTCTAGGGCCTCCAGATTGTTGTACACCCAATTTAAGATATCCAGGTTAAACAATCATGGCTAAATCATGATTTACTTGGGTATAATGATCTCAGGAGTATCATAATTCAATTCTTTGGGGTATGATTAAGGAATGAGGCAATTGATTGAATCATCCAATAATTCAGGATCATAATCCTCCATGTCGGCCCTGGTAGGATCAAGTTCCTCAATGATCAGGCTATCAAATAGTTCATCAGATTCCTTAGGCCTGTTTGTCTCATTAAAACCATTTCCTTTGAGCTCAAGTGAGACCTCACCTATAGATTCTTCACCCTTACAATCAAGGAATTCTTGATCATCATTTATATATGTTTGAAAATCATATGTTGTTCCTTGGTCTATAGTGGCATAGTTTTCATCTCTCCTTGGCTCAAGGATCTTGTGTGAGAAAATTGATTTATCCTCAATGGTTTTCTTTAGACCAACTTGGTCATCCCTGGTCTCGGAAAATGTGTCCCCCCTGACAGGCACCTGAGCGACTTCTAACATTAGCTCTCCTGAAGGGGGCTTATCCTGGGAATCATCCCAAGATTGCACTAAGAAACCACAAATTTCATACTCAATCTTCACAACGTCCCAAGTAAAAACTCACCTGGGCCCCTATCCTTAACATCTTGGAGCCAATCCAATAATGAACTATTAAGTTCATAAGTCATTTTGATCATAGGCTTCAATGATTTAGAGCATGGTGTTGGTTGAGCTTCTAAAGATTGTATAGTGTTTGTCAAGTTGGCCAACACCCTATCCTGGACTTGGTTCACTTGAATCAGATGGTTCGATCCAAGGTTGGGTAGGTTTGGGTTTAATCTAGGGGAGTCAAGAAATTGAGGTCCTCCCTGATAATAGGTTATTTCGGGTTGTTCAAAGAATGGTGTTGACCTATGTTTGGCATAATCCTGGGTGGGTAAGAGTTATAATCATCACATCCTTCTTGATTGTAGTTCGGGTTAAGTTGATCATCAAAGGGTGGACATCTATAATCAATATAGGCATGAGAAGGATAATAATCATAGTCTTGTTATCTAGGGTTAGGCCCTAGACACTGAGGTCCAAGATCATATCCCCAATCAAAGTTATCCCAACTAGGAGAAGGGGAATCTTAAGCCGAGTTAGGATAGTAATCATCTTCAGGATAAGTGTTGGTAGGAGGCTAGGATGTGGAAGCGTACATGGTGAACTAGGAGGGAAAACATAATAGAGAAATGTGCTCTGCAATACAATCAATCAATCCTGTCCTTAAATTGAGTAGCTTAAGGACCTATGTGTTGTAGACACATCCATTTATGTTAAAATGCCTATTTATGCAGGTTCCTAAGCTTAGATTTTCATTTCATATTATAAATATTGCATAGTATGCATCATTTTGCATTTAGAGTAGTGTATATTTAGGTTAATTACGTCCTTTTTATGGCCAAGAGGGAAGGAGATTTATTTCGAAGTCTCGAATTGATGATCCGAATGTAGGAATCTGATCAGGATGATGATTGGAGTCCAATGCCTCTGAGATCATCCTAATCGTAATCCTGTACCACCTTATGCTATTTGAGGAAGATCAATTGCTATGGGGCAATGCGACATCCTTATGGGCTTCAGATGAAAAATCTGACTCTATGGATGGATTCGAATTAACGATCGTAGTCTAGCAATGTAGAAATCATGTCGATCAAAGCACCATAGCACCTTCTACAATAGAGAGAAGATGGATGGCCCAGATGGCACCACGTGGCACCCTCTGCATTTTCCTACTTCTCATCCCCAATTGTGGAGCATCCTGTGGCCGTCCTCTCACCTCCTTCTGGAAGAAGATCCTCACCGCGACGATGTCTTGGCCCGTCCTCCTTTCTCTGTCGTCGTTCTCCCTTGTCCCACTCTTCACCACCTTCTTCGAGGCACTGATGAGAGCCTCATCATGAGCCATAACTAGCTCATTTTGACACAATAAAGAAGATAAAAGCTCCTACAAAACCTAGAAAAAGGCCTAACTGAAGAAACAAGTGCTCTAAGAAGAAAACATGAAATAAAGGTTAAAACTGCAATTTTACCATTGCAGTAGATAAACGGGATTTCTCAGAGGCAAAACATAGGTCAAATGGTCTAAATGAGATAAAAAGTGGGTTGAGTCAATCAGAAATGGGTTCATGTGCAATCTAAGAACTAAAAGACACTTGGTAACCCTAAAACAGACCCGCTTAAATTAACAAGGTTCCGGTTAGAACAAAAAGCAAGTAAACCCTCTACAAATCATGGAAAACCATACTCTAGGGTTTAGAACACTTAATTTGGCCTTTGGAACCTAGTTTGACCTAGATTAGGGTCCTAGCTCTTCAATTAACCTAATTTGGGTTTTTACGCAAATTATCCAGTCAAACGAGGTCAAACCTGAAATCTAACTTCTCCATTGGTTTCCTTAGGTCCAAATTAGGTTTATACCAAAATTTGGACCTAAGGAGAGGTCATCTTGACCTACTTTGCAAGTTAGTACACCCAAATCACAAAGAGGTCCCTATCTTTTGAATATCCTTGCAGAGAGCCCCCTAGGTTCCTCGCCTTCTTTGCAAACCGGTCCTGCCGCCATTGCTAGGGCAGAACCGAACTCCGGCGAGGTTCGGAGAGGGATTGCTCTCTAATCCCTCAGAGATTCCCTCCCAGAAATGGAAGGAGGATTCTCTGAGGAATTCCCTTCCTCATAAAGTCAATCACAATCGTTGGTGTGAACCCAATCTCTCGTGCGAACGCACGAGAGATTTGGGTATCCTAACTCCTTTCCATCTCCGGCGACCAACCTCAGGCAATTACGTGCCCTTCACGCCCTGCACACCAAGTCCAGCACCTATAAAACACCCCTCGGACCCGGCCACTCATCTTGAGCTTGATTTGGCCGAGTTCCCCCCTTCAATTCCTCTCCTCCTGCTCGGTCAAATACCCCAGCTAGCTCCGGCGAGCCTCCCTCCCCTCCCTCTTCGCTCTGCCACAAAACCAGTGGCAGAGTTAGCTTCCTGACCTCCCTCCGCGTCGCGCAGTACCAGCGCACGCCGCCTCAGCCCCGTCGTCGCCGCCGTTCTCCCCCACTGGGCGTCATCTTCTCCGGCGACAGCAAGTACTGCTGTCCGCCTTCTGTCCCCTTTCGTCCTTACAATTAGGTTAGAACTCCTCTCCATCCTATCCTCTCTCTTTTCCCCCTGTTATCTCATCTGATTACCCCTCGACCGACGCTGACCACCCTCATCTTCCACATCACCGACCGAACTCCGGCGAGCCGCCCACACCACTCCGCCACTCCACACGGCTCGCCAACCACCTCGTGAGCTCCACCTCACCACCAGGAACTCGCTCCACCCCACAACTGCCACTCCAGACCTCCATAATCACCCCCCGAACAACCCACCGTCTCCGGCCACAGGTTGACCTAGGCGGGCACGCCTAGGCCGACAGGCAACCTGCAGCATCACCCACCGCCTTCGCCGTGCTACGGCGAAGGTTTCCAGCCATTCTAATTGGGCCAATAGGCCGTTCTGTGGAAGTTCAGGTAAACGCTCCGGCCGCCATTAACAGTCGAAGCAGCAGGAAGCTTGGAGCAGCAGCAGGCGTCAGGCTTCCCAGGCGGCAGGTGCAGCAGACTCTCGCAAGAGTTGCGAGGTGACTGAGTTCAGCAAGGATCAGCAGTAGGGCCTTCAGCGTGGGCAATTGCACACGAGAGTCTGCGGGCGCACGCAAAGGAAGGGCGGAAAGTTTAGTCCCACATCGTGGAATCTCAAGGCACAGGTATGGTATAAAGCTTTTTTGTGATATACGTTTACTGCCTCGAAAGCACAGGGGTGAGGTCCCTCACTGACCCCACCCGCCTCGTCCGCGGCCTGACCACGCGGACCTGGCGGATCCGACCCGACCTAGACCTACGCACTCCTCGCGCATCACACACCTGCAGGTGCGCCTGGTCCCGGGTACGATCCGACCCGATTGAGACTGTGGCTCTGGGAGAGCGGTTAGAGTGAATTGCTTGAGAGAGAGACACGCGCGGGTAGAGGGAGAAGGGTTAGGTTTTGTTCCCCTGTGCAGGCAGGCTGATTGCAGGAGAAGGACGTGGCCGCTGCAGAAGAAAGGAGAAGCAAGACAAAGAAGAAGAAGAAAGCAAGACAAAGAAGAAGAAGAAGGCAACGAAGAAGAAGAAAGCAAGACAAAGAAGAAGAAAGAAAGAAGTCTTCGCAGGCGAAGGAGGAAAACAGAAAGGTTAGAGGTCTTCGCAGGAGAAGAAGAAGAAGGACAAGGGAAGATTGCAAAGAGATCTGAAAGGCAAAGCAGAAGAAGAAAAAGAGAAAGAAAGATCACATTTAAGACGTCTGATACATAAATCAGACGTCTAATTCTATTTTTTTTACATCTTTCTTAAAAACTCTTTGAATCAATTATATTTGCATTTAACAGTTGTATTCTTGGGTTTTACAAAGTACTGAGTTTGCTCCCTGTGTTCGACCTCGGATACTCCGGTCTTCGAGTAATAAAAACTTTATATTTGTTCGAACGTTTTGTCGGTTATACTACAACACAATACGCTTTAAATCCGCACGAAACGTTGAAAAACATTTTGGCGCCGTTGCCGGGGAGCAACGGGCACTTGTAAAGCTTTTGAGTACAACTTTTCTATTTAATATCTGACTTAACTTCTCTTTTGTTGTGTTCAAAGACGGAAAGCAAAACAGAAAGGAAAGAATAGCAACTGCACAACAGACTGGAGCAGTTACTTCATGAGAAAATCTCTCCTGCAAGTCAACCACTCCAGGGCAGGTAATTTCTTTTCTTCCTTAATCATCCCCTAATCTTTGAAAGACAAAAGGAAGAAAATCAAGTTAGGAATCAATTGCCTTCTTTATATAGTAATCACCATCTCTAAGGCAAAACATTTCTTGATTTTGCGAAAATTTCTGCAAATATTCTTGAAGTTGGAGTGATTTTTTTTCCATCCCACAAATTCTTGTGCCTAATTGAAAATAAACGCTTAATCTCGGCGGACCACACACTTCTTGTTTATAAGTCCAAAGAGAACTTTTGAAAAAGAAAAAAGAGGATTGGAAATAGAACCAAATTAGGGTTTCCACATTAGGGTCTTGAAGCGCTAGTCACACATGCCTGTGTAAAAAGAAATAAACCCTCCCGCATCAGTGTGCTACCCAAGCCCTTGATTGAAGAAAGTTAAATAAGACAAACCCTAAAATTGAGCTCTAAAATCACTTGAATCTTAAAATTTCTTTTGACCTAATAACCTGGGAGTCAAATCAGGGTGATCTCTAGGCTCCGAGCTTAGAATCATTCTGCCATCTATAGGACAGGTCAGGTGAAGTTGACCCCTTGGGTCAACCAACCTCTAAATTAGGTCACAATACCAAAAACATCTAAAGTTCAAGTGAGAACCCTAAAAGCACCTTTGAAATAAAAAGTGATAGACTTAAGAGGTCAAGGTCCCCATTCTGGTTTACCTGGAATCTCAGTGACAAGAGAGGTCGGGTGGGGGAAACCCTGTAACCCGTAGGGACGCTCTACCGTGTAGGGGTCTTTGCAGGACTCTCCCTCTCTGGCTGCCCAGGTAATTCGCAGGTGGACGATCTTCGGATCCAGGGGTCCATCCGCCCCAAACCTCCATAGTCATCCAAACATCTTTTGGGTGTCTTGATTGGGTCAAGAACATCTCCAGTCCTGCATCTTTTCTCTGTAGAGCACACACACTCATTTTTCAGTGGGACTCGTTATTCAGATCTGATCGCTTCATAACACATCTTGAGTCAAACTCTGATCGTGATTCCACCACCTGATCCAAATATGCAGCCGAACCACCTAGGACTACCAGTCGAGAAACCTGAATACCGGAGATCCATGAGAGATAAAATGATTGAGGATGCCATGAGATTTTATGAAAATGAAGAAACCTCAACAACAGTAGGAAACATTCAGGTTGATGTCCCAACAACCACAACCTTTGTCATAACTTGTGCCCAAGTACTATTAGCAGAAGCCAACAAAGGATCAACCCGTGACTTGCTCATTACTACATACATTGAAATAGAAAAATTGCATAATAGTGAATACCTTCAATGTATGACAAATCCTCGACTTTGGACGCAACACCAAGATAGTCTTGAAAAACGGGAAGAGATAATGAGATTAATAAAACAAGTGATTGATCAGAAATACCCATACATACTGCCAACAGAGGATGAACTATCTTGGGACAACATCGAGGATAAATCTGATCTCGGTTTTGAGGCACAAAATGGTTGTGGATTCCCAACCCAGATGGAGTATAATGCACCTAATATTGAAGAAGGTTGGGAAGCTCCAAATGCAGGAAAAGACCATGATGAACCCATTTTAGAATCCCAAGACTCCTGCAAGTATGAGAGTAGAACTGAACCTCTCGCGGGTATAAATTCCGTCCCTTATTTTGATAAGGTGGCCCGCGAAGGTTATTCAGACCTAGATTCTAGTAATTCCACCCACATCCTAAGCCTAGAACCTAGATCTGAAACCTATATTGAAGATTTCAAGGCCCCATATGAAGAAAATCAATCTCTTAATAAAGAATATGATTCTGGGCCTCGATTTGATGAATATCCCTCGTCAACCTCCTCAGAAGAACTAATCGAGTTTTCGGAAGTCATGCCAATCTACGATACAGAAACCGAGGAGTTGGACGAGCAAGGTTTCGATTGGCTCTGCCCTACTAACCTTGAATCTGAGCCTCTACCAGATAGGGACACCTTTGTAAGCTCGGAATTAACATTTAGGCTAGATCCCAGTCAGGCTGCTGAATATACAACATATGATTTATTCTATGGTGGAACTCATGATCTAGAATCTCATTCAAACTTTGATTTTCGCAAACTCTCCGACGATCTCGAATCTGACCATAACATCGGAGAAAATCTGCCTCCTGATTATAACATGTCAATCTTCTTTGAAGCCACCTGCTCCACATATACAGCACCAATCAAAACCCGTTCCCCACCTCGACCCGCAACCGGACTCAATTTCTATTCTGATTCACCTCTCAATGAGCCGATTGCAGATGATTCAACTCCGTATCTATACCGGGTATCAGACACTGATCAGACCACAAATCAGGAGCCTCCATCCTTTGACCGTCCCTGTAGGGATTCCACATCTTACATTGATTATTTTTCGGAACCCTACCCCCACCAGGCTGATTCGACTGAGCCCCAACTCGAGTTTTCACCTCCATATCTATCAGAACATCACTGCATTTGGTGGGTCCCACATCTGCTAATCTACATCTATCAACCCACCAGACTTATGGGGTTTGGGCTGCATCATCAGCCCACTGATCTGAACAAGTACCTGGTTGGACCAACCAGGCTCTTAATCAAGGTGCTTGTTTCCCAAAACTCCATTGATTTGACTACTCCCTCTCCACCCCATTTTTCGCTCGGCTGAAGGCATTAAATTTAGCGCTTAACGGGAGGCAACCCGTCATCTCAAAAATAGAGACCCGTCTGATTAGCCGTCTGTACTCCACGTCTATTGCACCTTGAGTTCAGCCTTAGACAGTTGATCCCACCTCTGGTACACGTATCAGAGCTTAAAATCATTCGCATCACTCATTCCCGACCCATTCACCCACCCGATATATCCTGTTCTAAGCCCCTGACCTCAACACTAATTCCCACCCTCTGTTTACAATGAGGACATTGCAAAACTTAGGCATGGGGGGGGTGATAAAGTGCATACATACAAAACCAAGAAAAAATCAGAAGGATTCTCACAAAAAAATTCACATATGTCAAAAACACAAAAAAATTGAAAAATTACGAAAAAGAACAAAAAAAATTGGGGAGGGAGGAAATGTTGTGAGCCATATAATCATAAGGAGGAGAAAAAGAGCAAAAATGAAGAAAGGAGCACAAAAGGAAAAGAAAAAGAAAAAGTCATTAGTAAAAGATTAAGGGGTTAACTGAAGTTCTAGACCGAGTCAAGAAAAAGAAAAGAAAAAGTGCTAAGGAAACATAACAAGAGATTAGCGGGAACGCTGGTCTTAGGCCTTTTGGGCTAGTATCTTTTGCTTAAAAATTCACGTATCCGTTAAAATCTGGACAATCCTCAAGAGGTTGAGGAAAATGCGAAGCTTAAGTATTAGGTCTAAGGCTTAGGAAGTATTCGGCCTCGTTAACTGACCTCCGGTTTGCGGGATTCGGTAACCTAAGCACCCAAATTCACACACAGTCTGGTTCAGTGCGCATAAATATTCAAAACACGCAAGAGCGTTTAATATTCTGAAAAAGTCACCTAGATTAGGAGCGGCCAATTAACACAAGTTGATTTGGACAAGTTCCCAGCGCGGAGAGGCGGGAAATTCCCCTCGAAGATGCGTAACAACATATCGTCTCCTCGGTGCTTGTCTCTTAGGATATTTAAATATCCTACTGGGGGCATGTAAGCACTCTGCTGGTTCAGATACCATGGGTGGCATTATCACGAAATGTCAATCGCCAGGGTCTGAATTCAGCCACGGAACGCCATGGGCGGGATTATCTCGAAATCTCGAAAGCCAGGGTTCCGGGGGTTGCCATGGGCGGGATTATCTCGAAATCTCGAAAGCCAGGGACCTTTGAGGATTGATGATGGGGACGAGGAATCCGATACAGACCGTGTTGAGAAGCTAATCCGAAGCTAGAAATAAAAAAGAAAAGAGAGAGAAAAGCTCTCCAAACAAATAAATCTTCTATCTCTCTCTTACAAAAAACGCACTGCAAACTGAACTTAGGCTAAAAATATCTCAAGCACGGGTGCTTTAACTGCGGAGTCCAACAAACCCTAGGTTAGGTTCTGTGGGCCGTAGAAACCTTTGCAGAAGACTGAGGCTAAAGCGGAACAGGTCCGGATTTTGGTTGGTACTTGAGTACCTCTAGGCCTATTGTCGGCATTCCCACCTAATCACAAAAGAAAAGGAGAAGCACTTATCATTGTTGACAACATTCAGGGTCTAGAACGGAAGTTAAAACTTTGAAATTTTGCTAAGGGACTAGCAAAAGCTAGGCATGGGGGTATGATGAGAGCCTCATCATGAGCCATAACTAGCTCATTTTGACACAATAAAGAAGATAAAAGCTCCTACATAACCTAGAAGAAGGCCTAACTGAAGAAACAAGTGCTCTAAGAAGAAAACATGAAATAAAGGTTAAAACTGCAATTTTACCATTGCAGTAGATAAACGGGATTTCTCAGAGGCAAAACATAGGTCAAATGGTCTAAATGAGATAAAAAGTGGGTTGAGTCAATCAGAAATGGGTTCATGTGCAATCTAAGAACTAAAAGACACTTGGTAACCCTAAAACAGACCCGCTTAAATTAACAAGGTTCCGGTTAGAACAAAAAGCAAGTAAACCCTCTACAAATCATGGAAAACCATACTCTAGGGTTTAGAACACTTAATTTGGCCTTTGGAACCTAGTTTGACCTAGATTAGGGTCCTAGCTCTTCAATTAACCTAATTTGGGTTTTTACGCAAATTATCCAGTCAAACGAGGTCAAACCTGAAATCTAACTTCTCCATTGGTTTCCTTAGGTCCAAATTAGGTTTATACCAAAATTTGGACCTAAGGAGAGGTCATCTTGACCTACTTTGCAAGTTAGTACACCCAAATCACAAAGAGGTCCCTATCTTTTGAATATCCTTGCAGAGAGCCCCCTAGGTTCCTCGCCTTCTTTGCAAACCGGTCCTGCCGCCATTGCTAGGGCAGAACCGAACTCCGGCGAGGTTCGGAGAGGGATTGCTCTCTAATCCCTCAGAGATTCCCTCCCAGAAATGGAAGGAGGATTCTCTGAGGAATTCCCTTCCTCATAAAGTCAATCACAATCGTTGGTGTGAACCCAATCTCTCATGCGAACGCACGAGAGATTTGGGTATCCTAACTCCTTTCCATCTCCGGCGACCAACCTCAGGCAATTACGTGCCCTTCACGCCCTGCACACCAAGTCCAGCACCTATAAAACACCCCTCGGACCCGGCCACTCATCTTGAGCTTGATTTGGCCGACTTCCCCCCTTCAATTCCTCTCCTCCTGCTCGGTCAAATACCCCAGCTAGCTCCGGCGAGCCTCCCTCCCCTCCCTCTTCGCTCTGCCACAAAACCAGTGGCAGAGTTAGCTTCCTGACCTCCCTCCGCGTCGCGCAGTACCAGCGCACGCCGCCTCAGCCCCGTCGTCGCCGCCGTTCTCCCCCACTGGGCGTCATCTTCTCCGGCGACAGCAAGTACTGCTGTCCGCCTTCTGTCCCCTTTCGTCCTTACAATTAGGTTAGAACTCCTCTCCATCCTATCCTCTCTCTTTTCCCCCTGTTATCTCATCTGATTACCCCTCGACCGACGCTGACCACCCTCATCTTCCACATCACCGACCGAACTCCGGCGAGCCGCCCACACCACTCCGCCACTCCACACGGCTCGCCAACCACCTCGTGAGCTCCACCTCACCACCAGGAACTCGCTCCACCCCACAACTGCCACTCCAGACCTCCATAATCACCCCCCGAACAACCCACCGTCTCCGGCCACAGGTTGACCTAGGCGGGCACGCCTAGGCCGACAGGCAACCTGCAGCATCACCCACCGCCTTCGCCGTGCTACGGCGAAGGTTTCCAGCCATTCTAATTGGGCCAATAGGCCGTTCTGTGGAAGTTCAGGTAAACGCTCCGGCCGCCATTAACAGTCGAAGCAGCAGGAAGCTTGGAGCAGCAGCAGGCGTCAGGCTTCCCAGGCGGCAGGTGCAGCAGACTCTCGCAAGAGTTGCGAGGTGACTGAGTTCAGCAAGGATCAGCAGCAGGGCCTTCAGCGTGGGCAATTGCACACGAGAGTCTGCGGGCGCACGCAAAGGAAGGGCGGAAAGTTTAGTCCCACATCGTGGAATCTCAAGGCACAGGTATGGTATAAAGCTTTTTTGTGATATACGTTTACTGCCTCGAAAGCACAGGGGTGAGGTCCCTCACTGACCCCACCCGCCTCGTCCGCGGCCTGACCACGCGGACCTGGCGGATCCGACCCGACCTAGACCTACGCACTCCTCGCGCATCACACACCTGCAGGTGCGCCTGGTCCCGGGTACGATCCGACCCGATTGAGACTGTGGCTCTGGGAGAGCGGTTAGAGTGAATTGCTTGAGAGAGAGACACGCGCGGGTAGAGGGAGAAGGGTTAGGTTTTGTTCCCCTGTGCAGGCAGGCTGATTGCAGGAGAAGGACGTGGCCGCTGCAGAAGAAAGGAGAAGCAAGACAAAGAAGAAGAAGAAAGCAAGACAAAGAAGAAGAAGAAGGCAACGAAGAAGAAGAAAGCAAGACAAAGAAGAAGAAAGAAAGAAGTCTTCGCAGGAGAAGGAGGAAAACAGAAAGGTTAGAGGTCTTCGCAGGAGAAGAAGAAGAAGGACAAGGGAAGATTGCAAAGAGATCTGAAAGGCAAAGCAGAAGAAGAAAAAGAGAAAGAAAGATCACATTTAAGACGTCTGATACATAAATCAGATGTCTAATTCTATTTTTTTTACATCTTTCTTAAAAACTCTTTGAATCAATTATATTTGCATTTAACAGTTGTATTCTTGGGTTTTACAAAGTACTGAGTTTGCTCCCTGTGTTCGACCTCGGATACTCCGGTCTTCGAGTAATAAAAACTTTATATTTGTTCGAACGTTTTGTCGGTTATACTACAACACAATACGCTTTAAATCCGCACGAAACGTTGAAAAACAGGCACCATCAGAGAGAGCCGTCCTCCAAGCTATTGGTGTAAGGGCACCACAATCATTAATTTTGATGATAACAGAACACTTGATATTTGACAATTGCTTTTGAGTCCAAGATTTCAGGTCAATTGCAAATGGATACAAGTGTGAAGGACCTCAAAGCTCGCATCCATGGTGGATTGGAGGAGCTCGTTGGAAGAGAAAGCGTTTCGCTTGTAGCGAGAGATTGAAGACAAGAAGAATAGGATAGATTTCTATTTAACTTATAGTCTTTACTTTGTCTTTATTTTCTTTGCTCCTTATTTGTGTCTACATATATGTTAAAGAGCCTCAAAGTAACATAACAGTAGTCCTAGGAACACTTACACTACCTTAGGACACTTAGATATTTCATAGAGAACTTAGAAAACCAGTATAGGTTTCAAACAACCTGATCAGATGTCTTATTCAGACGTCCAAGCTGAAAATCTAACGTCTGCTCTTTGATTTTAATACGTCTGACTATTTCATCAGACATCAAAAACACTTAGATTGGAGAACAACTCTTTGTTTGTCATTTTTAGACGACCAACCTTTAGTCCAGATGTTTGATGACATTGCCAGACATCCAATTAGTAGAACGTTGGCTTAGAAATATAATCGTTAAGATTGACCCTTAATCTTCTATCAGGCATCGGTAGAAGACCTTAGACGTCTGATATATAGACGTTGGCTCTCGATTAAGCCAAAATCACTTCTCATCAGAGAAATAGCCATTTGTACCTCAGGAAATCCATTCCCGTAGTTATTTAGGTTTCCAGACATCCAGACCTAGTGCCAGACTTCTAAGATGTCGTCTAACTGACTTTCACTAGAACCCTATTTAGATCTGACCCAAGTCCGTATGGAAACTCATCTAGGATTAGACATCTGATTTACTTTCCAGACATCCTAAAAGTACTTTCCAGACATCTGATACTTTTCCCAAACGTCTGATAACTCTGTTAGAATCATTGATGATCGTTATTATTGCTTAATCTATCTTGGGTTTGTTCCCAATGGCTATAGATGCCTTCCAAAGCCTTCCTAGGCCATCTACAAATAGAGGGGGAGCCCTCCTTTATTAGACACACTAAAGACACATCAAGCATTACCAGTTCCAGTCACATTGTGTCCTAGAGAACAAGAAGATCATCTACAAGTGTTCTTGCTATCCGAGAACCTCTAGCCTACTTTAGAGAGCACCACATTCGCCATGCACCCACACTCCCACCTACGATTACAAGAGCAGCGTTGTGCCGTCGTGTGGATCACGCACCCACATCACTTGCCGACGCACTTCTATCAAAGGGAAGTCTTCCTTGCCTATAGTAGCAAGATTTGAATACTTACTTTGTGGCTCTGTAGGATATTTGTTTATTATTCTTGGTTGGGTATTCGCCTTGCGAATTCCTGTCTCCTACGCGTAGCAAAATACTCCTCATGAAAAGGAGGGTTTTGAGGTATGCTACACTCATGTAAGTAGCATGGTTGTATTGAGGTTGAGTCACCCTTGTTTAAGTTACTCGTTAGTGGATTTGATCAACTCGGTCGATTGGGAAATGCTAAATCAAGAGGTTTAGGTGGTGGTTTTTACCCGGGTTTGGGTTTCGACCAAAAAATCCTTGTGCACTTTGATTGCAATTTTGTGAGATTGTTTTTTATATTTCCACATTTTTATCTATATATCACGCAAATCTCACCCCCTCCCGTATGGAATTACATTTGGTATCAGAGTAGGTCTTCCACATCGTCTTTAGAACCCATCAATGATCCATGGAGGGAAGCATCACCACCAGAAGACACATCGAGGGGCAGTCCACTACCCATCCTCCCTATTTCGATAGGAGCAACTACGAGTATTGGAAGCTAAGGATGAAGACATGGCTTCAAGCTAATGACTTCACCATTTCAGCAAGATGGGAGACCCCATTTGACATTCTAGAAAGATTTGCGAGAGGCTACTCATAGCAGCAAACTTGAGAACTTTTGCTCAACGCCAAAATGATGAATGCACTCTATTGCGCATTGAGCCCGGAAGAGTTCAATCGAATCTCTCAATGCGCCACCGCATAAGAGATTTGGTGCACATTAGAGGTAACTCATGAAGGTACCTCCAAGGTAAGAGCTTCTAAGATAAATATTCTTTCACAAGAATTTGAATCTTTTGTTATGAAGACTAATGAATCTTTAACTGAGATGTATAGTAGGTTCACTCTTGTAGTGAACAACCTTAAAGCCTTATGAAAGACCTTCAAAAAGGGGAAGCTTCATGGAAAGCTACTCTGTTCTCTCAGACCAGAATGGAAGGAGAAGGGCACTGCCATCGAAGAGGCAAAGGAAGTCGAGGAGCTCAACATGGATGACCTCTTAGGCAATCTCATGGCCTATAAGATAATGATGAAGCAGAAGAAGAAGGTCACACTAGAGCCAAAGCCAAGGAAGACTCTAGCCTCCAAAGACACACCAAATAGTGAGGTAACTTCCGATGACGAGGATTTCAAAATTTTAATTATGAAATTTTCCAAGTTTTGTTGGGATTCTAAGAGAGAAAAGAAAGAGAAGAAGAAAAAGAAGGAGCAAGCTATCTCGAGATGTTGCTACCATTGCAACAAAAAAGTGCATCTTCTACCTGAGTGCCCTCTTCTCAAGAATGAGAAGAAGGAGAAGGAAAAGAAGTACAAGAAGAAAGCATTCCAAGCTACCTGGGACAATTCAAGCTTAGAAGAAGAAGAGGAAAAGGACAAAGTCGCTTGCATGGTTTCATGGCCAAGGCAAGTGATAGCGATAGCGACGACGGCGACGATGAGGTAAATTCTGATTTACAATATGCCTTTTATGAGCTTTATGAAATTAGTAAGTCATTAAAGGTAGAAAATAAAAATATTAAAAAGAATCTTAGCCTTCAAAGATCAGAAAATGAAAGGTTAGAGATTAAACTTAAGGATCTAGAAACTAGTTCTAGTCCTAACATTTCTGAAAATGATAATTTATTACTAGAAAATCATGACCTAATCAATGAAAAGAGAAAATTGATTAAGGAAAATGCTAGCTTGAAAATTGTTCTTCTTTTAAGACCAAGATGCATGTTGTAGAAGAACTTGCATGTATTAAGGAAAATTCCAATAATTTAATGAGTAGAGTAGAAAAATTCTGTAATGAAAGAATTAGTACTAGTCATAAGGTTATGAAAGGATCTCCATCAAGGAGACCTACTAACAAATCTGGATCCAAATTGACTTAGATACCAAAAAAAGAACTTAAAACTTGTTTCGTAGGTTGCAAAGTTTTCAACATCAAAGATTGGACCTACAAGATGGAGAATTGCCTACTCAAGCTAGGTGGACCAACACCAAGACCAAGGAGGAAGACCAGAAGATCAACAAGAAGACCAGTGGGTGAATGAACCACTGCATGTCAACCACTCAATTGGAGATAGGATCCAATGCCTGGACCTCCAGGCTATGGATGGGAGACTGGTCACACAGGTTTCACATGTTTGAAATCAGGGTTACAAGTAACCTATCGTCATAGTTGCAAATCTCAAGATCAAATAAAATTTGTATCGAAACTCCAAGAGAGTCCTGGGTCGAACACAGGGAGGTGACGTTTACTTTAATTGAAAATTGCACTTCGCTTTGTTTGTTTTTGGTATTTTAGGGTTTTGTTATTTTTTTTTCTTGAAATAAAAGACAAGCAATGACAAGATTGAGATGGAATCAAATGTGATGTATTGCATGAATGTCTATTACAATAATCTATGAAAGCATTAAAGGAGAGGGAGGTGAGAAGAAATCTCCTGAATCGGTTGTTTGGCAAGACGATGGCACCTGGCGGAAGCTTAGGCAAAGGAGGTGAGGAGCGGGACGATGTAGGTGAGATGCAGGAGGACGTCGGGTAAAGGAAAGCTTCAACATAGCTCCAGAATAGAGCTGAGAAGGCAGAGATGATCTGCTACCGGAATGGAGGTGGAAGGATGGCTCCAAGGCAACCCATGAATGGGGATGGGAAGATGGAGGAATATTTGGTGAGGCAGAGGTTCGCTCCATTAATAGGAGCCTTGGGAGCTTGAGAATAAGCGCTAATGGAGCATTGGTAGGCTTGCTAAAGCTTAGGAGTAGGTGGGAGTAGAGTAGGTAGAGATGGCTTGGAAGGGAGGGTGTGTAGGTCCTTTTATAGTGGAGGAGAAGAGGCTAAAATAGGTATGGGACCATTAGCAACCTCTAGGCCATCGCTGGAAGTATCGCTATAGGTAGCTCATGCCCGCTAGCGCACGCAGCTGGCCTTGCACCCGCAAACAATTAGCAATGGCTGTAAGCATCACTAAATGTCTGCGAGGTTGTTGCTGAAGATCCACCCACTGCTCATGCTTCGCTGGCACTGTGTTGTGAGCTCTCTTTGTCCTGCGCACGGGTGCACCCATGCTGCTGTGCACATGCGATGGCACGTGTGTGTGCATGGGCATCCTAGGTTGCGCCACATGGCATAATCTAGGCCATACATCATCTTTTTGTTGCAGGGGCTACTACAGAGGTTAGATTGGGTTGATTTTCACATCGTTGGGCTGCGATCGTAGACTCGAATCCATCCGCATGGTCTGATTTGTCATTTGAAGCTCCAAATTATGTCACCTAGTCCCATGGCCGTTGATCTTCCTCAAACTGCATATGGTGCTTTGGGACTCTGATAGAGGCGGTTTCGGAGGCGTTAGACTCCAATTGTCGTCTTGGTCTGATCCGAACAATTGAATCATCAATCCGAGGCTTTGAAATAAATATCCTTCTCTCCTAATCACAAAAAGGATGCAATTAACCTAAATTATATACAACTACTCGAAATGCGGAATGATGCATGCTATGCAATATTTATAACATGAAATGCAAATCTAAGCCTAGGAATATGCATGAATAGGCATTTTAACCTAAAATGATGCGTTTACATATACCCCCATGCCTATCTTATGCTAATCCCAAGAAAAATTAAACTACATGCTATGTATAAAAGTAGAATTAGGATTCGACCACTTAGGCCTAAGTAATTTATTAATAACAAAAAATTTCAACTAAGGTCCTAAACAACGGAAACTCAACAGTATCCAGGTGTCTGACGGAATGAAGACTGCCCAAGACCTCACCTTATTTGAAAAGGAAAGATAAATTTTTTTTATTTTTCTTCTTTTCTAATTTTTTTGTACTTTTGGAATTTGAGAGTTCCGGGATAACTTTTATACGGCTACCCGACCCACCCAAGACTCGAAAAGGACTCTAAGTTCTAGGCATCTTGTGAAAAAAGTGAAAGTCTCACTAGGCGGCCGTTGAAACGGACTTCAGGTTTCTACAACCCTAGGTGACCTTGCCTAAAGGTTTATCTTTTCAATTGGTTGCTTTCTCTCTACTTTTATGTATGTTGTCAAGACAAGGGTGAACCCAGTGCATATCTCCCTGGTTTATTCTACTTCCCTGCTTCTTCCCTAAGTGTTTTGGGAATTATTGTGCATTTTTTTGTGAGCTAGGTTCTAGACAACTGGCCAATGGGCTATTATCGACAGTAACTTACCAGCCATACTCGTGTGGTGAAGTGTGGTTTTGTTTTTTTTTTCCTCCTTTTTCTATATTTCTTTTCTTTTTCTTTTTGTTTATTTTTTTTTCTTTAGGGAGGTGTCCTCTATGATCTAAGATTTACCTAAAGGCAGTATAATGAAAATGGTCTTGTGGCTGGGCTTTAGGCAACCAGCCGATGAGCTATTACCACTGACAACTTGCCAGCCATGCCACCCAAGATACTTCATTAGCTACCCAATTTCCGAAGAAACTGTCGAAAGTGAGCCAGTGCAAAAAGAGTGTGTAGATGCTTAGGCTTAAAGTCCCCCCAAATCAAAGGGCGGGTTGATAAGTCGCATACTTATCATCCCAATTTATTTACCAAATAAAAATGAATTTTAATTAGCGAGAACTCAAGACTAAGTCCACATTCGAGTGGACACCCGTTCTAATTAAGCCCGAAGACTTGAAGAGTCTAAGTGTTTATGTCATCTTGTATCATTTCCTAAAGTTAATAACATCCAAATGCCTAAGCTAATAACATCCAAATGCCTAAGTTCGCTTTTCCTAATTTTCTTTCTTTTTTTATCTTTTTCAAATTTTCTATTTTTTTTATTATTTTATAAGAAACTAAAAGAAATTCTATGGAGTTAACAAAATGATTTCAAGAGTTGATTATCCACCGCCCGTGCCTAAATGATGCAATGTCTTCATTGTAAAAATAAAGACATGAAAAGGGCAGAGTAAATAGAATATCACCTGAATTTCATGATTACCCGGTTAGCTCCGTAGAGAGAAGAGAGTATACACACATGCTAAGTTTAATGCCTTCAGCTAGTCATAATATACATGCAGGGAAGAGATTGAGAATTCATAATTGCCGGTCAGAATCAAAATAAAAATATTGATTCTCAAAGCCATCAGCAGAAGATGTCCACAGATGTGGACTAGATTATGATGTAGACCCATGTCATAGGGTCGAGTGGTTCTCATGTTCTGGATGAAAATCATCTAGAACCAAAGATTGTTGAGCTTCCGCGGCTGGGCCTACGGTTTGGTGGTGTGCAACCCAAGACCAAAGTGTCAGACAATGTGGAAAGATGGTTCATTAGGTGCGGAAGTCCACTTGATGTTCAGCTCAGAAAAATAATCAGTTATTTTGAACTTGGGTTGCATGTGAACGATATCGTAAGGGTCCTGAAAGAAAGTAGGTGGTTTTAGGTCAACAGGAACCCTTAAATCCAAACTCACAGTTCCCTCAGAAGTAGCTTCCCAGATTTTTATTTCCCACTTCCTATCCTCCAACATCAAGTGTTCGGGTTCCGAGACCTATAGCATATCATTCACCCCATATGATTTACCCAAGTCCAGAAGTTGTGGCTGACTCAGAATTGACTTGGGTACAATGATTTCCAAATCAATATCAATTCCTTTGGGGTGCGGTTGAGGAATGGGCTTTTGATTGAATCTCCTAGTAAATGAGGATCCAAATCCTCTAAGTTAGCCCCAATCGAATCCAGATCTTCAATGAACGGGCTATTAAATGGTTCATTAGATTCTTCAAGCCCGTTTGTCTCACTAAAATCATCGTCCTTACACTCAAGTGAGATTTCACAAAGAGATTCTTCACCCTCAGAGTCAAAGAATTGATGATCCTCATTTATATATGTCTCAAAATCAACTATCATTTCATGGTCCATGGAGACATTTTTCGTCATTCCTTGGCTCTGGGATCTCAGGTGAGAAACTCGATTCATCCTCAAAGGGTTTCTCTAGACCAACCTGGTCATCTCCAATCTTAGAATATGTATCCCCCCTAACAGGCGCCTGAGCGGGTTCAGACATTGGCCCTCCTTAAGGGGGTTCATCTTGAGAATCATCCCAAGATTTGACTAGGGCAACCACAAATTTCATCCTTAACCTCGACAATCTCCAAAGAAGAAAATCACCCAACTCCCTATCCCTAACACTTTGGAGCAAATCCAATAGAAAGCTATTAAGTTCATCAATCATTTTGATCATAGGCTCCAGTGCTTCAGTGCATGGTGTTGTTTGAGCTTCTAAAGATTTTATAGTGTTCCACAAATTAGCCAACACCCTATCTTGGATCTGGTTGACCTGAATCGACTGGTTCAGTTCAGGTTTGGGTTAAATTTAGGGGAGTTAAGATGACGAGGTTCTTGGGTTCCTCCTTGATAGTAGGTCGTCTTGGGTTGTTCAAAGAATGGTGATGACCTATTTTCAATGGAATACTGGGGAGGGAAAGTGTTATAATCAGCATATCCTTCCTGATTGTACATCGGGTTGGTTTTGTCATCAAAGGATAGAGATCCATAATCATTATAGCTTTAGGAAGGATAGTAATCATAATCTTATTGTCCAAGGTTAGGCCCTGGACACTGAGGTCCGTATTCATATCCCCAATCAAAATCATCCCGGCTAGTGGATGGGTAATTACAAGTCAAGTCAGAAGAGTAATCATCTTTGGGATAAGTGGTGGTAGGAGGGTAGGATTGGAAATGTGTGAAAGATGTGGAAGGATACATTGTGGAGAAGGGAAAACGGAAGAGTGAAAGGTGCCCTACAGTACAATCAACCAATCCTATCCATATGTGGGTACCCAAAAGACCTATAGACTCCCAGGACCCGTCTTGAGATTATAAATGATTTGATCTACTTTCATCTGGTCAATCCAACCAGTTAGAAGGAGGGACTGGGGAGAAGGTTCTTCCTTTGGCTTACGCCTTCGATTCCTAGTGTACCCCCCAGCCACGGTCGTTTGACACTACTACCCTAGCTAGACATCAGATGGACCAGCAAAAGTGGATTAATCGAAAGAAATGTCAGTCTGAGCCCCGAAGAGCGAATCAATCTTTAAGGCCAACATCTACTCAGTTTTAGTTAGGCTTGGGATGATTGTACTCATGGAATGTGATGGGCCCTTTAGATGGGTTGTGCCCTTAATGATCAGTTAAAATGTGTGTGTGTGTGTGCACAACCAAGGTTTTCAAATATGATTATTTGATGATGTGTCTTTTAGGGTTTAACCTTGTTTAGTAGCTTTTAGGGTTTAATTCTTAGGTTGGTTCAATCAAGGTTTAATAGAACACTCTAAGTTTTGAAAACATGTGCGATGGTATGTTCCTTTAAAAATAAAAAATAATGTGGAGTGCTTGGTTCAGCCATAAGAATCAACCCTAAGTGGCAAGCTACTTGATGGATCAATTTTAGATTGAGTGGTACGGCCCAAATAGTTCAAGCAATTGGCCTATTGCACCACTTGATTAAGGCACACAAAATGTCTTAACCTAATCAAATTTCTACTCACTTATTTGTGTGTCAAGTTAAGTGTACCGGGTCCACAGGTCAGATCTCGGTTAAGTGCTAGAATCGATGTAATTATGTGCCTTTGGGTGAGAAGTTGTGGGTGTTAAGTGTGTAGCTTTTAGAAAATCCCAGAAGAGAAGAGTATAATTTTTTTCTTTTTTTTTATATATGCAGCGGTGAGATGAGTGGAGGTCACAAACAAACAACCAAATCTATCCTAGGGTTTATAAAAAGCACCTAAGTTGATTTGGGTTTGAGTTATTAGTGTGGTGAAATGAACTAGTGGGTGGGGAAGTGGGGATAAAGTTACAAACCATCCTACCTGCACTTTTCACCAGTCTACCGTACTTGGATCTCCATGCTAGGGTACCTACAAGATAATAGATCAGAGATAAGTGGTGTTAGTACCATGCAAATGCAAAGAAGCACGAAAAACAATAAGGTAAATTCCGTTGCCTCCCTAGCGATGGCGCCAAAATGGTCGCATGGGTTTCACGTGTTTAAAATCAGGGTTACGAGTAACCCGTCGTCATAGTTGCAAAACTCGAGATGAAATAAAATTTATACCGAAACTCCAAGGGAGTCCCTGGTTGAACACAGGGAGGCGACGTTTACTTTAATTGAAAACTGCACTTCGCTTTGTTTGTTTTTTGTATTTTAGGGTTTTGTTATTTTTCTCTAATTTTGAAATAAAAGACAAGCAATCAAAAGATAGAGATGGAATCAAATGTGATGTATTGCATGAATGTCTATTAAAATAATCTACAAAAGCATAAAATGAGAGGGAAGTGAGAAGAAATCTCCCGAATCGACTGTTCGGCGAGACGACGGCACCTGGCGGAAGCTTGGATGAGGGAGGTGAGGAGTGGGATGACGGAGGTGAGATGCTGGAGGACGTCGATTATAGGAAAGCTTTGGCGTGCCTCCGAAATGGAGGTGAGAAGGCAAAGAAGATCTGCTACTAGAATGGAGGTGGGAGGATGTCTCCAAGGCGACCTATGAATGGGGATGGGAAGATGGAGGAATATTTGGTGAGGCAGAGGATTGCTACACTAATAGGATCCTTGGGAGCATGAGAATAAGCTCTAATGGAGAGCTGGTAGCCTTCCTAGAGCTTAGGAGTAGTTGGGAGTAGAGTAGGTAGAGATGGCTTGGAAGGGAGGGGGTGTAGGTCCTTTTATAGTGGAGGAGAAGAGGCTAAAATAGTTATGGGACCATTAGCGACCTCCAAGATGTCACTGGAAGTGTCACTTTAGGCAGCTTATGCATGCTGGCACACGTAGCTGACCTTGCGCCCATGAAAAATTAGTGACGACTGTAAGAGTCACTAAATGTCCGCCAGGCTATTGTTGAAGATCCACCAGCTGCTCACGCTCCGCTGGCGCTGCGGTGTGTGCTCTGCTTTTCTCATGCACACACGCTCATGTGTTGGCGCTGCACTGTGCGCATGCATGCCTTTGCTCGTGCGCACGCACTTGCATTGCTATGCGCATGTGGTGGTGCATGCACGCGCATGGGTAGTTGCACCACGTCGCGCAATCTAGGCCGTTCATCTTCTTTTTGTTGTAGGGGCTGCTACAGAGGTCGGATTGAGTCAATTTTCTCACTGTTGGGCTGCGATTGTCTACTCGAATCCATATGTGTGGTCGGATTTGTCATTTGAAGCTCCAAATTATGTGACCTAATCCCTTGGTCGTTGATCTTCATTGAACTACATATGGTGCTATGGGACTTCGATCAAGGCAATTTCGGAGGCATTGGACTCCGATTGTCGTCTTGATCAGATCCATACGGTCGGATTGTCAATCTGAGGCTCCAAAATAAATATCCTTCTCTCCTGATCACAAAAAGGATGCAATTAATCTGAATTATATACAACTACTCTAAATGTAGAATGATGCATGCTAGGTACTATTTATAACATAAAATGCAATTTTAAGCCTAGGAACATGCATGAATACGCATTTAAACCTAAAATGATGTGTTTACATCAGAGCCCCATCCATTCTGGCATCAACCTCCATTTGGGCCATGCTATTGGCCTTAGTAAGTGAGGTGATTTCTCTGCCCTATTTTTTGATAAATAGCATCTAGATAGGGGGAGCTAAAATATGATACGCTACATGTCAATCATCAAGGGGGAGAAATATTTCCTTCATTTAGATAAGGGGAAATCTTAATAGTTAAACATAGCTATATTTCAAATAGAAAGAGGGAGTCAGTGGATAAAATAAATATCTATCTTGTTTTTTGAAAAAGATGAAATTAGAAGAAGCATGTTTCAAAGGGGAGTATAGGAGAATTAAAATTTTTGAAACCTTTTTGATAATGTCAAAAAGGGGGAGAGCATTTCGAATTATTACATATAATTTTGTCATCGCCAAAAAAGGGGAGATTGTTGGTGCAAGAGCACCACGATCGTTAATTTTGATGATAACAAAACACTTGATATTTGATAGTTGCTTTTGAATACAAAATTTTAGATCAATTGCAAATGAATAAAAGTGTGAAGGACCTCAAAGCTTGCGTTCATGGTGGATTGGAGGAGCTTCGCTTGGAGTGAGAGCTTAAAGATAAGAAGAATAGGATAGATTTCTATTTGTCTTGTAGTTTGTACTTTTGTTTTTATTTTCTTTGCTTTTTATTTATGTCTAGATATATGTTAAAGAGTCTCAAAGTAGCATAACAGTAGTCTTAGGAACATTTACAACCCTAGGACAATTAGACATTTCATAGCAAACTTAGAAAACCAATATAGGTTTTACATAACCTGATTAGACGTCCAATCTGGAATTCAGACATTGGATCTTTGATTTGACATCCAAAACACTTAGGTTGGAGAACCACTCTCTGTCAGCAATTTTTAGTTGTCCAACTTTTAGTCCAGACGTCTTAGCAGACGCCTGATGACATTGCTAGACGTCCAATTAGTGGAACGTTGGCTTAGAAATAT
Source organism: Thalassia testudinum (assembly GCA_037157565.1). NCBI lineage: Eukaryota > Viridiplantae > Streptophyta > Magnoliopsida > Alismatales > Hydrocharitaceae > Thalassia > Thalassia testudinum. The sequence goes on from JAZHRO010000024.1 coordinate 152,272,314, forward strand.
AACCATTGAGATTGACCCTTAATCTTCTTTCAAACATCCATAGAAGACCTTAAACGTCTGATATATGGACATTAGCCTTCGATTAAGCCAAAATCACTTCTCATCAGATATATAGCCTCTTGTGCCTCGGGAAATCCACTCCTACAGTTGTTTAGGTTTCCAGAAGTCCAGACCTAGTGCCAGACATCCAAAATGTCGTCCAACTAACTTTCACTAGAACCCTGTTTAGATCTTACTCTGACTCAAGTCAGTAAGGAAACCCGTCTAGGATTAGACATCTGATTTACCTTCCAGATGTCATCAAAGTAGTTCCAGACGTCTGATATTTTTTCTAGCTGTCTAATAACACTATCAAAATCATTAATGACCTTGATTCTGGCTTAATCTACCTTGGGTTTGTTCCCAATGGCTGTAGAAGCCTTTTAAAGGCTTCAAAAACCTTCCTAGGCCATCTATACATAGAGGGGCAGCCCTCCTTTGTTAGACATACTGAACTCACATCAAGCATTACCACTTCCACTGACATTGTGTCCTAGAGAACAAGAAGAACATCTGCAAGTGTTGTTGCCCTCCAACATCCTCTAGCCACTTTAGAGAGCACCACATTCGCTGTGCACCTGTTCTCCCACTTACGATTACGAGAGTGTCATGCCATCGCGTAGATCATGCACTTGCGTCACTTGCTGATGAACTTCCATCAAAGGGAAGTCTTCCTTTCCAATAGTATCAAGATTTAAATACTTTGTGGCTTTACAGGATATTTGTTTATTGTCTTTGATTGGGTATTCGCCTTGCAAATTCCCGTCTCCCTCATGAGACAAAATACTCCTGGTGAGGAGGAGGGGTTTGAGGTACACTACCCTCATGTAAGTAGCATGGTTGTATTAAGGTTGAGTCACCCTTGTTTAAGTGAATCGTCAGTGGATTTGATCAACTCGGTTGATCAGGAAATCCTAAATTGAGAGGTTTAGGTGGTGGTTTTTACCCGGGTTTGGGTTTCCACCTAAAAATTCTTGCGTAATTGTGTGATTACAATTTTGTGAGATTGTTTTTTATATTTCTACATTTTTATCTATATATCACGCAAATCTCACCCCCTCTTGTAGGGAATTACACAAGTGACCGTCATAGGGGATTCTTCTCACTTGTCTCTATCTATTCACTTTTGTAGTGTAGTTTTCCCACTTTAATAGTTGTAGAAACATTTGATTAGAAATATATGATTGTTCCTATCTCTCTCTCTTTCTCTTGCTCTCCCTGCAATATTTTTGCAAGTAGATAAAGTTTTCATCGACTTGATCTGTTGCTTAATAAAGATGCAAAAAAATTATAAAAGATAAAAGTGATGAGAACAAATAAAAAGTGAAATGCAAATTTTAATAAAACCAAATGTTCACCTCCCCATGTTCGACCTGGAACTCACCTTTCGAGTTTTGGTTATAAATATTATCTAATTGATGGATTTTCTCACAAATCGAACTACGACGACAGGTTTCAAAACTCGAATCTTTTCACGACGAATCTCTGCCTAATCATTTTGGAGTCATTGCTGGGGAAGCAATGCTCTATTTTTCTTTTTCCATGTTTCCCACCTTAACTTTTTAGCTCACCTTGTTCCTTTCTTTCTATGATTATAGGTTCCCTTCTAGGGCATGCCAAAGCGGAATAGATCGGAGTAAAGTGCAATTAGAAGGTTCTGTAAATGTATCCCCACTGCCCCCACCCATTAGATTTTCATTATGCCACCTAATAACTTAAACTCAAATCAGCCTAGGTGTTTTTATAAACCCTAGGGTAGATCCGATTGTTTGATTGTCACTTCACCTTACCTCACTCACCTACATAAATTAAAAAAATAAAAGAAATACTCTTCTCTTGTGGGATTTAGCTGAAAGTTATACACATTAAACACCCACAATACTCGACCTAAGGTGCACCACTCTTCACTGATTCTACCACTTAATCGAAATATAACCTGTGGATCCGGTACACCATAATTCAACACAAACAAGTGAGTAGAAAATTTGAATAGGTTAAACAATTGTGTGCCTCAATCAAGTGTTGCAACAGGCCAATTGATTGAACTGTTTGAGCTGCACCACTCAATTTAAAAATGATACATCAAGTAACCTTCCATTTAGGGTTGATTTTTAGGGCTAAACTAGGCACTCCACATTATTTCTGATTTTTAAAGGAATATATCTACACCCATGTTTTCAAAACTTGGAGTGTTCTACTAAACCTTGATTGAACCAACCTAAGGATTAAATCCTGAAAGCTACTAAACAAGGTTAAATCCTAAAAGACACATCATAAAATAACCTTGTTTGAAAACCGTGGTTGTGCACACACACATTTTAATTAATCATTAAGGGCACAACCCATTTAAAGGGCCCATCACATTCCAAGATCACAATCATCTCAAGCCTTAATTAAAATTGAATGGACGTTGGTCCTAGGATTCATTGAGTCTGTTTTACGGTGTTCTCTTGAATGCATTTCGAATTAGTGACGCTTGCTTACTTCAATAGGTGCTAAGTTGGGGGGCCCAATTGTCAAACAACATAAGCAAGCAGGGATTTAGCATAATTAGTGGTGCTCAGGACATGCTCCCCTTGCCTCGCTGGCCCAACTTTACCACCTTCGAGATTAAGGACAATACCAAATTAGTTGTGTGGTCAAAGTTCATTTCTGAAGCATAGGTCTTTAAGTTACCCAATTTAGGTGTAGGATTGATTGATTGTATTGTAGGGCACCTTTCTCTATTCTATTTTCCCTCCTACTTCATCATGTATGCCTCCACATCCTACACACATTTCCAATCCTACCCTCCTACCGCTACTTATCCTCAAGATGTTTACTATCCCGGCTCGACTTATGATTACCCATCCACTAGCCGGGATAACTTTGATTAAGGATATGAATTCGGACCTCAGTGTCTAAGGACTAACCATGGACAACAAGACTATGATTATTATCCTTGTCACGCCTACAGTGATTGTAGATCTCCACCCTTTGATGATCAACCTAACCTGATCTACAATCAAGAAGGATATGATGATTGTAACTTATACCCTCCTTAGGATTATGCTAAACATAGGTCACCACCATTCTTTGAACAACCCAAAATGACCTATTATCAGGGAGGACCTCAATTTCTTGACTCCCCTAGTTTTAACCCAAACCCACCCAACCTTCTACCTAACCTTTCAGTTTAGGTGAACCATGTCCAAGATAGGGTGTTCGCTAACTTGAGAAACGCTACACAATCTTTAGAAGCTCAGCCAACACCACGCACTGAGGCATTGGAGCCAATGATCAAAATGATTGATGAGCTTAATAGTTTCGTTATTGGATTGGCTCCAAGATGTTAATGGTAGTTTCCCAGGTGAGTTTCTACTTGGGAAATTGCTGAGATTGAGGATGAAATTTGTGATTGCCTTAACCCAATCTAGGATGATTCTCAAGATGAACCCCCTTAGGAGAGCTAATGTCCGAACCGCTCAGGCGCTCGTCGAGGGGGATACATTTTCTGAGATCAGAGATGACCAAGCTGGCCTAAAGCAACAGGTTGAGGATGAATCGATTGCCTCGCCTGAGATCCCCGAGCAAGGAAATGAGGAGAAAAATGTCTCCATGGACCAGGAAATGGTAGATAACTTTGAGACATATATAAATGAGGATCATGAATTCATTGATTCTGAGGGTGAGGCATCTCTTAGTGAAGTCTCACTTGAGCTTACGGAAGATTATTTTAGTGTGACAAGCGAGATTGTGGAATCTAATGAACCATTTGATAGCCCAACTATTGAAGATTGTGATCTGGTTGGAGCCAACTTAGAGGACCTGAATGCTGATTTATTAGAAGATTCAATCAGTAGCCCCATTTCTCATCTGCACCGTGAAGAATATAGTGTTGATCTTGAAATTATCAAACCCAAGTCAATCTTTATTCAACCATGATTTTTTCACTTGGGTAGTTTAGATGGGGTATACAACAATTTGGAGATCCCAGAAACATTGATTTTAGAGGATAGTAATTTGGAAGTCAAAATTTGGGAAGCTACTTCTAAGGGAAATACGATTTCGGATTAAAGGGCTCCTACTGACCAGAAACCACCATCCTTCTATCAGGACCCTTATGATATCTTTAACGTGCAACAAAAGTTCAGAATAATTCACAGTCTTTTTGAGTTGAACTCTAAGTGGACACCTGAATTTAGTTAATCATATCTACCCATTGTCCACCACTTTAGTCTTGGGTTGCACACCACAAAACCATAGGCCTGACCTCGCAAACACAACAATCTTAGCTTCTAAATGATTTTCATCTAGAACCTTAGAACCACTCAACCTTGGGGCATGGGTCTACACCATAACTTGATCCACATCTGTGGACATCTCCTGCTAGTGGGTCTCAGGATCAATTTTTAATTTTGATTCTGACCTGCACTTGCGAATTCCTATTTTCTTCTTTGTTTGTATACTATGCATAACTAAAGGTAATAACTTTACCACATGTGGATATTCCATTTTCTTTGCGAAGTTGATCGGAGTTTCACAAAATTCAGGTGATACTCTATTTATTTTGCCATTTTCATGTCTTTATTTTTACAATGAGGAATTACATCATTTAGTCATGGGAGGGTGGATTCTTAACCCTGAGATTATTTTGTTAGCTTCGTAGAATTTCATTTATTTTCTTAAAAAAAATACAAAAAAGAAAAGAAGAAATAGAATTAGGAGAAGTGAACTTAGGCATATGGATGTTGTTAACTTGAGGAAACAATACTTTACGATATGAACACTTAGACTCTTTAAGTCTTCAAACTTAATCAGCACAGGTGCCCACTTAAATGTGGACTTAGTCTCGAGTCCTCACCAAGCAAATTTTACGTTAATTTGGTAAATAATTTAGGGTGATAAGTACACAACTTATCGATCAACCCTCTGATTTGAGGGAACTTTAAGTCTAAGCATCTACACACTATTTGCACTGACTCACTTTTCGACGATTTTTACAGAAATTAGGTAGCTAATGAACTTTCTAGGGTAGTATTCCTGGCAAGTTGTCGTGGGTAACAGTCCACCAGCCAGTTGTCGTGGGTAATAGTCCACCGGCTAGTTGTCCAGAGCCCAGCTACATGACCATACTTATTCTACTACTTTAAGTAAATCTTAGATCAGGGAAGCCACCAACTTAGACAAAGAAAAAATGATGCTCAAAAATAAAAATAAAAGAAAAATAAAAAAAGGAGAAAAATAAAAATAGAAAAATAAACTACACTTCACCACAGGAGTACGGCTGGCAAGTTGTTGTAGGTAACTGCCCATTGGCTGGTTGTCCAGAGCCCAACCCACAAAAATGCATAAATAATTCCATAAACACTTAGGGAAGAAGCAGGGAAGTAGAATAAACCAGGGAGATGTACACTGGGTTCGCCCTTGTGTTGGCCCCAAAAAAAATAAATTATAGGGATAAACCTTTAGGTAGAAATTCTTATTGTCACCTATGGTCATAGAAACCTGAAGTCCGTTTTAACGATCGCTTAGTGAGTCTATCACCCTTTTACAAGATGCTTAGAAGTTAAAGTCTTTTTTAAGTCGTGGGTCGATCGGGTAGCCATAAAAGTTAACCCAAAACTCTTAAACTCCAAAAGTTCAAAAAAATTGGAAAAGAAGAAAAAGCAAAAAAATGTATCTTCCCTTTTCAAATAAGGTGAGGACTTGGGCTGTTTGGATTTTGGCAGACGCTTGGGTACTGTTGAGTTTTCATAGTTTAGGACCTTAGTTGAAAATTTCTCTTATTAATAAGCAACATAGGCTTAAGTGATCGAGCCCTAATTCTATTTTTATACATAGCATATAGTTTAATTTTGCTAGGGACTAGCAAAAGATAAGCGTGGGGTTATGATGTAGACAATCTATTTAGGTTAAAATGCTTATTCATGCATGTTCCTAAGCTTAGATTTTCATTTCATATTATATACTTTCGGTTAATTGCATCCTTCTTACGGCCAAGGGAGGAGATTTATTTCGGGGCTTTAGATTGATGATCTAATTGTACGGATCTGATCAAGACGATGATTGGTGTCCAACGCCTTTGAGATCATCCTAATCGGAATAATGTATCACCTTATGCAGTATGAGAAAGATCAATGGCCAGGGGGACAGTGCGACATCCTTACGGACTTCAGATAAAAATTCGACCATACGGATGGATCCGAAGCAATAATCGCAGTCCGGCAACGTGAAAATCATCATAATCCGAGCACCGTGGCACCCTCTGTAACAAAAAAAAGATGGATGGCCCAGATGGCACCACGTGGTCCATTCCCACACACCCATAGCATTCATCATCCACTCAATCCATTCCCAGCTGTTGGATCTTGATCCAACAATTAAGAAGCCATCCACTCCTCTCTTTAGAGCTCCTCATCGCAACACAAAGAAGGGCATGGCCTGTTGGTGGAGGCGTGAACTCTCAAGGGAGGGGCATGGGTTAGAATCCATGCGGCTCCCCCCAATTTGGCACAAGGGCGCATGAGCCAACACACGTGTGTAGACCCACGAGCACCAGCTCGCACACGTGCACCACAGTGCTAGCACAGCGTGAGCAGTGCGCAACAGCACAACGCCAGCACACGTTCACGACACAATGCATGATAGGCGTGCAGACACAATAGCAACGGGCGTGAGTTGGCACGGATCTTCAGCAACAATTGCAGCTATCACTAATGCCCTATACACTAATTATCCTCTCCCCTTCCATTATAAAAGGACCCCTACACCTCCATTCTTCACCATCTCTTCCTTTCTTCTCCTCACCACCTCCAAGGCTCTATAGAGAGCTTGTCCCAAGCCTGGGATGCTCCTCTACAGTAGAAATCAAGTATTTTCCCGCCTCTCATCCCCAATCGTGGAGTATCCCATGGCCATCCTCTCACCTCCTTCCGGAAGAAGATCCTCATCGCAACGACATCCTGCCCCGTACTCCTTCCTATTCTGTCGTTCTCCCACATCTTGCTCCTCACCACCTTCTTTGAGATGCCATCAGAGCAATCCATCCTCCAAGAGACTATCAAGGGGGATTCTTCTCACAAATCTCTATCTTTTTGCTTTTGTAGTGTAGTTTTCCTGCTTTCATCGTTGTAGAAACATTTGATCAAAAATATATGATTGTTCCTCTCTCTCTCTTTCTCTCTCCCTCTTTCTTTGCATTATTTTTGCAAGTAGATAATGTTTTCATCAACCTGATCTCTTGGTTGATAAAAATACAAAATAATTATAAAAGATAAAAATGACAAAAACAAATAAAAAGCAAAACATGGATTTTCATGAAACCAAATGTTCACCTCCCCGTGTTCGTCCTGGGACTCACCTTTCGAGTTTCGGTTATAAATATTATCTGATTGATAGATTTTCTTGCGAATCAAACTACAGCGATGGGTTTCAAAACTCAATCTTTTTGTGACAAATCTCTGCCTCATCAACAAGGGAATTAAACTATGAAGAACAACTTATCTAAGAGAACTTAGGGCATTGGAGGTGGTATCCAATGGCTTAGGTGGCTTGAGGTGGTTGGAGGGAAGAGAGAGACGACCAATGGTGGGTAGGCCAACCACTTGAGAGGTGGTGGAGAGTTGCTCTAGCCTTGCACATGAGGTGGAGTGGTGGAGACAATGTAGCTCATGGAGATTGAGGTGCACATTGAATGGAGCTAAATGCTAGATGTCTAGATACCTAGCTTTGGTGCATGGCTCTCCAAGAGGGTCTTTTTATAGACTCTTGGGCAGCCAAGGGAGTAGCCCTCTGCAAAATTATAGAATTCCTTAGAAGAAGACTTTGGCGGTGGCTACAGAGGTAGGGAGTAGGTCTTCTTAGACCCACTTTCTAAGGAGGTAAGTTGTGGACACCTTGAAGACTATTTTTAGTCATCAAGGTGGCACCACCTTTCGAAGACTCTAGAGAACTCAAGTGGTGGCAGCTCTGTGTGTGTGTTTGGGTGTGTGTTTATAGGCCAGTGTTCTAAGATTGTCGTCTTGTATTATAGCCAAAATTGCACTCAAATAATTAAATTTTATTACTCGAAAAGGTTTCGAGGTCGAAAATAGGGAGCAATATGAAACTTAAAGCTCAAGATCACAATTTAAATCAAGAATAAATATTGCAATATAAGTAATGTCAGAATCAATATGCAAAAAAAATAGAGTAAAAAGGTGATTTAAATCACCAATTACTCTTCACAAATAACACTTAAATCAATGTCTCAAATATATGCAATCAAACTATCAAACATCTTAAGTAGACCTGTGCTACAGTGCTAAGATTTTTCTTCTTCTACTTTCTCTTCTCTTCTCTTTTCTTCTGCTTCTCTTTTGTGGCTTCTTCTTCTTCTTCTTTTCTTCTTCTCTATTTCTTCTGCTGCAGCTCCCCCTCTTCTTCTTCTTCCTCTTTCTTTCTTCCTTTGCTGCTTAAGCCTTCTCCTTCTTCTTCCCAACCTCTTCACACAGGGGGCTTCTTGAATTGGCTAAGTATCAACCAACTTCCTAGAGAGCAAGACCCTCCCCCTACCCTGCGCAATCTCACATTCTCTTTCTCTCTTTGGCTCCACCTTCCCAGGGCCTCTCAACGGGTAATCGGGTTATCGGGTACACGTGCACCTAGGACTAGGGATGCCTACAATGGGTAGCAGCTGAGGAGTGCTTAGGTTAGGCAGGTGTGTGCGAGGACCTCACCCTATGTGCATGCTGAGACGATAAGCCTAAGAGACTTTTTCAATTTATGCACCTTCAACTCCCTTGCCACATCCGATGTGGGACTAAACCGCGCCCTTTTTCTTCGTACAGCAGCAGCAAGGAGGATCCTTCCAATTGAGGTTTGGGACGCAGTCAAAGCGCCTAATTGACCACCTGCTCCTCTGCCTCGGTGGATTTCACTTCACCTGGGGCGTGTCCCTGGTGCTGCAGCTTCACGAACACTACTAGAGCTTGCTTGAAGGTGCTTCGTTAATGGTGGCTGGAGGTTGGAACCTGAACTTCACAATACGGGCTTGTAGCCCCAACTAAACCAATTCACAAGCTTCGCCAAACCACGGCGAATGCGCAGGGGTTGGTCTCGTGGTTCGTGGATGTGTGTGGTGGGCGGTAGAGATCATAGGAGGAATGCGATGGTGGGTGTGTTCGGCAGAGCAGTGGAGAGGCTAATATCCTCGAAGACCAAAGGGCTTTTGCTCTCTCGGACACGGCGAAGGTGTGGGGATGAATAACGGTCGGGTTCGTGGAGCATAGTGGCAGTGCGAGGTCGACGGAGATATGCTTGTGAGGTAGAAGATGATGTCGCGGAGGGTGTGTCAGTGGTTGAAACGAAGTTGCGGATGTCTGGAAACAAAAAGTGGAAGATGAGAAGTCATTTAGGAGAGGAGGTAGATGAAGCGGAGCGGAGTTGGAGCCGGTTGAGGTGTAGCGATGGGAGTGCTTCGCCGGAGGAGTGGCCGGATGCGGAAGAGACGACGATGAACGAGTGGTAGGGGGGTCATAATTGACTGCTGTTGAGATGAAAAATGAAGTAGAGGAGGTAAGGGGCTTATCTAGTAGTTGGTAGATGGAGGGGAGTCGAGGTGGCACCGATTGCAGTATAGTCGATGTCGGGGAAGAAACTACTCTGATGAGTGGTGGATGGCAAGGATGAAGGAGATAGGGGTGCCGATGGGTGCTGCTCGACGTGGAAGAAGGCAAGGAGGAGTCTGCCGTTGGTAATGCAGTCAGATGACGAGGTGAGGCGAGGAGGGTTACCAGAGCTTGAAGAGCAATTCGGTCTGAGGATGAGAGAGGAATTTGAGGGTTTCTCTGGTCGAATTCAAGCTTGAGGGATTTGGAATGACCACGAGGTGCTTTTATACACCTCAGGAGGATGGTTAGAGCTTGGGAAGCAAGCTTCCCAAGCTTTGAAAGATCATTGGAGTTTGGGAATTCCTTGATACCCAAATGTCTCATGCATTCGCATGAGAGATTTGGTAGGTTCTAGGGCTTAGGATCAAGTTCAAAAGGAGCGGAATTTCTTGACAAACTTCCTTTTCAAATTTGAAAGAGATTCGCCAAGAAATTTGGGAGTTCTTTCCTTTTTAAGTTCGCCAAAGCTAGTAGGAATAGGTTTAATGACAGCGGGGACCTTTTTATGATAACCACGACAAAGTTAGGGTCCTATTTGAAGGGATTTTGAAAGTAAAGGGTAGAAATGTAATTGGATAGGACCAATTTGTAAACTAGGTCAAGACAAACTCATCTTGGCTCCACATTTTGGTATAAACCTAATTTGGACCTAAGGAATCCAATGGTGAAGTTGGATTTTGGTTTTGACCACGTTTGACTGTTTAATTTATGCAAAACCCAAATTAGGGCAAATGCTTGTTTGTCTCCATTCTTGGTCAAAATGGGTTTTGATGGCCAAATTGAAGGTTCCAAACCCTAGAGAGTATTTTCTATGAATTTTAGATGGTTTAGGTGAATTTTATCCTGATCAGAACCTCAATTGATTAAGCAAGTTTGTTTTTAGGGTTTCAAAGGTCATTTAATTCTCAGAACATGTTCAAACCCTTTTCTGTCTGTCTTAACCCACTTATTATCTTTCAAGGCCATTTGACCTTCATTCAACCCCCGAGTAAACCTGTGGTTGTACTACATTCATGATAAGGTTGTAAAATTACAATTTTAACCCTAGTTTCTTATTTTTCCCAAAGAATGATTATGCATTGACTTGTGACTCTCTGGCGGTTATGTAAGAGCATTTTCTGACTTAATTGGGTCAAATAAGCTAGTCATGTCTCATGATGGTGTTCCCATCATACCCCCATTCCTAGCTTTTGCTAGTCCCTTAGCAAAATTTTAGGGTATTAACTTTGATTCTATACCATAAAACTTTTGATGCTTGAAACTTTGATGTGTGCTTCCTCTTGTAGATTAGGTTAGAATGTCAATAGTAGGCCTAGAGGTACTCAAGTACCAACCAATATCCGGACCTAACCAGGTTTAACCTTAGTCTGCCGCGAAGGTTTCTAAGGCCCACAGGAACTATCCTAAAGTTCGTTGAACTCCATGGTTAAAGTACTCGTGCTTGTAACATTTTTTAGCCCAGGTTCTGTTTGTAGTGCATTTTTGTCAGAGAGAGATAGAGGAATTTTTCCTTATTTTTGGAGAGTTTTCTCTCTCTTTTCTTTTTATTTCTAGCTTCGGATTAGCTTTACAATACAGTCTGTATCAGATTCCTAGTCACCACCATCAATCCTCGCAGGGTCCTTGGCAATCGATGCTTCGAGATAGCACTACCCATGGCAACCCCCAGAAGAATGGGTTTCAAGATTTCGAGACATTCCCGCCCATGGCTTTTTGTAGCTAAATTCAGACCGTGGCAATTGACATTTTGAGATAATGTCGCCCATCACATCTGAACAAGCACAAGGTGCTTACATGCCCCCGGTAGGATATGTAGATATCCTAGGAGACAAGCACCGAGGAGATGATATGTTATTGCACATCTTCGAGGGGAATTTCCAGCCTCTTCATGTCGGGAACTCGTGAAAATCAACTTGTGTTGATCAGCCACTCCTATTCTAGGTAACTTTTTTCAGAACAGGTTTAACACATTTGTGTGATTTTGATACTTAGGCACACAGAACAACAAAAGTGTGTGGGTTGGGGTGCTTAGGTTACCGAGTCCCGCAAACCAGAGGTTAGTTAACGAGGCTGAATAATCCCTAAGCCTTAGACCTAATACTTAACCTTCGCATTTTCCCCAACCTCTTGAGGAGTATCCAGATCTTAGTGGGTACTTGAGTTTTTAAGCCTAGGATTATATCCCAAGAGGCCAAAAATCAGCGTTCCTACTAATCTCTTCTTTGTTTTGTTAGCACTTTTTGCCTTTCATTTTCTTTTTTTTGATTTGGTCTAGAACTAAGTCAATTTCTTAATCTTTTATTAATGACTATGTCTTTTTCTTTTTTTTTCAAATTGTGCTCCTTTTTAACATTTTTATCTCCCTTTTTCTCCTCAAAATTTGATATGCCATGAAAATTTCCTCTCCTCTCATATTTTTGTTCTTTTACAAAAATTTTTTTATTTTTTTGGTATTTTTTGGAATATGTGATTTTTTTGATGAAACCTTCTCTTGTGAAGTGATTTTTCACGGTGTTTTGCACTTTAATACCCCCCCATGCCTATGATTTGCAATGTCCCCACTATAAATTAGGTGGGTTCGAGTTCAGTTTAAATCATTCATTAGAACAGGTGTTGGGTGGATGAATGGGTCAGGGTGACTATTGCAGACGATTTCAAGATCGAGTACTGGTACCAGAGGTGGAGTCGGCTGTTCTAATGGATGAACCCCAAAGTACAATATGAGTTCAGCATAAGATGTGTCAAGAAGGGTTTTGGGTTTTGCAAAATGACTGGTTGCCTCTCGTTAACCATTGAGTTTAATGCCATCAGTCGGGCGCAATGAGCTCAGGGACAATGGAGGGTAAAAGATATCTCAACCAAATTTGTATTGGTGAGTTCAATGAATGGTTTGAGTCTCTGACCGTTCACGACAAAAGGTTCTGAATTATGCGTGAGTTGACTGATTTCAACAGCTCCAATTTTGAAGATTTGTCAGACACGGTAGGGTCCAATCCATTTTGATCTGAGTTTTCCTGGGAACAATTTGAGTTTGGCATCAAAGAGTAGGACTTTCCGACTAGGGAAAAATATCTTTCTTCATATGTGCTTATTGTGAAAGGTGTTAACCCGCTCTTTGTAAATTCGCGAGTTCTCATGCGCATCATGGCGTAATTCATTGATTTTTCTCATTTGAAGCTTTCTGTGCGTTCCTGCCTTAGAAAGGTCAAGATTGCAGTTTCGTACTGCCCAATAGGATTTGTGCTACAATTCAACGGGGAGGTGACATGCCTTCCCGTACACCAATCTAAAGGGAGGCATGCCTAATTGGATTTTGTGGGCGGTCATATAAGCCCACAAAGCTTCCAGAAGTCGAGATGACCAATCTTTCCTATCAAATCGAACAGTGACCTGGAGGATTTTCTTGATCTCCAGATTTGATAACTCAACTAGACTATTAGTTTGGGGGTGATAGGGAGTCGATATCCTATGAGACTCCCCATACTTGGTCATCAGTGATCAGAACTGAGTATTCACAAAATGGGTCCCTCCATTGGAGATTATGGCATGTGAATCCCAAACAGAGAAAAGATGCACTGATGAAAGAATTTAGTAACCACCTTATGATCGTTGGTTCGGGTTAGAATGGCTTCGATCCATTTGGACAAGTAGTCAACAGCGAGAAGAATGTATTCAAAATCGTCTGTTACATGGAAAGGTCCTATAAAATCAATCCCCCAGATATCGAAGATTTTGCATATGAGAATCAGCTGTAAGGGCATCATATCACGGCAGCTCATGTTACCTAAGGTCTGGCAATGAGTGCATGCCTTACAGTGATTGTATGCCCCTTTGAAAATCGTCGGCCAATAGAAGCCGCACTAGAGGACTTTCGTTGTGATTTTATGACCAGAGAAGTGTCCACCGTAGGCCTAGTCATGGCAGAAGGACAAAATGTCTTGAATTTTCACTTCCGGAACACATCGTCGGATGATCTGATCAGCACCAATGTAGAAGAGATACGAGTCTTCCAAAAAGTAGTACTTTGCATCGGAAAGTAATTTGTCCTTCTTGGCTTTTGGCCAATTGGACGGTATCTGATGTGATGCCAAGTAGTTTACGACATCAGCAAACCATTGAAGTCCTGTACAGATAGTCGGGAGGTGCTCATCAGGGAAATGTTCAGTAATGGGTTCGGAAGGGTTGAAAATATCAGAAGGAAGGCAGGATAAGTGATCGGCTACCACATTCTATTTTCCTACATTGTCGCAAATCTCGAGATCAAATTCTTGCAACAACAAGATCCAGCTGATTAGTCGAGGTTTTGCATTCTTCTTAGCAAGGAGATGCCTCATAGTAGTGTGATCTGAGTAAATGATAACACGGGAACCCAAAAGATATGATCTGAATTTTTCCAGGGCAAATACTACGGCTAGTAGCTCTTTCTCAGTAACTGTATAGTTAAGTTGAGCCTCGTCAAGTGTCTTGTTAGTGTAGTAAATGACCACGGGTTTCCCATCTATTTTCTACCCAAGTACCACCCCTATAGTGTAATCAGATGCATCGCACAGGATCTCAAAGTGTTGAGACCAATCTGGGGACCGTAGGATAGGTGCTTGGGTAACTCGATCACATAGGATCTCAAATGCCTGAGTACACTCCTTAGTGATTTCAAAAGGGACATCCTTATATAGAAGATTAGTTAGGGGGCGCATGATTTTCGAGAAATCATGAATCAATCAAAGGTAAAAACCGACGTGCCCCAGGAAGGATCGAATGTCTTTGACCGAGTTCAGCATAGGGAGTTTGGAAATCAAATTCACCTTGGCTCGATCAACCTGGATGCCCTTTTTAGAGATAAGATGTCCCAAGACAATTCCCTCAGGTACCATGTAGTGGCTCTTTTCCCAGGAAAGAACCAAGTTCATGTCAATGCACAGCCTGAGGATCTGGGACAAGTGCAAGAGGCAATCGTCAAATGATTCACCAAATACCAAGAAGTCATCCATGAAGACTTCAAGGTATTCACCGACCATATTTGAGAATATGGCAAGAATGCACTGCTGAAAAGTAGTGGGTGCATTGCAGAGACTGAACGGCATTCTTCGGAATGTGTAAGTTCCAAAGGGGCAAGTGAAGGTGGTCTTTTCTTGGTCCTCGGGATAGATTACGACTTGGTTGTAACTTGAGTACCCCTCCAAAAAGTAAAAGAATTGATTTCCCACTAGTTTCTCGAGAATCTGATCAATGTATGGTAGTGGGAAATGATCCTTCTTCGTGGAGGAATTGAGTCTTCTGTAATCAATGTAAAATCTCCACGAGTTTGCTATGCGAGTTGGTATGGCTTCTCCGATTTCAGTCATGATGACGGTGAGCCCTACCTTGTTTGGCACAACTTGGATTGGACTCTCCCATCGACTATCAGAGATTGGGTAGATGATCCCTTCATCTACCCACTTGATAATCTCCTTTTTCATGACATCCTGTAGATTGGGATTCAAGTGTCTCTGCATTTCACAGGATGGTTGTGAGCCCTCTTCAGTGTAGATGTGGTGTGTGCAGTATGAGGGCTGATACCAGTGAGATCATCAAGAGTCCATCCAATGGCTCTTCAATGTTGCTAGAGAACAGAAATCAGGTGTGTTTCCTGATCAGGTGTGAGTCAGGAGTTGATAATCATAGGAAACATCTGATTGGAACCCAAAAAGACATACCTGATATGATCGAGAAGAGGCTTTAATTCCAAAATCGAGTTTTCAGCAGCAGCGGGTAGTTCAGGATGGGTGTCGAGAGCAAAGGAAGGAGCTATGGGTGTGTCTAAGTTGAGTTTGGGCTCCTCTAATTGTAGGTTTTGATCCTTTTGTGGTTGATCAGAAATAGTTGGGTTCTCGATGAAGTCGTCGACCACCACTTCAATATCGCAAATTTGTTCTATGACTCCACAATTAATTCCTTGTTGGGCCTTAAAGATGTCAATCCTTAGTGTCTTGCTCCCAAATTTTAATTCAATTTGGCCCTCCTCACAATTGATGTTGGCCCTAGCAGTGGCTAGAAAGGGTCTCCCGAGTATGATCGGTGTATTCTTCACATTCTCAGGAGCATCCATGTCTAAACCAATGAAATCCACTCGAAAATAAAATCATGCACCCTAACTATGACATCCTAGGGAATTCCTTTCGGTGACTTAATTGATTGGTCTGCTAGTTGTAATGTCATTTCAATTGGCTTAAGTTCAGATTCCTCGAAATAGTCTAATAGAGATGTGGGTATAAAATTTATGGAGTCTCCTAAGTCTAGTAAATCTCGGTCAAATCGTATATCACTGATTTCAAAGGCAATCAAGGGATTGCCTGGGTCTTTTGCCTTAGGCGGGAGTTTGCTCAAAATGACAAAGCTGGCTTGCTTTGACAGTATGATCAGATTCCCATCTTTGGTTTGCGGGTTACGCTTATGTGTACATACATCTTTCATAAATCATGCGTAAGCCAGTACGTGGCATATCGCATCCATCAAAGGGATGTTTATATGGACCTGCTCAAAGAGCTTAACCAGGTATTCCTTAGGTGCCACGGACTTGGTTATCCTTTTCCCTTCGTCAAGACCTTAGGAAATGGAACCTTAGGTGGTTCCTCTAGAATGGGTCCAGGTTCTTTATCTGGGATACAGGTGCCCTGGATGATTACCCTTGGGTTAGGGTTTGTATTACCAGGCTATGTTTGGCTTGGACAAGGTGGATCCTTTGTTGTTTTGCCAGTACAGGTAATAACAGAATTTAATCTTGCCTGGTTTTGGTTTGGAGTGGGTAGAAGAGGTGGTTGTTGCTTGTAACCTATATATGATTTCAAAGCCTCCATCCCGTCGGGTGATGGAGTAGAAGGGGCCAGATAAACAAAGTGAGCTTGGCTTGGATTTGGGTTCATAACATGGCTCTGGTTCGACACATAATTTGGATTAGGCAGAGGTTGTGAAGGAAGTGCACCAGATTGTTGAGGATTTGCCATCTGGGCAAGATGATTTCTAACCACTGTGATCTCGTCTCTGTGTTGTTTTTGCATAGCCGCATTCATCTTCTGAATGTCTACCAGTGTCTGAAGGATAAAAGTCATTTGATCTATCTGAGTCGGCCTAGATTGGTAAGTTGGGTTAGGCTGAGGCTAAGCAGGCTGATATGGACAAGGATCTTGTCGCTGGGGTGGATATTGTGGTCTCTGATTTTGATTATTGCTTGACCACGTGAGTTGGGGTGATTGTGCCATCCAGGGTTGTAGGTGTTTGAGAATGGATCATTCTAAAAGGCATTGAGATCGTCGTAGGTCTAAGGAACCTTGGGAAAATCAGAATATGAGGGTTCAAAGTTCCCCCAACTAAAGTAGGTGGATCCAAAGTTTCCTCCGTAGATAGAATCAGACGGGGGTGGATATGGATCCATCCCCTGAGAAGGTCGGTGATAGATGTTGTGCATGACCTCCTTTCCAGAGGGTGGTTGTGTGAATGGGTTTTGCGTAGAGGTGGCTCGCTGCAAATTTTTAGCTAGCTCATCCACCTTCTTCTCAATAATAGAGACTTTGTCCAAATGACTGGCCATCAGTTCCAAGTCGACGGAAGAGGACTGGCCCTGCATCTCATGTGCTCCCTTTGGATTTGTCAATGCATAGGCATTTGTCCGATCGAACATGCCCATGGATTCATTATTGATTGAGTTCTCATACATATTCTTGAGCATCACCCACACAGTGTCTTGGTGCTGACCCATGATGTTTCCTTCGCAGGTTGCATTGATGAATAATCTAATATCCTTACGGAGCCTCTGGAAAAAAGACTGGACTTGTTCCCATTTAGGAACTCCATGATGGGGGCACTTTCGCATGAGATCCAGAAAACGATCCCATGCTTCGTGAAGTGGTTCTCCTACTTGTTGTGTGAAATGTGTGATCTGGTGCCGTAGAGCATTTGTCTCACCAACAGGGAAGAACATTCTCAGAAACTTGGATTGAAGTTCTGCCCAGGTGTTGATTTGACGCGTTTGGGTTTGGTACCAGTGAACAGCTTTATCCATGAGAGAGAAGGAAAACATTTTTATGAGTAGAACATCTCAATTTTGAGCTTCTAACCAGAAGGTCTGGGCCAGATGCATGAGTTGTTTGATATGCTGGAAAGGATCTTCAGAATTACGCCCATGGAATTTGGGAATGGCATGAATCATGTTTGGCTTGAGTTCAGTGTCAGGACCTCCAACGAGGATTTGTACTCGAGGTTCGAATGCCACTGCAGAGGGATTGTAGTGATCTCGCATCATTGGATGCTGCAAAGGGTTCACGAAGGCTTGGAATAGATCATTGAGGTGCTGAGGTTGATTTTCAAGATTATTTTCTTCTGCAAGTTGTGCCATGATAATGGATGAAGGAGAATTAGGTTCAGATGAATCAGAAGAGATATCAATAGGATTGGGTTGTTGCACAAACAAGGAGGTCGAGGCTTGACCTCAATGTGAATGAGTGGCTAAAGGAGGCCTCAAGGATTGTCTAAGCGACCTCCTCCCGAACATGCACCGATGGAGTAGATGAGAGGTAGAATGTGATGGACCCAATCAAGACACCCAAAAGATTTGGATGAATATAGAGGTTAAAGGTGGATGATACCCCTTAGTCAGAAAGTTGTCCACTTGAGAATTACCTGGGCAGCAAGAGAGGGAGACTTCCGCAAAGACCCCTACATGGTAGAATGCCCCCACGGGTTACAGGATTTCCCGCACCCGACCTCTCTTGTCACTGATGTTCCAGGTAGACTAGAATGGGGACTTGACCTCTTAAGTCTACCAATTTTAATTAAGAGCAAGGGTGCTTTAGAATTTCACTTGAACTTTAAGATGTGCTGAGTGCAAAAGTGACTTAATTTGAAGATTGGTTAACCCAAACAAGGTTGGTCAACTTCACTTGTATTGTCCTTTTGAGAATCTTAGGTCCCTCTTTTAGTGTTCAAATGACTTTAAGAGCTTGATTTTAGGGTTTTTCTTGAATAGATCAGTTCAATCAAGATCTAGGCACACATTGTTTGGAAAGATGATTTCTTGATTAAGAAAGTATGTCTCTAAAATCCCTACACAGGAATCCGTAATTGGCTCTAATTTAATCCAATTTAATGTGTCCAAACGTGGTACCTAGGGCTCAAACATGAATGTGATAGCCCTTGATACCTTAAGCTTTAAGTGGGTGCACAAATCAGGATTTGATGTCCAAATAAAATATATCAAATCAGGCAACTTGATGAATTATCTACGGATAGAATGCAAGTAGCCCAAACTGATTTTTTTTCCTTTTTTCTTATTCAGAATGAGTTGATTAAGAGAGAGAGTAGTTAGAACTTACCTGCCCCTAACATGTTTACTGTGCGGCTGATATTCCTTAAATGTATCCCTCTTGAAACAACCACAGCAAAAGAGATATAGCAAGTTAGAATTTAAATTAGGAGTTGCAATCAAGAGTTCTAAATTACCCGTTGCTCCTCGACAACAGTGTCAAAATGTTTGAGCGATAGATCGAGGTTTTAAGATTGTCGTGTTGTAGTATAGCCAAAATAGCACTCAAACAAATAAATTCTATTACTCAGAAAGGTTATGAGGTTGAACATAGGGAGCAATATGGAATTTAAAGCTAAAGACCACATTTTAAATCAAGAATAAATATTATAATAAGAGTAATGTCAAAATCAATATGCATAAAGATTGGAGTAAAATGGTGATTTAAATCACCAATTACTCCTCACAAATAACACTTAAATCAATGTCTCAAATATATGCAATCAAAGTATCAGGCATCTTAAATATCCCTGTGCTACAGTGCTAAGATTTTCCTTCGTCTTCATCTTCTTCTTCTCTCTTCTCTTCTCTTTTCTTCTGCTTCTCTTTTGTGGCTTCTTCTTCTTCTTCTATGTTTCTTCTATTGCGGCTCCCTCTCTTCTTCTTCTTCTTCTTTCTTTCTTCCTCTACTGCTTAAGCCTTCTCCTTCTTCTTCCTATCCTCTTCACACAGGGGGGCTTGTTATGACCCGGTTCCCAAATCCCTACAGGACACGAGAGAGAACTGACTCGACTGATCCCAAGACCCAATCATCCAATGAGAAAGTAACCAAAAAGCAGTAAAATAAACCACATTCACCATGCTAGCAACTAACAGTAACAAAGTACCGCAGTAAAGAAGTAAACTACTACAGTACACACCACCACAACAGTAGGAAGTAAATGGGTATAGGAATATAATGTGTAGAATGAAAAAGTACAGAATATAAAAGTACAAGAAGTTACGCACTACTACAAATGAGTACAAAAGAACAACCACTACTGGGCTCTACTAGGCCCAGCACCCTCTGCAGTCGTATGCTCTAGCTGCTCAACACCTGGACCTGAAAAAGGTTATGAGTACAAAATGTTAGCAAACGCTGAGTAGTGGCAACCAACTACTGAAGAAGTAAAGGTGAACAAGTAGCTGTTGTTTTTCAATTTCTTTCTTCCTTTAACTAATTATTCTTTCTTTCACTAATTAATTTAATTATCAGGTCTATTTCTTGATCTTGAATGTTCCTTGTGGGAACAATCTTGATTGTAGTCTTTTGCAAAGAGTAGAGGTAGCATGTGGTGCTCTCCTGGTCGGGAGAGTCCCCCGTGGTGGTCCTACACCCAGTCAACCACCCCAAGGTCACTGACAGATGTAACAGTGACTACGGCACGTACGATAAACTCACATATAGCTACCCCACACTGGTACATGGGCAGTCATTTCCTTTAGCAGGTGCGCCCAAAGCATAGCACGGAACCAGTATAGGGCATGGCCCTCTCAGTAATAGGGGTCAAGCCCCAAAGAACCAAGTAGGGGTCTCGCCCCTCCACAGTCCGAGCACCCTCGCCTGACTACCCTGGTTTGCCTAGTGGGCCTAACAAGTCGGTGTAGGGCAGCTAGCTGAATCTCGGGCCCCGTGGGATGGCTGGCTCTCTCCCTACACTAGTAGCTCTCCTCGGTACAATGTACATGAGGGCCACAGAGTCGGTGCAAAGTGGCCAATCCTAACCCCGGGTCCCAACCCAAGGGCGGTTAGCTTTGCTCTGCACTAAACAAGGGGACAGTCGCTCTCCTTGGTACTCTGTACTCAAGGGCCAGCTCATTTCCCCACTCACATTCCAAGTTCCATTGCATTTATTTCCAGGAGCTCTACTCCTAATTCCCGATAGGGTTCATGCTCATGTTTCCCAGGCCAAGCCATACCAGGTTTCATCATTTCTATTTTCATTCTCAGGTTATACACATGCAATTTGTAACTCTATTCCATATTCAGTTTATTCACAGATAGCTCGTGTTACCAACATTCACCTTTCCAATTTTAATTTATATACATGCAGCTCTTAGTGTGTCATTTAACGTAAACAATAGGAATTCACATGCAACTGTTTGCTAATGCAAGTACTTTACATTTCACAGGTAGCTGTTGTTTATTTACTGGCAATTGTTATCATTCTATCTACTCATTCAAGACTGCAATTCATTCATTCAATACAGGCAATCCAGTATTTTTAGTCCTAAGATTCATGCCATATCCTAGGTTCTAATCATTCATCCCACATAGGCAATTAGGTTGAAATTAAATTAAGGGGAAGCTACTCTACCAGTAAACCCAGGAGTAATGGGGGCTTGAACGGCAGGCTCACATGCCTTAGCAATCCCCGAACCTGCAACGGAACAAGGTCCTATCACAGGGATCAATCACAAAAGAGTACTGAGAATAGTATAGAAAGTATTCCAACAAGTAAAGGGAAACATACAGGAAGCATCGATATCTCAATTGTGGAAATCGGACCTCGAACGGACCCTTAACAGGTCAAAAATAGTGATTTTGACTCAAATCAGACGTCTGGAACACCTTCCAGATGTCTTAAAAGAGTCCAGAGTTGTACCTCAGTTTCGTGCTACTCCTCAGATGTCCAGGAACTCTGCTGGACCGTCTGGACCCAATTCCAGATGTCCGACAACCTCTCCGGACGTCTGGAAATGCTTCCCGTCATCAGGTACCTTGCCTAGACGTCCGAAGTGTGTGGGAGGGTGTGTCCCACACCTTCCCGAAGCAACACCTGCATGAATCAACTAAAATCTTCTCAAAAAGGGTAGGGAAATGTGTCTCGGTGGAGCGACCTGCATGGCCGTATCCGCAAGAAGACGTACCTTCGTGAAGCCTCCTCCTCAGACATCTGGCACCACATCTAGACGTCCGCACCGTCATCTGGCGGTCACTCCAGATGTTTGATTCTGGGAAAATCCCAGAACCAGAACCTGCCTTTGCCTTCTCACGCCACGTGTGGCCGTGCCGCACCCGCTTGCCTGTTGCTCCGGCTACAGCAATGTCAGGGAGGACCTCCCCTACGCACTCCTCCGCCTTGTGCACGTGTCGGCTGGTCTTGAGCTCCCTGGTAAGCTCCCACGTGAGCTTGCAAGCCTTCTCTTCTCCCCTTCTCACGCTACTCCTCTCCTCTCACAACGTTCCTCCTCTCCACCGCTCTCGCTCTGCTGCACTCGTTGGAGGGTAGAGGAAGGAAGTGGCTGGAAGTGGGGGTGGTGTGAGAGAGAGGAAGGAAGATGTGGGGTTAGAATTTGCATCAAGCGAGAAGAGAGAGAAGGAGAAGAAAATGAGGGACGCGTACCGTCTGCGCACAGCACGCGTGCAGACGTGAGCTCGTAGATGAAAATTTCGATTTTCAAACGTCTGGGAATGAGTCCAGACGTCTTGCAAGGCATCTGACCCTCAGTCTTGATGTCTTACCAGACATTTGACCTAAACTACAGACATCTTAAAAAGGCTTAATACACGGGTCTTAACAGGGCTTCTTGAATTGGCTAACTGTCAACCAACTTCCCAATGTGCAATACCCTCCCCCTACCCTACGCAATCTCACCTTCTTCTCTCTTAGGCTCTGCCCTCCCAGAGCCTCTTAATGGGTAATCAGGTACACGCGCACTTAGGACTAGGGCTGCCTGTAGTAGGTAGCAACCAAGGAGTGCTTAGGTTAGGCGGGTTATCGGGCTCACCAGGTTGGTGGGGTTAAAGTCGTGGACGAGATGCGTGAGGGGTGTGTACAGGGACCTGACCCCCTCTACGTGCTGAGGTGATAAGCCTAAGAGACTCTTTCAATTTATGCGCCTTCCACTCCTTTGCCGCTTCCGAAGTGGGAATAAACCATGCCCCTTTTCTTCGCATAGCAGCAACAAGGAGGATCCTTCCACTTGAGGTCTAGGACGTAGTCAAAGTGCCCAATTGACCACTTGCTCCTCTGCCTGGGTGGATTCCGCTTGACCTAGGGAATGTCTCTGGTGCTGCAGCTTCATGAACACTACTGGAGCTTGCTCGAAGGTGCTTCGTTAATGGTGGCTAGAGGTTGGAACCTAAAATAAACAATACGGTCTTGTAGCCCCAACTAAACCAGCTCACAAGCTTCGCTAGACCATGGCGAATGCATAGGGGTTGGTCCTGTGGTTCATGGAAGTGTGTGGTGGGCTACAGAGGTCGTAGGAGGAATGCGACAGTGGGTGTGTTCAGCGGAGTAGTGGAGAGGCTAATAGCCTCAAAGACCAAAGGGTATTTGCTTTCTAGGACACGGCGGAGGTGTAGGGATGAACGGCTGCTGGGTTGGTGGAGCATAGTGGCCATGTGAGCTCGCTAGGGATACACCGGTGAGGTGGAAGACGAAGTCACGGAGGGCGTGTCGGTGGTTGAAACGAAGTTGCGGAAGTCTAGAAACGAAGAGTGGAAGATGAGGAGTCATTTTAGAGAGGAGGCAGATGAAGGGGAGCGGAGTTGGTGTTGGTTGAAGTTTAGCGATGGGAGTGCTTCGCTGGAGGAGTGACTGGACGTGGAAGGGACAATGGTGAACAGGCGGTAGCATGGTCGAAATTGAGTGTGGTTGAGATGAAAATTGAAGTAGAGGAGGTAAGGGGCTTATCTAGGTAGTTGGTAGATGGAGGGGAGTCGAGGTGGCGCCGATTGCGTTATGGTAGGCATCAAGGAAGAAACTGCTCCGATGAATGGTGGATGGCGAGGATGAAGGAGATAGGGGTGCCAGCGAGTGTTGCTCGACGCGGAAAAAGATAAGAAAGAGGAGTCTACCGTTGGTATTGCGGTCAGATGACGAGGTGTGGCAAGGAGGATCGCCAGAGCTTGAAGAGCATTTCAGACCGAGGAAGAGGGAGGAATTTAAGGGTTTCTCTGGTCGAATTCAAGCTTGAGGGAAAGGTATGACCAGGGGGTGCTTTTATGCACCTCAGGAGAACTGTTAGAGCTTGGGAAGCAAGCTTCCCAAGCTTGGAAAGCTCGTTGGAGTTTGGGAATTCCTTGATACCGAAATCTCTCATGTGTTCTAATGAGAGATTTGGTAGGTTCTAGGGCTTAAGATCGGGTTCAAAAGGAGGGGAATTTCTTAGTGAACTTCCCTTACAAATTTGAAAGGGATTCGTCAAGAAATCAGGGAGTTCTTCCCTTTTTAAGGTCGTTGGAGCAAGAAGGAATAGGTTTAATGGCGGTAGGGATCTTTTTGTGCGAACAATGACAAAGTTAGGGGCCTATTTGAAAGGTTTTTCAAAGTTAAGGGTAAAAATGTTATTAAACAGGACCAATTTGCAAACTAGGTCAAGACAAACTCATCTTGGGTCCAAATTTTATTGCAAACCTAATTTGGACCTAAGGAATCCAATAGTGAAGTTGGATTTTGGTTTTAACCACGTTTGACTAGGTAATTTATGCAAAACCCAAATTGGGGCAAATGTTTATCTATGTCTCTGTTCTGAGTCAAAAGGGGTTCTGATGGTCAAATTGAAGGTTCCAAATCCTAGAGAATATTTTTCTATGAATTTTAGAGGGTTTAGGTGAATTTTATCCTAATCAGAACCTCAGTTAATTAAGCAGGTCAGTTCTCAGGGTTTCAAAAGTCATTTAATTCTCATAACACGTGCAAACCATTTCATATCTGTCTTAACCAACTTGTTTTCTTTCAAGACCATTTGACCGTCATTCAACCTCTGAGAAAACCTGTGGTTGTACTGCATTCATGATAAGATGGTAAAATTATTATTTTAACCCTAATTTCTTATTTTTCCCTCAGAATGACTATGCAATAACTTGTGACTCTCTGGCGGTTATGTTGGAACATTTATTGACCTAATTGGGTCAAAATGAGCTAGTTATGCCTCATGATGGTGTTCCCATTAGCCTGTGAGTGGTCTAGGTTGAGTCCTATAGGTCTAGGTGCTCAGGTTTAGGGAAGCTCCTAGAATTAGGGGTTATAAACCCTAATACTAAAGTGAATGTGCAATTAAACTTATCACAAGTTTAATTGAGTGAATGTTTGTCTAATTAGTAGAGAAAATACCCAATTAGGTCAGGCTTGAGTCAATTGGACTCTCACTGAATCGAATTAAACTTGTGTTGGTTGAAATTTGAGCTCAATTGGACTCCGAGTCCAATTGACTAGGTGAGTGTGTTGGACTTAGATCCAAGTCAATTGGGTTTAGTGAGAATCTAATTAGGCTCTTAGAAGGGCCTTAAGGTGGTGTACTAGGCTTAGGGCATCCTAATTTTGGTTCCCTAGTATGTAGAGTTGGGTTTAGGGGCATAGGAAATCAATATCCAAGCTTAATTTCAAAAATGGATATTGGAGAAGGGTTCCAGACGTCTAACTTTATAATCAGACGGCTTATACTTCAAAATCAGAAGTCCAAAAGTCTGGTTTGGATGTGCAATTTTGGGTCAAGGAGGAGTTTGGTTCTGTCTTGGAATTTTGCAGAAATTAGATGTCTGACACTTTGTTTGGACGTCCAATTTTCCAGCAGAATTGGGTTCTGGGTCTGGAGTTTTCTAAGGGCTCTAGACATCTAGTAACCAACCTGGACATCCAGATATGTCTTGGAATGAAGGTTTTGAGGTATCCTAGGCTAGGGTGACCTAATCTAATTGTGGCTAGGGTTTAGGAGGGTCTCTAGGGTTATGCTAAGGCTAGGAAAGGTCCTATGTTCTTCATAATTTAACTCCTACATTAAAATTCTACTTAATAGAGTAGTATACCTCTCCCTACATTATTTCTTCCTCTTTATTCCAGGGCTTCCACTCCAACTCTACTGCAACTCTAGCTTCTTCCCTGCTTCAAATCCAGTTTCAGGCCATCTCCTAAGCTTCTTATTGCTTACAATCTAAATAATGCACTAATCAGTACATTATAGCATTATTTTATGCATATCTAGATAAAATAGGAAAGAAGCAATGTATGCTGTTTATGCGTGCATTATACTACAATTATGCTAAGTTCTAACTTAATTTAGGTCATTTAAGTCCTATGATTGTTGTGCAATCATACCTTCATCCCTAAATCTTGCTAGTCTCTAGCAAATGCAAAACTAAGTTATCTATAATTGGGTTCCTGAAGGACTGATTATTTTTTATCATGCATAAGACTAGCGATTCTTTTCCTTTCTGCTTTCATAATCTAGAAATGCAGATAATTGTGAAAGTGTAGCTATGTAGCCTTTGCAATGGATTGAAGTGAAAATCCAATCCACCTCAAAGGCCTATACTTGAACCCTAATAAAATTCTAGCAGGATGGGTAAACTTCTTTCCTCAGGGTATCCAAGATATTTTATAATTTCCACCCCGATTTTTAACTTAGGTAGAAAATGTTTGAGGTAAATAGGTGTGTATTTTGTGGCTCACTCTCATTTGGTGCTACATAGAGATTAGTACTACAGAATCTAGATTCCCAAATTATTAAGTGAATCAACCTAGAGAAAAGCGAGAAAAACAATGCTCTATTTGGTTCCTTTGTATTCACCCTCTTTTTCTCTTTTCTTTTCTTTTTTTTTTCTTTTCGAGCTCACAATCTCACCAAATTTACACATAGAATCCATATTTGGTGGTCTCACATGACATTAACACTTTAATAGAGTCCTAATAATCCTAACACTAAGTCAGAATTTCTTAGCCAGTATTCGGGTGGTCAGGAATACAAGAAAATGGGTTAAGGCCCTATTTGGTGCATCTCAAATATGGTAGGTGATATTGCCTCAACGTAATTAAAATAAACACTAAGATCATAAACTCGACATCTTTTTTTTCTACTTTTTTCTTTTTGTAAATTTTTTTCTTTCTGTATATATATATTTTTCTTCTCCCTTTTTTTTTATAGATATCATATCAACACAACGCAATACAGCACATGACATATGAGACTTTTATTCCGGAGGCATTATTAAGGATTGGTGGTGTTCAAGAGGATATCGGGTGGCTTATTTGGTGGAAGTGCCTACTCTCAACACCAGGAAAGAGACGGATAGGATAGCATATTTCTGACCTTGACATCAATACCCTCCTTTAGCTGAGGATTTCGTAAAGGATAGTTGTAACTATCCACATTAGTCCTAGTTTTTCATAACTTGATCTCTACATATTTGCCTTGTTTGGTGGCTGTCAGAGTTTAACACAAAATTTATATGCAGGAATCGAGAGGAAAACTATGCCTATCTCTGAGTATCATCACCTAATTATCGAGAATCCCAAATTCCTTGCATTAATCTTAGAGCACTAGTAACACTCTACTCTCATCTCACACTGTTTGGTGGATTTTTAGAAGAAGATTCACTTGACTCCCTAAACACTATCCATGGGTTCAAGAAAAGAAGCACTACTTCTTTTCAACAGACTAAAGCCGTTTATCAGTCTTCATAGTAAATTCATTGCAAAATCTATGTTTGAGTGTGAAATTTTGTCCTAGATTCCATATTACTGGAATAAACTAGACGATAAAAATCCTTAATGCATCCTCTTGATAAAAATCTTATTCATGAATGCAATATGTATATATGCTATATACAAATAACCACTTCTTGTTTGTACCTTAATATTGTTCCCTTATCGAGTTACTGTTCGCAAGCTGGATCAGTGTTTGAAGATTGTCGTATTGTAGTGTAGCCAAAATAGTGCTCAAACAAATAAATTTTATTACTCGAAAAGGTTCCGAGGTCGAACACAAGGAGCAATATGGAATTTAAAGCTCAAGATCACAATTTAAATCAAGTATAAAGTGTGTAATAAGAGTACTGTCAGGAATAATACGCAAAAAGAATGGAGTAAAATGGTGATTTAAATCACCAATTACTCCTCACAAATAACACTTAAATCAATGTAATTAAAGTATCAATAGAAGGTGATTTTGCTTTTCCTCTTGTTTTTCTTCTCTTCTATATTGTGAGGCTGCTTCTCTTCTTCTTCTTCCTCTTTCTTCCTTCCTCTCTGTTCAGCTTCCTCTTTCTTCTTCTTTCTTTGCTGTGACTCCTTCTCTTCTTCTTCTCTTCTTCTTTCTCTGCTACCTTCCCCTTCTTCTTCTTCTCTGTTCAGCCTCTTCACACAAGGGAGGGGCTTCTTGAATTGGCTAAGTGTTAGCTAATACTCTCTGCCACAAAACCCTCCCCTAACCCCACGCAATCTCTCCTTCCCTTTCTCTCTTCGGCTTCCCCCACCTAGGGTCTTTTTCAGGATATTGGGTTATCGGGCACAAGCGCACCCGGGACCAGGGCTGCGGGTGTGGGTCGTAGCTGAGGAGTGCTTAGGCTAGGCAAGTTATTGGGCACACATGTCTGCGGCGTCAGAGTCGTGGACGAGGCTCATGAGGGGTGCGTGTGGGGACCTCACCCCCTGTGAGTGCTAAGGTGATAAGTTGATGGCAGAAATTCAATATTTGCATCTGCCTTAGCTCTTCCATGAACAATGTGGGACTAAATGTCCCCCTTTCTTTGTTTGTGCCTGCAGCTATGAGGATCTTCCAATTGCCATCGTAACTCTCCTTGAAGTCCCCAATTGAGGACTTGGAGAGGGTCCTAGAGTGAAACCGTGTCTCCTGGAGCTAACACCTGGACCTCGCATATCTAGAACACCACGAACACGGTAAGAGAAGACAACGTGGTGGCGGAGCTCCAGCCTGGAACTTGAAATAGGGAATAGGGCCTTTCAACCATGTCAAAATACCTCAGAAGG
Organism: Thalassia testudinum; assembly: GCA_037157565.1. Classification (NCBI taxonomy): domain Eukaryota; kingdom Viridiplantae; phylum Streptophyta; class Magnoliopsida; order Alismatales; family Hydrocharitaceae; genus Thalassia; species Thalassia testudinum. The sequence goes on from JAZHRO010000024.1 coordinate 152,301,014, forward strand.
TTCGCCAAACGTTGGCGAATGTAATGGCAGTGGATTCGTAGAGGATGAAGGTGCGTGGTGGTCTGATGTACTCGAAGAAGGTGGTCAATGATGGGTTTGTTCGGGGGGTTGTTTCAGCGGAAGGAATGGGAAATAAAGATGGGGGTTTAGTGTAGATGGATGAGGCAGAGCTCGTGGGAGTGTTGGCAAGGCGTATGGAGTGGTGTAGCAATGGGTGCACTTTGCTGAAGGAGTGGCCGGAAGTGGAAGGGATGATGGTGAATGGGCGATAGCGTGGTCAAAATTAAGTGCGATTGAGATGAAAAATGAAGTAGAAGAGGTAAGGGGCTTATCTAGGTAGTTGGTAGATGGAGGAGAGTCGAGGTGGCGTCGATTACCATATGGTCGACGTCGGGGAAGAAACTGCTCCAATGAGTGGTGGACGGTGGGGATGAAGGAGATAGGGGTGTCGGCGGGTGTTGCTCGATGTGAAAGAAGGCAAGGAGGAAGAGTCTGCTACTGGTATTGTTGTCAAAAGACAACGTGAGGTAAGGAGGGTTGCCGAAGCTTGAAGCCCAATTCAGCTGGAGGAGGAGAGAGGAATTTGAGGGTTTCTCAGTCAAATTCAAGCTTGAGGGATTTGGTATGAACAGGGGGTGCTTTTATACACCTCAGGAGGATGGTTAGAGCTTAGGAAGCATGATTCCCAAGCTTGGAAATCCCGTCGGAGTTTGGGAATTCCTTGATACTCAAGTCTCTTATGTGTTCGCATGAGAGATTTGGTAGGCTCTAGGGCTTAGGATCAGGTTCAAAAGGAAGGGAATTTCTTGATGAACAACCCTTTCAAATTTGAAAGGGATTTGTCAAGAAATCAGGGAGTTCTTTCCTTTTTATGGTCGCTGGAGCAAGTAGGAATAGGTTTAATGGTGGTAGGGACCTTTTTGTGAGAATGATGATAAAGTTAGGGGCCTATTTGAAAAGATTTTGAAAGTTAAATGTAGAAATATAATTTGACATGACCAATTTGCAAACTAGTTCAAGACAAACTCATCTTGGGTCCAAATTTTGGTACAAACCTAACTTGGACCTAAGAAATCTAATAGTGCAGTTTGATTTTTGTTTTGACCACGTTTGATTGGGTAACATATGCAAAAACCCAAATTAGGGCAAATGTCAGTTTGTGTCTCTGTTTTGGTTCAAAATGGGTTCTGATGGTCAAATTGAAGGTTCCAAGCCCTAGAGAATAATTTTCTATGAGTTTTAAAGGGTTTAGGTGAATTTTATCCTGATCAGAACGTCAGTTAATTAGGTAGGTCTATTTCTAGCATTTCAAAAAGTCATTTAATTCTCAGAACACGTGCCAACCCTTTTCTGATTGTTCTAACCACTTTTTATCTTTTTAAGACCACTTGACCTTCATTCAACCCTTGAGAAAACCCTTGGTTGTACTACATTCATGATAAGCTGGTAAACTTGCAGTTTTAATCCTAGTTTCTTATTTTCCTTCAACATGATTATGCGGTGACTTGTGACTCTCTGGAGGTTATGTAGGAGCATTTGCTGACTTAATTGGGTCAAAATGAGCTAGTTATGGCTCCTGATGGTGTTCCCATCATACCCCCATGCCTAGCTTTTGCCAGTCCCTTAACAAAATTTTAAGGTATTAACTTTGATTCAAGACCATGAAACTTTTGATGCTTAAAACTTTGATGTGTGCTTCCTTTTGTAGATTAGGTTAGAATGTCGATAGTAGGCCTAGAGGTACACAAGTACCAACCAAGATCTGGAGCTGGCCAACACTAGCCTCTGATGGCCACGAAGGTTTCTAAGGCCCACAGGAACTATCCTCAGGTTCGTTGAACTCCGCAGTTAAAGCACCTATGCTTGTAACATGTTTTGGCTCGGGTTCAGTTTGCAGTGTGTTTCTGACTGAGAGAGATAAAGGAATTTTTCTTTATTTTTGGGGAGTTTTCTCACTCTTTTCTTTCTATTTCTAGCTTCGGATTAGCTTTACAACATGGTCTATATCAGATTCCTAGTCCCCACCATCAATCCTCGTGGAGTCTTTAGCAAACAATGCTTCGAGATAGCACCACCCATGGCAACTCCCAAAACCATGGATTTCGAGATTTTGAGATAATCCCGCCCATGGCGTTCTGTAGCTAAATCCAAACCCTGGCAATTAACATTTCGAGATAATGCTGCCAATGGCATCTAAACCAACAAAAGGTGCTTACATGCTCCTGGTAGGATATGTAGATATCCTAGGAGGCAAGCGCTGAGGATATGATATGTTATTGTGCATCTTTGAGGGAAATTTCTTGCCTCTCTGTGCTAGGAACTCAACCAAATCAACTTGTGTTGATTAGTCGCTCCTAATCTAGGCAACTTTTGTAGAATAGATTTAACGCATTTGCATGATTTTGATATTTAAGCACACTGAACCAGACTATGTGTGGGTTGGGGTACTTAGGCTACCGAGTCCTGCAAACCCAAGGTTAGTTAATGAGGTTGAATAATCCCTAAGCCTTAGACCCAATACTTAACCTTCTCATTTTCCCCAACCTCTTGAGTATCCAGATCTTAGAGGGTACTTGAATTTTTAAGCTTAGGATTACAGCCCAAGAGGCCTAAAATCAGTGTTCCAACTAATCTCTTCTTTGCTTTATTAGCACTTTTTGCCTTTCATTTTCATTCTTTTGATTTGGTCTAGAACTAAGTTAATTCCTTAATCTTTTACTAATGACTATCTCTTTTTCTTTTCTTTTAAAATTATGCTCCTTTTTGACATTTTTATCTCCTCCCTTTTTGACCTCAAAATCTGATATGACATCAAAATTTCCTCTCCTCTCATATTTTTGTTCTTTTTCAAAAAAAATTCTATTCTTTTCGGTATTTTTGGAATATGTGATTTTTTTGATGAAACCCTTTCTTGTGAGGTGATTTTTCGCAGCATTTTGCACTTTCATACCACCCCATAAAAATGATTTGCAATGTCTTCATTATAAATTAGGTGGGTTCAAGTTCAGCATAGATCAATCATTAGAACATCTGTGGGGTAGGTGAAAGGGATGGGGTGACTGTTACAAATGATTTCAGGCTTGGGTACGGGTCCCAAAGGTGGAGTCAGTTATTCTAATGGATGAACCCTAAAGTGTAATATGAGTTCAGCAAAGGATGCGTCAGGAAGGGTTTGTGGTTTTGCAAAATGACAGGTTGCCACCTGTTAAGCGCTAAATTTAACCCCATCAGCTGGGCATAATGAGCTCAGGGAGAATGGAGGGTAAAAGATACCTCAGCCAAATTTGTATCAGTGAGTTCAATGAACGATTTGAGTCTCTGACCGTTCACAACAAAAGGTTCTGTATCGTGGCTGAGTTGACTAATTTCGATAGCTCCATGTCCAAAGATTTGTCGAACAAGGTAGGGTCCAATCCATTTTGATCTGAGTTTTCCTAGGAGCAATTTGTTTCTGGCATCAAAGAGTCAGACTTTCAGACTAGGGAAAAGGATCTTTCTAGATATGTGCTTGTCAAGAAAGGCTTTAACTCGCTCTTTGTAAATTTGTGAGTTCTCATACGCGTCATGACGTAATTTATCGATCTCGCTCATTTGAAGCATTCTGTGGGTTCCTACCTTAGAAAAATCGAGATTGCAGTTTCGTACTACCCAATAGGCTTTGTGTTCAACTTCAACGGGGAGGTGACATGCGTTCCCGTACACCAATCTGAAGGGAGGCATGCTTAATTGGGTTTTCTGAGCAGTCCTATAAGCCCGCAAAGCTTTTGAAAGTTGGGACGACCAATCTTTCCTGTTAGGTCAAATAGTGACCTGGAGGATTTTCTTGATATCCCGATTTGATAACTCAGCTAGACCGTTCGTTTAGGGGTGATAGGGAGTCGAGATCCTATGTGACTCCTCGTACTTGGTCATAAGTGATCTGAACTGAGTATTCGTGAAATGGGTCCCTCCATCGAAGATTATGGCACGTGGAATCCTAAACCGAGAAAAGATGTTCTGATGAAAGAATTTCATAACCACATTATGATCGTTAGTTTGGGTTGGAATGGCTTCGATCCATTTGGACACGTAGTCAACAACAAGAAGAATGTATTCGAAGCCGTCCAAAACAGGGAAGGTTCCCATAAAATCAATCCCCCAGATATCGAAGATTTTGCATACGAGATTTGACTGTAAGGGCATCATATCACGGTGGCTCATGTTGTCTAAGGTCTACCAATGAGTGCATGCCTTACGGTGATTATATGAATCTTTGAAAATCATGGGCCAATAGAAGCCACACTGGAGGACTTTTGCTGCAGTTTTATGAGAGAAGTGTCCACCGCATGCCTAGTCTTGGTAGAAGGACAAAATGTCCTGAATTTCCACTTCCAGAACACATCGTCAGATGATCTGATCAGCACCAATGTGGAAGAGATATGGGTCTTCCCAAAAGTAGTACTTGGCATCAAAAAGTAATTTGTCCTTCTTGGCTTTTGGCCAATCGGACGGTATTTGATGTGATGCCAAGTAGTTTACTAGATCAGCAAACCATGGAAGTCTTGTACTGATAGTCAGGAGGTGCTCATCGGGAAAATATTCAGAAATGGGTTCGGAAGGGTTGATAGTATTAGAAGGAAGCCAGGATAAGTGATCAACTACCACATTTTGTTTTCCCACCATGTCACAACCTCCAGATCAAAATCTTGTAACAACAAGATCCAGCGTATTAGTCGAGGTTTCTCGTCCTTCTTTGGAAGGAGATGCCTCACAACAGTGTGATCTGAGTAAATGATAACACGGGAACCCAAAAGATACGATCTGATTTTTTCCAGGGCAAATACTTTGACTAGCAGCTCTTTCTCAGTAACTGTATAGTTACGCTGAGCCTCGTCAAGTGTCTTGCTAGCGTAGTAAATGACCACGGGTTTCTCGTCTCTTTTCTGCCCAAGTACCACCCCCATAGCATAATCAGATGCATCGCACATAATCTCAAAGGGTTGAGACCAATTAGGGTGCCACAAGATAGGTGCTTAGGTAACTTGATCACGTAGGATCTCAAATGCCTGAGTGCACTCCTTGGTGATTTCAAAAAGGGACAACCTTAGATAGAAGATTAGTCAGGGGGCGCGCGATTTTTGAGAAATCGGGAATGAATCAATAATAAAAATTGACGTGGCCCAGGAAGGATCGGATGTTTTTGACCGAGCTTGGCATAGGTAGTTTGGAAATCAAATTCACCTTGGCTCGATCAACCTGGATGCACTTTTCAAAGATAAGATGTCCCAGAACAATTCCTTCAGGTACCATGAAGTGGCTCTTTTCCCAGGAAAGAACCAATTTCACGTCGATGCAATGCCTGAGGATCTGGACCAAGTGCTGGAGGCTATCATCAAATGATTCCCTAAATATGGAAAAGTCATCCGTGAAGACTTCAAGGTATTGACCTACCATATCTGAGATTATGGCAAGCATGCACCACTAAAAAGTAGCAGGTGCATTGTAGAGACCGATCCGCATCCTTCGGAATGCATAACTTCCAAAGGGGCAGGTGAAGGTGGTCTTTTCTTGGTCCTCAAGATGGATAGCGACGGAGTTGTAACTGGAGTACTCATCCAAAAAGTAGAAGAATCGATTTCGCGCTAGTTTCTCGAGAATCTGATCAATGAACAGTAGTGGGAAATGATCCTTCTTCATGGAGGAATTGAGTCTTTTGTAATCAATGTAGACTCTCCACAAGTTTGCTATGCAGGTCGGTATGGATTCTTTGGTTTTAGTCGTGATGACGGTGAGCCCTACCTTTTTAGGCACAACTTGAATTGGGCTCATCCAGTGACTATCGAAGATCGGGTAGATGATCCCAGCATCTAACCACTTGATATTCTCCTTTTCCATGACATCCTACAGATCGGGATTCAGGCATATCTGCATTTCATGGGATGGTCGTGAGCCCTCTTCAGTGTTGATGTGACGTGTGCAATATGAGGGGCTGATAGCAATGAGATCATCGAGAGTCCATCCAATGGCTCTACGATGTTTCTCAAGAACAGAAATCAGGCGTGTTTCCTGTTTAGGTGTGAGTTGGGAGTTGATAATCATAGGAAACGTCTGATTGGAACCCAAAAAGACATACTTGAGATGATCGGGAAGAGGCTTTAATTCCAAAATCGGGTTTTCAGCAGCAGCAGGTAGTTCAGGATGGGTATCGTGAGAAAAGGAGCTATGGATGTGTCTAGGTTGAGTTCGAGCACCTCTAATTAGTGTTTTTTATCCTCTTGTGGTTGATCAGAAATAGTCTGGTTCTCTATGAAGTCGTCAACTACCACTTCAATATCGCAAATTTGTTCTATGACTCCGCAATTAATTCCTTGTTTAATGTCTATATTTAGTGTCTTGCTCCTAAATTTTAATTCAATTTAGCCCTCCTCAAAATTGATATTGGCCCTAGCAGTGGCCAGAAAGGGTTTCTCGAGTATGATCGGTGTATTCTTCACATTCTTAGGAGAATCCATGTCTAAAATGATGAAATCCATTGGAAAATAAAAATCATGCACCTTAATATGACGTCCTCGAGAATTCCTTTCTGTGACTTAATTGATTGGTCGGCTAGTTATAAAGTAATTTCAGTCGGCTTTAATACAGATTCCTCGAAATAGTCTAGTAGGGATGTGGGTATCAAATTTATGGAGGCTCCTAAGTCTAATAAAGGTCGGTCAAATAGTACATCAACAATTTCACAGGAGATCAAAGAGGTGCCTGGGTCATTTGCCTTAGGCGGCAGTTTGCTCAAAATGACAGAGCTGGCTTCCTCTAACAGTACGATCGGATTCCCATCTTTGGTTCATGGCTTACGCTTAGGTGTACATGCATCTTTCAGAAATCGTGTGTAAGCCGGTACGTGACATATCGCATCCATCAAGGGGATGTTTATATGGACCTGCTCAAAGAGCTTAACCAGGTCTTCCTCAGGTGCCACAGACTTGGTTATCTTTTTTCCCTTGGTTGAGGCCTCAAGAAATGGAACCTTAGATGGTTCCTCTAGAATGGGTCCAGGTTCTTGATCTGGGATAGAGGTCTCTTGGATGACTGTTTGCAGCGCTTGATCGTGTTTTTTAAGTTAGTTGTGTTGTAGTGAAGGTGACCAAGCGTTGACAACAAATAAGAATTTATTACTCGAAAATCAAAGTATCCGAGGTCAAACATAGGGAGAAAATGAAATTTATTCACTAATCTCAATAATGTAATTGAACACTTAGAATTACTCAAAACTTAATTCAGAATATAAATGCAAGAGTTTAAAAGTCAATTGTGGCAAAAATAGAGAAATTGGGCATCTGATTCTTTGATCAGACATCTTAAAAAGATCTCTCTTCTCTCCTATTTCCTGCCAGCTTCTTCTTCTTCCTTTCTTTCTTTGATTTTCCTCTTTCCTTAGCTCTTTTTCTTCTATTCTTTGGCTGTCTGCTTCTTCTTCCTTGTTTCTTCTTTGTCCCGTGCTTTTGCCTTTCTTCTTCCTTCTTCAGCCTTAGCTCTCTGACTTCCTCTTCTCTTTGGCTTTGCCTCTCCTTCTTCCTTGTTTTTCCTTCTTCTCTTCTGACTTCTCTTATTTGCGGCTATGTGTCAGCTTCACCTTTCCCTTGTTCCCTTCTTTTTCTTCCCTTGGTCTGCCGCTCCTCTACTACAGTGCGTCTCTCTTCTTCTTCTCCTTCTCTTGCTGCTCTTCTTCCTCCCTTAGCTTTCTTTCCCTACACAAACACCACACAGCAAAACCTATTCCCCTACCATCCCCACGCGTCTCTCCCTCTCTCTGTGTATCTCTCTTCGGTACGCTCTCCTAGAGCCAGGTAATGAGGTCGATCGCGTGCCCGAGTCCAGGCGCACCGACGTGGGTGTGGTGCGTGAGGAGTGCACGAATAAGTTAGTCGGGTCAGGTGCCAGGTCCGCGGGGGAGTGTCACAGACGAGGCGTGGCAATGGCGAGGGACCTCACCCCATGTGTGTCTCGAGGCCAATAATAGAAAACACATATCAATTTATCCCACACACCATGCTCATACGTTCACGAGGTGGGACTTATGCCCCACCAGCTTTTGAGCGCACCTGCAGGCGGATGTCTTCTTCCAATTACTGCAGCTGGAGGCCTTGCAGAGCTAATTTTCTGGATAGATGAATGCGCGTGAGCAACCCGTGCCTTCTGGACCTGGGACCCTGAAGTGCTTTAGCCTAGAGCAAGCTTGCGACCTCCTCACCATGTGCATCAATGGCGGTAGGTGGTGAGATCTGTCACACACAAATACGGCCTGGTGGCCACATTAAAATACATGGGAAGCTTTACCGTGTCAAGGCGAAGGTGGGACGGTAGGTGGTAGGGTACGGGGTGGACTAGGCGTGCGTACCTAGGTTACCCTGTGGCTGTGCTTATGGGTTAGGTTAGGGGGCGTTTAGGGAGGTGTAGGCGGTCGATGGATGGGTGGAAGATGTTTGGTGGTCGATGGCGGAGGTGAAGAGGTTGGTGGCGAGACGTGTGGAGTTGTGGAGTGATGGGTGCGTCTCGCCGGAGGTTGGCCGAAGATGGGGAAGATGGCGGTCGATAGTGGCAGTCGAGGGGTAATTTGTGAAATAGATTGAGGGGAATTGAATAGGGGATAAAGACAAATGATTCTAACCAGACTAAGTGGACGAGGAGGGAGAGATGGCGACTGGCAGTACCTGCTATCGCAGGAGAAGACGGTGTCCAGTGGAGGGAGACGGCGGCGACGACTGGACTAGAGATGCTCATGCAGGTGTTGCGCGATGCGGAGGAAGATGGTGAGGACAACTCTGCCACTGGTATGGTGGCAGAGCGATGAGAAACAGGAGGGAGGCTTGCAGGAGCTCGCTGGACTACTTGGCCAGAGGAGAAGAAGAAGAAATTTGGGTGGATCTCTGGTCAAGTAGAGCTAAAGAGGTGCGGCCAGGGTTGAGGATCATTTTATAGGCACTGGCAGGGGCTCTTATGCTTGGAAGACAAGCTTCCAAACACAAGAGCCCTCGCTAGAGTAGGAATTCTGTGGGATACACAAATCTCTCGTGCGTTCGCACGAGAGATTGGGTGTGAATCAGGGATTAGGACCACTCTCAGATGGAAGGGAATTCCTCAGAGAATCTCCCATCCAAATCTGGGAGGAGATCTCTGAGGAATCAGGGAGTACTCCCCCTCCATTCCTTTCCAGAGTAGGATTTCTCCCCATTATTGGCAGAGGGACCCATTTGTAAGAGTGGTGAGGAAGTTAGGGGAGTCTGTGCATTGGTTTTCAAAGGATAGGATCCAAAATGCAATTAGGTGTACTATTTTGCGAAGTAGGTCAAGATGACCTCCCCTTAGGTCCAAATTTTGGTACAAATCTAATTTGGACGTAAGGAATCCAATGGTGAAGTTGGATTTTAGGTTTGACCATGTTTGATTGGACATTTTGCACAAAGATCCCAATTAGGTCAATTAATGAGCTAGGACCTTAATCAAGGTCAAAATAGGCTTTTACGGCCAAATTGAATGCTCTAAACCCTAGGGGATACTTTTCCATGAATTTTAGAGGGTTTAGTTGATTTTTATCCTGACCAGAACCTTGTTGAATTAGGCAGGTCTGTTTTAAGGTTATAGAATATCATTTAATTCTTGGATTGCACATGAACCCATTTCTAACTGACCAACCAACTTTTTATCTTATTCAGATCATTTGGCCTATGTTTTGCCTTTGAGAAATCCTGTTTATGTACTGCAAAGGTAAAATTACAGTTTTAACCTTTATTTCATGTTTTCTTCTCATGACACTCACTCCTTGAATTAAGCCCTTCTCCATGTTATGTAGGAGCTCTTATTCTCTTTCTTGGGTCAAAATGAGCTAGTTAGGGCTCATGATGAGGCTCTCATCAATGACTATCCTTGGGTTAGGGTTTGTATTACTAGGCTAGCTTTGGCTTGGATAAGGTGGGTCCTATGTTGTTTTGCCAATGCGGATAGTAACAGAATTTAATCCAGACTAGTTTTGGTTTGGCATGGGTAGAAGAGGTGCTTGCTGCTGGTAACCCATATATGATGTCAAAGCCTCCATCATTTCGGGCGATGGAGTAGAAGGGGCCTGATAAACAAGGTGAGCATGGCCCGAATTTGGGTTCATAACATGCCTCTGGTTCGATACGTTATTCGGATTAGGTAGAGTTGTGAAGGAAGTACACCAGGTTGGCGAGGATTTGCCATTTGGGCAAGTTGATTGCGAACCTCTGTAATCTCATCTCTGTGTTGTTTTTGCATAGCTACATTCATCTTTTGAATGTCAGCCATAGTCTGAAGGATAAGAGTCATTTGATTTGTCTAAGTCGGCCAAGATTGATAAGTTGAGTTAGGCCGAGGCTGAGTCAACCGATATGGACAAGGAGTTTATGGTCGGCGTGGATATTGGGGTCTCTGATTTTGATTATTTCCTAACCAGGTGAGGTTGGGATGATTACACCATCCAAGGTTGTAGGTGTTTGAGAATGGATCATTCTGAATGGTGCTGAGGTCCTCGCAAGTCTGAGGAACCTCGGAAAAATCAGAATATGAGGCTTCAGAGTTCCCACAACTAGAGTAGGTGGATCCAAAGTTTCCTCCGTAGCTAGAATCAACTAGGGGTGGATATGGGTTCATCCCCTGAGAAGGTCGATGATAGATGTTGTGCACAGCCTCCCTGCCAAAGGGTGGTTGTGTGAATGGGTTTCGCATAGAGGTGGCTTGCTGCAAATGTCAAGTTAGCTTATCCACCTTCTTCTCAATAATAGAGACCTTGTCTAGATGACTGACCATCAGTTCCAAGTCAACGGAAGAGGATGGGCCCTACGTCTCATGTGCCCCCTTTGAATTTGTCAATGCATGGGTATTCATCTGGTCGAACATGCCCATGGATTTACTATTGATGGAGTTCTCGCACATATTCTTGAGAATCTCCCACATGATGTCTTCGTGTTGGCCCATGATGTTTCCTCTGCAAGTCGCATTGACGAATAATCTAATATCCTCACGGAGTCCCTAGTAAAAAGATTGGACTCATTCCCATTATGGAACTCCATGATGGGGGCACTTTCGCATGAGATCCAAAAAATGATCCCATGCTTCGTGAAGTGGTTCTCCTACTTATGTAAAATGTGTGATCTAGTGTCGTAAAGCATTTGTCCGACCAACAAGGAAGAACTTTCTCAGAAACTCGGATTGAAATTCCGCCCAGGTGTTGATTGGACGTGTTCGGGTTTGGTACTAGTGAGCAGCTTTATCTATGAGAGAGGAGAACAACTCAAGCATCTGGTGCCAGTGAGTAGCTTTATCAAACAACTCAGCAATCTTGTTCATGAGTAGAAACTCTAATGTTCCAGGTAGACTAGAATGGGGACTTGACCTCTTAAGTCAGCCAGTTTTAATTAAGAGCATGGGTGCATTAGAATTTCACTTGAACTTTAAGATGTGTTGAGTGCAAAAGTGACCTAATTTGAAGATTGGCTGACCCAAACAAGGTGGGTCAACTTCACCTGTATTGTCCTTTTGAGAATCTTAGGTCCCTCTTTTAGTGTTCAAATGACTTTAAGAGCCTGATTTTAGGATTTTGCTTGAATAGATCAGTTCAATCAAGATCTAGGCACACATTGTTTGGAAAGATGATTTCTTGATTAAGAAAGTGTGTCTCTAAAAACCCTAAACTGGAATCCTTAATTAGCTCTAATTTGGTCCAATTTAATATGTCCAAACATGGTACCTAGGGCTCAAACATGAATGTGATAGCCCTAGATACCTTAAGCTTTAAGTGGGTGCACAAATCAGGATTTGATGTCCAAATAAAACGTATCAAATTAGGAAATTTGATGAATTATCTATGGATAGAATGCAAGTAGCCTTAATTGATTTTTTTTCCTTTTTTCCTATTAAAAATGAGGGGCTTATGAGAGAGTAGTTAGAACTTACCTGCCCCTAGCGTCTTTACTGTGCGGCCGATCTTCCTTGAATATATCCCTCCTGAAACAACCACAACAAAAGAGATATAGCAAATTAGAGTCTGAATCAGGAATTGTCATCAAGAGTTCAAATTGCCCGTTGCTTCCCGGCAACGGCACCAAAATGTTCACGTGCAAAATCGATGTTTTAAGATTGTCGTGTTGCAGTATAGCCAAAATAGTGCTCAAACAAATAAATTTTATTACTCAAAAAGGTTTCGAGGTTGAACACAGGGAGCAACATGGAATTTAAAGCTCAAGATCACAATTCAAATCATGTATAAAGAGCGTAATAAGAGTACTGCCAGGAATAATATGCAAAAAGAATGGAGTAAAATGGCAATTTAAATCACCAATTACTCCTCACAAATAACACTTAAATCAATGCAATTAAAGTATCAATAGAAGTTGATTTTTCTTTTCGTCTTCTTCTCTTCTTTGTTGTGCGGCTGCTTCTCTTCTTCTTCTTTTCTTCTTCTTCCTCTTTCTTTCTTCCTCTATGTTCAGCTTCCTCTTTCTTCTTCTTTCTCTGCTGCGGCTCCCTCTTCTCTTCTTCTTTCTTCTTCTTTCTCTATTTCCTTCTCCATCTTCTTCTCTGTTCAGCTGCATCACACTGGGGAGGGGCTTCTTGAATTCGCTAAGTGTTAGCCAATACTCTTTGCAACAAAACCCTCCCCCTACCCCACGCAATCTCCCATTCCCTTTCTCTCCTCGACTCCACCCTCTTAGGGCCTTTTTCAGGATATCGGGTTATCAGGCACACGCGCACCCTGGACCAGGGCTGCGGGCATGGGTTGCAGCCGAAGAGTGCTTAGGTTAGGCGGGTTATCGGGCGCACCAGGTCTGCAGGGTCAGAGTTACGGACGAGTCGCGGACGAGGCACGTGTTGAGGTGATAAGCTGATGGCATAAATTCAATATATGCGTGCTGCTTAGCTCTTCCATGAATGATGTGGGACTAAATGTCCCTCTTTCTTCGCATGCGCCTGCAGTTGTGAGGATCTTCCAATTGGCATCGTAACTCTCCTTGAAGTCCCCAATTGAGGACCTAGAGAGGGTCCTAGAGTGAAACCATGTCTACTGGAGCTAAGACCTAGACCTTGCGTAGCTAGAATACCACGAACACGGTCGGAGAAGACAATGAGGTGGCGGAGCTCTGACTTGGAACCTGAAATAGAGAATGAGGCCTTTCAGCCATGTCAAAATACCTCAGAAGGTTCGTCGAACTTTGGCAAATGTAATGGCAGTGGTTTCCTGGAGGATGAAGGTGCATGGTGGTCGGACGGACACAAAGAAGGTGGTCGGTGATGGGTTTGTTCAGGGGGTCGTTTGAGTGGAGGGAATGGGAAATAAAGATGGGGGTTTGGTGCAGATGGATAAGGCGAACCTCGTGGGAGTGTCGGAGAGTTGTATGGAGCGGTGTAGCAATGGGAGCGCTTCGCAAAAAGAGTGGCCAGACGTGGAATGGACGATGGTGAACGAGCAGTAGCATGGTTAAAATTGAGTGCGGTTGAGATGAAAAAAGTAGAGGAGGCAAGGAGCTTACCTAGGTAGTTGTTAAACAGCAGGGAGTTGAGGCGATGCTGATTGCGGTATGGTCGGTGTCAGGGAGGAAACTGTTCTGATGAGTGGTGGACGGCAAGGATGGAGATAGGGGCACCGGTGGGTGCTACTCGATGTGGAAGAAGGCGAGAAAGAGTCAGCTGCTGGTATTGTGGTTAGATGATGAGGTGAGGCAAGGAGGGTCGCCGAAGCTTGAAGAGCAATTTGGTCGGAGGAGGAGAGAGGAATTTGAGGGTTTCTCTGGTCAAATTCAAGCACAAGGGATTTGGTATGAGAAGGGGGTGCTTTTATACACCTCAGGAGGACGATTAGAGCTTGGGAAGCAAGCTTCCCAAGCTTGGAAAGCACACCAGAGTTTGAGAATTCCTTGATACCTAAATCTCTCATGTGAAAGTTCTAGGGCTTAGGATCAGGTTCAAAAGGAAGGGAATTTCTTGACAAACTTTCCTTTCAAATTTGAAAGGGATTCGTCAAGAAATCAGGGAGTTCTTTCCTTTTTATGGTCGCTAGAGCAAGTAGGAATAGGTTTAATGGCAGTAGCAACCTTTTTGTGAAAATGATGACAAAGTTACGGGCTTATTTAAAAGGATTTTGAAAGTTAAGGGTAAAAATGTAATTAGACAGGACCAATTTGCAAACTAGGTCAAGACAAACTCATCTTAGATCCAAATTTTGGTACAAACATAATTTGGACCTAACGAATCCACTAGTGAAGTTGAATTTTGGCTTTTACTACGTTTGACTAGGAAATTTAGGAAAAAACCCAAATTAGGCCAAATGTCTGTCTCTGTCTCTCTTCTGGGTCAAAATGTTTTCTGATGGTCAAATTGAAGGTTCTAAATACTAATGAATATTTTTATATGAATTTTAGAGGGTTTAGGTGAATTTTATCTTTATCAGAACCTCAGTTAATTAGGTGAGTCTATTTTTAGGGTTTCAAAAAGTTATTTAATTCTCAGAACTCATGCAAACCCTTTTCTGATTGTTCTAACCCACTTTTTATCTTTTTAAGACCACTTGACCTTTATTCAACCCCTGAGAAAACCCGTGCTTGTACTATAATCATGATAAGCTCGTAAAATTACAGTTTTAACCCTAGTTTCGTATTTTTCCTTCAGAATGATTATGTTATGACTTGTGACTCTCTGGTAGTTATGTAGGATCATTTACTACTTAATTAGGTCAAAATGAGCTATTTATGGCTCATGATGATGTTCCCATCAGTTACATTCAGCTTAGTTCTTTATTCAGAACAATAAGGTGAGCGAATGAGTCAAAAGTGGCTGTTATGAATGATTTCTGGCTCCAATGCAAGCATTGGAGGTAGAGTCGATTGTTATTAAATAAGGACCCTGAAGTACATTAAACAAGCTACTCTAAGGTTTTCCTAAATGTTGCCATAAAAATTTTCAATTTTAATATATCTACCCCCTTGCATAAGTTCATGTATGTCCTCATGCATGAATATGAAAGAAATAAATTATGGCATGGAGTAAGTGGGTAAAGATCACTTGGAATTGCTCCTAAATTTTCAATCAGCATAGGTCAACCTGACGATATGAAATATGTAGAAAAATATGCTAAAAGAAAATGTGCTATGTATAAAAAAAAATTAAATGCTGAGTTTAATGCCTTCAACTAAATGAAAACTCAATTAGATAGATCAGTGATTGCATATGAGTAGGTCAAGATCAATAGGATGATGTGTTCGTGTGATCCCAGGATCAGTGGTCCATAGATGCGAACCAATTGATGATGCATCCTTATTCCCAAGAGTTTGTTTATTATAAAATGTGGAGTAGGGGAATGAAGTGGGAGATAATAAGAATAAGGACCATGATGCAAATTATACTGATAAATCATGTTCCAGAATTCAACGAGAAATTGCTCAAGAGGTGGATTGATAAAATGAATGTTAGCATCAGAGTTTGGATCATAGGGGTCTTCATAATGGTAATCGACATAAAAAATCATGATATCCCCAGATCTTGGGTCATGTGAGGGTACATGTGCCACCAGGGGTTCTGCATATAGGTCACTAAAATCCTCGTCAGAAATTATCTCATCCTCATTGGTATTGATCTCAGATTCATCGACAGCTATCTCAGTCATCGAATCGAGCCATCCATTAGATTGACTAGGATTGTAAGTCCTTAATTCATTCTTCTTAGTATTTCACCCTCATATGTAGTTGGTTCCTCATCAGATAGTATTTCCATTTCCCTAGGTAAATCATCCCAAGCCATTCCAGATATCTGGATATCAGCATTTGGAGTAGAGAGTTCCGTCGAAGAGTTTCCGTCATCACCCTGGTAGGGAGAAGGAAAAAGATGCAAATCAGATGATGTTGGATTCAAATTGGATTCAATTCCCATGGGAAGTGACTTAGATTGATTAGTAGCGTAAAAGCCATTTGGTGCACTCAATTCATCCAAGCATGTACAATCATCAAGAATGATTGATTCTTCCAAATGGAAAGCTCGTACCTCAGGGTTTCCATCAAAATCCATAACCTCAAGTGGATCTACTTTCTTCCTTTCAACCGGGTTGTCCAACCCATGAGGTATCTCCCAAGATTCAGGGTATTCAGATTGAGAGTCAGTTTTGGAGATACTAATCCTTTCCCGCTCACTTTCACGAATTAGGCTCTCAGGTGAGTCCATTTGGGATATTCCTAGCTCATGTCCCATATCCACACCAGATGTTTCTCCCTATGAATTCATTCCAAGTGTCTAGCCCAATGAATCCCTTGTAGCACTTTCTGGTGCAGTCGCTTCAGGTTCTTCAAGGTCCTTAAGGGTATTCTCCACTTGATACTGCAAAAGCAGTATTTCTTGAAGTGTCTGATTCTATCTAGTTAGCCTTATCAAGGATTCTAATTCCTAAAGGACCATCATTAGAAATTCTTGGGTTGGAATCCAGGCTCATCTATGTTCCAGATCAGTGGTAGTTTAGACTTCAAGAAGATAAATTGCGACCTTTTCCTTAGTCCTTTCTATAATTCGTTGCAATATGAAATGTGGTCTCATATGCAGGGGCAATTCATTAGGGCTTCTAGGAGGTGAGTTAGGTCTGCCAATGTTCCATGGGTGAGATGCAGAAGTATGAAATTCATACCCTGGGACATAAGATGGGGTCCTTTGTGAGGCCAAATGGTATTGGTCATAATGACCAGGGTCAGGATATGGGTTACCCATTTCAGTGACTCAAGAAGAGGGATCAAGAAAAGTGAAAAGTCATCTTCACCTCCTTGGGTTTGGTTCCCAAGGTTGTTTTGGTTTAGTGACTTAGCCTTCCAGATAAGCCATCGGGTCCAAATTTGTAGGATCCTGACTACTTTCGAGTCCAGAGTTAGCCATCTCAACTACGAGAGTAGAAGGGTGAGAAGATGGTCCGTGCATTACGAAGAATCACCTTCACCTCCTTGGGATTGGCTCCCAAGATCCAACCAGTTGAGGTCTAAGCGACCTCTTTCCGTGCATACACCAACCAACCCCTGGATTGGTGCAGCCAAGTCATACAAGGCTAAGGCCTTGTCAATCAATTGGACCTTAAAATCAGGTGACTAGATTTTTCATTAAGATTCTAATTAATGAAGAAAAATTCTTCAGACAACCGACTGCAAGTAATCCCAACCTCCCAAGCTAACCCATCCAATCTGGACGAGGGGACTAAGGGGAAGGTTCTTCTTTTGGCTTTCGCCTCCGGTTCCTTGGTACCCCTGAGCTGCGATCGTTTGATATTGCCTCGCAGATTTGGCAAAGGTTTGACTAAAGTGGCTGTGATGACCCAGTAGTATGATAATGAATTCAAGTTAATAAATGTGTTTTAGGCAATTTTTCCTTAACCTTTTTCTTGAAATGGGGATTTTGGTGAGTGGTCCATATGGTCACCAAACTCACCTGCTAGCCACTAGACTTGATTATGTCTAGGTTAGCCACAATGTGGTCTCCAAATTTTGACCCTGAAAGTTAAGGCTAAGGTTCATGCAAGTTCTACATATGCTGTAGAGCAATATTCAGATTTAAACTATTCTTTGTATCGTAATTTGAATCCCATATATTTGAAATTTGACAGGTGGATTCCTTTTTCAATTATCCTTTCACAGACTATTATTTTGAAATCTTTACTATTTTAATTGAATAAATATGAATTTTTAATTATCAAGCAGTCAAATTTGGTATTTTGACCCCTTGTCAATTTTCAATTTGAAACAGTATCAAATAAACTCTAACAATTCGAGAAAAATATGGAAAAGAAAGATAGTTTGATAGACTTTCAAACCCTACCATTTTTTAGCAAATATTATTTGCGTGCTATTTGGAATCGCTTTTTCAAATTCAAAAATTTTAAAATCTAAGTCAGTTTAACTCCTTTGTAATTCGCAAATTTGTAAAAATTTCACTATTCAAATTTTTTCAAGTGAACAATGCCGTTTGAAAGCTGGTTTGAAGAAAAAGCATATGCCTAAATTTTAGAATTTTTGGCTAAATAAATATTCAACAATAGAAATTTTAAATCAGAAATACAGCCTGGTTGAATTTTGCAGGATTGTGAAAAGGCTTATGAAGGGTTTGAAATTCAAAATTGAGCCTTTTCCACCAAAGTAAAATTTTTTCTCCTTTTTTTTTCAATTTTTTTTTTCGAAACATCTTTTCAAACCTTTCAATTTTCTTTTTTTTTTTGGAGGGAAAATTTTTCAAATTTTTTTCGTCTTTTTTTTTCAAACAGAAACTCTAACCAAAGATGCAAAGGAACCCTAATCTAAATCCTAAAATTTTTTTCACTCACGAAAATATGCAGATTTCTTTTTCAAAAATCAAATTCTACCTAGAATTCAAATCTGCCTAGGGTTCAGAAAGGGTAACCCAAGCTAAGATAGGGATGTGCAACTGATCTTTTGTTCACCTACTCCTGGTGTGTGCACCGATTCCATTCTTCATGTCCAACACATCAAAAAGCAAGCAGAAGGAAATTTGTCAATGTTAAGCTCACAAAAATCTTAAATCAAAATCGCGTTGCCTCACCAGCAATGTGCCATTTGTGGAAATCGTAAATCGCATATTTGATTAAAATAGCATCGTAGTATAGTTGCGAAATATAACTCAACAAAAGTTATGTAATGAGATGGTGAGTCCTGATCGATCTTAGGGAGGTGTTCAGATAGCGAAATTGATTTTGATTTCCTTACTTGCTTAAAACTGTACCCTGGACGCAAAGGTGCGAGTTAAAGATGCACCAGTCACTTTATTTACATGGAAAACATGTGCATGAATTAGATATATCACGGATGTGAAAATGTGAGTTGGTGTGTGCATGATCCTGATAGTGCGATGACGACTAGCAGAAAACATATCAAGCGCTGATTTGTTTATATCTTCAAGGACAGACATTTGTTGCAATATAATTTATGTGGCGAGAGGGTAATGGGTTGGTCTCTAAACTGGACATGTTCTTTGGAAATGTGGAGCTGTTAGAACGCTATCAGCTATCCTCAGTTGTGGGGCTGGTTCATCCCTTCTCTGATCACACCCCTCCTCTATGGGACAGTGGGGAGGAATCCCCGGTGGGACTTATTTTAAGTTCAGGAAGTCTTGGCTGAAGGAGGGAGGTTTTAGGGAGATGGTTGGTTGCTAGTGGGAGTAGAAAAGGGTTGAAGGATCAGCCACTTATCGACTAGCAATGAAGTTGAAGGACCTGAAACAGATACTAAAGGAGTATAGACAAACAATAGAGGTTTTGAGAGATCAGAGGAGGTCTGAAGATTTGTCTGTAGTGCGGCTGTCGGATGAGAAGGAAAATAGAGAAAGATTGACTTTGGATGAGGAATCACAGAGGAGGCACTGGCAGGGAATCATCCTTGAGGAGGACAGATCTAGGGAAATGGATTGGAGGGAAAAATCTAGGCAGCTCTAGCTGAAAGAGGGCGATGTGAACATGAAGTTCTTTCATATGGCAGCAAGTGCTAGAAGGAGAGTGAACTTTATCTCCTCTTTGAAACATGGAGACTTGGTATTTACTTCACCTGATGATATTAGAAGAGAGACTACTAGATATTTCAAGGAAGCTTCAAGAACAAAAGGGAGAGGGGGCTGGAAATTGGCAGCATCTGAATTTCCTCAGCTGGAGAGTTCTAAGGCGACTAAGCTGGCTGAAGATTTTTCAGAATAGGAGGTGGTGGACGCAATGGCTAGTCTAAATGCAAAAGGCTCTCCAGGCCCTGATGGGTTTCAGATGCTGTTTTACAGGGAATTTTGGCCAGTGTTAAGAAGGGATGTGATGGTGGTTATTGGAGAATTTCAAATGGGAAATTCAGGCGTGGAGAGGTTCAATAAATCCTACCTGTTCCTGCTAGCTAAATGCATTGGTCCAGAAACACTCTCCGAGTTTCGACCTATTGCATTGTCGAACTCAATCTACCTGATTATTAGCAAGGTGCTGGCAAACAGGCTGAGAGGGGTGCTGCATGACCTGATCAGTCTAGTGCAAGCGGCCTTTCTCCCTAACAGATCCCTACAGGAATCCTTCATTGTGGCACAAGAGATGATATCTGGATGGAAGAGGAGAAAGACCAGAGCTTTCATGTGGAAGGTTGACTTTAGTAGAGCCTATGACTCAATAGAATGGCACTATCGATGGGAGATTTTTAAGAGGTGGGGCTTTCCCCCTTTGTGGATTCAGTGGATGAAGAGGTACATTGTCACATCTTTCTCTCCTTTAGTCAACGGGAAGCCGTGTGGTGTTTGGATTCAGCCACAATGTGGGGTACGGCAGGGATGCCCGCTAGCCCCACTTATTTTTAATCTGGCAGTGGACACAATTGCGATATTCAGTTTTAGGCTGGCAGATGTGGGTGCAGTCGAGGGCTATTTGCTTGCGAATTCTCAAACTTTGTCACCCATTCTACAATACGCGGATGACACCGTGTTTTTTATTGAGGGTCGGTGTTGTGAGGCGGAATTTCTTTTTGCCATGATCAGTATCTTTGGAGAGATCTCATGTCTACGATTGAATGGGGCAAAATCTACTCTGATCTCCTTTGGCATGTCTACTGGTGAGACTGATGAGATCTCAGCCATCTTGCATACCCCCTTAGCCGCCTTTTCGGTGAGGTATTTGGGTAAGCCTCTGTCCGACAAGAAGCTGAAGAAGTGCGATTGGGCATCCCTCTTTGAGAAAGCAAATGCCAGGTTGGAGTCTTGGAGCAGCAGATTCCTGTCAAAGGGTGAGCGGCTGATTCTGCTGAACTCTATCATCAGTACAATTCTAGTGTTCTTCTTCTCGATTTTCAGATCTCCGAAATTTGTCCAGAAGAGGCTGGATATGCTACGAAAATAATTTTTCTAGAAAGGGGTGAAGATGGAAGGCTGATTAATGCATCCAGTAAGGTGGCAGCAAGTTTGTAGGCCTAGATAGAAGGGAGGATTGGGCATCAGATCGCTGAAAGAATTCAATGACGCTTTGCTTCTCAAGTGGGCAATCAAATTATCTGAGGAAGATGGCAAGCTGTGGTCCCAGCTGATTAAAGAATCCTACGATCCTACGCAGGTGCAGATGTGGAGCAGAACCTCGTGCAGACCTTCATCTTTTTGGCAATCAGTGAGGAGGGTAGTTCATCATTACTAGTCAGATTTTGCGCTGTTGCTCAGGGATGGCAGAAACTTTGCTTTCTGGGAAGATGTCTGGTCTGATCTGGGATAGATTAGTGAGAAATATCCGAGGAGCTTCGCTGCTGCAACAAATAACAGGGTCTTGGTTAGCGAGTGTTGGGATGAGGTGGCTGGCAGATGGACACTGAATGCAGTTGCTAAGCGAGATGGCGGGAGAAGTCAAACAGAACAGGCGTGGCTGCTTGCTGACCTGGCTACATTCTAGCCGACAGAAGGCGAGGATGGCTACTGGTGGATACACGGTCAGTTCACATCGGCCAAAGCGTACAAGTGGCTGATGGATAGCGCGTCTGATGATCCGACACCTGTAGATTTTGATTGCAGCAAAATTTGGAAGCTGAGAACTCTGCTCAAGATCAAAATCTTTCTGCGGCTGTGCAAGCGAGATGGACTTGTAACCAGAGACTTAAGAAGTAGGAGGCTGGGTGCTTCGATACAAAGTTGCCCTTACTGTGGGTTTGACACTGACAGCAGGATACAGCTTTTCACCTCATGCCTGGTTACAGATCATATTTGAAGGGAGGTATGCAGGAAACCATTACCTACTTGGGACAATCTATGGAGGAAATTGTTGTTGATAGGGAGTCTACAAACAAAGATGGCGGCCGTCATGTGGTGTGCCTGTCGTGCTCATAATGAGTGCCTCTTTAAAGGTGGGTATTGTAATGTGGAAGCTATTATGAGGGATTGTTGGGTACATGTGAAAGAGTGGGATGAGTGTCTGTAATGGTCTCCTTTTTGTGATAAATAAGAGTTTTCTGGTCTGCTATCGTCCCCGATAGCATTCCTCATCCTTTAAAAAAAAAATATGAGATTAAATCAGGCAACGAATGATCACAAGAGAGATAATGCAATTGCGATTTCATTTCACCAAGAATTGTCATCATTACAACTAGAAACATGCTTGCACATGAAAGCTTAACGCATAATTTCTATCTTCCAGAAATTGGATGCATGCATGGATCTAGTGAAAGATTATGCATGCATCATTCAGATAAAGGATGATTACACTACTAAGAAGGAAACTAATGTGGAAATTAAACAATGAAGAATAACTTATCTAAGAGAACTTAGGCCATTAGTGGTGGTCTCCAATAGCTTGTGCGGCTTGAGGTGGTAAGAAGGAAGAGAGGGACGACCAATGGTGGGTAGGCCAACCTCTTGAGAGGTGGTGGAGAGTTGCTCTAGCCTTGAACGTGAGGTGGAGTGGTGGAGATGATGTAGCTCATGGAGATAGAGGTGCATATCGAATGGAGCTAAATCTAGATGGCTAGATAGCTACCTTCGATGCATGGTCATCCAAGAGAGTCCTTTTATGGACTCTTGGGTGGCCAAGGGAGTATCCTTCTAGAGAATTATAGAATTCTCTAGAAGTAGGCTTCGGTGGCGGCTAGAGAGGTAAGGAGTGGGTCTTCTTAGATCCACTTTCTAAGGTAAGTTGTGGACTCCTTAAAGACTATTTTTAGTCATCAAGGTGGCGACACCTTTGGAAGACTCTAGAAAGCTCCAGAGATGGCGGCTATGTGTGTGTGTGTCAGTGTGTGTGTGCATGAGTAGGTGGGTGTGTGAGTGGTCTAGGTCAAGTCCTATAGGTCTAGGTGATTAGGTTTAGGTAGGCTCCTAGAATTAGGGTTATAAACCCTAATACTAATGTGAATGTGCAATTAAACTTATCACAAGTTTAATTGAGTGAATGTATGTCTAATTAGGAGAGAAAATGCCGAATTAACTTAGGCATGAGTCAATTGGACTCTCATTGAGTCCAATTAGACTTGTATTGTTTGAGATTTGAGCTTAATTAGACTCTATGAGTCTAATTGACTAGGTGAGTGTGATTGTCTTAGATCCAAGTCAATTGGGCATAGTGAGAATCTATTTTGTCCGTTAGGAGGGTCTTGGGGTGGTGTACTAGGCTTAGATCACCTTAATTTTGGTTGCCTAGGGTGTAGAATTGGGTTTAGGTGCTTAGGAAATCAAGATCCAAGCTTGATTTCAAAAACAGTGATTGGAGAAGTGTTCCAGATGTCTAATTTTCAAATCGAATGACTTATACTATAAAATTAGAAGTCCAGAACTCTGGTTTGGAAGTCCAATGTTGGGTTATGGAGGAGTTTATGTTCTGTCTTGGAATTAGGCAGAAATTAGACCTTTGACACTTTATCTGGACATCCAATTTTCTAGCAGAATTGGGTTTTGGGTTTGTAGTCTTCTCTAAGGGCTCTGGACATCCATCAACCTACCTAGATGTCTAGATATGGGCTGGAATGATGATTTTGAGGTTTCTTAGGTTGAGGTGACCTAATCTATGGGTGGTTATGGTTTAAGAGAGTCCCTAGGGCTATCCTATGAAAGGTCCTATGTTCTTCATAATTTAACTCCTACATTAAATTCTACTTAGTAGAGTAGTATACCTCTCCATACATTATTTCTTCCTCTTTATTCCATGGCTTCTGCAGCTCTAGCTTCTTCCTTGCTTTAGATCCAGCTTCGGGACATCTCCTGAGCTTCTTATTGCCTACAATAGAAATAATGCTCTAATTAGTACATTATGGCATTATTTTATGCATATCTAGATAAAACAGGAAAGATGCAATGTATGCTATTGATTGCACAGTAATCATGCAACCTAAATCACTCGAATTAGGCTAGAACCTAGCATAACTTAGGATTAATGCATTCATTGGCATCGTAATTTGCACAATAGCTAGTTTATTAGTCATATAGAAAATGTCATCATTTTATGACCTAAAAGGGAGATGATTTTAATCGCAGATGATTCGAAGCCACGAATGACAGATCAAATCGGACAGATCTGATCAGAACGACGATGGGAGTCCAATGCTTTTGAAATCGTCTTGATCAGACAACCTGGCATCTTGTGCAGTCCATAAAAGAATGGAGATCATAAAGTCAAAGGACAAAGATCCAAGCCTCAAAGGAAGAATCTAATCACACGGGTGAATCCGAATCGACGATCAGAGTCCAACGATGCAAAAAATCAACTTGATTGGTGGTATACATCACCAGATACAAGGAAAAGAAGATGGACGGCCATGATTGTGCCATGTGGCACCATCACAGGCACTCCCTCACCACCACCCCATCTAGGAAGGCCGCATCGCATGCTGTGGGCTGTTGGATCTTCATCTAGTTTCCACGAGTGCACTACGCCACCCGTCCAGCAAGATAAGTGTAAATAGAAACAAACAAGTATGTATAACAGAATGTTTGTGCAGCATGTTGGCTCATGCGTGCATACGAAAGTGCATTCGAGTTGGGCGTTATGCGAAATTGAAGCTACGCTGGCTGCGAGCGCGGGCGGGGGCACAATTACGCGATCGAAGGGTGGAGGTGCAACCACATGGTGCGATCAAAGTGCACCGCTAGTGGATGCATGATCCTACGCTTTCTGTGAGATCAGGAAGGAGAGGCAAGCGTGCTCGAGCCGTCCGATCTCACGATCGAATGGTTGAGGATCAGGCACTGAAAAGGGCCTTGCGGGTGCACACTTGGAGGAAGTGGGGTTGTGTGATCATGATCCAAGGGCGTAGTGGGTGCCATTTGTTAGGGATTAAATCCATGCAATGGAGGCAACTTTGAAGGTTTTTTGAGTTCAAATCTGATCCGTTGATCTCCCTATCAACGGATCTGATCAAACAAAAGTTGTTACACGAGATTAAGGGCCAAAATACCCTTTTTTCCCTCCTCGAAAGCTATAAAAGAAGGCCCAGGGCCCCCCAGTTGAAGCATCTCTCTCTCTTCCATCAACTCCAGAGATCTTCCACCTTCTCTACAACTCTTTGTCCCTCTGCAACTCCACTCCGATCCTCATCGCGATGCTCTAGATCTGAGGTGCTGCCGCGTCTCGCACAAGTATCCCCCACAAGCGATGTCATTTCTCTACCTCTTTCTTCTCTCTATCTATCTCTATCTCTATCTCTCTACTTAATTCTAATAGTATTCTCTATTGTAAAAACTTTGTTTTATTGAAATTAAAATTATGATCTTCTGAATGCTTAATTATACATCTGATTCCTATACACATATACATATATAAATATTTGTTTAGAGTAAGTTTTATTGGAAAGCTCCTGCAAAAGTCAAGATTGCCTCCCTGCGAATGACTCAGCATTCATCGAAGTTTTATAAATTTATTTGTCGACATTTTTTCATGTTATGCCACAACTAATTAACTTTTAAAACATCAATTACACGCTGAACAAGTTGGCACTGTTGCCCGGGAGGCAATGGAACTTTTTGAAGGTTTCTTTGGTGCTTATTCGAAATCTCTAACTTGTTATTTTTCCGTTAATTTTGGGAAGCAAGCAAATCTGAATCGGACATGCCAACGAAGAAATCACGAGTTCAAACCTCTGGTAAGTACCTATAGTTTATTTAGATTTAAGATTTGGTTGAAGCCTAGGATTAGTTAGAATTTGTTTTCATATATAAAAAAAAATCTCTCTTGATTTTTTGGCTGAAATAATGTTTTACTTTAAAAATTTAATTTTTGGAGATCTGTATGTGCAAAAATTCATAAATCTTTACTGAACATAAATTTCAAAGTTAGGAACAAGATATCCAAATTTCACACAACTCAGAGTTATAAAAAATTTTTAAAAATTTACGCACTAATCTCTTATCAATACGGTTATTATTCCTGATTTTTCAGAGTTCAAAATATCATAGGAATTTTTATGCAACTTCGATTGACTTGAGATTGAAGTACTAAATTTTCTGAGGTAATCAAGAATTTAGGAAAAATCTGAAAAAATTATTTCTTCCATGTTTTATTGCACGAAATATCCAATCTCCAACTAGAGGTCAAAACAGACCACAAAACCCCTAATACACTTTAAATCAGAAAAAAATAGAAGACATGCATTAAAAACTTTTGAAAAATATTTTCTGAGTATCTAGTTAGTGGTACAATAGGTCCAATTGATTACATTTCTTAGGTTGCACCACTCATCTAATTTTGAACTTAAAAGAAACATCTAGAACTATCTATGTTTAGGATTTCACGCTAAGGGTAGGGCACACTTGCATTTCCATACATAAAGGAAATCGATCAAACAAATTAGGATTTGTAAAACTCTTGTGTGCCTCATCAAAACCTTGATTGAAAATACTAACTCAAGTGAACCCTAAGATGCATTAACACAAGCATTCGAATCTTAAAATTCACTTCATCATAAGAAATTGCTTGTGAACCTTGTTTGCCTAATCACTTCACACATTTGAAGATCAATTTCAAGGGCAAACACTCCCCTAACGCCCATCATATTCCAAAAGCACATCAAACCCATGCCTAAAACTGAGTTAACATGCCCTAGGGAGGACTAATAGACTTGGGGACTTGAAACTAAATTGGGCTAAGGTCAAGGCCTTGTCTACTTGGACCCACTGGTGACAAGAAAGGTTAGTGCAATAACCACGTTAACCCTTATTGGTGTCCCACCGTGCGGGGTGTCCTAAGGGGTCCTACCCTTCTGGCTAGCCAAGTAATTCAAGGGTTGATCTAACCCAATCGTGTTTTGGGGAGCTAAGATCAAGTCTATTTAGGGTTGACACTCTAAGGACCAATTTGATTGCTTGTATTGAAATGGTGGGGTATTCTCTCATCTGTCTTCTCTGTCTCATCTATTAACTTTCTTCGGGTACATGGATGTTAAAAAGTCTCTGAACCTTGATTTGGTACCACCTTTAGAGAGTAAACTAAGGAGAAGACCCAGTTTTTTTGACTGCATTCCAATAGCCAATTGCCATGAGGAAGTATTGATTGAGGAAGAAACCATGGACCCACATCATTTTGCCTCACACTATTCTCCCTATCCCAACCCTTCCCTTACATCAACTTCTTCAAGATGGGAGAACTCTCAACACCTGGGATGTGATTCCCTTCTCTACACCTCATATTCCCCAGGTATAGCTAGGCATACCTCGAATCCCACACAAATCACTGGATATCAAGGATCTCCACAACCTCAAAAGTCACTCTCCATGCAACACCAGCATCAGATTGGCATAACCAACTATCTTGACTGGTTTAGCAAAACTCATCTCTCCCCAAATCAAGCATATGCCTTAGAATCCCAATACTTAGAATATCAATCCTCTCCTCAAAATCACATTACAAATTATCCTAATTTCACCCAAACAACTTTACCTTCTCATTGGGATAACCCTACAACACCAAACCAAGGATATGATTCTTACCCTTGGTATTCAGATGATAGATATTCTGACTCAACTAAGGAAAGAAAGCCTGGAAATTATTATCCTCAGCCTGATCAAATCCCTGACCATGGTGATGATCCTGCGATCACCCAATTACTGCAAGTAGTCCAGGGGATGAGGGAAGCTAATAAAAGAAATACAGATATTCTAACAAAATAGCTCGATAAAATCTGGAAAGCAAAAGATGATAAACCTGGTCTAAGTATGCCACAAGTTGGTGGTAAACCACTCAAGGTTGAGGATACAACCTTAAGTATGACATCTTATCCAATCCCAACCTCTACATACACTAAACCCACCCACCAGCCTTGTGAGTATGCAGAACAGATCCTTTTTGATATCCCAAAAACTAACTTTGAGGAGGAAGGCTCACTTGAGGAATTATATCTTGATTTAGGCCCTGAATTACAACCATTCTATTTTGAGGAGCCAATCCATGGTGAGTTGGAGTATGAGTCTTTCATATTTAAAGGCACACAATTGGACTACATGGTTGATTTGGGAAAATCAGAGCAAGATCAAGAATATAGAAAGATTAGGGACAGTGACACTCCCAGCCAAGCATGGTTGGATGGCACTAATGTCATCTTGTTAGAGGATTACCATGATCAGATATGCTTAAATGATTTGACATCTAGATTTGGTGATACTAATCATTCTAAGATATCCCATATTTAAGCTGAATCTGCTTTCACTTTTGTTTTAGCTAATTCACACCCTTCTCTTCCCATCCACCAGAGTTGTAGGATTTATAGAGCACAGGCACACTAGAAGGGGGATGAATAGTGTGGTATAAAAAAATTGCAAGACCAAGCAAACCACAAAAATCACACGAAATATATAGTTCTTACCCTAACTTGGGTACTCCACTACCTAAGTCTCCCAACTTAGGATTTTTAACCCGATTCCCTCATCCCGGAGGAAATCAATTTACTAATAATCTACGGTAATTAACGAGTTACCTCAACCCAATTACAAGATAAAGAAATGAACAAAAGTACAGGTATAATCAAGATATAAAAAGCTTACAACTATAGTCACTAAGTCTCCAACAGGTATATTGCTTAAGAGTGTATGAATTAATCTAACGAGAATACTAATTTGAAAGCGAATGATTAAACAAAGAAGTGCACAATCGCCTTTGAAGATTTGTTGCAAGCAAAAAACATCCTTGAGAAGAATGCAACACGTCAAGCTCCTTTGCAACTAGAAGATTGGGAAATGGAGGCGTAAGCAAGGAGAGTATTTTTAGCTTAATTTTTTGCAAATGATACTCAAGGAATGTTTATATATCCCACTAAACACCTCTCCTACGATTACTAGCTATTAGGGGTAATTTGGGAAGATTAGAATTAACATAAATTGCAATATACCCATTCTAATTAGGCACAATGGCTAGTTGGTATCGGTATTGAAGTTGTGGTACCGGTATTGACTACTCACAATTAGCCTAGCAATGCCTGGGGTACTGATATGGATAATTAGTACCAGTACTCAGTGCATTCTGTTGATTAACAACAAAGTCACTTGGAACCGGTACTTATCACTAGTACTGGTACTTGTGACTCATAGATAATGAGACTGTGAACACTTAACACCAGTACTCATGATTTGTACCGGTACTTGTTGTTCACAGTTTGAGACTTAGCCCGAAACTTGTGCCTAGCATGTACCGGTACTTATTACTAGTACCGGTACTTGCTACAAGTACCTTGTTTTATAAGTTTAAACCAAACTTTAAGGAAATTCTATCTTAGCTATACGATAGTATTTTCGAAGAGTCGATCTTTAGTTTCAAAATGAAAGATTGAATGTGATTTTGATACCTAATTATCTCTACTTTGATTTTAACTCCTAAGTTAACTTTTTCTTGTTAGTTGACATAAAAAATTTCTAAGATACAATAAACTAAACAAAACTAAAGTCTTCAATCTTCATGCCATCATTACTTCTTTCATCCATCATTAGATCCTGTTATTTCCTGAAAATAATACTTCAACAACTCATTAGATTTAAAATGATTTTGTTAACACCAAAACATAAAAGAGAAGTGGAAATAGGTTCCAACAAGAGTCCTGAGGAAAACCCTGACTCTTATCCTCAACATCTCGAGATTGAGTAAGACAAACAATCCCCTTATGAAAAAGATGTTCAAGAAATTGTAGAATTACTGGGGATGACTTAAGAGGATCTATCTAAACAATAAAAGAATTTAGCGGAATCATGGAATCCTGAGGAGTTTGATTTGACGGATGAGGAACAAAAAAACAATCCCTTAGAAGATGTAATTCAAGAAAAAGACAATTGAGATTAAAATCAGAAGTCCACAAAACTAAAAGAATTCAAGATCATGACTAATCTAGATTCTGATCTTACTCCCCATTGGGCTGTGATTTTAAGGAATAATGAATTTTCGTCCATCACATTTGAAGACTAGCATCATGATTT
This sequence comes from Thalassia testudinum, assembly GCA_037157565.1. Lineage (NCBI taxonomy): Eukaryota > Viridiplantae > Streptophyta > Magnoliopsida > Alismatales > Hydrocharitaceae > Thalassia > Thalassia testudinum. The sequence continues at coordinate 152,330,909 of JAZHRO010000024.1, forward strand.
GGGCGACTCAAATAAGATTTTTGATCACCCCAGGGATAAGATTGAGGATTCTGATAAGTCTGGAACAAGCAAGATGGACGACTGGATCTTATTCGACTCACCTACTCGACATCCATCCATACCTAACTTGACTTGCAAAGTGATTTCTTATACAATTTCAGACTACACCACTCAGGTCCCTCTTATTTCCCATCACTTTCAGGACACATATGATTAATTCCCCACAAACCACCTTGTATCCACCTCATCTACCTTCCTCATGCATCACGTCTTAAATTTGACATTTTCTACTTTCCACTATGGCACCCTCACTAATATTTCTCCCTTTTGTAGCATCTGGCTGCAAATAATTTCAAGCCTATTCAGTTTATTTTTTCGAACTTTAGGCTTGGTATTCACCATTAGCTGATCAACATTTGTGGATCACCGATCATTGCATTACATGATCGCATCTTCATTTTAATATTGACTCAACCCATTTATTTTAACTACATATTTTTGGGTTTAAGTTTGGCAAATGACGTTAAACTTAGCGCTGGCTGGGAGGCTGCCCAGTATTCATTAGAGGTGGCTCTGCATCCTCTGCATCCATGCTAACCTTGATTAGCAAGGATAGTTAGGTGATATCCCATCCTCTTGCTTATTATATTTTGATTTTCATGCAGACATTTCAATAAGGACATTGTAATGAATAGGCATGGGGGGGTGGACATTGCATCTTATTTTTATGTCAAAAAAAAAATATTTGCATTTAGGCATAAAGAATTTTATTAAGGTCTTATTAGTGATGTATTTTTAAGTTGATTTTTGAGTTTAAAATCCAATACAATTTCACACTTACAAGTAAAATTTGCAATGGATCCTCTGTGAAGACCGATAAACATCTTTACCCTAAACCCTTGGATAGTAATTAGGGAGTCAGGCAAACTACCTTCTAATAGATCCACCAAACAAGAGTGAGGTGAGAGTAGAATGTCTACTGGTGCTCTAAGGCTAATATGTGGAATCTTAACATCTAGATAATTAGATCATGATACTTGGAGTTAGGCATAGTTTTTGCTCTTAGTTTCTGTGTACAAGTTCTTAGTGCGAATCTCTTGAGAGCCACCAAATAAGGCAAATACGTAGAGAGCAGGTTCAGATAAATCTGGGACTAAGGTGGATGGTCACAACCATCTTTTACGGAATCCTCGGCTGAAGGAGGGTATTAATGTCAAGTTCATAAATACATTGTCCTATCCATTCCCTTCCCAGTGTCAAGAATAAGCACTTCCACTAAATAAGCCACCGAATATTCTCTTGAACACCATAATCCTGAATAATGCTGGATAAATAAAAGTTCGTATGCTACATTGCATTAGTAGATATTTGAAAAAAAAAAGAGAGAAACGAAAAGAAAAAATATATATATACATAGACAAAATTTAGAAAGAAAGAAAAAAGTAGAAAAAAAAGGATTTTATAAGTGTTTTTAGAATTTATTTCAAGTGTAATGAGGCAACAACACCTACTACCCTCACGATCCACCTACTACAGCCTTGACCTACTTTTCTGTATTTCTGGTTGCCCGAATACAGGCTAAGGAATTCTAACTTAGTCTTAGAGTTATCAAAACCTAATCAAAGTGTTAATGCCAAGAGAGACCACCAAATATACTGATAAATATGGTGAGATTGTGAGCTTAAAAAGAAAGAAAAGATAAGATAAGAAAAAGAAAAATGAACTAAATGGAGCATAGTTTCTCGTCTCTCTCTCTATTCAATTATTTCATAATCTGCTAATCTAGGTTCTAAAGTATTAGCCTACATGTAGCACCAGATGAGTGTGAGCCACCAAATAGAAATCGACTTGACTTAGAAATCTTCTACCTAAGCCAAAAGCTCGAGTTGAATACACAGATTACTTTATAACCCCAAGGGAAGAAGTTTGCCTATCCCAATAGATTTTTACTAAGGGTCAAGTACGAGATTTAGATGAGGATTGACTTTTAGCTGGATCCGTTGCATAGGCTACAATAAAGCACAAGCACGATTATCTAGATTACTAAATCTTCAAATGAAAACAAAAGACATAAAGCTCTAGTGAAACTCGTGATAAAAATTACTCATGTAGGACCACTTTGCATTTAGTCATGCATTTGCTAGGGACTAACAAGATTTAGGCATGGGGGTGTGATTGCATAGCAATCATGCAACCTAAATCACCTGAATTAAGCTAGAATCTAGCATAACTTTCGATTAATGCATTCATAGGCATCATAATTTGTACAATAATTAGTTTATTAGTCATACAAATAATATCGTCATTTTAAGACCTAAAAGAGAGATGATTTTAATCGCAGATGATTCAAAGTTGCGGATGACAAATCAAACCGGACAGATTTGATTAGGATGATGGGAGTCCAACTCTTTCGAAATCGTCTCGATCAGACAACCAGGACATCTTGTATAGTCCATAAAAGAATGGAGATCATAAAGCCAAAGGATAATGATCCGAGCATCAGATGAAGAATCTAATCGCACGAATGCATCCAGATCGACGATCACAGTTCAACAGTGTAAAAATCAACTCGATTGGAGGTCTACATCACCAGATACAAGGAAAAGAAGATGGACAATCATGATGGCATCAAGTGGCGCCATAACAGTCACTCCCTCACCACAGTACCATCTAAGAAGGCCACACCGCACGCTGTGGGTCGTTGGATCTTAATCCAACGGCCATGAGCGTGCCACGTTGCCCGTCCAGCTAGATAAGTATAAATAGAAACAAACAAGTATGTATAACAGAAGGTTCGCGTAGCACGCTGGCTCACACGCTCGCGCGAAAGCATGTGATGCGCATTCGTGTCAAGCATTTCAGGAAATTGAAGCTGCGTTGGGCGCAGGCAAGGGTGCAATTGCGCAATCGAAGGGAGGAGATAGGACCATGTGGCGTGATCAGAATGCACCGCTGGTGGACACGTGATCCCACACATTTTGCGAGATTGATAAACGCTAGATTATTATCATTCTTATGCATTAAAACAAACCTAGCTCTTAGGATTTTACTCCGCAAATGGGTTATTGGGCTGCATTTAGGCATAAATTAGGTTAGGCATGCATTGCATTTTTTATTGCCTTTTTTATATGTTTTTGTGAGTGTTAGGGATGAACAGATATACAGATCCCTAAAACACTAGCACTCAAGAAGGCAAATGGTGAAGGAGAAGCTCAGACTAGCTGGAACTCAGCTTGATCCAGCTCACCACAGTTGGAACCTAGCTCACTTGAACTAGGGTTAGCTCATCCCAGCTCCATTCAGCTAATTTCAGCTGAATGGCAGCTCAAGAGAGTTCATCTTAGCTCACCCTAGTTCAAGCTAGCTCAGATCCATCTCAACTTAGCTGAATCTAGCTCATCTCAACTCCCACTAGTCCACAGGGAGCTCTAGCTAGCTCAGCTAAGTTGATGAGAGTTCACCCCAGCTCACTCCTAGCTACATCTAGCTCCACTCAACTCCAGCCAGATGAAGAAGAACTCATCTCAGCTCAGGAAGCTCAACTCCAGCTCTCGGGGATTCAGCTTAGCTCAACTCAGTTAAGCTAAGCTACCTTAACTGCCTCAACCAGCTTGATCCTCCCTGGGAGCACCAGACCTATCTCACCTCAACTCATTATGGTAGAAGCTAGCTCACTTTAGCTTGGCTTAGCAACTAGCAAAGAACTAGCAAGCTAAGCCAGCTAGAGTAGCCCCATGCCAGCCTCTTCAGTAGCAGGCAACTCCAGTTTCAGCTCCGGACTTCTCATCCTCAGCTCCTCCCACCAAACTCTAGCTCCAACTCCGCTTTCCCTACTCCTCCTGTAGCTAAGCTATCTTAGCTTATCTTATCTTAGCTAAGCTATGCTCCAACTCCCTTAGCTTTTACCACCCAAAAACCCTACCTAACAACTCCACCTACTAGCTCCACCTAAGCTCCACCAACTTGGCGCCAACCTAGCCTACCCACCACCTCTGAAAGACAACTAAAAGTGGCGCCAAAACCACCCTAACCACCCCTTGATGGCACCACTTTTCCCTCCAAAAACCCCCTTCATCTCCACCATTCACCTCTCCTTAAATCCATCTCCACATCCACCTAACCCCCCTTCTAGAAGACCCTAGGTTGGTGCCAAAATGGTGGTGTCTCTCCACAACCAAAAGCCACCAACACCACCATAACCACCCCCTTTAACACCCCTTTGGTTGGTGCCAAATACCCTTGGCCATAGGATCACCAACCACCTCCATCCTTCCATCCTAGCCCTCCATTTCAAGGGGCACCTTAACCCCTCATCCTACCCTATAAAAAGACCACTACCCACCACCATTCAAGGCATCCTTCGCTAGCAAATTCACTCTCATATTCCACCTAGAAGCCCACGTTGAAGAGAGAAGAAGAAGAAGAAGATTAAGGGGATATTCTGCCCCCTTGGTGCCATCCCTCTTCCCTTCTCTCTTGAGTCACGCCAGTCAAAGGAGAAGCCAGGCAAGGAAGATCTTTGGAGGAGATCTTGGAGGTGGTCCATGCTACCTTGGAGGAGCTTTTGAGGGTGGTGCACGCCCACCCCTTGGAGGAGAGCATTAAAGGTGGTAGCTTCCACCTTCAAGGAGCTCTCAAGGAAGGAGAAGAAGGAGGCCCTCTTTTAAAGCCAAGGAGCAGCTAGGATTGGAGCAAGAAGACTCCCTTCTTCACCAAATTTTGCAAGAGGATTAGTGTTTCTTTTATTTCTTTTAAATTTGTTTAGTTCTTGTAGAAGCATTCCTCTACTTGTACTTGAAAAGAACACTAATTCTAGTTAATTAAATTGCCTTCTTTTAGCTTTTTATTGCAATTGTTACTTTTGGTTCTAGCACTTGTTTCACCTCTTCTTCCTAATTACTCTAGGCCTCCACTTGCCTAGAGTGAGCTTAAAAAGAAGATATATCTATCTTTTAATTTTTAGTTAAGCAATTGTAGGTGTTAGTACTTTCCGTTGCAATTCACATTTTGCCCTCGTCTTTTCAAAACAAAAAAAAAATTACATATTTAAAATACCAAAAAGAAAGTTGAGATCTATTTGTAAGCAAGAGGATTAATTTTGCAAACAATTAGCCTCCTTGGACGACCCTAGATACTACCCCACTATCTAGGTCTTACAAATTTAAGAGTTGATCGATTTTGTGCATTATAACGACATAATTTTACAAACCGCATCAAAATCGCGATCACTTTTTGGCGCTGTTACTGGGGAGGCACGGCTTTGCATTAGTCAATTTTAACTTGCTTGAAGTGGATCTCCTCCCCTTCTCTTTCTTTTCTTTTGTGTGTGCAAGAGCTATTGCAGGAAGAAAGTAGGAATCTGGAAGGGAGAGCTCAAAGATCCTTTTCTTCCCGTGAAATTTAGGTTGGTTGCCCTTTCTTGTCACATTTAGGCTAAAAGACTACCAAAAAAATATTAAACGTGGCTTTCAGGACCATAAACAACTTAACTAAGTGGAGTGGTACATTTTAAAATCCATTGTTTGCTTGAATGCTTCTTTAACACCACTCCATTGCAAGTATTGGTGTTCTGTTTTTCGGGTCTAGATTTCTGTCTCGACTTGAAAAATAGATTCCTAACACCATAGGTCTCCTAAAATCATAAAATTTCATACAGTGATTCCCAATTAAGTTTGGAACATCTATTCCAAATTTCAGATCAATTGGATTTGTATTTAATTTTTAAAACTTCGTGGACTACAGAGGGTTCACACCGTCTAATCTTCCTGTTTTGCTATTGTCCGTGAATTTTTAGAATTTTTATACTCATCGAATTTTTGTGAAATTTAGCTTTCTGGAATCCTTGTGAAATTTTACACATCATATAAAATCACAAAAATTTTCTGAGGTCGATGGTAATACTGAAAAGTCCAAAATACCCACCGGTATCATTTCTTGACTTTAACATTAGTACAATTAAAAAGTCAAAATAATAATTAAACAAATTCCTAAAATATTACAAAAATCTTTTTTCGAATCCTTGTTTGATTTTGTTCAAAGTGGTGGTGTTGTTTCACTTGTTTGGACCACTAGTTAATACAGAAAGCCTAAAATTAATTCATTGGTAGTAATTTTCTGTCTTAGGGGTAATTGGTTTAGGGTTTCTTTCTTTCTTTTTAGAGACTCACATTAAACGAAATTAACTATCACCAATACAACTTGTTTTTCCTTTGATTGTGGATTTTCAAACTTGTTTGAAAATTTAACTAGAGAAACCCTAAAACACATTCAATTAAATTGAATCCTAAATGACATAAATACAAAAAAAAAAAAATTGTGTGACAACTTGATTTTCATTGGAGCCATTCTCCAATTCCTGCACACACACAAAAAAATCAAAATAATAGGGCAACAACCCAACTAACGCCCTCCACATTCCATGTGCACTGTAGTATCCTAGAGCTAATTAAAACTTGTAGCAACTTGACCCCTAAGGCTTCATCAACTTAGGCTTGCTATCTAGGTCTTAAGTTTTCTTTAGTTAGTACCAATTCTGTCATCTATATCTGGTGTTCAGGCTGAGGGGCCGTATCAGACAACCAGGCACGGGTTTGTACAAGCACCTGGGGATTTCCCTGGGAAACATTTGGGCCCAAACCTCCCCTTAAGCAACTTAGCTAGATTTGTTGACAAAATGGGTATTCACTATTGACTACTTATTTCCTACATAGACGAAGTCTTAGGTTTATTATTAGGGAGTCGCATTTAAGTTAGGTCTAGTTTTGTTTGTTTGAATTGCACACTTTCTCTCATCTCTTCCTCTTCTCCTCCCCTCCAATTCTTCCAAGTAGTGCATGCACGGGCGACAGTTCCAAAAACCATGCCTCGAGGGACCATTGATTTCGCCCCCTGTAGCAGGAAATCATTATTTTCTTCCCCCTCCTCTTCTAAAAGAATGGAAAACCCAGGAAGCCGTCAAAAAAATTCTTCTTCCACTTCTAACCCGTCAGCCGACCCACAAGCTGACTTCACCCTCCCTCACCTTCCTAACTTGGAGCAACCAGAAATACTAGCAGGGCCAGGTGGCCCTCCAATTATAACCCAAAATACAAATCCCTTTGCATTAATGGTCGACCATTTGGCTCGACTACAACAAAATCAAGAGGATCTAGCTAGGACTGTCACGAACCTAGCTAATCAAGGACAAAATAGACCACCCTGCCAATAGCCTGTCGCTCCTCTTAAGGATTTCTATAATCCTTCCAATTATGAGGAAAGACTAGGGGTGGTCATACCACAAGGGGATTTCGAGATCAAACCAGCCATTCTAAACCTTATCATGCATTTTCATGGTATTCCAAGAGAGGACCCTTTTTGTCATCTCGAGGAATTAACTTTCCTCGCTCAAACCACTCATTCTCGCAATGTGTAGGAAGACGTGTGGTTAATGAGACTCTTTCCTCTCTCTCTTGAAGACAAAGCATCTCATTGGTTTAGAACGGTTGGCCCGAATTAAAAAGTGCTTTCCTTAAAAAAAATTTTCCGATCGGTCGAACGAATGCATTAATGTTTGCACCTCAAAACACGCCTATAATAACGCCTTCTTGTGCTATTTTCTAGCATTAACTATGTATATTATAATCCTATAGTCGCATTTGTAAAAACGCTTGCATGCATGCATTTAATCATGAGAGGAGGAGAAATGAATAAATGGCTTCGTAATTCACATTTTATCTCAAGTGCCTCCCTGCAAATTCCACCTTTTTATTTTTCCTCTTGATTTCTTCTTTTCTCTCCTTCCCGCGGCTGCACCCTTCCCGCGGCTGCACTCTTCCCGCAGCTGCATGCAGCAGCCACGCAGCACTTCTTCCCGTCACTTCTCCCTGCCAACGCTGCTCCCTATAGCTGCAACTCGCACACCCTCTCCCTGCTGCAGCCGGCACGCCACTCTCCCCTCCTCTATAAGTAGCTGCAGCTTCATCCTCGTGAGGGAGCGGCTGCAAAGACCCCACAGCCACCACCTTCCTCTCCACCGTTCTCCCCTCCCATACGTCGGCCCTCCGTCGAGGAGGCACCCGGCGAGCAGGAGAACCCACTGTGGTGCACACCACCACAGTGGGAGCACCACCGCCCAGCTCTTCAACAAGCCGGTGGGCGTGGTGTTTTCTTTTCTCTTCGTTTTCGTCTCCATGCCATTGCTGCCGCTTCAAGCTCCGAAGCTTGAAGCAGCAGCAGCAGCAGCTAAACCGCGGCGACAGCAGCAGCAGCAGCACCCCCCCGCCTCCTCCGCGACCTTCCTCGCAGGCGCGCAACCCTCCGCGCGCGCCTGCAGGCCCGTTCCCCGCCTCCGTCTCCGTTCTGTCCACCCCGCATTGCACCCGCAGCCGGCCGCCGCGCGCACTGTAGCGGCCGGTTACGGCCTCGCGCCGACCTCCGCGACCCTCCGCGACCCTCCGCGACCACCTGCAGACCTCCTCCACGCTCGCTCCTCCACGCCTTCGCCCGCCCGTCGCCTTCGCGCACGCCTGCAGGAACCCTACGCGAAGGCGCGCCCGCACCCACCATCTTCAGACGTCCGCCTCCGCCTTCAGACGACACAGAGTCAGACGTCTGCCGCCTCCGGCAGACATCTTAACTCGCGCGTCCGCGATCACTCCTTCGCCCGCTCTCCCTCTCTGCCGATCTCTCCCGCCCGCTCTCTCTCTGTCTGGCGCTCTCTGCTCTCTCTCACGTACTCTCTCTCTCTCCGTTCTCTCTCTCTCTCTCTCTCTGTACTCACAGCAACACACACACATTCACCGACGCACACACACATTCACCGATGCACACACACACACTCACGCACTTATAGTAACACATATATACTTATATACATCTATATATAATATATACATACATATATCTATATATATATATATATATACTTATATACATAGTAATATCTATAGTTATGTATGTAATATCTATAGTTATGTATACATACATATATAATATATATAATATATATATATATATACGTATATATATCTATATACTCATACTCATATACATATATATATATACATCTATATAGTATTATATATATAAACTTATATACATATATACATAGCTATATACATATATACATATACACCTATAGATATATACATATATATCTATATATATCTATACATATATACTTATACATTTATATACATACATATGTACATATATTTTCACGTTATTTACTATATGCTGTATCGCGGGAATATCTGCATCAGTTGCTGATATTCCCCGATACACGTGTACAGAAAGCGTGCTCGCATTCATCATCCATCATCCATCCACACTACACGCGGCACATAGTCGTGTTGGTTGCGTCTCTCTAGACGTCGACTGACTCGACATAGTGCTACACTCCATCGCCACCTCCACCCCCACCCCTTTATATATATACTACATATAAATATATATCTATAGCTACTATATTTACTTTCTATCTGTTATCTTCCTTCTTAGTAAAAAGATAAAAAAAGGTATAAAAGTGAAAAGATAATCTTTGATTTGCAGGTACCCCGTCTTGCGAGTAGCAAGGCGTGTTTTGGAACTCTGTTTTGGCTAAAAGCCAAGGACACAATTTTGAGGGTGTGCCTCAAGAACAAGGATTACCAGAAAAAAACCTAAATAAGAAAAATACCAAAAACACAATAAACGAACGGAAGAGACGCGTTTTAAGGAAAACGTAGAAACTCGACTTTAACCCCACTTCCCTGTGTTCGACCCTGGGCCTAAAAGTGACAAGATAAAATCAATTAGGCCAGGTTAAAAATTTTGTAAAGAGATGGTTAGGTCTGAATTAGGTTAACCACTATACATATTTTAACGATAAAAACATCATATTAACAACCTATCCGGGCCGACCCATCAATTAAGAAGATCCATAATGACCTTTCAACAAAAAATTGGTGAACCCCTCCAGGAAGCCTGGCAAAGATTTCAGGAACTTCTAAGAAGTTGTCCCCACCATGAAATTCCACAATGGCAGTTAGTGCAAATCTTCTATCATGGATTAGACGATCAATTGAAAGGATTTGTGGATGCCTCTTGTGGGGACAATTTTCTTAACAAAGATGCCGAAAGTGCCTATCTTCTATTTGAAGAAATGAGTGAAAACTCATTTAACATGACTTCAATGGACACTTTTGGCAGATCACAAAACCCCAGACACGGAGTCCATGAAATTGACTCCAAATCCACCTCTGTTCCAGTCACGCAAGATGATCTATATATGTTAACTCAACGACTGGACCAGATGCAAATTCACCAAAAGGAAATGGAAGAAAAGCTCATAAACAAACAAGCTCCACACGTCCACTCTTCACACACTAACCCCCCACATATTCTCCGAAGAGAAATCTACATAATATTGATGCCACATCTGCTGGCCAGCAATTTCCGACTGATTTCCCGCAAGATTTGACCAGGAATTTTGATCAAAATATTTTTAATCCCACCTCGAAAAATATTTATGCTCTCCAGGAGCAATTTAGAAACCCCTCCAACACTTCCAATCAAAACTGGAGGACTAACCCGAATCACTCCTGGAAAAACCCGAATCCGATTCCTTTCCCCAAACAAAACTATTTTGGGAATTATGGGCAACCTATGTATCAACCTAGACCATCTTAGGATGATATTAATAATCAGGTCATGAAAACTCTGGAATGAATGCAGACTCAAATGACAGAAGTAACCTGCATGATTACCAACTTGCAACACCAAGTTAAGGTTACTCCTAATCATCCACCTATTGGGAATTTACCTTCCCAACCCATGCCCAACCCAAATAATCAAAGGAATCAATTCCAAGGTGGATATCCCAGTCAACCCATTCAGCCAGCACCTCAGCATCTGTCGAGTTTCAATAACAGCCAGGCCCCCTGTCCTCATCCTAGAAACAACCAAACTGCAAATGCAATTACCTTGAGGAATGGGAAAACCACTCACAATACCCTTCCTGTTAAAGAAACCTGCTCTAATGACACACAGATTAACTCTTCCCCTCCTATTGTTCAGGAACCAATTCATGCAAAACAGGGAAACCCTGCCCCATTTCCACAAGCCCTCCACTCTTCAAAAAAGAAAATGACAAAATCTGAGACCACTAAGAAGGAACTAATGGATTTATTTGGGCAAGTAGAAATTAATATCCCTCTCCTAGATGCCATTAAATATATCCCTGCCTATGCAAAATTCTTAAAAGATTTATGTACTCCGAAAAGGCAGCCCGAAAATTTAGGAAAGGTAATTCTTCCAGAGACAGTCAGCTCAGTTGAGCAGAGCCGACTGCCTCTTAGGAGAAAAGATCCTGGCGCCCCCCTTATCCAAGTTATCATTAATGATATCTCATTGGATCGTGCTTTGTTGGATCTTGGTGCCTCAATTAATCTTACCCCCACAGTTGTTTTTGAGGAATTTAAGATCGGTGAATTGAAGCCTGTTGAGGTTACTCTCCAATTAGCCGACCGATCTACGATTAAACCAAGGGGAATTGTTGACGATGTTCTTTTCCAGGTCAAAAATTGTCTATTCGCAGTAGAATTTTTAGTCCTGGACATAGAGGTACCTGAAGCACTTAAGTTTGCCCCCATTATTCTTGGAAGACCATTCTTAGCCACCACCCGCGCCAATATTGATTGTGATTCTGGAAAGGTGAAGATCATGTGTAGTAGTGAATCTATAACCCTAGACATTTTTCAAGCTTCTAGGCGGTTCCAAGAACTAGATTTCTTTGATGATCCGGATTCAAAAATAGAAAACATTGTGGAGGAAACTTTGCAGATTTCCCATTTAGGTTCCTGAACAATCCACTTTTTCTCACCCTTCCACCCAAACCACACGTCCAGCTAACACTCCAGCTGACCCTTTCACTCTCACCTCACCTCTAACCCACAAAGCAGAAACTCTTTTGGAGCCGAGCCCACAATTGGAATTAAAACCTTTTCCCAACTCCCTTAAATACGTCTTCTTGGGTCCTAATCAGACCCTGCCCCTGATTATAAATTCTGAACTCACCGGGGCACAAGAGCAAAAACTCCTCTAGGTTTTGAGTAAATATCGAAAAGCTATTGGCTGGACCCTTTCTGATCTTAAAGGTATTCATCCATCCTATTGTACGCATCGTATATATTTAGAGGACGATTCTCGCCCCTCCCACCAACCACAAAGGCGCTTGAATCCTATTATGCAGGAGGTGGTAAAAAAGGAGATTATTAAGTGGATGGATGCTGATGTCATCTACCCCATTTCTGACAGCTCCTGGGTTAGTCCAACACAAGTTGTCCACAAAAAGGCTGGGCTAACAGTTGTCACTAATGATAATGGGGAAAATGTAGCCACTCGAACTGCTTCTTCTTGGTGCGTGTGTATCGATTACCGAAAATTAAACATCGCCAACAAGAAGGATCATTTCCCGCTCCCTTTTATTGATCAAATCTTGGAGCGGTTAGCCGGATGGGATTTTTACTATTTTTTGGACGATTATTTTGGCTATAATCAGGTAGTGGTTCATCCTAAGGACCAGGAAAAAACAACTTTCACCTGCCCCTTCAGAACCTTTGCTTTCCGAAGAATGCCCTTCAGTCTTTGCAACGCACCTGCGACTTTTCAAAGGTGCATGCTTGCAATTTTTTCAGGCCTGGTAGGTGAATGTTTAGAAGTCTTTATGGATGACTTCTCTATTTTTGGAGATTCTTTTGGCCATTGTCTCAAAAATCTTGAAAGAACTCTCCAAAAGTGCATAGAAGTTAATCTGGTCCTCAGCTGGGAAAAAAGTCATTTCATGGTCCAAGAAGGTATTGTCTTGGGCCATGTTATTTCAAAACAAGGAATCACGGTAGATAAAGCAAAAATAGATGCTATATCTAAGCTTCCACCGCCCACTACTGTCAAATAGATCAGATCCTTTTTAGGTCATGTGGGTTTCTACCGTCAATTCATACAAAATTTTTCCCAAATCTCCAAGCCCTTAAGTAAGCTTCTCACTAAAGACCAGCCATTTGATTTTAATAATAAGTGCTTGGAGAGTTTTTTGAGGTTGAAGAAAGAGGTTACTGAGGCACCAATATTGCAGGACCTGATTGGAATAGTCCCTTTGAATTAATGACAGATGCCTCAGATTTTGCTGTAGGGGGCCATTCTAGGACAAAGAATTGGCAAGAAGCCCGTTGTGATCTATTATGCTAGCAAAACCCTTGATGATGCACAACGGAATTACACGGTTACTAAAAAGGAACTTCTTGCCATTGTATTTACCTTAGAAAAATTTAGATCTTATCTATTGGGGTCACATGTCACTGTTTATACCGACCACTCAGCAATTAAATATTTGCTAACAAAGAAAGATGCGAAACCCCGCCTTATCCGCTGGATTCTGCTGTTCCAGGAATTTGACCTAGAAATCAAGGATAAGGCAGGATTGCACAATGTAGTGGCCGACCATCTCTCTCATCTTATGAAGAATGACATAATGACCTCGCCAGATTAGCTCCCCGATGAAAGTATTTTAGCTGCTACAACCCTCCCTTGGTTTACGCCCATCGCAAACTACTTAGCAACAGAATAAATCCTTGCTGATTGGCCAAAAACAAAACAGGATAAGTTCTTTGTTGATATTAAATATTATTTTTGGGAGGAGCCCGACCTTTTCAGCATTTGTGCTGATCAGGTCATTCAACGATGTGTCCCCGATTCTGAAATCCATGATATCTTGACACATTGTCACTCAATGGCCTGTGGCGGACATTTTTTGGTCAAGAAAACTGCAGCTAAAATCCTTAATGCGGGATTTTATTGGCCCAGCTTGCACAAAGGTGCTCATGACTTCGTTCGGTCCTGTATGAGTTGCCAGAGCATCGGCAACATGACTCGGAAGGATATGATGCCCCTTAATCCTATTTTAGAGGTTGAAATTTTTGATGTTTGGGGCATCGACTTCATGGGACTGTTCATCAACTCTAGTGGGTATTTATATATATTAGTCACAGTCGACTATGTTCCAAAGTGGATAGAAGCAATACCTACCCGCACTAGTGATCACCGTGTGGTTGTCGAATTTCTTAAGAAAAATATTTTCTCAAGATTCGGCATACCAAAAGGCATTATCAGTGACGGAGGCTCACATTTCACCCACTCACAATTCCATCACTTTCTTTCTAAATATGGGGTTAATCATAAAATTTCCACACCTTATCACCCCCAAACAAATGGACAGGCTGAAGTTTCTAACCCAGAAATTAAAAATATTTTACAAAAGACGGTTAGGCCCGACCGTAAAGATTGGTCCACCAAATCGGACGATGCTTTATGGGCCTACCGTACCTCTTTTGAAACCCCGCTTGGCATGTCTCCCTTCCATCTGATTTTTGGGAAGGCATGGCATCTCCCGGTAGAATTAGAACATAAAGCTTTTTGGGAAATAAAACAACTCAATATGGATTTATCTGATGCTGATAACCATAGAAAATTACAATTAACTGAATTGGAAGAATTACGTAATTTTTCCTATGAAAATGTGACTGGTCGATTGTTTGCTTTAAAGTCCTTTGCAGTTTAATGTGGTGGAAAAATCGACTAATCAATATTTAAAAAGAAATAACCACTCGTAGAGGAACGGGTCATATCCACTAGGTGGCAATGATGTATTAAAATTCTCACCAGTTAAAAACGTTTGTTCGTAGTCAGTTTCGACAAGAATCAAGCCAAAATTGCCTTCAGATTAAGGTTTAAGCAAGAAACCATACTGAAATAGCAATTCTGAGAAACTAGAGGATACTTTCTGCAATGCAGAATCAATAAAATATGATTAAAAAGTGACAATGGCAGAAAATGTAATTTTTAATTGGTAGGTTACTGTAGCAAAATAGGGGATTTTTTCCCCTTTGTCATGCGCGACGAGGAGTGGATGGCCGGGCGCGGGAAGCTCGGAGGAAGTCCCATGGACCGAGGGCTTCAAAGCGGTGGTGGCGGTGTGTCGTGCGGCAGCCGGAGGCGACCGAACGAGCTCCGGCGGAGGTGGCTGCAGCCGGTGCCGCAGCTGCCTTGGCGTGAGTGCACGCTGCCTGTTGGCAGTGAGGACTGCCGCGCGCTGCTGCCGGTTCTGCAGGTGCGGGAGAAGGGCACTGTAGGTGGCTTCAAGCAGGTGTGCAAGCTATTGCGCGTGGAGAGCGGGTGCTGCTGGCGGTTCTGTAGGCATGGGAGGACGGCGCTGCAGGCTGGTGGGCGCGGTTGGAGGTTCAGCACGCGGGGGTGCAGTTGCGGTTGGAGTTCTGCAGGCACGGTTGCGGTTGCAGGCATGGGAGCGGTTGTGGTTGGAATTCTGCAGGCTGAGCGGGTGCAGGTGTGCGGCTGGAGGTGAGCGGGTGCACAGCCTCTTGGCAGAGGGTGCGGAAGCAGCTGGAGGTGAGTGGGTGGCTCTGCAGGCGCGGGAAGAGGGTTGCAGGCTGATCGGGTGCGGGTGCGGTTGGAGGGGGCGTGCGCAGAAGGTGGATTGGGCAGATGTGGTTTTACGGGTGCGGGTGGACTTCAGACGGGTACGTAGGTGGGTGGCCGCAGGTGAGCGGGTAGCTTCAGACGAGCGGGAAATTTCCCAGACGTCTTAAGTGAATGAGAAGGTGATTGCTGTGATGGTGGTTGCGGCAGTGGTGGTTGGTGACGACGGCGAGGGAGATGCACGCTAAGGTGCTCACGGTAATGCAGGCGAGCTCCGGATGGCGGTGTGGCCTGTCACACCACACACCCATGGTGGTGGAGACTCGCCGCCACGGTTGAGGCTAGCAGTATGGAATGGAAGAGAGGAAATCTCTCTGCACAGTTTTGGGTCGGTGGTGGAGGCCTCCTGAGCTCGGCTGCCTCCCTCCTCCTTTTGTAGTGTCCTGCACAAATTTGAAATCAGCTGCCCGACCAGATCCAACACATCCGCTCCTCCTTGAATGGGTTCTTCACTGCGGCGGCTGGTGGCGTTGGAGCGACAGCCAGCCGTTCCTGCAAGAAGAAGAAGAATGAAAATAATGTTAAAATATTAGGGTCATTTATATACAGACCCTCAACTTCTATGTTAATGAAAACAATGTACCTAATTGGTTATCTAATTAGATAAATGTCATTCTAAGCTAATTCTAAATGCACTTAAAATATGAATGCAATGCATGGATTATGTAATTAAACTAAAACTATGAATTATTCTATTTACATCCTAATTTATGCTAAATAAATGTTAGAATTAACCTAATGTGTAGGCACTTAAATACTTAAATAGCCCACAACTATGGGCTAATTAAATACCCCCATGCCTAGTTTTTGCTAGTCCCTAACAAAATTAAGCTAAACCTAGCACTCCAAGTAGACTAGTCAACTCACTTAGTCATCCTTCAGAAGCATATTAAGTTCAGACTCTAGACCCAAGGTTCCTAAGTAGTTGCTAAGTTACAGACTAGGTTGGCTAAAGAAGAGTTGCAGGCACAAGTTTCCCTGATTTCTGACTCTACCCTAAAGTTTATTGATCCCTGAGATTAAAGCATCCATGCCTGTGCATTGGTCTGAGTTATTTGAGTTAAAGGATTTTTTTTTTTATTCTTCTAAGTCTAACCTCAGATCAGCTATCAACACGGTCTGTGCCGGATTCATTGTCCCCATTACCATACCTTGAAGGGTTCCTGGCTTTCGATTCTTCGAGATAGCATTGCCCATAACGACCCCAAGAACTCTTGGCAATTGACACTTCGAGATAGTATCGCCCATGGATTTCTTAAGCGAATTCAGGCCTATGGCAATCGGCACTTCAAGATAGGGCCGCACATGGTACCTGAACCGCGCAATGCGCTTACATGCCCCCAGTAGGATGGATATCCTAAGAGACAAGCGCCGAGGAGGTAATATGTTATCATCGCATCCTCAAGGTGAGTATATACTCCACCTCTCCTGTGGCAGGAACTCTTCCAATCAAAATGTGTTTTCAAGCCTCTCTTAAGTCAAAACTAGGAGAACCAAATCTCTTTTCAGACAGACAGAAATTAAGTTAATTACCAGACCATGTGTGTGAAATTTGGATTCTTGGGCTACAAGGATCCGTAAACCAAAAAGTAGAATAAGACTCCAGGTACTACCCCACCTTTTAACTCAAACCCTAGCTTCCCTTCCTCAACCTCTCAAGGAATGGTCCGCAACTTAACTCCTACGTAAGTTTTTAAGTTCACAAAGGACCCTAAAGGTCTAAAGCTAGTAGCTCATTTAGCTTCTAAAGTTTGACCCTAGAATTAACTTCGTCTACCCTAGAGTTCTGATTTGCTTAAGACTGCAAGATCTAGCCAGTTAAGCTCAAAATCCCTCTTTTTTTTTTTTCTCTTTCTCTCTTTTTTTTTTTATATATATGCATGCTATAAACAAAATGCCTCAGGTCCACTCCCCCATGCCTTATTCAAACAATGTCCTCATTGAAAACAAAAATAGCTAAAGGAAGATATTACCTGAGGCGGATAATGGTAGGAGCTAAGGCTCCTCAAGAGTGACTTTGTCAACCAGATGGCCGTCTAAAGTTATGTAGGGTTTTAACCGTTGACCGTTGACGATAAAGGGAGTTGCTGAAGAGGAAGGATTTTTGATCTCCACTGCTCCATGCGGAAATACTTTGGTGATTATGTAAAGCCCATCCCAACGAGGTTTTAACTTCCCAGGAAAAAGCTTAAGTCTGGAATTGAAAAGCCAGACTTGTTGGTTGGGCTCAAAGGTCTTTCGAGGAATAAACTTATCATGCAAGACCTTAGTTCTTTCTTTATAAGCTTGAGAGGTGTCATAAGCATCATTCCTTAGCTCCTCAAGCTCACTTAATTCTAGAAATCGTGCCTTACCTGCCTTCTCTAAATCCATGTTAACACTTCAAATAGCCCAAAGTTCTTTATGTTCCAACTCAACAGGTAAATGGCATGCTTTTCCATACACAATCCAAAAGGGAGAAGTACCCAAAGGGGTCTTATAGGCCGTTCGATAAGCCCACAAAGCATCATCGAGCTTTTGGGACCAATCTTTCCTATCAAGTCTAACGGTCATTTCCAAAATATTTTTTATCTCCCGATTTAATACTTCAACCTAGCCACTTGTCTAAGGGTGGTAAGGGGTAGCAACCTTGTGAGTCACTCCCAAACTCTGGATTAACTGATTGAAGTGGTGGTTTCGGAAATGAGGTCCCCCATCACTTATAATAGTCATGGGGCAGCCGAAACAAGATATGATGTTGGCCTTCACAAATTTCAAAACCACAGAGTGGTCATTTGTGCGCGTAGGAATGGCCTCTATCCATTTAGAGACAAAATCAACTGCCACCAAGATATATTCAAAACCATGGGACGACGGGAAGGGGCCCATAAAGTCAATTCCCCACACATCAAAAATTTCAACAGATTGAATAGGATTTTGAGGCATTTCATTTTTCTTCCCAATCATTCCAATCCGTTGACATCTAATACAGGCCTTAAAAAAATTATGAGAATCCTTAAATAAGGAAAGCCACCAAAAATCGAACTGGAGAACCTTAAAAGCAATTTTCTTAGCACCAAGGTGTCCTCCACAATGAAGTTCATGGCAAAAAATCGGCACACTTTGTTTTTCCTCTTCAGGCACACAACATCTCAATAGTTGGTCTTATCCAATTCTAAATAATTCTGGCTCTTCCCAATGAAAATATCTTGCTTGAGAAATGAATCTCTTTCTTTTCTACTCATCCCAAGAGCCAGGAGTTTGTCCAATGACCAAGTATTTTACAATGTCTGCATACCAAGGTAAAGTTGGTGTTACCGCCATCAGAGTTTCATTGGGAAATGTCTCACGAATGTCTTCAGAAATAGAGTCATTAAGAGGAAGGCGAGACAGGTGGTCAGCCACAACATTTTCTACTCCTTTCTTTTCACGTATTTCCAAGTCAAATTCTTGAAGGAGTAAGATCCACCTAATTAGACATGGCTTAGAATCTTTCTTAGCAATGAGATGTTTCACTGCTGCATGATCAGTAAAAATAGCCACCTTAGACCCAAGTAAATAAGACCTAAACTTGTCCAGAGCAAAAACTACAGCAAATAATTCTTTTTCAGTGACTGTGTAGTTTTGCTGAGGTTCAGTTAAAGTCTTGCTTGCATAATGCAGCACATGAGGTCTTCCCTCAACCCTTTGTCCAAGGAATGCTCCCACTGCATAATCTGAAGCATCACACATAAGCTCAAATGGGAGTGTCCAATCAGGAGCTTGGAGAACAGGTGCAGAGATCAAGGCCTCCTTTAGAGTTTGAAAGGCCTCGGCACACTTTGAATCAAAACTGAAGGAAGATTCCTTCGCCAACAAGTCACAAAGTGGCCTAGAAATCTTACTAAAATTTTTAATAAAGCGCCTGTAAAAGCTAGCATGGCCCAGAAAGGATCTAATCTGTTTGACATTCATAGGAAATGGAAGTTTGGAAATAGAATCAATCTTGGCTTTATCTACTTCCAAACCTTGCTTGGATACAACATGCCCAAGTACAATTCCTTTCTGTACCATGAAGTCGCTTTTCTCCCAGCTGAGGACTAAACCAGTCTCCTTACATCGTTTCAACACATTCTCCAGGTGCCGGAGACACTGGTCAAAAGATGAGCCATAAATGGAGAAGTCATCCATAAACACTTCGACACACTTGTCAATCATGTCCGAAAAGATAGACATCATACACCGTTGGAAAGTTGCAGGGGCATAACATAATCCTAATGGCATACGTGTGAATGCAAAAGTACCGTAAGGACTCATGAATGTCGTCTTTTCCTGGACATCAGGAAAGACTGCCACCTGATTGTACCCAGAATATCCATCGAGAAAGCAATAATACTTATTCCCTGCCAATTTTTCGACAATTTGATAAATAAAAAGCAAAGGAAAGTGATCCTTCTGGGTAGCGGTGTTCAGCTTGTGGTAATCAATACAGACCCTCCATCCAGTTGAGGGTCTAGTTACAACTTGTTCACCTTGGTCATTGAGTTCCACAGTAAAGTCTGCCTTCTTTGGCACCACATGAATGGGACTGACCCATTTACTATCAGCTAATGGGATATATGATCCCAGCATCCAACCACTTTAGGATTTCCTTTTTCACAACCTCCCTCATATTAGGGTTCAGACGTCTCTGCATGTCCCTAAAAGGCTTGATGGAATCATCAGTATAAATGTGGTGCATGCAGAGTGTAGAGTCTATACCCTTAATGTCAGTAATGCTCCAAGCAATAGCTTCCTTGTGTCTAGACAAGCATTCAATCAAGGCTCCCTCCTGTGCCTCAGACAGCATAGCCGAAATGATAACGGGGAGCGTATCATTGGCACCTAGGAAAACATACTTGAGAGTGTCAGGGAGGGGTTTCAACTCAAGGTTGGGGGCTTGTATGGTTGAGGGTTTCATAATAGATGTCCCCATCTCAGGTAGCAAATCTACCTTTGGCGAAAATGATGGGGGAAGAGACTCAGCAGAAACTCCTAGCAATTCCTCTAGTTCTAGTATATCCCCTTCACATTCCTCCAAGAGATGGGAATGCTCATTTAGCATGACATGCTGAAGGGGGTCATCACATAACATTGCAGGAGTTGCCTCTTCAATCAGGTCATCTATCACCTCAACTTGAGAACAATCCTCAAGTCTGGCTTGTTTGTAAGCATCAAACACATTAAGCCGGATTTTCCTGTTCCCAAAGCCCATTTTCAATGCCCCAGTATTGCAATTAATTGAAGCATGGGAAGTTGCAATGAAGGGGCCGCCCAAAATGTTGGAGGGTTTGGTTGGCTTCTTGGTAGGGTCAGTGTCCAAAACTAAGAAGTCAACAGGAAAGAAGAAATCCTCCACTCTTTTGAGGACATCTTCCAAAATTCCCCGTGGTGTCTTAAGTGATCGATCAACAACTTGAAGGATTACAGGGCTAGGCTTCAGATTGCCTCCCCCAAGTTGTTCATACACGTAGCTCGGAAGGATGTTCACCCACGCACCCAGATCAAGTAGAGCCTCATTAATTTGTAAGCCACCAATAACTATAGAGATGTATGGGGCTCCTAGGTCCTTAAGTTTCGGGGGTGTGCCATGTTGAACAATTGAGCTAATAGAATCAGGCAGGACAACTTTTGATTGGACCTGTTTTCTAGATTGCCACTTTTTCATGCAAAGGTCCTTTTAGAAGCGGCCATAAGACGGAATCTGCCTGATAGCTTCAAGCAAAGGCAGGTTAATCTGCACTTGCTTGAAAGTTTCCATAATCTCATCCATCTTATCTTTGGCTCCAGATGAGCCAGCAGAAGTCTGCCCAGAGGTGGATAAGCACTCTGGAAAAGGCACTCTCGATCTCTGGGTGGAAGGGTTGTCATGTCGAGTAAGGGGTGGAACGGGGGCAACTTCTTCCGGTGAGGTGATTTCAAGCGGAGAAGATTTAGGCAAATCTTCTCCGGTGGGGGTGAAAGTCGGGGTGGATGGTTTTTTAGGGGGTGAGACTATAGGAGCATCGGGATTGGAAATTTCTTTCCCACTCCTCAGAATAGTCACCGCTTGAGCATGCTCCCTAAAGACAATCCCTTTTCCTTTAGGATTTTCCTCAACAGCACTAGGAAACTTCCCAGTCTCCCTCTGTCTAACGGCCTCAACAAGGTGTCCAATTTGTGATTTCATCTCATGTATAGCCTTGTCATGAGATTGGATGATGGCACTTTGACTTTCTTGCATAGTTTTCAACATCGCCTTCAATTCATCCATCTCAGAGGTTTTAGGTTGGGCAAAGGTCTGAGGTTGGTTCATTTGATGGTTTTGAAAGGATTGCGGTTTGTAATTCCCTGAATTTGAGACATTTCCTTGTCTCCATGAAAAGTTTGGGTGGTTCCTCCATCCCTCATTATAAGTGTTGGAGAAAGAATCATTACGAGGTCTTGGACGGAACCCTTGAGCGGCATTCAAATCCGCTTGTACAAGCTCAGGGAATTGGGAGGCCAAGTGGCAATCCACAGTGGCATGTGTATTGCCTTGACAAATTACGCATTCGGAAGCTTGGGATGTGGAGGTGTTAGGTACGAATGAACTCGGGTTCGACATAAGCCTTTCGATGTTTTGATTCAATAATTGAATTTGATAGGCTAAATTCTAGGTGTCCCTTGCTTCAATCGCCTCCAACTTTCTTTACATGAGAGTGGGCTTTCTATCCATGTAGGCAGAATTCAAGTGAATAGAATTCTCACTCAAAGTATCAAATAAGTTCCAAGCTTCATCCTCAGTATTAGATAGAAAGGTCCCTGCACAGGCACCATCCACAGTTTGCCTATGCGAATCATTAAGTCCGGTGTAGAACCTTTCAACCAGTTGCCATTTAGGCACCTGGTGATGTGGGAAAAGTCTCAGCAAATCATTAAAGCGCTCCCACGATCATGGAATGCTTCCCCATCCTTTTGAACAAAACTCATAATTTCCCTCCTAAAGTGATTTGTTTTGCTCATGGGGAAGTACTTCTTCAAAAACTCCTTCTTTAGGGCATCCCAAGTATTTATATTATCAAGGGTGTGATACCAATACTTGGCTTTGTCCTTTAGGGAGAAGGAAAAGAGGGTTCGCATTTGAGCGTCATCAGTAATGCCCTGCAGCTTCACCGTGGAACAGACCTCGGTGAATTCCTCGATATGCCTGTAAGGGTCTTCCCTAGTAGTACCATAAAAGGAGGGTAGCAAGGATATGGTACTACTTTTGATCTCATACGGATTGTCCCCTCCAGGTCTACGTAGTGCTGGGCCAGCTTGATTGGTTGGGATGAAATATTCCTTAAGGCTCCTTTGACCGGCCATTTCTACCCTTGGAAGGTCTCTTCTTAGGATTCTTTCAGGTTCAGGATCAAATACAAGTTGTCTCCTAAGAGAATGCCTACCAAGCATGCACTACAAACACAATTCAAAAGGACTTGTTTGGTCTTTACAGATTTAGGCTTTTGACTTTAGTTCAAATTGTATGTGAAAAAACAAGTTGCCCAATCAATTACGTGCCTATTGTCAACCTTAGAAATGCCTAAAAAGACCTAGTTGGAACTTAGTTATTCTTCCCTATATCTCAAATGGTCAAATAAATCCAAAGACGGAAGATCGAGGGATGCAAGAAGGCCTAAGCCTTCCTTTGAAGCTGTGCTTTCGCGGTGCTTCTCAACTACCCCCAAAAATCCATGACAGGATATCCCTCTCTTTGGATTTACAAAACCTTTGATCTCAAGTTCCGAACACTTTAGAATCCAACGATAGGAGGGTTCTTGTCCTAGTCGTTTCAAGACTTAGGAGTGTCTAAATGAGTGCTGTGGTGCAATAGATATAAGTGTGCATTCACCGCAAAATGATTTTAAATTTTGAATCGCACACCACGTTTTACAATCAAGTCCTTGATTTTTAGATGTCCCTCCTTTAATTAGTCCTTTTTTCGAATATATGTGACCACTTGTTAGATCGCTTCAAGACAAACTTTGTGGTCTTTGAATTAAATCCCAAATGCAATGCGTGATCAAGAATAGGATGCAAAGTAAGAGAATGCGTACCTTGCCTCCAGCGATCTACGATGCAAGAATGCACGCAATACAGAGAAGTAAATCTAGAGGCTGCTCATACAGACCTAAATGGTTCGTCCTAAGGCAGGAAGCTTCTAGTAGGTAGCTCATTTTTTTTCTATTTTTTTTTAGAACTACTTATGCACAAGCAAATAAAAGTAATCAATAAACTAAAAACCTAAATCTCAAGAAAAGGGAACAAGCTCCCAAAAATTACCCAACACGGGCCCAAAACAAAATCGGGGAACAAACCCCTCAAAATATGCCCCAGAACAAGGGTTTCAAACTAACTGCAATGTAAAATTAAATCTAAAGTCTTAATTCTAGTCTAATTAAACTAGTGACTAAATAAAATGGTGTCCGTCTCGTCCTCTGCCTTCTCCTCTATTTAAAAATTGCTCGTCTAATTCTCCTTTGGCGACATCAAGGGTCACCTTCTCACAGTGGCTGATTCTTGCACAAATTTTCTCGCACAGAAAAGAAAATAATAAATGGTCAAATCAGAGTGCAATTGAAAAATAATCAAAATAAAATCAAGCGAAATTATTGCTTCTGTTGCCTCCCCGGCAACGACGCCATTTGACTGGTCGATTGTTTGCTCTAAAGTCGTTTGCAGTTTAATGTGGTGGAAAAATCGACTAATCAATATTTAAAAAGAAATAACCACTCGCAGAGGAGGGGGTCGTATCCACAGGGAGGTAATGAGGTATTAAAATTCGCACCAGTTAAAAACGTTTGTTCGTAGTCAGTTTCGACAAGAATCAAGCCAAAATTGCCTTCAGATTAAGGTTTAAGCAAGAAACAATGTTAAAATAGCAATTCTGAGAAACTAGAGGATATTTTCCGCAATGCATAATCAAAAAAATATGATTAAAAAGCGAAAATGGTAGAAAATGTAATTTTTAATTGGTAGGTTACTGTAGCAAAACAGGGGATTTTTTCCCCTTTGTCTTGCACGACGAGGAGTGGATGGCTGGGCGTGGGAAGCTCGGAGGAAGTCCCTTGGACCGAGGGCCTTGAAGAGGTGGTGGCGGCATGTCGTGCGGTGGTCGGAGGCGGCTGGACGAGCTCCGGCGGAGGTGGCTGCAGCCGGTGCCGCAGCTGCCTTGGCGTGAGCATGCCCGGCCTGTTGGCAGTGAGGACTGCCGCACGCTGCTGGCGGTTTTGCAGGTGGCTTTAGGCGGGTGCGCAAGCTGTTGCACGTGGAGAGCGGGTGCTGCTCGCGGTTCTGCAGGCGTGGGAGGAGGGCGCAACAGGCTGGTGGGCGCGGTTGGAGGTTCAGCTGGCGCGGGTGCGGTGGCGGTTGGAGTTCTACAGGAGCGGCTGTGGTTGTAGGCGCGGGAGAGGTTGCGGTTGGAATTCTGTAGGCTGAGCGGCTGCAGGTGTGCAGTTGGAGGTGAGCGGGTGCACGGCCTCTTGGCCGAGGGTGCGGAAGCAGCTGGAGGTGAGCGAGTGGCTCTGCAGGCGCGGGAAGAGGGCGCTGCAGGCTGAGCGGGTGCGGGTGCGGTTGGGGGGGGCATGCGTGGATGGTGGAGTGGGCAGATGTGGTTTTGCAAGTGCGGGTGGACTTCAGACGGGTACGTAGGCGGGTGGTCGCAGGTGAGTGGGTAGCTTCAGACGTCCGGGAAATTTCTCGGATGTCTTAAGTGAATGAGAAGGTGATTGCAGTGACGGTGGTTGCGGCGGTGGTGGTTGGTGACGACGGTGAGGGAGATGCATGCTAAGGTACTCATGGTAATGCGGTCGAGCTCCGGATGGCAGTGTGGCCTGCAACACCACATGCCCATGGTGGTGGAGACTCGCCGCCACGGTTGAGGCCAGCAGTATGGAATGGAAGAGAGGAAATCTCTCTGTGCAGTGGTGGGTCGGCGGTGGATGCCTCCTGAGCTCGGCTGCCTCCCTCCTCCCTTGTAGTATCCTACACAAATTTGAAATCAGCTGCCCGACTAGATCCAACACATCCTCTCCTCCTTGAATGGGTTCTTCACTGTGGCGGCTGGTGGCGTTGGAGCGGCAGCCAGCCGTTCTTGCAAGAAGAAATATAATTAAAATAATGTTAAAATATTAGGGTCATTTATATACAGACCCTCAACTTCTATGTTAATGAAAACAATGTACCTAATTGGTTATCTAATTAGATAAATGTCATTCTAAGCTAATTCTAAATGCACTTAAAATATGAATGCAATGCATGGATTATGCAATTAAACTAAAACTATGAATTAATCTATTTACATCCTAATTTACGCTAAATAAATGTTAGAATTAACCTAATGTGTAGGCACTTAAAAACTTAAATAGCCCACAACTATGGGCTAATCAAAATGCGAGGATTTATAAAGACCGAACAAAGAAATTTCACGATAAATATATTGTTCGAAAACACTTTGATGTTAATCAACGTGTTTGGCTTTTCGATGCGAGATTACCTCTTTTTCATGGCAAATTAAAATCTAAATGGGTCGGCCCCTTTATTGTCCATAAAACATATCCATACGGCGTTGTTGACCTTTTTGATCCGAAAACTAATTTGACATTTCAAGTCAATGGCCAACGTTTAAAGCCCTATTTTGATCGTACACCAAAAATTCCGTCTAAATCTTTTAATTTTACTGAGCCAGCCACCCTTGATCACTAATGCACATCACGCCCGGTTCAATGGCATAAAAGATAGCACTGGATGGGAGGTAACCCATCATTTTTTCCTGTTTCCTTTTTTCTTCTTTTTCCAGCTTTTGATCATCCTAAACAAGACCATTCTTCACTAAGGTGATCCCTTTTCCGTCCTAATGCATGAGGACATGGCATATCTTAAGTATGGGGGGTGCTTTTAAATTTTGACGGTCGATTTAGGATGTTCAAAACCTAAAAACATGCATTTTTCTTTAATTTATTTCCTGTTTGCATACTCAAAAAAAAAAAAAGAAAAAAAAATGATGAAAAACTTTTTGAGGAAAATTTTTTTCAGGACTAAGGTTGAAAAACTCACTTTTGGAACAATGGGATTTAATCTTTAACAAACTAGGGATGAGGATGCGGATCTAATCATTAGAATTTTAGGGTCTATTTTAGACTAAATCATATATCCTTCTCTAAAATTCCACTTGAACTCATGATAGTTCAGGTGACTTGATCCTATTCTGTAATATGGAAAGTATTTGGCTTAGTTTCTGATTCAAAAAAAACTTGCATGTCTTGAGGAACTTCTTGTGTCAATTTTCACACATAAGCCAACACTTAAAAAATAACTAAAAATTTGAAAAACTCCCTTGTTTGGATTTAATAAAAGTTTGAAGCAGATCATTGGTTTGAGTTCCCACCGTCGAGAAGGAGGAAAATGCCTCCTTTAAGGACGCGATGTTAACATGTTACCGCCTCGGCGCTGCTCCATATCTATATTTCATATCTTTAGATGGAGCATTAAAGCGCATTTTAGCAGCTCAAGTGTCTTGGACGGTGCTCTACCTATAGTATCAGAGCAAGAGCTTGAGTTTGCTTGGAGTGCCCCTTTACACTGCATCGTGTTTTGGGGTTGTGAGCTCCTGGGTGGTGTCATGGACAGTGCTATCCCGAAGTACTGGCGCCAGAGCCCCATCGAGGAATGGTAACGGGAATGATGATCCCGACACATCTGTTGTAAGACTAAGCTAAAAATAAGCATGGGGGAGAAAAAAAAAAGGTAATAATAAATAAATTAACATAGCCTTATAAATGTTGGCTTTTCACAAGCACAGACACAAGGTTTTAAAGGATTTTGCAAGTTGCAAATCAGATTCATGAGCCAAAAAGATCCTAAAAATAAACATTTCAAGCCATCTGAATTAACAAGGGGTTAATTTGTGAATTTTCTGGAGGATATATTGATCCCGTTCTGTCTAATGGTTGGATCCAAAAATAAATCCTGATGTTTATCTTTAACAAATCCCGTACCTCCTATGTTTTGATCTACTAAGGTCCCTTGATTTTTTTTCTCCTCAAAAGTCGAAAAAATTAGATTTCCCAAAAATTCTATTTTCCAAAATGTTCGAAGGTTTGCTAAGAGACTAGCAAAAGATAAGCATGGTGGTGTGATAAACGCAAGTTTATCATCATTCTTATGCATTAAAACAAACCTAGCTCTTAGGATTTTACTCCGCAAATGGGTTTTTGGGTTGCATTTAGGCAAAAATTAGGTAGGCATGCATTGCATTTTTTATTGTCCTTTTCATATGTTTTTGTGAGTGTTAGGGATGAACAGATATATAGATCCCTAAAACCCTAGCACTCAAGAAGGCAAATGGTGAAGGAGAAGCTTAGACTAGCTAGAACTCAGCTTGATCCAGCTCACCACAGCTGGAACATAGCTCACTTGAACTAGGGTTAGCTCATCCCAGCTCCATTTAGCTAATATCAGCTGAATGGCAGCTCAAGAGAGTTCATCTTAGCTCACCCTAGCTCAAGTCAGCTCAGATCCAGCTCAACTTAGCTGAATCTAGCTCATCTCAGCTCCCACTAGTCCACAGGGAGCTCTAGCTAGCTCAGCTGAGTTGATGAGAGTTCACCCCAGCTCAAACCCAGCTACATCCAGCTCCACTCGACTCCAACCAGATGAAGAAGAACTCATCTCAGCTCAAGAAGCTCAACTCCAGCTCCTGGGTTGGTTAAGACTTTATCAAGGTGCGAAAGGCATAGGTTAAATGACGAGCCATAAATGGAGAAGTCATCCATGAAATTTTGAACGAACTCGTCGATCATATTAGAAAAAATAGCGATCATACAACATTGGAAAGTGGCAGGAGCATTACATAACCCAATTGGCATTCAGCGGAACGTAAACGTACCATACGGACTTGTGATGGTGGTACGCTCCTGATCGTCAAGAAAAATGGCTATCTGATTATACCCAGAGTTCCCATCAAGAAAACAGAAGTACTTGTTCCTCGCCAATCGTTCCAAAATTTGATCGATAAACGGTAAGGGGAAATGGTCTTTCTGGGTAGCCGTGTTCAAACGGCGATAATCAATGTCGACCCTCCAACCAGTTGAGGGTCTAGTGGTCACCAACTCACCTTGGTCATTCTCCTCCACAGTGATTCCTACCTTTTTGGGTACTACATGAATATGACTGACCCATTTACTATCTGAAATGGGATAGATAATCCCTACATCCAGCCATTTTAGAATCTCCTTTTTAACAACCTCCAGCATATTTGGATTGTGCCTTCTCTACATGTCTCGAAAAGGCTTCACAGACTCATCCGTGTATATGATGCATGCAAAGAGAGGGATCAACACCCTTAATATTAGCAATTGACCAGGAAATTGCTTCCTTGTGCCTTTGTAAACAATCAAGCAGAGCTCCCTCCAGCAATTCAGATAATGCAGATGAGATAATAATGGGGACCGTGTTATTAGGGCCAAGGAAAGCATATTTCAATATGCTAGAGAGGGGTTTTAACTCCAACTCAGGAGCCTTTTGGATTGAGGGTTTAAGTTGAGATGTCCCTGCCTCAGGTAGTAGATCTCCCTTCACAGTCCAAGGTGGAGATAGAGACTCAACATGTATCCCCAGCAACTCTTCTAATTAAGGCATTTCCCTTTCAGTTTCTTTAATAATCTGGGGTTGGTCCTTAGATATGACCTTTTGAAGGGGATCTCTACATAAGAGTGCTGGAGTAGTCTCTTCAATTATTTCATCAACGACCTCAATCTGAGAACAATCTTCAAATCTGGATTGCTTGTAAGTATCAAAAATAATAAACTGGATCTTCTTGTTCCTGAAACTCATTTTAAGTGCCCCAGATCTACAATTTATAGAGGCATTGGTTTTGGCTAAGAAGAGGCATCCTAGAATAATGGATGGCTTTGTGGGCTTATTTGATGGGTCAGTATCAAGCACCAGAAAGTCAACAGGGAAGAAGAAATCCTCCACTCTCACAAGGACATCTTCCAACAATCCTCGTGGTGTCTTAAATGATCTATCTACAACCTGGAGGATTACTGGACTAGGCTTTAGCTTGCCTCCTCCCAAAAGGTCGTAGACAGAGCTCGGTAAAATGTTCACCCTCGCACCCAGATCGAGCAGAGCCTCATCAATGTGTTGGCTACCTATAACCACTAAAATATACGGGGCCCCTGGGTCTTTCATTTTTGGGGGTGTTCCATGCTAGAGAACCGAGCTAACATGGTCAGACAGGATGACCTTGGTTTGGACCTATTTCCTAAATCGGTGCTTCTGGGTGCATAGGTCCTTCAGAAACTTGGCATAGGATGGGATCTATTCAATAGCTTCCAACAGAGGCAAGTTAATCTGGACTTGCCTAAAAGTTTCCATAATCTCTTCCGTCCTATCCTTGGCTCTAGATGAGCCAACAAAAGATTCCACAGGAACAAATAGGCTCTCTGGATAGGGCATCCTCGGCTTCTAGGTAGAGGGGTCGTCATGGTGGGAAAAGGGTGGTGGAAGGACGACATCCTCATTGTGGGTGATTTTGTGCGAGGGAGAGCAATGTGGCTCTTCCTCGGTGGAGATGGAAGTCGGGTCAGGTGTAGAAGGGGAATTTTGGGACATAACCGTTGGAGTGTTATTAGGCTAGTCAATCTTCTTTCCACTCATTATCACGGTCACTGCTTAGGCGTGCTCCCTAAATACAACCCCCTTGCCCTTAGGGTTCTCGTTAGAAGAGCTAGGTAGCTTCCTCGGATCACGTTGCCTAACTGCCTCAATAAGATGACCAATTTGGGATTGCATATCAGTAATCATCTTATTCTGAGATTAGATGACCATATTCTGATGCTCTTACATCGCTTTCATCATGGCTTTAAGTTCATCCATCTCAGAGGGCTTATTCAGAGGAGGGTTTCCATAAGATGGTTGGTATATGTGTTGGGGAGATAAGGGTCTTGTATTCCCTAAGTTAGAAGCATCACCTTGCTTCTAAGAGAAGTTTGGATGGTTTTGCCAACCCGAATTATAGGTATTGGAATAAGGGTTATTGCGAGGAGGGCGGAAACCTTGGGCTGCGTTCAAGTCGGCCTGAATCAACTCGGGGAATTGTTTTGCCTGATAGCACTCCGCAGTGGCGTGCATTGTGCTTTGGCAAATGGAGCATTCTCTTGAAGTCTGAAAGATAGAGGCTGCTTGCGGGTTCATGCCGAGGTTTGCTAAAAGCCTATCAAAGTTTCTATTCAATAATTGAATCTGATAAGCCAAATCCTGAGAAGCCCCAGCTTCATGGGCCTCTATCTTCCTCTGCAAGATTGATGGTTTTCTTTCTTGATAGGCAGAGGACAAATGTATGGAGTTGTCGCATAATGTTTCAAATAATGCCCAGGCTTCATCCTCAGTTCTGGTCATGAAGGTTCCTACATAGGCTGCATCGATGGTTTGCCTATGCCTTTCAGATAATCCATTGTAGAACCTTTCGACCAACTACCATCTTGGCATACCCCCAAGCCAAAGTTTTGCTAGTTCCTAGCAAAATTAAATAAGACTATGATGATTTAAAGCACTTGGGTTTAAATTATTATAAATAGTAACTATGTAGAGGAAAACTTAGGTCAAAAATTTTTAAGGTTAAATATAAATGATTAATGTATAGAGCATGTGTGAAAATTTTCTTACTTAGACTTATATTTATAACATTTTCAAAATACACTTAAAATAATTTGTAAACAAGAATTTTATTCAAAATTAGAATTCTTCAAAAATCTCTTAATCTTTGTAACTATTCTTAACTCAAATTAGAATACAAAGTGTTTTAAGAAAAACAAAACTTAAGGATTGAGAATTAAATTTTAACTCAAAAACTCAAATAGATTTAAGTTAATCCTTTGTTTATGATATTTGATTTTCATCAATATATGTTTAAGAAAATTAACCAGATACTCATTATTAGTCAAACTTAGAGTAGTAAAAGTCTAATTTACTAGACTACAACACTAAAGATTAACTTCTAAACCTAGGATTTTGTCAATTCTTCTCCTTTAGGTCTCAACT
The DNA here is from genome assembly GCA_037157565.1 of Thalassia testudinum. Lineage (NCBI taxonomy): Eukaryota > Viridiplantae > Streptophyta > Magnoliopsida > Alismatales > Hydrocharitaceae > Thalassia > Thalassia testudinum. Next base: position 152,362,457 of record JAZHRO010000024.1, read on the forward strand.
TAAAATCTTCAAAACCCAATTTCTTAGGCTTCACTGCCCAATAACAAGGTTCAACAGCTATGATTTTAAAGCATCGGTGCTTAGTGAAGAGAATTGTCCTAAAGACATCCAAAGTTCCAAAAATCCAGATCTTAAGACATCACTTTCCAATCCCAATTATTCCAATTCAAGCCTTTGGCTTGGCCTTACTCAGGTTTGTTTGCTTTCTCCTCACCAGTTTTTTATCCCGAGATCAACACATTTTGTGTATATCTCCCCGGTGGACCACTGGGTCTCTTATTCCTAATTATTTTTTCTCCATATTTTTTTCTCTTTTTGTATAGGTTAGAACACCTATTTCTAGCGAGGTGTTATTTTTATTTGGTCGAATGAAGGGTAGCATTCATTTGTATTGAGATGCTTTTATTTATTTATGGAAAAACTACATAAGCACCCATTTTTAAAGAGGCACTTAACTACAGGGTGTTTTATTTACTTTTTTTTTTCTTTTTCTTTTCTTTTCCCCCTTATTATTTTTCTTACTACCATTATTCTCCAAATCCTTTTTCTAGGTGAGTGGCACATCCTTCACCCTTTCAAGAATCGCCCCGCTGAAATCCTTGGACTAAAGAGGATTCAGAATTGATCTCTTAATCTCTGTGTTTTTACGGTCTCAGATGTCAACAAGACAATTCTATGTGAGTGAATTTTAGATGTTTAGGTTACTTAGCTCTCAAACTAGAGCTTAGAAAAGAAAGCCCTTTACTCTTAGGTTCTCCAAATTCTTAGTTTCCTCGTATAGGATCCGTCAAGACAAAATTTACCAAGTCTAGTTATTTATCTCTAGCTTGTAAGTTTTGTAAACTAAAATTTTACCAACTCTCTATTTAATTAACTCTGAATATCTGGCCTTTTACTTAACTTTATGATAAAATCAAATTTTCAGAAAGCAAAAGGATTACTTAATCTAATTGATTAAAAAGTTATAAATCAATTGCAAAACTTAAGTTTAAAATCTTAACACACTTAATTTCTTAATTCAAGTAAGAATTGAAAAATAAATCTTAAAAAGATTTAAAAGATTCCTTAATTCAAATAAAATCTTGTTCTAAAAATTTTAAACACAAAAGTGTGTTTTTAGAAAATGTTTAAAGTAAAAATCTAATTAAGAATTGAATGCTCTTAAATACTTATATATTCTATGTACATTTTACCATTCTGACCTAAAAGAAAATTAAGCTCTTAATTACAATATATATATTCTTCTTCTTCTTTTCTTCTTTATTAATAATGAATATTCCCCTATTATTATTTTCATGAATTTTTTTTTTAAATTTTTATATTTATATATTTTTATTTTTATGTATATAAGATTTTTCTAATTTTTATGAAATTTTTTTAAAAAAATTTCAAATTTTTATGAAATTTTTGAATTTTTTTTAATTTTTATCAATTTTAGATTTTCTATTTTTTAAAGTTTCGTGGATATTTAATTTTTATGTGTTTTTATTTTTTTAAAACAACACTTAAAGTGAAAATTTCACTTCAACACTCCCCCAAGCCAAAATTTTTCAATGTCCTCATTGTAAGAAGGGTGAAAAATATTACACTTAATTTAGTATAGGGTGATGGAAGGAGTCGAATAAAGGAAATTAAAAATCTCTGTGCAGACGATTTCAAGCCTGACTAAAGGTTAGAGTGGTCAGCCGGACTAAATGAAGGTAATCAATATGATATGGAGTGAAATTTTAAAAGTAAGTGTATAAGAAAATCAAAAAGGGTAAAAACAGGAAATAGCTATGTACAAGTGCTAGGTTTTACGCCTTTAGCTAGGCATAAAGCCTAGTAAAGAACTCCTAAAAAGAATAGGTCTATGGTAAAAACAGAGGAGTTATGAAAGAATTAGATCAAAAAATTAGAAAATAGATTAAACCACCCAATCAAAACTCGTCCTGAAATTGCCTAGAATAGATCTCGTAGATCCTAGAATCAGATTCTCATGAAAATCTTAGAAAGATTAGAGTGAATCTCGTGAAAAATAGATCTAATTTAGGTTGAGATGTAGAACGTTCAAGATTAAAGTAATTCAAAAATGTTTTCACCAAGTTCAGAAGATCAGCATAGTCAGTTTTGATTCTCAATAATAGGTGGGTCATTTTGACACAAAATGGGTTGCTGATGCGGGTTTAATGGGTTATTTTCAAGTAGTACAAAGGATGAATTATGATTAGAATCAAAGGCCTAATTAATGAAATGGACTTGGCCTTGGTTTTGCCTAGGATTTGGTAGATTCCTAGGGTTCGGAATTGGCTGAGATGGAAGAGTACCTGGCTGATGAGACTCAGCCAAAAGCGTGATCTGATTTCGTAAATCAGCCAATTCTACCTTACATTGCCTATGGATCTCAGCGAGAGCTTCAGCATTTTGTCGCTGACTCTCTGACATAGCTCTCAAAATCTGGTCTAGCTATGTATCTCTTATAGGCCTAGAGTAATTCTGCATACTCATCGGGCTAGTCCTTAAATCTGATTGCTGAGGAGGCAAAGGAGGTGGGTTAAAATGGGTCTGATTTGGATATGATGGTCTTTGATCTTGATTTGGATCAGCACAAGAAAAATTTGGGTGGCTTCTCCATCCAGGATTATAGGTATTTGAATATAGGTTTGGTCTTGGAATATTTTCCTGGATGGAGTGTAAACCTAAAAGATATGGCGTGTTTTCTGCAACAGTTAAGGGTGGGTAAGATTGTGGGACAAAGGTCCCTCCTTGGGTTGGTGAAGGAGTAGATAGAAAACCCAAGGAAGATGGATCTCTAGAATCCAGATTACTCATAAATTCCCTCCCTGAAGGTATTTGCAAAACAGGTAAATACGCGAGATTCGTAGCAAGTAGAGGCGTAAGAGTCTTCATTGTGTTTCTAACCTCGTCGAGATGCTTTGTTACGATATCTACTTTGTCCAGTTTTTCTGCAATAATCTCTAAATCCTTTGATCTAGACGGATTACCGATCTCATGAATGCCCTTATGCGGATTTTGGTGATTTGTATTCACGCCCCACAAAAATTGTGACATTGATTCATTGTTGATCGAGTTTTCTGCTATCCCTTCAAATAATTCTAAAGTGGATTCTGCGTCGCGATTTAGAAAATTCCCTCCACAAGAGGCATTGACTAGATTGCGAATGCCCTCTTGTAAATCATAATAAAAGATATGCATGAGTTGCCAACGAGGGATGTCATGATGTGGGCATTTCTTTTGCAATTCATGAAAACGTTCCCATGCTTCATGAATTGGTTCTCCTTGATTTTGATTGAAAGTAGTAATAGCTTGCCTTAAAGCATTGATTCGACCAATTGGAAAGAATTTCCTCAAAAATGCAAATTCAAGTTCAGCCCAAGTTGAGATTGGTCTTGCTATAGTTCTATACCAATAAGCTACTTTATCTTTAAGGCTAAAAGAGAACATTTTCATTAGTAGGATTTCCCTATTTTGATTTCAAGGACCAAGAGTTTGAGATAAATTTTTAAGATCTTCAATGTGTTGAAATGGATCCTCGGATGCAAATCCGTGAAAGTGGGGGATTAAACCTATAATATTTGGCTTTAATTTCGGATCATTTTCCCCAATAGGAATCCTAACATTAGGCTCTACTTGTGCATTGGATGGGTTATAATAATCTCTAAGTAAAGGCCTTGGATGATTGATTGGTACATCAGGATTTTTAAAACCCACCTCAGGTCGAGGTGAAGAACAGGTTTGCAAAGTTTGTAAATTATTTAAGGTTGCTGTTAATAGATTGATTTGTCTTGTTTGCTCTATCATCCTAAGATTCTGGTTCAGGAGAACCTCATGAACATCAAAAGGCGGCATCTCCCCTTACCAGAAGAAGGGATCTTGGGATTAAGATTCTGCATTGCATCCATAGAAAGTAGATGGATCAAACAAGAAAACCATTGGTTGCTTATCTGCAACCGACCTAGGATCACCTGTCAACGGTGGTGCAAGAGACGGATGCAAGGATCGCCTCCCATCCATAAATAGAAAATAATGTGCAAAGGCACACGCACACCACCGATAAGAAAACAACGACACAAAAACCCACAAAACAGCGCAAAAGACGTGGGTTTTGCTCTTCTTTCAAAGGAAAGAATAAATTCCTAAGATACGCAAAATAATTTCATGCAAACAAATAGAGTAACAATATCAAAATATGCATCCTAATTCATGACTATGCAGTTGCGTACTTTAAAGGTCAAAGGTCTAAGGTGTAGGATCGAGACCGCTCACTACAGGCTCCCTGGGGCTCTAGTAGTGAGATAGACTTGTTGATCTTCAGCCAAAGCCCTAAGAGGTGCAAAGAGGAGAGATAGAAAAATAGACTCGTGTGACTCTAGTGATCGCGTTGTGTGCGTAATAGCATGCAACAGACGATAGCGATATAAAAACCCCCATGCATTTTGCAAATAGATTTAAGTCACCAATTTTACTTCCTCTTTTAAGTTAGTCTTTTTCAAAAATATATCAAGTAAACTACAATGGCTGCTTTTTATATCTTTTGAAACAAAAATATGTGATCTTCTTAAATCTCAGAGGGTAGTGATCTACGCGGGTTTTCTCGTGTTTTCCCACTGATGCGAGAAAAATAATTTAAAAATTCTCGAGTCAAATCGCATTAATAGCACTCCTAAGAATGTATGGCTATATATATGCTGCTGCTAGTCAGAAAAGATGTATTTTTGTATTTTTATTATTTTTTAAATGCAACAAACAAAACATTAAGAAATACTTACAAAACAAAAATAGTAAAATGGATTCCTGCCTTCTCCTGAGATTACCCGCAAAGGTAAACCTGAAAAGAAGATAGAAAATAAAACAAAACAAAATAAAAACAAAACAAACTAATTAAAACTAAAGTTAGTAAAAACAAAAAAAATATTTACAAAGTACCTCCTAATTAAACAATTAATCCTTTTAAATTTTAGTGAATCAAAATATTTCCTCGCCAGCAACGGCGCCATTAAAATGATCAGGTGCATTTCCACTCAACTCAGCAATTAAGTTAATTTCATTTAATTAAGAGTAGAAGAAATCACTTAGGTTAACTCGAAGTTGGGTCGGTTGTGTAGTATAGGGTCGAATTAACCTAACATTTTAGAAATTTTTACTAGTTAAGTCCAGGTCGTTCACTGGGAGGTATAATAATTTTCTCCAAATTCACCAATTCTCTTTTATTTCTCTATAATTTTAGGAGGTATAACTAGTTTGATTTTTAAAACATGAATTTTGTCAAAATATTTAAACTATAAAGGATATACAAAATTCCATATGCAAAACATATTTACTCAAAATGTTGTACTTTATTAACAAGTAAACATGTTAGTTTTTCAATTCAATTTCATTCTAAGAAATTAAGGCAACTAAAAGTTATCCTATTAAAACATGCCTTTTTAAATTTAAGAACAAAAAGGTAATGATGCAAGAAAATTTTATTTATTTTCCAAAGTATTGAAGCCATTTTATTTTCTTCGACCTCTTTTCTTCTTTCTTTCTTTTATTTTCTTCTCTATCTCGAGCTCTCTTTTCTTACCTTTCTTATGTTGTTCCTACCTTCTCCTGCCTTCTCTTCTTCCCTTAGTTTTCTTCTTTATTCCTTAGTCTCTTTTCCTTAACACTCCTTAGAGCCTGTGGTCCTTCTTTAGCTTTCAACTTCAACACTTAACATCCTTCAGCGACTTCTCTTTTCCTTAAACTTTCAGCTGAATCGGGTTTCCTTACTTTTTTAACCAAAAGTTATTTCATTTGCGGCAAGGTCCTTTCGAGGATACATAGGACCAGGGTGGGACCATACCCTACTTGGTCCTCGCCTAATCTCAGTTAGGTTCATTTTTGGTTCATTTTTATCGGCTCACAGTCTCGAGCCAATTCAGCTCAACCCGGCCTCCCAAGCCACTCTCGCCCTCCCAGGGCACAATTTCATTCACACGCCCCCAAGGGCGTACACCCGCAGGCATAAGCCGGCACACACACACACATGCAATGCTCAGATCAGATGAAATCGGTAACCTGTGCGCCGAGCACTGATGACTGCTAGCTAGAGAAACAAATCGCTTTTATCCCCAGGCGCGCGCTCGTGAACAACCAAGGTGGGACTATCCTACCCCTTTTAGACCCGAATTCAAATGTTCATAACTTTCTACCCAGAGCTCCAAATTAAATGATTTCAAGTTTGTTAGAAAGCTCTAAGGATAATCTACATAATTTTAGGGTCAATTTAATGTTTTAATGATGTTTTTCACTTCAATTTAAAAGATGAAATCAGGGTTTCCTACGGTGTTTTTATTAACCTGGAAGTGAAATTAAATCATTAGAGTCCTCAGATGAACTTCTTTCTTTTATTAAAAGGTCTGTACATGTTTTATAAGTGATTCCGCATCTGTTAGAATAGGTTTTAAGTTCTTAAGACATTCAGGACCTGCAGAGAAGCACTTCACTTCTCTGAAAGCTTCTGAGTTTGGATTTCAGACATCAATATGTGCAACGGACACTTAAAAGTGTTTCGAATCAATTTAGATTAATTCTAAGGTTATAATATATCAATCTGGGTAGGTTTTAAGTTTAAATTTCAACAAAATACTACTCCTGTTGGTTTAGGTTTGAAAGTAACCTAAATTAATAGAATCCAAATTATCAAACATTCATTAACCTGAGCTCACTTTAATTACTTTCAAATCATCAAATAAGTTCCCAGAAACAATTTTCACATCTCAATTCCTCAATTTGAGCTCAGAACTCCATTAACAGACTCATGTTTGACTATAGAAGCTCGAAAATTGACTTTCTGTTCAAAGCTTCCTCCCAAGAAATCAAACCTTAATTAAAGTCTCCTCAACTTCAAAAATTTATTCTGATCTTCAGGAAGTTGTTCTGACCTTAATTTCTAGGGTTTCAGGCTCACCGCCTTAACAGAAATAGGTGTGTGTTCGATAGAATTAATGGAAGGTTGTGACAATGTTTTGAGGGTTTAAATAGCTTCAGTGCATCACATTCAAGCTTCTGAGTTCCTTAAATGCTCTTCAGATCTTTCCCAACAGACTTCTCCAACTCTGCCGAAGTTGGGGAAGATAAAGTCAAATCTATAGCTCCAGTGGGTAAATCCTCAAACAAATATCTTCAAAATAATCAGTGATCCTTATTATACTATTCTAGAGCTACTCAGCAAGTTTTAGAGGCTGTAACAGAATTTTGGCACACCGGAGCTCGTCGGAGCTCCGGTGAGTCCAGAAAATATAAACTTGTATGTACAGATTGATAAAACTAACCATTTTTTAATCGAATCAGTATCACATTTAATTCCTCATTTATCTCATTAAATGTAAGATTTGACAGTGAAATTATTTTCTTAAAGATTTGAGTTGTTAAAGCTCAGGACTTATTTAACCACTTGATTGAGAGGTTAAATCAAGTCAACAGATGTTAATATTCATAAATATATATTCAATTTATAGTTTGAACTGTTCCTGAGCTGCCATGGACAGCAAACTCAGGAACTAAATTAAATTTTGGGTGTTTAATTATAGATGATAATAATAGGTATTATAATGTCAATTAGGGTTCATAAGTGGTGATAGATGATGAAAGAACCCAATGGAGGTGGAATTAACTCGACTACTTTCACCATGGATAGTGATAGTAGTCGGTGAAGGTGATATGTGAATTAGGTGATTAGGTGATTTAATTAGTGATTAAGTGATTTAGAAGTGAACATGGAAGATACAGGAAAGTGTACAGTGAGTTAAAAGACAAGATTAAAGCTCTGGCGATGTCAAGGAACTCGTCGGAGTTGGAGGAGATGAAACTAAAATCTGACATTACTCTAATATAACTAAATAAACTAACTAACTAAGCTAGCCTACTCCTACTCCTACTCCTAGTCTACTATTACCTGGACGAAGGGGTCAATAGGGTTTCACCAAGTCTCATGGCAGACGACGAAATCAGAGGGTTGAAGAAAGATCTCCGGCGGGTAGATTTGAGGTGGAGCAGAGGAATCCTTGGGTCGGCACCTGTGTCAGAGGTGCGGAAGACCACGGCGGATCTCCTTGGCTGCTTAAGATGGACAGCGGAAGTCGGATAATGGAATGGAAACTCACTGGAGTTTTGGACGAATAGCCTATTGGGTCGGCTGCAGTGTTAGAAGACGGAAGGGAGCCAACTTAAATAAAATCAAAGGTGTGAGGGGGTATTTATAGCAGTTTGCGGCGAAGAGAGTGGCGGGGTCTAGCCGAAGAAGAAGCTCGAGGAGCTTAACCTCCGTTGTCGTCTCCAACGATGGTGAGGTTATCTCCCACTGAAAAATAGGATTCTCAGTTAATCCAGACCGATGGATGAAGTGGAGGTTATGAGCGCAAGCTGCAGGAGCTTGGACAAAGAGGAATGATGTTGGCAGGGCGGTGATCGCGCGGTGGGGTGACTCTCTGCCACTAGCCGTTCATTCTACTAGAGAAGAAGAAGAAGAAGAAGACGAAGAGGGACATAGAAGTAATAAAACTTAAGGACCTATGTGAGAAATAAGGACCCGACTGTATTGAATATTAAGGACTAAAATGTAAACCTAGGTTTTGAAGGTTTATTTTAACTTAGATCTTTTTCAACATTTTATATATGTTAGTAAATAAGGTAAATATTATGTTTACACCTTGAATTTACATTTTTAACCTTTTTATGTAGATTTATTAGATTAAGTAAAATCACTTAAGTTATTACATACTTAGGTATACATTATATTTAAGTTACTTATCTTATTAATTAAGGGAATGACTAATAGGATTTCGAGTCCAATTATTATCTAAAATATTGATAATGTTAATTGAATGATAAAATGTCATTTTTAACTTATTTTAAGGTCCTTGACTAAATATCCCTTATTCTATAATTAACCCTTATATGTTCATAATCTTAGCTAATTAACTAGGAAGACTAGTTAATTAGGGGTAATTAGAGATCATGATGAGTGTCTCATCAGTGGGGGCATAACCAAATAAAGTCATTAAAGAGATCCCAAGTCTCATGAAGTTGCTCCCCTTCTTGTTGAGTAAAACCCATAATCTCTCTTCTGTAATGGTTGGTCTTACTCATAGGAAAATACTTTTTCAAAAATTCTCCCTTAAGGGTGGACTAATCATTTACCCTTGCATCAAGGGTATGATACCAGTGCTTGGCCTTATCCTTTAGGGAGAAAGGAAATACAGTCCTCATCAAGGGTTCATCAGTAAAGCCCTGGAGCTTCACCGTGGAACAGACCTCAGTGAATTCCTCCAAATGCCAGTAGGGGTCCTCCCTAGTAGTACTGTAAAAGGAGGGCAACAAAGATATGGTACTGCTCTTGATCTCATATGGATTATCCCCTGCCAGTCGTCTCAGTGCTTGCACGGGTTGGTTAGTTGGAATAAAATAGTCCCTTATGGTCCTTTGTTGATTTGCCCCTTGATCAGCCATTCCTTCTCTTTTCTCTCCTAGGTGAGCTCTCTTAAGAATTCTCACAGGCTCAGGATCAAACACTAGACTACCCTCAAGACTGCATCTACTAAGCATACAATATCAATTACAATTCAGGTTCTTATTGATTAAGTGAAAACTCCATTCCAAAGATAAGTCAAAAGGTCAAGGCTTATCCCTCCGTTCCGACGTAAGTGGTATAAGAGGGGTGATGGCTTGAAATCTTAACCTTCTTTGTTGCAGAGGTCGAATTGGTTGATATAGATGGCCAAACAAGTTTTTCACTGCAATTACGTGTCGTAATTCAACCTTCGAGTGCCCTAGGACCTATACTTTTCTTGGATGATACTCCCAGGTGATCAAGTGAGAAGTTACTCCAAGGACGAACAAAGGGATGTAAGTAGGGTGAACCCTTCCTTTGAGGCGATGCGTATGCGGTGCCCCTTAACTACACTTTTGTTCCTTTAAGGGGTGTCCCCCTCAGTGAAGTGGTGTTAGACTCGAATAGGTTGTTAATATGGTGTTTTTATCATTGAAGTGTGTATAGTGGTTAACCTAAATCGGGCCTAACCATTTCTTTACAAAATTTTTAACCTGGCCTACTTGATTTTATCTTGTCACTTTTAGGCCTAGGGTCGAACTCAGGGAAGTGGGGTTACAAGTCAAGTTTCTACACCTTTCCTACAACGAGTCTCTTCCATTCGTTTATTGTGTTTTTGGTGTTTTTCTTATTTAGAATTTTTTCTGGTAATCTTTTTCCTTGAGGCACACGCTCAAATTGAGTTCTTGGCTTTGAGCCAAAATAAGGTTCCAAAACGGGCCTTGCTATTCGCAAGATGGAGTACCTGCAAGCCAAAGATTATCTTTTCTCTTTTATATAATTTTTTTGTCTTTTTACTATCAAGAAAGCGAAATAGAAATAAAGTAAATATAAATATAGGTATATATTATGTATATAAAGGGGTGGGGGTGGTGGTAGAGATGGGGTGTAGCACTGTGTCGAGTCGGTCATCGTCTAGAAAGACGCAACCAATAGGACTAGGTGTCGCGTGGAGTGTGGGATGGATGGAGGAAGATGAATGCAAACACACTTTTTTTGTACACGTGTATCGGGGAATATCAGCAACTGGCGCAGATATTCCCGTGATACAGCATATGGTAAATAATGTGAAAAAATATATATAAGTATATAACTATATCTATATATATATATGGTTATAAATATATAGGTATATATATATGTATGTATGTGTATATATAAGTATATGTATATATGTATGTAGCTATATATATAGATAGATATATGTATAGATGTATATATATATATATATGTATGTTTGTATATAATACTATATAGATGTACATATATATATGTATATATATAGGTATATGTGGCTAGATATGTATATATATGCATGTATAAGTAAATGTATATATATATATGTATATATACATATAAGTATATAGATGTATATATAAATATATGTGTGTGTGTGTGTATGTATATTAATACATATTTATATAAGTACTAATATATGTATAGATATATGTATAAATATATATATATATATATATATATATATATGTATATAAGTATATGTATATATGTAAATATATATATGTATATATATATAAGTATATAGATATATGTAGATAGATATGTATATATATATATATAAGTATATAGATATATGTATATATATATATGTATACTAATACTTAGTTATATAAATACTACTATATATACAGATATTAGTATGCATATATATATGTATGTATATGTATATAAGTATATGCATATATGTAAATATATATATGTATGTATATATATAAGTATGTAGATATATATATATATGTTCGTATACTAATACATAAGTATATATGTACTACTATATGTATAAATATAAGTATATATATATATATGTATATATATATATGTTTATAAATATATGTATACGTATATATATATATATGTATATAATAGTGTATAGGTGTGTGTGTGTGTGTGTGAGTGTAGGTGTGTGTGAGCGTCGATGAAGAGAGTGCTGTGAGTGTTGTGAGAGAGAGAGAGAGAGCAGGAGAGATGGCTGGAGGTTAAGGCGTCTGCAGACCAAGGCCGACGTCTGAGGACTTCAAGCTCGCGTGCAGGCACGCATGCACGCAGACAAGCGCGTGCTGGGGGGCGAAGGGTGCGGAGAGGAGACGCAGTGCACCATGCTGCGTGGAGGCTGGAGCAGGCTCTCGCAGGTGCACACGAAGGGAGCGGGCGAGGCAAACACGCAGGCTGGTGAGGGCGGCACGGGTGGAGACGCTCAGGCGGGTGCGCGCACGGGCCATGGCCGGTTGCGGCGCGCCGCGTGACCGGTAAATTGAGATGCTCACCGGTCACCCCACTGTAGCCACAGTGTCACGCAGACTGGTGTGAACAATGGCTACAGTGGTCGTCTGCACCACGCAATCGAGAGCTGCAGGTGGTGTGAGTGTGGCCGGCTCGCGGCTGGCGTGCGAGGAAGAGGGATTGCATCGGCTGGTTGCAAGCATGGAGAAGCTCACAATAGAGCGCACGGAGAGGGAGTTGGCATGCACGGGGGAAGGCGAGGGTGATGCGGGCACTGCTGGGGTGCGCGATGAGGGTTGCGGGCGGAAGAGAGCGCGATAGGGTGGAGAAAGCCGAAGGTAGAGAGGCCTGCAGGCACACGCGCGGAAGGGGCTGCTGCTGCTGCTACTGCCGTTGAGCTTTGAGCTTGAGACCTTGAAGCTTGCGGCCATGGCTGAAGGTGCTGGAGCGAAAAAAATGAGAGAAGAGCCACCACCCCCACTGGCTCTTTGAAGAGCTGGGCGGTGGTGGTCTCACTGTGGAGGGTGTTCACCACAGTGAGGTCTCCTGTCCGCCGGGTGTCTCCTCAGAGGAGGAGGGCCGGCATATGGAGGGTGAGGGAGGTGAGGACAGTGGCCTAGAGAGCTGCTGTGTTGGGTCTTTTTTCATGGAAGGACCAGGCTCGCTAAGCAAGGAGCCGCACCTGTTTTTAAAGAAGAGGAGAGCATGCACAGCCATGCCCTGGCTATGCATGGCTCAAGGATGTCACATGGCAGGGAGATCAAGTATGCGGCTGGCAGGAAGAGGGATGGAGAGCAAGGAATGCCATGAGGAGAAGTTGCTCCATGCAGTCGCGGGGAGAAAGATTTAAAAATCAAAAAGAAATAAAAATGGAGATGGAAATATTGCGAAGCATCACTTGAAGAAAATGTGAATTGCGAGGCCAATTATTTCATTATCCTCCTCTCTTAATTAAATGCATGCATGCGTGTATTTTTACAAATGAGATTATGGAACCCTAATATGCATAGGTAATGCTAGGAAATAGCACAAGAAGGCACTATTGCGGGTGTATTTTTGCGGTGCAATCAAACCCCCATGCCTATCTTTCGCTAGTCCCTAGCAGAATAGTATTTAGAAATGATCTTAAGCTGAAGATTTTCTTCTGAGGCGATATAAGTGTGTTTATTGTTGGATATTGTGAGAACCAATTGTAGAGAATACTACCAGTACTATAAGTCTCACATGACATAGATCATCTCTCGACTAACTAGGACTCTTGATATTTAAACCTTAAGTATGATTTCCAGGATCAAGGAGGTTTTTGCTGTACTCGAGAACTCAAGAGATTATGGCTTGTGCATAGTGAAGGATCAAGACTGACCAGATGAACATTAAGACTCAAGCCTAGGGTTTCACAAATGTTTAAGTAAAGGTTGGTCCGAGTTTCAGTTGGTGTTTTCGGATTGACCCTTAAGAAGATGATGGAAAACTCAACTCCCATTTTCTGACATTTGCGGCTCACAGGAAAATAGAACTTTTCGTAGGAAGATTTTACAGACATTTGTAAGATATACTGACATATTTGCATCTTTTTTTTTTTTTTGTTTTTTTTGAAACACGTGTCAGTATATCTTTTACAACATTATTTGGAGGAGCACACTTTTCTTTTTGGTGGGAGAGTTTCCTTTTGGTAGAAAGAGTTTCTCCTAAACACAAGACTAAAACCTGGGATAAAATGTCTACCTGCACGCACAAGTAAGGACTCCACCTTCCCTAATGAAAACTAGGGTTGGATCTTATGTTCACTTGGTCTTTCTTGATATGTGTAGTGTGAACCAAGTTTACTTAATCAATCAAGTAAATGCAAACCAACGGATCCTGTACTAGTGTCTCAGGTACAAGAAAACATCCTTTGTTAGGAGAGATTCTGATCTATTTTGTCAATGCTCAAGTGAATTAAGCCCGAGCATGAGCAAATCAAGACTCTATGGCCTGGAAAGTCTTCAAAATAGAGGTTGAATAACCATAAACACTTATTATATTTTTATTTCAGCTTTCAGATCATTACTAAACACCATTTTTTTTTTATATTATATATATTTTTTCTTTTTCTTTTTCTTTTTCTTGCATATTTATAAATAGGTGGGAACTGCATGATACCATAAAATACCCAGATCCTATGGATGCCTACCCAACCCCCCATGCCAAACAATGCTATGTCCTCATATGCATGCAGGGAAAGGTAGAGAAAGGATGAAAGATCAGGTAACGAGAGCTAAGGTGCAGGGTATACAGCAGGGTGGTAGGGTGGGTGGATGGTGGGTGGTGAAGTGAAAACTGAAGAGATCATGATAGTGGTGTGAAAAGTGATGGTGGATGGTGAGAGATTTGGCATTTCTTGGGATGAGAGTGTCCCAGGTGGATCAGAAAATAGATCAGGAAGAAGTTGGCCCTTAGATTGGCCAAGAAGAGGGGCCCTTTGGATAGATGGATCCAAAAAAGAATAGACCCAGTGAGTAGGATATGGGCTCAAGGTCCCAGTGTGGAGTTGCAAATCTGCCCAATTTGGTGGGAAAGAAAGGGCAATCCGGCCTTCAAGAGTGTGGATCGATGGTGAGTAGCCCGGATATGGCTCAGACCACGAGGTATGGGAAGTGGAGAAAGCCTCGTTAGAAGTCTGGTCAAGAGAAGGCACGGGAATAGGGAGGGATGGGGGAACGTCACAATATGTGCTGTTCAGGCAGTCTTCAGTGTTTACAGGTAATCCGCAGTAGTCTGAATAGGTCCCAATTAGTCCGATACACGCACTGACGGTCATGTCCTCGTCAGACGTGTCATCCTAGATACAATCACAATCAAAGTTCTTGGCTGCCTTGAAGATGTTAAGCTTGAGCTTTTCAGATCCAATGTCAATCTCAATATAGCCCGACTCGTAGTCGATAAGGGCACGGGTTGTGGCCAAGAAAGCTTGACCGAGGATGATCGGACAATCAGAAAGTGAACTAGGAACTTCCATATCTAAAACAAGAAAGTCAACAGGAAAACAGAGACTGTTGACCCTAACCACCACGTCTTCCACCACACCCCTCAGGATTTTGACAGAACGATCTGCCAACTGTAACGTGACAAGGGCGGGTTTCAGATTTCCCAAAGAAAATTTTTTGAGCATGATGGTCGGTATAAGATTGATGGAAGATCCTAGATCAAGTAGGGCACGGTTAAAACTACAACCTTGGATGCTATAGGAAATCAGTGGTGTGCCCGAATCATTCTGCTTCGGTGGTAGATTTGACAGTATAGCATAACTCGCATGAGGCGAGAGAACCACCAGATTTTTAGTTTTCCTTGACTATCGCTTGGGTGTTGTGTAGTCTTTGAAAAATGGGGCGACAGTAGGTATGTGGTCGAAAGCCTAGAGCAGGGGTACCTTGATTTCTACATCCCTGATCAAATTACGCAGGTTATCAAAGGCCTGCATATCTTTCTTTTTGCCTTTTGGCTCCCTTTGTAGAGCCTTAGGGAATGGGACTGATTATGGCAACAATTTAGGTGTATCATCCTCTCGCAAATGCGGAGCACATCCCAAATGAGAAGGGGATGAAGAAGAAGACGGGCCAAGATCAGGTCGAGGTGGATCGACGGTCTGCTTACCACTCCTCGTAGTGATAGCATTGAACGATGCAGGTCCAGTGGGATCATACGGCAGAGGAGGGTTCGCAATAGGGACATAAGAGTGCGGTGCTACGGTGGGATTAGCCTGAAATCCCGGTGGAATGCTCGGAGCTTGCAGAATCTGATTAACCTACCCCTGAGAAGGTTGTACCTGTGGTTGAGGACCACAAGGTACGAAATTTCGTAGGTTTGGGATAGGTTGGGCAGGAAGAGTGCCTTGAGATCGAGTCGCCATGCGTAGTTGACTAATCTCAGCATTCTTTTGCGCCAATTGGTGCTGAAGAGAGGTCATGTTCTCTTCAAGGCGCTTTGACATATCCGTCATCATTCGCATCAATTTGTCAAGAGGACTTGATGCGTGTTCAGTTTATGGTACGCAAGGGCCTGATGGCAGATTCGCCATAGGATTAGACTGGGCCCTTGGGATGATAGCTGTGGATGGTCGCATTGGTCCACCAGCAGGGTTTTGGCACTGTGAGTTGTTGGACCATGAGAAATTCAGATGATTATGCCACCCTGGGTTCTAAGTGGTAGAGAATGGGTTGTTCCCCAGGGCACAAGCATCTTCTATGCCAGAAGACGCGTCCGCATGTAAGTATGTGTCCCAGCACACGGAGGCTTGGTCCTCCGTGTTAAATTACTGGCTCGCAGAAGCCAGTTCCACATGACTTACCGAGTCGCTCCGCGCGACACTCAGTAAGGAAGGTCTAACGGGGTTTCTCGGGATAAGCCTGTGTTTGAAGAATTTGGATTGTGATGAAGCGGTGAAGTGGGGGTGTTTGCCAAAGAATCGGTGGGGTTGGCTAGAAGCTTGTCCAGCTTCTTGTGCACGATGGAGACTTCTTCCAGTTTTGTGCAATACGGCTTAGATCAGTGGATGAATGGGAGGGTCCCGTGTCAACTTCGTGGAAATTTCGAGGCTGGCGGTACGATTAAAGGCAACAATGGAAGCATTGTTCATCGAGTTTTCACTCATATTTTCAAACAATTCAAATGCACCATTCTCGTCTTTATTCACAAAGTTCCCTCTGCAGGAAGTGTCTGCAATTTGCTTCAAAGTCTCATTTAGCCCATAGTAGAAAATCTTGGCTATATGCCACTTAGGCAGACCGTGGTGCGTACACTTCTTGAGGAGGTCGTTATACCTCTCCCATGCCTCATGAAATTGTTCGCCATTTTGTTGGGTAAAAGAGGTGATAGCCCGGTGAAGTGCATTGGTTTGCCCGATTGGGAAGAACTTCTTGAGAAAAGCTGTTCGCATCTCTTCCCAAGAGTGGATGGTTCTCCTAAGGGTGCGTAACCATTGTGACGCTTTATCCCACAATGAAAATGGGAACATTTTCATGAGGACTATAGGTAACTCGACATTTCTTGGTTTAATAGTTTCAGCCAGTCGGGTTAGGTCTTCCAAGTGGAGAAAATGATCTTCAATTGCAAGACCATGGAAGTGAAAATTTATTAGGCCAATAATGTTTGGTTTTAGTTCAAAGTCGTCCACGCCCATGGGACCCGAATTTGTCCTATGGTCTATGTAGCAGCGGGATTCTGATAAGAGCTAAGAGTCCTAGGCTCCTCCTGTTCGGGAGGGTTCTGCATTTCCTCCAATGTTTCCCGAAAGGCTTTGATTTTCTCATTATACATTTCCATTTGGGCTTGGGGGCGGGATATCGGATCTAAGGCTCCACCACCAGGTGGGTTCTGAGGGTAGTTTCCTCCCTCGAGATTTGGGGGTAGGCGTGCAGCCATGTTTGTGGAGGAGGAGGATGATTCGGTTTGTTTTCTAGATTATCAGTCAATGCAAACAGTTCAGGGGTTTGTGACCTCCTCCCAAACATGCACTACCGCAGGAAGAGTTGGGGAGATGAGAAGGGAAAAGAGATGAGAGAAATGATGCCGCAAAGGTACGCTTGATGACAAATCAATTCAATCAAATTCCTAACCTCTACAGTGTGCCCTTAGACCTAAAGATCTAAGTTACCTACTATCACGAACTACATAACCGAATGCGAGCACCGTGGAACCACCGGGCCAAATTGAAAGGCCGTTTACCCCAGTCTTAGACACCCGATAGCACGCAGGAACTCTCACCAGCACGTAGACGCTACACGCAGGTAGTTAGACCTCCAATCCTTAAGAAGGGTCAAGTTACTACCAATTTTAGTTAGAGGCTTAGGGTCAAGTGCTTTTGGAATGTGAAGGGCGTTGTTTACAGGTAATGCCCAAGTGATTGATTTTTTCAAGTGTGTAGAGCAAGCATGCAATGGGGAAATCTCCCTGAATTGAAGTTTGAATTGGTGAATGGCTTTTAGAGTTCAGCCTTAAGTAGTATGAATTTTAGGGTTTCTCTGAATTACCAATTTTTGTGAGAATACAAGTTTTCTTTCTAAGCCGAACAAACCCTTCTTCAATATTAGTTAGTTAATGCATGCTAAAATGCAATGGGCTACCATAAATGGAGATTTCTATATGTGGATTCACGTATCAGTTTTAAATTAGTGTGAAAGGGAGCCAAAGCACTTCAATTCAAGTGCTCCCAATCACCAGAATGATTTCCACACACGACGCTTCAACCAAAAGATAAAGAAAATCAATTTGTTGGGGGTTGAGGTATTCGGGATCGAATCTTAGGCAAGTTGAAAAGTTGTGGTGGGGTTGGAATTAACTCAATTCCAAGTCTCCCCACCAAAAAGGTAATCCCGAATTGTAGATAAGTGAGGCAAAAGAGGGGTGCAATCAATCTTTTTGTGTTTGCCTCAAAGAATACTTCACAGGGCGAAAAATTCAAGAATCAAGATTCTTGGATTTTTGCTATGCGAAGTAAGGCGGGAAATTCTGGGGCGGTGGGAGTGAAGATAATCAATCAAACAAGTTAATTTTAATCCACTTTCCCCAAGAGATCCCAAGAAGTTTTTCTAGTTTTTTAGTTTCTAGTTTTTTTTTTTTTTATTAAGGTTGCAAGGTAACCCTAGTTTGCTAGGAAAAGAAAACCTACTTGTTTGGTAACGTGTGCGAAGCTCCAATGCGGTGTTGGCATCTTCACACTCTCGTTCCCTCCTTGGATCTGCTCACGTCTTCGACTTCGTTTGCCTGCCTTTTCCTTGCAACAAGTTCACCTGCACACCAGAAACAGAGATACCCGTGAATAGAGAACAGAAGAGAAAAAATTACAGGAATGGAGTAAAAACTTACTTGAAGGTGCACTTCCCCGGCAATGGCGCTAGAAAAGGTGCGGTGTCGGACGTGAATAGGTTGTTAATATGGTGTTTTTATCGTTGAAGTGTGTATAGTGGTTAGCCTAAATCGAACCTAACCATCTCTTTACAAAATTTTTAACCTGACCTACTTGATTTTACCTTGTCACTTTTAGGCCCAGGTAATTGCGAAATACGCGTGATTTGGAAAACGGGTTTTCAACGTCGTTGTAACATGCGAATCCGCTTTCGCTTTTAAATTTATATCCAAGATAGGGGAGTATCTAGGGTCGTCCAAGGAGGCAAAAATTGCAAAATTAATCCTCTTGCTTACAGATAGATCTCAACTTTCTTTCTGATATTTTTCAATATGTAATTTTTTTTGTATTTTGAAAAGACGAGGGAAAACTGTAGATTGTAGCGAAAAGAACTAACACCTACAAATGATTAACTAAAATCTAAAAGATAGAAATATCTTCTTCCTAAGCTCGCTCTAGGCAAGTGGAGGCCTAGGGTAATTAGGAAGAAGAGGTGAAACAAGTGCTAGAACCAAAAACAACTGCAATAAAAAGCTAAAAGAAGGCAATTTGATTGAGTAGAATGAGTGTTCTTTTCAAGGACAAGTAGAGGAATGCTTCTACTAGAATTAAACAATCTAAAAGCAAGAAAAGAAACACAAATCCTCTTGAAAAAATGGTGAAGAAGGGAGTCTTCTTGCTCCAAGCCTAGCTGCTCCTTGGCTTGAAAAGAGAGCCTCCTTATTTTCCTTCCTTGAGAGCTCCTCCAAGGTGGAAGCTTCCACCTTCAATGCTCTCTCCAAGGGGTGGGCGTGCACCACCCTCAAGAACTCCTCCAAGGTGGCATGGACCACCTTCAAGATCTCCTCCAAGATCTTCCTTGCCTGGCTTCTCCTTTGGCTGGCGTGACCCAAGAGAGAAGGGAAGAGGGGAAGGCACCAAGGGGACAGAATATCCCCTTAATCTTCTTCTTCTTCTTCTCTCTTGGACGTGGGATTCTTGGTGGAATATGAGAGTGAAATTGCTAGCCAAGGATGATTTGAATAGTGGTGGGTAGTGGTCTTTTTATAGGGTAGGATGGGGGGTTAAGGTGCCCCTTGAAATGGAGGGCTAGGATGGAAGGATGAGGGTGGTTGGTGATCCTATGGCTAGGGTGAGTTGGCGCCAACCCAAGGGGTGTTAAAGGGGGTGGTTATGGTGGTGTTGGTGTCTTTTGGTGGTCGAGAGACACCCCCATGTTGGCGCCAACATGGGGTCTTCTACAAGGGGGTTAGGTGGATGGTGGAGATGGGTTCAAGGGGGATTGTGTGGTGGAGATGAGGGGAGATTTTGGAGGGAAAAAGTGGCGCCATTAAGGGGTGGTTATGGGTAGTTTTTGGCACCACTTTTAAGTGTCTTTTGGAGGTGGTGGGTAGGTTAGGTTGGTGCCAAGTAGGTTAGCTTATGTGGAGCTTAGGTGGAGCTAGTTGGGTGGAGTTGGTAAGTGGCTTTTTGGGGTGGTACAAGCCAAGGAAGTTGAAGCATAGCTAAGTTAAGCTAAGCTAGCTTAGCTAATGGAGGAGTAGAGGGGAAGGTGTTGGAGCTAGGGTTTGGAGGGAAGAGCTGAGGAGGAGAAGTCTGGAGCTGAAATTGGAGCTGGCTACTGCTGAAGAGGCTGGCATGGAGCTACTCTAGCTGGCTTAGCTTGCTAGTTCTTTGCTAGCTACTAAGCCAAGCTAAAGTAAGCTAGCATCTACCAAAATGAGCTGAGGTGAGCTAGGTCTGGTGCTCCCGGGGAGAATCAAGCTGGTTGAGGCAGCTAAGGTAGCTTAGCTCAACTGAGTTGAGCTAAGCTGAGTCCCTGGGAGCTGGACTTGAGCTTCCTGTGCTGGGATGAGTTTTTCTTTAGCTGGTTGGAGCTGAGTGGAGCTGGATGTAGCTGGATTTGAGCTGGGGTGAACTCCTTCCAACTTAGCTAAGCTAGCTAGAGCTCCTTGTGGACTAGTAGGAGCTGAGATGAGCTAGACTCAGCTAAGTTGAGCTGGATCTGAGCTGACTTGAGCAAGGGTGAGCTAAGGTGAACTCTCTTGAGCTGCCATCCAGCTGAGATTAGCTGAATGGAGCTGGGATGAGCTAACCCGAGTTCAAGTAAGCTAGGTTCCAGCTGCGGTGAGCTGGATCAAGCTGAGGTGAGCTGGATTAAGCTGAGTTCCAGCTAGTCTGGGCTTTTCCTTCACCATTTGCCTTCTTGAGTGCTAGGGTTTTAGGGATCTATATATCTGTACATCCCTAACACTCACAAGAACATATTAAAAAGACAATAAAAAATGCAATGCATGCCTAACCTATTTTATGCCTAAATGCAGCCCAAAAACCCATTTGCGGAGTAAAATCCTAAGAGCTAGGTTTGTTTTAATGCATAAGAATGATGATAAACTGACGTTTAGGACCAGGGTCAAACTCAGGGAAGTGGAATTACAAGTCAAGTTTCTACGCCTTTCCTACAACGAGTCTCTTCTGTTTGTTTATTGTATTTTTGGTGTTTTTCTTATTTAGAATTTTTTTTGGTAATCTTTATCCTCGAGGCACACCCTCAAAATTGAGTTCTTGGCTTTGAGCGAAAACAAGGTTCCAAAATGGGTCTTGCTATTTGCAAGACGGAGTACCTGCAAGCCAAAGATTATCTTTTCTCTTTTATATAATTTTTTTATCTTTTTACTATCAGGAAAGAGAAACAAAAATAAAGTAAATATATATATATAGGTATATATTATGTATATAAAGGGGTGGGGGTGGTGGTGGAGATGGAGTGTAGCATGGTGTCGAGTCGGTCGTCGTCTAGAAAGACGCAACCAACAGGACTAGGTGCCGCGTGGAGTGTGGGATAGATGGTGGAAGATGAATGCGAACACGCCTTTTTTGTACGCGTGTATCGAGGAATATCAGCAACTAGTGCAGCTATACCCGTGATATAGCATATGGTAAATAATGTGAAAATATATATATATGTATATAAATATATCCATATATATATATGGTTATAAATATATAGGTATATATATGTAGTTATATATGTGTATATATATATATGTATGTCAATATATAAGTATATGTATATATGTATGTAGCTATATGTATAGATAGATATATGTATAGATGTATATATATATATATATATATATGTATGTATGTATATCATACTATATAGATGTATATATATATATATGTATATAAATAAGTATATGTATATATGTAAATATATATATGTATATATAGATATATATATATAAGTATATAGATATATGTAGATAGATATGTATATATATATATATATATATATATATATATATAAGTATATAGATATATGTATATATATATGTATAGTAATACTTAGTTATATAAATACTACTACATATATAGATATTAGTATATATATATATATGTATGTATACTAATACATAAGTATATAGGTGCTACTATATGTATAAATATAGGTATATATATATGTATATATAAATGTATATAAATATATGTATATATATAACAATATATATATGTATACGTATATATATATGTGTATAATAGTGTATAGGTGAGTGTAGGTGTGTGTGAGCGTTGGTAAAGAGAGTGCTGTGAGTGTTGTGAGAGAGAGAGAGAGAGTGGGAGAGATGGCTGGAGGTTAAGGCGTCTATAGATCGAGGCCGACGTCTGAGGACTTCAGGCTTACATGCAGGCGTGCATGCACACAGACAAGCATGCGCCAGGGGGCGAAGGGTACGGAGAGGAGACATAATGCACCATGCTACGCGAAGGCTGGAGTGGGCGCTCGCAGGTGCGCGCGTAGGGAGCGGGCAAAGCAGACGCACGGGCTGGTGTGGGCGACGCGAGCGGAGATGCGCAGGCGGGCGTGCACGGACGAGGGCGGTTGCGATGCGTCGGGTGACTGGTAAAGTGAGAAGCTCACCGGTCACCCCACTGTAGTCACAGTGTCGCGCAAACTGGCATGAACAGTGGCTACAGTGGTTGTCCACGCTGCGCAACAGGGAGCTGCAAGTGGTATGAGTGTGGTCGACTCGCGGCTGGTGCACGCGTACTGGCGCGCGAGGAAGGGGGATTGTGTCAGCCGTTTTGAAGCGTGGAGAAGCTTGCGATAGAGCTCGCGGAGAGGGAGTTGGCGTGCGCGGGGGAAGGCGAGGGTGACACGGGCGCTGCTGTGGTGCGCTGTGAGGGTTTTAGGTAGAAGAGAGCGCCACAGGGCAGAGAAAGTGGGAGGCGGAGAGGCCTGCAGGCGTGGGCGGAGGGTGAGGGCACCTGCAGACTCACGCGGAAGGGGCTGCTACTGTTGCTACTGCCTTGCCGCTATTGCCGCAGCCAAGCTTCGAGCTTCAGACCTTGAAGATTGTGGCCATGGCTGAAGGTGCTGGAGCAGAAAAAATGAGAGAAGATCCACCACACCCACCGGCTCTTTGAAGAGCTGGGCGTTGGTGGTCTCACTATGGTGGGTGTTCACCACAATGAGGGCTCCTATCCATCGGGTGTCTCCTCGGAGGAGGAGGGCCGACGTATGGAGGGTGAGGGAGGAGAGGATGGTGGCTTAGAGAGTTGTTGTGTTGGGTCTTTTCTCGTGGAAGGACCAGGCTCGCTTAGCAAGAAGGAGCCGCACCTATTTTTAAAGAAGAGGAGAGCATGCATAGCCATGCCCTGGCTATGCATGGCTCGAGGATGGCTCATGGCAGGGAGATCAAGTATGCGGCTGGCAGGGAGAGGGATGGAAAGTAGGGAATGGTGCAAGGAGAAGTTGCTCCATGCAGCCGCGGGGAGAAAGATTTAAATATCAAAAAGAAATAAAAATGGAGATGGAAATATTGCGAAGCAGCACTTGAAGAAAATGTGAATTGCGAGGCCAATTATTTCATTCTCCTCCTCTCTTAATCAAATGCATGCATGCGTATATTTTTACAAATGCGATTATGGAACCTTAATATGCTTAAGTAATGCTAGGAGATAGCACAAGAAGGCACTATTGGGGGTGTATTTTTGCGGTGCAATCATGAAGTATCAAAACACTTGATCAAAAGATAGTACCACCACCACTACAAAGCACAATAGGAGGGTTTGCACCGATAAAGAGATCGGTGACTATAGCCTTAAGGGATCGAGTGTTAGTACGGTTCCCAATGTGCATGCTTAGGATCAGAAGTGTGCATCACACCGCAAGTCTTTTTAATTTTTTTTTGAAAACGCAGACAAGTCCCTTAGAACCAGATCAAATGTGAATTGATTTTAGGGTCGAATCTGATTATTAGTCCCACTTTTAGTTATGCTACGACTGAATTAGTAAATTCAAGCAACTTGGTGGTTTTGAATTTTAATTAGAATGCAAATGAGTGAACAGGAGCTGGATGCAAAAGTTAGAAAGGTGTGCCTGCCTCTAGCAATCTTCGTGCTAATATGCTTGCAATGCAATAATAAGATCTATTGTGCTGCTCAATCGCCCCTAAATGCATGCACCTAAGGGCATGCAACTTCTAAATAGGCAGGTCGATATTTTCTTTTGTTGGTTTAAATGGCAAGCAAGCAGAAAATTGAATCACGCATGCGAAAAAATGTAAACCCTAGTAGCTAAAGAATGTGGGGACTGACACCCAAAACTTCAGCCCCAATTACTACAGGGGTGAGGAGACAGAAATAAATTTTGTGACGACGGAGAATCCCTTGTGAAAGCGGGATCCAGGTCTCCTACGCCTTTTCCTCATGTGGCTTAGCTCGAGGTTGATGTCGCCGCTCTGTTGCGCCTCGTTGCCTCGTCAGATTCCTCGCACAAAAAAAAAATGAACAGACAATTTTGAAACTCAGAATATTCAAAAATAATAAAGTGAATCTATTGCGTCTGTTGCCTCCCTTGCAACGGCACCATTTGACGGAGTGATTCTCGCTTATTTTTGAGGATGATAGCCACAAAGTGATATGTCATTGTGTCTTATGTGGTGGAAAATCTCTCAATCAAAAATAAATATCAAATTTAACCACAATAAAAATGTCGCATCCATAGGAAGGAATAGAAACTATAAATTCACGAGTAGAGGATGATGCTGTTTGCAGACAACTTTGCAACTTCAATGCGAGGAATATACTACTCTAAATGGAGCTTGCAATTTCCTTGAAAGTTCAAGGTTATTTATGCAATTTTCACATCAGGAACTAAGCTCCCAAAAATATATATATGATGCATGTGTAATGGCATATCATGTTAATTTGATTTGCATGCAAATCTGATTTGAATTTCAATGTTGAATGATGCACATAACACAAGTAAAGCAAATTCATGAAACTATAAGTGCATCCATGCAATGTGGCCTGTATAAAATAATAATATCACAATGGCAATGGCATGCAATGTAAATTTTAATTGGGGAGAAAACTGAGGAGTTCTCCTCTTTCTTCCTCGCTTGGACGGCCGTGTACGGTTGGCAGTGAGAGTTGACGAGGTGGTGCGCCTAGACGTGTGCTTCGCGATGGTGGTGACGTGGCGACCAGAGGTGGCCGACGACGATTGGACAGTGGAGAACAGCCGCCGACCTGTTGGGCTCTATAGGTTGAGGAGAACCACGTGTGGAGAGGAGGAAGAGCAGCTGCTGTAAACTTGAGCCTCCTCCCTCTTCTTCCTGATTATTAGCCCGATGGAGTAGATTAAGTGGAGATATAACGAGTGCGCTGTTGTGGGACCTGCATGAAATATAAAATAATTACATAATAAGCAATAGAATAAATGTAAACTTAAATGATGACTTATGCAATCATTTATTGACCTAATGTGATTATTAACAAACATACGATGTTAGAGTGGAATTACTTAGGCCTAACAATAGTCCATTAAAATGGACTCATCAGATATGATTTCTTACCCAAACGTACGTTTGCCACTGAGTGCTCGACATGAACTTGGGACATACTCCCCACCCTATCATCAAGCATCTCCTCACCCTCCTCATCCCCCTCAACGTCATCTGATCCTCCATAATCTGGATCATTCTCTACTCGATCTGGGAAGGTCTAAGCAATCTCTTTCCCCTTTCCCTTTCCCCATGCCTGCAGTAAACGTGTCATCTCCCTTAGTCATATGAAACGTGACTGGGGGGTGGTTGAACCTGCCGTGAGGGGGGGTGGCTGATCCTGCTGTGGGGGGGTGGTGTAGAGGGCTGTCTTAGGAGGACCCTTTCTTCTGGGTTTTTTCATAAACAACTTCATTTGTCACAAGTAGAAAATGCAATAATTAATATAGTTAAAAATCATTAATATATAAATCATTAATGAAAAAAGTTCGCTAAATGTAAAAAAATTCATTTAAACAGAAATGAAACAAAGAAAAGAAATTGTTACTAACCTTAAATGTCAACATCTATTGCAAATAAATGACCGTCTTCTGTTAATTCTTGGTATGCTTCAGACTACGCATCAAAATGGTTGCATGGTACTATTCTTATGGGTATAACCCATCCCATTTGGCAATTATCGGGAACATAAAAAACTTATGCCGCTTGACATGCCAATGTAAATGGTTCATCAAACTGAAGAATTTGACGATTAGGATTTAAACTCAAGAAATTGTATTTCTTATCAATTTTGAAACAGGTGTCCTTAAAAATATCAAACCAATAACAATTAAATAGGACAACTCTACGATCATATCAAAAGCTGATCTCCACAACTTCTTTGATTTTACCATAGTATCTATCTGGACTGGTGGAAATATCTGAATCAACAACTTTGGCCTGTTGTGTATCCTTCCTATCATCAATTTCTTTTATTATAAATCAGAACCCATTTATTCTATACCCAGAGTGGTAATGTGCATAATGTAATGGTGAATCAACAATTACATCAAAATCTGGTACCCAACGTGGGTCCTTATCCTCTTTCAATTGATGAGCTCGGTCTTTAAACCAATCTAAGAAGCCAAATTCGTTTGTGCTAGAAAGTGGTAGTTGTTCAAATTCCTCGTAAAATGGATCAATTTCAGGAATTTGTTTTAAAATATATAAATGCACGCAACGTCTGTCATTTTCTGAAATGACCTTGTACTCTGTATGAAGAATCGACCTTCCTCTGATATCAAAAATTGACAAACATTCTTCATCATTGTCATTGTATTCCCCCTCATAATTCCTTTGAAATTTATTAAAGCAGTTGTCTGTTTCATTTATGTACATGGATGTAAAATTAATACACTCCTCCAGGAGATAGCCTTGTACAATTGATCCTTCCGACTTTTCCTTATGCAAAACATTATCTTTAAGCTTTTTCAAAACCCTCTCCACAGGATACATCCATCTAAATTGTATAGGTCCACCTATTCTTGCTTCATTTGCAAGATTCAGCGTGAGATGAACCATTACATCAAAGAATGCTGGGGGAAGAATTTGTTCCACCTTATAGAGAGTAATGACTATTTGTTTATCCCAGTATTCTAGCATATCATTCTATAGCGTCTTCAAATAAATAGCTTTCAAAAACCTGTTCATCTCTATGAATGAATCAATAACTAGCTTAGGCAATATTCCCCGTATCGTCAGTGGAAGCAATACTTGCATATAAACGTGAGTCAGGACTTTTCAAGCCAGATATCTTCTTCTGCGTTTCATTCAGATAATGAGAAAGCTGTGAGGAAAATTCATCTGGCACTCGAATTTCCATGAAGGAGTGAAGTCTACTCTTCTGGTCTTGATTGAAGTTGTAAATAGCAGGTGGGAAGTAGCCATCATCCTCATGAATATACAGCTTCGGACATATCCCCAAAGTATTCATGTCTTTTCTTATTTTCACGGTGTCCTTTGGATCATCGGCCAAATTTAATACGTCTAAGATGTTATCGATCACATTCTTTTCGATGTGCATAACATCTAAATTATGATGTATTCTAAGATCTTTCCAGTATGGCAGCTCTAAAAAGAAAATGCTTTTCTTTCGAAATCTAGAATTCCTCAAGGCCGTCTGGTCTTGTTTGAATGGTCAACCAAACCATATCTCACCCATTTCTTGTAGTCTCTTAATTATAACCTAATCTAGAAAACTTAAGGAAAACAGTTGCAAAAATTTTGCATTCAGAATTTTTTTGGTCAACTATTTTCAGAGATACAGACGAATATGCCGAACACTACAAACGATGCCAGTCGGTCGGTTCTATGACCAGGAGAGACATGATGCCACTCTAGCCCATCATGGTTGTAAAAATGTTCGACGTCTGGGGCATCGATTTTATGGGCCCTTATCCGAACTCGCATGGCTTCGAGTACGTATTACTAGCCCTTTACTATGTCTCGAAGTTGGTCGAGGCCATCCCGGCGAGACGGGTTGATCATAAGACCATCATTTCTTTCGTACAGCAATGCATCTTCGTGAGATTCGGAATACCTTGCACTCTGATTAGCGACAGGGGAAGCTACTTCATCCATGCCCACTTCAGGTCATTATTAAAGAAATATGGGGTAAATCATCGTATAGCCACCATGTATCACCCGCAGACCAATGGGCAGGCCGAAGTGTCTAACCGTCAGATCAAGCTGATTCTCCAGAAGACGGTTAGACCAGACTGGAAGGACTGGTCTCGTAAATTAGTTGATGCACTCTAGGCATATCAGACCATGTACAAGGTGTTGGTGCTAGAGCACCACGATAATTTGTTTTGATGATAACAAAACACGTGTCATTTAACATTTGCACTTGGAGTCTTAGATTTCAGGTCAATTGCAAATGTAGACGTGTTTAGACGGAATTCGAGCTCGCATCAAGGACGGATTGGAGGAGCTTGATGGAGAACAGAGGAGATTCGCGAGGAGCGCTAGATTGAAGATGGAAGGACAAGAAGAATAGCATAGAATTTTGTGTAATCCTTTCATATACTTTTATCTTTATTTTTCCTGCTCTTTTTATATCCTTAGAACATTATGTTAAAGAGCCTCAAAGTACCCTAACAGTAGTCCTAGGAACACCTGCACAACCCTAGGATACTTAGGTTTTCTGTAGAATACCTAGAAAATCAATATAGGGTTCAAACAGAGTTTCCAGACGTCTAATTCCCAAATCAGACATCTGATAAAGTGTTTTAGGACGTCTGACTGTTGATTCAGACGTCTGATAACTATTAGGCAAGACAAAGTTAGTTCTGTCTAATGAAATCAGACGTCCAGACCTTAGATCAGACGTCTTAGGAGACGTCTGATGACTTTGCCAGACATCCAATTAGTGGACCCTTGGCTGGCTTAGCGAACAGTCAAGAATGTGACAGTTAGAGCCTTATCAGACGTCCATAGGACTTTCCCGACGTCTAATAATTGACCGTTTTGCCTCGGCTGACCCAAAATCTCTTCTCAGAGGTTTTCTAGCCGTTGCAACATTTGGAAATCCATTCCCACAGAAAAAGTAGGTTTCCAGACGTCCAGACATTGTGCGAGACGTCCTATATGTCGTCTGATAGACTTGCACAAGAACCCTGTTTAGATCTGATTCAAGTCAGGAAGGAACCCACCCAAAATCAGACGTCTGACCTTTAAATCAGACGTCTTAAAGTGAACTTCCAGACGTCTGATGCCAGAATTAGACGTCTGATAAGCCTGCCAGAGCAATGATTGTTCCTGATTTCGGGCTAATTCTCTTGGGCCTTGCACCCAACGGCTATAGAACCTTTCCTAAGCCTTCCAAAGCCTTCCTAAGGCATCTATAAATAGAGGGGAACCTTTGCAACACAAAAACACACCAAGATACACAAGAAACACTTTGTAATACACTTTCCACTCTCTTGTGTCCTAGCTAGCTCTTGCCGTCCAAGCTCAAGCTCCATTCTCTTGAGAGCATCAAGCTGTTGCGCACCCGCACTCCCACCGTTGTTCACGAGAGCGACGTTGCGCCGTCGCGTGGCACATGCATCCGCGTCGTCGACGCACTCCTTTCAAAGGGAAGCATCCTATTTCCTATAGAAGCTTGGGTTAAATATTACTTTGTTGGCTCTATAGGATTACTTGTTTTATCTTTGTTATTTGGTTGGGTATTCGCTTTGCGAATTCCCGTCTCCTTCGCGAGACAAAATCCTTCTCGTGAAGAGAAGGGGTTGAGGTACTCTACCCTCGTTTAAGTAGCGTGGTTGTAATTGAGGTTGAATCACCCTTGTTTTAAAGTGATTCGGTTTAGTGGATTTTGATCAACTTAGTTGATCGGAAAATCCTAACTCGAGAGGGTTAGGTGGTGGTTTTCACCCGATTTGGGTTTCCACCTAAAAATACTTGTGTGATTGTCTATTTTTGAGATTGTTTATATTTATTTCCGCAATTATTACGTCACCCCCTCCTTGTAGGGAATTTCAGTTGGTATCAGAGCAGGTTCTTGCGAGATCGGAGTAACACCCGGCAAGAGATCAAATGGAGGGAAGCACATCCACAATCCGAATCTCCGAGGGGCAATCCACGTCCCGTCCGCCATTCTTCGACGGGAGCAACTAACCGTACTGGAAGCTGCGGATGAAGACTTGGCTTAAGGCCAATGACTTCACGATTTGGGCCAGGTGCGAGACGCCATTTGAGATCCTAGAAAAACCCACGGGAGGCCACTCGCAACAACAAATTCACGAACTCTCTTTGAACGCGAGGACCATGAATGCCCTCTCCTGCGCACTTAGCTCGGAGGAGTTCAATAGAATCTCGCAATGCGCCACCGCATACGAGATCTGGCACACACTCGAGGTAACTCATGAAGGTACCTCTAAGGTAAAAACTTCTAAAATAAATTTACTTTCCCAAGAATTTGAATGTTTTTCTATGAAACCTAATGAGTCTTTAAGTGAGATGAACACTAGGTTCACTCTCATTGTAAATAACTTGAAAGCTTTATGGAAGACTTTCATCAAGTGGGAGCTTCAAGGGAAGCTTCTTTGTTCCCTTGGACCGGAATGGGAACAGAAAGTCACCGCCATCGAGGAGGCGAACAAAGTGGAGGAGGTCAACATGGAAGATCTCCTAGGCAATCTAATGGTCTACGAGACAAAGTTGAAGCAGAAGAAGAAGGATACACCGGGGCCTAAACCGAAGAAGACTCTCGCCTTCAGAGCCGCGTCGAATAGCAATGTAAGTTCCAATGACAAAGACTTTAGAATTTTACTTAAAAAATTTTTCAAGTTTTGTAGGGAATTAAAGAAAGAGAAAAAGGAGAAGGAAAGCCCGAGACGTTGCTACCACTACAACGAGAAAGGGCACCTACGACCAGAGTGCCCTCTTCTCAAAAAGGAGAAGAAGAAGGAAAAGGAGAAGAAATCTAAGAAGAAGGCGTTCCAAGCCACTTGGGACGATTCAAGCTCGGAGGAAGAAGAAGAAGAAAAAGAAGAAGTCGCTTGCTTTGGTTTCATGGCCAGAGGAAGCGACAGCGAAAGCGGAAGCGACTCAGACAACGAGATAAGTTACGATTTACAAGAAGCTTTTAATGAACTACTTGAGCTTAGTAAATCACTAAAAATAGAAAACAAAAGCAAGAAAAAGAATATTAGCTTTCTTAAATCTTAAAATGAAAGGTTAGAAATAAAACTTAAGGATCTAGAAGCTTGTCCTAAAAATGATAACCTATTATTAGAAAATCATAAACTCATCAATAAAAATAATAAATTGATTGAAGAAAATGATAGTTTAAAGTTAGAAATTTATGACTTGCAGACTAAGATGCATACTATAGAAAAAGAAATTGCATGTCTTAGGGAAAACTCCAACAAATTAATCAACAAAGTAGATAATTTTTATAGCCCTAAGATTGAGAAAGGATCTCCATCAAGGAAACCCGCTAACAGATCCGGATCCAAGCCCACTTGGATACCGAAAAAAGAATTGGAATCTTATTTTGTAGGGTTCAGGGATAATTACAACACAAAGGACTGGACCTACAAACTCAATGCTGGTCAACTCAAGTTGGGAGAACCAAGGAGTAGACCAAGGAGGAGAACAAGAAGACCGACGAGACGGCAAACAAGCGACGGACCCGCCGCACGTCGACCACCAGATTGAAGACCGGCGCCAATGCCCGGGCCTCCAAGCTACGGATGGGAGCCCCATCCGATGTGGCATCCACCACCACCGTTCGGGCCATTTTATTGGCCATGGTAGGTGAGGTAAAACTTCTTGACCCTATCTTTGTTTATCAGTAGCATTTAGATATGGGGAGTTAAAATTTATGAGCTAATTTTTAAAGGGGAGATGCAAGTTAGCTAAATTTCCTTTAGAAAGGGGGAGAAAAATAACAGCTATGTTATTGTTATAAAAAAAGGGGGAGGACATTACCATTGTCAAAAGAAATTTATAGAAGAGCATGTTTTAAGGGGGAGTTATAGGAAATGTAAAATCAATTAAACCTTTTTGATAATGTCAAAAAGGGGGAGGATTTTCTGCACTATTATTTATGGTTTTGTCATGATCAAAAAGGGGGAGATTGTTGGTGCTAGAGCACCACGATCATTTGTTTTGATGATAACAAAACACGTGTCATTTAACATTTGCACTTGGAGTCTTAGATTTCAAGTCAATTGCAAATGCAAACGTGTTTAGATGGAATTCGAGCTCGCCTCCAGGACGGATTGGAGGAGCTTGATGGAGAACAGAGGGGATTCACGAGGAGCGCTAGATTGAAGATGGAAGGACAGGAAGAATATGATAGAATTTTGTGTAATCCTTTCATATACTTTTATCTTTATTTTGCTTGCTCTTTTTATTTCCTTAGAACTTTATGTTAAAGAGCCTCAAAGTACCCTAACAGTAGTCCTAGGAACACCTGTACAACCCTAGGATACTTAGGTTTTCTGTAGAATACTTAGAAAACCAATATAGGTTTCAAACAGAGTTTCCGGACGTCTAATTCCCAAATCAGACGTCTGAAAAAGTATTTTAGGACGTCTGACTGTTGATTCAAACGTCTGATAACTATTAGGCTGGACATAGTTTGTTCTGTCTAATGAAATCAGACGTCCAGACCTTAGACCAGACGTCTTAGGAGACGTCTGATGACATTGCCAGACGTCCAATTAGTGGACCGTTGGCTGGCTTAGCGAACAGTCAAGAATGTGACCGTTAGAGCCTTATCAGACGTCCATAGGACTTTCCAGACGTCTAATAATTGACTGTTTTGCCTCGGCTGACCCAAAATCTCTTCTCAGAGATTTTCTAGCCGTTGCAACATTTGGAAATCCATTCCCACAGAAAAAGTAGGTTTCCAGACGTCCAGACATAGTGCCAGACGTCCTATATGTCCTCTGATAGACTTGCACAAGAACCCTGTTTAGATCTGATTCAAGTCAGGAAGGAACCCTCCCAAAATCAGATGTCTGACCTTTAAATCAGATGTCTTAAAGTGAACTTCCAGACGTCTGATGCCAGAATTAGACGTCTGATAAGCTTGCCAGTGCAATGATTGTTCCTGATTTCGGGCCGATTCTCTTGGGCTTTGCACCCAACGGCTATAAAACCTTTCCTAAGCCTTCTAAAGCCTTCCTAGGGCCTCTATAAATAGAGGGGAACCTTTGCAACACAAAAACACACCAAGATACACAAGAAACACTTTGTAATACACTTTCCACTCTCTTATGTCCTAGCTAGCTCTTCCTCTCCAAGCTCAAGCTCCATTCTCTTGAGAGCATCAAGCTGTTGCGCACCCGCTCTCCCACCGTTGTTCACGAGAGCGACGTTGCGCCGTCGCGTGGCACATGCATCCGCGTCGTCGACGCACTCCTTTCAAAGGGAAGCATCCTATTTCCTATAGAAGCTTAGGTTAAATATTACTTTGTTGGCTCTATAGGATTACTTGTTTTATCTTTGTTATTTGGTTGGGTATTCGCTTTGCGAATTCCCGTCTCCTTCGCGAGACAAAATCCTTCTCGTGAAGAGAAGGGGTTGAGGTACTCTACCCTCGTTTAAGTAGCGTGGTTGTAATTGAGGTTGAATCACCCTCGTTTTAAAGTGATTCGGTTTAGTGGATTTTGATCAACTTAGTTGATCGAAAAATCCTAACTCGAGAGGGTTAGGTGGTGGTTTTCACCCGATTTGGGTTTCCACCTAAAAATACTTGTGTACTTGTGTGATTGTTTATTTTTGAGATTGTTTATATTTATTTCCGCAATTATTACGTCACCCCCTCCTTGTAGGGAATTTCAGTTGGTATCAGAGCAGGTTCTTGCGAGATCGGAGTAACACCCCGCAAGAGATCAAATGGAGGGAAGCACATCCGCAATCTGAATCTCCGAGGGGCAGTAGACGTCCCGTCCGCCATTCTTTGATGGGAGCAACTAACCCAACTGGAAGCTGCGGATGAAGACTTGGCTTCATGATAATGACTTCACGATTTGGGCCAGGTGCGAGATGCCATTTGAGATCCTAGAAAAACCCGTGGGAGGCTACTCGCAACAACAAATTCACGAACTCTCTTTGAATGCGAAGACCATGCATGCCCTCTACTGCGCACTTAGCTCGGAGGAGTTCAATAGAATCTCGCAATGCGCCACCGCATACGAGATCTGGCACACACTCGAGGTAACTCATGAAGGTACCTCTAAGGTAAAAACTTCTAAAATAAATTTACTTTCTCAAGAATTTGAATGCTTTTCTATGAAACCTAACGAGTCTTTAAGTGAGATGAACACTAGGTTCACTCTCATTCTAAATAACTTGAAAGCTTTAGGGAAGACTTTCATGAAGGGGGAGCTTCAAGGGAAGCTTCTTCGTTCCCTTGGACCGGAATGGGAACAGAAAGTCACCGCCATCGAGGAGGCGAACAAAGTGGAGGAGCTCAACATGGAAGATCTCCTAGGCAATCTAATGGCCTACGAGACAAAGTAGAAGCAGAAGAAGAAGGATACACCGGAGCCTAAACCGAAGAAGACTCTCGCCTTCAGAGCTGCGTCGGATAGCAAGGTAAGTTCCAATGATAAAGACTTTAGAATTTTACTTAAAAAATTTTCCAAGTTTTGTAGGGAATTAAAGAAAGAGAAAAAGGAGAAGGAAAGCCCGAGACGTTGCTACCACAACAACGAGAAAGGGCACCTACGACCAGAGTGCCGTCTTCTCAAAAAGGAGAAGAAGAAGGAAAAGGAGAAGAAATCTAAGAAGAAGGCGTTCCAAGCCACTTGGGACGATTCAAGCTCAGAGGAAGAAGAAGAAGAAAAAGAAGAAGCCGCTTGCTTTGGTTTCATGGCCAGAGGAAGCGACAGCGAAAGCGGAAGCGACTCAGACAACGAGGTAAGTTACGATTTACAAGAAGCTTTTAATGAACTATTTGAGCTTAGTAAATCACTAAAAATAGAAAACAAAAGCAAGAAAAAGAATCTTAGCTTTCTTAAATCTGAAAATGATAGGTTAGAAATAAAACTTAAGGATCTAGAAGCTTGTCCTAAAAATGATAACCTATTATTAGAAAATCATAAACTCATCAATAAAAATAATAAATTGATTGAAGAAAATGATAGTTTAAAGTTAGAAATTTCTGACTTACAGACTAAGATGCATACTATAGAAAAAGAAATTGCATGTCTTAGGGAAAACTCTAACAAATTAATCAACAAAGTAGATAATTTTTATAGCCCTAAGATTGAGAAAGGATCTCCATCAAGGAGACCCGCTAACAGATCCGGATCAAAGCCAACTTGGATACCGAAAAAAGAATTGGAATCTTATTTTGTAGGGTTCAGGGATAATTACAACACAAAGGACTGGACCTACAAACTCAAAGCTGGTCAACTCAAGTTGGGAGAACCAAGGAGTAGACTAAGGAGGAGAATAAGAAGGCCGACGAGACGGCAAACAAGCGACGAACCCGCCGCACGTCGACCACCAGATTGAAGACCGGTGCCAATGCCCGAGCCTCCAAGCTACGGATGGGAGCCCCATCCGATGTGGCATCCACCACCACCATTCGGGCCATTTTATTGGCCATGGTAGGTGAGGTAAAAATTCTTGACCCTATCTTTGTTTATCAGTAGCATTTAGATAAGGGGAGTTAAAATTTATCAGCTAATTTTTAAAGGGGAGATGCAAGTTTGCTAAATTTCCTTTAGAAAGGGGGAGAAAACTAATAGGTATCTTATTGTTATAAAAAAAGGGGGAGGACATTACCTTTGTCAAAGGAAATTTATAGAAGAGCATGTTCTAAGGGGGAGTTATAGGAAATGTAAAATCAATTAAACCTTTTTGATAATGTCAAAAAGGGGGAGGATTTTCTGCACTATTATTTATGGTTTTGTCATCATCAAAAAGGGGGAGATTGTTGGTGCTAGAGCACCACGATAATTTGTTTTGATGATAACAAAACACGTGTCATTTAACATTTGCACTTGGAGTCTTAGATTTCAAGTCAATTGCAAATGCAGACGTGTTTAGATGGAATTCGAGCTCGCCTCCAGGACGGATTGGAGGAGCTTGATGGAGAACAGAGGGGATTCGCGTGGAGCGCTAGATTGAAGATGGAAGGACAGGAAGAATAGGATAGAATTATGTGTAATCCTTTCATATACTTTTATCTTTATTTTGCTTGCTATTTTTATTTCCTTAGAACATTATGTTAAAGAGCCTCAAAGTACCCTAACAGTAGTCCTAAGAACACCTGCACAACCCTAGGATACTTAGGTTTTCTGTAGAATACTTAGAAAACCAATATAGGGTTCAAACAGAGTTTCCAGACGTCTAATTCCCAAATCAGACGTCTGATAAAGTATTTTAGGACGTCTGACTGTTGATTCAGACGTCTGATAACTATTAGGCTGGACATAGTTAGTTCTGTCTAATGAAATCAGACGTCCAGACCTTAGACCAGACATCTTAGGAGACGTCTGATGACTTTGCCAGACGTCCAATTAGTTGACCGTTGGCTGGCTTAGCGAACAGTCAAGAATGTGACCGTTAGAGCCTTATCAGACGTCCATAGGACATTCCAGACGTCTAATAATTGACCGTTTTGCCTTGGCTGACCCAAAATCTCTTCTCAGATGTTTTCTAGCCGTTGCAACATTTGGAAATCCATTCCCACAGAAAAAGTAGGTTTCCAGACGTCCAGACATTGTGCCAGACGTCCTATATGTCATCTGATAGACTTGCACAAGAACCCTATTTAGATCTGATTCAAGTCAGGAAGGAACCCGCGCAAAATCAGACGTCTGACCTTTAAATCAGATGTCTTAAAGTGAACTTCCAGACGTCTGATGCCAGAATTAGACGTCTGATAAGCTTGCCAGTGCAATGATTGTTCCTGATTTCGGGCTGATTCTCTTGGGTTTTGCACCCAACGGCTATAGAACCTTTCCTAAGCCTTCCAAAGCCTTCCTAAGGCCTCTATAAATAGAGGGGAACCTTTGCAACACAAAAACACACCAAGATACACAAGAAACACTTTGTAATACACTTTCCACTCTCTTGTGTCCTAGCTAGCTCTTGCCCTCCAAGCTCAAGCTCCATTCTCATGAGAGCATCAAGCTATTGCGCACCAGCTCTCCCGCCGTTGTTCACGAGAGCGACGTTGCGCCGTCGCGTGGCACATGCATCCGCGTCGTCGACGCACTCCTTTCAAAGGGAAGCATCCTATTTCCTATAGAAGCTTAGGTTAAATATTACTTTGTTGGCTCTATAGGATTACTTGTTTTATCTTTGTTATTTGGTTGGGTATTCGCTTTGCGAATTCCCATCTCCTTTGCGAGACAAAATCCTTCTCGTGAAGAGAAGGGGTTGAGGTACTCTACCCTCGTTTAAGTAGCGTGGTTGTAATTGAGGTTGAATCACCCTCGTTTTAAAGTGATTCGGTTTAGTGGATTTTGATCAACTTAGTTGATAGGAAAATCCTAACTCGAGAGGGTTAGGTGGTGGTTTTCACCCGATTTGGGTTTCCACCTAAAAATACTTGTGTACTTGTGTGATTGTCTATTTTTGAGATTGTTTATATTTATTTCCGCAATTATTACGTCACCCCCTCCTTGTAGGGAATTTCAGTTGGTATCAGAGCAGGTTCTTGCGAGATCGGAGTAACACCCGGCAAGAGATCAAATGGAGGGAAGCACATCCGCAATCCGAATCTCCGAGGGCCAGTCCACGTCGCGTCCGCCATTCTTCGACGGGAGCAACTAACCGTACTGGAAGCTGCGGATGAAGACTTGGCTTCAGGCCAATGACTTCACGATTTGGGCCAGGTGCGAGACGCCATTTGAGATCCTAGAAAAACCCGCGGGAGGCTACTCGCAACAACAAATTAACGAACTCTCATTGAACGCGAGGACCATGAATGCCCTCTACTGCGCACTTAGCTCGGAGGAGTTCAATAGAATCTCGCAATGCGCCACCGCATACGAGATCTGCCACACACTCGAGGTAACTCATGAAGGTACCTCTAAGGTAAAAACTTCTAAAATAAATTTACTTTCCCAAGAATTTGAATGCTTTTCTATGAAACCTAATGAGTCTTTAAGTGAGATGAACACTAGGTTCACTCTCATTGTAAATAACTTGAAAGCTTTAGGGAAGACTTTCATCAAGGGGGAGCTTCAAGGGAAGCTTCTTTGTTCCCTTGGACCGGAATGGGAACAAAAAGTCACCGCCATCGAGGAGGCGAACAAAGTGGAGGAGCTCAACGTGGAAGATCTCCTAGGCAATCTAATGGCCTACGAGACAAAGTTGAAGCAGAAGAAGAAGGATACACCGGAGCCTAAACCGAAGAAGACTCTCGCCTTCAGAGCCGCGTCGGATAGCAAGGTACGTTCCAATGACAAAGACTTTAAAATTTTACTTAAAAAATTTTCCAAGTTTTGTAGGGAATTAAAGAAAGAGAAAAAGGAGAAGGAAAGCCCGAGACGTTGCTACCACTACAACGAGAAAGGGCACCTACGACCAGAGTGCCCTCTTCTCAAAAAGGAGAAGAAGAAGGAAAAGGAGAAGAAATCTAAGAAGAAGGCGTTCCAAGCCACTTGGGATGATTCAAGCTCGGAGGAAGAAGAAGAAGAAAAAGAAGAAGTCGCTTGCTTTGGTTTCATGGCCAGAGGAAGCGACAACGAAAGCGGAAGCGACTCAGACAACGAGGTAAGTTACGATTTACAAGAAGCTTTTAATGAACTATTTGAGCTTAGTAAATCACTAAAAATAGAAAACAAAAGCAAGAAAAAGAATCTTAGCTTTCTTAAATCTGAAAATGATAGGTTAGAAATAAAACTTAAGGATCTAGAAGCTTGTCCTAAAAATGATAACCTATTATTAGAAAATCATAAACTCATCAATAAAAATAATAAATTGATTGAAAAAAATGATAGTTTAAAGTTAGAAATTTCTGACTTACAGACTAAGATGCATACCATAGAAAAAGAAATTGCATGTCTTAGGGAAAACTCTAACAAATTAATCAACAAAGTAGATAATTTTTATAGCCCTAAGATTGAGAAAGGATCTCCATCAAGGAGACCCGCTAACAGATCCGGATCCAAGCCCACTTGGATACCGAAAAAAGAATTGGAATCTTATTTTGTAGGGTTCAAGGATAATTACAACACAAAGGACTGGACCTGCAAACTCAATGCTGGTCAACTCAAGTTG
Organism: Thalassia testudinum; assembly: GCA_037157565.1. NCBI lineage: Eukaryota > Viridiplantae > Streptophyta > Magnoliopsida > Alismatales > Hydrocharitaceae > Thalassia > Thalassia testudinum. The sequence continues at coordinate 152,401,686 of JAZHRO010000024.1, forward strand.
GGAGAACCAAGGAGTAGACCAAGGAGGAGAACAAGAAGACCGACGAGACGGCAAACAAGCGACGGACCCGCCGCATGTCGACCACCAGATTGAAGACCGGTGCCAATGCCCGGGCCTCCAAGCTACGGATGGGAGCCCCATCCGATGTGGCATCCACCACCACCGTTCGGGCCATTTTATTGGCCATGGTAGGTGAGGTAAAAATTCTTGACCCTATCTTTGTTTATCAGTAGCATTTAGATAAGGGGAGTTAAAATTTATGAGCTAATTTTTAAAGGGGAGATGCAAGTTAGCTAAATATCCTTTAGAAAGGGGGAGAAAAATAATAGCTATGTTATTGTTATAAAAAAAGGGGGAGGACATTACCATTGTCAAAAGAAATTTATAGAAGAGCATGTTTTAAGGGGGAGTTATAGGAAATGTAAAATCAATTAAACCTTTTTGATAATGTCAAAAAGGGGGAGGATTTTCTGCACTATTATTTATGGTTTTGTCATCATCAAAAAGGGGGAGATTGTTGGTGCTAGAGCACCACGATCATTTGTTTTGATGATAACAAAACACGTGTCATTTAACATTTGCACTTGGAGTCTTAGATTTCAAGTCAATTGCAAATGCAGACGTGTTTAGATGGAATTCGAGCTCGCCTCCAGGACGAATTGGAGGAGCTTGATGGAGAATAGAGGGGATTCGCGAGGAGCGCTAAATTGAAGATGGAAGGACAGGAAGAATATGATAGAATTTTGTGTAATCCTTTCATATACTTTTATCTTTATTTTGCTTGCTCTTTTTATTTCCTTAGAACTTTATGTTAAAGAGCCTCAAAGTACCCTAACAGTAGTCCTAGGAACACCTGCACAACCCTAGGATACTTAGGTTTTCTGTAGAATACTTAGAAAACCAATATAGGGTTCAAACAGAGTTTCCGGACGTCTAATTCCCAAATCAGACGTCTGAAAAAGTATTTTAGAACGTCTGACTGTTGATTCAAACGTCTGATAACTATTAGGCTGGACAAAGTTAGTTCTGTCTAATGAAATCAGACGTCCAGACCTTAGACCAGACGTCTTAGGAGACGTCTGATGACATTGCCAGACATCCAATTAGTGGACCGTTGGCTGGCTTAGCGAACAGTCAAGAATGTGACCGTTAGAGCCTTATCAGACGTCCATAGGACTTTCCAGACGTCTAATAACTGACTGTTTTGCCTTGGCTGACCCAAAATCTCTTCTCAGAGATTTTCTAGCCGTTGCAACATTTGGAAATCCATTCCCACAGAAAAAGTAGGTTTCCAGACGTCCAGACATAGTGCCAGACGTCCTATATGTCGTCTGATAGACTTGCACAAGAACCCTGTTTAGATCTGATTCAAGTTAGGAAGGAACCCGCCCAAAATCAGACGTCTGACCTTTAAATCAGACGTCTTAAAGTGAACTTCTAGAAGTCTGATGCCATAATTAGACGTCTAATAAGCCTGCCAGTGCAATGATTGTTCCTGATTTTGGGCTGATTCTCTTGGGCTTTGCACCCAACAGCTATAGAACCTTTCCTAAGCCTTCCAAAGCCTTCCTAGGGCCTCTGTAAATAGAGGGAAACCTTTGCAACACAAAAACACACCAAGATACACAAGAAACACTTTGTAATACACTTTCCACTCTCTTGTGTCCTAGCTAGATCTTGCTCTCCAAGCTCAAGCTCCATTCTCTTGAGAGCATCAAGTTGTTGCGCACCCGCTCTCCCGCCGTTGTTCACGAGAGCGACGTTGCGCCGTCGCGTGGCACATGCATACGCGTCGTCGACGCAGTCCTTTCAAAGGGAAGCATCCTGTTTCCTATAGAAGATTAGGTTAAATATTACTTTGTTGGCTCTGTAGGATAACTTGTTTTATCTTTGTTATTTGGTTGGGTATTCGCTTTGCGAATTCCCGTCTCCTTCACGAGACAAAATCCTTCTCGTGAAGAGAACGGGTTGAGGTACACTACCCTCGTTTAGGTAGCGTGGTTGTAATTGAGGTTGAATCACCCTCGTTTTAAAGTGATTCGGTTTAGTGGATTTTGATCAACTTAGTTGATCGGAAAATCCTAACTCGAGAGGGTTAGGTGGTGGTTTTCACCCAGTTTGGGTTTCCACCTAAAAATACTTGTGTACTTGTGTGATTGCCTAATTTTGAGATTGTTTATATTATTTCCGCAATTATTACGTCACCCCCTCCTTGTAGGGAATTTCAGTTGGTATCAGAGCAGGTTCTTGCGAGATCGGAGTAACACCCGGCAAGAGATCAAATGGAGGGAAGCACATCCGCAATCCGAATCTCCGAGGGCCAGTCCACGTCCCGTCTGCCATTCTTCAACGGGGGCAACTAACCCTACTGGAAGCTGCGGTTGAAGACTTGGCTTCAAGCCAATGACTTCACGATTTAGGCCAGGTGCGAGACGCCATTTGAGATCCTAGAAAAACCCGCGGGAGGCTACTCGCAACAACAAATTCACGAACTCTCTTTGAACACGAGGACCATGAATGCCCTCTACTGCGCACTTAGCTAGGAGGAGTTCAACAGAATCTCGCAATGCGCCACCGCATACGAGATCTGGCACACACTCGAGGTAACTCATGAAGGTACCTCTAAGGTAAAAACTTCTAAAATAAATTTACTTTCTCAAGAATTTGAATGCTTTTCTATGAAACCTAACGAGTCTTTAAGTGAGATGAACACTAGGTTCACTCTCATTGTAAATAACTTGAAAGCTTTAGGGAAGACTTTCATCAAGGGGGAGCTTCAAGGGAAGCTTCTTTGTTCCCTTGGACCGGAATGGGAATAGAAAGTCACCGCCATCGAGGAGGCGAACAAAGTGGAGGAGCTCAACATGGAAGATCTCCTAGGCAATCTAATGGCCTACGAGACAAAGTTGAAGCAGAAGAAGAAGGATACACCGGAGCCTAAACCGAAGAGGACTCTCGCCTTCACAGTCGCGTCGGATAGCAAGATAAGTTCCAATGACAAAGACTTTAGAATTTTACTTAAAAAATTTTCCAAGTTTTGTAGGGAATTAAAGAAAGAGAAAAAGGAGAAGGAAAGCCCGAGACGTTGCTACCACTACAACAAGAAAGGACACCTACGACCAGAGTGCCCTCTTCTCAAAAAGGAGAAGAAGAAGGAAAAGGAGAAGAAATCTAAGAAGAAGGCGTTCCAAGCCACTTGGGATGATTCAAGCTCGGAGGATGAAGAAGAAGAAAAAGAAGAAGCCGCTTACTTTGGTTTCATGGCCAGAGGAAGCGACAGCGAAAGCGGAAGCGACTCAGACAACGAGGTAAGTTACGATTTACAAGAAGCTTTCAATGAACTATTTGAGCTTAGTAAATCACTAAAAATAGAAAACAAAAGCAAGAAAAAGAATCTTAGCTTTCTTAAATCTGAAAATGATAGGTTAGAAATAAAACTTAAGGATCTAGAAGCTTGTCCTAAAAATGATAACCTATTATTAGAAAATCATAAACTCATCAATAAAAATAATAAATTGATTGAAGAAAATGATAGTTTAAAGTTAGAAATTTCTGACTTACAGACTAAGATGCATACTATAGAAAAAGAAATTGCATGTCTTAGGGAAAACTCTAACAAATTAATCAACAAAGTAGATAATTTTTATAGCCCTAAGATTGAGAAAGGATCTCCATCAAGGAGACCCGCTAACAGATCCCGATCCAAGCCAACTTGGATACCGAAAAAAGAATTGGAATCTTATTTTGTAGGGTTCAGGGATAATTACAACACAAAGGACTGGACCTACAAACTCAAAGCTGGTCAACTCAAGTTGGGAGAACCAAGGAGTAGACCAAGGAGGAGAACAAGAAGACCGACGAGACGGCAAACAAGCGACGGACCCGCCGCACGTCGACCACCAGATTGAAGACCGGCGCCAATGCCCGGGCCTCCAAGCTACGGATGGGAGCCCCATCCGATGTGGCATCCACCACCACCATTCGGGCCATTTTATTGGCCATGGTAGGTGAGGTAAAAATTCTTGACCCTATCTTTGTTTATCAGTAGCATTTAGATAAGTGGAGTTAAAATTTATGAGCTAATTTTTAAAGGGGAGATGCAAGTTAGCTAAATTTCCTTTAGAAAGGGGGAGAGAAATAATAGCTATCTTATTGTTATAAAAAAAGGGGGAGGACATTAACTTTGTTAAAAGAAATTTATAGAAGAGCATGTTCTAAGGGGGAGTTATAGGAAATGTAAAATCGATTAAACCTTTTTGATAATGTCAAAAAGGGGAAGGATTTTCTGCGCTATTATTTATGGTTTTGTCATCATCAAAAAGGGGGAGATTGTTGGTGCTAGAGCACCATGATCATTTGTTTTGATGATAACAAAACACGCGTCATTTAACATTTGCACTTGGAGTCTTAGATTTCAAGTCAATTGCAAATGCAGACATGTTTAGATGGAATTCGAGCTCGCCTCCAGGATGGATTGGAGGAGCTTGATGGAGAATAGGGGAGATTCGCGAGGAGCGCTAGATTGAAGATGGAAGGACAGGAAGAATAGGATAGAATTTTGTGTAATCCTTTCATATACTTTTATCTTTATTTTTCTTGCTATTTTTATTTCCTTAGAACACTATGTTAAAGTGCCTCAAAGTACCCTAATAGCAGTCCTAGGAACACCAGCACAACCTTAGGATACTTAGGTTTTCTATAGAATAGTTAGAAAACCAATATAGTGTTCAAACAGAGTTTCCAAATGTCTAATTCGCAAATCAGACATCTGATAAAGTGTTTTAATACGTCTGATACCTATTAGGCTGGACATAGTTGGTTCTGTCTGATGAAATCAGATGTCCAGACCTTAGACCAGACATCTTAGGAGACGTCTGATGACTTTGCCAGACGTCCAATTAGTGCACCGTTGGCTGGCTTAGCGAACAGTCAAGAATGTGACCGTTAGAGCCTTATCAGACATCCATAGGACTTTCTAGACATCTGATAATTGACTATTTTGCCTCGGCTGACCCAAAATCTCTTCTCAGAGATTTTCTAGCCGTTGTAACGTTTGGAAATCGATTCCCACAGAAAAAGTAGGTTTCCAGACGTCCAGACATAGTGCCAGACGTCCTATATGTCGTTTGATGGACTTGCACAAGAACCCTATTCAGATCTGATTCAAGTCAGGAAGGAACCCGCCCAAAATCAGACGTCTGACCTTTAAATCAGATGTCTTAAAGTTAACTTCCAGACGTCTGATGCCAGAATTAGATGTCTGATAAGCCTGTCAGTGCAATGATTATTCCTAATTTCGGGCTGATTCTCTTGGGCCTTGCACCCAACGGCTATAGAACCTTTCCTAAGCCTTCCAAAGCCTTCCTAAGGCCTCTATAAATAGAGGGGAACCTTTGCAACACAAAAACACACCAAGATACACAAAAGACACTTTGTAATACACTTTCCACTCTCTTGTGTCCTAGCTAGCTCTTGCTCTCCAAGCTCAAGCTCCATTCTCTTGAGAGCATCAAGCTGTTGCGACCCGCTCTCCCGCCGTTGTTAATGAGAGCGACGTTGCGCCGTCGCATGGTACACGCATCCGCGTCGTTGATGGACACCTTTCAAAGGGAAGCATCCTATTTCCTATAGAAGCTTAGGTTAAATATTACTTTGTTGGTTCTATAGGATTACTTATTTTATCTTTGTTATTTGGTTGAGTATTCGCTTTGCGAATTCCCGTCTCCTTCGCGAGACAAAATCCTTCTCGTGAAGAGAAGGGGTTGAGGTACGCTACCCTCGTTTAAGTAGCGTGGTTGTAATTGAGGTTGAATCACCCTCGTTTTAAAGTGATTCGGTTTAGTAGATTTTGATCAACTTAGTTGATCGGAAAATCCTAACTCGAGAGGGTTAGGTGGTGGTTTTCACCTGGTCTGGGTTTCCACCTAAAAATACTTGTGTACTTGTGTGATTGTCTATTTTTGAGATTGTTTATATTTATTTCCGCAATTATTACATCACCCCCTCCTAGTAGGGAATTTCATAAGGCCCCACTCGGAATGTCACCATATCGTATGGTATATGGCAAGGCCTGTCACCTTCCTGTAGAGCTGGAACACCACGCCTTTTGGGTGGTGTGAAAATATAACCTTGACCTCGATGTAGGAGGTCAAGAATAGAAACTCCAGCTCAGCGAATTAGAAGAGATCCAGTGGGAGGCCTATGAGAACGCATTGATAAACAAGGACAAGAGCAAGGCCTTTCATGACCAAAACATCTGAAGAAAAACATTCACGCCAACCAGCAAGTCTGGTTATTTGATTCACGATTGACATTCTTTCTAGGGAAGCTCAAGTCCAAGTGGATTGGCCCATATGTTGTGATTCACCCATATCCTAATGGGGCGGTCCAAATCAAGGACCCAAAATCTGGGCATATATCTACAGCAAATGGCCAGTGCCTCAAGCCATTTTTGGCCTAGGAACCTCCTCCAGCTGAGGAGATCGTTCATCTTATTGAGGACATGTGATTGAATTCTCGCCTAGCTGGCGGCGTTAAACTCAGCATCTACTCCACATCCATCACCCTATACATAATATTTTTATACATAGCATATTTTTCTTTTAGCATATTTCCTTTCTACATATTGCATACTGTCAGGTTGGCCGATGCTGAATGTTAAAATTTCAGGAGCAATTCCAGGTGATTTCTGCCCATGTACTCCCGGCTGTATTTATTTTCTTTCATATTCATGCATAAGGTCATGCAAGAACTTAGGCATGGGGGGGTAGATAAGACAAAACTGAAAATTTTTATGACAACACTTAGGAAAACCTCGGAGCTGCATGTTACATGTACTTTAGGATCCTAAATAAAGGAATAACCGATTCCACCTCCAATGCTCGCATTGGACCTAGAAATCATCCACAACAGCCATTTCCGACTCACCCGCTCACCATTTGTTCTAAATTTAGGGTCAAGCTGATTATAACCGAAAAGGGAAAATTTCATGAAGTACAAATATAAGAGGGTATTTGTTTATATCATATATACATAGTGCATCCATGAATATGATTATTTTATTAAGAGAATGTATTAAGGATTTTACCCTCTAGTTGATTTCTGTAATCTGGAATCCAGTACAATCTTTCACACACACGTAGAGTTTTCAATGGATTCATGGTGAAGGGTGATAAACATCTTTAGTTTGTCGAGAAGAAGTAGTGCTTCTTCTCCTGAACCCCTGGATAGTGTTTTGGGAGTGAGGCAAATTTTCTTCCAAAACTCCACCAAATAGTATGAGATGAGAGTAGAGTGTACTGGTGCTCTAAGATTAGTGCAAGGAATCTGGAATCCTAGATAATTAGGTGATGATACTCAGAGATTAGGCATAGTTTTTGCTCTTGGTTCCTGCGTATACATTGTTGTGCAAAATTTTGAGAGCCACCAAATAAGGCAAATATGTGGAGAGAGTTTTCATAAAACTAGGGCTATGGTGGATGGTTATGACCATTCTTTATGGAATCCTCGACTGAAGGAGGGTACAGATGCCAAGGTCAGAAATACACCGTCCTATCCTTCTCTCTCGGTGCCGTGAGTAGGCACTTTCACCAAATAAGCCACTGAATGTCTCTTGAGTACCACCAATCCCTAATAATGCCTCTTCAATAAAATTCATGAATGTGTTGCTAGATTGTGTTGAGTTAGAAAAATTATATATAAAGGAAAAGAAAAAATGAAAAATGAGAAGATGAGAAAAAGGAAAAAAGAAAAAAGAAAAAAAAAGAGAAGAAAAGAGCAGAAAAAGAGTTTGTGAATATTTAGTATTTATTTCATTTGCATTGAGGCAATACCACCAAATAAATTTGAGATCCACCAAATATGGCCTTTTCATGTGTTTCTGACCACCTGAATACTGGCTGAGGAATTCTGACTTAGTGTTAGGGTTATGGAAACTCAATTAAAGTGTTAATGCCAAGTGAGACCACCAAGTATAGGTCATATGTGTAAATCTAGTGAGATTATGAGCTCTAAGAAAAAGAAAGAAAAGAAAAGAAAAGAAAAAGAGTAATAGAGAATAAATACAAAGGAAACAAAAGATGGCATAGCTTTTCTCGTCTTTCTCTGAGTTCAGTTACTTAGTAATCTAGGAATCTAAATTCTGTAGTACTAATCTCCATGTAGCACCAATCGAGAGTGAGCCACCAAATATATAATCTTTCCCCTCTAAGATTCTCTACCTAAGCTTAAAGCTAGGGTGGAATTCAAAGAATATCTTGAATACCCTGAGGGAAGAAGTCCACCAATCCTACTATAATTTTTACTAGGGGTCAAGTACAGGTTTTAGAGGTGAATTACTTTTCGCTCAAATCCGTTGTAAAAGCTACATAGTTACACTTTCACGAATGTCTAGATTTCTAGAGCATAGGATGAAAACAAAAAGGAAAAATCTCTAGGCATACACTTGATAAAATAATCAATCCCTTAGGGACCCTTCTATGAATAATTTAGTCTTGCATTTGCTAGGGACTAGCAAGATTTAGGCATGGGGGTATGATTGCGCAGCAATCATAGGTCTTAGTTGACCTAAATTAGGCTAGGACTTAGCATAAGTTAGGGTAATTCATGCATGCATAAGCATTTGTTACATCTTTAGTGCTTTCTTTTAGTAATGCATAAAATAATGCTATAATGTACTAATTTGGTGCATTATGACAATTATAGATAATAAGCCAACTAGAACGTAAGTCTGAAGCTGGATCTAAACCTGGAATTACTGGTGTTGCAACGGAGCTGGAGTGGAAGACCTAGATTAGATGTAGCAAATAATAATGTAAGGGAGTTAAGGTATGCTATTCTATTAAGTAGGAATAAAGTAGTAAATATGAAGAACTTAGGACCATCCTAGCCCTAGGATAGCCTAGAAGCTTCCCCAAGCCTTAGCCACCCTTAGATTAGGTCACCACACCATAGGACACCTTAAAACCCTAATTCCAACCTCAATCTGGATGTCTAGATGAACTATAGGATGTCTAGAACCCTTATCCAACTCCCGCACACCTTAAACCCACTTCTGCAGTATTATTGGACGTCCAAAGACTTAGTCAGACGTCCAATTTCTGCAGAATACCCAAGACAAAACCTAGAATCCTTCCTGACTCTGGTTAGATGTCCAGAATTGAAGTCTGGACTTCTGGTTTTTGAGTATAAGTCATTTGATCCCATTATTGGACGTTTGGAACTGTTCTCCAGTTCCTATTTTGAGATTCAAGCGTTGATCTTGGATCTCTAGCTCCATAAACCCAATTCTAACCCCATAGGAACCTAAATTAAGGTGCCCTAACCCTAGTACATCACCTCTAGACATCCTTAAGGACCTAATTAGGTCCTCACTAAACCTAATTGACTTAGATCATAGTCAATTACCATTGCCTAGTAAATTGGACTCATAGGGTCCAATTGAGCTCAGATCTCAACCCATACAAGTCTAATTGGACTTAGTGAGAGTTCAATAGACCTAAGCCCAACTTAATTGAGTTATTTCACTCTCAATTAGGTTCTCACACATTCAATTAAACTTGTGTTAAGTTTAATTGCAATTCCCCCTTTGCAATTAGGGTTTGCAACCCTAATTTAATGCCTACAACAACCTAAACACCTTAGGACCTAACCTATATCACTTAGACACCTAGGGCATGACCACACACACACCTATTCATGCACTCCCACAAAACCTAGAGTATTTTAGGTTCTTCCAAAGCGGGTGCCACTCTTAGTTGCCAAAATTAGCAACCAAGAGCCATTCAAATTTGAGATCTACAAATGGTGGATCTAAAAACCATCTCTCTCTCTCCTTGGCCGGCCATTCTTGGAGCCCTCTATAGAGAGTTCCATACTTCTCTAGAGAGTCCCCTTAGGTCCATAAAAAGACCTAAGGGGTGGCCATTTTCACCCATCAATCTCTTTGCTTTATTCACTTCGATTTAGGTTAGCTACATTCACCACCACCTCCATAAGTTGCTTCACCATGGCCACCACCATCTCCATGCCAGGATGCTGGATCACCTCTCCAACCTCTCTCCAATGGCTGGCCTAAGCACCATTGGCCGCCCCTCGTTCTCCTCTCAACCACTCAAAGGCCACCGGAGACCACCTCTGAAAGCCCTTATTTCTGCTAGATTTGTAGCTTAGATCTTCATAGTTTTACTACTTTTGTTTACTGCTTAGTAATGTAGCTCTTATTCTCCCCCAATGATGCACGCAAAATCCACCCATAGATTCTTGTATGCGATCATTTTCTATTAATTAGATTTATGTTTTTAAGCTTTCCTTTATAAGCTTTCCTCTAGTTCCATACTGCAAACACCCTTCTAAATGAATGAAAGAAATTTTCTTTATATATATATCTCCGTGTTGAGAATCACCATGAGCTTATTGATTGCAATATATTTTGTGTGATTAAAGTTGCTTGCTTTTAAATATTATCTATTTCAACTAGCATGTCAGTACCAGAAAATATTGAGGATCTAACGATTAACGCATTTTCTGTACATAACTAGAATCGTGCGTACTAAAACTCATACTTTCACATTTGTCATCTATTTAATACATGAGCATGTACTCAGGGTTCATAATGAAAGTGTCAAAACATTGATCAAATGATTAGAAATCGATGTGCGATTTTAAACAAGTAGAGTGAAAAAGATCGATTTCAGATTTGCATAAACACCTCTCAGAGACGAATGATCGGGACTCAAGTCTCATTATCTTTACAAAATCGTTTTTTGATGAACATTTTAGCGCGACTACACTACAATTCCAATGACTTCAAAATGTGTGAAAATGGCTTTCGTTAGAAGGGGATGAAGGGGAGGGTGGAAGTAAGGAGAGGAGGATGGGGGAAGGCATAGTAACAGGAGGAGGAGGGGGAGGATAGGGGCATTCCCTGCAAGATGAGGAGGGTGGTAGGAGGATGAGGAGGGGGTCAGGGAGGAGGAGGAGGGGAGGTAGGACGGTGGAAGGGTGGAGATGGAGGCCGACAATAGGGGTCAGGGAGGAGGAGGAAGATGGCAGGATGGGGAGGAGGAGGAGGGGGTCAAGGAGGAGGAGGAGGGGCGGCAAGAGGGAAGAAGGGTGGAGACTGGCAGGAGGGGTTGGGGTGGAGGAGGAGACCGCGAGGAGGGGTATGGCAGGTGGGGCGGTAGGAGGGGCAGCTTGAGTGGGGGTAGGAGGGGTGGCAAGAGCGGCGACTGGAGGGCCACCAGGAGGAGGGGTGGCAAAAAGGGGTAGCAGGCGGGGGGCAGGGGGGAGGAGGAGACTGCCTGTAGGTGGATAGGGTGGAGGAAGAGGTCGCAATAAGGGTTAGGGAAGAAGAGGAGTATGGTAGGAAGGGGAGGAGGAGGAGGGTGTTGGGGAGGTGGATTACCTTGCCGGAGAAGGTGAAGGAGGGCTTGGGGAGGATGACGAGCAGCGGGTTGGAGGGAGACCAAAAGGAGGGTGTTGGGGAGGTTAGTTAATGAGGAGGAGGAAGACAGGGCGGCGTGTGCTGCGGGAGGTGGGGTCGGCGTGCATTAGGTTTAGGGAAGATGGTGAACAGTGATGGGGAGGTCGGTCGCAGGTGATAGATGAATCGATATATGTCGTCGGTTATATTATAAACCGATGCTAAATGATCATTTCAATTCACCCTTCTACACACCTAAAATTTTCGCTGCTAAATCTAACCTATCTTTCACCGTCGGTTCTCACACTAACCGATGGTATAGGTGAAAAATCCGCCCAGAATTTAAGTAAAAATTTAAGCCATCTTTTCAGCATCGCTTATTTAGATAACTGAGGGCAAAGGCTTACTTCACCAAGTCTACCAACGTGCCCAAATTTTGGCCAGTAAATTTAACCTATTCGCTGTCACTTTTTCATATAACCGACGGTAAATATTCCATTATGAGACGTCTAGAAAAAGTGTCAGACGTCTAATACTAAGATGATTTTTTTCTTGTTTTTACAAGATCGAAATAGGATTTTATATAAGTTGACCAGACGACAGGTTGGATGTCTGACATTATGTCAGATGTCTAGAAGGGAAAATCACTATGGAAATGGATTTATGGTATTAATAGTTTCGTCGTCATTCATGAAATAAACCGACGGCAAAAAATATATTTCCCATCACTCTCTAAAGCGAGGATGAATATTAATGACAATTGCCCACCTAATCACTTTTGTTCAACCGATGGTTGGTCGAGTACATGCCTTCGCTGTCACTTATAGTAGTAAGCGACGGCAAGTATAATATTCCCGTCGGCTTTATTAACTAGTAGAAATGAACCAACGACATAACCCATGTTTCTAGTAGTGATACATTAGATTCCTATACATATATACATATATAAATATTAGTTTAGAGAAAGTTTTTTTGGAAAGCTCCTGCAAAAATCAAGATTGCCTCCTTGTGAATGACCCGATACTCACCGGAGTTTTATAAATTTATTTGTCGACTTGTTTTCACGCTATACTACAACTAATTAACTTTCAAAACACAAATTACGTGCCAAACAGCTGTTAATGCATGCATTATACTACAATTATGCTAAGTTCAAACTTAATTCAGGTCATCTAAGTCCTATGATTGCTACGCATTCAAGAGGGTAATAGTTTTAGTCGTCATATCCATATTGATTATAGATTAGGTTTGGTTGATCATCAAAGGACAGAGATCGATGAATAGTAAAGGCATGGAAAGGATAATAATCATAGTTTTTTTATCTACGATTAGACCCTGGACATTGAGGTCCAGAGTCATATCACCAATTAAAGTTTTCCTGGATAATGGATGGGTAGTCATAAGTTGAGTCAAGATAGTAATCATCTTGGGGACAAGTAGTGGCAGGAGGGTAGGGTTGGAAATGCGAGTATGGTGTGAAAGAATACAAGATGAAGTAGGAGGGAAAATAGAGGAAAAGAAATGTGCCTTGCAGTAGAATTAATCAAATTCGATTCTTAAATTGGGTAGCCTAAAGATCTATGCTTCAGAAATGAACTCTGACCACACAACGAATTTGATGTCTTCCTTACTCCCGATGGTGGTAAAGTTGGGTCAGCAAATCAAGGGGAGCATGTCTTGAGGGCCACTATTAATGCCAAACCCCTGCTACATAAGTCGTTTGACAATTAGGCCCCACAACTTAGCACCTTTTAAAGCAAGCAGGCATTACTAATTCAAAATGCATTCAAGAGAACACCCTGAAACAGACTCAATGAATCCTGAGGCCAATGTCTACTCAATTAGTTAGTTTGGGATGATTTTGCTCTTGGAATGTGATGAGCCCTTTAGATAGGTTGTGGCCTGAATGATCAGTTAATATGTGTGTTCATGTACAACCAGGGTTTGTAAACAAGGTTATTTGAAGATGTGACTTTTAGGGTGTAACATTATTTAGTAGCTTTTAGGGTTTAATCTTTAGGTTCGTTCAATCAATTTCACTAGAACACTCTAAATTTTGAAATCACAAGTGATGGTATATTCCTTTAAAACTCAAAAATAATTTCGAGTGCCTTGTTCAACCCTACAAATCAACCCTATGGGGCAAGCTACTGATGTATTACTTTTAATTTTAGTGGTGCGGCCCAAACAATTCAAGCAACTAGCCTATTGCACCACATGATTAAGGCACACAAAAATGTTTAACCTAATCAAATTTCTACTCACTTGTGTGTTGAGTTATGGTGTACTGGATCCACACGTCATATTCTGGTTAAGTGGTAGAATCAATGTAGAGCTATGTGTCTTAGGTTGAGAGTTGTGCGTGTTTAATGTGTGAAACTTTCAGTAAATCGCACAATCAATTTTTTTTTTTAATTTTTTAAATTTATGTGGGAGGGTGATGTGAGTGGAGTGACAATCAAACAACCAAGATCTAACCTAGGGTTCATGCAAGCACCTAAGTTGATTTGAGTTTTAGTTATTAGGTGATGGAATGGAATCTAGGGTGGGCATGGTGGGGATACACTTACAAAACCTACTAGCCACACTTTACTCTGATCTATTCTGCTTTGGCTCACCTTGGAAGGGTACTTGTAATCATAGAAAGAAAGGAGCAAAGTGAACTAGAAAGTTAGGTAAGGTGGAAAATGCGGAAAAACCAAAGGGTGTTGCCTCCCCAGCAACAACGCCAAAATGGTAATCATGTTTTCGCAATGGAAAATCAGGGTTTTGGGAGAACCAGTCGTCGTAGTCGCAAAAATCGCTACCGAATAAAATTTATACCAAAACTCAAGATGAGCCCTGGGTCGAACGTAGGGAGGCGAACGCTTGGGTTTTGAAATTCATGTGCTTTTATTTGTTTTTGTTGCTTTTGTCTTTTATGATTTTTTTTTGTATTTTTATAAATCAAGAGATCAGATCGACCAAACTTTATCTAACTATTGTACTTGCAAAATAAGTGGGAGAGAGAGAGAGAGAAATAATCACATATATTTTCAAAACAAGTGTTTGCTACAAATAATCGAGAAAAAACAACTAGACTAGAAAGCAATAAAAGATAAAGGTGAGAAGAATACCCCTTGACAGTTGCTTGGAGGATGACTCACTCTGTCGGTGCCTAGACGAAGGTGGTGAGAGGCTGATGAAGGAGAATGGCATCAGAGGATGGAAGGTGGAACCAGACGACGTTGCGGCAAGGGATCTTCTTCCCGAAGGTGGTGAGAGGACCCCCATGGGATGCTCCATGAAGGAGGATGAGTGATAGGAAAATAATTTTCTTTTCAACTCTAGAGGAGCATCTCGGGCTTGGGACAAGCTCTTTCTATAGCCTTGGAGGTGGTAAGGGAGAGAAAGGAAGAGATGGTTATGAATGAAGGGGTGTAGGCCTTTTTATAGCTGACAAGAGGGGTTGAAATGAGTATGGGATAATTAACGATAGCAATGATGCTGCTAAAGCTCGAGCTCAAGTGTCGTTGTAGCCTCCTGCTCATGCTCGTGCATGCACCCAATCGTAGCTGTCATGCAGGGATGAATCTCCACCGTTAGATTTCCAACGAACGACCACGATCATGTGCTGATCGTGCTTGAGTTCGCGCACTGGCCCAACGTATGATCGCACGTTAGATCTCATGTACACATCGTTGGCACTTGTTGTGCCACTTAGCTGCTATCTACATTGCTAGATCTCCATTGCACGGTCCATTTCTAATTGTGCCCCATGGCTGCTGATTTGTCCCCTCACTGCGGCTAGAGCTTGCACTTGCGGTTTGAGAACAACGCATGCAACCATCGCGCCAAGATCGTGAATTGTCACGCTGTTAGATTTTGTGAGCACACACTCAATCGTTGGATCTCAATCGAATGGTCGAGATCTAATCTCTATCTTCTCCTTTGAATCTGAATCTAGGCATACGTGAATCTCAATCATTGGATTGAGATAGAGTGACTGGGATTGCTTGACAAAGTTGAGTGGAGGGGCTTCGGTGGATTTCGGCAGCTGTGATGGTGCCACGTGGAGGCATCATGGTCGTCCATCTTCTTTGCTTTGTAGGTGGCACAACAGAAATCGAATTGGGTTAATTTCTATGCTGTTGGGCTACGATCGTCGATCCAAATCTATCCATGTAGTTGGATTTAGCATCAGAGGTTTGGATTGGCACCACCTTGCCCCTTGGCTTTTGATCTTCCTCGGACATCATAATGTGCTCTGAGACTTCGATCAAATTGATTTCGGAGGCATTAGACTTCGATCGTCGTCTTGATCAGATCCGTACGGACGGTGTTTAACGTGACAAAATCGAGTTTAAAATGAGGCGTTGTAATATAATCGAAATCACTTTGAAAACAAATAGATTTTTACTGCTAGAATAAATTCCGATGTCGAACACAGGGTGCAATATGGTATTTACAAATCAAGATCACAATTCAAAGTAAAAGAATTTTCAATAATATCAGTATCAATGTGCAGAAAGATGGTAGTAAAATGGTGACTTAGATCACCAAATAGTCCTACAATATCAACTAAGGAACTCAATGTATATGTATGAAATGAGAGCTAATTCTATCGTCCGATTTGGAAATCAGACAACTTAAAGTGATTGTCCCCTTTGTCTTCTTTTCTTCCTCCTTCTCTGACTCTTCCTTTCTTCTGTAGCTTCTTTTTCTCAGGCCTTCACTTCTTCTTTCTCTCCTTTCTCCTCTGTGCCTTTAGCTCTTCTCCTTCTCTGGCCCTTCAGTTCAGACCTTCACCTCTTCTTCCGCCTTTAGCTGCGATCCTCCTCTTCTTCTTTAGCTTTAGCTCTCCTTTGAATTCGGCTAAGTGTCAGCCAAATGTCCCTATAGCAAAACCCTCCCCCTACCCGCGCAACTCTCCTCTCTCTTTCTCCCTTAGGATCTACTCTCCCAGAGCCACAGGAAATCCGAGTTATCGAGTCAGGTGTGTACCTGGGTCCTAGCTCACTGACGTGCAGTGGTGAGCGAGAAATGCAAGTCAGCCGAGTTATCAGGTCAACCAGGTCCGTGGGTAAGTGTTGCGGACGACGATGGGTGAACGGGTGAGAGGGACCTTACCCCGTGAACTGAGGTGAACAACTTCTTTCACAAAATCAATTTATGCGCCTCAACACGCTTCGCAGCCGTCGATGTGGGTCTATTCGCGCCCTTCTTCTTTGCGTGTCCGCAGCAGAGGGTCTCCTTTCAATTACCTCAACTTGGGAGGCTTGCATCTTCAATTGGGGAAATGGACTTGCACGCAAGGCACTTCCACGTGACCTAAAGCTTTAACTTGGGATAGAGGCACCTGGCACAAGCTTCAAGCTTGAAGCTTGAAGCTTGCCCATCAATGGTGGACAAGGAGTACTCCTGAAATCAACAAAGCGACCTTTCGGCCACGTCAGAGCACTCAGGGAGTGTCGCCGGAGCATGGTGAACGTGATGGGGGTGGTGGCGTGGTGTCTCGTGGTCTATGAGTGTGTGGCTAGGTCAGACTGTGTGCGTGAGAGTGGGTGTGTTTGGGGGTGCATGTGAGTGAGTGGAGAAGTGAATGAAGAGAGGGGAAATGATCAGGGAGGTGTGGCAAATGTTTTGCATTGGTCGGTGAGGGTTTTGGTGGTCTGTGGAGGTGGGATGGTCTCGTCGCAGGGGGTGACTGGAGATGGAGGAGATGGGGTTGCGGAGAAGCATCGGTGGTTGATTTGAGGTGGGATGAGTGTGAAAATAAAGTAAAGAATGTAAGGGACTTAGCTAGGAGGTAGGTGGACGAAGTGGGGTGGCGATGGCATCGGATGTGGTGTTGCCAATGCCAGAGACGAAGGCAGTTCCAGTGAGGGCTAAACAGCGAGGATGAAAGGGAACAGGCGTCTGCTGGTACGGTGAGACGTGGAGAAGAATAGGGAGGATGAATCCGCTGCAGGTATGGTAGATGGACGACAAGAAGAGGCAGAAAAGGTCACTGGACATTGAGAAACCTTTGGCCATGAGAGAGAGAGAGGAATTGTGGGGATTCGCGGCCAATTTCGACCATGAGGAGTTTAGGGATCTTTGAGGGTCCTTATAAAGGGTTCTAGGGGGTGGTTAGAGCTTGGGAAGCTTGGAATGTCGCCAGATTTGGGTATTTCTTGAGACCTAAATCTCTCATGCGTTCACATGAGCGATTGGGAAAGAATCAGAGCATGTAGATGGGTTGAAACTAGAGAGGAATTCTCAAAGAATCTTCCTTCCAATTTTGGAAGATTCGCCAAGCAATCAAGGAGAAATTTCCTGTCAAAGATCGTCGGAGTAGGTTTCCTCCGCGGTAATGGTGGAGGGACCTAATTGTGAAGACGGCAAAGATGTTAAGGGGCAGAATGTAAGGGCTTTTGAAAGTTGGTGGTATAAATGTAAGTAAACAAGACCTTTTTGCAAACTAGGTCAAGACAAGCTCATCTTGGGTCCAAATTTAGACCTAAGGAATCTAATGGTAAAGTTGGATTTTGGTTTTGACCACGTTCGACTAGGTAATTTATGTAAAATCCTAAATTAGGGCAAATATCTCTCTGAGACTCTATTTTAGGTCACGATGGGTTCTGATGGCCAAATTGAAGGTACTAAACACTAGAGAATATTTTTCTATGATTTTATAAGGTTTAAGTGAATTTTATCCTGACCAGAACCTTGGTTAATTAAGTGGGTTTGATTTTAGGGTTTCAAAAGTCATTTAATTCTCAAAACATACACAAACCCTTTTCTGTCTGATCTAATCAACTTATTTTGCTATTAAGACCATTTGACCTTTATTCAGCTCTTGATAAAACCT
This sequence comes from Thalassia testudinum, assembly GCA_037157565.1. Lineage (NCBI taxonomy): Eukaryota > Viridiplantae > Streptophyta > Magnoliopsida > Alismatales > Hydrocharitaceae > Thalassia > Thalassia testudinum. The sequence continues at coordinate 152,419,940 of JAZHRO010000024.1, forward strand.
GTGGCTCTACTGCATTCATGATGAGCTGGTTAAATTGCAGTTTTAACCCTAGTTACTTATTTTTCTCTCAGAATGGCTATGCAATGAATTATGACTTTCAGTTGGTTATGTAGGAGCATTTACCGACTTAATTGGATAGGAAAGTGCTAGTTAGGGCTCATGATGATGTTCCCATCATACCCCCATTCCTAGCTTTTGCTAGTCCCTTAGCAAAATTTTGTGGTATCAACTTTGATTCAAGACCATAAAATCTTTTGATGCTTACAAACATTGATGTGTGCTTTCTTTTGTAGATTAGGTCAGAATGCCGATAGTAGGCCTAGAGGTACTCAAGTACCAACCAAGATTTGAACCTGACCAACTCCAGCCTCAGTCTGCCGCAAAGGTTTGTAAGGCCCATAGGAACTATCCTAAGGTTCATTAAACTCTGTGGTTAAAGTACCCGTGCTTGTAACATGTTTTAGCCTCGGTTCAGTTTGCAGTGCATTTTTGTCAGAGAGAGACAGAGGAATTTTCGTTGTTTTTGGAGAGTTTTCTCTCTCTTTTCTTTTTATTTCTAGCTTTGGATTAGCTTTACAACACGACCAGTATTGGATTCCTAGTCCCCATCATCAATCCTTACAAGGTCCCTGGTAATCGATTCTTCGAGATAGCACCACCCATGGCAACCCCCAAAACCCTATTTTTCAAGATTTCGAGATAATCCCGCTCATGGCATTTTGTACCTAAATCCAGACCCTGGTAGTCGACATTTCGGGATAATGTTGCCCATGGCATCTGAACCATCACATGGTGCTTACATGCCCCCGGTAGGATATGTAGATTTCTTAGGAGACAAGCACCGAGGAGACGATATGTTATTGCGCATCTTCGAGGGGAATTTCCCACCTCTCCACATCGGGAACTCGTCGAAATCAGCTTGTGTTGATCAGCTGCACCTAATCTAAGTGACTTTTTCAAAACAATTTAAATGCATCTGCATGATTTTGATACTTAAGCGCACTAAACCAGACTGTGTGTGGATTGGGGTGCTTAGGTTACTGAGTCCCACAAACCAGAGGTCAATTAATGAGGCCAAGTACTCCCTAAGCTTTAGACTCAGTACTTAAGCTTAGCATTTTCCCCAACCTCTTGAGGATTATCCAGATCTTAGTAGATACTTGAATTTTTAAGCCTAGGATTATAACCCAAAAGGCCTAGAATCAGATTCCTACTAATCTCTTCTTTATTTCATTAGCACTTTTTATCTTTCATTTTCTTTCTTTTGACTTGGTCTAGAACTGAGTTTATTCCTTAATCCTTTACTAATGACTATATCTTTTTTCTTTCTTTTCAAATTGTGCTCCTTTTCGACATTTTTAACTCCTCTCCTTTTTCTCCTCAAAATCTGATATGCCATCAAGATTTCCTCTCCTCATATTTTTCTTCCTTTTCAATAATTTTTTATTTTTTTGGTATTTTTGGAATATGTGATTTTTTTGATGAAACCCTCCTAAACTTTGATTTTTGTATGATTGCACTTTACCACCTCCCCTTGCCTAAGTTTTGCAATGTTGTCAGTGTAAACGAAGGGTGTGAAGTAGTTTTGGGTTTAGGAATTAGAATAGGATTATTGGGTGGGCGAACGGGTCAGGAATGACTGTTGCAGATGATTTCAAGCTCTGACATGTATACCAGAGGTGGGATAAAATGTTCTAAAACTGAACTCAGGATGCAATAGACATGTAGCACAGAAGGATAATCAGAAGGACCTCAATTCTTTTTGGGATAATTACTTGCCTCTCATTAAGCGCTAAATTCAATGCCTTCAGCTGAGTGAGAAATGGTATGGAGGAGTGGTCAAATCAGATGAGTTTTGCAGAATAAGCACCTTGATCAAAAGCGTGGTCAGTCCAGCCCTATGCTTGTTTAGATCAATAGGCTGATGATGCAGCCTAAACCCAATCAATTTGGTGGGTTGATAAATGTAGATCAAGAGATGTGGAACCCACCATATACTTTGGAATTTGAAAGGGTATGGAAGTGTATAGCTAGGGTTTGATTGAGTCGAATCAGCCTAATCAGAGTAGGGATCCTTAAATGAGAAGGAATCAGTGGAGGATGTAGGAACCCTACAGGAGTGATCAGAGAAGGATGGGGCATGATTTGCAGCATAATTGATGTCCGAAACCTGATAAAAATGTGGAGAATCATCTGCAACTGTCTCATTAAGAGGGGAATTAGAATATAAATTGAGTCCGGTTGTGGGTCGGGGTTGAAAATAGGTTTGAATAGGTTTTGTATATGTAGAGGAGGTGGCATCAATATGAATTGTGTGTGAGGGCTCATCTAAAAAAGAATTAAAGGTGGGTTCATTTAGAGAGTCCTCATAGTAGCCATCAAACTCAAAGGTAAATGCCTAAAGAGTGTTTATAGGATGAAAGAAATCGGAGTCAAGAAAAGATTGGAATTCTAGGTTGTAGTCACTCTTGGCACTTTCCGTTTCTGATTCCCAAGTAGTAAAAAGAAATGATTCCATCTCAATGGAACCTGAATTTAAATCAAAGATCTCAGGATTAGGGACCTCAGAGTCATAGTCGAAGAATGGATCATGTGTGCTGAGGTTGTAGATTGGCTCGCAGTTGTCAGGAAACAATGGTTCTCCAAAATCATAGTAAGATTCGAAATCGTCAGAGAAATTTTGAGAGACAAGTTCTGAATTTGATTCGAGATCAGAGGTTCCACCACAAAATAAATCATAAGATGTAGACTCAGTAACCTGACTAGGGTCTAGCCTATTCGTAGATTCCGAGCTTAAAAAGGTGTCCCTATTGGGCTCGGGTTTTTGGCTTGTAGGAAAGACCCAATCAAAACCCCACTCTTCCAAATCCTCAGTTTCTGTATCGTAGATTGGCATGACTTTTGGAAAATCAATCTGTATTTCTAGGGATGTTGGAGAGGTACATTCATCAAATAAAGGCCCAGAATCATAATCCAAATTCAAACTTTGATTTGTCATATGGGGCCTTGTAATTACCCCAAGAAGTTTCGGATCAAGATTCTAGGCTAAGGATGTGGGTTGAATTACGAGAATCAAGGTCAAAATTGCCTTTGGGCATCACCTTATTAGAGTAAGGGGCTGGATTTCCACCCTCGGGAGGTTCTGATTCAATCTCATTATTACAGGAGTCTAGGAATTCTCTGCTTGGCGAACCAGGATTTTGATTTTCTAAGGTTGGCTCACAATCATGTTCTCCTATAATTGGGACCTCCCAACCTATTTAAAGATTAGGTATATCATATTCCATCCGGGTTGGGAATCCACAACAACCTTGTGTCTCAAGCTCATGATTTGGGAAATCAGATAGATCCTCAACATTATTCCAAAATGTTTCGTTGAATGGTTGGGGAATGTATGGTTATTTTTTATTGATTATCTACCTTAATAATTTCATCATCTCCCATTTTTCAAGATCATCTTGGTATCTTTCCCAAAGTACATGATTTGTCATGCACTGGAGGTATTCAAAGTTATGTAATTTTTCTAACTCAATGTATCTTGTCATGAGTACATCCTAGGTGGATCCATTTGTTACTTGTGTTATCATTACTTGGGCACAGTTTATGATGAAGGTTGTTGTTGTCAATACATTAACCTAAATGTCTTCAATTGGTTTTGAGGTTTTGTAATCAATCTCATAAAATTTAAGGGCATCCTCAACCATTATATCTTTCATGGGTCTTTGTGATTCAGGTTTCTTAAATGGTTTCCCTAAGTAGGTAGGCTGCATTTTTAAATTAGATGGTGGAATCAAGATGTAGAATCAATATTCAAGTTTAGATCGAAATTGATTAGATCTGAAAAAGATTCCCAAGAAAATCTGTGCATGTGCTCTAAATAGAAGGGATGATGGATTGGATATGATATTGACCCAATCACGGCACCCAAATATTTTAGATGATTATAGAGGTTCGGGGTAGATGATACCCCTGGATCAGAAAGTCATCTACCTGAGAATTACCTGGGTAGCCAAGAAGGGAGAGTTCCGCAAAGACCCCTACATGGTAGAGCACCCCCACAGGTTATAGGGTTTCCCCCACCCGACCTTCCATGTCACTGAGGGTCCAGGTAGAACAGAATGGATAACTTGACCTCTTAAGTCTACCAGTTTTATGCCCTAATTTGTGCCTTTGTTTTTACTTGAATTAGCTATTGATTTGACTTGTGAACTAATTTGGAGGTTGGTTGGCCAACAATGTAGTCCAACTTTACCTGACCTGCCTTAAAGATGGCAGAATGACTCTAGGTCAAGAGTTAGAAATCACCCTGATTTGACTCATAGGCTATTAGGTCCAAGGATTTTAGTCTTCAAGTGAGTTTAGAACCTGATTTTAGTGTTTTTCTTGATTAGATCTCTTCAATCAAGGGCTTGGGTAATACAAAAATGTGGGTGGGCTTGATATCTTTTACGCAGGCAATTGTGAACTAGCACTCCAAAACCCTAAAAATTGAAACCCTAATTGGTTCTATTTCCAATTCCAATTAAAACATATGTTCACTTTGCCTTTAAGCAAGAAATGTGTTTGCCCAATAGTGATTTAGAAATTAAGCATAGCTTCTAAATTGGCAGAGGAATTTGTTTGGGGTAGGGAATTCTTAGAATTGCTTCAAACTTCTCTCAGATTTGGAAAGGACTTTTTGCAAATCAGGAAACTTGCCCTTTTAATTGATGGTTACTATAACAAATAAAGCAGGTGATTCTTAATTTAATTTATTGTTTCCTTTTTCTCTTTTGTCTTCCCAACATTAGGAGGTTGATTAAGGAAAAATGGAGAAGTTACTAGCCCTGGTGTGGTTGTTTTGAGTGGAAGATCTCCTTGTGAAGTACCTCGCAAAATCACAAGAAAGAAAACAGGGCAAGTTAGTGCTAAAATATAGTCAAATAAGGCAGAGAATAGTAGTGAATTGCATGTTGCACCCCGACAACAGTGCCAAAATGTTTAACGCGGTGAAATTGAGTTTAAAATGAGGGGTTGTAATATAGTCGAAATTGCTTTGAAAACAAATAGATTTTTATTACTTGAATAAATTCCAAGGTCGAACACAGGGAGCAATATGGTATTTAGAAATCAAGATTACAATTCAAACTAAAAGAATTTGCAATAATATCAGTATGAATGTGCAAAAAGATGGGAGTAAAATGGTAATTTAGATCACCAAATACTCCTACAATATCAACTAAGGAACTCAATGTATATGTATGAAATGAGAGCTAATTCTGTCATCTGATTTGGAAATCAAATGACTTAAATTGATTTTCTTCTTTGTTTTCTTTTCTTCTTCCTTCTCTAACTCTTCCTTTCTTCTATGGCTTCATCTCTTTCTTCTTCTTTTTCTTAGGCCTTCACTTCTTCTTCTTTTTCTCCCTTATCCTCTGTGCCTTTAGCTCTTCTAATCCTCTGGCCCTTCAGTTCAGGCCTTCACCTCTTCTTCTTCTACTTTTAGCTGCCATCCTCCTCTTCTTCTTCTTTGGCTTTAGCTCTCCTCTGAATTCGACTAAGTGTCAGTCGAATGTCCTCGTAGCAAAACCCTCCCCCTACCCATGCAACTCTCCTCTCTCTTTCTCTCTTAGGATACGCTCTCCCAGAGCCATAGGGTATTCGGGTTATCTGGTCACCGCGTACCTGGGTCTAGGCTCACTGGCAAGCGGTGGTGAGCGAGGAGTGCTGGTCAGCCAGGTTATCGGGTTGACCAAGTCCACGAATAAGTGTCGTGGATGAGGCTGGGTGCTCGAGTGAGAGGGACCTCACCCCATGAACTGAGGCGAACAACTTCTTGCACAAAATTAATTTATGCACCTCAACACGCTTTGCAATCGCCGATGTGGGACCATCCACGCCCTTCTTCTTTTCGTGTCCGCAGTAGGGGGTCTCCCTTCAATTGCCACAACTTGCGAGGCATGAATCTTCAGTTGAAGACCTGGACTTGTGCACGAGGCACTTCCGCGTGACCTGTGGCTTTAACTTGGGACAGGGGCACCTAGAGCTAGCTTCAAGCAAGCTCGAAGCTTGCTCATCAATGGCGGATAGGGTGTGCTCCTAAAATCAACAAAATAGCCTTTCAGCCATGTTAGAGCACTTAGGGAGTGTCACCGAAGCATGGTGAACGTGATGGGGATGGTGACGTGGTGTCTCATGATCTGTGACTGTGTAGCTAGGCCAGACTGTGCGTGGGAGTGGGTGTGTTTGGGGGTGCGTGTGAGTCAGTGGAGAAGTGAATGAGGGGAGGGGAAATGATCAGGGAGGTGTGGCAGATCTTTTGCGATGGTCGGCGAGGGTTTTGGTGGTCTGTGGAGGTGGGATGGTCTTGTAGGAGGGGGTGACCGGAGATGGAGGAGATGGACTTGCGAAGAAGCATTGGTGGTTGATTTGAAGTGGGGTGAGTGCGAAAATAAAGTAAAAAAGGTAACGGCCTTAGCTAGAAGGTAGGTGGACGAAGTGGGGTAGCGATGGTGTCGGATGTGGTGTTGCCAACGCCAGAGACGAAGGTGGTTGCTGTGAGGGAGAAATGGCGTGGATGAATGGGAATAGGTGTCTACTGGTATAGGTAGGATGAATCTGCCACAGGTATGGCGGATGGACGACGAGAAGAGGCAGAAAAGGTCACTGGACATCGAGGAACCTTTCGCCATGAGAGAGAGAGAGGAATTGTGGGGAATTCATGGCCAATTTCGAGCATGAGGAGTTTAGGGAGCTCTGAGGGTCCTCATAAAGGGTTCCAAGGGGCGGTTAGAGCTTGGGAAGCAAGCTTCCCAAGCTTTGAAGGTCGCCAGATTTTGGTATTTCTTCAGACCCAAATCTCACATGTGTTCGCATGAGAGATTAGGAAAGAATCAGAGCATATGGATGGGTTCAAACTAGAGAGGATTTCTTAAGGAATCTTCCTTCCAATTTTGGAAGAGATTTGCCAAGCAATCAAGGAGAAATCTCCGTTTAAAAATGTCGGAGTAGGTTTCCTCCACAATAATGGCGGAGGGACCTAACAGTGAAGGGACCCAAAATTTTGGGGGCTGAATGTAAGGGCTTTTGAAAGTTGGGGGTATAAATGTAATCAGATAGGACCATTTTGCAAACTAGGTCAAGACAAGCTTATCTTGGGTCCAAATTTTGGTACAAACCTAATTTGGACCTAAGGAATCAAATGGTGAAGTTGGATTTGGTTTTGGCCACGTTTGACTGGGTAACTTTTGCAGAAACCCAAATTAGGGCAAATATCAATCTGACACTCCATTTTAGGTCAAGATGGGTTCTGATGGCCAAATTAAAGGTACTAAACCCTAGATAATATTTTTCTATGACTTTTAGAGGTTTTAAGTGAATTTCATCCTAACCAGAACCTTGGTTAATTAAGTGGGCCTGTTTTTAGGGTTTTAAAAGTCATTTAATTCTCAAAACACAGGCAAACCCTTTTCTGTCTGATCTAGCCCACTTATTATCCTATTAAGACCATTTAACCTTTATTCTGCCCTTGATAAAACCCATGGTTGTACTGCATTCATGATGAGCTGGTAAAATTACAGTTTTAACCCTAGTTGCTTGTTTCTCTCTCAGAATGGTTATGCAATGAATTACGACCTTTAGTTGGTTATGTAGGAGGATTTACTGACTTAATTGGATCAAAAAGGCTAGTTAGGGCTCATGATGGTGTTCCTATTAGTCGAATCATCAATTCGATGTCCAGAAATAAATCTCCTCTACTGGCCACAAAAGGACACAAATTAACATAAAATTTATACAAACTATTTTAAATGCAGAATGATGCATGTTATGCAATATTTACAATATGGAATGCATCTATAAGCTTAGGAACATGCATAAATAGGCAATTTATCCTAAATAAATGTGTCTACATTAGCCATCAGATCTGGGTCGTTGGATCTTCATCCAACAGACATAGGCGTGCCACATCTCTTAATCCATTAGGAGGTCTTCTTGAGACAAAGACCTCTTTAGCTTATTAGTCCCAAGTGCCACTTCCACCTATAAAAGGCGATACACCCCCCCTTTAGCCTACCATCTCTTCCTACTCTCTCCCACACCCTCTCCAAGGCTCTACGAGCTTGTCCAAGCCTGGGATGCTCCATTAGAGTTCAGAAAGTAATTTTTCCCTCTCTCTTATCCCCATTTGTGGAGCAACTATGGCTGTCTTCCCACCCATCTTCCAGAAGCGGATCCCACTGCAACACCACCCTACCACTTCCTAATTCTTTCAGCTTCATCCTCCAGCTCCTCACCAACCCCTTCCAGGCACTCTATCAACGTGACTCGTCCTCCAAGCAGTTTTCAAGGTGGATTTGCTCTCTTCTACTTTTTATTGCTTTATAGTATAGAGTTTAATTTCGACATGTAATTGTAATAAACATTTGAATTATTAGATAATATCTATTTCTCTCTCTCTCTCTTTCTCTTAAATTTTCTACAAGTAGAGTAGCATTAGCTAGATAATTCTCCGATCTGATTTCCTGTTATATAAAATACAAAAAAAATAGAAAACCACAAAATACAGAAGCCAATAAAATAAACATGAATTGTGAACGTTTGCCTCCCTATATTCGACCTGGGACTCACCTGAGTTTTAGTTATAAATATTATCTAATAAGTGAATTTTCTCGTCTGCAACGATCGGGTTTTCAAAATTATGATTTTTTCGCAAAATCTCACTGATCATTTTGGTGTCGTTGCTGCGGAGGCAATGGTTTTTTATTTTTACCTGTGTTTTCTGCCTTAACTTTTTATCATACTCCACTACAATTTACAATGACTGCAGGTTCTCAAACGAGGTGAGCCAAAGCTGTAGATTGGAGTAGAGTGCAGACGAAGGTTTTGTAATTTTTATCCTTCACCCCCACCTACTAATTTCATTTTGCCACATTATTAAATCAAACCCGAATCAATTTAGGAGCTTTCATAACCCCTAGGTTAGACTTTGTTGTTTCAATACCACTCTACCCACTTCACTCCCGACATATATTAAAAAATAAAAAAATTGCTCTTCTATGATTGTGGAACAAAATTAAATATATACACATTTATACCCACATTTCTCAAACTAATGTGCACTATCACCTCGTTTCTACCACTTAACTGGGATCTGATTTGTGGACCTGGTACACTTTGACTTTAGGCACAAATAAGAGTAGAAATTTGAATCGGCTAATCATTGTGTGTGCCTTAATTTAGTGGTGCTACAGGCCAATTGACTAAACTACTTGGGCTGCACCACTATATATAAAATTGATTCATCAACTACCTACCCCTTACAATTCAATTGCTAGGACCTAACTAGGCATTCCACATTATTGTTCAATTTTAGAGGAATATACATACACCAGTGCTTTCAAAATCTGGCGTGCCACGCTGAACCCTGATTGAACATACCTTACGATTGAATCCTAAAAGCTACTAAACAAGGTTAAACCTTAAAAGACAAATCATCAAATAATCTTGTTTGGAAACCCTAATTTTACACACACACACATGAATTATTCAATTTTTAAGGGCACAACCCTGTTAAAGGGTCAATCACATTCTAGAGCACATTCAAACTTAAGCCTAATTAAATTCGAGTAGATGTTAGCCTTAAGGATTGACTCGCTCTTCGGGGCTCATACTGAGATTATTTTTGACTAATCTACTTCTACCAGTCCATTTGATGTCTAGCTAGGGTAGTACTATCAAATGATAGCAGTTGGGGGCTATCAAAAGAACTCGAGGCATAAGCCAAAGGAAGAACCTTCTCCCTAGTTCCTTCCTCTAACTGGTTGGATTGATCGGATAGAAGAAGATCAAATCATTTATAATCTTAAGATAGGTTCTAGGTGTCTGTAGATCTTTAAGCTACCCAACTAAGGACAGGTTTGACTTGCTTGTGCTCTAAAGCACCTTTCTCTTTTCACTCCTACATCTCCATGTATTCTTCCACATCCTGCACAGACTTCCAATCCTACCCTCCTACTAACACATATCCTTATGTTTAGTATTATCCTGACTCAACCTATGACCATCCATCGAGTAGTTGGGATAACATTGGTTGGGGTTATGATTCTGGAACTTAGTGTTCAGGCCTTAACCCTGGACACCAAGACTTTGATTATTATCCATTTCAGAGCCACATGAATTATAGATCTTTACCTTCCTATGAACCTAATTTGATCTACAATCAAGAAGGAAATGATCATGAGAACACCTACCCTCCCCAGGATTACACTGCATATAGGTCTCCACCCCTTAATAAACTACCTGATAAAGCCTACTATCTACAAGGACCCTAGGAATCTCAATTCATTCACCCTCATAGGCCAAACCCAAACCTACCCAACGCTGAACTGAACTATTTAACTCAGTTAGACTAGGTCAAAGTCAGGGTGTTGACTAACTTGAGGAACATCGTTCAATCTTTAGAAGCTCAGCCAACAATCTACACTAAAGAATTAGAGCCCTTGATTTAGATGATTGATGATCTGAATAAGTCCTTATTAGATCGGCTCTAAGATGTTGAGGAAAAGGGCCCAGGTGAGTTTTCAGTTGGGACGTTGTCAAAATTTAGGTTGAGATCTGTGGTTGCTTTAGTTCAATCTTGGGATTATTTTCAGGATGAAACCCCTTCAGAACGTATGTTGAAAATGTACCAGGTTGTCAAAATGTGTCAACCCAGTGTTGGAACCTGTTCAAGTACCTGTAGTGGACACATTTTACAAGACCTTAGCTTACAAGGTTGAATCTGAGCAACCAATTGAGGGTGTAGCAATTTCTTCACTTGAGATCCCAGAGCAAAGGTACGAGGAAAAATATGTTTCTGTGGACCAAGGAATAATTTATGATTTTGAGACATATATTAATGAGGATCATGATTTCTTTGATGCTGAGGGTGAAGAATCTATAAACGAAGAAGTCTCACTAGAATTAACTGATTTTGAGGAAAGTGAGACAGACCCCAAAGAGCAAATCGAAAATTCTCTTATTGAAACTATAGAATCCAAGTCAATCCTAATTCTGGCACAATTGTTAGGCTTGTATATTTTAGATGGGTGAATAACGTGTTGGAGGTCCTGAAAACTGAAATTATGATTTTGGAGAATAGGATTCTGGGAGTGAAATTATGGGAAGTTAATTCTGTTGTAAATGAATGTTTGGATCTATGGGATCCTGTGTGCTTAAAACCACCAACTTTTTACCAGGATCGTTATGATGTTTAAAATTTTGACGACTTGAAACCCAACTGCAGAATAATGAATAATCATATTAAGCCAAAATCTAAATGGGTAAACACCCCTTGATGAGGTGCATTTCGTGAATTAAAATTAGGGTTTGGAGAACTCGTCATCGTAGCTCGCAAAACATGTCTATCAAATATAATTTATAATTGAAACTCCTAGGGAGTCTCGGGTCGAACATAGGGAGGCGATATTTACTTTGTTTAAAAACAGTGCTTTGTTTTGTTTCTTTTTGGTATTTTGAGGTTTTGATATTTTTGTTTTTTTTTTTTAAATAAAAAGACAAGCAAGACAAGTTCACAAAATGAGATAGAACACAACTACGATATATCACACAAATGTTTGTTACAATAATCTATGAAAGCATAAAAAAGATAGGGGTGAGAGGAAATCTCCTGAATCGGCTGTTTGGCGAGATGAAAGGGCCTGGCGGAAGTTCGAATGAAGGAGGTGAGATACAGGAGGACACCGGGTAGAGGAATGCTTCGCTGAGGCTCTCGAATGGAGGTGAATCCCCTATTAGAATGGAGGTGGGAGGATGGCTCCAAGGCTTCTTATGAAGGTGGTGGGATGATGGACGATTGTTTGGTGGGGTAGAGGATCATTACACTAATAAGAGGCCTTTGGAGCTTGAGAGTAAGCTCTAATGGAGCTTTAGTAGGCTACTATAGCTTAGGAGTAGGTGGGAGTAGAGTAGGTAGAGATGAAGAGGAATGGGGGGTGTAGGGGTGTTTATATAATGGAGGGAAGAAGAAATTCATGTAGAGGGTTGCAGTGACAGTTGCAAATGTCACTATGGACCCCTTGCAACTGTCATGAAGATCGCGCCCCCATCTCTCATGCCTGTAGCTATCCTTGTACTGATAGCAATTAGTGATGGATGTAAGTGTCACTAAACGTCCGCCTAGGCTGTAATTGAAGATCCACACCACAACCTCTCCTGTTAGCCTGCACATCACGTGCCCCTTGTCATGCACGTGCTCGTGCGCTGGTGCTGCACTGCACATGGCTGTGCGCGTGCCTATGCATGCACATGGCTGCACTGCGTTGCAGTTGGCTAAGAGTGCGCCTGTGCACGTGCATGCTTCCGATTGTTGATTTGGGGAGGATCCATGGGTCTTAAACCTATGCTTCTTCTTTGCATGCTAGTTGCTTCACCGTTCTGCCAAGACGGCTCTTGTGATTTGAAGATGTCTCATGGGCATGTGGTGGAGAGATCTTCTCAGCCATTGGATCTTGATCCAACCACTGGGAATGGAAGTGAAGGTGATGAGGGGGCACCTTCCAATTGCTGCCAGCCGATGTTGGGCAGCCTAGATGGCACCACGTGGCACCATCTAAGCCATCCATCTTCTTTTTATTGTAGAGGGTGGCACGATGCTCAGATCGATTTGATTTCCATGCTGTCGGACTATAATCATCGCTCTGAATCCATTCGTACGATCGGATTTTTCATCTAAAGCCTGTAAGTATATCTCATTTCCCCTAGCCATTGATCTTCATCGAATCGCATAAGGTTCTACGGGATTCTGATTAGGACGATCTCGGAGGTGTTGGACTCCGATCATCATCCAGATCAGATCCGTACATTCAAATCATCAATCCGAGGCCTGAAATGAATCCCTTCCCTGCTGGCCATAAAAGGACGTAATTAACCTAATGTATACACAACTACTCTAAATGCAGGATGATGCACACTATGCAATATTTATAACATGATATGCGATGCTAAGCCTAGGAACTATCATTTGTAAGCATTTTATTATGAATTCGTGTGTGTTTATCACCCCTATTAGTTTAGACCTTATTTTTGTCCAAAATTTTAGACTTTGGTTACATGCTCATAAACCATAGGCCCAGCCCTAAAAGTAGAAAGATCTTTGGTTCTTCGTAATTTTTATTCCGAACTTTAGAACCTGACCTTAGGGGATGGGCCTACATCTAATGCTAAAATCATCATGAGCTCTAACTAGCCATACTTGGTGAGGTTTGATTGATAAGAGCTCCTACATAATCGTCTGAGGGCCACAACTCTGTGTCATTCTGATTTGAGAAGAAAATAAGGAATCAAGATTAATTTTGTAATTTTAACCGCTGATCACAAGCATTTCGTGAGTTTGAAATCAAGGTTACGAGTAACCCGTCGTCGTAGTTGCAAAATTCGTGGTGAAACAAAATTTATATCCAAACTCGAAAAGTGAGTCTCAGGTAGAACGTGGGGAGGAAAACGTTTTGTTTTATGAAATCCATGCTTCTGTTTTACTTGTTTATTTCATTTCTGTCTTTTTTAATTTCTTTGGTATTTTTAACAAGCAAGAGATTAGGTTGATGAAAACTTTATCTACTTGCGAAAAAATAAGAGATAGAGGGAGAGAGAGAGAGAGAAACAATCATCTATTTATCAAGAATTATTTGTTACAACTATGAAAGTAGGAAAACTACACTATAAAAGCGTAAAAAGATAGAAGGAGGTCAGAGAAATCCCTCTCGACTGTTGCTCGGAGGATGACTCGCTCTGACGTCGCCTGGAGAAAGGTGGTTGTAGTAGGACGAAGGAGGACAGAGCAGGAGGATGGAGGATGGGCAGGACGGCGTCGTAGCAAGGATCTTCTTCCTGAAGGGCAGTGAGAGGACGACCACGGGATGGTCCACAAATGGGGATGAGGGGAGGGAAAAATATTTGATTTTCTACTTTAGAGGAGCATCCCAGGCTTGGGAAACGCTCTTGCTAAAGCCTTCGAGGTGGTGAGAGGAAGAAAGGAAGAGATGAAGAAAAATGGGAGGGGTAGGGGTCCTTTTATAGTGGAGGAAAGGATAAAATTCGTCTACAGGACATTTAGTGACAATCATAAACGTTGCTAAAGATTCACCGCAAACGTCGCTAAAGACAACCCATGTACCCTTGCCTTCGAGCGCGCCGCTATGCTTGTGCGTGCGTGCCTCCGCGCGCATGAATGCACTTGCACTACTGTGCACGTGTGGTGGCACGTGCATGCGCATGGGCAGGCTAGGTTACACCACGTGGCTCAATCTGGGCCATCCATCTTCTTTCCTTTGTGGGGGATGCTATAAAGGCCAGATTGAGTCGATTTTCATGCCATTGGGCCGCGATCGTCGACACGTATCCATCCATGCGGTCGGACTTGTTGTTTGATGCTCTAGATTACGTTACCTAGTCCATCAATCGTTGATCTTCCTTGGATTGCATATGGTGCTATGGGACTCCGATCGAGGCAATTTCAAAGGCGTTGGAATCCGATCGTTGTCATGATCAGATCAGTACGGTCGGATCATCAATCTGAGGCTATGAAATAAATATCCTTCTCTCCTGACCACAAAAAGGGCGTAATTAACTTAGATTATATACAACTACTCTAAATGTAGAATGACGCATGCTATGCGATATTTATAACATGAAATGCAAATCTAAGCCAAGGAACTTGCATGAATAGGGATTTTAACCTAAATAGATGTGTCTACATCCTACCCCCATGCCTATCTTTTGCTAGTCCCTAGCAAAATTAAGCTACATGCTACGTATAAAATCAAAATTAGGATTATATCGCTTAGGCCTAAGTCGTTTATTAACAAATTGAAAATTTCATCTAAGGTCCTAAACAACGAAAACTCAACAGCACCCGGGTGCCTATCAGAATGTAGACCGCCGAAGTCCTTGCCTTATTTGGAAAGGGAAGATACATTTTTTTATTTTTCTTCTTTTCTAATTTTTTGTACATTTGGAGTTTGAGAGTTCCGAGATAACTTTTTACGGCTACTCAACTCGCCCAAGACTCGAAAAGGACTCTATGTGCTAAGCATCTTATGGAAATAGTGAAGGACTCTCTAGGCAGCCGTTAAAACTAAATTCGGATTTCTACGACCCTATTTGACCTTGCCTAGGGGTTTATCTTTTCGAATGGTAGCTTTCTCCCTACTTCTTTTATTTATGGGGTAAACACAAGAGCGAACCCAATGTATACCTGCCCAGTTTATTCTACTTCCTTGCTTCTTCCCTAAGTGTTTTGGGAATTATTATGCATTTTTTTGTGAGCTAGGTTCTGGACAACCGGCCGATGAGTTGTTACCATTGACAACTTGCCAACCATACTCATGCGGTGAAGTGTGGTCTTATTTGTTTTTTTTCTCCTTTTTCTTTTTTTTTTCTTTTCTCTCTTTTTTCTTCTTTATGTAGGTTGCTTCCCTGATCTAAGATTTACCTAAAGGCAGTACAATGAAATGATTTTGTGATTGGGCTCTAGACAACTGGCCGATGAGCTATTACCACCGATAACTTGTCAGCCATACCACCCTAGATAGTTCATTAGCTGCCCAATTTCCGAAGAAACCATCGAAAAGTGAGTCAATGCAAAAAATGTGTGTAGATGCTTAGGCTTAAAGTCCCCCCAGATCATAGGGCAGGTTGATAAGTTGCATACTTGTCATCCTAATTTATTAGTCATATTAAAAATGAATTTGAATTGGCAAAGACTCGAGATGAAGTCCACATTCGAGTGGACACCCAGGCTAATTAAGCCCGAAGACTAGAAGAGTCTAAGTGTTTAGGTCATCTCATATCATTTCCTAAAGTTAATAACTTCCAAATGCCTAAGTTCCCTTTTCCTAATTTCTTTCTTTTTATATCTTTTTCAAATTTTCAGTTTTTTTTTTAATTTTATAAGAAACTAAAAGAAATTCTATGGAGTTAACATAATGATTTTAGGAATTGATTATCCACCCTCCCATGTCTAAATGATGCAATGTCCTCATTGTAAAAATGAAGACATGAAAAGGGTAGAGAAAATGGAATATCACTTGAGTGTCGTGAAAGTCTGGTCAGCTCAACATAGAACATGAAATATAAACATGTGCTAAATTTAATGCCTTCATCTAGGCATAAAATACATGAAAGGAAGAAATTGAAAATCACCCAGAACCAAAGGTTGATAAGCTTGTGGGGTCGAGCCTGGGGTTTTGTGGTGTGGAACACAAGACTAAAATGTCGGACAACAGGTAAAGATGGTTCAATAGGTGTGGTTGTCAACTTAACATCTAGCTCAGAAAAATAATCAATTATTTCAAGCTTGGGTTGCACATGAAAGATATCATAAGGGTCCTAGTAAAATGTTGGTGGTTTTAGGTCAATAGGAACCTTTAGATCCAAACTTATTTTTCCCTCAAAATTAACCTCCCAAACTTTCATTTCAACATTCCTATCCTCCAACAATAAGTTCTCAGGTTCTGGGACCTCTAGGAAACCATTCACCCAATAAGATTTACCCAAGCCTAGAAATCATGGCTAACTCAAAATTGACTTGGGTACAATGATTTCCAAATCAAAATCAATCCCTTTGGGGTGTGGTTGAGGAATGGGGCTATTGATTGAATCTTCTAGTAAATGAGGATTCGAATCCTCCATGTTAACCCCAACCGAATCCAAATCTTCAATAATTAGGTTATCAAACGGCTCGCCAGATTCCTCAAAGCCTATTTGTCTCACTAAAATCATCATCCTTACGCTCAAGTGAGACTTCACTAAGAGATTCTTCACCCTCAGAATCAAAGAGTTCATGATCCACATTTATATATGTCTCAAAATTGATTGTCATTTCCTGGTTCAAAGAGGCATATTTTTCCTCGCTCCCAGGCTCGAGGATCTCGGGTGAATCAATTGGTTCGTCCTCAATGGGTTGCTCTAGCCCAACCTGGTCATCCTCTGTATTCCCCCCGATAGGCGCCTGAGCAGGTTCATACATTGGCTCTCCAGAAGGGGGTTCATCTTGAGAATCATCCCAAGATTTGACTATGGTAACCACAAATTTCATCCTCATCTTTGATAATTTCCTAAGAAGAAACTCACCCAGGTCCCTATCCCTGACATTTTGGAGCAAATCCAATAGATAAATATTAAGTTCATCAATCATTTTGATCATAGGCTCCAATACTTCAGTGCATGGTGTTGGCTGAGCTTCTATATATTGTATAGTGTTCCACAAACTAGCCAACACACTATCCTAGATCTGGTTTTGAACTGAACCGACTGGTTTGGTTCAGGGTTGGGTGGGATCAGGTTAAATCTAGGGGAGTCAAGATATCCAGGTCCTCGGGTCCCTCCTTTATAGTAGGTCATTTCAGGTTGTTTAAATGATGGCAGTGACCTATATTCAGTGGAATACTGGGGAGGGTAGGTGTTATAATCATTATATCCTTCTTGATTGTAGACAGGGTTGGTTTGGTGATCAAGCATGAAGATCTATAATCATTGTAGCTCTGGGAAGGATAATAATCATATTCTTGTTGTCCAGAGTTAGGCCCTGGAAATTGAGGTCCATATTCATATCCCCAATCAAAGTCATCCCATCTAGTGGATGGGTAATTACAAGTCAAGTCGGAAAAGTAATCATCTTGGGGATAAGTGGTGGTAGGAGGATAGGGTGGGAAATGAGTGTAAGAAGTTGAAGGATACAAGGTAGAATAGGAGGGAAATAGAAGAGAGAAAGGTTCCCTACAGTACAAGTAACCAACCCTGTCCTAGGTGGGTTAGCCTAAAGACCAACAGACTCCCAGGACTTGTCTTGAGATTATAAATGATTTCATCTACTTTTATTTGGTCAATCCAACCAGTTAGGAGGGACTGGGTGACTGTGTCCGTTCTCGTGCATTTGAAAGTCGTCGGAAATCGTAGCATAGTTGTGCAAAAACATTCGTCAAAAAATGATTTCTAAAGATAACGAGACATTGAGTCCCATTCCTTCATCTCTGGGAGGCATTTGTTTACCTCTAAAATCAATCTTCTATTGCTGTACTTTGTTTGGAAATGCATGCCGGTTCATGATTATTACCTATTTAGGTATGACATGCTTAGTTGCAGGAATATTAGGAGTTAGAAACAGGCAACATGAATCATGCAAATATAATAGCAATCAATAAGCTCATTGTGATTTCAAAATATGGAGATATATATAAAAGCATTTTTCATTCATTCAATGGGAGAGTTGTTTGCAACAAGAACTTTAGAGGAAGGCTTGTACATAAATGCTTGAAATTTAAACCTAGCAACCAAAAAATGACTACATACAAGAATCAGCAGAGGGATTTTGCATGCATCATTAGGGGAGAAATGAAGACTACACTACTAAGCAGTAATAAAAGCAGTAAAAATTATGGAGATCATAAACTAAATCAAGCAGAATAGAGGGCATTCAGGGGTGGTCCCCGATGGCCTTGGAGTGGTTGGGAGGAGAATGAGGGGCAGCAAATGTAGCTCAGGCCAGCCCTTGGAGAGGGGGAGGATTGATCCAGCATCTCGGCATGATGTCCTCCATGGTGGTGGTAGTGAGCTCGTGGAGGTGGAGTGGCTAGCTAAGTGGAAGTGGGAGTTAATGGCACCAATGGAGTGAATTTGCCAAGGAAGTGAATGGGTGCAAATGGCCACCACTTAGGTCTTCTTATAGACCTAAGGGAAGCTCTCTAGAGAATTATGGAATTCTCTAGAGTGGCCTATGGTGGGAGCTCGTGGGAGAGTGAAAGAGAGAGGATGGATGGTGGTTTTTAGATCCACCAAATGTGGATCTAAAAATTGAATGGCTCTTGGTTGCTAATTTTGGCAAACAAGGCAACCACACATGGTAGAGAGTTCTAGAGAACTCTAGGCTAGGTATTTTCGTGTGGATGGTGTGTGTGGGTGTGTGTGGGTCAAAACTTAGGTGGCAAGGTTGATTAGGTTAGGTTCTAGTGGGTTTAGGTCAAGGTATGTCTCAAATTAGGGTTATAAACCCTAATTCACTAAGGTAAAGTGCAATTAAACTTAATACAAGCTTAATTGGGTGTGTGGAAACTTAATTGAGAGTAAAACAACTCAATTAATTTAGGTCTAGGTCAATTGGACTCTCACTGAGTCTAATTGGATAGTGTGTGCTGAGATCAGGGTTCAATTGAACTCAATGAGTCCAATTGAATAGGCTGAAGGAATTGACTAAGATCCAAGTCAATTAGGTTTAGTAAGGACCTAATTAGGTCCTTAGGGAGGTCTAGAGGTGATGTACTAGGGTTAGGGCACCTTAATTTAGGTTCCTATGGGGTTGGAATTAGGTTTAAGGACCTAAAGATTCAAGATCAAGGCTTAAATCTCAAAATAGGAATTGGAGAGCAGTATCAGACGTCTAATAATAGTGTCAGATGCCTTATACTCAAAAATCAGAAGTGCAGACTTGTTGTCTGGACGTCTAATTAGAGTTAGGAGGGATTTTGGGTTTTGTTTTTGGTATTCTGCAGAAATTGGACATCTGACAAAGTGTCTGGACGTCCAATAACACAACAGAAGTGGGTTTGAGGTGTGCGGGAGATGGCTAAGGGTCCTGGACGTCCTATAACTTATCTGGATGTCTAGATTAGGGTTGGAACTAGGGTTTTAGGGTTTCCTAGGGTGTTGTGACCTAATCTAAGGGTGGCTAAGGCTTGCGGGACGTCTCTAGGCTATCCTAGGGCTAAGATGGACCTAAGCTCTTCACATTTTACTGCTTTATTCCTACTTAATAGAATAACAAACCTTAACTCCCTTACATCATTATTTCTACATCTAATCAAAGTCTTCTACTCCAGCTCTGTTGTAACGCCCGTTATTCCTGATCCAGCTTCAGATCCAGCTCCAGATCCAGCTCCAGATCAAGCTCCTGATCAGCTTATTGCCTGCAATCGACATCATGCACTTAATCAGCACATTATAACATTATTTTATGCATAGCTAAAGTAAAGCAATAAAAATGTAGATAATCCTTATGCATGCATGAATTACCCTAACTTATGTAAGTCCTAGCCTAATTTAGGTCAATTAAGACCTATGATTGCTGCGCAATCACTAGGGAGAAGGTTCTTCCTTTGGATTGTGCCTCTAGTTCCTAGTGTACTCCCCAGCCCGATCATTTGATGCTACTCCCCTAGCTAGACATTAGATGGACTAGCAGAAGCAGATTAATCGAAAAAAATCTCAATCTGAGCCCCGAAGAGTGAATCAATCTTTAAGGCCAACGTCTACTCAGTTTTAATTAGGCTTGGGATGATTGTGCTCTTGGAATGTGATGGACCCTTTAAATGGGTTGTGCCCTTAATGATTTGTTAAAATGTGTGTGCGTGCACAACCAGGGTTTTCAAACAAGGTTATTTGATGATGTGTCTTTTAGGGTTCAACCTTGTTTAGTAGCTTTTAGGTGATGATATATTCCTTTAGAAATTAGAGAAAAAATGTGGAGTGCTTGGTTCAGCCCTAGGAATCAACCCTAAGTGGAAAGCTTCTTGATGAATCGCTTTTATTTTGAGTGGTGCGGCCAAAACAGTTCAAGCAATTGGCCTATTGCACCACTTAGTTAAGGCACACAGAAATGCTTGACCTATTCAGACTTCTACTCATTTACTTGTGTGTTGAGTTAAGTGTACCGGGTCTACAGGTCAGATCCTGATTAAGTGGTATAATCGATGTGATTATGCACCTTAGGGTGAGAAGTTGTGGGTGTTAAGTGTGTAGCTTTCAAAAAATCCCATAAGAGAAGAGTATTCCTTTTTATTTTTTTTACATATGCGGGGGTGAGATGAGTGGAGGCGGCAAACAAACAACCAAATCTATCCTAGGGTTTATAAAAGCACCTAAGTTGATTTGGGTTTGAGTTATTAGTGTGGTGAAATGAACTAGTGGGTGGGGGTGGTGGGGATAAACTTACAAAACCTCCATCTGCACTTTCCTCCAATCTAACTGCTTTGGCCCGCCTCAGATGAGTACCTGCAATCATAGTAAGATTAAAGAAAAAGTGAGATAAAAGTTAGGTAAGGCAGAAAAAAACACGGAATAAAAACCAAAGAGCGTTGCCTCCCTGGCAATGGCACCAAAATGATTGCAAGCGTTTCGCAAGTTTGAAATCAGGGTTATGAGTAACCCATCGTCGTAGTTGCAAAATGCGAGGTCAAATAAAATTTATACCGAAACTTGAAAAGTGAGTCCCGGGTCGAACATCGGGAGGCAAATGTTTAGTTTTATGAAATCCACGGTTCACATTTATTTGTTTATTTCATTTTTGCCTTTTCTAATTTTTTTGGTACTTTTAACAAGGAAGGGATTAGGTCAATGAAAACTTTATCTACTTGCAAGAATATAAGAGAGTGAGGGAGGGAGAGAGAGAGAAACAATCATCTATTTATCAAGAATTATTTGTTACAACTATGAAAGCAAGAAAACTACACTACAAAAGCGTAAAGAGATAGAAAGAGGTGAGAGAAATTCCCCTCGATGGTTGCTCAGAGGACAACTCGCTCTGACATCGCCCAAAGGAAGGTGGTGAGGAGCAGGATGAAGGAGGACGAGGATGGGGTAGGATGGCATTGTGGTGAGGATCTTCTTCCCGAAGGGCAGTGAGAGGACGGCCATGGGATGCTCCATGAATGGAGATGAGGGGAGGGAAAACCATTTGATTTTCTACTCTAGAGGAGCATCACGGGCTTGGGACAAGCTCTCTCTAGAGCCTTGGAGGTGGTGAGAGGAAGAAAGGAAGAGATTAAGTAAAATGAAAGGGCTAGGGGTCCTTTTATAGTGGAGGAAAGAATCAAATTCGTATAAAGAACATTTAGTGATGGCCATAATCATCGTTGAAGATCCGCTGCAAACATCCCTGAAGATGCCAATGCGCCACGCTGCCACTGCGCTGGCTCGTGCTATACACACCCTTATTGTGCGCGCACGCGCGATACACACCGCTGCCTCTATGCTTGTCGCTGCGCATGCGCGTGTGTGCCTCCACGTGCACACACACCCGCACTGCTTTGAGTGTGTGGTGGCACGTGCGTGCGCATGGGCGGCCTAGGTTGCGCCACGTGCCACAATCTGGGCCGTCCATCTTATTTCCTTTGTAGGGGATTCTATACAGGTTGGATTGAGTTGATTTTTGCACCGTTGGGGTACGATCATCGACCCAAATCCATCCGTGCTTTCAGATATGTCATTTGACACTTCAGGTTGTGTCACCTAGTCCCTCGATCATTGATCTTCCTTGGATTGCATATGGTGCTACGGGATTCCAATCGAGGCAATTTTGGAGGCGTTGGACTCCTATCGTCGTGTTGATCATATCCGTATGGTCGGATCGTCAATCCTAGGCTCCAAAATAGATATCCTTCTCTCCTGACCACAAAGAAGATGCAATCAACCTAAATTATGTACAACTACTCTAAATGCAGAATGATGCATGTTATGTAATATTTATAACATGAAATACAAATCTAAGCCTAGGAACATGCGAGAATAGGCATTTTAACCTAAATAGATGTGTCTACATTAACCGCACATCACAAACATAGATTAACCACAGAGTCACTCAGGGATGAAATAGAAGTTAAATGTGCTCAAAAGTCCAAAAAGTGGGTCAACACTGAGAGAAACAGGGATTCACACATTTCGTGGGTGAAAATAGCATCACAACCCTAATTGTCAACCTACTTAAATTAAAGAGGATCTGGTCAGGATAAAATTCATCTAAACCTATTAAAATTCATATAAAAATATTCTAAGAGGTTTGGCACCTTTGGTTTGACCATCTGAACCTATTTTAACCTACAATAAAATTTCAGACGGGATTTTGCCCTGATTTAGACTTCTATGCAAATTGCCCAGTCAAACGTGCTCAAAACTCAAATCGAAGTGAACCATTAGATTTCTTGGGTCAAAATTTGTTTACCACCAAAATTTGGGCTCAATCAGAGTCCATATTGACCATGCTTTCCATTTAGTCCCGAAAATCTCTATTCCTCTCATCAAGGGCCCTAACTTCTAGATTTATTGCATTATGGCCCCTAATTTTCTTATCTTCTTTGCAATAAGCCTCATGCCACCTGATTTCAATTAAGAATCCTTAACCCAACTCCACTGGCTATGATTCGATAAGATCTCCACAAGATCTTCACCGAATCCCACCAAATTGGTGGGATTGGTGTTCAAACCATGAGAGATTGTTTGAACACGTTATTAAGCTGAGATTTGAAATGTGGAGCTCAAGCGAGCTGAAGAAGCCTGCAAGGAAATCCAAATCAAATCACAATGAATTCACCATGAATCTTCCTTATTGAGCTCAAATTCGAGCTTTATATATGATCTAGAAGCTCCCAGGTTCATTTCGAGTCGAGTTTAGGTCAAATTTCACCAATTCTACCCTTCTCTAGCTACCTTCCAGCTTGACTTCGATGACACTCCTCAACTCCATCTTCAAACCAGCCAACAAACAAATTGGTTGGCTCTTCCTCATCCTCAGTTTCTTTGCCTCTCGTCGCTTAACGTAGAGTCCTCCTAACCTCGTCATCATCGCCATTTCCCTCGTCAGAGATCACCTTTGTTCTCAACATCGGCCAATCAAAGCCGACACCAATCAGCACTCCCCTCCATCTTTAATTTGGTTTCCTCACTCTCTCTCTCTCTCCCTATCTTTGATTTAGACCCTAGAAACCTCAATTCGTCCACCATTCACGTGCCTTCCCCCTTGTCTTCTCTGCATTTGATATAGCTCCGATGAGCTTGCCAGACCATCATAGACCACCAAGCCACACACCATCACTTCCAAAAGCTTTTCCACAACTCTACCTTCAAAAGCCCTTAATCTATTTGGTGCTACACCCACTCAACACCTCCATTGATCACCGCACCTTGCTATCATCAACTTCGACTCTATTCGACCACCATTCACTTCCAAACTCCATGCCACCACCTCCGTTAACTTCCTTGTATCATGGCGAGCCTCCTGAACTCTCTAATTTGGGTTGAAAGCTTGTACTTTGTTCTTTCAGGTATTGCTAGTGAGCTTTGAAACTCTGCCTTCAACCATCGTGCTCCATTTATCTCCAGCCATGACTCTATGATGAATAGATACAACCTATCCTCATGATGCACCCTAGGCCTTGGATTAGAAAGAGACCATCGGAGTACGCTTCAATTTGAAGCCCGAAGTCCTACAACTCGCAACAAAGGAGGTGGGGATAGTCCCACATCGTGAATTCAGAGCCTCACCACCGGATATAAAGTGAAAACATGCTCTCAACTGTTTGCCTCAAAATGCACAAGGTGAGGCCCCCTCACACACCCTACGCATGCGCTCACACCTGCTAGCCTACACACCCACAAGCGCTAGCCTACGCGCCCTCTCCTACGAGCACGCCTACGATCGTGGTCGTGGGTTTGGGCCAGATTCGTTACCCGGTTACCCAAGTACAACTTGGCTCTGAGGGAGTGATATCTAAGGAGGAGGGGGGGTTTGCACTGTTGTGACCTCAGGAATCATGCCCCCTTGCTCAGTACTTAGCCATTATGAGGCTTTGCGAGTCCCTTATGCCTCTATGTGCTATTGTACTGTGCCTTAGCTCATCTGCAGTCTTGAAGTTAAGGCATTAGTGCCTTAGCTCTATCATCTGATCGGATATTTGGTTGCTCTATGCTTGGTTATTTATTTCTAAGATTGTTGATTACGGTTATTGTTCATATATTTGAGTTAATTGAGAGATTATAACTTAATTGTAGGGTTAATTTGGTGGTTCAAACCACCATTTTTACCCTAATCCTTTATATTTTCTACCTAACTTTTGAGATATATTTTGCTATATATTGAATATCAATTTGATTTCAATTGAATTATTCTCTTGTTAATTATGATGAGTGGCTGATTTGCTTTAAAATTGCTCCTTATGAATGACCTCAGACTCACTTTTGTTTTTGAGATTATAAATTTAAATGCTAAATCACTTTTGTTGACTGTACTACAACACATATTTTAGAACTCGACGAAAGTAACGCAACATTTTGGCAATGTTGCTGGGAAGCAACGCACATTTCATTCACTAATTGCAATTTTGATTTGATATTAACTTCCTTTATCTAATTTGTTGCGATTTTGCAAGGTGAATCACAGGATTGGCCACACAATAACCACTTTAGGCCAAGTAATCTCACTCCTTTCTTCTTTATGCCCCTCATTTCTTGAAATGATTAAAAGAAAATCAATTAAGGTCAACTTACCTTATTTCATAGAATTAATCATCTGAGTTGCCTGATTTTATCTGATTTGATTAAAGATCACCAATCTGATACTTGCACCTATTAGGGACTTAAGGTGCTTGGGGCTATTCACCTTCTTGATTGAGCCCTAGGTGCCAACTTTGAAAAGAATTGGATTTAGAAAGTAGAACCAAATTAGGGTTTCCATATTAGGGTTTTAGGAAAATGCACTTGCCTGATTTAAAGAGAATAGATTTCCTGCATCATGTGTTACCTGAGCCCTGGTTGAATTGATTTAATCAAGTGAACCCTAAAAGAAGACTCCAACAATCACTTGAATCACTAAAACTTGGGACCTAATATTGGTTTACAAACTACTCAGGGTGATTTTGGGTTCTTTACCCAACTCATCCAAAACTCGAGGGTAGGTTAGGTGAAGTTGACAAACCTTATGAGTTAACCAACCTTCAAATTAGGTCACAAATCGAAATCAACTCTAAAGTTCAAGTGAAATTCAAGGTACATACTTAAGATTAAAATTGGTAGACTTAGGAGTCAAGTTTGGTCATTCCGGTCTACCTGGATTCACCGTGACAAGAAAGGTCAGGTGGGGGAAACCCTTAACCCATGGGGATGATCTACTGTGTATGGGTTTTTGCAAGACTCCCCCTTCCTGGCTACCCAAGTAATTCTCGGATGAGTGACTTTCTAATCCAGAGGTATCATCCACCTTGAACCTCCTTAGTCATCGAAAGATTTTTTGGGCACCTTGATTAGGTCCATTGCATATTTTGTCCTGCATCTGGTCCTTTAGTGCATGTTCGGGAGGGAATCCTTGGACCACCCTTGAGGCCTCCACTAGCAGATCATTCCTGTTGAGGCCAAGGCTTGACCCATTTATTTGAGCCATCACAAGACCAGATTGACATCACTTCTGACTCTTCCATATCTGAACATAGATCTCCAACATCTGCATCCATGGAGAACCAAGAAGAACCCAATCAACAAAATCAATTACAACACCCCAATGATCTATTCCAAGAATTCATGAATCTACCACAGCATCCTTGATTAGCCCATATTTGTGGTCTATTTAAGTATTTAAGTGCCTAGATATTAAGTTAATTTTAACATTTTGAAAGCGTACATTAGGATGTAAATAAATTAATTCATATTTTTAGCTTAATTGCATAATTCATGTGTAGCATTCGTATCTAAATGCATTTAACTAGTTAACCATTTAGGTGCATTACATATAATATTTTAATTAACATAGAAGTTAAGGAGTTATGTATAAATAATCCCAATTATTTTACTATTATTATTATTATTCTTTGGCAGGTAATCGCTTCACCTCCTGCTGCAGCCATTCATTTCTAATAGCTACCAGCATTCACGAGGATCTGCTCCCACGGTGTTCAGCAGGCCAGCATCCCACTTCACCATTGATGA
Source organism: Thalassia testudinum (assembly GCA_037157565.1). Classification (NCBI taxonomy): domain Eukaryota; kingdom Viridiplantae; phylum Streptophyta; class Magnoliopsida; order Alismatales; family Hydrocharitaceae; genus Thalassia; species Thalassia testudinum. The sequence continues at coordinate 152,446,658 of JAZHRO010000024.1, forward strand.
GTCCATATTAATGGACTAATATTACGCCTAAGTAACTTTAATCTTACCTTTTAGGTTTGTTAATAACTACATTAAGTTATAGAATGTTTGTATGCATCATGATTTATGTTTACATCTATTTTATAGCATTCTATAACTTAATATGATTTTATGTTTTTATGTGTAGGAATGATATTTAGAAAGAACAAGGAGGGGGGACTAAATTTCCCCAACAAACAATTGGTTCAACCATCCCTCATCCTCTGGTTAGCCGCAACACTTCCCTCAACAAATGCAAATCACCGCCGGCTAAAATTAGAAAAAGGATATTGAAAATCCCTTGTAGCGCGGAGGAGATGAGTTAAGAGGAGGAGGAGCACAGGTGAGGAGGATCTTCTTCCTTCCCCTAGTGGGGGAATTATCTCCACCTTCTCCACCGTGGAGAGGGCTGACCCTGTGAACCAAGCGTGCACTGAAGTCACCTTCCACCGCCATCACGTTGCTGCACAACAAGCGCTACATCGGCCTGCGACAAGCACTCTTCTCCACACTACATCCACCGCACCATTCCAGCCTGTAGCCGCCCCACCCACACCTGCACCAGCACCAGTGCCATCGCGCCCCATAGGTGCAGTCCTCTGACTACAGGCATACCCGCACAGCACCGTCACCGCGCCCCCTCTAGCGCCATCACCTTCACGCTACTGCACCAAGCACCACCACCACACCCTTCCTGCCTGCACCCGCCCCACCTGCACCCGCACCAGTGACATCGTGCCTCGCAGGTGCAGTCCTCTCACTACAGGCACACCTACACAGCACCACCATCGTGCCCTTCCAACACTCACATCGCCCTACATCCAGCACCCTCGCATGACTGCAGGCGCTGCCTTCATGCAGGCACCCAAGCCAGCAATCGGCCACAAGCGCTAAGCACCCTCCAGCACTCACACCACCCTACACCTTGCACGCTCTCCATCACCTGCAGGCTTGCTTAGGCACTCTACCCCTCCCGCGCCTGCACCAGTGCCATCGCCTCGCCAGACGCTACACTGCAGGTAGCAAAGGCCATGCCTTGCGCGTACGTCCAGCGCGCAGCCAGCCGCGCTGCAGTAGGGTACCCGCGTATCCTCGCGCAGCTGTCCTCTAGCAGCTAACAGGCCGGCCGCCAACCTCCTCCACCCGGTTGCCACTGGCCACCTCCAGCCACCGCATCACCGCCGTTGCATAGCCCTCGTCAAGGCGCACCTCCCTGTCGACTCTCGCAGCCAACCGTGCACAGTCGCACACAAGAGGAAGAGAGAGGAGAAATAGTCTATTTTTATTTTGATTAATAGTTACATTAAATGCCATTGCCAATTTTATATCAATATTTTATTCAGGCCACATTGCATTGATGCACTCAAACTTCCCTGAAATTACTTTACTTGTGTTATGTGCATGATTCTACCTTGAATTTCAAATCAGAATTGCATGAAAGTTGAATTTACATGATAAGCCATTACACATGCATCATAGACATATTTTTGGAGCTTAATTCCTGATGTGAAAACTGCTTAAATGCCCCTGAACCTTTAAGGAAATTGTAAGCTTCATTTAAAATAGCATATTCCTCTCATTAAAGTTGTAGAAGAGTCTGCAAACTTTATATTCCTCTTCTTGAGAATATATTGGTCTATTCCTCCATGTGGATACGACATCTTTACTGTGGTTAAAATTGATATTTAATTTTGATTGAGAGATTTCCACCACATTAATTACAACGACATATCCTGTATTGATATCATAAGAAAGTGATAATCTCTCTGTCAACCATCATGCAGAGCTTAGAGCTCCTCCATTCCATGCTATGGGCCTCTATCGTGACGAGAGCTCGACCACTGTGGACGTGCAGGGTGACAGCTCGTACCATCATCTGCAGAGCCTCGTACAACCGTGCTTCGTCATTTCCATCATAGTGCCTCAACCTCCACCAACTTCATCACCGTGAGTCCGCCACTATTCAACCTCTTCTTCATTCTTCCTCTTCCTCTATTTAAACCCACCAAACCCAACATAACCCAGCAGCTCCAACACCAACAGACCCACCGGCCGTCACCGTCTCCTCGGGTGTGTGCCATGCCTCTCCGTCTACACAGCAGCAGCGAGTAGCCCTGCCCAGCCCCCAGTGTGCATGCCTTCGCTGTGCCCCCTTGCCTCCGGCATGGTCACCCTCGCTACGCCTCTGCCTGCCTGAGCAGCTTCCTACGTACACGCACAGCCCACACGACCAGTGCGCCACCCGCACACATCTCCAGTGCGCACCACCCTTCAACTCCTCCCGCGTGCTATAAAGAACTGCACCTCGGCCTACGCCTCCCATGTCGTGCGCACCAGAGCCATCCCATGCGCACGCCCGCACAACCTATGCACCCACCTCATTATGCCTCCGCCACGCCTGCAACAGCAGCCACCCACTGCGTGGCTGCACGGCCTCCACGCTCCTTCACCTTTAGCAACACCGTGCATCGAGCTGCTGCACAGCACTAGCAACCACCCACCAATGGAAAGATCCTCCTCTCCGATTGACGAGCTCCGACCATCCTTCACCATGTAACCACTACCATCGAGTTCTTCTCCACATCCTTGACCTTCTCCCAGAGCATCTCCGGCCATCGAGATTCCTCTAATGCATGGCGAAGATAGAGGATTTTTCCTCTGTATCCATAAGTATTAGTTTTTACATTGATTTCCATTGTTGACTATTTTGAATTTTTAGTTAATAATATTTTATTTTGTTGATTTTATGAGCATCTCCCTCTTGTTCTTCATAATTACAATATCAGCATGATAATGTCTTATTATCTCAATTGAAAAGTGATTTTGATCCGATTCTTGATGAAATTAATCGTGAACATCTATTTTTAACCTATGCGAGTTTAAATAGGCCATTACCTCTCTATGGTCACGACCTGCTCTCTTTTGAGTGGTTTAGTTTTAATTCTAATTGCTTTGATTAGTCAATTTTCCATCACTTAGAAATACAACGACAAATCATCTTAATCATCATTTTTAAAAGCAATAATCGACCTGTCAAATGGCGTCGCAGTTGGAGAGGCAACAGCTTAATTAAATCGCATTCATTCATTTATTCACAATGATTTAAATTTTGGAAGCATATTTAACTCTAAATCTTTGTATTCTGGTGCGAGTTTCGACATTCTATGACACACATTCTACTACTCGCCATCACACCAGCCATCGTAAGGGGTGACCCTTGACGTCACTAGAGGAGAAATTATTCGAGCCACCTGGCAAAGAGCCAAATTGGCAGGAGTGGAGGGACGAGGACATTACAATCATCTCCGCACATTTAGTCTTTGATAAGAGTAGGATTTATACTTTAAACTTAGTATTCCTTACACATTGTTTTTTGAGACCCTTATTCTGGGGTATAGTTGAGGGGTTTGTTCTCCAACCTTCTTTTAGGCCCCTGCGTGGGTAATTTTTGAGGGAGTCTATTCCCATTTATTTAGAATTATGTTTTTACTTTCTTTTGTGGATTGGTTTTATTTTTCTTGATTTTGCATAAATATAAGAAAAGAAAAAAAAATAAGTTGCCTGCTAGAAGCTGCCTACCCCTAGGTCGAATCATTTAGGATTGAATGAGTAGCCTCTAGATTTATTTTGCTTGCATTTGCATGCATCACATTGAAGATTGCGGGAGGCAGGGTATGTTATCTTTTCCTTGCATTCTATCTTGTTCAGGCATTTACATCTGGACTTAATTTTAAGACCACCTAATTGAATTGAAAAAAAAATATAACAAGTGGTAACATATTTTCTTGATAAAGGACTTTAAGTTAAGGAGGAACACTAAAAACCATGGACTTGAATTGAGACATTGTGCTGCGGTTCAAAATTCAAAATTCAAAATCTTTTATGGTGTATGCACACTTATATCTCTTGCACCACAGCACGCATTTAGACACTCCTAGGTCTTGGAACTACTAGGACAAAAGCCCTCCTACCGTTGGATTTTGAAGTGTTCAGAACTTGAGATCAAAGTTTTTGTAACTCCAAACTGGGGAATACCCTGTCACAGATTTTTGGGGGCAGTTAAAAAGCACCGTGAAAGCGTGGATTCAAAGGAAGGCATAGGCCTACATGCATCCCTTGATCTTCCATCTTTGTAGTTGCTCTACAATTTGAGATTTAGGGAAGAAAACTTGGTCGGGCGTGTTTCGTGTGTTAGAAATCAGGGCTAAAAGTAACCTATCATCGTAGTTGCAAAACACGTCGACCAGATAAAATCTATTCTGAAACTCAAAGGGAGTCCCAGGTCGAACACAGGGAGCCAACATATACCTTAGTTGAAAACCATGCTTCGATTTATTTCTCTTTGGTATTTTATGGTTTTATTATTTTTTTTTACGTTTTTGAAATAAAAGACAAGCAATTACAAGATAGAGATGGAATCAAATGTGATGTATTGCATTAATGTCTATTACAATAATCTACGAAAGCATAAAAAGAGAGGGAGGTGAGAGGAAATCTCCTGAATCGGCTGTTCAGTGAGACGACGGTGCCTGGTGGAAGCTCGGACGAAGGAGGTGAGGAGCGGGACGACGGAGGTGAGATGCAGGAGGACATCAGGTTGAGGAAAGCTTCTGTGTGGCTCCGAAATGGAGGTGTGAAGACGAGATGATCTGCTACCGGAATGGAGGTGGGAGGATGGCTCTAAGGCGACCTATAAATGGGGATGGGAAGTTGGAGGAATATTTAGTGGGGCAGAGGTTCACTACACTAATAGGAGCCTTGGGAGCTTGAGAACAAGCTCTAATGGAGCATCGATAGGCTTGCTAGAGCTTGGGAATAGGTGGGAGTAGAGTAGGTTGAGATGGCTTGGAAGGAGGGGGTGTAGGTCCTTTTATAGTGGAGAAGAGGCCAAAAATAGGTAAAGGACCTTTAGCTACCTCCAGAGCATCGCTGGAAATGTTACTGTAGGCAACTCACATCCGCTCACGCTCTTAGCTGGCTTTGCTGGCTTACAATGAAGTAGCGACGGCTGTAAGCGTCACTTTAGGTCATCCCAACTGTCATTGAAAGCTGGCACCAACCACGCGCATGCCCATGCTACGCTGCTTCCCATCACGCACGCTGATCGCATGGTGTCCCACTGGTGCACGTGCTGGCGTGTGCTGGCACGCGCGCTGCACATTATGCTACCATTGCTGCTTGCATGCGCTTTTGATTTGAGGATTGCGGGGGCTGCAGGGATTTGAACTCGCTCCCCTCCCTTGAGAACCGTCGTTCCCACCAATGCGCCAACTCGACCTTTGTGTCGTGAGGAGGAGTTTGGTGCAGACGCTTCCTAGCCGTTTGATCTTGATACAACAGCTAGGATTCAAGGGCGTGGATGTTGGAGGGAGTGAGAGGTGGTTGTTGGCTAATGTTGGCCGATTTGGATGGCACCACATCCCAGATGGCACCACGTGGCGCCATCTGGGTCGTCTGTCTTCTTCTTGTAGAGGGTGCCATGGTGCTCAGATCGAGATGATTCCCACGATGCCGAACTACGATCGTCACTTCGGATCCATTCGTATGGTTGGATTTTCCTTTCGAAACCTGTATGGATGTCGCATTGCCTCCCTAGCCATATAAAATTGAGGAATTAATATACAAAACATGCAACCATCCTGAATGCCATGCAATAGATGTTATGCAATATTTATAACATGACATGCAATGCTAAGCCTAGGAACTATCATAAATAAGCAATTTATCATGAATTTATGTTTGTTCATCGTACTCCCATGCTTACTTTTTGTTAGTCTCTAGCAAAATTAACCTAAATGCTATGTATAAAAGTAGAATCAGGGTTCCAGTATTTAGGCAAAATTCATTGATTGCTTTAGAAAATCTCAACCCTAAGACCTAATTACAAAAACTCAATAGTGCCTGGGTGCCTGCCAAAATGCATATTGTCCAAGCCCTTGCCTTATTTGACAAGTGAACATAATTTTTTTTTTCTTGTTTTCCTTCTTTCCTAATTTTTTTGTACTTTTGGAGTTTGAGAGTTCTAAGATAACTTTTTACGGCTACCCAACCCTCCCAATACTCGAAAAGGACTCTAAGTGCTAAGCATCTTGTGAAAATAGTGAAAGACTCATTAGACGGCCGTTAAAACGGACTTTGGGTTTCTACGACCCTAGGTGACCTTGGTTAGAGGTTTATCTTTTCGATTGGTAGCTTTCTCCCTACTTTTTTATGGGGTCAACACAAGGGCAAACCTAGTGTATATCTCCTCGGTTTATTCTACTTCCCCGCTTCTTCCCAAAGTGTTTTGGGAATTTTTGTGCATTTTTCTTTTTGTGAGTTGGGTTCTGCACAATCGGCTGATGAGCTGTTACCACCGACAACTTGTCAGCCATACTCGTGCGGTGAAGTGTGGTTTTATTTGTCTTTTTTTCTCCTTTTCTTTTTCTTTTTTTTTTTTTTTTTTTAATTAGGTGGCTTTCCTGATCTAAGATTTACATAAAGGCAATACAATGAAAATGGTCTTGTGGTTGGGCTCTAGACAACTGGTCGATGTGCTATTATCATCGACAACTTGCCAGCCATACCACCCAAGTAGGTCCATTAGCTACCCAATTTTCGTAAAAATCCCTGGAAATTCAGTGCAAAAAATGTGTGTAGATTCTTAGCCTTAAAGTCTCCCCAAATCAGAGGGCAGGTTGATAAGCTGCATACTTATTATCCCAAATTATTTACCAAATCAAAATAAAGTTTAATTGGAGAGGACTCGAGACTAAGTCTACATTCGACTGAACACCTGTGCTAATTAAGCCCAAATACCGGAAGACTCTAAGTATTCAAGTCTCAAAGTATCAATTCCTAAAGTTTACAACTCCTAATTCCTAAGTTCTCGTCTCCTATCTCTAAATTTATTTATTTTTTTTCAAATTTTCATCTTCTTTTAACAAGAATCAAATAACAGGAAATTAATGTTACAGCTAACAAAGAGGTTATAAAATATGTCCACCCCTCATGCTTAGCTATTGCAACGTCCTCATTGTGAAAAAAAATGAAAGCATGCAGGAGAGTAGAAGTGCAACAATAGCACCTGCTTTCCGTGAGACTCCGATTAGCTTGGAACAGTCTTTACATGTGCTGAGTTTAGTACCTTCAGCTGGGTGATGATCAGCTCGCGGTGGTTACAGCAAGGTAAAAGCAACCTTGTCTGAGACAGGTTCAGGGAGCACATGGTCAATAAAGGGTTTGAGACACTATCCATTGACCTTGAAAATATTACCCATCTTTGGGTCAGAGATTTCTGCAGCCCTGTTAGGAAAAATCCACTCAATAATGAATGGGCTGTCCCACTTAGACCTGAGTTTACTAGGGAAAAGCTTTAATCGAGAATGAAAAAGCCAGACCTTCTGGTTCGGCTCAAGGCTCTTAAGTGAAATCATCTGGTCATGGAGAGCTTTGATCCTTGCCTTATAGATTCTGGCATTTTCATAGGCAACATTTAGAAGCTCTTCCAACTCAGATAGTTGGAGTTTCTTGGTTTTCCCGGCCAACTCAAGGTCCACATTACATTTCCTGATGGCCCAAAATGCCTAGTGTTCAAGTTCTATGGGTAAATGACATGCCCTACCAAACACCAGACGGAACGGAGACATACCGATAGGAATTTTGTACGCCGTACAGTAGGCCCAAAGTGCATCATCTAGCTTTTGGGTCCAATCCTTCCTATCAGGCCTAGCAGTTTTCTACAAAATGTTCATGATCTCTCGATTGGAGACCTAGGCCAGTCTGTTCGTCTGAGGATGGTAATGTGTGGAAATCCGATGATTCACCCTGTATTTTCCCAGTAAATTCTGAAATTGGGCATGAGTGAAATGTTTGCCACCATCACTGATAATTGCCTTAAGAAACCCAAACCGACTGAAGATATTTCTCTTCACAAAATCGATGACCACTTTGTGGTCATTGGTCCGGGTGGGAATTGCCTCAATCCACTTGGACGCGTAATCAACAGTGACCAGAATATACTGGTGTCCAAATGAAGGAGGGAATGGTCCCATAAAGTCGATGCCCCAAATGTCAAAAATTTCGATGGAAAGAATTGGGTTCAGGAGCATCATATCTCTCTTAGCCATTTTCCCAAGTGTCTGGCATCAGGTGCATGACTTAGAGAATTCTTGGGCACCCTTGAGTAATGATGGCCAATAGAATTTGGATTGCAAAATTTTTGCTGCTATCTTTTTCCCTGAAAGTATCCACCACACGCAGATGTGTGACAGAACTCAAGTATGCTATGGAGCTCGATTTCTGGGATGCATCGACGAATAATTTGGTCTGCGCTGATGCGGTACAGCTTGGGATCTTCCCAAAATTAATATTTGGCCTCAAACACAAGTCTATCCCATCTTTGTTTGGTCCAATCCTAGGGGATTTGACCAATGGCCAAATAATTGACAATATCCGCAAACTAGGGGGTTCGAATGCCCGAGACTTTGAGGATAGTCTCATCCGGAAAAGTATCAAAGATTGGAACATCCTGAAGAGGAGAATCAATTAGGATTCTCGAGAGGTGATCTACCACTACATTTTGTGCCCCGACTTTATCTCTGATTTCAAGATCGAACTCTTGAAGTAGAAGAATCCAGCGAATAAGCTAGGGTTTGGCATCCTTTCTGGCCAAGAGATGTTTCAAGGCCGAGTGGTCGATATAGATGACTACATGAGAACCTAACAGATAAGCCTTGAATTTTTCTAAAGCGAAAACTACAACTAGCAATTCTTTTTCAATAATGGTGTAGTTCCTCTAGGCCTCGTCCAGATTTTTGCTAGCGTAGTAAATCACAGAGGGCTTTTTCTCAATCTTTTGATCCAAGACAGCCTCGACGGCATAATCAGATGCGTCAGCCATAATCTCAAATGGGGCTGTCCAGACCGGTGGTTGCAATACTGGGGCACAGGTGACTGCCGTTTTCAATAAATCAAATGCCTTATGTCATGATTCATCAAACTCGAACGGCATGTCTTTAGCCAAAAGGTTACTCAAGGGCTGAGCAACCTTCGAGAAATCCTTAATGAATAAACCCACATGCCCAAGGAAGGAGTGAATCTATTTTACGAATGTGGGTGGAGGAAGTCTAGAGATAGCATCCACCTTAGCTCTATCAACTTCAATTCCCCGAGTAGAGACCACGTGACCCAGGACGATGCCTTCCTGAGTCACAAAGTGGCTCTTTTCCCAGCTAAGGACCAGCCATGTTTTCATGCATCTCTGAAGGATCAGTTCCAGGTTAGCCAGGAAAGACTCAAAAGAATCACTAAAAATGGAGAAATCATCCATGAACACCTCAAGACAATCTCCCACCATGTCAGAAAAGATGGCCGGCATGAACTTTTGAAAAGTTGCAGGCGCATTGCAAAGCTCGAACGACATTCTACATATTGCCAAGGTTCCGTAGGGACATGTGAAAGTTGTCATTTCCTCATGTTCAGGATGATTGGGACTTGGTTATATCCTAAATAACCATCCAGGAAGCAAAAACATTTTTCCCCAGCTAACCTTTCGAGGATTTGATTGATGAATGGCAAGGGAAAGTGATCCTTTTTAGTGGCTGTGTTCAGCTTCCTATATTCAATACAGACTCTCCAAGTAGAAGCTGAATGGGCAGTGAAGTTTTCCCCTTTCTCATTAGTCATAATGGTTATTCCCACCTTCATGGGTACAATCTGAACGGTGATAACCCATGGACTATCTGAGATTGAGTAAATAATCCTAGCATCGATCCACTTGATTATCTCCATCTTGACCACTTCTTGCGTATTCAGGTTTAGTCACCTTTGCATTTCCCAACAAGGGTGGGATCCATCTTCCATGAAAATATGATGATTACAATAAGATGGCTCGATCCCCCTAAGGTCATGGATGGTCCAACCAATTGCCTCCTTATTCTTAAGGACCTTAATTAACCTCAATTCTTGCTCCATAGTCAAATTAGCACTAATAATCATAGGGAGCATGTTTTCAGGTCCTAGGAACTCATATTTCAAATTTTTGGTCAATGGGTTTAATTCCAGCTGGGGTGGGTTTAGAATAGAAGGAAGGGAGGATGTTGATGAAGATTCATCAGGATGATCCAGTGGTAGAGGCTGGGAATGTACAAAATCAGCAACCTCTTCAGGATGTGGCAGGTCTACCATCGAGGAGGGTTGTGGGTTGGGTTTGCTAAAGCTAATGGAGTCCTTGAGTTCCTCAATGAATCCACAATCCTCAAATCCTCTTATTGCATTCAAAATATCCAAAGTTAATTTCTTATCCCCAAAGGTGATCTCCATACTACAGCTTTCACAGTTTATGTTGGCCTTGGCGGTAGCTAGGAATGGATGCCCTAGAATGATGGGCGTGTTCCTCAAATCATTAGGTACATCCATGTCAAGGATGAGGAAATCTACAGGAAAATAGAAATCCTTGACCTTGACAATTACATCCTCAATAACGCCTCTTGGTGTGGTAACCGATTGATCCACTAATTGTAGCGTTACTGAGGTTGGCCTGAGTTCACCTAACCCAAACCTCTCATAAATAGAAGTTGGGATTAGGTTGATGGATGCACCTAGGTCCAATAATGCCTTATGAAAAGTGTATTCCCTAATAACACATGATATTAAGGGAGCTCCTGGGTCTTTCTTCTTTTGAGGTAGGTGATGCAGGATAACAGAACTTGCCTGCTCAGAGAGAATCACCTTCCTCGGAGTGGGTTCCCTCGGCTTATGCTTTTGGGTACACAGTTCTTTCAAGAATTTAGCATAAGCTAGGATATGCTTAATACCATCAAGGAGCGGAATATTGATCTCTATGCTCTTGAATAAATCCAGAAGCTCCTCATTGCTGTCTAGAGTTTTCTTCTTCTTGGTTTTCAATAGGGCCTTAGGGAATGGGATATGGGTGGAATTTTCAATTTCCGATTCCTTGTCCTTATTGTCTTTTTCAATCTCCTCCTTTTCTCTCTCAAGCTCCCTAGGGTTTTGGCATCTAGAGGGCAATTTAGGGTCCTGGGTTTGCTTTCTGATGAGACACTCATCATGATCTCTAATTACTTATGAATATATAAGGGTTAATTATAGAATAAGGGATATTTAGTTAAGGACCTTAAAATAAGTTAAAAATGACATTTTATCACTCAATTAACATTATTAATAATTTAGATAATAATTGGACTCAAAATCCTTTTAATCATTTCCTTAATTAACAAGTAACTTAAATATAATGTATACCTAAGTATGTAATAACTTAAGTGATTTTACTTAATGTAATAAATTAACCTAAAAAGGTCAAAAATGTAAATTCAAGGTGTAAACATAATATTTACCTTATTTACTAACATATATAAAAAGTTGAAAAAGATCTAAATTAAAATAAACCTTCAAAACTTGCGTTTACATTTTAGTCCTTAATATTCATTATAGTCGGGTACTTATTTCTCACACAGGTCCTTAAGTTATATTACTTCTAAGTCCCTCTTTGTCTTCTTCTTCTTCTCCAGCCGAATGAATGGCTGGCGGCAGAGAGTCACCCCACCGTGTCATCATCGCCCTGCAGACATCATTCCTCTTTGTCCAAGCTCCTGCAGCTTGCACTCACCACCTCCACTTGATTCATTGGTCTGGATTAACCGAGAATCCTATTTTTCAGTGGGAGATAACCTCACCATCGTCGGAGACGACGATGGAGGTTAAGCTCCTCGAGCTCCTTCTTCGGCCAGACCCTGCCACTCTCTTCGCCGCAAACTGCTATAAATACCCCCTCACACCGCTGATTTTATTCAAGTTGGTTCCCTTCCCTCTTCTAACACTGTAGCCGACTTCGATAGGCTATTCGTCCAAAACTCCAGCGACTTCCCATTCCATCTTCCTACTTCCTCCATCCATCTTAAGCAGCCGAGGAGATCCGCCATGGTCTTCCGCACCTCTGACAAAGGTGCTGACCTAAGGATTCCTCTGCTCACCTCAAATCTGCCCACTGGAGATCTTTCTTCCACCCTCAGATTTCGTCGTCCGCTATGAACCTTCGGGGGAACCCTATTGACCCCTTCATAAAAGTAACAGTAGACTAGGAGGAGTAGGCTAGCTTAATTAGTTAGTTTAGTTACTTAGGTTAGAGTAATGTTAGAATTCAGTTTCATCTCCTCCGACTCCGGTGAGTTCCTTGTGCTCGCCAGAGCTTTAATTTTGTCTTTTAACTCACTGTACACCTTCCAATATCTTCCATGTTCACTTCTAAACCATTTAATCATTAATTAAATCACCTAAACGCCTAATTCAAATCTCACTTTCACCGACTACTGACACTGTCCATGGTGACAGTAGTTGATTTAATTTCACCTTCATTGGGTTCTTTCATCACCTATCACCACTAATGAACCCTAATCGACATTATAATACCTATTATTATCATCTATAATTAAACACCTAAAATTTAATTAAGCTCCTGAGCTCGCTGTCCATGGTGGCTCAGGAATAGTTTAAACTATAAATTAAATATATATTTATTAATAATAACATCTGTTGACTTGATTTAATCTCTCAATCAAGTAGTTAAATCAAGTCCTGAGCTTTAACAACTCAAATTTTTAAGAAAATAAACTTATGGTCAAATCTTACATTTTAATGAACAAAAGAGGAATTAAATGTGATAATGAGGTTCCTTGTAAACTCAGGATCATTTTTGGATTAAAAATGGTTAGTTTTGTCAATCTGTACATACAATTTTATATTTTCTGGACTCATCGAAGCTTCGGCTAGCTCCGGTGAGCCAAAGTTGTGTTGCAGCCTTAAGAACTTACTAAGTGGCTCTAGAATAGTATAATAAGAATTACTGATTATTTTGAAGAAATTTGTTTGAGGATTTAAGCACTGGAGCTATAGAAGTAACTACATCTTCCCCAACTCCGGCGAGTTGGAGAAGTCTGTTAGGAAGGATTTGAGAAGCATTTAATGAGCTCAGAAGCTTCAGTGTGATGCACTGAAGCTATTTTAACCCTCAAAACATTGTAGCAATCTTCCCATGACTCTATCGAACAAACACCTATTTCAGTTCAGGCGGTGATTGCACAGCAATCATAGGACTTAATTGACCTAGATTAAGCTAGGACTTAGCATAAGTTAGGGAAATTCTTGCACGCATACGCATTATCTGCATCTTTACTGCTTTACTTTAGCTATGAATAAAATAATGTTATAATGTGCTGATTAAGTATATTATGTCGATTGTAGGGAATAAGCTGATCAGGAGCTGGATTTGAAGCTGGATAAGGAATAACGGGAGTCGCAGCGGAGCTGGAGTAGAAGGCCTAGTTTAGATGTAGGAATAACAATGTAAGAGGGTTAATGGTTTTATATTCTATTAAGTAGAAATAAAGCAGTAAAATGTGAAGAGCTTAGGTCTATCCTAGCCCTACGATAGCCTAGAAACTTCCCCAAGCCTTAGCCACCCTTAGATTAGGTCACCGCACCCTAGGAGGCCCTAAAACCCTAGTTCCAACCCTTCTCTGGACATCCAGATAAGTTTTAGGACATCCAGGTCCCTTAGCCAACTCCCTCACACTTCAAACCCACTTCAGCGGTGTTATTGGATGTCCAGACACTTTGTCAGATGTCCAATTTCTGCAGAATACCCAAAATAGAACACGAAATCCTTCCTAACTCTGATTGGACGTCCAGACAAGTCTAGACTTATGATTTTTGAGTATAATATGTCTGATTGTATTATTAGACATCTAATACTGCTCTCCAATTCCTATCTTGAGATTTAAGCCTTGATCTTGAATCTCTAGGTCCCTAAACCCAATTCCAACCCCATAGGAACCTAAATTAAGGTACCCTAACCGTAGTACATCACCTCTTACCTCCCTAAAGACCTAATTAGGTCCTCACTAAACCTAATTGACTTGGATCTTAGTCAATTCCATCAGCCTATTCAATTGGACTCATTGAGTCCAATTGAGCCGTGATCTCAGTACACATTGTCTAATTGGACTCAACGAGAATCCAATTGACCTAGACCTAAATTAATTGAGTTGTTTTACTCTCAATTAAATTTCCACACACCCAATTAAACTTGTATTAAGTTTAATTGCACTTTACCTTAGTGAATTAGGGTTTATTACCCTAATTTGAGACATACCTTGACCTAAACCCACTAGAACCTAACCTAATCAACCTAGCCACCTAAGTTTCGACCCACACACACCCACACACACCATCCACACGAAAATACCTAGCCTAGAGTTCTCTCGAACTCTCTACCATGTGTGGTTGCCTTGGTTGCCAAAAATAGCAACCAGGAGCCATTCAATTTTTAGATCCATATTTGGTGGATCTAAAAACCACCATCCACCCTCTCTCTCTCACTCTCCCAAGAGCTCCCACCATAGGCCACTCTAGAGAATTCCATAATTCTCTAGAGAGATTCCCTTAGGTCTATAAAAAGACCCAATGGGTGCCATTTGCACCCATTCACTTCCTTGGCATTCTTTCCACTTAGGCCAGCCACTTCCATCTCCATTCCACCTCCACGAGTTGAGCACCACCATGGAGGCCGCCATCTCCATGCCAAGAAGCTAGATCAGCTCCCTAACCTCTCTACAAAGGCCGACCTAAGCTCCATTGGCCGCCCCTCCTTCTCTCAGCCACTCAAAGGCCATCGGAGACCACCTCTGAATGCTCTTCCTTTTACTAGATTAGTAGTTTAGCTCTTCGTATATTTACTGCTTTCATTCTCTGCTTAGTAGTATAGTCTTCTCCCCTAATGATGCATGCGAAATCCCCCCATCGATTCTTTTATGCAATCATTTTCTAGTAGCTAGGTTTAATTTTGAAGCATTTATGTACAAGCTTTCCTCTACGTTTTATGTTGCAGATGACTCTCCCACTGAAGGAATGAAAAATGCTTTTATATATATATTTGTCTCTATATGTTTGAAATCACCATGAGCTTAATAATTGTCATTCTTTTTGTGTGATTCAAGTTTCCTGTTTCCGATTCCTAATATTCTTGCAACTAAGCCTGTCATACCTAAATACGTAATAATCACAAATTGGCATGCGATTCTAAATAAAGTAGAGTAAGATGGATTTCAAAAGTAAACGTAACGCCTCCCTAAGACGAACGACCGGGACTCAAGTCTCGTTATTTTTACAAAATAGTTTCTTTATTGGATCGTATTTCACAACTATACTGCGATGCTTTTATCAAAAACGTGAGCTACGATTTTTCACCAACAAAATGGCACTGTTACCAGGGAAGCAACATCATTTTTCTTGATTTTGATCTTTTAATTTATCGCTAACAAATCCGCCTCTACTTCATTTTTGATGTGCAAGACAACATGGCACGAAAACGGGATCTACTTTCTCTTAGATTAAAAATCAGGTGCACATCACATTCTCTTAGATTAGGTTTATTTTCTGAACCCTAGGATTAGATCTACTTTCTACAATCTCTTTTAAAAAAAAAAAATATTTTTCTCATTTTTGTGAAAAAATAAAAAAGGAAAAATTTTGAAAAAAATCTAGATTAGGTTTCCTTTCGAATCTAGGTTAGTTGAAAAAAAAAAGAAAAAAAAAGATATTTTCTATGAATCTTTAAAAAATTCTTTTTGAAAAAAAAAAGTGCAAAAGTTTTAAAAAAGAAAAAAAAATCTTTTTGGTGGAAGGCTTGAATTTCAAGTTCAAACATCTTTAAAAGCTTTTCCACATCTTCTGATTTTCGGCCAGATTTCAAATCAAACTTAAAAATTCGATTGCTGAAAAATTCGTTAGCGAAAAATTTTGAAATTTGGGTTAAACCTTCATTTTCAAACCATCTTCTAAATTCCACCATTACTTTGAAAAAATTCCAAGTACAAAATTTTTAAAAATTCCTGAAGTGAATGGGGGTCAGACTGACCCAGATTGAAAATTTTTCAAATTTCAAAAAGTGATTCCGAGCAATCTGTGAATCTGTTTTGATTAAAAATGGTGGGGTTTGAAATATGATCTCATTAGCTTTATTTTCAATATTTTTTCTAAATTTTTGAAGGTCATTTGATATTGTTTCAAAGCAAAAAACCATCCAAGGGTCAAAGTTCCAGATCTGACCCTCTGACATTCAAAATTACCTAAAAATTTGGCTGAAATAGTAAAAATTCCAAAAGAATATTCTCTAAAAAGCTAATTGAAAAAGGAATATACTAAAAAAATTTAAAATTAATTTGATTCCAATTATTATAAGAAAATCAATATTATTTTTGTGGTCTGCCGAAATAGAGAAAAACCCTAGAAGTGCATGCAACTTAGGTTAAATCCTTAGGGTTACAACTAGAGACCACACATTGGGATAACTTAGACTTGATAAAGTCTAGTTAGCCAGTGAGCTTGGTCACCTTGTAGGCCACTCACCTCAAACCCCACTAAAGAAAATGGGTTAAAATTAACTTTAAAATACGAAATCAACCCGAGTTCGTTGTCGTAATACTGGGTGAGTTTAATCTCTCCTGCCAAACCTGGTGACTAAGTCTACGAGGTAGTGTCAAACGACCTCGGCTCGAGGGTCAACGGAACCGGAGGTGTAAGCCAAAGGAAGAACCTTCCCCGTAGTCCCCTCGTAACCAGACTGGCTGGGTTAGCTTGAGAGGCGGGATTCACTTTCAGTCAGTTGTACAATGAACTTATCTTCAGGAATTTAAATCCATACGAAAAATCTGGTCACCTGATCGATAAGGACCATTTCATTGATAGGGCCTTAGCCTTGTCCTACGTGGCTACACCAAACAAGGGGTTGGGTAGTGTATGCACGGAAGGAGGTCACTTCGACCTCACTTGGTTGGACCTTTGGAGCCACTCCCAAGGAGGCGAGTCACCTCACCCGGACCATCTTCTCCCCCCATTTCTTCTACTCCAAGAGCCACCATGGAAAATCCTAGACTTGGACCTAGACCGGTTCAGGACATTGAGAATCGGCACCCGATGGCTCGTCTGGAAGCCTGGGTCACCGAATCTAAGGAGCGGCATTAGCAGAGCATGGATCGTATTCTGACGGTGCTTGACAGGATGCAGCACCCGCCACGAGGAGAACAACTGCAGGATTTCTACGACCTAGCCACACCTATCGTTGCACTGTTAGTCAGAATTCCCGCAGGTGGAGACACGTTTGAGCTCAAGCCCAATGTAATTGGGTTGATCAGCACTCATTTCTATAGGAACTCAAGCGAAGATCCATTCCAGCACCTTGAGGACCTGAGTCGACTTGCTGAAATGATCCGACCTAGGAATATTGATCTCAGGATTGTTCTGATGAAGCTTTTCCCGTTCTCTCTAATGGAAAAAGCTTCATATTGGTTCAAGACTATTGGGAAGCCAGTTGGAACCTGGCCGGAATTACGATGTGAATTCCTGCAAAAGTTCTTCCCAATCGGTCGAACAAATGCAATGCGGCACGCAATCATGACTTTCTCCTAGGGAGCTTGGGAGAAATTACGTGAAGCATGGGATAGATTTCACGACCTTCACCGGAAAAGCCCGCATCATGGTATACCTAGATGGCACTTAGCCCATATTTTTTATCATTGGTTGGATGACACACATCGATATTTGGCCGATGCATCTAGCGGTGTGAATTTTCTCGCAAAAGACGAGAACAACGCATTTGAGTTGTTCGAATCATTAGTGGAGAACTCGATTAATGCCGCATCTATGAACCAGTTCCACTAGCCTGGTCAGCAGCGGGTTGCTGTCCACGAGGCTCACACCGATTCTATTCGAGCCAACATGGATATCATTGTCAAGAAGCTGGATAGAATAAACCTAACTAAGAAGAAGATTGACCAGATCAGTCAAGGTCAATCCGACTCGAGCACTACCGCCTTAAGATCCTCCTATGCACCCCGAGCCCCACCTGCTCGAGTTAATCTACTCACTTGGGATGCATCTTCTCTGTATTTACGAGATCCCGCATATCAGGATCCCGTGAATAATCTAGATCTGGCACCTTACGACCAAGGTTACGCACCACCCGCAGATTATAATGCGTATCCCCTTGACGGATATACGTCTCAGACATCTTCGGCCTACTAGGACGTCAGCACTATCCAAGGATACGGGCGTAATAACACATACTTGGAGACGTATAACCATGGTTGGCACCAGCATCCGAACTTCTCCTGGTCTGGTAATTCACAGAGACCACATCAAGATCCACACTACCAGACCAGGCAATACAGGAATACGTAAAACACGTATCCTAGGCAGCAGCCATTCCCACCTCAACAGCAGCAACCCCGCTCATTATACCAGCCGCTGCGCCAAGCTGCCAACCACCCTCCAAAGCGGGTCGACCCTTTGGAGGCGCTGAAAGAGGAGCTGCAAGAATCAATGAGGAAATCTACACAAGATACCTTGCAGATTATGAAGGTGATGGCTGATCAAATTCAGACCATACAGAACATGCAGAACCAGTTGTTCCAGGAGCATAGGACTCAGGGAGCCTTGCCCTCCCAACCCGTCCTAAATCCTCGATATGTGTAGAACCAGGGTGCCCCGCCTAGGTTTCAGGCACCGCAAGGACAAGCACATGCCATAGTATAGGCGCCTCCTGCACCACCCGGTTACGCGCAAGGCCAGTCGCCTTTGCAGAATCCCGTGTATTCTGCCCCTTCTGCTCCCCCACCACCTCATGGACAGCAAGCTGATGCACACGCTGTTTCTTTATGAAGCGGAAGGAAGACATTCGACCGACCACCTAGGCAGGCAAGTCCTGATTTTTCCCACCCTTTGCCGCAGGCGAGTTAGACTCCGTCTTCATTATCTCAGGAGCCACCTGTGGTAGATAAGGGTAAGAGGCCACTTAACCCTGAGATTCCCATCCCTTTTCCTGAGGCTCTGACATGAAATGTAGTACAAAAAAGGACATGCGGAATTTCAAGGACCTGAAATCAATGTTTAAGGAAGTACATATTCAGGTCCCCCTCCTCGAGGCAATCGATCACATTCCTGTTGTCGCTAGGTTCTTCAAGGACTATTGTACCCCGAAGCGACAACTGAGAATTCGACGACAGGCGGTACTATCGAAAGAAGCTAGAGCCATGATTCTAGCTGATCTACCACTGTAGAAGAAATACCCTGGCACCCCACTCATATCTTGCTTTTTGCAAGATTCTCCATTTGATCGGGCCCTTCTAGATTTGGGTTCGTCCATCAACTTAACTCCCACAGCCGTATTTGATCGATTTCGATTTGGGGAGTTGAAACCCACCTAGGTTACGATTCAGCTGGCTGACAGATCAGTCAAAACACCTAGGGGGGGGTGGTTGAGAACGTGATCGTGAAAGTTCGCGGGTTCTACTTTCCCGCAGATTTTTTCGTTCTCGATATGGAAGTTCCTCCCAATCTCCAATATGCACCATTTATTTTGGGTCACCCATTTGTGGCGACAGCCCGAGTGAACATCAATTGTGCATCTGGGTGTAT
The DNA here is from genome assembly GCA_037157565.1 of Thalassia testudinum. Taxonomy (NCBI): domain Eukaryota; kingdom Viridiplantae; phylum Streptophyta; class Magnoliopsida; order Alismatales; family Hydrocharitaceae; genus Thalassia; species Thalassia testudinum. The sequence goes on from JAZHRO010000024.1 coordinate 152,466,146, forward strand.
GGAGATTGCCCTAGGCAATGAGCGACTTCGACTAGACATATTCAAGGTAGTAAAGAACTTCGACTGTGATCGAATAGAGGTGGATGGTGAAGACAAAGATTTGGCTTACTGTAGTAACATTGGGCTCCTTTGTGACGACCTAATGTCTCATTCATCTACACTATCAGGGTTCTCGAACCTCGATCCACACGGGATTGAAACCACTGCAATACACATATCTCCTTAAGGATCTGACTGTTTGGGGTGTGCTTCTGACCACAGCACCCCTGAATCCATCTATCTTGATCTATATATTACTGAATCGCCCCTATTATTATGGGAAGACGTAACTACAGCTAACGGGTTTCCCGTTAACACAGTCATAATAGATTTCATAGGGAGCGACTCAGCAGGAATTCATGTGTACATGGATCAGCAGATTCCCACCCTCGATTCTGCTCCTCCCACTCTCAGTTCTGATTCTGACCCACCCATAATTGAATTGAAGCCCTTACCTGACTCACTCAAGTACCTATTCTTGGGCAAAAGTGAGACATATCCAGTGATAAGCAATGCCCACTTAACCCAAGAACAGGAGCATCAATTAATTTCTACACTTCAAGGCCATAGGGCTGCTATCAGGTGGAGTGTTGCTGATCTCCGCAGTATTTGCCCCTCGTATTGCACTCATCACATTTACACGGATGAGGGGATGAAACCTTCGAGACAACCTCAAAGACGGCTAAACCCGAATATGCTAAAGGTTGTTAAGAAGGAGATCATCAAATGGCTGGATGCAGGCATTTTATATCCAATCTCAGACATCCAGTGGGTGAGTCCGATTCAGATAGTGCCCAAGAAAGAAGGACTCACCGTCATAAAAAATGATAAGGGAAAATCCATCCCGACCCGCACTGCGACATCTTGGCGGGTCTGCATTGACTACAGGAAGCTGAACACGGCTACCCAGAAGGATCACTTTCCTTTGCCGTTCATCGATCAGATCTTGGAACGGTTAGCCGGACACAGTTTCTTCTGCTTTCTAGATGGATACTCCAGGTATAATCAGGTAGCAATTAGCCCGAAAGATCAGGAGAAGACCACATTCACATGCCCCTTTGGAACATTTTCCTTCAGGCAGATGCCCTTCGGCCTCTGCAACCACTAGCGACATTTCAGCATTGTATGATGGCTATCTTCTCTAACATGATTGGGGATTACGTGGAGGTATTCATTGATGATTTCTCTATTTTCGGAGATGATTTCGCGTCTTGTCTTGATAACCTCACCAAGATCTTGAAATGATGTATTGTGGTAAACCTAGTACTATCCTGGGAGAAAAGCCATTTCATGGTGAGGGATGGCATAGTACTAGGGCACAGGATCTCGAAAAATGGACTCGAGGTCGATTGGGCTACATCAGAGATTATCTCCCACTTACCGCCACCTAGCTCGGTCAAGCAGATCAGATCATCTTGGGTCACGTCAGCTTCTATCGGATATTTATACCCGATTTTTCAAAAATTGTGCGGCCTTTGACGAATCTCCTGGTTACCGATGTCCCATTTGAATTTGATACCTCGTGTCTCAGTGCCTTCAAGACTTTACGAAGTGTTATTTCCGACTCCCCAATTCTCCAACCACCCGACTGGTTGCTTGATTTCGAAATGATGTGCGACACTTTTGATTTTGCCGTCTGTGCTGTTTTAGGGCAGCGTCGGGAGAAACAACCCTTTGTCGTATACTATGCTAGCAAGATGCTGAATGAGGCTCAGCGCAATTATACTATTACCGAAAAAAAACTACTAGCAGTAGTATTCGGGTTGGAGAAATTCATATCATATTTATTAGGATCCAAGGTCATCATTTTCACTAACTACTCTACCCTCCGGCACTTGTCGGCAGAGAAGGATGCCAAACCACGACTCATTAGATGGATCCTTCTATTGTAGAAATTTGATAACGAGATCCGCAACAAAGCTGGAAAATAAAATGTTGTGGCGGATCACCTACCTAGATTGGACCCAGACCACATTCCTTATCACCCTGCCTATCCATGAACAATTTTTGGATGAATCACTTTTGGCAATTCATTCTGTTTAGTTCCCCTGGTATGCAGATTTTGCGAACTACCTTGCCATAGGCAAAATTCCCGTGAACCTATCCAAAAACCAGAAACTCAAATTCATTGCAGAAGCCAAATACTATCTCTGGGATTACCCACTACTCTTCCACATTGGAGTGGATCAGATTATTCACAGATGCATCCCAGACTCTGAGATCCCCAGTGTATTATCTTTCTGCCACAAGAGTGCATGTGGTGGCCATTTCTCAGGATGGAAAACTGCTGCAAAAATTTTGCAGTCGGGATTTTTCTGGCCAGCCATCTTCAAAGATACACACCATTACGCCCAACGTTGCAAACGATGTCAGTCGATCGGTTCTATGACCAGGAGAGACTTGATGCCACTCCAACCCATCATGGTCGTAGAAGTGTTCGACGTCTGGGGCATCGATTTTATGGGCCCTTTTCCAAACTAGCATGGCTTCGAGTACATATTGCTAGCCATTGATTATGTCTCGAAGTGGGTCGAGGCCATCCTGGCGAGATAGGTTAACCACAAGACCTTCATTTCTTTCGTACGGTAAAATATTTTCGCGAGATTCAGAATACCCCGCACTCTGATTAGCGACGGGGGAAGCCACTTTATCCACACCCATTTCAGGTCGTTGTTAAACAAATATGGGGTACATCACCGCATAGCCACCCCGTATCACCCGCAAAGCAATGTGCAGGCTGAAGTGTCTAACCGTCAAATCAAGCTGATTCTCCAGAGGACGGTTAGACCAGATAGGAAGGACTGGTCCGGCAAATTAATTGATGCACTCTGGGCATACCAGACCACATACAAGGCGCCACTCGGAATGTTACCATATCGCATGGTATATGGCAAGGCCTGTCACCTTCCTGTAGAGCTGGAACATCGTGCCTTTTGGGCAGTGCGAAAATGCAACCTCGACCTCGATGTAGGAGGTCGAGAATGGAAACTCCAGCTCAGTGAATTAGAGGAAATCCGGTGGGAGGCCAATGAGAATGCATTAATATACAAGGACAAGACCAAGGCCTTTCACGAACGCCACATCCGGAGGAAAGTATTCATGCCCAACCAGCGAGTTTGGTTATTTGATTCATGCCTAAAACTGTTCGCGGGGAAGCTCAAGTCCAAGTTGACTGGCCTGTATGTTGTGATGCAGCCATACCCTAATGGGGCAGTCCAGATGAAGGACCTAAAATTTGGGCATATATTCACGGTAAATGGCCAGTGCCTCAAGCCATTTTTGGCCTAGGAACCTCCTCCACTTGATGAGACTATTCATATTAGTGAGGGCGTGTGATTGAGTGCTCGCCCTGCTAGAGGCGTTAAACTCAGCACGTATAGATAACATTCGCCCCACATTCCACCATCATTTATATATAACCATTTTTATACATAGCATATTTTTCCTTTAGCATATTTCCTTTGCATAGTGCATGCTGACAGGTTGGCCGGAGCTGAATATAATTTCAGGAGCAATTACTCGTGATTTCTACCCATTCTCTCCCTGCAGTATTTATTTTCTTTTACATTCATGCATGAGGACATGCAAGAACTTAGGCATGGGGGGGTAGATACAAAAAAATTGAAAAAATTTTATGCCAACTCTTAGGAGAACCTCAGAGCTGCATGTAAAATGTACTCTAGGACCTTAAATAAAAGAACAACTGACTCCACCTGCAGTGCTTGCATTGGAGTTAGAAATCATTCGCAACAGCCACTTTTGACTCACCCGCTCACCGTTTGTTCTAAATTTAGGGTCAAGCTGATTGTAACCCGATACGAGAAATTCACGAACTACAAATTATGCTAGGTTACATGTCTATAGCATATATACATATCGCATTCATGAATAAGATTATTTTATTAAGAGAATGCATTAGGGATTTTATTCTTTAGTTGATTCCTGTAATCTGGAATCTAGCACAACTTTTCACACACACTTAGAATTTGCAATGGATTCACGGTGAAGGCTGATAAACGTATTTAGTCTATCGAGAAGAAGCAGTGCCTCTTTTCCTGAACCCCTAGATAGTGTTCTAGGAGTCAGGCTGATTTTCTTCCAAAAATCCACCAACTAGTGTGAGATGAGTGTAGAGTGTACTGGTGCTCTAAGATTAGTGCGAGGAATCTAGAATCCTATATAATTAGGTGATGATGCTCTGAGATGAGACATAGTTTTCGCTCTCGGTTCCTGCATATGCATTTTGTGCGAAATTGTGAGAGCCACCGAATAAGGCAAATACATGGAGAGCGAGTTTTGATAAGACTAGGGCTAAGGTGGATGGTTACGACCATTCTCTACGGAATCCTTAGCTGAAGCAGGGTATTGATGTCAAGGTCAAAAATACAGCATCCTATCCGTCTTTCCCGGTGCTGTGAGTAGGCACTTCCACCACATAAGTCACCCAATGTCTCTTGAGTACCACCAATCCCTAATAATGCCTCGTCAATAAAGTCATGGATGTGTTATCTTAAAAAAAAAAGAAAAGAAAAAAGAGAAAAGGAAAAAGAAAAAGAATGATGAAAAGAAAGGAAAAAAGAAGAAGAAAAATAGAGAAAGAAGAAAAAAGCAAAGAAAAGAATTAATATTTAGTGTTTATTTCATCGAGCCAATACCACCAAATAAAATTGGGCTCCACCAAATATGGCCTTAACCTATTTTTCTTGTGTTTCTGACTGCCCAAATACTGGCTGAGGAATTCCGACTTAGTGTTAGGGTTTTGAGAACTCAATTAAAGTGTTAATGCGTAGTGAGACCACGAAATATAGATCATATGTATGAATCTAGTGAGATAGTAAGCTCTAAGAAAAAGACTAAGAGAGAATGAATACAAAGGAATCAAAGAGAGCATAGCTTTTCTCATCTTTCTCTAAGTTGAGTTACTTAGTAATCCGAGAATCTGGACTCTGTAGTACTAGTCTCTATGTAGCACTAAGTGAGAATGAGCCACCAAATATATAATCCTTTCCCTCAGAGATTCTCTACCTAAGCCTAAAGCCAGGGTGAAATTCATAGAATATTTTGAATACCCCGAGGGAAGAAGTCTGCCTATCTCGCTAGAATTTCTACTAGGGGTCAAGTACAGGCTTTAGAGGTGCATTAGTTTTCACTCGAATTTGTTGCAAAAGCTACATAGCCACACTTTCACGCTTGTCTGGATTTCTAGTGCATAGGATGAAAACAAAAAGGAGAAAAATCTCTACGCATACACTTGATAAAATAATAAGTCCTTTAGGGACCCTTGCTGTAAATAATTGGTCTTGCCTTTGCGAGGGACTAGCAAGATTTAGGCATCGGGGTATGATTGCGTAGCAATCGTAGGTCTTAATTGACCTAGATTAAGCTTGGACTTAGCATAAGTTAGGGAAATTCATGCACGCATACGCATTATCTGCATCTTTACTGCTTTACTTTAGCTATGCATAAAATAATGTTACGTCGATTAAGTATATTACGTCAATTGCAGGGAATAAGCTAATCAGGAGCAGGATCTGAAGCTGGATCTGGAATAACGGGAGTTGCAGTAGAGCTGGAGCAGAAGGCCTAGTTTAGATGTAGGAATAATAATGTAAGGGGGTTAAAGGTTTTCTATTCTATTAAGTAGAAATAAAGCAGTAAAATGTGAAGTGCTTAGGTCCATCCTAGCCCTAGGATAGCCTAGAAACTTCCCCAAGCCTTAACCACCATTAGATTAGGTCACCGCACCCTAGGAAGCCCTAAAACCCTAGTCCCAACCCTTCTCTGGTTGTCTAGATAAGTTTTAGGACATCCAGGACCCTTAGCCAAATCCCGCACACTTCAAACCCACTTCTGCAGTGTTATTCGACGTACAGACACTTTGTTAGACATCCAATTTTTACAGAATACCCGAAACTAAATCCGAAATCCTTCCTGACTCTGGTTGGACATCCAGACAAGTCTGAACTTCTGATTTTTGAGTATAAGATGTCTGATTTTATTATTAGACGTCTGATACAGCTCTCCAATTCCTATTTTGAGATTTAAGCCTTGATTTTGGATCTCTAGGTCCCTAAACCCAATTCCAACCCCATAGGAACCTAAATTAAGGTGCCGTAACCCTAGTACATCACCTCTAGACCTCCCTAAAGACCTAATTAGGTCCTCACTAAACCTAATTGACTTGGATCTTAGTCAATTCCATCAGCCTATTCAGTTAGACTCATTGAGTCCAATTGAGCCTTGATCTCAGCACACACTGTCCAATTGGACTAAGTGAGAGTCCAATTGACCTAGACCTAAATTAATTGAGTTGTTTCACTCTCAATTAAGTTTCCACACACCCAATTAAACTTGTATTAAGTTTAATTTCACTTTACCTTAGTGAATTAGGGTTTATAACCCTAATTTGAGACATACCTTGACCTAAACCCACTAGAACCTAACCTAACCAACCAAGCCACCTAAGTTTCGACCCACACACACCCACACACACCATCCACACGAAAATACCTAGCCTAGAGTTCTCTAGAACTCTCTACCATGTGTGGTTTCCTTGGTTGCCAAAAATAGCAACCAGGAGCCATTCAATTTTTAGATCCACAATTGGCGGATCTAAAAACCACCATCCACCCTCTCTCTCTCACTCTCCCATGAGTTCCCACCATAGGCCTCTCTAGAGAATTCCATAATTCTCTAGAGAGCTTCCCTTAGGTCTATAAAAAGACCCAATGGGTGCCATTTTCACCCATTCACTTCCTTGGCATTCATTCCACTTAGGCTAGCCACTTCCATCTCCACTCCACCTCCACGAGTTGAGCACTACCATGGAGGCCACCATCTCCACACCAAGAAGCTGGATCAGCTCCCCAACCTCTCTCCAAAGGCCGACCTAAGCTCCATTAGTTGCTCCTCCTTCTCTCAGCCACTCAAAGGCCATCGGAGACCACCTCCGAATGCTCTTCCTTCTGCTAGATTAGTAGTTTATCTCTTCCTATATTTACTACTTTCATTTACTACTTAGTAGTGTAGTCTTACTTCTCCCCTAATGATGCATGCAAAATCCCCCGATCGATTCTTGTATGCAATCGTTTTCTAGTAGCTAGGTTTAATTTTGAAGCATTTATGTACAAGCTTTCCTCTACGTTTTATGTTGCAAACGACTCTCCCGCTGAATGAATGAAAAAAGATTTTATATATATATTTGTCTCTATGTTTGAAATCACCATGAGCTTAATAATTTTCATTCTTTTTGTGTGATTCAAGTTGCCTGTTTCCAATTCCTAATATTTTTGCAACAAAGCATGTCATACCTAAATACGTAATAATAAAAAACTGGCATGCATTTCAAAACAAAGTAGAGTAAGATCGATTTCAAAAGTAAAAGCAACGCCTCTCAGGGACGAATGACCGAGACTCAAGTCTCGTTATTTTTGCAAAACAATATCTTTGTTGGATCGTATTTCGCAACTATACTACGATACTTTTATCAAAAATGTGAGCTATGATTTTTCACCAACAGGCGGCGAGCCTGAAACCCTAGGAATTAAGGTTAGAACATAAATATGAAGATCTGAATAAGTTCTAGATGATGAGAAGACTATTTGACGCATTAATTTCTTAGAAGATTTTAAACAAAAAGTCAATTTTCGAGCTTCCATAGTCAAACATGAGTCTGATAATGGAGTTTTGAGCTTGAATTGAGATTTTTAGGAGTGGAAACTGTTTCTGAGATCCTGTTTGATGTTTTTAGAAAGAATAAAGTAAGCTCAGATGATGTACTTAGTGAAGATTTAGTTTCTGCTAATTTGGGTTACTTTCAAACCCAAACCAATAGAAGTACTATTCTGATGAAATTTAAACTTAAAACCTACCAAGATTGATTTGTTATAACCCTTAGAATTAATCTAAATAGATTAGGAACACTATAAAGTGTCTGTTGCACTTATTGATGTCTGAAAAATCAAACTCTGAAGCTTTCAGAGAAGAGAAAAGCTTCTCTGCAGGTTCTGAAGGTCTTAAGAGTTTAAAACCTACTCTAACAAAAGCGAAATTTCTTATATAACATGTACATACTTTTTAATATAAGAGAGAAGTCCATCTGAGGACTCTCCTGATTTAATTCCACTTTCCAGGCTTAAAATAACCTATAGGAACCCCTGATTTCATCTTTTAAATTGAAGAGCAAAACATCATTAAAACATTAAATTGACCCTGAAATTGTGTAGATTACCCTTACAGCTTTCCAACAAACTTGAAATCACTCAATTTGGAGCCCTGGGTAGAAAGTTATGAACATTTGAATTCAGGTCTGAGAGGGGTAAGTTAGTCCCACCTCAGTTATTCACGAGCGCGCACCTGGGGATAAAACCAATTTGTTTCTCTGGCTATGCAGTCATCAGCGCTCGGCGCACCGGTTCAGATTCCATATGTTTTGATCTGAGCATTGCATGTCTCAGTGTGCGGGCTTATGCCTGTGGGTGTGTGCCCTTGGGGGCGTGCAAAAGTGATTGTGCCGTGGGAGGGCGAGTGTGGCCTGGGAGGCCAGGTTGAGCTGAAATGGCTCGAGACTGTGAACCGATTAACAATTGAATCGAAAACGAACCTAACTGAGATTAGGCAAGGATCGAGTAGGGTTTGGTCCCACCCTGGTCTCAAGGTGCTGTGTATCCTCGAAAGGACCTCGCCGCAAATAAAAAAAAAACTTCTGGTTAAAAAAGTTAAAAAAACTTGGTTCAGCTGAAAGCTTAAGGAAAAGAGAAGTTGCTGAAGGATACTAAGTGTTAAGGTTGAAAGCTAAAGAAGGCACATGCGCTAGGGAGTGTTAAGAAGAAAAAACTAAGGAACAAAGGAGAAAAACTAAGGGAAGAAGAGAAGGCAGGAGAAGATTAAAGGGAAAAAGAAGAGAAGGAGGATAAGAAGGCAGGGACAACACAAGAAAGGTAAGAAAAGAGAGCTCGAGTGAAAGAATAAAAGTAGGAGAGCTCGAGATAGGGAAGGAAATAAAAGAAAGAAAGAAGAAGATTAGAGGCTGAAGACAGATGAAAATAAATGAATTTTTATTGCATCATTATTTTTTTGTTCTTAAATGTAAAAAGGTATGCTTTAATCAGATAACTTTTTAATTGCCTTAATTTCTTAGAATGAAATAAAATTAAGAAACTAGCATGTTTACTTGTTAATAAAGTACAACATTTTGAGTAAATATGTTTGCATATGGAATTTTGTATATTCTTTATAGTTTAAATATTTTGACAAAATTCATCTTTTGAAAATCAAACTAGTTTTACCTCCTAAACTTAAAGAGATAGAAGAGCATTGGTGAATTTGGAGAAAAATTATTATGCCTCCCAGTGAACGACCTGGACTCAACTGGTAAAAATTTCTAAAATGTTAGGTTAATTTGACCCTATACTACACAATCGACGCAACTTCGAGTTAACCTAAGTGATTTCTTGTACTCTTAATTATGTGAAATTAACTTAATTACTGAGTTGAGTGGAAACCACGGATCATTTTAATGGTGCCGTTGCCGAGGAGGAAATATTTTGACTCACTCCACTCATCAAAATATTCCTTGGTATTGCTTCGTCTACCCATCATTTTAATGGCACCATTACCGGGGAGGCAATATTTTGATTCACTAAAAATTAAAAGAATTAATTGTTTAATTAGGAGGTATCTTGTAAATATATTTTCATTTTTACTAACTTTTGTTCTAATTAGTGTGTTTTGTTCCGTTTCTATTTTATTTTCTGTCTTCTTTTCAGGTTTACCTTTACGGGTAATCTAAGGAGAAGGTGGGAATCCGTTTTACTATTTTCATTTTTGTAAGTATTTCTTAATCTTTTGTTTTGTTGCAGTTAAAAATAAAAAATACAAAAATACATCTTTTCTGACTAGCAGTAGCATATCATAGGCATACACTCTTAGAAGTGCATTTCCTGCTAGTATTAAGAGCGATCTGACTAGGAAAATTTATTAAAATTGTTTTTCTCGCATCAGCAGGAAAACACGAGAAAACCCGCGTGGATCCCTATCTTTTGAGAATTAAAAAAGACCACATATTTTTGTTTGAAAAGATATAAAAAGCAGTTACTGTAGTTTAATTGATATATTTTTGAAAAAAAGGCTAACTAAAAAGCAGAAGTAAAATTAATCTGTTTGCAGAATGCATGCGGGTTTTTATATCGATATCGTCTGTTACATGCTATTACACACAACACGATCACTAGAGTCACAGGAGTCTATTTGTCTATCTCTCCTCTTTGCACCTCTTAGGGCTTTGGCCAAAGATCAACAAGTCTGTCTCACTACTAGAGCTCCATGGAGCCAGTAGTGAGCGGTCTCGATCCTAGACCTTAGACCTTTGAGCTTTAAGTTACGCACATGCATAGTCACAAATTAGGATGCATATTTTGATACTATTACTCTATTTGTTTGCGTCAAATTACTTTACGTATCTTAGGAATTTCTTCATTCCTTTGAAAGAAGAGAAAAACCCGCATCTTTTGTGCTGTTTTGTGGGTTTTCTATGCCGCTGTTTTCTTATCGGTGGTGTGTGTGTGCCTTTGCAAATTTATTTTTCGTTTATGGATGGGAGGCGATCCTTCCATCCACCTCTTGCACCACCGTTGACAGGTGATCCTAGGCCAATTGCAGATAAGCAACCAATGGTTTTCCCGTCTGATCCATCTACTTCTATGGATCCAATGCAGAATCTTAATCCCGAGATCCCTTCTTCTTCTGGTCAGGGGGAGATGCCACCTTTTGATGTTCATGAGGCAATCCTGAACCAAAACCTTAAGATGCTAGAGCAAACAAGGCAAATCAATTTATTAACAGCAGCCTTAAATAATATACAAACTTTGTAAACCCGTTCTTCACCTCGACCTGAGGCAGGTTTTGAAAATCCTGATTTACCGATCAATCATCCAAGGCCTCTACTTAGAGATTATTATAACCCATCTAATGCACAAGTGGAGGCTAATGTTAGGATTCCTATTGGGGAAAATGATCCAGAATTAAAGCCAAACATTATAGGTTTAATCCCCCACTTTCACGGATTTGCATCCGAGGATCCATTTCAACACATTGAAGATCTTAAAAATTTATCTCAAACTCTTGGTCCTCGAAATCAAAATAGGGAAATCCTACTAATGAAAATGTTCTCTTTTAGCCTTAAGGATAAAGCAGCTTATTGGTATAGAACTATAGCAAGACCAATCTCAACTTGGGCTAAACTCGAATCTGCATTTTTGAAGAAATTCTTTCCAATTGGTCGAACCAGTGCTTTAAGGCGAGCTATTACTACTTTCAATCAAAATCAAGGAGAACCAATTCATGAAGCGTGGGAACGTTTTCATGAATTGCAAAGGAAATGGCCACATCATGACATCCCTCATTGGCAACTCTTGCATATCTGTTATTATGGTTTACAAGAGGGCATTCGCAATCTAGTCGATGCCTCTTGTGCAGGGAATTTTCTAAATCGCGATGTAGAATCCACTTCAGAATTATTTGAAGGGATGGCGAAAAAATCGATCAACAATGAATCAATGTCGCAATTTTTATGGGGAGCAAATACAAATCACCAAAATCAACATAAGAGCATTCATGAGATCGGTAATCAGTCCAGTTTAAAGGATTTAGAGATTATTGCAGAAAAACTGGACAAAGTCGATATCGTAGCAAAGCATCTCGACGAGGTTAGAAACACAATGAAGACTCTTACGCCTCTACTTGCTATGAATCCCACATATTTGCCTATTTTGCAAATTCCCGCGGTGAGGGAATTTGTGAATAATCTGGATTCTAGAGATCCATCTTCCTTGGGTTTTCTATCTACTCCTTCACCAACCCAAGGAGGGACCTTTGTCCCATAATCTTACCCACCCTTAACTGTTGCAGAAAACACGCCATATCTTTTAGGTTTACATGCCATCCAGGAAAATATTCCAAGACCAAACCTATATTCAAATGCCTATAATCCTGGATGGAGAAGCCACCCAAAATTTTCTTGGGCTGATACAAATCAAAATCAAAGACCATCATATCTAAATCAGACCCATTCTAACCCACCTCCTTTGCGTCCTGAACAATCAGATTTAAGGCCTAGCCCGATGAGTATGCAGAATTACTCTAGCCCTATAGGAGATACACAGCTAGACCAGATTTTAGGAGCTGTGTCAGAGAGTCAACGACAAAATGCTGAAGCTCTCGCTGAGATCCATAGGCAATGTAAGGTAGAATTGGCTGATTTATGAAATCAGATCATGCTTTTGGTTGAGTCTCGTCAGCTAGGTACTCTTCCATCTCAGCCAATTCCGAATCCCAAAAATTTACCAAATCCTAGGCAAAACCAAGGCCAAGTCCACTTCATTAATCAGGCCTTTGATTCTAATTATAATCCGTCCTCCATATTACCTGAAATAACCCATCAAACCCACATCAGCAACCTATTTTGTGCCAAAATGACCCACCTATTATTGAGAACCAAAACTAACTATGCTGATCTTCTGAACTTGGTGGAAACATTTTTGAATTGCCTTAATCATAAACGTTCTACATCTCAACCTAAATCGGATCTATTCTTCACATAAGATTCACTCTAATCTTTCTGAGATTTTCATGAGAATCTGATTCTAGGATCTGCGAGATCTATTCTAGGCAATTTCTGGACGAGTTTTGATCGGGTGGTTTAATCTATTTTCTATTTTCTTTGATCTAATTCTTTCATAACTCCTCTGTTTTTACCGTATGCCTATTTTTTTAGGAGTTCTTTACTAGCATTTACGCCTAGCTGAAGGCGTAAAACTTAGCACTTGTACATAGATGTTTCCTATTTTCATCCTTTTTATTTTTCTTATACACTTACTTTTAAAATTTCAGTCCATATCATATTGATTACCTTCATTTAGTCTGACTGACCACTCTAACCTTTGGTCAAACTTGAAATCATCCGCACAGAGATTTTTAATGTCCTCTATTCGACTCCTTCCATCACTCTATACTAAATGAAGTGTAATATTTTTCACCTTTCTTACAATGAGGACATTGTAAAATTTTGGCTTGGGGGGTATTGAAGTGAAATTTTCACTTTAACTGTTGGTTTAAAAAATAAAAACGCATAAAAATTAAATATCCACGAAATTTAAAAAAATAAAAATCTAAAAATAATAAAAATTTCAAAAATTCAAAAATTTCATTAAAATTTGAAAATTTTTTGAAAAAAATGATAAAAATTTGAAAAAAAATCTTATATACATAAAAATAAAAATATATAAATACAAAAATTTGAAAAGAAAATTCATAAAAATAATAAGAGGGGTTTATTCATTATTAATAAAGAAGAAAAGAAGAAGAATATATATATATTGTAATTAAGAGCTTAATTTTCTTTTAGGTCAGAAGTTTAAAATGTATATATAATATATATATAAATATTTAATAGCATTCAATTCTTAATTAGATTTTACTTTAAACATTTTGTAAAAACACACTTTTGTGTTTAAAATTTTTAAAACAAGATTTTATTTAAATTTAGGAATTCTTTTAAATCTTCTAAAGATTTATTTTCTATTCTTACTTGAATTAAGAAACTAAGTGTGTTAAGATTTTAAACTTAAGTTTTGGAATTGAATTATAACTTTTTAATCAATTAGATTAAGTAATCTTTTTGCTTTTTGAAAATTTGATTTTATCATAAAGTTAAGTAAAAAGCCAGATATTCAGAGTTAATTTTATAGAGAGTTGGTAGAATTTTAGTTTACAAAACTTACAAGTTAGAGATAAATTACTAGACTTGGTAAATTTTGTCTTCACGGATCCTATGGGAGGAAACTAAAAATTTAAAGAACCTAAGAGTAAAGGGTATTGTTATCCAAGCTCTGGTTTGAGAGCTAAGCAACCTAAACATCTAAAATTCACTCACATAGAATTGTCTTGTTGACATTTGAGATCACGAAAACACATAGGTTAAGAGATCAATTCTGAATCCTCTTTAGTCTAAGGATTTCCGTAAGGCAGTTCTTGACAGGGTGAAGGATGTGCCACTCACCTATAAAAAGGATTTGGAGAATAATGTTATTAAGAAAAATGAGAAGGGGGGAAAAAGAAAAAAAAAGAAAAGAAAAAGAAAAAGAAAAAGTAAATAAAACACCCTGCAGTTAAGTGACTTGTTAAAAATGGGTAATTATGTAGTTTTCGACAAATAAATAAAAGCATCTCAATACAAATAGATGCTACCCTTCCTTCCATCAAAAATAAAAAAAGAACACCTCGCTACAAATGGGTGTTCTAACCTATAGAAAAAGAAAAAAAAATATGGAGAAAAAAATTAGGAATAAGAGACCCAGTGGTCCACCGGGGAGATATACACAAAAAGTGTTGACCTCGGGATAGAGAACTGGTGAGGAGAAAGCAACCAAACCTGAGTAAGGCTAAGCCAAAGGGTTGAATTGGAATAATTGGGATTGGAAAGTGATGTCTTAAGATCTGGATTTTTGCAACTTTGGATGTCTTTAGGAGAATTCTCTTCACTAACCACAGATGTTTTAAAATCATTGTTACTGAACCTTGGTATTGGGCAGTGAAGCCTTAGAAATTGGGTTTTGAAGATTTTAAGTTGAGACCTAAAGGTGAAGAATTGACAGAATCCTAGGTCTAGAGGTTAAGCTTTAGTGTTGTAGGTTAGTAAATTAGAGTTTTACTACTCTAAGTTTGATTAATAATGAGTATCTGGTTAATTTGCTTAAACTTATATTGATAAAAATCAAATATCATAAACAAAGGATTAGCTTAAATCTACTTGAGTTTTTGCGTTAAAATTTAATTCTCAATCCTTAAGTTTTGTTTTTCTCAAAACACTTTGTATTCTAATTTGAGTTAAGAATAGTTACAAAGATTAAGAGATTTTTGAAGAATTCTAATTTTGAATAAAATTCTTATTTACAAATTATTGTAAGTGTGTTTTGAAAATGTTGTAAGTATAAGTCTAAGTAAGAAAATTTTCACACATGCTCTATACATTAATCATTTATATTAAACTTAGAAAATTTCTGACTTAAGCTTTCCTCTACATAGTTACTATTTACGAAAATTTAAACCCAAGTGCTTTAAATCATCATAGTCTTAGTTAATTTTGCTAGGGACTAGCAAAACTTTGGCTTGGGGGTATGATGAGACACTCATCATGATCTCTAATTACCCTTAATTAACTAGTCTTCCTAGTTAATTAGCTAAGGTTATGAATATATGAGGGTTAATTATAGAATAAGGGATATTTAGTTAAGGACCTTAAATAAGTTGAAAATGACATTTTATCATTCAATTAACAATATTAATAATTTAGATAATAATTGGACTCGAAATCCTATTAATCATTTCCTTAATTAATAAGATAAGTAACTTAAATATAATGTATACCTAAGTATGTAATAACTTAAGGGATTTTACTTAATCTAATAAATTAACCTAAAAAGGTCAAAAATGTAAAATCAAGGTGTAAACATAATATTTACCTTATTTACTAACATATATAAAAAGTTGAAAAGGATCTAAATTAAAATAAACCTTCAAAACCAGGGTTTACATTTTAGTGCTTAATATTCCTTACAGTTGGGTCCTTATTTCTCACACAGGTCCTTAAGTTTTATTACTTCTAAGTCCCTCTTCATCTTCTTCTTCTTCTTCTCCAGCCAAATGAATGGCTGGCGGCAGAGAGTCACCCCACCACGCGATCACCACCCTACCGACAACTTTCCTCTTTGTCCAAGCTTTTGCAGCTTGCGCTCACCACCTCCACTTGATCCATCGGTCTGGATTAACTGAGAATCCTATTTTTCAGTGGGAAATAACCTCACCATCGTCGGAGACTACGACGGAGGTTAAGCTCCTCGAGCTTCTTCTGCTAGACACCGTCACTCTCTTCGCCGCAAACTGCTATAAATACCCCCTCAGACCGCTGATTTTATTCAAGTTGGCTCCCTTCCCTCTTCTAACACTATAGCCGACATCGATAGGCTATTCATCCAAAACTCCAGTGACTTCCCATTCCATCTTTCGACTTCCTCCGCCCATCTTAAGTAGTCGAGGAGATCCGTCGTGGTCTTCCGCACCTCTGACAAAGGCGTCGACCTAAGGATTCCTCTGCTCCACCTCAAATCCACCCGCCGGAGATCTTTCTTCCACCCTACGATTTTGTTGTCCGCTATGAACCTTCAGCGGAACCCTATTGACCCCTTCGTCCAGGTAACAGTAGACTAGGAGTAGGAGCAGGAGTAGGCTAGCTTAGTTAGTTAGTTTAGTTAGTTAGGTTAGAGTAATGTTGGAATTTAGTTTCATCTCCTCCGACTCCAGCGAGTTCCTTGAGCTAGTCAGAGCTTTAATTTTGTCTTTTAACTCATTGTACACCTTGCTGTATCTTCCATGTTCACTTTTAAACCATTTAATAATTAATTAAATAACCTAAATGCCTAATTCAAATCTCACATTCACCGACTACTGATACTGTCCATGGTGACAGTAGTCGATTTAATTTCACCTTCATTGGGTTCTTTCATCACCTATCACCACTAATGAACCTTAATCGACATTATAATACCTATTATTATCATCAATAATTAAATGCCTAAAATTTATTTAAGCTCCTGAGCTCGCTGTCCATGACGGCTCAGGAATAGTTCAAACTATAAATTAAATACATATTTATGAATAATAACATCTGTTGACTTGATTTAATCTCTCAATCGCGTAGTTAAATCTAGTCCTGAGCATTAACCACTCGAATTTCTAAGAAAATAAACTTACCGTCAAATCTTACATTTTAATGAACAAAGAGGAATTAAATGTGATAATGATGTTCCTTGTAACCTCAAGATCATTTTTGGATTAAAAATGGTTAGTTTTGTCAATCTGTACATATAATTATATATTTTCTGGACTCACGAGAGCTTCGGCGAGCTCCGGCATGCCAAAGTTCTGTTGCAGCCTTGAGAACTTGCTAAGTGGCTCTAGAATAGTAAAATAAGAATTACTAATTAGTTTGAAGAAATTTGTTTGAGGATTTAACCACTAGAGCTATAGAAATAACTTCATCTTCCCCAACTCTTTCGAGTTGGAGAAGTCTGTTAGGAAGGATTTGAGAAGCATTTAATGAGCTCAGAAGCTTCAGTGCGATGCATTGAAGCTATTTTAACCCTCAAAACATTGTAGCAATCTTCCATGACTTTGTCGAACAAACACCTATTTCATTTCAGGTGGCAAGCCTGAAACCCTAGGAATTAAGGTTAGAACACAAATCTGAAGATCTGAATAAGTTCTAGATGATGAGAAGACTCTATTTGAGGCATTAATTTCTTGGGAGAAGATTTTAAAGAGAAAGTCATTTTTTGAAAATCTACAGTCAAACATGAGTCTGATAATGGAGTTTTGAGCTTGAATTGAGATTTTGAGGAGTGGAAACTATTTCTGAGATCCTGTTTGATGTTTTTAGAAAAAATAAAGTAAGCTCAGATGATGTACTTAGTGAAGATTTAGTTTCTGCTAATTTGGGTTACTTTCGAACACAAACCAATAGAAGTACTGTTCTGATGAAATTTAAACTTAAAACCTGCCTAGATTGATTTGTTATAACCCTTAGAATTAATCTAAATAGATTAAGAACACCTTAAAGTGTCTGTTGCACTTATTAATGTCTGAAAAATCAAACTCTGAAGCTTTCAGAGAAGTGAAAAGCTTCTCTGAAGGTTCTGAAGGTCTTAAGAGTATAAAACCTACTCTAACAGAAGCGAAATTTCTTATATAACATGTACAGGCTTTTTAATAGAAGAGAGAAGTCCATCTGGGGACTCTCCTGATTTAAT
Source organism: Thalassia testudinum (assembly GCA_037157565.1). Classification (NCBI taxonomy): domain Eukaryota; kingdom Viridiplantae; phylum Streptophyta; class Magnoliopsida; order Alismatales; family Hydrocharitaceae; genus Thalassia; species Thalassia testudinum. The sequence continues at coordinate 152,484,046 of JAZHRO010000024.1, forward strand.
TCCACTTTCCAAGCTTAAAAAAACCCATAGGAACCCCTGATTTCATCATTTAAATTGACCCTGAAATTGTGTAGATTACCCTTAGAGCTTTCCAACAAACTTGAAATCACTCATTTTGGAGCTCTGGGTAGAAGTTATGAACATTTGAATTCGGGTCTGAGAGGGGTAAGTTAGTCCCACCTCGATTATTCACGAGCACGCGCCTGGAGATAAAACCAATTTGTTTCTCTGGCTATGTAGTCATCAGCGCTCGGTGCACCGGTTTCGATTCCATCTATTCTGATATGAGAATTGCATGTCTGACTATGCGGGCTTATGCTTGCGGGTGTGCGCCCTTGGGGGAGTGCGAAAGTGATTGTGCCCTAGGGGGGCAAGTGTGGTCTGGGAGGCCGAGTTGAGCCGAAATGGCTCAAGACTATGAACCGATTAACAAATGAACCGAAAATGAACCTAACTGAGATTAGGCGAGGACTGAGTAGGGTCTGGTCCCACCCTGGTCTCAGGGTGCTGTGTACCCTCGAAAGGACCTCGCCGTAAATAAAAAAAACTTTTGGTTAAAAAAGTAAAAAAAACTTGGTTCAGTTGAAAGCTTAAGGAAAAGAGAAGCTGCTGAAGGATGCTAAGTGTTAAAGCTGAAAGCTAAAGAAGAAGGCACAGGCGCTAAGGAGTGTTAAGAAAAAAAAGACTAAGTAACAAAGGAGAAAAACTAAGGGAAGAAGAGAAGGCAGGAGAAGATTAAAGGGAAAAAGAAGAGGAGGATAAGAAGGCAGGAACAACACAAGAAAGGTAAGAAAAGAGAGCTCAAGAGAAAGAATAAAAGAAGGGGAGCTCGAGATAGAGAAGGAAATAAAAGAAAGAAAGAAGAAGATTAGAGGCTGAAGAGAGATGAAAATAAATGAATTTTTCTAGCAACATTATCTTTTTGTTCTTAAATGTAAGAAGGCATGCTTTAATTGGATAACTTTTTAATTGCCTTAATTTCTTAGAATGAAATAAAATTGAAAAGCTAGCATGTTTACTTGTTAATAAAGTACAACATTTTGAGTAAATATATTTGCATATGGAATTTTGTATATTCTTCATAGTTTAAATATTTTTACAAAATTCATGTTTTGAAAATCAAACTAGTTTTACCACCTAAAAGTAAAGAGAAAAGAAAATAGGTGAATTTGGAAAAAATTATTATGCCTCCCAGTGAATGACCTAGTGAACGACCTGGACTCAATCAGTAAAAATTTCTAAAATGTTAGGTTAATTCGACCTTATACTACACAATTGACACAACTTCGAGTTAACCTAACTGATTTCTTCTACTCTTAATTAAGTGAAATTAACTTAATTACTGAGTTGAGTGGAACCCACACATCACTTTTCACTTCTCAAGGTGGCAAAGTTTGCAGAGGCATACGGATTTGGGTCTTAAGGTGGGCTAGTGAAGATTGGAGGTCCTTGGTTAGTCATGCAACTAGAGGAAGAAGATGAGGGACCCTGCTCAACCACCTAAGCATGTGCGTGTGAGTCCCTTTGATTCTCATACCCTTGGGCACTATTGCCCTATTTTTGCACATTGCGTTGGTTGGGTATAGGTTGAGATGCTAGAGATCCAGGTTGTCGAGTGTTAGCAATTAACCCTGATTGCAAGTTATCCAAGGATGTCTTCATTTGTTACATAAGCTGAATAATGGATCCTTGCATTTCCACCATCTGCCGGTTTAAATCAGCTTGCCCTACAGATTGTTGGGCATTCCAAGATGGCTGATTAATCGCTCTCGGGGGCAATTGGGTGTATACTTGACCCTGACCCATAGGTTTTTGAGATGGATAGTTCCTGGGTCGAGATTGGGTCTGTTGCCCCTGATTCTTCTAGGAGAAGTTACGGTGGTTCGTCTATCTCGTGTTATAAGTGTTGGAATATGGGTTGGACCTAACATTCTCCTGCACTTCATATGCATCCTCATAAACTGAGGATGAAGAGAAGGAAGGATCAGAGAAACTGGGATCAAAGGACCCAATTTCGAACCCATATGGTTCCGAGAAATCCTAGCTAACAGGTTGAGTCGAATCGAGTTGGTTCATGAATTCCTACGACATGGGAGCTCGTGAGGAATGGAATCCCTAACTCAAGGATTGAATTGGTAAAGAAGTGTTTCCTAATTTCCCAGACATCCATTATTCCATTTTCTTAGCAACCAAGTCCATTTTATCCAGTTTATTACAAATTAATTCCATGTCAAATGAATGAGAATCCTGGATCTCATTAGCACTTGACCTAGGTTGTTGAGATCGGTTGAATGCATCCATAGAGGCGTGATTAATTGAGTTCTCGCGCATTTCCTCAAATAGGTCGTATGCGCCATCTGCATCCCTATTGAGGAAATTGCCCATGCAAGAAGCGTCCATGTGATTACGGAGTTGCTCAACCAACCCATGATAGAAAATTTGCACGAGTTGCCATTTCGGCACCTCGTGGTATGAACATTTCCTCAAAAGTTCTTGGAATCACTCCCAGGCACCATGAAACGATTCCCTTAGTCGTTGGGCAGAAGTGGTAATCGCCCGTTGCAAGGCATTGATCCTTTTGATCGGGAAGAATTTCTTCAAGAAAGTTGATTTAAGAGCAGCCCAAGTTTCAATCGGCCTTCCTATAGTCTAGTACCAATGTGTGGCCTTATCCCAGAGAGAGTGCGGGAAAAGCCTCATGATCATTTGCTCTTCATTGACATTCCTTGCTCTGGTGGTCTGAACTAAAGTTGTCAGATCCTCCAGGTGCTGGAATGGTTCCTTCGAGCCAAGCCTATGGAAATGCTTAATCAAACTTAAGACTTGGAGCTTGATTTCTATGTCTCCAGCGGGAGTCATGACGTCGGGATGTTCCCCATAGTTTGAAGGATCATAAAAATCCTTCAAAGGCTGAGTGCCCTGACCATGCGTACGTTGGAACCATTGCTGCATCTGCTGCAATTCTTCTAACTGCCTCTTAACCAGCTCCTACTGGTTCGGAGGCGAGGGAGATAGTTGTTGATTAGCCATTGGATCTACTTGACTATAGTTCAACCTTTTCCTTCAAGAATGGTCTAAAGGTTCTTCCAATCTAGGGTTCAACGACCTCCTCCCAAGCATACATTGGAAGGAAGTCGAAAGGATGGGGAAAAGAGGGAACCCTGTAGCGCAAGAATACAAGCCTATCTTTAGATGGGGTAGCCAAAGGTCTACTGACTCTTCGAATCCATCCTAATATTATGGACGATTTACTCTACTTATATCCAGGCAATCCAACCAGTTAGAAGGAGGGACTGGGGAGAAGGTTCTTCCTTTGACTTGCACCTTTGGATCCTAGTGTACCCCATATCTGCGGTCGTTTGATGCTACTCCCCTAGCAAGACATTAGGTTTACTGGTATAAGGAGGTTAATCATGAATAATCTCAATCTGGATCCTGACGAGCGAATGAATCCTTAGGGCCAACATCTAATTGATTTTCGCTAGGCTAAGGAAATTGGTGCTCTAGAATGTGATGGGCCCTTAATGGGTTGTTCCCTTAATGATTTGTTTGAGAATGTGTGAATGTGCACAACCAAGAGGTTTCTAAGCAAGATTAATAATGATGAGGTGAGCTTTAGGATTCGAATCTTGCTTAATAGCTTTTAGGATTCAAATATTAGGTGTTTTCAACCAAGTTTTGTGAGGCAAACCAAGTTCGTTTTTGAAAGCACGTGTTCAAGTATTTTCCTTTATAAATCAATAAAAATATGGAGTGCTTAGCTTGACCTAATTCTTGAATCCTATGGGGTAGCTAGAAAAAGAACCTCTTTTAGATTAGGTGGTGCAGCCAAAACAATTCACTTAATTGGCTCAAATGCACCACTGATTAAGGCACACAAAATGGTGGTTAACCTAATATGATTTCTACTCTTCTATGTGTTGAATTCGTGTACCAGGTCCACAGGTCGGAAGCCCGATTGAGTAGATGAAAATCATGTCCGATTATGTGCCTCAAATGTGGGTGCGTAGAGTGTGTGTATTGATTTGTCTCCCAAAAAGTATCTCATTTTTTTTTATATGCGGGGGTGAAGTGGATGAAGGTGGCAAACAAGACAAACAATTCTATCCTAGGGTTTATGCAAACACCTAAGTAGATTAGGTCTTGGTTGAGTGTGGCAAAATGGCCTAGTGGGGGGGAATGTGGGGGACACTTACAGAGTACTCTACCCACACTTTACTCTGACCTATCGGACTTGGATCTCCATGCTAGGGTACCTGCAGGATAGTAGATCAAAGACAAGTAGGGTTAGTGCTATGTAAATGGAAAGAAATGCAATAAACAATAAAGTAAATTCCATTGCCTCCTCGGCAACGGTGCCAAAATGGTCCGGCGTATTTCGTGTGTAAAAAATTGGGGTCAAAAGTAACTCATCGTTAGAGTTGCAAAACACATCGATCAAATAAAATTTATACCGAAACTCTAAGGGGTCTCAGGTCGAACACAGGGAGGTGATGTTTAATTTAGTTGAAAACTGTGCTTCGATTTGTTTCCTTTTGGCATTTTAGGGTTTTGTTTTTTTCTTTGTGTTTTTGAAATAAAAGACAAGCAATCACAAGATAGAGATGGAATCAAATGTGATGTATTGCATTAATGTCTATTACAATAATCTACGAAAGCATAAAAGGAGAGGGAGGTGAGAGGAAATCTCCCGAATCGACTATTCAGCGAGATGACGGCGCCTGGCAGAAAGCTTGGACGAAGGAGGTGAGGAGCGGGACAATGGAGGTGAGATGCAGGAGGACGTCGGGTTGAGGAAAGCTTCTACATGGCTCTGAAATGGAGGTGAGAAGATGGAGATGATCTGCTACTGGAATGGAGGTGGGAGGATAGCTCCAAGGTGACCTATGAATGGGGATGGGAAGTTAGAGGAATATTTGGTGGGGTAGAGGTTCGCTACACTAATATGAGACATGGGAGATTGAGAACAAGCTGTAATGGCGCATTGGTAGGCTTCGTAAAGCTTAGGAGTAGGTGGGAGTAGAGTAGGTAGAGATGGCTTGGAAGGAAGGGGGTGTAGGTCCTTTTATAGTGGAGGAGAAGAGGCTAAATATGGGTAAAGGACCTTTAGCGACCTCCAGACCGTCGCTAGAAATGTTGCTGTAGACAGCTCACATTCGCTCACGTCCTTAACTGGCTTGCAATGAAATAGCGACGACTGTAAGCATCGCTGTAGGTCAACCTAGCAGTCAGTGAAAGCGGGCACCAACCATGCTTGTGCCCGCGCTGCGTTGCCGCCCATTACATACGTTGATCACGTGACAACCTATTGGTGTGCGAGTTGGCGTGCGCTGGTGCATGCATGCACGCTGTGTTGCCGCTGCTACTTTCGTGCGCTGCTGCTTGCTTGCAGTGCTGATTGGAGGATTGGGGGGGCTGCGGGGATTTGAACTCGTGCCCCTCGCTTCAGAATCGTTGTTTCCACTAATGCGCCAAGTCGACCTTTGTGTCGCGAGGTGGAGTTCGGTGCAGATGCTTGATAGCGAAACGCGCGTGATTTGTAAAAGCAGTTTTTTAACGTCGTTGTAACACGCGAATCCGCTTTCGCTTTTAAAATTTATATCCTAGATAGGGGAGTATCTAGGGTCGTCCAAGGAGGCAAAAATTGCAATAATGATTCTCTTGCTTGGAATACAATCTCAACTTTCTTTTTAATATTTTTCAATATGTAATTTTTTTTGTATTTTGAAAAGACGAGGGCAAACGGCAGATTGTAGCGAAAAGAACTAACACCTACAAATGATTAAAATTCTAAAAGATAGAAATATCTTCTTCCTAAGCTCACTCTAGGCAAGTGTAGGCCTAGGGTAATTAGGAAGAAGAGGTGAAATAAGTGCTAGAACCAAAACAAACAACTGCAATAAAAAGCTTAAAAGAAGGCAATTTTTGATTGAGTAGAATGAGTGTTCTTTTCAAGGACAAGTAGAGGAAAGCTTCTACTAGAATTGAACAATTTAAAAGCAAGAAAAGAAACACAAATCCTCTTGTAACAATGGTGAAGAAGGTTGTCTTCTTGCTCCAAGCCTAGCTGCTCCTTGGCTTGAAAAGAGGGCCTCCTTCTTCTCCTTCCTTGAGAGCTCCTCCAAGGTGGAAGCTACCACCTTTAATGCTCTCTCCAAAGGGGTGGGCGTGCATCACCCTTAAAAACTCCTCCAAGGTGGCGTGACCACCTTCAAGATCTCCTCCAAGATCTTCCTTGCCTGGCTTCTCCTTTGGCTGGCGTGACCCAAGAGAGAAGGGAAGAGGGGAAGGCACCAAGGGGACAGAATATCCCCTTAATCTTCTTCTTCTTCTTCTCTCTTGGACGTGGGATTCTTGGTGGAATATGTTAGTGAAATGGCTAGCCAAGGATGGCTTGAATGGTGGTGGGTAGTGGTCTTTTTATAGGGTAGGATGGGGGGTTAAGGTGCCCCTTGAAATGGAGGGCTAGGATGGAAGAATGGAGGTGGTTAGTGATCCTATGGCTAAGGAGAGTTGGCGCCAACCCAAGAGGTGTTAAAGGGGGTAGTTATGGTGGTGTTGGTGTCTTTTGGTGGTGGAGAGACACCACCATGTTGGCGCCAACATGGGGTCTTCTAGAAGGGGGGTTAGGTGGATGGTGGAGATGGGTTCAAGGGAGATTGTGTGGTGGAGATGAGGGGAGATTTTGGAGGGAAAAGTGGCGCCATTAAGGGGTGGTTATGGGTAGTTTTTGGCGCCACTTTTAGGTGTCTTTTGGAGGTGGTGGGTAGGTTAGGTTGGTGCCAAGTAGGTTAGCTTATGTGGAGCTTAGGTGGAGCTAGTTGGGTAGAGTTGGTAGGTGGGTTTTTGGGGTAGTACAAGCCAAGGAAGTTGGAGCATAGCTAAGTTAAGCTAAGCTAAGCTAAGCTAAGCTAGCTTAGCTAATGGAGGAGTAGAGGAGAAGGTGTTGGAGCTAGGGTTTGGAGGAGGGAGCTGAGGAGAAGAAGTCTGGAGCTGGAGCTGGAGCTGGCTGCTGCTGAAGAGGCTGGCATGGGGCTACTCTAGCTGGCTTAGCTTGCTAGTTCTTTGCTAGTTGCTAAGCCAAGCTAAAGTGAGCTAGCTTCTACCAAAATGAGCTAAGGTGAGCTAGGTCTGGTGCTATCGGGGAGAATCAAGCTGGTTGAGGCAGCTAAGGTAGCTTAGCTCAACTGAGATGAGCTAAGCTGAATCCCCGGGAGCTGGACTTGAGCTTCCTGAGCTGAGATGAATTCTTCTTCAGCTGGCTGGAGTTGAGTGGAGCTGAATGTAGCTGGATCTGAGCTGGGGTAAACTCCTGTCAACTCAGCTGAGCTAGCTAGAGCTCCCTGTGAACTAGTGGGAGCTGAGGTGAGCTAGACTCAGCTAAGTTGAGCTGGATCTGAGCTGACTTGAGCTAGGGTGAGCTAAGGTGAACTCTCTTGAGCTGCCATCCAGCTGAGATTAGCTGAATGGAGCTGGGATGAGCTAACCCTAGTTCAAGTAAGCTAGGTTCCAGCTATGGTGAGCTGGATCAAGCTGGGTTCCAACTAGTCTGGGCTTCTCCTTCACCAATTGCCTTCTTGAGTGCTAGGGTTTTAGGGATCTGTGAATCTGTACATCCCTAACACTCACAAAAACACATTAAAACAATAATAAAAAATGCAATGCATGCCTATCCTAATTTATGCCTAAATGCAGCCCAAAAACCCGTTTGCAGAGTAAAATCCTAAGAGCTAGGTTAGTTTTAAAGCATAAAAATGATGATAAACTGGTGTTTATCACACCCCCATGCTTATCTTTTGCTAGTCTCTTAGCAAAACATTAATTTTTTTTTTGGAAAACGGAATTTTTGGGAAATCTAATTTTTTTTGACTTTTGAGGAGAAAAAGAGATTAAGGGACCTTGGTAGATTAAAACACAGGAGATACGGGATTTGTTGAAGATAAACATCAGGATTTGTTTTTGGATCCAACCATTAGATAGAATGGGATCAATATATCCTCAGAAAATTCACAAATTAACCCCTTGTTAATTCAGATGACTTGAAATGTTTGTTTTTAGGATTTTTCTGGCTCGTGAATCTGATTCGCAACTTGCAAATTCCTTTAAAACCTTGTGTCTGTGCTTGTGAAAAGCCAACCTTTATAAGGACGTGTTATTATTATTATTATTTATTTATTTATTTATTTATTTTTTTTTTTTTTCTCCCCCATGCTTATTTTTAGCTTAGTCTTACAACAGATGTGTCGGTATCATCATTCCCGTTACCATTCCTTGAGGGGGCTCTGGCGCCAGTACTTCGGGATAGCACTGTCCATGACACCACCCAGGAGCTCACAACCCCAAAACACGATGCGGTGAAAAGGGGCGCTCCAAGCAAACTCAAGCTCTTGCTCCGACGCTATAGGTAGAGCACCGTCCAAGACACTTGAGCTGCTGAAATGCGCTTTAATGCTCCGTCTAAAGATATGAAATATAGATATAGAGCAGCGCCGAGGCGGTAACATGTTGACATCGCGTCCTCAAAGAAGGTATTTTCCTTCTTCTCGGCGGTGGGAACTCAAACCAATGATCTACTTCAGACTTTTACTAAATCCAAACAAGGAAGCTTTTCAAAATTTTTTTTAGTTGTTTTTAAGTGTTGGCTTGTGTGTGAAAATTGACACAAGAAGTTTCTTGAGACCCGCAAGTTTTTGAATCAGAAACTAAGTCAAATACTTTCCATATTACAAAATAGGATCAAGTCACCTGAACTATCATGAGTTCAGGTGGAATTTTAGAGAAGGATATCTGATCTAGTCTAAAATAGACCCTGAAATTCTAATGATCAGATCCATATCCTCATCCTTAGTTTGTTAAAGATTAAATCCCATTGTACCAGAAGTGAATTTTACGACCTTAGTCCTGATTTCAAAATTTTTCCTCAAAAAGTTTTCAACATTTTTATTTTTATTTTTATTTTTTTTTGGGTATGCAAGCAGGAAATAAATTAAAGAAAATTGCATGTTTTTAGGTTTTGAACATCCTGAATCGATCATAAAAATTTAAAAACACCCCCCCATGCTTAAGATATGCCATGTCCTCATGCATTAGGAGGGAAAAGGGATCACCTTAGTGATGACGGTCGGGTTTAGGATGATCAAAACCTGGAAAAAGAAGAAAAAAGGAAAGCAAGAAAATGATGGGTTACCTCCCATCCAGTGCTATCTTTTACGCCATTCAGCCGGGCGTGATGTGTACTAGTGATCAAGGGTGGTTGGCTCAGTAAAATTAAAAGATTCAGATGGAATTTTAGGCGTATGGTCAAAATAGGGCTTTAAACGCTGGCCATTGACTTGAAATATCGAATTAGTTTGTGGATCAAAAAGATCAACAGCGCCGTATGGATATGTTTTATGAACAATAAGGGGCCGGTCCATTTAGATTTTAATTTGCCAGGAAAAAGACGTAATCTCGCATCGAAAAGCCAAACACGTTGATTAACGTCAAAGTGTTTCCGAACAATATATTTATCATGAAATTTCTTTGTTCGGTCTTTATAAATCCTCGCATTTTCATAGGAAAAATTACGTAATTCTTCCAATTCAGTTAATTGTAATTTTCTATGGTTACCGGCATCAGATAAATCCATATTAAGTTGTTTTATTGCCCAAAAAGCCCTATGTTCTAATTCTACCGGGAGATGGCATGCCTTCCCGAAAATCAGACGGAAGGGAGACATGCCAAGCGGAGTTTTAAAAGCGGTACGGTAGGCCCATAAAGCGTCGTCCAATTTGGTGGACCAGTCTTTACGGTCGGACCTAACCGTTTTTTGTAGAATATTTTTAATTTCCCGGTTAGAAACTTCAGCCTGGCCATTAGTTTGGGGGTGATATGGTGTGGAAATTTTATGATTAACCCCATATTTAGAAAGGAGGTGACGGAATTGTGAGTGGGTGAAATGTGAGCCTCCGTCACTGATAATGGCTTTTGGTATGCCGAATCTTGAGAAAATATTTTTCTTAAGAAATTCGACAACCACACGGTGATCACTAGTGCGGGTGGGTATTGCTTCTATCCATTTAGAAACATAGTCTACTGCGACTAATATATACAAATACCCACCAAAGTTGATGAACGGTCCCATGAAGTCGATGCCCCAAACATCAAAAATTTCAACCTCTAAAATAGGATTAAGGGGCATCATATCCTTTCGAGTCATGTTGCCGATGCTCTGGCAACGCACACAGGACCGAACAAAGTCATGAGCATCTTTGTGCAAGCTGGGCCAATAAAATCCTGCATTAAGGATTTTAGCAGCAGTTTTCTTGCCCGAAAAATGTCCGCCACAGGCCATTGAGTGACAATGTGTTAAGATATCATGGATTTCAGAATCAGGGACACATCGTCGAATAACCTGATCGGCACAAATGCGGAAAAGGTCGGGCTCCTCCCAAAAATAATATTTAATATCAGCAAAGAACTTATCCCGTTTTGTTTTTGGCCAATCAGCAGGGATTTGTTCTGTTGCTAAGTAGTTTGCAATGGGTGCAAACCAAGGGAGGGTTGTAGCAGCTAAAATACTTTCATCAGGGAACTGATCTGGTGGGGTCATTATGTCATTTGTCATAAGACGAGAGAGATGATCGGCCACTACATTGTGCAATCCCGCCTTATCCTTGATTTCCAGGTCAAATTCCTGGAGCAGCAGAATCCAACGGATAAGGCGGGGTTTCGCATCTTTCTTAGTCAGCAAATATTTAATTGCTGAGTGGTCGGTATAAACAGTGACACGTGACCCCAACAGATAAGATCTAAATTTTTCCAAGGCAAATACAATGGCAAGAAGTTCCTTTTCAGTAACCGTGTAATTCCGTTGTGCGTCATCAAGGGTTTTGCTGGCATAATAGATCACAACGGGTTTCTTGCCAATTCTTTGCCCTAGAACGGCCCCTACAGCAAAATCTGAGGCATCTGTCATTAATTCAAAGGGACTATTCCAGTCAGGTCCCTGCAATATTGGTGCCTCAGTAACCTCTTTCTTCAACCTCAAAAAACTCTCCAGGCACTTATTATTAAAATCAAATGGCTGGTCTTTAGTAAGAAGCTGACTTAAAGGCTTGGAGATTTGGGAAAAGTTTTGTATGAATCGACGATAGAAACCCACATGACCCAAAAAGGATCTGATTTGTTTGACAGTAGTGGGCGGTGGGAGCTTAGATATAGCATCTATTTTTGCTTTATCTACCGCAATTCCTTGTTTAGAAATAACATGGCCCAAGACAATACCTTCTTGGACCATGAAATGGCTTTTTTCCCAGCTGAGGACCAGGTTAACTTCTATGCACTTTTGGAGGGTTCTTTCAAGATTTTTGAGGCAATGATCAAAAGAATCTCCAAAAATAGAGAAGTCATCCATAAAAACTTCTAAACATTCACCTACCAGGTCTGAAAAAATTGCAAGCATGCACCTTTGAAAAGTCGCAGGTGCGTTGCAAAGACCGAAGGGCATTCTTCGGAAAGCAAAGGTTCCGAAGGGGCAGGTGAAAGTTGTTTTATCCTGGTCCTCAGGATGAACCGCTACTTGATTATAGCCAGAATAACCGTCCAAAAAACAGTAAAATTCCCGTCCGGCTAATCGCTCCAAGATTTGATCAATAAAAGGGAGCGGGAAATGATCCTTCTTAGTGGCGGTGTTTAATTTTCGATAATCTATACACACGCGCCAAGAAGAAGCGGTTCGAGTGGCTATATTTTCCCCCTTTTCATTGGTGACAACTGTTAGTCCAGCCTTTTTGGGGACTACTTGAGTTGGACTAACCCAGGAGCTGTCAGAAATGGGGTAGATGATATCAGCATCCAGCCACTTAATAATCTCCTTTTTTACCACCTCCTGCATACTAGGATTCAAGCGCCTTTGTGGTTGGCGGGAGGGGCGAGAATCGTCCTCTAAAAATATACGGTGCGTACAATAGGACGGATGAATGCCTTTAAGATCAGAAAGGGTCCAGCCAATAGCTTTTCGATATTTACTCAAAACCTGGAGAAGTTTGTGCTCTTGTGCCCCGGTGAGTCCAGAATTTATAATCAGGGGCAGGGTCTGATTTGGACCCAGGAAAACATATTTAAGTGAATCGGGCAAAGGTTTTAATTCCAATTGTAGGCCCGGTTCCGAAAGAGTTTCTGCTTTGTGGGTTAGAGGTGAGGTGAGAGTGAAAGGGTCAGCTGGAATGTTAGCTGGTTGTGTAGTTGAGGTGGAAGGGTGAGAAAAAGTAGATTGTTCAGGAACCGTATTTACAGCAAAACAGGAACCTAATTGGGAAATCTGCAATGTTTCCTCCACAATGTTTTCTATTTCTGAATTCGAATCATCAAAGAAATCTGGTTCCTGGAATCGCCTAGAGGCTTGAAAAATGTCTAGGGTTACAGATTCACCGCCACACATGATCTTCATCTTTCCAGAATCACAATCAATATTGGCGCGGGCGGTGGCTAAGAATGGTCTTCCAAGAATAATGGGGGCAAACTTAAGTGCTTCAGGTACCTCTATGTCCAGGACTAAAAAGTCTACTGCGAATAGACAATCTTTGACCCGGACAAGAACATCTTCAACAATTCCCCTTGGTTTAATCGTAGATCGGTCGGCTAATTGGAGAGTAACCTCAACAGGTTTCAATTCACCGATCTTAAATTCCTCAAAAATAATTGTGGGGATAAGATTAATTGAGGCACCAAGATCCAACAGAGCGCGATCAAATGAGGTATCATTAATGATAACTTGGATTAGGGGGGCGCCGGGATCTTTTCTCTTAAGAGGCAGTCGGCTCTGCACAACTGAGCTGACTGTCTCTGGAAGAATCACCTTTCCTAAATTCTTGGGCTGCCTTTTTGGAGTACATAAATCTTTTAAGAATTTTGCATAGGCAGGGATATACTTAATGGCATCTAGGATAGGGATATTAATTTCTACTTGCCCAAATAAATCCATTAATTCCTTCTCAGTGGGCTCAGATTTTGTTTTTTTCTTTTTTGAAGAGTGGAGGGCTTGTGGAAATGGGGCAGGGTTGCCCTGTTTTGCGTGAATTGGTTCCTGAACAATAGGAGGGGAAGAGTTAATCTGTGTGTCATTAGAGCGGGTTTCTTTAACAGGCAGGGTATTTTGAGTGGTTTTCCCATTCCTCAAGGTAACTGCATTTGCAGTCTGGTTGTTTCTAGGGTGAGGACGGGGAGCTTGGCTGTTATTGAAACCCGGCGGATGCTGAGGTGCTGGATGAATAGGTTGACTGTGATATCCACCTTGGAATTGACTCCTTTGATTGTTTGGGTTGGGCATGGGTTGGGATGGTAAATTCCCAATAGGTCGATGATCAGGAGTAACCTTAACTTGTTGTTGTAAATTGGTAACCATGCGGGTTACTTCTGTCATTTGAGTCTGCATTCCTTGCAGAGTTTTCATGACCTGATTATTAATATCATCCTGGGATGGTCCAGGTTGATACAAAGGTTGCCCATAATTCCCAAAATAGTTTTGTTTGGGAAGAGAAATCGGATTCGGGTTTTTCCAGGAGTGATTCGGGTTAGTCCTCCAATTTTGATTGGAAATGTTGGAGGGGTTTCTAAATTGCTCCTGGAGAGCATAAATATTTTCCGAGGTGGAATCAACAATATTTTGGTCAAAATTCCCGGTTAAATCTTGCGGGAAATCAGCCGGGAATTGCTGGTCAACAGATGTGGCATCGATATTGTGCAGATTCTCTCTTCGGAGAATGTGTGGGGGGTTAGTGTGTGGAGAGTGGACGTGTGGAGCTTGTTTGTTTGTGAGCTTTTCTTCTATTTTCTTTTGGTGAATTTGCATCTGGTCCAGTCGTTGAGCTAACATATATAAATCATCTTGTGTGACTGGAACAGAGGTGGTTTTGGAGTCAATTTCATGGACTCCATGTCTGGGGTTTTGTGATCTGCCAAAAGTGTCCATTGAAGTCATGTTAAATGAGTTTTCACTCATTTCTTCAAAGAGAAGATAGGCACTTTCGGCGTCTTTGTTAAGAAAATTGCCCCCACATGAGGCATCCACAAATCGTTTTAATTGATCTTCTAATCCATGATAGAAGATCTGCACTAGCTGCCATTGTGGAATTTCATGGTGGGGACAACTTCTTAGAAGTTCCTGAAATCTTTCCCAGGCTTCATGGAGGGGTTCACCAATTTTTTGTTGAAAGGTCGTTATAGATCTTCTTAATGCATTAGTTCGATCGATCGGAAAAAATTTTTTAAGAAAAGCACTTTTTAATTGGGGCCAGGTGGTAATAGGACGCCCAACTGTTCTAAACCAATGTGATGCTTTGTCTTTGAGAGAGAGAGGAAAGAGTCTCATTAACCACATGTCTTCCTGCACATGGCGGGAACGAGTGGTTTGAGCGAGGACAGTTAATTCCTCGAGATGACAAAAAGGGTCCTCTCTTGGAAGACCATGAAAATGCTTGATAAGGTTTAGAATAGCGGGTTTGATTTCAAAATCCCCTTGTGGTATGACCACCCCTGGTCTTTCCTCATAATTGGAAGGATCATAGAAATCCTTAAGAGGAATGACAGGCTGTTGGCGAGGTGGTGGATTTTGTCCTTGATTAGCTAGGTTCGTGACAGTCCTAGCTAGATCTTCTTGATTTTGTTGTAGCCGAGCCAAATGGTCGACCATTAATGCAAAGGGATTTGTATTATGGGTTATAATTGGAGGGCCACCTGGCCCTGCTGATATTTCTGGTTGCTCCAAGTTAGGAAGGTGAGGGAGGGTGGAGTCAGCTTGTGGGTCGGCTGACGGGTTAGAAGTGGAAGCAGAATTTTTTTGACGGCTTCCTGGGTTTTCCATTTTTCTAGAAGACGAGGGGGAAGAAAACAATGATTTCTTGCTACGGGGGGCGAAATCAGATGGTCCCTCAAGGTGTGGCTTTTGGGATCGTCGCCCGTGCATGCACTACTTGGAAGAAATGGAGGGGAGGAGAAGAGATAGAGATGAGAGAAATGTGCACACAAGCAATCAAATTCTAGACCTAACTTAGTTGTGACTCCCTAAAAAATAAACCTAAGACTTGGTCTATGTAGGAATTAAGTAGTCAATAGTGAATACCCGTTCTATCAACAAATCTGGCCAGGTTGCTTAAGGGGAGGTTTGGGCCCAAACGTTTCCCAGGGAAAACCCCAGGTGCTTGTACAAACCCGCGCCTGGTCGTTTGACACAGCCCCTCAGCCTGAACACCAGATATAGATGACAAAATTGGTACTAACTAAAGAAAACTTAAGACCTAAATAGCAAGCCTAAGTTGATAAAGCCTTAGGGGTCAAGTGGCTACAATTTTTAATTAGGTCTAGGATGCTATAGTGCACATGGAATGTAGAGGGCGATTATTGGGTTGTTGCCCTGTTATTTGATTTTTTTGTGTGTGTGCAGGAATTGGAGAGTGGCTCCAATGAAAATCAAGTTGTCACACAATTTTTTTTTTTTTATATTTTTGTCTTTTAGGATGTGATTTAATTAAATGAATTTTAGGGTTTTTCTCTTTAAGTTTTCAAACAAGTTTGAAAATTCACAATCAAAGGAAAGACAAGTTGTATGTGTGATTGTATATTTCCTTTTAATTGAGTCTCTAAAGAGAAAGAAGAAACCCTAAACCAATTATCCCTGAGACAGAAATTTAACTACCAATGAATTATTTTTAGCTTTCAGAATTAAGTAGTGGTCCAAACAAGTCAAACAACACCACTACTTTGAATAAAATCAAACAAGGATTCTAAAAAAGATTTTTGTAAGATTTTAGGAATTTGTTTGATAATAGTTTTGAATTTTTAATTGTACTGGTGTCAAAGTCCAAAAATAATACCCGTGGGTATTATAGACTTTTTAGTATTACCACCAACCTCAGAAAATTTTTATGATTTTATATGATATGTAAAATTTCACAGGGATTCCAACAAGACAAATTTCACAAAAATTGGATGAGTATAAAAATTCTGAAAATTCGCGGACAGTAGCAAAACAGGAAGATTAGAGGGTGTGACCCCTCTGTAATCCACGAATTTTTAAAAATTAAATACAAATCCAATTGATCTGAAATTTGGAACAGATGTTCCAAACTTAATTGGGAATCACTCTATGAAATTTTATGATTTTAGGAGGCCTGTGGTGTTAGGAATCGATTTTTCAAGTCTGGACAGAAATCTAGACCCGAAAAACAGAACACCAATACTTGCAATGGAATGGTGCTAAAGAAGCATACAAGCAAACAATGGATTTAAAAATGCACCACTCCACTTAATTTAAGTGTTTAGGGTCCTGAAAGCCAAGTTTAATATATTTTTGGTAGTTTTAATTAATTATGTGACTAGAAAGAGGAACCAACCTGAATTTTCGCGGGAAGAAAAGGATCTTTAAGCTCTCGCTTCCAGATTCCCGCTTTCCCGCTGTCGTTCCTGCACACACAAAAGAAAGAAAGAGAAGGGGATGAGATCCACTTCAAGCAAGAGAAAATGAGTTAATGCAAAGCCGTGCCTCCCCGGCAGCGGCGCCAAAAAGTGATAGCGAAACGCGCGTGATTTGTAAAAGCAGTTTTTTAACGTCGTTGTAACACGCGAATCCGCTTTCGCTTTTAAAATTTATATCCTAGATAGGGGAGTATCTAGGGTCGTCCAAGGAGGCAAAAATTGCAATAATGATTCTCTTGCTTGGAATACAATCTCAACTTTCTTTTTAATATTTTTCAATATGTAATTTTTTTTGTATTTTGAAAAGACGAGGGCAAACGGCAGATTGTAGCGAAAAGAACTAACACCTACAAATGATTAAAATTCTAAAAGATAGAAATATCTTCTTCCTAAGCTCACTCTAGGCAAGTGTAGGCCTAGGGTAATTAGGAAGAAGAGGTGAAATAAGTGCTAGAACCAAAACAAACAACTGCAATAAAAAGCTTAAAAGAAGGCAATTTTTGATTGAGTAGAATGAGTGTTCTTTTCAAGGACAAGTAGAGGAAAGCTTCTACTAGAATTGAACAATTTAAAAGCAAGAAAAGAAACACAAATCCTCTTGTAACAATGGTGAAGAAGGTTGTCTTCTTGCTCCAAGCCTAGCTGCTCCTTGGCTTGAAAAGAGGGCCTCCTTCTTCTCCTTCCTTGAGAGCTCCTCCAAGGTGGAAGCTACCACCTTTAATGCTCTCTCCAAAGGGGTGGGCGTGCATCACCCTTAAAAACTCCTCCAAGGTGGCGTGACCACCTTCAAGATCTCCTCCAAGATCTTCCTTGCCTGGCTTCTCCTTTGGCTGGCGTGACCCAAGAGAGAAGGGAAGAGGGGAAGGCACCAAGGGGACAGAATATCCCCTTAATCTTCTTCTTCTTCTTCTCTCTTGGACGTGGGATTCTTGGTGGAATATGTTAGTGAAATGGCTAGCCAAGGATGGCTTGAATGGTGGTGGGTAGTGGTCTTTTTATAGGGTAGGATGGGGGGTTAAGGTGCCCCTTGAAATGGAGGGCTAGGATGGAAGAATGGAGGTGGTTAGTGATCCTATGGCTAAGGAGAGTTGGCGCCAACCCAAGAGGTGTTAAAGGGGGTAGTTATGGTGGTGTTGGTGTCTTTTGGTGGTGGAGAGACACCACCATGTTGGCGCCAACATGGGGTCTTCTAGAAGGGGGGTTAGGTGGATGGTGGAGATGGGTTCAAGGGAGATTGTGTGGTGGAGATGAGGGGAGATTTTGGAGGGAAAAGTGGCGCCATTAAGGGGTGGTTATGGGTAGTTTTTGGCGCCACTTTTAGGTGTCTTTTGGAGGTGGTGGGTAGGTTAGGTTGGTGCCAAGTAGGTTAGCTTATGTGGAGCTTAGGTGGAGCTAGTTGGGTAGAGTTGGTAGGTGGGTTTTTGGGGTAGTACAAGCCAAGGAAGTTGGAGCATAGCTAAGTTAAGCTAAGCTAAGCTAAGCTAAGCTAGCTTAGCTAATGGAGGAGTAGAGGAGAAGGTGTTGGAGCTAGGGTTTGGAGGAGGGAGCTGAGGAGAAGAAGTCTGGAGCTGGAGCTGGAGCTGGCTGCTGCTGAAGAGGCTGGCATGGGGCTACTCTAGCTGGCTTAGCTTGCTAGTTCTTTGCTAGTTGCTAAGCCAAGCTAAAGTGAGCTAGCTTCTACCAAAATGAGCTAAGGTGAGCTAGGTCTGGTGCTATCGGGGAGAATCAAGCTGGTTGAGGCAGCTAAGGTAGCTTAGCTCAACTGAGATGAGCTAAGCTGAATCCCCGGGAGCTGGACTTGAGCTTCCTGAGCTGAGATGAATTCTTCTTCAGCTGGCTGGAGTTGAGTGGAGCTGAATGTAGCTGGATCTGAGCTGGGGTAAACTCCTGTCAACTCAGCTGAGCTAGCTAGAGCTCCCTGTGAACTAGTGGGAGCTGAGGTGAGCTAGACTCAGCTAAGTTGAGCTGGATCTGAGCTGACTTGAGCTAGGGTGAGCTAAGGTGAACTCTCTTGAGCTGCCATCCAGCTGAGATTAGCTGAATGGAGCTGGGATGAGCTAACCCTAGTTCAAGTAAGCTAGGTTCCAGCTATGGTGAGCTGGATCAAGCTGGGTTCCAACTAGTCTGGGCTTCTCCTTCACCAATTGCCTTCTTGAGTGCTAGGGTTTTAGGGATCTGTGAATCTGTACATCCCTAACACTCACAAAAACACATTAAAACAATAATAAAAAATGCAATGCATGCCTATCCTAATTTATGCCTAAATGCAGCCCAAAAACCCGTTTGCAGAGTAAAATCCTAAGAGCTAGGTTAGTTTTAAAGCATAAAAATGATGATAAACTGGTGTTTATCAATGCTTCCCAGCCATTGGATCTTGATCGAATGGCTAGAATTCAAGGGCATGGATGATGAAGGGAGTGAGCGGTGGTTGCTGGCCAGTGTTGCGTGGTCTTGTGGCATCATCTGGGCCATCTTTCTTCTTCTTGTAGAGGGTGCCAAGGTGCTCAGATCAAGATGATTCCCGCGATGCCGAACTATGATCATCGCTTCGGATCAATCCGTACGGTCAGATTTTCCATTCGAAACTCATATGGATGTTGCATTGCCCCCCTGGCCATGTATAATGGAGGAATTAATATACAAAACATACAACTATCCTAAATGCCATGCAATGGATGTTATGCAATATTTATAACATGGTATGCATTACTAAGCCTAGGAACTATCATAAATAGGCAATTTATCAAGAATTTATGTGTGTTCATTAGTACCTAAGCTCCAACTAGTTCTTTTTAGGCATTTCGTAGGTCGACAATAGATGTGTAATTGATTGGGAAACTTGCACTGTCACCTACAATTTGAATTAAAGTAAAAAGCCCAAATTTGTAAAGGCCTAACAATCCTTTTGAATTGTGTTTGTAGTGCATGCTTGGTAGGCAATCTATTAGGAGACAACTGGTGTTTGACCCTGAACCTGAAAGAATCCTAAGAAGGGGCCACCCAAGGGAAGAGATGGCTGGTCAAAGGAGCATTAAGGAATATTTCATTCTGACCAATCAAACTGGCCCTGCACTACGTAAACCTGGAGGGGACAATCCTTATGAGATCAAAAGCAATACCATATCCTTGCTACCCTCCTTTTATGGTACTACTAGGGAAGACCCATGCAGGCATATAGAGGAATTCACCGAGGTATGTTCCACGGTGAAGCTGCAGGGCATTACTGCTGATGCTCAAATGTTGACCCTCTTTCGTTTCTCCCTCAAGGACAAGGCCAAGTATTGGTATCATACCATAGATGATATTAACACTTGGGATGCCTTGAAGATGGAGTTTCTGGAAAGGTACTTCCCCATGAGCAAAACTAATCACTTTAGGAGGGAAATTAGGAGTTTTGCTCAAAAGGATGGAGAAGCATTCCATGATTCGTGGGAGCACTTTAATGACCTGCTGAGACTATGCCCACATCACTAGGAGTCCAAGTGGCAACTGGTTGAAAGGTTCTACACCTGACTTAATGATTCACACAATCAGACTATGGATGGTGCTTGTGTAGGAACCTTTCTATCTAAGATTGATGATGAAGCTTAGAACTTTTTGATACTTTCAGTGAGAATTCTATTCACTTGAATTCTACCTACTTGGATAGAAAACCCACTCTCATGTAAAGAAAGTTGGAAGCAAATGAGGCAAGGGACATTTAGAATTTGGCCTATTAGATTTAATTGTTGAATAAAAATATGGAAAGTCTTATGTCGAGCCCAAGCCAATTCACATCTAGCACCACCACATCCCAAGATTTAGAATGCTCCATTTGCTAAGGGAATACACACGCCACTGTGGATTGCCACATGGCCTCCCAATTCCCTGAGCTTGTATAAGTGGACCTGAATGCCACTCAAGGGTTTCTTCCCAGACCTCGTAATGGCCCTTTTTCCAACACTTATAATGAGGGTGGAGGAATCACCTAAACTTTTCATGGAGACAAGGGAATGCCTCAACTACAAGGAAGTATAAACCACAACCCTTTCAAAACCAACAAATGAACCAACCTCAGAGCATTGCCCAACCAAAGACCTCTAAGATGGATGAATTGAAGGCAATGTTGAGAACTATGCAAGTCAAAGTGCCATAATCCAATCTCATTACAAGGCTATACACGAAATGAAATTGCAGATAGGACACCTTGTCGAGGCCATTAGATAGAGGGAAACTTGGAAGCTTCCCAGTGCTGCTGAGGAGAATCCTAAAGGAAAAGGGATTATCCTTAGGGAGCATGCCCAGACAGTGACTATTCTGATCAATGGGAAAGAAATTTCCAAACCCGATGCTCCTATAGTCTCACCTTTTGAAAAACCATCCACCCCAACTTTCATCCCCACTGGAGAAGAATTTCCTAAATCTCCTCCACTTGAAATCACCTCACTAGAAGAGGTTGCCCCTTTCCACCCCTTACCTAAAATGACAACCCTTCCACCCAGAGACCGAGAGTGCCCTTTCCAGAGCGCTTATCCACCTCTGGGCAAACTTCTACTGGCTCATTTGGAGCCAAAGATAAGATGGATGAGATCATGGAAACTTTAAAGCAAGTGCAGATTAACTTGCCTTTGCTTGAGGCTACAAGGCAGATTCCATCTTATGCCCTCTTCTTAAAGGACCTGTGCATGAAAAAGCAGCAATCTAGAAAACATGTCCAATCGAATGTTGTCCTACCAGATTCTGTTAGCTCAGTTGTTCAACTTGGCACACCCCCAAAACTTAAGGACCTAGGAGCCCCGTACATCTCAGTGGTCATTGGTGACTTACAGATAGATGAGGCTCTACTTGATCTGGGTGCGGGGGTGAAAATCCTTTCGAGCTACGTGTATGAACTTGGGGGAGGCAATTTGAAGCGTAGTCCCATAATCCTCTAAGTTGCTAATTGATCACTCGTGACACTGCGGGGAATTCTAGAAGATGTCCTTGTGAGAGTAGAAGATTTCTTCTTCCTCGTTGACTTCTTAGTTTTGGACACTAACCCTACCAACATGCCAACCAAGCCCTCCACCATTTTATGCCGCCCCTTGCTTGCGACTTCACATGCTCCAATCAATTGCAATACCGGGGCATTAAAATGGGCTTTGGGAATAGGAAAACTTGGCTTAATGTGTTTGATGCTTATAAAAAAGCCATGCTTGAGGATTGCTCCCAAGTTGAGGTGATAGACGACCTGATTAAAGAGACAACCCCTGCAATGTTATGTGATGACCCCCTTTAGCATGTCATGCTAAATGAGCATTCCCATCTCTTGGAGGAATGTGAAGGGGATATACTAGAACTTGAGGAGATGCTGGGAGTTTCTGCTGAGTCTCTTTCCCAATCATCTCTGTCCAAGGTAGATCTACTACCAGAGATGGGGACATCTATTATGAAACCCTCAACCATACAAGCTCTCGACCTTGAGTTGAAACCCCTCCCGGACACTCTCAAGTATGTCTTTCTGGGTGCCAATGATACTCTCCTCGTTATCATTTCAGCTGTGCTATCTGAAGCACAGGAGGGAGCTCTGATTGAATGTTTGTCTAAGCACAAGGAGGCTATTGCTTGGAGCATTGTTGACATTAAGGGTATAGACTCTACACTCTGCATGCACCACATTTATACTGATGATTCCATCAAACCATTTAGGGACATGCAGAGATATCTTAACCCTAATATGAGGGAGGTGGTTAAAAAGGAAATTCTGAAGTAGTTTGATGCCGGGATCATATATCCCATTGCAGATAGTAAATAGGTAAGTCCTATTCATGTGGTGCCAAACAAGGTAGGCTTTACTATGGAATTTAATGACCAAGGTGAACAAGTTGTGACTAAACCCTCAATTGGATGGAGGGTCAGTATTGATTACCGCAAGCTGAGCACCGCTACCCAGAAGGATCACTTTCCCTTGCCTTTTATTGATCAAATTCTTGAAAAATTGGCGGGGAATAAGTATTACTGCTTTCTCAATGGATATTCTAGGTACAACCAGGTTGCAGTCTTCCCTGATAACTAAGAGAAGACAACTTTCACGAGTCCTTATGGTACCTTTGCATTCAGGCGTATGCCGTTTGGACTATGTAATGCACCTGCAACCTTCCTGCAGTGTATGATGTCCATTTTCTCGGATATGATTGGCGAATGCATTGAAGTGTTTATGGATGACTTCTCTATTTATGGCTCATCTTTCGACCAGTGCCTCGTACACCTCGAGAATGTGTTGAAGCGATGTAAGGAGACTGGTTTAGTCCTCAGCTGGGAGAAAAGCCACTTAATGGTACAGAAAGGAATTGTAGTTGGGCATGTCGTATCTAAGCGAGATTTGGAAGTAGATAAAGCCATGGTTGATTCTATTTCCAAACTTCCATTGCCAACAAGTATCAAATAGATTAGATCCTTTCTGGGCCATGTCGGCTTTTGTAGATGCTTTATTAATAATTTTAGTAAAATTTATAGGCCACTTTGTGTCCTACTGGCAAAGGAATCTTCCTTCAATTTTGATTCAAAGTGTGCCAAGGCCTTTCAAACTTTGAAGGAGGCCTTGTTTTCTATGCCTATTTTCTAAGCTCCTTATTGGACACTCCCATTTGAGCTGATGTGTGATGCTTCAGATTATGCAGTTGGAGTAGTCCTTAGACAGAGGGTTGAGGGAAGACCTCATGTGCTGCATTATGCCAACAAGACTTCAACCGAACCATAGCAAAACTACACCATCACTGAAAAGGAATTACTTGCTGTAGTTTTTGCTTTGGAGAAGTTTAGGTCTTATCTTCTTGGGTCTAAGGTGGTTATTTTCACTGATCATGCGGCAGTGAAACATCTCATTGCTAAGAAGGATTCTAAGCCACGTCTAATTAGGTGGATCCTACCCCTTCAAGAATTTGACTTGGAGATACGAGAAAAGAATGGAGTAGAAAATGTTGTAGCTGACCACCTATCTCACCTTCTACTTGATGACTCTCCATCTAGAGACATCTATGAGACATTTCCTGATGAAACGCTTATGGCGGTAGCACGAACTTCACCTTGGTATGCTGATATCGTCAATTACTTGGTCACTACAGACACTCCTAGCTCTTTGGATGAGCAGAAATGGAAGAGATTCATTTCCCAAGCTAGATACCTTCATTGGGAAGAGCCTGAATTATTTAGAATTGGACAAGACCAAGCACTCAAACGATGTGTGCCTGAAGAGGAGCAATAAAATGTGCTGAGTTTTTGCCAGGAACTTCATTATGGGGAAACTGCTTTTAAGGTTCTCCAGTCTGATTTTTGGTGGTCTTCGTTATTTAAGGATCCTCAATTTTGTTAAGGCCTGTATTAGATGTCAACGGACTGGAGTGATTGGGAAGAGGAATGAGGTGCCTCAACACCTAATTTAACCTATTAAAATTTTTGATGCTTGGGGAATTAACTTTATGGGCCCCTTCCCTTCATCCCAAGGTTATGAATATATCTTAGTGGCAGCTGACTATGTCTCTAAATGGATAGAGGTTATTCCTACATGCACAAAATACCACTCAGTGGTATTGAAATTTGTGAAGGCCAATATTATATCCCAATTCGGCTGCCCTAAGACTATTATTAGTGATGGGGGACCTCACTTCTGGAATCATCACTTCAACTAGTTACTCAAAAGTTTAGGGGTCACTTACAAGATTGCTACCCCAAACCACCCCCTGACGAGTGGCCAGGTTGAAGTGTCGAATAGGGAGATAAAGAACATTTTAGAAAAGGCCGTAAGACCTGATAGGAGGAACTGGCCCAAAAGCTCGATGATGCTTCATGGGATTATCGATTGGCCTACAAGACCGCTTTGGGTACATCACCTTTTCGGATTGTGTATGGGAAAGCTTGCCATTTACTCATTGAGCTAGATCATAGGGCACTTTAGGCTATCCGAAGTATCAACATGGATTTAGAAAAGGTGAGTAAGGCACAACTTTTGGAATTAAGTGAGCTTGAGGAATTGAGGAATGATGTTTAGGACACCATTCAAGCTTATAAAGAGAGAACTAAGGTCTTGCCTAATAAGCATAGCCTTGGAAAGACCTTTGAGCCCAACCAAGTCTGGCTTTTCAATTCCATACTTAAGCTTTTCCCAGGAAAATTGAAATCACGTTGGGATGGGCCATACATAATCACCAAAGTGTTTTTGCATGGGGCTGTGGAGATCAAGAGCCCTCGCTCTTCAGCAATGCCCTTTACCGTCAACGGCGAATGATGAAAACCATACATTACTTTGGACGGCCATCTAGTTGACAAGGTCACTCTTGTGGAGCCTTAGCTCCTATCATTCTCCACCTCAAGTAATACCTTCCTTTAATTGTTTTGTTTCCAATGAGGACATTGTTTGAACCAGGCATGGGAGGATAGGACCTGAGGCATTTGTTTATAGCATGTCTACATTTTTCATTGATGCATGCATATTGTTAAAAAAAAAAGGAAGAAGAAAAGGTTGTTATGCTTAACTGGTTGGGTTCTACATGTTTAAGCATAAGACCAAGACTTTAGGTTTACCTATGCTGACTCGAGGTATCTAATTATAAGAGTTAGGGTTGAACTACTAGCTTTAGACCCTTAGGGTCCTTTATGGACTTAAAAACTTAAGTAGGAGTTAAGTTGCGGACCATTCCTCAAGAGGTTGAGGAAGGAAAGCTAGGGATGGAGTAAAAGGCTGGGTAATACCTGGTGTCTTTTTGTACCTTTTGGTTTATGGGTCCTCGTAACCTAAGCATCCACATTTCACAAACACTTGGTCTTGTGTAAATAGTGATCACCCTAATTCATTGCTTAAAGAAATTTTGGTTCTCTTAGTTTTGACTTTGGAGAAGCTTCAAAAACACAATTTGATTAGAAGAGTTCCTACCGCAGGAGAGGTGGAGTATATACTCACGTTGAGGACACGATGTAAACATGTCACCTCCTTGGCGCTTGTCTCTTAGGATGACCATCCTACTGAGGGCATGTAAGCGCGTTGTGTAGTTCAGGTACCATGGGTGGCCCTATCTTGAAGTGCCAATTGCTACAAGCCTGAATTCTCTTAAGAAATCCATGGGCGATAGTATCTCGAAGTGTTGATTTCCAAGAGTTCTTGGGGTTGCTATGGGTGATGCTGTCTTGAAGCATCAAAAGCCAGGCACCCTTCGAGGTTCGGTGATGGGGATAATGAATCTGACACAGACTATGTTTATAGCTGATCCAAGTTTAGACTTAGAGGAATCAAACAAAAATATGTATATTAAAAAAAAAATCCTTCTTACTCTCTTTCTAGGTTGCCAATCATACCAACCACATATAACTCAGACCAATGCACATGCATGGATGCTTTAATCTCTGGGACCAATAAACCCTAGGGTAGAGTTAGAAATTATGGAAACTTGTGCTTGCAACTCGTCCTTGGCTGACCTAGTTTGTAACTCAATAACTACTTAGGTATCTTATGATCTAGGGTTAGATGGTTCAACAAAACTTCCATGGAAAAGAGAATTTAGTTAGCTTGGATAACTTGGAGTGTTAAGTCATGCCTGAATTTGCTAGGGACTAGCAAAAACTTGGCATGGGGGTATTTGATTAGCCCATATTTGTGGGCTATTTAAGTATTTAAGTGCCTAGACATTATGTTAATTTTAACATTTAGATATCATATATTAGGATGTAAATAAATTAATTCATATTTTTAGCTTAATTGCATAATTCATGTGTGGCATTCATATCCAAGTGCATTTGATTAGTTAACCAATTAGGTGCATTACATACATTGTTTTAATTAACATAGAAGTTAAGGGGTTATGTATAAATAAACATAATTATTTTATTACTATTATTCTTCTTCCACGGTAGGTAACCGCTCCACCTCCTCCTGCGAGCATTCATTTCTAATAGCTGCCAACATTCACGAGGATTTGCTCCTGCCTCTTGTGATTTCAAACGAATTGGCTGCAGCTACAAGTGGGGGGAGGAGACGACGGTGTTCAGTAGGCCAGCATCCCACTTCACCACTGTGCAAAGCTCAAAACTCTTTCATTCAATGCTATGACCCTCTACCACGGCGAGTGCTCCGCCACTGTGGATGTGCGAGGTGACAGCCCGCACCGTCGTCTGTAGAGCCTCGCACCACTGTGCTTTGTCATTGCCGTCATAGTGACTCAACAACCTCCAACTTCATCACCGTGTGTCTGCCACAATTCATCTTCTTCTGCATTCTTCCTCTTCCTCTGTTTCAAGCCACCAAACGCAACAAAACCCAGTACCTCCAATGCTAACAGACCCACTAGCCGTGACCCTATCCTCACGTGCGCACCACACCACTCCACATGCATAGCAGCAGCAAGTAGGCCCGGCCAGCCCCCAGCTCGGATGGCCTCGCTATACCCACTCACCTCAAGCTCGCGCCCCCTTGCTGTGCCTCCGCCTACCCGAGCAGTTTCCCACCCACAAGCATTGCCCGCGTGACCAACGCACTGCTCGCATGCATCTCCTACGCACACGTGCTACAGAACGCTGCACCTCCTCCTATGCCTCTCGTGCCATGCACAACAGAGCCATCCCACGCATGTGCCTACACAACTTGCGCACCCCTCTTGCTTTGCCTTTGCCACGCCTACAGCAGCAGCCAGCCACTACATCCCGCAAAGCCTCCATGCCCCTTTGCCTTCAGCAGTGCCACGCATCGAGCTGCTACACAGCAGCAGCAACCACCCACCACTGGCAAGCTCCTCTTCGACCAGAGAGCTCCGGTCATCCTTCATTATGCAACCACTGCCATCGGGTTCTCTACATCCTCGACCTTCTCCCAAAGCATCTCCAGCCGTCGAGCTTCCTCCAATGCACGGCAAAGAGAGAGGATTTTTCCTCTATTTCCACACGTATTAGTTTTTACATTCATTACCATTGCCGGCTATTTTGAATTTTTAGATAATAATATTTTATTATGTTGATTTTATGATCATCTCTTTCTTGTTCTTCATAATTACAATATCAGCATGATAATGTCGTATTATCTCAATTGAAAAGCAATTTTGATTCGATTTCCTGATGAAATTAATCGTGAACATCTATTTTTAACCTGTGCGAGTTTAAATAGTCCATTTCCTCCCAGTGGACACGACCTGCTCTCTTTTGAGTGGTTTAATTTTAATTTTAATTTCTTTGATTAGTCGATTTTCCACCACTTAGAAATACAATGACAAATCTTTCTAATCATCATTTTTGAAAGTGAAAATCAATCCGTCAGTCCTCAAATGTGAGATCACTACAATCCCACTGCGGTAGTGATCAGACCTAAGGTGCAAATCCTGACTAAAGGGCATGATAGTGAACTTAAGCTAAATCTGATCAATGCTATCCCCAAATTCCACGGCTTAAATTCTGAAGATCCCTTCTAGCATATTAAGCACCTGAAACATCTGGCCCAGACCTTCAGTCCTCTTATTTAGAATTGGGGCATCCTACTAATGAAGATGTTCTCCTTCTACCTTATGGATAAGGCTGCCCACTGATATTAGACTTAGACTCATCCAATCAACACATGGGAGGAACTCCAATCTGAATTCCTGAATTAATTCTTCCCAATTGGTCTCACAAATGCATTGAGGCACTGGATCACTCATTTCATGCAAAATGAGAGAGAGCAACTTCATGAGGCAGGGGACCACTTTTTAAATCTCATGCAGAAAAGCCCCCATCACGGAGTTCCTAAATGGGAATAGGTCCAGTCTTTTTACTAGGGACTCCATGAGCATATCATACTTTTTGTTAGTGCGACCTGTGGTGGAAACATCATGGGTTAACATGAAGATACAGTTTGGGGGATTCTTGAGAATATGTGAGAGAACTCCATAAATAATGAATCTGTGTGTGTGTTCGACCAGACGATTGCCCGCACATTGACAAACACGAGAGGGGCACACGAGACTCAAGGCCTATCCACATTCGTCGATCTGGAGTTGGTGGCCAGTCGCTTGGATAGGGTCACTGTCGTTGAGAAAAAGGTGGATGAGTTGACTCAACATCTACAGACAGCCACCGCCGCACAACAAATCACGTATGTGCAACAGTTTGCAGGTAGGGAGGATGTGCATAACATTTACCACCACTCTTACTAAGGGATGGACCCGTATCCACCCCATCTAACGTCGATTTCAAAGGAAACTCTGGACCTGCCAACTCTAGTTGGGGGAACTTTGAACCCTCGTACTCTGACTTCTTTGAAGTTCCTCAGACCTGCAAGGATCTCCATGCCATCTATAATGATCCATTCTCTAACACCTATAACCTTGGATGACATGAGCATCCTAACTTCATGTGGTCAAGAAATAATCAGAACATAAGACTGCAATTCCAACCTTGACCACAAGCTCCACACCCATATCAACTTGCTTAGCCTACACCGAATCCAAATTACCAGTCCAAGCCATCCAAGGAAGATGAAATGAATATAATTCTTCAAACCCTGGTTGACATCCAAAAGACCAATGCGGCTATGCAGAAATAGCATAAAGAGGAGATCACAGAGGTCCAAAATTAGCTCACACAAATGGCTGGGTTTCACTGGCCTTGTGCACTCCCATCTCAACCTCTACCAAATCTAAATTACATGCCAAACCAAAGGCACATTATGAACCCAAATCAGGGCCAAGCTCACTACTTTTATCAGGCCCCTTTTGTTACAACACCCATTGAAGTGGAGGCTTCGACATCATATGTAGGATATAAGCAGCAACCACCTCTTTTTCCGACTCCAAACCAAAACCAGGCAAGCCTTAATGTTGTTACCACCTGTAGTGGCAAATCAACTCAAGATCTACCCTATCCTATCCACTCTCGACTTGGTAGTTTAGAGCCTAACCCTAGAATCGTTATCCAGGACACTCCTATCCTAGATCCTAAACTTGAACCTATGCTACAGGAAACAATAGAGGTTTCATTTCTTGAACCCTTGACCAAAGGAAAGAGGAAACCCAAACTCGTAGCACTTGAGGAAGACTTGGTCAAGCTCTTTGAGCAAGTCCCAACAAACATCCCCTTAATGGATGTGATCCACCATGTACCGGCTTACCTGTGATTTCTAAAGGATTTATGTACACTGAAGCGTATACCACGAAACAAAGATGGGAGTCCGAATGTATTATCTGAGAAAGTTAGCTCAACGATCCTGTACAAAATCCAGCAGAAAGTGAAAGTTCCTGGCACCCCTTTGATCTCCTGTAAGATCGGCGACTTGAAATTTGATTGAGCTTTATTGGATTTAGGAGCCTCCACAAACCTAGTCCCTAAATTCCTACTAGATAACTTCAAGGAAACTGAGCTCAAACCGATTGAGGTAACCTTGCAGTTAGCAAACAGATCAATTAAGTCACCTAGAGGAGTTCTTGAGGATGTTCTAGTTAGGATTCGAGATTTCTACTTCCTAGTGGACTTGATCGTATTGGATATGGACACTCTTGAAAACCTAAGAAATAGACCTATCCTCTTAGGGAGACCAATTTTAGCTACCGCTAGGGAAAATATTAAATATGAAGAGGGCCAGATCGAGTTAAAATTCAAGAACAAGACGTTACAGATTGATATCTTTAAGGCCCAAAAAGGAATAATCTATGGGGCAACCGACGAGGTTTGAGACATCAATTCTTTGGTTGATGAACCAATTTCAGAGGAAGACCTGATTATCCCGAATCCTCAGCCACAACAGGATCATGACGCACAGATAGTGAAGCCCAGAATCTTCTAAGGCCCATCCCAACCCCCACTAACTACTGATAACCCAGTACTAGAATTGAAGCCCCTCCTAGATCATCTGAACTACGTCTTTTTGGGTTCCAATAAAACATTTCATGTGATTAGCAATTCACCACTAACATCTGATCAAGAAACAAAGCTGATTTCTGTTCTCCAGCAACATCGAAGAGCCATCAGGTGGACTCTAGATGACTTGACTGGGATAAGCCCCTCGTATTGCACGCATTAAATCTACACCTAAGAGGGCTCACGACCATCTCAAGAATTGTAAAGAAAGTTGATTCCGAATGTTCAAGAGGTCACAAAGAAAGAGATCATCAAGTGGCTAGACATTGGAATCGTCTACCTAATCTCTGACAGCCGTTGGGTGAGCCCCATCCAAGTTGTTCCTAAGAAGGCAAGGCTCTCTGTGATTATGACTGGATCTGAAGAGACCATCCCGACTCGTATTGCGAATTTGTGGAGAGTCTGCATAGACTATCGGAAATTTAATAACTCCACGAAGAAAGATCATTTCTTACTACCGTTCATTGATTAGATTCTTGAGAAATAGATGGGAAATCAATTTTTGTATTTCCTGGATGGGTAATTCAGATATAATCAAGTGGTAATTCATCTAGAAGATCAAGAAAAGGCCACCTTTACCTGCCCCTATGGTACGTACGCGTTCCGCAAGATGCCACTTGGGCTTCGTAATGAACCCCCCACTTTTCAATGGTGGATGCTAGCCATATTCTCTGAAATGGTAGGTAAATGCCTTGAGGTCTTCATGGATGACTTCTCGATATTTATTGAATCTTTTGATGATTGCCTCATGTGTTGGTGCAAGAGCACTATGATCATTAATTTTGATGATAACAAAACACTTGATATTTGACATTTCCTTATGGGTCCAAGATTTCAGGTCAATTGCAAATGGATACAAGTGTGAAGAGCTCATGTCCATGTTGCCTTGGAGGAGCTCGTTGGAGAAGGAGCATCGCTTGGAGTGAGCATTGGAAGACAAGAAGAATTGGATAGATTTCTACTTGTCTTGTAGTCTGTACTTTTGTCTTTATTTTCTTTGCCCTATATTTGTGTCTAGATATATGTTAAAGAGCCTCAAACTAACATAGCAGTAGTCCTAGCAACACTTACACAACCCTAGGACACTAACACATTTTGTAGAGAGCTTAGAAAATCAATATAGGTTTTGGATAGCCTGCTCAAATGTTTCCAATCTAGAAATTAGAATTTGATAGTTGACTTTAAGAAGACTGACTGTTTGTTCAGCGTCCAAAAACACTTAGGTTGGAATATAACTCTCTATCTGCCATTTTCAGATGTCTAGCCCTTAGTCCAGACATCTTAGTAGACGTCTGATGACTTTGCTAGATGTCCAATTAGTGGAACGTTGGCTTAGAAATATAGTCATTGACGATTGACCCTTAATTTTCTATTAGATGTCCGTGGAGGACCTTAGACATTGGATATATAAATCTTAGCCCTCGATTAAGCCCAAATCACTTCTCATCAGAGATATAGCCGTTTGTACCTTGGGAAATCCATTCCTGTAGTTATTTAGGTTTCCAGACATCCAAACCTAGTGCCAGACGTCCAAGATATCCTCTGACTTTCACTAGAACCCTGTCTAGGTCTAACTCAAGTCAATAAGGAAACCCATCTAAGAATAGATGTCTGATTTGCTTTCCAGACTTCTTAAAAGTTGTTTCCAGACATCTGATACTTTTCCCAGATGTCTGATAACTCTATTAGAATCATTATTTACATTGATTCTGACCTAATCTACCTTAGGTTTATCCCCAATAGCTACCTAGGGCTTCCATAGCCTTCCTAAGCCTTCTTAGACCATCTATAAATAGAAAGGGAGCCCTCCTTTGTTAGATACACCAAGACACACCTAGGAACACTACTTCCACTCATATTGTCTCCAAGAGAAGAAAGGAATCACCTAAAAGTGCTCTTGCCATTAGTCTACATCTTGAGAGCACCATCCTAGCTGTGCACCCGCTCTTCCGCTATTGCATATGAGAGGGACATAATACCATCGCATGGATCGCACACCCGCATCACCTGCCGATGCACTTCCATCATAGGGAGGTTATCTTTGCCTATAGTAGCTAGATTTAAATACTTGCTTTGCGGCTCTATAGGATATTTGTTTATTATCTTTGGTTGGGTATTTGCTTTCCGAATTCCCATCTCCATCGAGAGATTAAATACTCCTAGTGAAGAGGAGGGGTTTGAGGTATGCTACCCTCACGTAAGTAATGGGGTTGTATTGAGGTTGAGTGACCCATGTTTAAGTGACTCGTTAGTGGATTTGATCAACTAAGCCGATCGAGAAATCGTAAGTCGAGAGGTTTAGGTCGTGGTTTTTACTTGGGTTTGGGTTTCCACCTAAAAGCTTGTTGTGTACTTGTGATTGCATGTTTTTGTGAGATTGATTTTATATTTTTACATTTTTATATATCGTGCAAATCTCACCCTCTCTGGTGTAGAACCTACATTTGGTATCGGAGCAGGTCACACAACATTGGAGTAACACACCAAAGAGGATCAAATCATAGAGGGAAGCATCTCCACAACAAGATACGTTGTAGGGCAATCCACTAGTCATCCTCCCTACTTCGACGGGAGTGACTTTGGATATTGGAAGTTGAGGATGAAGATGTGGCTTCAAGCCACGATGTTTGAGATATGGGATCACTGCGAGACCTCGTTCACCATCCCGGAGAAACCCAAAGGAGGTTATACGGTGTAGCAAGTATGAAAACTCAACCTCAACGCAAAAGCCATGAACTCTCTCTATTACTCTCTTAGCATGGAGGAGTTCAACAGTATCTCAAGGTGTGACACTACCTTTGAGATTTGGATAGAAATAGAAATAGCTCATTAAGAATCATGTGTGGTGGAAGAAGAAGAATCAAATAAGGAGAACGACGATGAGAACGATGAGGTAAATTTTGATTTACAAGATGCCTTTGATGAGCTTTACGAAATTAGTAAGTCATTAAAAGTAGAAAACAAAAGCTTGAAAAAGAAACTTAGCTTTCTTAAATATGAAAATCAAAGGTTAGAAATTCAACTTAAGAATCTAGAAACTAGTTCTAGTCCTAACATTTCTGAAAATGATAATTTCTTTCTAGAAAATCATAACCTAATCAATGAAAATAGTAGATTGATTAAGGAGAATACTAGCTTAAAAATTAAAATTTCTACTCTAAAAGCTAGGATATATGTTGTAGAAAAGGAACTTACATGTCATAGGGAAGAATCTATAAATTGATTAACAAATTAGTTGACTTTTCTAATGATAAAGTTAACCCCAGTCATAAAGATGGGAAAGGATCTCCCTCAAGGAGACCCAGTAATAGATCCGGATGCAAATTGAATTGGATATCGAGGAGAGAATTAGAATCTTATCTTTCAGGTTGCAAAGATTTCAGCATCAAGGATTGGAATTACAAGATGAAGAATGGTCAACTCGAATTGGGAGGACCAAGGAGTAGACCAAAGAGGAAGATGAGAAGATCGATGAGAGGACCGGTGGATGATTGAACCGCCATGCACCAACCGCCTGATTAGAGACCAGCAATGATGCCTGGATCTCCAAGCTTCGGATGGGAGCCCCATCCATTCTATCATCAACCTCCATTTGGGCCATTCTAATGGCCATGGTAAGTGAGGTACACTCTAAACCCTATTTACTTTTAATAGCATCTAGACAGGGGGAGTTGTTAAAATTGATAAGCTAATTATCCATCATTAAGGGGGAGGACAAAAATTAGCTATATTTCCTTTAGTTAGGGGGTGTTAATTATATAGCCATCTTGTTATTATAAAAAGTGGGAAATGTTACTCTTGTTAAAAAGAGGAAATTAACCCAAAATTAGAAGAGCATGTTTTAAGGGAGAGTATAGGAGAATTAAAATTGATGAAGCTTTTTTATAATGTTGAAAAGGGGGAGAACTTTTTGGATCATTACTTATAATTTTGTCATCATAAAAAATGGAGAGATTATTGGTGCAAGGGCACACGATCATTAATTTTGATGATAGCAAAACACTTGATATTTGACATTTTCTTTTGAGTCGAAGATTTCAGGTCAATTGCAAGTTGATGTAAGTGTGAAGAACTTGCATCCATGATGGATTGGAAGAGCTCTTTGGAGGAGAAGGAGCTTTGCTTGGAGCGAGAGCTTGAAGACAGGAAGAATAGAATAGATTTCTATGTATTGTAGACTGTAGTTTTGTCTTTATTTTCTTTGCTCTTTATTTAGATATACGTTAAAGAGCCTCAAAGTAACATAACAGTAGTCCTAGGAATACTTACACAACCCTAGGACACTTAGACACTTCATAGAGAACTTAGAAAACCAATATAAGTTTTAGATAGCCTGAGCAGACATCCAATCTGGAAATCTGACGTTTGGTCTTTGACTTTATGACGTCTGACTTTTTGTTTAAACATCCAAAAACACATAGGTTGGAAACAACTCTTTGTCTGCCATTTTTAGACATCTAGCCCTTAGTCCATACATCTTAGCAGACGTTTGATGACTATGCCAGACGTCTAATTAGTAAATCTTGGCTTAGAAATATAATCATTGAGGATTGACACTTAATCTTCTATCAGAAGTCTGTAGAGGACCTCAGATATCTGATATATGGATGTTAGCCCTTAATTAAGCCAAAATCACTTCTCATCAAAGATATAGCCATTTGTGCCTTGGGAAATCCATTCCTGAAGTTATTTAAGTTTACAGATGTCCAGACCTAGTGCCAGACGTCCAAGATATTTTTGACTGACTTTCACTAGAACCCTGTTTAGGTCTGACTCAAGTAAGGAAGCCCGTTTAGGATTAGACATCTGATTTACTTTCCAGATGTTTGATACTTTTCCTACATGTTTGACAACTCTATCATAATCATTAATGACCCAGATTTTAGCTTAATCTACCATGGGTTCATCCCCAATGGCTACCTTAGGCTTCCACAGCCTTTCTAAGCCTTCCTAAACCATCTATATATAAAAGGGGAGCCCTTCTTTGTTAGATACACCAAGACACACCTAGGAACACTACTTCCACTCATATTGTGTCCAAGAGAAGAAAGGAATCACCCAGAAGTGCTCTTGCCATTTGTCAACATCTTGAGAGCACCATCCTAGCTGTGCACCTACGCTCTCACTGTTGCATACGAGAGCGACGTTGTGCCATTGCGTGGATCGCACTCCTACGTCACTTGCTGATGCACATCCATTAAAGGGACGTTGTCTTTGCCTATAGTAGCTAAATTTAAATGCTTGCTTTGTGGCTCTATAGGATATTTGCTTATTGTCTTTGGTTGGGTATTCTCTTTGCGAATTTTCATCTCCATCAAGACACTAAATACTCCTCGTGAGGAGGAGCATTTTGAGGTATGCAACCCTCAAGCAAGTAGCATGGTGATTGCATAGCAAAAATGCACCAGCAATTGTGCCATCTTATACAATTTCCAAGTATTACCAGTGTACATTAGGTAGCCATAGTCGCATTTGTGAAAATAAGCACCTGCATGCATTTATTTGAGAGGGGGAGGAGAGTGAAATAAATGGCCTTGAAATTTATGTTTTCCTCAAGTGTCGCCTCACAAATTCTCCATCTTTATTTTTTTATTTCTTTTTGGCTTTGAATTCCTCCATGCGGCTACAAGGTATGGCAGCTTCTTCCATGCACCACTCCCTGCAAATGCTTGCCCTGCAGCCGCATGCACAGCCATGCACAGCCAGGGCATGGCTGTGCATGCCTCTTTCTTCTTTAAAAAGGCACGGATGGCTTCTTTGCAAGGGAGCCTGGTCCACACGCAAAAACCCAACACAGCAACTTCCTCCAGGCCATCTCCTCCCCTCTCCCCCACATACGCAGCCTCTCTTCTTCTTGAAGCGCCACGTTGTGGGCAGGAGTAACTCACAGTGGTGCACAACCACCACTGTGAGTCCCACCACTACCCAGCTCATCAACGAGCCGGTGGGGCTCCCCGCTCTGATTTCACTGTTCAAAACATTTCCGCCATTGCCACAGGAGCTTCAAGCTTTGACGCCCAAGCTCGCAGCAGCAGCAGCAGCGGCAGCCAGCAGCAACGCAGGCCTCCACGTGCCTCAGGCACCTGTTCCGCGCCCTCTGTGCGCGCCAGTAGGCTGCCCTCACCCCTCCCTGCGTGCCCTGTCGCGAAGCTCCGCCTGCAGCCCAGCCCTCTCCGCCGCTCGCCAGCAGCCGACCCAAACCTTCCGCGCACACGCCAGCTCGCTCAGCAGTGCTTGCACACACACAACCAAGCGCAGGCGGTCACGCGAGCCGAGCGTGCACCATAGCCACTGTTCACGCTAGAGAGTGCGACATTGTGGCTATAGTGCGGTGACCGATAAGTTTCTCGCTCTAGCGTACGCCCGCCCGCTTCAGCGCCTGCATCTTCGCCTGCTTCTTCGCACCCGCACCTGCCTCACTGCGCAGTGCAGTGCGTTGCGGTTCGTCCCACTCCCCTCCCTCCTGGGTGCGCACACGTCTTCGCACGTCTACATGCCTGCACGTGCGCGTGGCCATCAGATGACGCTTGGAGCTGTGGACGGCTTAACTTGCCTCCTTCACTCCAGCAGAAGTGCGCTCTCTCTCTCTCACAGCACTCTCTCACTCCCTCAGCAGTCACATACACAAACACACACACACTCTCGTACACACACCCACTCACTTATACACTATTATATACTTATATATATATACATATAAATATATATTGATAAATATACATATATTCATATACAAATATATATATATATATATATATATATATATATATATATTTATATATATACATATATATCTATACATATATTAGTATTTATATAGCTACGTATTAGTATACATACATACATATATATTTACATATATACATATATTCATATACGTATAAATATATATATATATACATAAATATATTATTACCAATATAACTAAGTATAAGTACAGATACATATATATATATATACATATATACACATATACTTATACGTATAGATATATACATATCTATCTACAAATATCTATAAACATATATTA
Organism: Thalassia testudinum; assembly: GCA_037157565.1. NCBI lineage: Eukaryota > Viridiplantae > Streptophyta > Magnoliopsida > Alismatales > Hydrocharitaceae > Thalassia > Thalassia testudinum. Next base: position 152,521,352 of record JAZHRO010000024.1, read on the forward strand.
CTATATATATATATATATACATCTATATAGTTACATATACATACATATATATATATATATATATATACATATATCTATCTCTAGATATATTTACATATCTATATTCATATACATATATATATATATCCATATATAACTATATATACGCCTATATAATTATAGCCATATATATATATAGATATACATTTACATATATACATATATATATATTTTCATATCACCGACCATATGTTGTATCGCGGGAATATCTGCACCAGTTGCTGATATTCCCCGATACACACGTACAGAAAGCGTATTCGCACTCATCTTCCACCAATCCACCTTACCCTCCATGCGGCACTTCATCCTGTTCGTTGCATCTTCCTAAACGTTGACCGACTCGACATCGTGCTACATGCCATCTCCACCTCCACCCCCACCCCTATATACATATATAATATATACATATATATATACTGTATTTACTTTATTTCTATTTCTCTTCCTACCAGTAAAAAGATAAAAAAAATATACAAAGGTGAAAAGATAATCCTTGACTTGCAGGTACTGAGTCTTGCGAATAGCAAGACCAGTTTTGGAACCCTAATTTGGCTAAAAGCCAACAACCTGATTTTGAGGGTGTACCTCAAGGACAAAAATTATCAGAAAAAATCTTAAATAGAAAAACACCAAAAACATAATAAACGAATGGAAGAGATTCATTGTTGGAAAGGCGTAGAAACTTGTTCACTTCTAATCCTACTTCCCTGAGTTCCACCCTGGGCCTAGAAGTGACCAAGATAAAGTCAAATAGGCCAGGTAAAAATTTTTTGTAAAGAGATGATTATGCTTGATTTAGGTTAACCACTATACTCATTTCAACGATACAATCACCATATTAACACAACCTATCCGGGCTCGACCGTACCTCTTTTCTGGCGTCGTTGCCGGGGAAGTGCGCATTCAAGTAAGTTTCTACTGCAATCCTTTAATTTTTCTCTTCTCAGACCCTTCTCTTCACGGGTGTTTTTGTTTGTTGCTGTGCAGGTGAACCTGTTGCAAGGAGAAGGCAGGCAGACGAATTCAGAGACGTGGGTAGATCCATGGCAGGAACGAGAGCGTGAAGATGCTGGCACCGCATTGGAGCTTTGCACACATTGCTGAACAAGTAGGTCTTTCTTTCTTAGCAACTTTGGTCAACTTGTCACCTTAATAAAAACTAAAAAAAAAAACTAAAAAAACACTTGTTTGGATCTCTTAGGGCAAGTGGATTAAAAATCACTTGTTTGATTGTTTGTCATCACTCCCACTGCCCTGGGATTTCCCACCAAACTTCGCATAGCAAAGATCCTAGAATCTTGATTCTTGAATCTTTCGCCGTGTGAAGTATTCTTTGAGGCAAAAATAAAAAGATTGATTGCACCCCTCTTTGCCTCATTTTATCTACAAATTTGGGATCACCTTTTTGGTGGGGAGACTTGGAATTGAGTTGATTCCAACCCCACCACGACCATTCACGTGGCTAAGATTCAATCCCGAATACTTCAACCGCAACAATTTGATTTTCTTTATCTTATGGTTGAGCCTTGTGTGTGGAAATCATTTTAGTGCTTGGGAGCACTTGAATTGCAGTGCTTTGGCTCCCTTTCACACTAATCTAAAATTGATTCGTGCATCTACACATAGAAATCTCCATCTAGGGAAGCCCATTGCATTTTAGCATGCATTAACCAACTGACATTGAAGAAGGGTTTGTTGGGCTTAGAAGAAAACTTGTATTCTCTCAAAACCCGAAGATTGGTTGAATTGGTAATTCAACGAAATCCCAAATCCATACTACTTAAGGTTCAAACTCTAAAAACCATTCACCAAGTAAAACTTCAATTCGAGGAGATTTCCCCGTTGCATGCTTGGTTTACACAATCTCTAAAAATCAATCACTTGGGCATTACCCGTAAATAATGCCCTTCACATTCCAAAAGCACTTGATCCTAAGCCTTTAATTAAAACTGGTAGCAACTTGACCCTTATTAAGGATTGGAGGTCTAACTACCTGCGTGTAGTGCCTATGTGCTGTTGAGGGTTCCTGCGTGTTATCGGGTGTCTAAGACTGTGGTAAACAGCCTTTCAATCTGGCCCAGTGGTTCCGCGGTGCTCGCATTCGATTACGTAGGTCGTGATAGTAGGTAACTTAGATCTTTAGGTCTAAGGGCACACTGTAGTGGTTAGGAATTTTGATTGTACTGATTTGTCATCAAGTGTACCTTTGTGGCGACATTTCTCTCATCTCTTTTCCCTTCCTATCCCCCCAATTCTTCCTGCGGTAGTACATGTTTGGGAGGAGGTCACAAAACCCTGAACTGTGTGCATTGTCTGACAAATTTAGAAAAGAAGCCGCATCGTCCTCTTCCTCCACAAACATGGCTGCACGCCCACCCCCAAATCCCGAGGGAGGAAACCGCCCTCAAAACTGACCAGGTGGTGGAGCCTTGGATCCCATAACTTGCCTCCAAGCCCAAATGGAAATGTATAATGAACAAATTGAGGCCATTAGGGAAACATTGCAGGAAATGCAGAACCCTCCCAAATGGGTGGAGCCTAGGTCTCTTAGCTCTTATCAGAATCCTGCTACTACATTGACCATAGGACAAATTCAGGTCCCCATGGGTGGGGATGACTTTTAACTGAAACCTAACATAATTGGCTTGATAAATTTTCACTTCCATGGTCTTGCAAGTGAAGATCCTTTTCTCCACTTGGAAGACCTAACCCGATAGGCTGAAATAGTTAAACCAAGAAATATCGGGTTACCTATAGTCCTCATGAAAATGTTCCCATTTTCATTGTGGGATAAAGCATCGTAGTGGTTACGCACCCTTGGGAGAACCATCCACTTTTGGGAAGAGATGCGAACAGCGTTTCTCAAGAAGCTCTTCCCAATCAGGTGAACCAATGTGCTTCGCCGTGCTATCACTTCATTTACGCAACAAAACGGTGAACAATTTCATGAGGCATGGGAGAGATATATTGACCTCCTTAGGAAGTGTCCACACCATGGTCTACCTAAGTGGCATATAACCCAAATTTTCTACTATGGGCTAAATGAGACTTTGAAGTAGATTGCAGACGCTTCCTGCGGAGGGAATTTCATGAATAAAGATGAGAATGGAGCATTTGAATTATTTGAAAATATGAGGGAAAACTCAATGAACAAAGCCTCCATTGTCGCCTTTAATCGTACCAACCTACCCCGTAATGCCCACAAAGTTGACACGGGACCCCCCCATTCATCCACAGATCTTAGCCTTATCACACAGAAATTGGATGAAGTCTTCGTCGTGCACAAGAAGCTGGACGAGCTTTTGGCCAACCCCGCTCGTTCTATGGCAAACACCCCCACCTCACCACTTCGTCACAATTTGAATTCTTCTTACACCAGGCTTATCCTGAGAAACCCCATAAGACCTTCCTTACCGAGTGTCGCGTTGAGCGATTCGGTAAGTTATGTGGATCTGGCTTCTATGAGCCAGTATTTTGACATGGATGACCAAGCCTACGTGTGCTCGGACGTGTATTTACATGCGGACGTGTCTTCTGGCATAGAAGATGCTTGCGCCCTGGGGAACAACCCGTTCTCTGCCACTTATAACCTAGGGTGGCGAAATAATCCGAACTTCGCATGGTCCAACAACCCGCAGTGCCAAAACCCTACGGGTGGACCAATGCGACCGTCCGCATCCGTCATCCCAAGGGCCCAGTATAATCCAATGGCGAATCTGCCATCAGGTCCTTGTGTACCGCAAGCAGAACACGCATCAAGTCCTCTTGATAAATTGATGCAAATGATGACGGAAATGTCAAAGCACCATGAAGAGAACATGACCTCCCTTCAGCACCAATTGGTGCAGTAGAATGCTGAGATCAGTCAACAATGCATGGCGACTCGATCTCAGGGCACTCTTCTAGCCCAACCTGTTCCTAACCCACGAAATTTCGTACCCCGTGGTACTCAACCACAGGTACGACCTTCTCAGGGGTAGGTTCATCAGATTCTGCAAGCTCCGAGCATTCCACCGGGATTTTAGGCTAATCCCGCTGCAGCACCTCACTCTTATGTCCCTATTGCGAACCCTCCTCCGCCTTATGATTCCACTAGACCCGCATCGTCCAATGCGATCACTACGAGGAGCGGCAAGCAGACTGTCGATCTGCCTCGACCTGATCCTGGCCCATCTTCTTCATCTCCCTCTCATTCGGGATGTGCACCGCAGCATTTGCGAGAGGATGATACACCCAAATTGGTGCCAAAATTAGTCCCATTCCCTGAGGCTCTACTGAGGGAGCCAAAAGGCAAGAAGAAAGATACACAGGCCTTTAATAGCCTATGTAATTTGTTCAGGGATGTTGAAATCAAGGTACCCCTACTCGAGGCTATCGACCACATACCTACTATCGTCCAATTTTTCAAAGACTACACAACACCCAACCGACAGTCAAAGAAAACTAAGAATCCGATGGTTCTCTCGCCCCATGCGAGTTGTGCTATACTGTCAAATCTACCACCGAAGCAGAAAGATCCGGGCACACCGCTTATTTCCTGTAGCATCCAAGGCTGCAATTTTAACCATGCTTTGCTTGATCTGGGATCTTCCATCAATCTTATACCAACCATCATGCTCGAAAAATTCTCCTTGGGAAATCTGAAACCCACCCCTATCACGTTACAATTGGTAGATCGTTCTATCAAAATTCCATTGGATCTAAAAAGCTCAAGCTTAACATCTTCAAGGCAGCCAAGAACTTTGATTGTGATTGCATCGAGGATGACACATCTGACGAGAACATGGCCATTAGCGTGTGTATTGGACTAATTGGGACCTATTCTGACTGCTATGGACTGCCTTTAAACACTAACGATTGCCTGACCAACACCTATTGTGATGTTCCCCCATCCCTCCCTTGTCCCATACCTTCTCCTGACCAGACTTCTGACGAGGTTTTCTCCGCTTCCCAAACCTTGTGGTCTGAGTCATATCCGAGCTACTCACCGTCGGTCCACACTCTTGAAGATCGGATTGCCCTTTCTTTCCCGCCAAATCAGGTGGATTTGCAACTCCACACTGGGACCTTGAGCCCATATGCTACCCACTGGGGCTATTCCTTTTTGGATCCATCTATCCCAGAAGCCCCTCTTCTTGGCCAATCTGAGGGCCAACTTCTTCCTCCTGACTTGTTTTCTGATCTGCCTGGGATGCTCTCGTCCCAAGAAATGCCAGACCTCTCACCATCCACTCCGGAGCTGAAATAGCTGCCTAGTACACTTAAATATGTTTTCCTAGGACCAAATGAAATGCTCCCTGTAATCATTAGTTCAAAATTGACCAGGGAGCAAGAGTGCAAACTAATGAAGGTCCTTATGGAACACAAGGCAGCCATTGGATGGTCTTTATCAGACTTAACTGGCATTAGCCCCTCCTACTGCACTCACCGTATATATATGGAGGAGGAGGCTCGACCTTCTCGTGAGATGCAGCGACGTCTCAACCCTAACATGCGGGAGGTTGTTAAGAAAGAAATTATTAAGTGGCTGGATGCAGGTATAATCTACCTGATCAGCGATAGCCCTTGGGTGAGTCCGATTCACGTCATTCTTGAAAAGGCGGGACTCACCATCCGTGTCAATGACAGGGGAGAATCCATCCCTACACTCACTCCTACATCTTGGAGAGTGTGTGTAGATTATAGGAAACTCAATGTTGCAACTAAGAAAAATCACTTTTCGCTACCTTTGATTGACCAAATCCTGGAGCGGTTAGCGAGAAATAAATTTTTTTGTTTCCTGGATGGATTCTTAGGATATAACCAGGTGGCAATTGACCCCCGGGACCAAGAGAAAACCACCTTTACCTGCCCCTTCGGCACCTTTGCATTTAGAAGGATGCCATTCGGACTTTGCAACGCGCCAGCAACTTTCCAGAGATGTATGCTGCCGATATTTCATGACATGGTGGGTGACTTTTTCGAGGTCTTCATGGATGACTTTTCGATCTTTGGACCATCTTTCGAAGACCGTCTTGCCAACCTGACCCGTATCCTTAGGAGATGTATTGATGTAAACCTTGTGCTTTCTTGGGAAAAATGTCATTTTATGGTGCACGAGGGAATTGTTCTCGGACATATCATCTCTGATAGGGGTATTGAGGTTGACAGAGCTAAGCTCGATGTAATTGTTGATTTACTTGTGCCTGCTCTGTCAAACAAATCCACTCCTTCCTGGGACACGTCGATTTCTATAGGAGATTCATCAAAGATTTCTCCAAGATTTCTCGACCTTTAGCTCATTTCCTATCAACCAACGTACCCTTCTATATGGGCCCCAACTGCATACGAGCATTCATGCAGCTGCGTAATGCTGTCACCAAGGCCCCTGCTCTCTAGCCACCTAATTGGTCCCTCAACTTTGAACTCATGTGTGACGCTACTGACTTTGCAATCGGAGCCATCTTGGGACAAAGACGCAATAGACACCCCTTCGTGGTGTACTACGCCAGTAAGACGTTGGATGAGGCCCAGCGTAATTATACTACCATTGAGAAAGAACTACTGGCGGTCTTCTTTGGGCTGGAGAAATTTCGCTGCTCACATGTTATTGTTTTCACTTATCATGTGGCCATTTGCCATCTCATGCACAAGAAGGATGCCAAGCCCAGACTGATTCGTTGGATCCTTCTGCTCCAAGAATTTGACATTGAGATTCGCGATAAGGCCAGAGCCCAGAATGTTGTGGCTGATCATCTTTCCAAACCAGACCCTGACCATATTGGACTTACCGGCCGATTAATGAGATTTTTCCTAATGACCACCTACTGGCAATTAATGTGGCAAGTGGACCTTGGTATGCCGACATTGCCAATTACCTTGCTTCTGGATCCCTTCCACGTGGCTGGCCTAAAAACCAGTGCGAGCGTCTCATGGCAGAAGCAAAGTATTATTTCTAGGATAATCCACTTCTTCTTCGCATAGGTGCTGATCAAATCATCCATCGCTGTATTCCTGACAACGAGTTCCCAAGTATGCTATCCTTCTGCCACGATTAGGCCTGCAGAGGCCATTTCTCTAGGAGGAAAACTGCAGCCAAGGTGTTGCAGTGCAGTATCTTTTGGCCCTCCCTTCACCAGGATGCACACAAGTATGCCAAGCATTGCACTAGGTGCCAGTCGTTAGGGTCAATGTCACGTCGTGACATGATGCCCTTACAACCCATCCTAGCCACGAAAATCTTTGACATTTGGGGAATTGATTTCATGGGTCCCTTTCCTCCTTCCAACGGCTTCAAATTCATTCTCGGGGCTGTTGATTATGTTTCGAAATGGATCGAGGCTATTCCCACGTGCCGTGTTGACCATGTTATATCCAGTCGATTTGTCAAAGACCACATTTTTGCATGCATTGGGATCCCTCGAGCCATTATCTCAGATGGAGCAAGCCACTTTACCCATGCTTCTTTTTAGGCACTTCTGAGGAAATATAGAGTCCACCATTGTATTGCATCCCCATATCATCCTCAGACGAACGACCAGGCAGAAGTGTCGAATCGGCAAATCAAGCAAATTATCCAAAAAATGGTTTGGCCTGACTGTAAGGACTGATCCGACAAGCTGATTGACGCACTTTGGGTGTATCAGACTGCCTTCAAGGCTCCCCTTGGTATGTCACCTTATAGAATCATTTATGGGAAGCCTTGTCATTTGCCCATGGAGTTGGAGCACTGTGCTTATTGGGCGGTTCACCAATGTAACCTCAACACAGACCTGTGTGGTCGAGAAAGGAAACTCCAACTCCAGGAGCTGGAAGAGCTCCGTCGTGAAGCCTATGATTCTGCCTTAACTTTCAAGCAATGCACTAAGGCTTTTCATGACAGCCATATTCGGCGGAAAGAATTTGAGCCATCTCAGCAAGTTTGGCTCTACAATGCCTAGGTCAAATTCTTTCCTGGGAAACTGAAGTCCAAATGGACTGGTCCTTTCCTGGTCTCGAGATCATTTCCCAATAGGGCCGTTGAGATTGAAGATCCCAAATCTGGACATAAATTTACGGTCAATGGGCAGCGTTTGAAACCCTATCTTACTCATGAACCTACCCCCGTTGGAGAAACTATTGCCCTACTGGAGGGTAACTAATGTTGTGCCTCATTCGGAGTCCAGCTGGGGATGTTAAATTCAGCGCTCCTTTGGTGGCACCCCAACAACACTCACCATCCACCATCACTTTGCACGCCACTGTCACGATCACTTCACTTTTCACTTCACCACCTACCATCCACCCACCCTACCACCCTGCTGTATACCCTGCACCTCAGTTCTCGTTACCCGATCTTTCATCCTTCCGCTACCCTGCCCTGCATGCATATGACGACATAGCATCGTTTGGCATGGGGGGTGGATTGGCATCCATAGGATCTGGGTATTTTATGGTATCATGTGGTTTTCATCTATCAATATATATATATATATATAAAGAGGTGTTTAGTAATGATCTGAAGGCTGAAACAAAAATACAATAAGTGTTTATGGATATTTAACCTTTGTTTTGAAGACTTTCCAGGCCACAGAAGCTTGATTTTCTTAGGCTCGGCTTAATTCACTTGAGCATTGACAGGATAGATCGGAATCTCTCCTAACTAAGGATGTATTCTTGTACCTGAGACACCCGTACAGGATCCGTTGGTTTGCTTCTACTCGAGAGCCTAAGTAATCTTGGTTCATACTACGCATATCAAGAAAGACCAGGTGAACATAAGATCCAACCCTAGTGTTCATTTGGGAAGGTGGAGTCCTTACCTGTGCACGCAGGTAGACTTTTTATCCCAGGCTTTAGTCTTGTGTTTAGGAGAGACTCTTTCCACCAAAAAGGAACTCTCCCACCAAAAAGAAAAGTGCACTCCTCCAAATAAAGTTGTAAGAGATATACTGACACGTGTTTCAAAAAAAAAAAAGATGCAAATAAGTCAGTATATCTCACAAATATCTGTAAAATTTTCCTACAAAAAAGTTCTTCAGGGCAAATATCCTATTTTCTTTGAGCCACAAATGTCAGAAAATGGGAGTTGAGTTTTCCATCATCTTTTTAAGGGTCAATCCGAAGACACGAGCTGAAACTGGGACCAACTTGTACTTAAAAATTCGTGAAACCCTGGGCTTGAGTGTTAATGTTCATCTGGTCAGTCTTGATCATTCACTATGCACAAGCCATAATCTCTTGAGCTCTCGAGTACGGCAAAAACCTCCTCGGTCCTGGAAATCGTACTTAAGGTTTAAATAGCAAGAGTCCTAGTTAGTTGAGAGATGGTCTATGTCATGTAAGACATAAAGTACTGGCAGTCTTCTCTTCAATTGGTTCTCACAATATCAAACAATAAACACACCTATGTCGCCTCAGAAAAAAATCTTCAGCGTATAGATCATTTCTAAATGCAATAAAAAAATGTTTTGCTAGGGACTAGCAAAAGATAGGCATGGGGGTATGATTGCATAGCAAAAATGCACCAACAATTGTGACATCTTGTGTTATTTCTAAGTATTACCAGTGTATATTAAGTAGCCATAGTCGCATTTGTGAAAATATGCACCTGCATGCATTTATTTGAGAGGGGGAGGAGAGTGAAATAAGTGGCCTTGAAATTTACGTTTTCCTCAAGTGTCGCCTCACAAATTCTTCATCATTATTTTTTTTATTTCTTTTTGGCTTTGAATTCCTCTGCACGGCTACAAGGCATGGCAGCTTCTTCCCCGCGCCATTCCCTGCAAAAGCATGCCCTGCAGCCGCATGCACAGCCATGCACAGCCAGGGCATGGCTGTGCATGCCTCTTTCTTCTTTAAAAAGGCATGGCTGGCTTCTTTGCAAGGGAGCCTGGTCCACACGCCAAACACCAACACAGCAGCTTCCTCCAGGCCATCTCCTCCCCTCTCCCCTCCACACGCAGCCTCTCTTCTTCTTGAAGAGCCAAGCTGCGGGCAAGAGGAACTCACAGTGGTGCACAACCACCACTGTGAGTCCAACCACCACCCAGCTCATCAAAGAGCTGGTGGGCATGGTGGTTCCCTGCCATGATTTCACCATTCAAAGCATTTCCGCCATTGCCACAGGAGCTTCAAGCTTTGAAGCTCAGGCTCGCAGCAGTAGTAGCAGCGGCAGCCAGCAGCAGCGAAGGCCTCCACTTGCCTCAGGTGCCTATTCCGCGCCCTCTGCACGCGCCAGTAGGCCACCCTCACCCCTTCCCGCGCATCCTGTCATGAAACTCCACCCTCGGCCCAACCCTCTCCGTGCTCACCAGCAGCCGATGCTGACCTTCCGCACGCGCGCCAGCTCGCTCAGCGGCACCCGCACACAGAACCGGGCATAGGCAGTCGCGTGAGCCTAGCACGCACTGTAGCCACTGTTCATGCTAGAGAGCGTGACACTGTGGCTACAGTGCGGTGATCGATAAGTTTCTCACTTATCCGGTCACCCGGCGCTCTCTCTCCACGTCGCTACCACGGCCAGCCCGTCCCCGCACGGCCATGACCGCATCTCTCCCTGCACCTGTTCCTGCATTCGACAGTGCCCGCTCTCGCATACGCCCACCCGCTTCAGCACCCATGTCTTCGCCTGCTTCTTCGCGCCCGCACTCGCCTCACAGCACAGCGCAGTACGCTGCGGTTCCTCCCATGCCAGCTCCCTCCTTCGTGCGCGCACGTCTTCATGCGCCTACGTGCCTGCACGTGTGCATGGCTAGCAGACGATGCTTGGAGGCTGCGAACGGCTTAACTTGCCTCCTTCACTACGGCAGAAGCGCACTCTCTCTCTCTCTCTCTCACAGCACTCTCTCACTCCCTTAGCAGTCACATACACAAACGCACACACACTCTCGTACACACACCCACTCACTTATACACTATTATATACTTATACATATATATATTGATATATATACATATATTCATATACATATATATATATTTATATATATGCATCTATACATATATTAGTATACATACATACATATATATATATCTATATACTTATATATATATATACATATATACACATATACTTATACATATATATATATATATACATATCTATTTACATTTATCTATATACATATCATACTATATATATATATACATATATATATACATCTATATAGTTACATATACATACATATACATATATACATGTGTCTATACATATATCTATCTATACATATATTTACATATCTACATACATATACATTTACATATATACATATATATATATATTTTTTTTCATATTACCTACCATAGGTTGTATCTTCGGAATATCTGCACCAGTTGCTGATATTCCCCGATACACGTGTACAGAAAGAGTATTCGCACTCATCTTCCACCAATCCACCTTACACTCCACGCGGCACTTCGTCCTGTTGGTTGCGTCTTCCTAGACGGCGATCGACTCGACACCATGCTACATGCCATCTCCACCTCCACCCCCACCCTTATATAGATATATAATATATACATATATATATACTGTATTTACTTTATTTCTATTTCTCTTTCCTACCAGTAAAAAGACAAAAAAATATACAAAAGTGAAAAGATAATCCTTGACTTGCAGGTACTGAGTTTTGCGAATAGCAAGACCAGTGTTGGAACCCTAATTTGGCTAAAAGCCAAGAACCTGATTTTGAGGGTGTACCTAAAGGACAAAACTTATCAAAAAAAATCTTAAATAGAAAAACACCAAAAACATAATAAACGAATGGAAGAGATTCGTTGTTTGGAAGGCGTAGAAACTTGTTCACTTCTAATCCCACTTTCCTGAGTTCAACCCTAGGCCTAAAAGTGACCAAGATAAAATCAAATAGGCCAGGTAAAAATGTTTTGTAAAGATATGGTTAGGCTCGATTTAGGTTAACCACTATACTCATTTCAACGATAAAATCACCATATTAACACAACCTATCTGGGCTCGACCACGTGGTTGTATTGAGGTTAAGTCACCCTTATTTAAGTGACTCGTTAGTGGATTTGATCGACTTTGTCAATCGGGAAAACCTAAGTTGAGAGACTTAGGTGGTGGTTTTTACTTTCGTTTGGGTTTCCACCTAAAAATCTGTTGCATGCTTGTGATTGCATGTTTTTGTGAGATTGGTTTTATATTTCCGCATTTTTATATATCACGCAAATCCCACTCCGTCCATTGTAGAACCTACATCATGTTAGTGCAAGGGCACCATGATCATTAATTTTGATGCTAACAATGGACTTGTGATTTAAGTTTATCAACTTCAGGGTAATGTGAATGGATACAAGTGTAAAGGAACTCAAACTCCAGTGCATTTAAGAAGCTTGATGGAGGTGGAGTTGCACTTGAAGGAGAGCTTGAAGAAAGGAGATGAAAAATAGGATAGACACATTTGTTCATGTATTCATTTGATTTGTACTTTGCTCTTTTTCTTTAGAATTATTGTAAAGTGCCTAAAGTACCTTACCTTAGTCCTAGGAAACCCTACACCTCACTATTACTCTTAGACAAACACTTAGACAAATTAGAAAAACCAAACTAGGTTTCAGACATCTCGATCAGACGTCCAATATGGACTTCAGATGTCTTATCTATGACTTTAAGATGTCAGACCTTTTGTCTAGACATCTAAACACTTAGGCTGGACTTAGTGCATTTTGTCCATTGGTTTTAGTCGACCAGCCCATAGTCTAGATGTCCTAAGAGATGTTTGATGCCATTAACAGACGTCCAACAATAGGTCTGTTGGACTGTCAAGAGATAATCCTCTAAGATTACCTTATAACTAATTCTATTACACTTTCAAATATCCGTAACGCGTCCTAGATGTCTAATAAGTAGATGTTAGGCTAAGATATGACGCAAATAACTTTTGTCAGAGGTTTTAGCCATTAAGCCTCTCTGGAAATCCATTCCCACAAAGGATTGCCTTTCCAGATGACTTGATATCTTGCCCAATGTCCCACATGCATTTTGTGAAATAAAATACTTTATCCCTATTTCGATCTGGTGAAAATATGAAGTAAGCTGTCTAGAATTAGATGCCTGATTTTTTACCTGAATGTCTTAAAAGTGATTCATAGACATCCGTCTTGATCGAACCCAGTTCAGATTATCCTTCTAGATCAGACAAACAACCAAACATCTGACCTTAAGTCCAGACGTCTGATAACCTTGTCAGAATCATAAATGACCTTGGTTTTGGTGAGATTTTGGACCACTCTCTTGAGCTTTGTTCCCAATAGCTATAAGAGGCTTCCAAGGAGTTTCAAAACCTTCTCAAGACCTTTATAAATAGAGGAGCACCCTTCCTAAGCTAAGTGATAGGAACACCATCATAGGCCATAACTATCCACTTTTAGTCAGATTTAATGGATAAATGCTCCTACATAATCATCTGAGGGTCATAATTCTATAGTATTTTGATTTGAGAAGAAAACAGGAAATCAGGGTTAATTCTCTAATTTTAACAGCATTTCATGAACACAGAAGAACCACAGGGTTTGTCAGGGTTTAGTTGAAGGTCTAATGAGCACTAAAGTCCAATAAAAGGGTTCATACAGACAGAAATAGGGTTTCACACATTTCGAGAATCGAATAATAAAACAAAACCCTATTTTCAGACTCGCTTAAATTAATAAGGTTCTGGTTAGGATAAAATTCATCTAAACCTCCTAAAATTAATAGAAAAATATTATAAGAGGATTGGTACCCTTTGTTAGACGATCCAAACCTATTTTGACCTTAAATACAATCTTAAACGGAAGTTTACCCTAATTTGGGTTTTTATGAAAATTGCCTAATTAAACATGGTTAAAACTGAAATCCGACTTCACAATTAGATTTCTTGGGCCCAAATTATATTTGTATCAATGTTTAGATCCAATCAGAATCCATCTTGACCTAGTTTGCAATTTAGGCCTTTAAAACCTTATTTCTAACATTTAGCCTCTTAGGTTTCTAAATCTAGGCATTTAGCTGCCTAACTTCCCGTCAGTCTCTTCAAAACGGTCCTTGCCGCCATTATTAGTGTGAACCCAAAGCATGCGACCTCCAATCTGGGATTTCTCCCTGCTTTCTCGACCAAATCCCTCCAAAATTGGAGGGATTGATTCTAAGAACTTTTCTAATCAATTGAATGACATCTTAGACCTTGATTTGGATCGAAGAGCTCGTGCGATCTCCACAAATTCAGGGATCTTCTTCCCAGAAGCATCGATCTCTTCAAGCTTCTTTCCTTGTTTATAGCTTGCCCCAAGGCCTTTGAAAGGTTCCCCCTTGCAAGGCCTTGCTCCTTAGCGAGTTTTTGGCCTAGAAAACCAGTTCTTCCTTTACCTCGAGCCAACTCCGAACTCGTCTCCGGTGACCCTCTTCCTCTGGCTTCCTCACCTACTACCACGTAAAATTGGCAGTGTGAAACACTTCCTCTCTTCATTCTGCACCTTGCCATACTTACGCGGAGCTCTCTAGCGCCTTCCTCGTAGCTGTCCTCATCTCTAGAGCATCTTTGTCTCTAGCACCGGCCAATCATAGCTGGCATTGCCTCTTCTCTCTCTTCATCCACCACTACCACCCTTTGATTCCTCTCTCCCTCTTGATCTTCTACAACCCCTTAGACTCTAGGTTCACACACTGCACTACCCATACCCACTCCATCTTCCCCATGTTTGGCACAAGCTCCAGTAAGCTTGTGTCGGTGCCACTGACCGTCAAATGCACCGCCACCACTTCTTACACCTTCACCACACCTCGTTGAGTAAAAGCCTTAAAGAAATTTAGGGCTTTACACTCTCCATCTCTCCGCCAAACACTACACCCTCTACACAATGTCTTCAACCTTGACAGTCCACCTCCATGGTACACAATTCACGAAAACACTCCCACAACACTCACCTTCGCATGACAACCCTTCTGAGCTTATCTGGTAAGGCCGAGAGGCTGTGTTTTCTATTTCAAGTACATCTCGGAGCTCCAACTCTACCTTCATCTTCCCCGACACTGACCGCCCCTCTCTAGGCTTCACTCGACCTGTTGCAGCTCACAATCGAAGAGATTTTAGGTTGAAAAGCTTCTCAAGTTAGTAATTACGGCAGCAGGCTTCAGTTCTACCCCAATTCCTCGAGGACTTCAACTGTAAAACGCAAGAATTTTTACAATTAGAATGGAAAAAACTTAGTCCCACATTGTGTGGGTTGAAAGCACGAAGGCGCATAGATTGAATTCTTACTCTGGGCTTATCTCCTTTAAGCACACAGGGGTGAGGTCCCTTCAAGCCCCTACACAGCCACGTTCAAATGCGCTTCTCCACACCATCGCCCGCAGTCAGCCTCGCAAATCTAGGTGATGTATTTGACTACCCCGGTCCGATCTGAGGAAAGAGAAGAAGAATTGGAGAAAGAGAGGGGGCAGGTTTTGCTATGCCTTGGGATTCACACCCTCTCTTTCTCAACACTCGACTTCTGAGGCCCTTGTGCCTTTGTTGGTGATTTGCTGCTGTGGCACTTCTGTGAGGCCTAAAGCAAGGCCCTTAAGCCTTGTGAGCTAGTCTTGATTAAGGCATCGGAGGCCTTCTGTTGTTGTTTGATTTGGCATTTGAGTTGTTCTGATGCTGATATTTGATTAAGAATGCTATTCATTTATTCGAATTAAATGTGAGCTTAAACTTAAGGGTTAATTTGGTGATTCAAATCACCATGTTAACCTAATATTTTTGCACTCTCATACTTGGTTTCATTAATATATTATTCTGATTTATTTTGAGCAAGGTTTTGATCAAATTTGCATATCTTTCTGGAGTAAATTGTGATTAGTGAATTGAATTGCCATAATTGCTCCCTGCGAACGAACTTGAATTCCAATTTAATTCTAAGCTTTACAAATTTAAGTGTTTTGTGCAATTTTGTCAACTATACTATGATGCATTTTCTAAACAACGATGATTTGGCTTAAACATTTTGGCAACGCTGTAGGGGAGCAACATGCAGTTTCATTTCATTTATTACAATTTTGATCTAATTCTAGCTTTCTTTATCAGATTTGTTATGGTTGTGCGAGGTACGCGGGAGAAGATTAGCCGCACGACAACCACTCCAGGGGTAGGTAATCTCTCTTCCTTCTTCTTAAGACCCTCATTTCTGGAAAGAACTAAAAGAAGAATCAATGAGGATCAACTTGCATTCATTCTTAGAATCAATTACTTGAGTTGCCTGATTTGATTTATTTAGAAATCCCCATCTATATATCTGCACCTACTAGGGACTTAAGTTGCCTAGGGCTATTCACCTTCTTGATTGAAGCCCTAGGTGCCCAATTTGGAAAGAATTGACCTGGAAAAGAGCCAAATTAGGGTTTCTATTTTAGGGTTTGAGAAAAACACATTTGCTTGATATTAAAAGAGAATTGATTTCCTGCATTGTATGCCACCCAAGCCTTGATTGAATTGATCTAATCGAGAAGACACTAAAAAGAAGGCTCTAACATTTACTTACACCCTTATAATTTGAGACATAATAACCCGCTTGCAAACCACAGAGGGTGATTTTGGGTTAATAACCCAATTCATCCTAAACTTTAGGACAGGTTAGGTGAAATTGACCCACCTTGTGGGTTAACCAACCTTCAAATTAAGTCGCAAATCACAATCAATTTTAAAGTTCAAGTGAAATTCAAATCACCATAATTCAAGACTAAAATTGGCAGACTTAAGGGGTCAAGTTGCTCATTCCAGACTACTTGGATTCTTAGTGATAAGGAAGGTCAAGTAGGGGAAACCCTATAACCCAAGGGGATGATCTACCATGTTGGGGTTTTTGCAGGGCTCTCCCTTCCTGGCTACCCAAGTATTTCATAGGTGAGTGATTTTCTGATCAAGAAGTATCATCCGCCTAAAACGTCCTTAGTCATCAAAGATTTTTGGGTGCATCAATTTTGTCCATTATACATTCTGTTCCTCATTTGGCTCTTCAATGCATGTTTGGGAGGATGTCGTTGCGACCACCCTTGAGACCTCCATTAGTCGTTCATTCTCATTGAGGCTAAGGCTCGACTCACTTGTTTGTGCAACTATCCGACTAGATTGATATCTCTTCTGACTCTCCTGCTTCTAAGCCCTGATCTCCTTTATCTACATCCATGTAGAATCAAGAAGAAGGACCTAATCTCCAGAATCAGCTACAATGCCTCAATGATCTATTTTAGGAAGTCATGAAACCACCGCAGAATCCTTAGATGTGAGACCATTACAATCTCACTATGGTAGTAATTGTTGGTGCTAGAGCACCACGATCATTTATTTTGATGATAACAAAACACGTGTCATTTAACATTTGCACTTAAAGTTTTAGATTTCAAGTTAATTGCAAATGGAGACGTGTTTAGACGGAGTTTGAGCTCGCATCTAGGATGGATTGGAGGACCTTGACAGAGAACAGAGGAGCTTCGCGAGGAGTGATGGCTTGAAGAAGGAAGGAGATGAAGAATAGGATAGATTTCCTTTCCTTGTAATCTTTGTATTTTTGTTTTGTTGCCCTTTATTTTTTTTACTTAGATTCATGTTAAAGAGCCTCAAAGAACCCTAACAGTAGTCCTAGGAACACCTACACAACCCTAGGATACTTAGATTTTCTGTAGAGAACTTAGAAAACCAAAATAGGGTTCAAATAGCCTTTTCAGACGTCTAATCTTAAAATCAGACGTTTGACTCAGACGTCCGATAACATTTAGGCTGGACTTAGTTCTGTCTGATGAAATTAGATGTCCAGACCTTAGTCCAGATGTCTTATAAGACATCTGATGATTTTGCCAGACATCCAATTAGTGGACCGTTGGCTGGCTTAGCAAACACTGAAGGATATGACCGTTAGAGCCTTATCAGACATCCGTAAGTGTTTCCAGACGTCTGATAAATGACCGCTTTGCCTCGGCTAGCCCAAAATCTCTTTTTGTAGATCTTATAGCCGTTACAATCTCTTGGAAATCCATTCCCGCAGAAAAAGTATGTTTCTAGATGTCCAGACCCAGTGCCAGACATCCAGCATGTCATCTGATGAACTTACACTAGAACCCTGTTTAGTTCTGATCTAAGTCAGTAAGGAAACCCGCCTAAAATCTGACGTCTGACTTTGTTCCCAGACATCTTAAACTGGTTTTCCAGATGTCTGATGCCAAGATCAGAAGTCTGATATCCCTGTCAGAGTCATGATTGATGCTGATTTCGGCCTGATTCTCTTCAGCTTTGCACCCAACGGCTATGGAAGCTTTCCAAAGCCTTCCAAAGCCTTCCTAGGCCCTCTATAAATAGAGGAGAACCTCTTGCACACCAACACACACCTAGTAATACACTTTCACATCATTTTGTGTCTCTTGATCCAAAGAAGCAAGCTTTTTCTCTCCAAGCTTACTTGCTACATCTAGAGAGCTGATCCGATTGCACACCTGCTCTCCCACCGACGATTACGAGAGTGACGAAGAGTTGCCGCGTGGTTCACACATCTGCGTCAAGTCGACGCACCTCTGCAAAGGGAAGCATCCTAATTCCTATAGAAGCTTAGGTTAAGATCATCTTTGTTGGCTCTATAGGATTGTTGTTATTTATCTTTGTTCTTTGGTTGGGTATTCGCTTTGCGACTTCACATCTCTTTCGTGAGACAAAATCCTTCCCATGAAGAGAAGCGTCTTGAGGTACGCTACCCTCGTATAAAGTAGCGTGGTTGTAATTGAGGTTGAATCACCCTCGTTTAAGTGATTCAATTAGTGGATTTGATCAACTTGGTTGATCGGAAAATCCTAACTCGAGAGGGTTAGGTGGTGGTTTTCACCCGGTTTGGGTTTCCACCTAAAAATATTTGTGTACATTGTGTGATTGAATTTTTTTGTGAGATTGTTCTATATTTTTTCGGTACTTTATTACGTCACCCCCTCCTACCGGGGAATCTACAGTAATCAAACCCAGGGTGCAAATCTCGGCTGGAGAACTTGATACTGAACTCATGCCTAATATGCTCCATGCTATTCCCAAATTCCGTGGGCTAAACTCTGAAGATCCTTTCGAGCACATCTAGCAATTGAAATATCTAGCCCAGACCTTTGGGCCACCTGTTCAGAATTAGGATATCTTACTCATGAAGATGTTCTCCTTCTCCCTCAAGGATAGGGCAGCCCACTAGTACCAAACCTTAACCCGTTCAATCAACACTTGGGTAGAACTCCAATCTGAAATCCTAAAGAAATTTTTCCCAGTTGGTCAGATGAATGCTTTAAGGCAGAAGATCATGCACTTTAAACAAAATCTAGAAGAACCACTTCTTGAGGCATGGGACTACTTTTTGGATCTCATGCGGAAATGTCCCCATCACGGAGTTCCTAAATGGGAACAAGTCTAGTCTTTTTACTTGGGACTCCATAAGGATATCAAGTTCTTTGTCAATGCGACTTGTGATGGCAACATCATGGGTCAGCATGAAGATACCGTTTGGGAGATTCTCAAGAACATGTGCGAGAAATCCATAAACAATGAATCTATGGGTGTGTTCGATTGGGCGACCACCCGTGAATTGACAAACACGCGAGGGCACACGAAACTCAAGGCCTATTCGCATCCATTGATCTAGAATTGGTAGCCAGTCACCTGGACAAGGTCTCAATTATTGAGACAAAGGTGGATGACTTGACTTGACATCTGCAAAGCCACCGCAGCATAGCAAAACACGTAACAGCAACCGCCCTCCCATAGGGAGGTTGTGCATAACATTTACCACCACTCTCATCAGGGGATGGACCCAAATCCACCCCTGCCTAATCTTGGTTTTGGAGGAAACTCCAAACTGACCTGCTCTAGTTGGGGGAACTCTAAACCCTCATACTCTAACTTCTCTGCAATTCCCCAGACTCGTGAGGATCTTTATGCCATCCAAGATAATCCATTCTCCAATACCTATAACCCTAGATGGCATAATCATCCCAACCTTGCATGGTCGAGGAATAATCAGAATCTGAGATCTAAATCCCAACCCCGACCACAAGTCCCTTGCTCATATCAGCATGATTAGCCTAGGTCCAATCTGAATTACCAATCTGGGCCTAGCTAGGAAAAGCGAATGAGCATGATTCTACAAGCCCTGACCAACATCCAAAAGACTAACGTGGCTATATAGAAATAGCACAAAGATGAGATCATAGAGGTTTGAAATCAGCTCACACAATTGCCGTGGACTTGCCAACCTGGTGCACTTCCTTCCTAACCTTGGCCAAATCCAAACAACAAGTCGACCTAAAAACACATGGTGAATCAAATCCAGGGTCAATCGTGCTACACTCAGCCAGGCTCATCGACTCCTACCTATGTGTTTGGAGCTTCCACCTTAGCCGATCTAAATCATACCATGACTTATCCTACTGTTCAGCAATAGGGTCCAATTATCTCTCCTTCACCACCGCATCATGACTGTGCTATGTTCAATGTTGTGGGCATGAGAAAAGATCACAAGACCTGGCCTCGAGGTCCGTCTCCCGAATCTTACCCAACCTATGATCAACACAATAAGGTTGAGGACATAACCAAGAAGGGGAAATAGAAACCCAACCTTTAGGATAGCCAATCCATTTTCCTATTCTAAATCCTATCCCACCTCCACACTAGTGGATTGCTTGAATCTGATATAATGGGACCATTGAGGAATGCACAAGTCACTATCCTATTACTTGATATCCATAGTCTTAACTCCACCTTGCCTAACTTATCCAAGAAAGAGGTGGAAGAACCATCCCAAGGGAAGGTAGTACTGTTTGAAAGTGAGTGCCATAATCAAAAATAGTCTACCTCCTAAGAAATCTAACCTAGGCACCCCACTGATCCCTTGCATGATCGATGGTACAAATTTCAAGTTGGTTGTACTGGACCTTGGCGCTTCAGTCGACCTAATCCCAACTACCCTAATTGAGAAACTATAGATAGAATAGCTAAAACCCACATATTTTATGCTGCAATTAGCTGACCGAACCATAATCACTACATTTGGGTTGGTAGAGGATGTGGTAATTAGGGTCAAGGAATTCAGATACTTGGCTAACTTCCTAGTTCTTCACATGGATGCGCCACAGTAAATTCAAGATATGCCCTTGATTTTTGGGAGACCTTTCTTGGCTATTATAGGAGACATTATCAACAGTGAATTAGGGCACATGATAATTGCCTCTGGAGATAAGCAAACTGAGATCAATATTTTCGAGGCATCATCTAAAGGAAAAAGAAAATGCTTGGCAGTACAACAAGGTTTGACTAAAGATCTCACGACCATTTTGGTAGTAGAAAACTTAGAGCTAGAACTGGAAGTTTTCCACATGATGGAGGATCTTAATTTAGTCGAGCATGATTACAGCAAATTGAGAGTAGCGGAGGCCTTCACCTTTAATCTGGAGGACATACACATGGATTTCAGGGAATAGGATAACAATCGATGGGATTTGGATTTTTATTCCATGGATCTAGAGACATTCCATTATGATGACTGTTTTGAGGATCTCCAGGAATTGGGCATGGTAGATACCGAGAGTGACCACAACTTAAAGTATGAATCCTTTGCAGATTTGAAGTTGGATGATCCAAAAGGCACTCTTCTGACATTCACTTTTGATTGGCATGAAAACTATAGAGAAGAATGATTAGACAACCCAATCTTCGAGTCATTTTTTGAGGAATTGACCTTACACCCATTAGAGAAGAATCAAGATGACCCATTAGAAAAGGACCCATTAGGCCACCTTGCACAGGAGGAACCACATCTAGGATATGCTAACTAGATTCACCTCTATTGGGTCCTAGACCCATGACGATCTTCCTTCAGAACCCCATGATCATTACATCTTCCGAGTGATTCCTCCACAGAAACTCAATAAGAGTCACCCAGAAATGAATCAACTTGACTTATGTCATAGACCTTCTGGAATGACTCTTCATCATAATTTGATACTCATTTGTGGCCATCTAATTCTCATCCACCATGATCACATATTTTCCCCTATCACTCATCATAATGCGGCAGGTGACATTTCCTAGCTCCTTGCACCCATCTAATGGTGTTAAACTTAGCGCTTAATGGGAGGCAACCTATCATTTTTTCAAGAACCTAAGATCCTTCTAATCATCTTTTTGAGCTACACTCCTATTGCACTTTTTGTTCAACTTTAGAATAGTCGACTCCACCTTTGGTACCCGTAACAAAGCTTCAAATCATCCACAACAGTCATCCCGACCCATTAACCCACCCTTTGACCCTATTCTAGACCTTAAACCAAGCTAACTTTATACCCTCCAAGTATATAATGAGGGCATTACAAAACAAAGGCATGGTGGGTGTTATAGTACAAACAAATGGGAACTCACTTCTATGAGGGGTTCTCACAAGAAAATACATATTAAAATAATAATAATAATAAATAAATAAATATAATATAATATAAAAGTTAAAAAAAGAAAGAAGAAGAAAATAGAGAAATGGAAGGAAATTTTGTGAATTGTTTGCAAATCTTTCTTTAGGAGGAAAAGAGGAGGAAATTCAAATCTCAAAAAGGAGCAAAATCACAAAAAAATTGATAGTCAAAGCAAATGATTATGGGATCTACTTAAGTTCTAGATGTAATCAAGAGAAAGACTAAGTCTTGAAATGCTAGAGACAAAAAGATTAGTATGAGTGCTGATCTTAGGCCTCTTAGGCTTGATTTAGGGCTTAAGCACTTACGCATTTGTTAAGAACTAGATTAGTCCTCAAGAGGTTGAGGAAAATGCGAAGCTGATGTAGTAGGTCTAAGGCTTAGGGATTATTTAACCCTGTTGTTTGCCCTTTGGTTTGTGAAACTTGGTAACCTAAGCACCCAAAATCACACACTATGTCTACTTCAGTGCTTTTAATAAAGAAAATCATGCCAAAAGTATTCTGTTCTGAAAAAGCCATCTCAAAGATTTAACTTAGGAGTGGCTCGACAACACATGTTGATTGGACGAGTTCTCAGTGTGGAGAGGTGGGAAATTCTGCTCGAAGACACATAATGACATAGCATCTCATTGGTACTTATCTCCTAGGATATCTAAATATCCTACTGGAGGCATTTAAGAACCTTGTGCTGGTTCAGGTGCCATCGGTGGATTATCTTGAAATATCGATTACCAGGGCTTGAATTTAGCTATAGAACACCATGGGTGGCACTATCCCAAAGTGTTAAAATTTAGGGTTCTGGGGGTTTCCTTGGGCAATGCTATCCTGAAGCATCAAAAGCTAGGGACCATTTGAGGCTTGATGGTGGGGATAAGGAATCTGACACAAATTGTATTTAGGTCCAATTTGAGGCTAGATCTAGGGAAATATAAAAGAAAAAGAGAGAACCCTCAAAATGGAAAATCCTTGCCTATCTCTCTCTTACAAAAAAAGCACTGGCAAACTGAACCTGATATGTTACGTCTATGCACGGGTGCTTTAACCATCAGGGTCAATGAACCTCTAAGCAGTTTTTGCAGGCCTTAGAAACCTTCGAGGCAGCTCAAGCTAAAGTTGATCAGGTCTGGATCCTAGCTGGTACTTGAGTACCTCTAGGCCTATTGTTCGTATTTTGACCTAATCTCTAAAGATGCGGCTTAGTAGGGCATCTTGACAGTGACATTCGGCCTAGAGACCTTGTTTGATCCATAAGATTTTACTAATGGACTAGAAAAAGCTAGGAATGGGGGTATGATGAGAACACCATCATATGCCCTATCTGGCAACTTTTAGTTAGGTTTTATGGATAAATGCTCTTACATAATTATCTATGGGTCGTAATTCTATAATATTCTGATTTTAGAAGACAATAGGAAATTAGGGTTAATTCTACAATTTTAACAGCATATCATGAACACAAAATAACCATGGGGTTTGTCAGTGGTTATTTGAATGTCTAATGAGAATCAAAGTACAATAAGAGGGTCCATACAGACTGAAACAGGCTTTCACACATTTCGAGAATTGAATCATAACTCAAAACCCTAATTTCAGACCCGCTTAAATTAATAAGGTTTTAGTTAGGATAAAACTCATCTAAACCTCCTAAAAGTCATATAAAAATATTCTAAGAGGTTTGGTACCCATTGTTTGTCCATCTGAAGTTATTTTGACCTTGAACTGAGTCTTAGACGAAAGTTTTCCCTAATTTTGGTTTTTATGCAAATTGCCTAGTCAAACTTGGTCAAAAATAAAATTCAACTTCACCATTAGATTCCTTTGGCTTAAATTTGGTTTGCACAAAAATTTTGACCAAATCAGAATCCATCTTGACCTAGTTTGCAATTTAACCCTTCAAAACTCTATTTCTTACTTTAGCCCGTTAGGTTTCAAAATCTTTGCATTTTGCCCCATAACATCTCGACATTCTCTTCAAAAAGGTCCCTGTCACCATTAACAGTGTAAACCCAAGGCATGCAACCTTCAATCTGGGATTTCTCCTTGATTTCTTGACCTAATCCCTCCAAAATTGAAGGGATTGATCCTGAGAACTTTTTGAATTAATTGAAGCACATCTTGGGCCATGATTTGGATCGTAGAGCTCATGCGATCTCCAAGAATTCGGGGATCTTCTTCCCCAAAGCTTCAAGCTCTTCGAGCTTCTTTCCTTGTTAGAGCTTGCCCCAAGGCCTCTAAAAGGTTCCCCCTTACAAGGCCTTGCTCCTTAGTTTTGGGCCTGGAAACCCCCTTCTTCCTCTTCCTCCAGCCAAATCCAAACTCGTCTCCGACAACCCACTTTCTCTGCCTTCTTTACCTGCTGCCACGAGCAATAGGCAGTAGGAAACACTTCCTCTCTTCATTCCGTACCTCACCATTCCTGCGAGGAGCTCTCCAACCCCTTCCTCGTCGCCGTCCTCATCTCAGCAGCATCATCTCCAACATCGGCCAATCAAAGTCAGAGTTGCCTCAGTTCTCTCTTCGTTCACCACTACCCACCTTCGATTCCTCTCTCCCTCATGATCTTCTACAACACCTTGACTTTAGGTTCTCGCACCACACTACCCACACCCAGTCCATCTTCCCCATGTCTGGCACGAGCTCCAGTGAGCCCCTGCCAGTGCCACAGGCCATAAACACACTGCCACCACTTCCTACACCTTCACCACACCTCACTGAGTAAAATCCCTAAAGAAATTTAGGACTTTACACTATCCATCTCTCTTTCAAATAGTACACTCTCCACACACCATCTTTGACCTCGATAGTCCCCCTCCATGCACCACACTTCACCAAAACACTTGCACAACACTCGCCTCCGTACGATGACCCTTCTGAGCTTATCTGACAAGGATGAGAGGCCGTGTTTTTTGTTTCAGGTACATGCTAAAGCTCCACCTCCGCCTTCGTCTTTGCCGACATCGACCGCCCATCTTCGTCCTTCACTTGACCTGCTACGACTCCTAATCGAAGCGGTTTCAAGCTTACAAGTCTCCTAAGTCCACAAATGCAGCAGTAGGTTTCAGTTATTACCCCAATTCCTCGACGAATTCGGCTGCAGAATGCGAGAATTTTTACACGCAGAAAGCCAGAGAGCTTAGTCCCACATCATGATGGACAAAAGTGCGAATGCGCATAAATTGGATTCTTGCACTGAGCTTATTGCCTCTGAGAGAATAGGGTGAGGTCCCTTCACACCCCTTTGCACTCATTGTCACAGGCGATTCTCCACACGCTCACTTGTGCTCAAGCCTCACAGGTCTAGGCGGTGGATCCTACTACCTATATGAGGAAAGAGAAGGAGAATTAGGGAGAGAGTGGGCAGGTTTTGCTTTGCCTTGGGATTTGTACCCTTTCTCTCTCAACACTTGGCTTCTGAGGCCCTTCCCCCTCTACTGGTGATTTGTTGCTGTGCCTTTTCTGTGGGGCCTGAAGAAAGGCCCTTGCACCTTGTGAGCTACTACTGGTTTAGGCATCTGAGGTCTTCTTTTGTCGTTTGATCTGGCATTTGAGTTGTTCTAACTCTGATATTTGATTAAGAGTGTTGTTCATTCATTTGAATTAATTATGAGCTTAAACTTAGGGGTTAATTTGGTGATTCAAATCACCATTTTAACCCAATCTTTTTGCACTCTCATACTTGGTTTAATTAACTTTTTATTCTGATTTATTTTGGGCAAGGTTTTGATCAAATTTGCATATCTTTCTAGAGTAAATTATGATTAGTTAATTGAATTGCCATAATTGCTCACTATAAACAACCTTTGACTGCAATTTGATTATGAGCATTACAATATTAAGTGTTTCATGCAATTTTTTCTATTATACTATGATGCATTTTTTAAACAATGACAATTTCGCCCAAACACTAAGCACACCTTGAGAAACTACTTCCATACATATTATGTCCAAGTGAAGAAGAAAATTGTCTAGAAGAAGTTCTTGCTCTCCAAGCCCTCCAGGATCCATCTGAGAGCACCGTTATGCTGTCAACTTCACGTCACACCACTTCCATCGAAGGGAGTTTCTTTTACCTATATGAGCTAGTTTGATTGACACCTATTTCGGGCTCTATACGATATTGTGTAATTTTGTCTTTGTTGGGTACACATTTTGTGAATTCCTATCTCCCTTGTGAGACAAAATACTCCTTGTGAAGAGGAAGGGTTTGAGGTACACTACCCTTGTACAAAGTAGTGCTAGTTGTATTGAGGTTGAGCTACCCTCGTTTTTACTAGTTCAACTAGTGGACTTGATCTACTAGGTAGATGAAGAAATCCTAAACTGAGAGGTTTAGGTGGCAGTTTTTACCCGGGTTTGGGTTTCCACATAAAAATCTTTGTGTACTTGTGAGATTGCATATTTGTGTTATTGTCATATTATTTCCGCGTTACTTTTGTATCACGCTCGATCTCACCCCCTCCACCTAGGGAATTGCAATTAGTATCAGAGCATGTACTCGCTTTACAACATCACCGCCCAACAAGGATCCAATGGAGGGAAGCATCACTGCAAGTGGACACGTCGTGGGACAGTCCACTACCTGTCCACCCTACTTCGACAAGAGCAACTTCAGGCATTGGAAGCTGGGTATGAAGACGTGGCTTCAGGCCAATGAATTCACCATTTGGGCAAGATTTGAGAGTCCTTTCGACATCCCGAAGAGACCTGCGGAAGGATACTTGCAACAGCAAGTTCAGGAGCTTTCTCTCAATGCAAAGACGATGAATGCCTTATATTGTGCATTAAGCCCGGAGGAGTTCAATTGCATCTTGCAATGCACCACCGCATATGAGATATGGCACACGCTTGAGGTAACTCACGAAGGTACCTCCAAGGTAAGAACTTTTAAGATTAGTATTTTATCTTAAGATTTTGAATCTTTCTCTATGAAACCTTATGTGTCTTTAAGTGAGATGTATACTAGGCTCACTCTTATAGTGAACAACTTGAAAGCTTTATGGAGGGCCTTTGTCAAGGGGGAGCTTCAAGGAAAGCTTCTTCATTCCCATGGAATGGAATGGGAAGAAAAGGTCACCGCCAATGAAGAGGAGATCGAAGTAGAGGAGCTTAACATGGAGGATCTCTTAGGTAATCTCATGGCTTATGAGATGAAGATGAAGTAAAAGAAGAAAGGCACACCAAAGTCGAAGCCAAGGAAGACCCTTGCATTCAAACATGCTTCAGACGGCGAGAGAAGTTCCAATAAGAAGACCTTTGGATTTTATTCAAGAAATTTTGTATGTTTTGTAGGAACTCAAAGAAAGCGATGGAGAAGGAGAGAGATAGCCTGATACATTGCTATCATTGCAACAAGAAAGGCCATTTTCGACTCAAATGTACTCTTCTCAAGAAGGAGTAGAAGAAAAGGTAATTGTGCAACAATCATAAGACCTAATCTACCAAAATTAGGCTAGATTTTAGCTTAAATTTGCAATAATGCATGTGTACGAATCATAGTTTGCATCACAGTTAATTTGTTAGCATTATAGATAACAATACTATTTTATGCTCTAAGAGAGAGACTATATTAATTGTAGATGATAAATCAGATCGTACGGATCTGATCAGGACAACGACGGGAGTCCAATGCTTCTGGAATCATCTTGATCAGACTTTGATAAAAGCCAGTTTATAATCATTCGTATTCCCTAAAACAAACCTATCTCTTAGGATTTTAACTTCGCAAATGGGTTTCTAGGCTGCATTTAGGAATCACTTAGGTTAGGCATGCATTGCATAATTTTTGTTATTTTTGACATGTTTCATTGATTGTTAGGGAAGAATAGATAATCAAATCCCTAAAACCCTAGCATTCAAGAAGGAAACAGGTGAAGAGGAAGCTCAATTCAGCTGAACCCCAGCTAAATCCAGCTCATCATAGCTGGATACCAGATCACTTGAATTAGGGTTTGTCATGTTCCTCGACTCCATTTATCCCAATAAAATCATCTTCCTTGAGCTCAAGTGAGACTTCGCCTAAGATTCCTCACCCTCACAATCAAAGAATTGTTGATCCTCAATTATATGTCTCAAAATCATATGTCATTTCCTTGTTCAACGAGGCATATTTTTCCTCTTTCCTTGGCTCGGGGATCTAGGGTGAGGTAATCGGTTCATCCACAATTGGTTGCTTTAACCCAACCTAGTCATCTCCCATCTCAGAAAATGTATCCCCCCCAACAGCCGCCTAAGCAGGTTCAGACATTGGCTCACCTGATGGGGGTTCATCTTGAGAATCATCCTAGGATTGGACTAGGGCAACCACAAATTTCATCCTCAATCTCGACAATTTCCCAAGTAGAAACTCACCCAAGCCCCTATCCCTAACATTTTGGAGCAAATCTAATAAAGAGTTATTCAGCTCATCAATGATTTTTATCATAGGCTCTAATGTTTCAGTGCATGGTGTTGGCTGAGCTTCTAAAGATTTTATGGTGTTCCTCTAGTTAGCCATGACCCTATCTTGGATCTGGTTCACTTGAGCTAAATGGTTCGGTTCAGGGTTGGGTGGGTTTGGGTTTATTCTAGGGGAGTCGAGATATAGAGCTTATTGTGTCCCTCCCTGATAGTAGGTCGTCTTGGGATGTTCAAAGAATGGAGGTGACCTATATTCAGTAGAATACTGGGGAGGGTAGTGATCACGAAAATACGCGGTTTGTTAATTAAGTAATTTAGTGTCGTTGCAACTCGTAAATCCGCTTTCACTCTTAAATTTATATCCTAGATAGCGGAGTATCTAGGGTCGTCCAAGGAGGCAAAAATTGCAATTCAATTCTCTTGCTAAAAACACATCTCAACTTTCTTTTTGATATTTTAAATATATATAATTTTTTTTTGTGTTTTGAAATAATACGGGCAAAGTGCGAATTGTGACAAACGAGTCCTAACACCTAAAATGCTAAGCTGAAACTTAAGGGATTAAAAAGTCCACTACCTAAGCTCACTCTAGGCAAGTGGAGGCCTAGAGTAATTAGGGAGTGGAAGTAGAATAAATGCTAGAACTACAGTAACAATTGCAACAGAAAATTAAAAAGAAGGCAATTTAATTAAATAGAATTTGTCTTCTTTTTCCAAGACAAGTAGAGGAATTCTTCTACTAGAAATAA
This sequence comes from Thalassia testudinum, assembly GCA_037157565.1. Taxonomy (NCBI): domain Eukaryota; kingdom Viridiplantae; phylum Streptophyta; class Magnoliopsida; order Alismatales; family Hydrocharitaceae; genus Thalassia; species Thalassia testudinum. The sequence continues at coordinate 152,550,952 of JAZHRO010000024.1, forward strand.
AAAAATTTAAAAGCAATAAAAGAAACGCAAATACTATTGCAAAAATTGGTGAAGAAGGGAGTCTTCTTGCTCCAAGCCTAGCTGCTCCTTGGCTTGAAAAGAGGGCCTCCTTCTTCTCCTTCCTTGAGAGCTCCTCCAAGGTGGAAGCTACCACCTTCAATGCTCTCCTCCAAGGGGTGGGCGTGCACCACCCTCAAAAGCTCCTCCAAGATGGCGTGGACAACCTTCATGATCTCCTCCAAAGATCTTCCTTGCCTGGCTTCTCCTTTGGCTGGCGTGACTCAAGAGAGAAGGGAAGAGGGGAAGGCACCAAGGGGATAGAATATCCCCTTAATCTTCTTATTCTTCTCCTCTCTTGGATGTGGGCTTCTAGGTGGAATAGGAGAGTGAATTTGCTAGCCAAGGATCGATTGAATGGTGGAGGGTAGTGGTCTTTTTATAGGGTAGGGTGAGGGGTTAAGGTGCCTCTTGAAATGGAGGGCTAAGATGGTTGGATGGAGGTGGTTATATGATCCTAGGGTTAAGGATGGTTGGCGCCACCTAAGGGGCGCTAGGGGGGTAGTTAGGGTTGGTCAAGAGGCACCTAAAAGTGGTGCCAACCATGGAAAGGTGCCGTGGGTTGGCACCAACTTTAAGGCTTCTAGAAGGTGGGGCTATGTGGAGGGTGGAGATGGGTTTAAGGGGAGATGTGTGGTGGAGATGAAGGGGGTTTTTGGAGGGAAAAGTGGTGCCATCAAGGGGGTAGTTAGGGTGGTTTTGGTGAGAATTTTAGGTGTTTTTTGGAGGTGGTGAGTAGGCTAGGTTGGCGCCAAGTAGGTGGAGCTTAAGTGGAGCTAGTAGGTGGAGTTGTTAGGTAGGGTTTTTGGGTGGTACAAGCCAAGGAAGTTGGACCATAGCTAAGCTAAGATAAGCTAGCTTAGCTAAAGGAGGAGTAGAGAAGGAGGTGTTGGAGCTAGGGTTTGGAGGGAGGAGCTGAGGAGGAGAAGTTTGGAGCTGAAATTGGAGCTGGCTGCTGTTGAAGCGGCTGGCATGGAGCTACTCTAGCTGGCCCAGCTTGCTAGTTCTTTGCTAGCTGCTAAGCCAGGCTAAAGTGAGCTAGCTTCTACCATAATGAGCTGAGGTGAGCTAGGTCTGGTGCTCCTGGGGTGGATCAAGCCGGTTGAGGTAGCTAAGGTAACTTAGCTCAACTAAGTTGAGCTAAGCTGAGTCCCCGGGTGTTGGACTTGAGCTTCGTGAGCTGGGATGTGTTCTTCTTCAGCTGGCTAGAGTTGAGTGGAGCTGGATGTAGCTGGATCTGAGCAGGGGTGAACTCCCGTCAACTCAGCTAAGCTAGCTAGAGTTCCCTGTGGACTAATGGGAGCTGAGATGTGTTAGACTTAGCTAAGTTGAGCAGGATCTGAGCTGACTTGAGCGAGGGTTAGCTAAGATGAACTCTCTTGAGCTGCCATTTAGCTGAGATTAGCTGAATGGAGCTAGGATGAGCTAACCTTAGTTCAAGTGAGCTGGGTTCCAGCTGTGGTGAGCTATATTAAGCTGAGTTCCGGCTAGTCTGAACTCCTTCACCAATTGCCTTCTTGAGTGCTAAGGTTTTAGGGATCTGTATATCTGTTCATCCCTAACACTCAGAAAAACATATTAAAATAACTAAAGAAAATGCAATGCATGCCGAACCTAGTGAATGCCTAAATGCAGCCCAAAAACCCATTTGTAGAGTAAAATCTTAAGAGCTAGGTTTGTTTTAATGCATAAGAATGATGATAAATTGGCGTTTATCACACCCCCAAGCTTATCTTTGCTAGTCTCTTAGCAAAACTTCAAAAAATTTTTTGGAAACGGAATTTTTGGGAAATCTAATTTTTTGGACTTTTAAGGAGAAAAAAGATTAAGGGACCTTGGTAGATCAAAACATAGGAGGTATAGGATTTGTTAAAGATAAACATCGGGATTTGTTTTTGGATCCAACCATTAGATAGAACAGGGTCAATATATCGTCCAGAAAATTCATAAATTAACCCCTTGTTAATTCAGATGACTTGAAATTTTTGCTTTTAGGATTTTTCTGGCTCATGAATCTGATTCGCAACTTGCAAAATCCTTTAAAACCTTGTGTCTATGCTTGTGAAAAGCCAACATTTATAAGGGCATGTTAATTTATTTATTATTACTTTTTTTTTCTCTCCCATGCTTATTTTTAGCTTAGTCTTACAACAGATGTGTCGGGATCATCATTCCCATTACCATTCCTTGAGGGGGCTCTGGCACCAGTACTTCGGGATAGCACTGTCCATAACACCACCCAGGAGCTCACAACCCCAAAACACGATGCGGTGTAAAGGGGCGCTCCAAGCAAGCTCAAGCTCTTGCTCTGACACTATAGGTAGAGCACCATCCAAGACACTTGAGCTGCTAAAATGCACTTTAATGCTCCATCTAAAGATATGAAATATAGATATAGAGCAGCGTCGAGGCGGTAACTTGTTGACATCGCATCCTCAAAGGAGGCATTTTCCTCCTTCTCAGCAGTGGGAACTGAAACCAATGATCTGCTTTAGACTTTTAGTAAGTCTAAACAAGGGAGTTTCTTCAAATTTTTAGTTGTTTTTAAGTGTTGGCTTGTGTGTGAAATTTGACAGAAGAAGTTTCTCAAGACATGCAAGTTTTTGAATCAGAAACTAAGTCAAATACTTTTCGTATTACAAAATAGGATCAAGTCACCTGAACTATCATGAGTTCAGGTGGAATTTTAGAGAAGGATATCTGATCTAGTCGAAAAACAGACCCCAAAATTCTAATGATCAGATTCATATCCTCATCCATAATTTGTTAAAGATTAAATCCCATTGTACCAAAAGTGAATTTTTCGACCTTAGTCCTGATTTTAAAATTTTTCCTCAAAAAGTTTTCAACATTTTTATTTTTTTATTTTGGGTATGCAAGCAGGAAATAAACTAAAGAAAAAAAATGCATATTTTTAGGTTTTGAAAAATCCTAAATTGATCATCAAAATTTGAAAACACCCCCCCCATGCTTAAGATATGCCATGTCCTCATGCATTAGGAGGGAAAAGGGATCACCTTATTGAAGAACGGTCGGGTCTAGGATGATCAAAACCTGGAAAAAGAAGAAGAAAAAAAAGGAAAGCAGGAAGAAATGATGGGTTACCTCCCATCTAGTTCTATCTTTTACGCCATTCAGCCGGGCGTAATATGCATTAGTGATCAAGGGTGGCTGGCCCAGTAAAATTAAAAGATTCAACAGGAATTTTAGGCGTATGATCAAAATAGGGCTTTAAACGTTGACCATTGACTTGAAAGGTCGAATTAGTTTTTGGATCAAAAAGATCAACAGCGCTGTATGGATATGTTCTATGGACAATAAGGGGTCGGTCCATTTAGATTTTAATTTGCCAGGAAAAAGACGTAATCTCACATCGAAAAGCCAAATGCATTGATTAACATCAAAGTGTTTCCGAACAATATATTTATCATGAAATTTCTTTGTTCGATCTTTATAAATCCTTGCATTTTCATAGGAAAAATTAAGTAATTCTTCCAATTCAGTTAATTGTAATTTTCTATGGTTACCAGCATCAGATAAATCCATATTGAGTTGTTTTATTGCCCAAAAAGCCCTATGTTCTAATCTACCTGGAGATGGCATGCCTTCCCAAAAATCAGACGGAAGGGAGACATTCCAAGCGGGGTTTCAAAAGCAGTATGGTAGGCCCATAAAGTGTAGTCCAATTTGGTGGAACAATCTTTACGGTCAGGCCTAACAGTCTTTTCTAAAATATTTTTAATTTCCCAGTTAGAAACTTCAGCCTGGCCATTTGTTTGGGGGTGATAAGGTGTGGAAATTTTATGATTAACCCCATATTTAGAAAGAAGGTGACGAAATTGTGAGTGGGTGAAATGTGAGCCTCTGTCACTGATAATGGCTTTTGGTATGCCGAATCTTGAGAAAATATTTTTCTTAAGAAATTCGACAATCGTACGGTGATCACTAGTGCAGGTGGGTATTGCTTCTATCCACTTTGAAACATAGTCGACTACGACTAATATATACAAATACCCACCAGAGTTAATGAACGATCCCATGAAGTTGATGCCCCAGACATCAAAAATTTCAACCTCTAAAATAGGATTAAGGGGATCATATCCTTTCGAGTCATGTTGCCGATGCTCTAGCAATGCACATAGGACCGAACAAAGTCATGAGCATCTTTGTGCAAGCTGGGCCAATAAAATCCCGCATTAAGAATTTTAGCTGCAGTTTTCTTGCCCGAAAAATGTCCGCCACAGGCCAATGAGTGACAATGTGTCAAAATATCATGGATTTTAGAATCGAGGACACATCGTCGAATGACCTGATCGGCACAAATGCGGAAAAGGTCGAGCTCCTCCCAAAAATAGTATTTAATATCAGCAAAGAACTTATCCCATTTTGTTTTTGGCCAATCAGTGGGGATTCATTTTGTTGCTAAGTAGTTTGAGATGGGCGCAAACCGAGGGAAGGTTGCAGCAGCTAAAATGCTTTCTTCAGGGAACTGATCTGGCGGGGTCATGATGTCATTCGTCATAAGACGAGAGAGATGGTTGGCCATTGCATTGTGCAATCCCGCCTTATCCTTGATTTCTAGGTCAAATTCCAGGAGCAGCAGAATCGAACGGATAAGGTGGGGTTTCATATCTTTCTTTGTTAGCAAATATTTAATTGCTGAGTGGTCGGTATAAATAGTGACATGTAACCCCAACAGATAAGATCTAAATTTTTCTCAGGCAAATACAATGGCAAGAAGTTCCTTTTTAGTAACCGTGTAATTCCGTTGTGCATCATCAAGGGTTTTGTTAGCATAATAGATCACAATGGGATTCTTGACAATTCTTTGCACTAGAACTGCCCCTACAGCAAAATCTGAGGCATCTATCATTAATTCAAAGGGACTATTCCAATCAGGTCCCTACAATATTGGTGCCTCAGTAACCTCTTTCTTCAACCTCAAAAAACTCTCCAGGCACTTATCATTAAAATCAAATGGATGGTCTTTAGTGAGAAGTTGACTTAAGGGCTTGGAGATTTGGGAAAAATTTTCTATGAATCGACGGTAGAAACCCACATGACCCAAAAAGGATCTGATTTGTTTGACAGTAGTGGGCGGTGGGAGCCTAGATATAGCATCTATTTTTGCTTTATCTACCATGATTCCTTATTTTGAAATAACATGCCCCAAGACAATACCTTCTTGGACCATGAAATGACTTTTTCCCCAACTGAGGACCAGATTAATTTCTATGCATTTTTGGAGAGTTCTTTCAAGGTTTTTGAGACAAAGGTCAAAAGAATCTCCAAAAACAGAGAAGTCATCCATAAAGGCTTCTAAACATTCACCTACTAGGTCTGAAAAAATTGCAAGCATGCACCTTTGAAAAGTCACAGGTGCTTTGCAAAGACTGAAGGGCATTCTTCGGAAAGCAAAGGATCCGAAGGGGTAGGTGAAAGTTGTTTTGTCCTGGTCCTCAGGATGAACCGCTACCTGATTATAGTCGGAATAACCGTCCAGAAAATAGTAAAAATCTCGTCCAGCTAACCGCTTCAAGATTTGATCAATAAAAGGGAGCAAGAAATGGTCCTTCTTGGTGGCGGTGTTTAATTTTCGGTAATCGATACACACATGCCAAGAAGAAGCGATTCAAGTGGCTACATTTCCCCATTATCATTAGTGACAACTGTTAGTCCAGCCTTTTCGGGGACAACTTGTGTTGGACTAACCCAGGAGCTGTCAGAAATGGGGTAGATGATATCAGCATCCAGCACTTAATAATCTCCTTTTTTGCCACCTCCTGCATAATAGGATTCAAGTGCCTTTGTGGTTGGCGGGAGGGGCGAGAATCATCCTCTAAATATATACAATGCATACAATATGACGGATGAATACCCTTAAGATCAGAAAGGGTCCATCCAATAGCTTTCCGATATTTACTCAAAACCTGGAGAAGTTTGTGCTCTTGTGCCCTGGTAAGTCCAGAATTTATAATCAGGGGCATGGTCTGATTAGGACCCAGGAAGACGTATTTAGGGGAGTCGGGCAAAGGTTTTAAATCCAATTGTGGGCCTGGCTCCGAAAGAGTTTCTGCTTTGTGGGTTAGAGGTGAGGTGAGAGTGAAAGGGTCAGCTGGAATGTCAGCTGGACGTGTGGTTGGGGTGGAAGGGTGAGAAAAAGTGGATTGTTCAGGAACCGTATTGACAGCAAAATAGGAACCTAAATGGGAAATCTGCAAAGTTTCCTCCATAATGTTTTCTATTTCTGAATCTGAATCATTAAAGAAATCTGGTTCTTGGAATCACCTAGAAGCTTGAAAAATGTCTAGGGTTACAGATTCACCGCCACACATGATCTTCATCTTTCCAGAATCACAATCAATATTTACGCGAGGGGTGGCTAAGAATGGTCTTCCAAGAATAATGGGGGCAAACTTAAGTGCTTCAGGTACCTCTATGTCCAGGACTAAAAAGTCTACTATGAATAAACAATTTTTCACCCGGACAAGAACATCCTCCACAATTCCCCTTGGTTTAATCATAGATTGGTCGGCTAATTGGAGAGTAACCTCAATAGGCTTCAATTAACCGATTTTAAATTCCTCAAAAACAACTTTGGGGATAAGATTAATTGAAGCACCAAGATCCAACAAAGCACAATCAAATGACGTATCATTAATGATAACTTGGATTAGGGGGGTGCCAGGATCTTTTCTCTTAAGAGGCAGTCGGCTCTGCACAACTGAGCTGACTGTCTCTGGAAGAATTACCTTTCCTAAATTTCTGGGCTGCCTTTTCGGAGTACATAAATCTTTTAAAAATTTTGCATAGGCAGGAATATATTTAATGGCATTTAGGAGAGGGATATTAATTTCTACTTGCCCAAATAAATCCATTAATTCCTTCTCAGTGGGCTCAGATTTCGTCATTTTCTTTTTTGAAGGGTGGCGGGCTTGTGGAAATGGCACAGGGTCTCCCTGTTTTGCATGAATTGGTTCCTGAACAATAGGAGGGGAAGAGTTAATCTGTTTGTCATTAGAGCAGGTTTCTTTAACAGGCAGGGTATTGTGAGTGGTTTTCCCATTCCTCAAGGTAACTGCATTTGCAGTCTGGTTGTTTCTAGGATGAGGACAGGGGGCCTGGTTGTTATTGAAACCCGGTGGATGCTGAGGTGCTGGCTGAATGGGTTGACTGGGATATCCACCTTGGAATTGATTCCTTTGATTATTTGGGTTGGGCATGGGTTGGGAAGGTAAATTCGCAATAAGTCGATGATCAGGAGTAACCTTAACTTGGTGTTGCAAGTTGGTAAACATGCAGGTTACTTCTGTCATTTAAGTCTGCATTCCTTGCAGAGTTTTTATGACCTGATTATTAATATCATCCTGGGATGGTCCAGGTTGATACATAGGTTGCCCATAATTCCCAAAATAGTTTTGTTTGGGAAAAGGAATCGGATTCAGGTTTTTCCAGGAGTGATTTAGGTTAGTCCTCCAGTTTTGATTGGAAGTGTTGGAGGGGTTTCTAAATTGCTCCTGGAGAGCATAAATATTTTCTGAGGTGGGATAAAAAATATTTTGATCAAAATTCCCGATCAAATCTTGTGGAAAATTAGCTGGAAATTGCTGGCCAGCAGATGTGGCACCAATATTGTGTAGATTTTCTCTTCAGAGAATGTGTGGGGTGTTAGTGTGTGGAGAGTGGATGTGTGGAGCTTGTTTGTTTATGAGTTTTTCTTCCATTTTCTTTTGGTGAATTTGCATCTGGTCCAGTCATTGAGCTAACATATATAGATCATCTTGCGTGATTGGAATAGAGGTGGATTTGGAGTCAATTTCATGGACTCCGTGCCTGGGGTTTTGTGATCTGCCAAAAGTGTCCATTGAAGTCATGTTAAATGAGTTTTCACTCATTTCTTCCAAGAGAAGATAGGCACTTTAGACGTCTTTGTTAAGAAAATTTCTCCCACATGAGGCATCCACAAATCATTTCAATTGATCTTCTAATCCATGATAGAAGATCTGCACTAACTGCCATTGTGGAATTTCATGGTGGGGACAACTTCTTAGAAGTTCCTGAAATCTTTCCTAGGCTTCGTGGAGGGGTTCACCAATTTTTTGTTGAAAGGTCGTTATGGATCTTCTTAACGCATTCGTTCGACCGATCGAAAAATTTTTCTTAAGAAAAGCGCTTTTTAATTGGGGCCAGGAGGTAATAGGGCACTCAACCGTTCCAAACCAATGAGATGCTTTGTCTTTAAGAGAGAGAGGAAAAGGTCTCATTAACCACACGTCTTCCTGCACATTGCGGGAATGAGTGGTTTGAGCGAGGACAGTTAATTCCTCGAGATGACAAAAAGGGTCCTCTTTTGGAAGACCACGAAAATGCTTGATAAGGTTTAGAATGGCTGGTTTGATATTGAAATCCCCTTGTGGTATGACCACCCCTAGTCTTTCCTCATAATTGGAAGGATCATAGAAATCCTTAAGAGGAACGACAGGCTGTTGGTAGGGTGGTGGATTTTATCCTTGATTAGCTAGGTTGGTGACAGTCTTAGCTAGATCATCTTGATTTTGTTGTAGTCGAGCCAAATGGTCGACCATTAATGCAAAGGGATTTGTATTTTGGGTTATAATTGGAGGGCCACCTGGCGCTGCTGGTATTTCTGGTTGCTCCAAGTTAGCGAGGTGAGGGAGGGTGAAGTCAGCTTGTGGGTTGGCTGACGGGTTAGAAGTGGAAGTAGAATTTTTTTGACGGCTTCCTGGGTTCTCCCTTTTTTTAGAAGAGGAGGAAGAAAATAATGATTTTCTACTGCGGGGGGCGAAATCAAATGGTCCCTCGAGGTGTGCTTTTTGGGACCATCGCCCGTGCATGCGCTAATTGGGAAGAATTGGAGGGGAGGAGAAGAGAAAGAGATGAGAGAGTGTGCAATTCGAACAAACAAAACTAGACCTAACTTAAATGTGACTCCCTAATAATAAACTTAAGACTTGGTCTATGTAGGAAATAAGTAGTCAATAGTGAATACCCGTTCTATCAACAAATCTAGCCAAGTTGCTTAAGGGGAGGTTTGGGCCCAAACGTTTCCCAGGGAAAACCCCAGGTGCTTGTACAAACCCGCACCTGGTCGTTTGACACGGCCCTTCAGCCAGAACACCAGATATAGATGACAGAATTGGTACTAACTAAAGAAAACTTAAGAACTAGATAGCTAGCCTAAGTTGATGAAGCCTTAGGGGTCAAGTTGCTACACGTTTGAGTTAGGTCTAGGATACTATAGTGCACACGGAATGTGGAGGGCGTTAATTGGGTTGTTGCCCTCTTATTTCCATTTTTTTTGTGTGTGTGTAGGAATTGGAGAGTGGCTCTAATGAAAATCAAGTTGTCACACAATTTTTTTGTATTTATGTCTTTTAGGATTCAATTTAATTGAATGTGTTTTAGGATTTTTCTTTTTTAAATTTTCAAACAAGTTTGAAACTCCACAATCAAAGGCAAAACAAGTTGTATTAGTGATGGTTAATTTCCTTTAATGTGAGTCTCTAAAAAGAAAGAAAGAAATCCTAAGCCAATTATCCCTAAGATAGAAAATTACTACCAATGAATTAATTTTAGGCTTTCTGTATTAAGTAGTGGCCCAAAGAAGTCAAACAACACCACTACTTTGAAGAAAATAAAACAAGGATTCGAAAAAAGATTTTTTTAAGATTTTAGGAATTTGTTTGATAATTATTTTGAAATTTTAATGGTACTAGTGTCAAAGTTCAAAAATGATACCTGTGGGTATTTTGGACTTTTCAGTATTACCACCGACCTCAGAAAATTTTTGTGATTTTATATGATGTGTAAAATTTCACAGGGATTCCAGCAAGCTAAATTTCATAAAAATTAGATGAGCATAAAAATTCTAAAAATTCACGGACAGTAGCAAAATAGGAAGATTGGAGGGTGTGACCCCTCTTTATTCCATGAATTTTTAAAAATTAAATACAAATCTAATTAATCATAAATTTGGAAAAGATGTTCCTAACTTAATTTGGAATCACTTTATGAAATTTTAAGATTTTAAGAGGCCTGTGGTGTTAGGAATTGATTTTTCAAGTCTGAGTAGAAATCTGAACCCGAAAAAATAGAACACCAATACTAGCAATGGAGTGGTGTTAAAGAAGCATTCAAGCAAATAACGGATTTTAAAATGCACCACTCCACTTAATTAAGTTGTTTAGGGCCCTGAAAGCCTAGTTTAGTGTATTTTGGTAGTTTTTTTAGGTTAAGTGTGACAAGTAATGGGGAAACCAACCTGAAATCCATGGGAAGAAAAGGAACTTTAGGCTTTCGCTTCCAAATTCTAGCCTTCTCGCTGTAATTCCTGCACACACGAAAGAAAGAAAGAGAAGGGGATGTGATCTACTTTAAGCAAGAGAAAATTGACTAATGCAAAGCTGTGCCTCCCTGGCAACAGCGCCAAAAAGTGATCGCGAAATTATGCGGTCTGTTAATTAAGTAATTTAGTGTCATTGGAATGCGTAAATCTGCTTTCATTTTTAAATTTATATCCTAGATAGGGGAGTATCTAGGGTTGTCCAAGGAGGCAAAAATTGCAATTCAATCCTCTTGATAAAAACACATCTCAACTTTCTTTTTGGTATTTTAAATATATATAATTTTTTTTCTTTTTTGAAATAATACGGGCAATGTGCGAATTGTGACAAAAGAGTCCTAACACCTAAAATGCTAAGCTGAAACTTAAGAGATTAAAAAGTCCACTACCTAAGCTCACTCTACAAAAGTGGAGGCCTAGCCTAGAGTAATTAGGGAGTGGAAGTACAATAAATGCTAGAACTACAGTAACAATTGCAACAGAAAATTAAAAAGAAGGCAATTTAATTAAATTGAATTTGTGTTCTTTTTCCAAGACAAGAAGAGGAATGCTTCTACTAGAAATGAAAAAATTTAAAAGCAATAAAAGAAACACAAATCCTCTTGCAAAAATTGGTGAAGAAGGGAGTCTTCCTTCTCCAAGCCTAGCTGCTCCTTGGCTTGAAAAGAGGGCCTCTTCTTCTCCTTCCTTGAGAGCTCCTACAAGGTGGAAGCTACCACCTTCAATGCTCTCCTCCAAGGGGTGGGTGTGCACCACCCTCAAAAGCTCCTCCAAGATGTCATGACCACCTTCAAGATCTCCTCCAAAGATCTTCCTTGCCTGGCTTCTCCTTTTGCTGGCATGAATCAAGAGAGAAGGGAAGAGGGGAAGGCACCAAGGGGATAGAATATCCCCTTAATCTTCTTATTCTTCTCCTCTCTTGGATGTGGGCTTCTAGAAGGAATAGGAGAGTGAATTTGCTAGCCAAGGATCGATTGAATGGTGGAGGGTAGTGGTCTTTTTATAGGGTAGGGTGAGGGGTTAAGGTGCCTCTTGAAATGGAGGGCTAAGATGGTTGGATGGAGGTGGTTATATGATCCTAGGGTTAAGGATGGTTGGCGCCACCTAAGGGGCGCTAGGGGGGTAGTTAGGGTTGGTCAAGAGGCACCTAAAAGTGGTGCCAACCATGGAAAGGTGCCATGGGTTGGCACCAACTTTAAGGCTTCTAGAAGGTGGGGCTATGTGGAGGGTGGAGATGGGTTTAAGGGGAGATGTGTGGTGGAGATGAAGGGGGTTTTTGGAGGGAAAAGTGGTGCCATCAAGGGGGTAGTTAGGGTGGTTTTGGTGAGAATTTTAGGTGTTTTTTGGAGGTGGTGAGTAGGCTAGGTTGGCGCCAAGTAGGTGGAGCTTAAGTGGAGCTAGTAGGTGGAGTTGTTAGGTAGGGTTTTTGGGTGGTACAAGCCAAGGAAGTTGGACCATAGCTAAGCTAAGCTAAGCTAGCTTAGCTAATGGAGGAGTAGAGAAGGAGGTGTTGGAGCTAGGGTTTGGAGGGATGAGCTGAGGAGGAGAAGTCTAGAGCTGAAACTGGAGCTAGCTGCAGTTGAAGAGGCTGGCATGGAGCTACTCTAGCTGGCATAGGTTACTAGTTCTTTGCTAGCTGCTAAGCCAAGCTAAAGTGAGCTGGCTTCTACCATAATGAGCTGAGGTGAGCTAGGTCTGGTTCTCCTGAGGAGAATCAAGCTAGTTTAGGTAGCTAAGGTAACTTAGCTCAACTTAGTTGAGCTAAGCTGAGTCCTCGAGAGCTGGACTTGAGCTTCCTGAGCTGGGATGAGTTCTTCTTCAGCTGGCTGGAGTTGAGTGGAGCTAGATGCAGCTGGATCTGAGCTGGGGTGAACTCCCGTCAACTCGGCTGTGCTAGCTAGAGCTCCCTATGGACTAGGGGAGCTGAGATGAGCTAGACTCAGCTAAGTTGAGCTAGATCTGAGCTGACTTGAGCTAGGGTTAGCTAAGATGAACTCTCTTGAGCTGGCATTCAGTTGAGATTAGCTAAATGGAGCTGGGATGAGCTAACCTTAGTTCAAGTGTTCTAGGTTCCAACTGTGGTGAGCTGGATTAAGCTGAGTTCTAGCTAGTCTGAACTCCTTCACCAATTGCCTTCTTGAGTGCTAGGGTTTTAGGGATCTATATATCTGTTCATCCCAAACACTCACGAAAACATATTAAAATAACAAAAGAAAATGCAATGCATGCCTAACCTAGTGAATGCCTAAATGCAGCCCAAAAACCCATTTGCGAAGTAAAATCTTAAGAGCTAGGTTTGCTTTAATCCATAAGAATGATGATAAACTGGCATTTATCAGGTAGATGTCATAATCATCATATCCTTCCTGATTGCAAATCGGGTTGGTTTGATCATCAAAGGATGGAGATCTATAATTGTTGTAGCTCTGGGAAGGATAGTAATTATAGTCTTCTTGTCCAAGGTTAGGCGCTAGACACTGAGGTCTGGTATCGTATCCCCAATCAATGTTTTCCTGACTAGGAGATGGGTAATCATATGTTGAGTCAGGATAGTAATCGTCTTGATGATATGTGTTGGTAGGAGGGTAGGATGGGAAATGTGTGTAAGATGTGGAAGGATACATAGTAGAGTTGGAGGGTAAACAGAAGAGAGAAAGGTGCCCTATAGTACAATCAACCAAACCTATCCTTTTGTGGGTAGGTTAAAGACCTACAGACTCCCAGGACCCATGTTGAGATGTTAGAAATGATTTGGTCTACTTCTATCTGGCCAATCGAACCAGTTAGAGGGAGGGGGTGGGTAGAAGGTTCTTCCTTTGGCTTGTGCCTCCGGTTCCTAGTGTATCTCCCAGCCACGGTCATTTGGTGCTACTCCCCTAGGTAGACATTAGATGGATTGGTAGAAGTAGATTAATTGAAAAATATCTAAATCTGAGCCCCAAAGAGTGAATCAATCCTTAAGGCCAACAACTACTCAGTTTTAGTTGGGCTTGGGATGACCGTGCTCTTGGAATGTGATGGGCCCTTTAGATGGGTTGTGCCCTTAATTATCAATTCAAATGTGTGTGCATGCACAACTAGGGTTTGCAAACAAGGTTATTTGATGATGTGTCGTTTAGGGTTTAACCTTGTTTAGTAGCTTTTAGGGTCTAATCTTAGGTGTATTCAATCAAGTTCGGGAGAAGACTCCAAGTTTTGCAAGCACTGGTGATGATATGCTTTTTTAGAAATCAGAAATAATGTGGAGTGCCTAGTTCAGCCCTAGAAAATCAACCCCAAGTGGCAAGCTACTTGATGGATCAACTTTAGAATGAGTGGTGCGACCCAAATAGTTCAAAAAATTGGCCTATTTCATCACTTGATTAAGGCACACAAAAGTATTTAACCGAATCGAATTTCTACTCTTTTATGTATTGATTTGTGTGTGTACCAGTTCCACAGGTCGGAATCTCAGTTGAGTAAAAATCAAAACAGGTTAAGTGCCTCAAGTGTGGGTGTGTATAGTATGTGTGTTACTTTCATCCCATAATCAGTTTAGATTTTTTTTTTTTTTTTTATACAAGGGTGAGATGAGTGGAAGTGGCAAATAAGACAAACAACTTCTATCCTAGGGTTTGTGAAAACACCTAAATAGATTAGGTCTTTTTTATTAAGGTGACGAAATGAACTAGTGGGTGGGGATGTGGGGGGGCACTTACAAATTACTCTACCTGCACTTACTTTGGTCTACCGCACTCGGATATCCTCGCTAGGGTACCTACAAGATAGTAAATCGGAGGCAAGTTGGGTTAATAATAAGTAAATGCAAAGAAACAAGTAAAATAAGAAGGAAAATTCTATTGCCTCCCCAGCAACAGCACCAAAATGATGAACGGGTTTTGGCGAAGTAAAATCAGGGTTAGGAGAAACCCGTCCTCGTAGTTTGCAAAACACGTTATCAAATAAGATTTTTAACCGAAACTCCAAAGGAGTCCTAGGTTAAATACAGGGAGGCGACATTTACATTCATTGAAATCGATGCTTTGTGTTGTTTCTTTTCGATGTTTTTGGGTTTTCTGTTTTTTTTGGTGTTTTGTAAAGAAAATGCAAGCAAGATGACTTCACAAAGTGGAGAAACAAATATGATATATCACAATGTCATTCGAATGTCTATTACAATATGCTAAAGTATTAATGAGATAGGGGTGAGAAGAAATCTCCCAAATCGGCTGTTTGGTGAGACGATGGTGCTTGGCAGTAGCTTCGACAAAGAGGGTGATGTACTGGATGATGGAGGTGAGATGTAGGACGACATCGGGTAGAGGAATGCATCACCAAGGCTTTGAAATGCAGATGATCTGGAGGTGATCTTCTACGAGGATAGAGGTGGGAGGATGGCTCCAACACTTCTTATAAAGGTGGTGAGATGGAGGACGAGTATTTAACGAGATGTAGGAGCATTACACTAATAAGAGGCCTTTGGAGCTTGGGAAAAAGCTTTAAGGCAGCTTTGGAATGCTACTAGAGCTTAGGAGTAGGTGGGAGTAGAGTAGGTAGAGATGAACAGGAATGGCGGATGCAGGGGTCCTTTTATAGTGAAGGGAAGAAGGGCTTCCCGCGCATAGCCAATTAGTGATAGCTACAAGTGTCACTAAAGACTTGCCCAGGCTGTCACTGAAGATCCACGACATTCACCGCTCCCTCTAGCCCACACATCACGCACCCATGCCTCCTGCGCCGTGTCACACACGTACGTGCATTGGCGTGCACAGCTGTGCCCGATCATGCTGCGTTAGCACTGCCTCACATGTGCATGCACTGCGATATTGTTGCTGATGCTGCTGCACTACACCAATTGCTGAATTGGGGGGGCTGCGGGGATTTGAACTCGTGCCCCTTAGTGGCCAGGTGCCCAACCAATGTGCCAAGCCATCCAAATGGTCGAGACTACGTCTTAGGGTGCATGGTGAAGGAGGGCTCTAAGCCATTGGATTTGCATCCAACGGCTAGGATTGTTGTTTGATACCCCTTTGGAAGGATGTCAGGTTACATTGGGCATTCCAGATGGTGCCACATGGCATCATCTGGACCATCCACCTTTCCTTGCTTGCAAAGAATGCCACGGTGCTCCAATCGAGGTAATTTCCACGCTGACAGACTACGATCGTCGCTCCAAATCCATCCTTGCGGTCAGATTTCTCATCTGAAGCCCGTAAAGAAGTCGCATTGCCTCCTGGCCATAAAATATCTAAATTTCTATACAATATACACAAATTATCCTAAATGCAAAGTAATGCATGTTATGCACTATTTTTACTTATGAAATGCAATGCTAGTTTTAGGAATTATCATAAGTAAGCATTTTATCATGAATTTATGTGTGCTTATCAGGCGTCGTTAACAGGGAGGCATGGCTTTGCTTTATATTGATTCTATTGCTTGATACACGGAGCTCATCCTCTTTTCTTTTTTTCTCTCATGTGTGCAAGCACTACAAAAGGAAGGCAACATTCTGGAAGCGAAAGGTTGGAGACCCTTTTCTTCACATGGATTCAAGGTTAGTGTCATCTTTCTTGTCACATAATATCTCCTAAAAACTATGAAAAAAACATTAAATCAGGCTTTTAGGATCAAAAACATTGAAATTAGGTAGAGTAGTGACTTTAAAAATTCATTGTTTGCTTATTTGAATCATTTAACGCCATTCTACCTAAAGTGTTGGTGTTCTAATTTTTGGGTCCAGACTTTTGTTTGGATTTCTAAAAATAATTCTCGACACCATAGGCCTCCAAAAATCTTTAAATTTCACTCAAAGATTTCAAATCAAGTCAAGAACATCTGTTCCAAATTTCAGAGCATTTGGAGTTGCAAAGAATTTTTAAAAATTCACGAACCAAAGTGGGGTCATCACCTTTGATTTCACTATTTTGTTACAGTCGTCAAATTTTAGGAAATTTCTTCTTACGGTTCAGATCAATTAGGGTTTCTCTTCATTTTTCTAGTCCCACATTCTAAAGGAAATGTACATTCACCAATAAACTTGATTTCTCTTTGATTGTGGAACTCAAACTTGTTTGAATTCATCAAAAGAAAACCATAAATGACACTAATCTACATCAAATCCTAAAAGTAGAAACACAACAAATTTTGTGTGATGAGATTGATTTGGCATTGAACTTACTCCGTCCAATTTGCGCACACCAAAAAAATTGAAATAAGAAGGCATTACCCCAATTAATGCTCTCTACATTCCCGTGCACATTCAGATATCTAAGCCTACATTAAAACAAGTAGTCCTTTGACCACTTACGGACTTCATAAAAAATTAGGCTTGATATCTGATATCTAAGAATTACTAAGCATTCCTAATTCCTTCTGAGATTGCGGTGATAGACTTAGAGGGAAGTCAAATGATGGGTACAGGTTTACATAAGCCCCTAGTGATTTTCCTAGGACAAGCTTGGGCCCAATCCACCTCTTTTAGTCTAGTTGGGTAATCTTAAGGAAGTAGGTTCACTTATTAATTTCTTCTTTATCAGGTTCCCAAGAATTAGGTTCCATTAAGGAGTCAACTTTAAGATAGATTAGGCTTGGTTGTTTGATTTGCACACTATCTCTCTTCTCTCTCTCTCTTCTCCTCCCTTCCCTATCTTCCAAATGCATGCACAGGTGAAGGTCCCAGAACCCACATCTTTAGGGACCATTTCATTTTGCCCCACACACTAAAAGATCCTTATTTTCTTCTTCATTCCTCTGATTTTGACATGGAAAACATGGAAAATCATTCAAAAATTCTGCTTCCACTTCCCAACCCGAACCTAACTTCCAAACCCGTC
Organism: Thalassia testudinum; assembly: GCA_037157565.1. Lineage (NCBI taxonomy): Eukaryota > Viridiplantae > Streptophyta > Magnoliopsida > Alismatales > Hydrocharitaceae > Thalassia > Thalassia testudinum. The sequence continues at coordinate 152,568,187 of JAZHRO010000024.1, forward strand.
AGCTGACGCAGAAGCTGACTTTACCATCCCTAACCTCTTGCATATGGAGCTACCATAAAACCTTGAAAGGCCAGGTGGCTCTCAAAATCAAAATACAAACCCCTTTTCTCTTATCGACGACCAATTGGTTTAACTTCAACAAAACCAACAGCAATTGGCTAGGACAGTCACAAACCTAGCCAACCAAAGATTGGGTCACCCACTCAAGGAACCTCTCGTACCTCTAAAGGATTTCTATCGTACTTCTAATTATGAAGAGAGAGCTAGAGTGGTTATACCCCAATGGGATTTTGAAATAAAACCTGCTATTCTGAACTTAATCAAACATTTTCATGATCTTCAAAGAGAAGACCTATTTTACCACCTCAAGGAGTTGATTGTCCTCAATCAAACCACCCGTTCCCGCAATGTGCAGGAAGAAGTGTGGCTTATGAGGCTATTTGCTTGTTCATTGAAAGATATGGCTTCTCATTGGTTCAGAATAGTTGGGCATCCTATCACCACCTGGTCACAATTAAAAAGCACTTGTCTTAAAAAATTCTTTCCAATAGGTCATACAAATGCTTTACCTCGATCAATAACAACCTTTCAATAAATATCTGGTGAACCTCTCCATGAGTCTAGGGAGAGAATTCAAGAATTACTTAGAATTTGCCCCCACCAGGAAATTCCACATTAGCAGTTAGTGCAGATCTTCTATCATGGATTAGAAGATCAATTAAAAAGATTCGTGGATGCTTCATGTGGGGGTAATTTCCTTAATAAAAATGTCGAAAGTCCCTGCCTCCTTTTTGAAGAAATGAGTTAAAGCTCATTTAATATTTCTTCAATGGACACTTTTGGTAGAATCAACAACCCAAGACTCGGAGTCAAGGAAATTAACTCCAAATGCACATCTGTTCCAGTCACATAGGATGATCTACACATGATAGCTCAACGATTGGATCAGATGCAAATCAACGAAAAGAAAATGGAAGAAAAGCTCACCCAAAAATAACCTCCTTACCCTAACTCCCCTCACCTTCTCAAAGGGGAAAATTTGCATAATATTAATGCTACCCCTTTTAGGCAGCAATTTTCAGCTGAACTCTCATAAGATCTGACTGGCACCTTTGATTTTGTGAATCAAAATCTTTTTGACCCTACCACTGAAAACATTTTACCTCTGCAGGAGCAACATAGAAATCCCTCCAATTCTTACAGTGAAAATTGGAGGACCAACCTGAATCCCTCCTGGAAAGCCGAAAATAAGGTTCTGTTTCCTAAACAAAAGCAATTTGGTAATCATGAGCAAAACACATATCAACTTGGACCATCCTAGGAAGATATCAACAACCAGGTCATGAAGACTCTATAGGGAAAGCATACTCAAATGACTAAGGTAACCTGCTTGATCAACAATCTACAACATCAAGCAATGGTTTCTCCTAATCACAGACTAGCTGGCAACCTGCCATCCCAACCCATGCCCAACCATAACAATCAATGGAATCAATATCAAGGTGGATATCCTAGTCAACCTATGTACCCAACACCCCAACATCCACTGGGTTTTAATCAAAATCAGGCCTCTCGTCCTCCTAGAAACAATCATACTTCAAATGTAGTGAGTCTAACAAGAAAACTACTCATGATCCTTTGCCTGCTCAAGAAGCCCACTATAAAGAAAAGTAGATCAACTCTTCTCCCTTTACCTCTAACCCGTTTCAGGAACCCAAAAGTGTAAAACAAGAAAATCTAGTACCTTTTCCACATGCCCTTCATTCTTTACATGCCAAGAAAAAGGAATCCAAGCCCACTGATAAGGAATTGATGGATCTTTCTTGTCAAGTAGAAATAAATATCCCTCTCCTAGATGCCATTAAATATATCCCTACCTATGCCAAATTATTAAAAAATTTGTGTACCCCCAAAAGGCAGCCAAGAAACCTAGGAATGGTGATTCACCCGAAGATAGTAAAGTTAGTTGTGCGGAGCAAACTGCCTCTAAAAAGAAAAGATCCAAGAGTCCCATTGATTCAAGTGATCATTAATGACACTTCTTTTGATCGTGCCTTACTGGATCTTGGTGCCTCATTTAATCTCATTCCCACTGTTGTTTTTGAGGAATTTAAGATCAGTGAATTAAAGCTTTTCGAGGTAACACTTCAACTACCGGATCGATCTACAATCAAACCAAAGGAGATTGTTGAGGTTGTCATTGTTTGGGTAAAAAGTTATCTATTTGTTGTAGACTTTTTGGTCCTAGATATAGAGGTATTAGAAGCTTTAAAGAATGCCCCCATAATTCTTGGAAGGCCATTCTTAGCCACCGCCAAAGCCAATATTGACTGCGATTCCGAAAATATGAAAATCATGTGTGGCGGTGAGTCTACTACCCTAGATATTTTTCAAGATTCTAGGCATTTCCATGAACCAGATTTCTTTAATTACTCGGATTATGAAATCGAAAATTTATTGGAGGAAACAATGCAAATTTCAAACATGGATTCCTGCATTGCGGTTAACATGATTCCTAAACAATTTGATTTAACCCGACCCCACACCCTAACCCCACCTTCTACATTTGACTCTTCATCTAACTCCTTCCTCGTCACTTCACCCCTGAATGAAAAAGCAGAAATCATCTCAGAGTCATGCCCAAAACTTGAGTTAAAACCCTTGCCCGACTCCCTTAAATATGTTTTCGTTGGACCAAACCAAACCATGCCCCTGATTACCAATTCTGGAATTACTGGGGCACAAGAGGTAAAACTTCTCTAGGTTTTGAGTAAACATAAAAAAGCTATTGGCTAGACCCTTTTCGATCTTAAGGCTATTAATTTGTCCAACCACAAAGGCACTCGAATGCTAATATGAAGGAGTTGGTAAAAAAGGAGATTATAAAGTGACTTGATGCTGTTATCATCTACCCATTCCTGATAGCCTCTAGGTTAGTCCCACGAAAGTTGTTCCAAAAAAAGCTAGACTAATAGTTGTCACTAATGAACATGGGGAGAATATAGCCACTAGGACCTCTTCTTCTTGGGGCATGTGCATTGATTATTGAAAATTGAACACCACCACCAAGATGGACCATTTTCCACTACCTTTATTGATCAGATATTGGAGCAATTAGCCAGACGTGATTATTACTATTTTCTAGATGGTTATTCCAGCTACAATCAAGTTACCGTCCATCCTGAGGATTAAGACAAAACTACATTCACTTGCCCCTTTGGAACCTTCACTTTCCGAAGGATGCCCTTCGGTCATTGCAATGCACCTGCGACTTTTCAAAGGTGTATGCTTGCAATTTTTTCAAGCCTTGTAGGTGAATATCTCAAAGTCTTTATGGATGACTTCTCTATATTTGGAGACTCCTTCGATATTTGTCTTAAAAATCTTGAAATGACTCTTTAGAAATGCATAGAAGTTAACTTGGTTCTTAGTTGGGAAAAAAGTCATTTCATGGTCCAGGAAGGCATCGTCTTGAGTCATGTCACCTCCAAAAGGGGAATTGCAGTAGATTGAGCAAAAATTGATGCTATCTCTAAGCTCCCATCGCTCACTACTGTGAAACAGATCCGATCTTTCTTGGGGCAAATGGGCTTTTATCGTCGTTTCATTAAAAATTTTTCCCAAATCTCCATGCCCTTAAGCCAATAACTTACTAAAGACCTGCCTTTCAACTTTAATGACCAATGCCTGGAGAGTTTCAATAAGTTGAAGAAGGATGTCACAGAGGCACCAATTTTACAAGAACCAGACTGGAATTGTCCCATTGAGTTAATGACATATGCCTCTAATTTTGCTGTGGGGACTGTTCTAGGGCAAAGAATGACAAGGAACCCATTGTGATCTACTATGCAAGTAAAAACCTTGTTGATGCATAATAGAATTACACAGTTATTGAAAAAGAGCTTGCCATTGTGTTTACCCAAGAAAAATTCTGCTCATATTTATTGCGGTCACATGTCACCATATACACCGATCACTCAGCACTCAAATATCTGTTGAACACGAAAGATGCGAAACCTCTCCTTATCCGTTGGATCTTGCTGCTCCAGGAATTTGACATGGAAATCAAGGATAAGGTAGGGTCGCAAATTGTAGTCGCTGACCATCACTCTCATCTTATGACGAAAGACATGCTAACCCCTCTCGATATGTTCCCTGACAAGACTATCTTAACTACCAATACCCTCCCTTGGTTTGCACCTATTGCAAACTATTTAGTGACAGGAGGCGATTCTCGCATGTGTTATGAAAGTAGGGATCCCGTCGTAGTATAGGCCATGAAAATACTCGTCAAAAATAATTTATAAAATAATGAGACTTGAGTCCCGATCATTCATCTTTGCAAGGCATTTAGAAAATGTAGATTTGAATTCGAGCTAGCTCACTCTACTTATTCAGAAATGCATGCCAGTTTACAATAATTCATATTGATGCACGGCATGCTTAGTTGTAAGAGACTAAAAATTTTGCGCATGCAACTTTAATCACAAGGAAATATGGTAATCAGCTCGTGGTGATTTTCACACATAGACATAAAGATACATAAAAGATGATTTCATTGATAGCATCATGGTGGCTATAGAGTGAAGCTCGTGGAAAGTTTGTACAGGAAAGCTTGAAAGCAAACTAGCTAAAAGAAAATGACTGCATACATGAATCTATTGGGGGTTTATGCATGCATCATTGGGGGAGAATATAGGGCTACACTACCAAGCAGTAGTAAAGCATTAATCTATGAAGAACTACGCTGCTTATCCAGCTAACAGAATGAAGGGCCATTCGGAGGTAGCTCCGATGGCCTTTGACTTGGTTGAGACGAGGAGGGGCAGCCAATGGTGCTTAGGTCGACCCTTGGAGAGAGGTTGGAGGTGACTAGACCAGGCATGGAGGTGATGGGGCTACCATGGTGTGCTCGTGGAGATGGAGGTGGAGTAATGGAGGTGCTTTTGGGTTTGGGAAGGCTATCCTAGGGTTTCTAAGGGTAGGGATAAGGCTATCCTCCTCACTCCTCTTATTTGGATCAGTTTTCTTCTTCCTTTATTGCTTTATTCCACTATCTCCTTCATCCTGCATTACTTTATTATGTGGAAATAGTAATAAAAATCATTAAATAGCAGGATATCTCATCTTATTCTAAATAGACTGATACAATGCATGATATGCAAGATATGAGTTCAATATCCACAAATTAAGCTAGGTTCAGACATTATTTAGGTTGATTAGGACCCATGATTGCTATGCAATCATACCCCCATGCCTAAACTTTGCTAGTCCCTTGCAAATGCAAGACTAAATGCATGAGTAAGTTATTTATAAGTTCGATTCCTAAAGGACTGCTTATTCTTTTTATCAAAGTGTTTGACTAAAGATTTTTTCCTTTTGTTTCATCCAGAAATCTTGAAATCTAGATACGTGAAAGTGTAGCTATGTAGCTTTCGTAATGGATTCAAGTGAAAGACCTGATTCACCTCTAAAGTCTATGCTTGACCCCTAGTAAAATTCTAGCGGGATAGGCGGACTTCTTCCCTCAGGGTATCGAAGATATTTGTTTTAGTTCCACCTCGGCTTTAAGCTCAGGTAGAGAATGTCAGAGGGAAATGGATGTGTTTATTTGGTGGCTTACTCTCACTTGGTGCTACATAGAAATTAATACTATTTAATCTAGATTCCCAAATTATTAAGTAACTCAACTCAGAGAAAGCTGAGAAAAGCTATGCTCCCTTTTGGTTCCTTTGTATTCATTCTCTTTTTTTCTTTTGTTTTTCTTTTCTTTTTCGTAGAGCTCACAATCTCACCAGATTCACACATATGGCCTGTATTTGGTGGTCTAACTTAGCATTAACACTTTAATTGAGTTCCATAACCCTAACACTAAGTCAAAATTTCTTAGCTAGTACTCGGGCGGTCAGAAACATAGAAAGATAGGTTAATGCAATTGAAATAAACACTAAATATTCACGCACTCTTTTTCTTTGCTTTTTCTTCTTTTTCAAATTTTTTTATTTTTCAATTTTTCTTTTTTTTCATTCATTTTTTTTCCCCCTTTCTTTTTCTTTTTCAACACAACACAAGCTAGCATACATTCATGAACTTCATTGAGGCATTATTAGGGATTAGTGGTACTCAAGAGACATTGGGTGGCTTATTTGGTGGAAGTGCCTACCCACTACACCAGGAAAGATGGATAGGACAGTGTATTTCTGACCTTAACATCAATACACTCCTTCAGCTGAGGATTCCATAAAGAATGGTCGTAACCATCCACTTTAGCCCTAGTTTTATGAAAACACACTCTCTACATATTTGCCCTATTTGGTTGCTCTCAAAATTTCACGCAAAAATATATACGCAGGATTCAAAAGCAGAACTATGCCTAATCTCTAAGTATCATTACTTAATTATCTAGGATTCCAGATTCCTTACACTAATCTTAGAGCACCAATACACTCTACTCTCATCTCACAGTACTTGTTGGATTTTTTGGAAGAAAATCTACCTGACTCCCAAAACACAGTCTAGGGGTTTAGGAAAAGAAGCATTGCTTCTCCTCAATGAACTGAAGATGTTCATCAGTCTTCACTGTGAATCGATTGCAAAATCTACATGTGAGTGAAAATTGTACTGGATTCCAGATTACAGGAATCAACTAGAGGATAAAATCGCTAATACATTCTTTTGATAAAAATCTTATTCATGAATGCAATATATATAAATGCTATCTGTAACCTTTCAAAGATGCACTTCAAAAATTTTCCTAATTCGGGTTATGCAGTTTGACCCTAAATTTAGAATAAAAGGGTGAATGGATGAGTTGAAAGTGTCTATTGCGAATGATTTTTAGCTCCAATGCGAACATTGGAGGTGGAGTTGGTTGTTCTTAATTTAAGGACCCTAAAGTGCAATTAGCATGATGTACAAAAGGTTTTTCCTAGGTGTTCGCAGAAAAAAGAAAATTCAGTTTACAATTACTACCCCCCCATGCCTTCTTTCTTGCATGCCCTCATGCATGAATATAATGAAAAATTACTTACGACAAGGAGTAAATGGGTAGAAATCACCTAGAATGGCTCCTGAATTTTGGCGTTCCGCTTATTTAACACCTAAAATTGAATATGCAAGGAAAATATGACAAATAAAATATGTTATATATAAGTGCTGAGATTAACATCTCCAGCTGGGCGTACACTCAAAAAGGATATATCAATACAATATTAAGAATGGCAAATAAAATGATGAGAATTTTAATCTCATTTGCCAATAGTGGACTGCAAATGCGGATCAGCTATCCATGAATTCTAAGCCCAAATAATCAAAAAAATATTATGATGGGGCTTGAGAAAATCTGCAGCCAGATGCTACAGAAGAATGATCGATAAATACAGGTGCCTGGAAGAAATGAAGGTGAAGGCATCCCGAAGAGGTGATGGAGAATGTGGGTTGTAGGGGTATGGGTAGAGTCATGTGTGTGAAATCGTATGGGTGTTGATAATGGTGATGAATGGAAGGCATGACCCAAGTAGTGTGGTTAGATCTAGAAGTCAAGGTCCAATGATCAGTCTCTGTCTCTACCAAAGATGTTTCGGTATCATCTTCTTTCATCTCTTCAAAAATTTTGAATTCTAATTCCCAATTATCACATGATTCCCAAAAATTTTTAGCTTCCTCCGATAACTCATCATATGAAATCCTCAATAATCATTCAATCTCTTGAATATCCTTTTCATAAGGGGATATTTCCTTCTAACTTAGATGAAATTGGACATTAAACTCAGTAGTGAGTCCCTCCGTGAAAGAGGAATGGGTTGAATCATTGATTGAGGAGTTGTTATAGTCTTTTTGATTTTGTTGCTCTGTGTATGAGATCACTTGAATTAATTCATCAATGTCTCCATGGGTATTCTCAAATACAACAAAATCATATCCAGGTCCCTTAATGCTTGGTTCCTCAAAATGAAATGATTGGTATTCAGGCCCTAAATCAAGATCAAGATTCTCGAATAAATCTCAATTCTCAACTTCAATAGGATTATCAATATCATCCATCTCGGGTGTTTGATTAACAGAATCCTGCATGACCACCACCAAATCACAAATCAGTTGTGGCACACCTGACCCAAATTCAAACATTTCTAATTTTTGTTGCTTGTCTTGGATTCTATGAAGCTGTTTTCTTATATCATCATATTCTCTTACACTAGCATCTTTTATTTCATGAATCATTTTGATCAGTTGAGTAATTTGGGATTCATTGCAAGGGGCAAGGGTTTGAATTGGGCTAGGTCGATCAAGATAGTCAACCATGCTATCAATGATTTGATCTGCTATTGAGGGTGACTTATGTGATCTATTGGATTATTGATTCGGGTCATGTGGTTCAACACAGGTGTCAATTGCATAGTTTCTTCAGAATTACCCACCGAATCACTTTCCATGTCATCCAGAAAATACCCTGACTTTGTTTTCGTAGTAGCTGCATAAATATCAAAGTGAATATTCTCATTACTGCTACTCATCTCCATACATCATGAGTAATAGTCAATCCGTGCATTGGCCATAGCCAAGAACGGTCAACCTAGAATGATGGGTGAATTACTTAGCTTCTTCGGTATATTCATGTCCAAGACAATAAAATCGATCGGAAAGCTATGACATTGCACTTTAATAATCACACCCTGAACTACCCAGTTAGGTGTTTTGATGGAGCCATCTGCCATTCTTATGGTGATAGGTGTGTGGTGCAAATCTCCACGTCTGGTGCGGTCAAAAAGGGCAATAGGAATCAAACTAATGGAAGACCCTAAATCTATAAGGGCTCTATTGAAGGTGAATCCCTTGATGGCACAAGATATGAAAGGCTTTCCAGGGTCGATCATTTTGGGTGGTAGAGTGCCAGAAACAAATGCACTTATGTTAGCTGATAAAACCTCCTCTTTAGGTGTGCAATTCTTTTTCTTCTTTTGTGACTCTTTCTTTAAGGCCTCAGGAAAGGGTAAATAGGTCAAATGAACTTCAGAAGCCTTTTTCTTCTTTTTGTCCCTAGAGTCTGAGTCAGAGCTCGATGTGGGTTTGGTCATATGATTTTTGGTTAAGCCCGAATCAGATTGTTTGGGTGGGCTTTAAGCTTTTCTCTTGCTTATAGAGGCCACAGAGTTGGCCCCTATACAATGGCATGTATGATAGATTGGAGGAGGGGTCGAAAGAATAGGTGGAGAATAGGAGTGAAAAGGAGTGTGCATCCGGGGATAAAGTGATTCTTGAAGTCTCTTTATTTGATCCCCTTTAGATTTCACTTGATTTTCCAGCTTAGTCAGCCTTTCTTCATTTTTCTTGTCAAAGTCCAATGAAATGTTCATGATATCTTCAAGGGTGGTTGCGGGTTGGGCTGGACTAGATGGTTGCCCTAAGTGGCTTGAGTGGAATATTGGGCTGGCCTAGATTGATGATCAGTTTGAGTTGGTCTCTGTGGTGGCCATGGAAGATCAGGATTGTTTCTCCACTTAGGGTTATACGAATCTGGATATGAATCAATAGGTGTATCACCCTGAGTGAGGCTGACTATAGAAGAAGTTGCTTGAGAACCTGTTGTGTGGTCCTGTACTTATGATCCACTATTCCAATTCCTTAGTGATATATCATCAGTTACAGGTATATCAGAAACAGTGCATTCCACAAATGATCTACCCAAATCACGGATTAGTTCCAAAGGTGTCTTTTGGGTTGGTTAACTCCAGGATGCCTCTCCATGCTAGCAAGAATCAGTAGAGTTGCTTGTCGATCCAAAATATGGGTCACTAGACCCACTAGGCTGGTTGTTCCAAGTCTCTTGTTCTTGGGAGGAGTGATAAGGTTGAGATTGTGCCTGAGATTGTCTAATTTGTCCCAAAAGCTTCGCACATTGATCTGTATAGCCATTATATTCTCGGAATTTAGCAACTATATCTTTCAATTGGTTTTGATTTGGATAAGAGTCGGATCCATGAGGCCCAGGCTCTAAATAAGCTGGGGTATAGGGACGATCATATCCCAGCTAATTAGGATGAGTCTCCCAACCGGGTGTAGTCAAAATCATGGTTGGGTTGGGAGATGGAGGACCTTAATGGTCAAAAGAATGATATGGGTTCATGGATATTTGAGAAAAGATGTGGATAGAGATAAGAGATAGTCTTCCTTAGGAAGACACAACCAGCTACAAGGGGCTGGTGGAATTAAGGCAAAGTCCTAGGAAGAAAGATGAGAAAGCCCATAATCAAGCAAACAAGCTAGCATTAAATAGTATACCCTAATTGGATCTAAACCTGGTATCCTGAAATGGAACTGGGTTAAAATAATCCTTGAATTACTTGGCTGGCGAAAATGGTGGGACCCCCTAGGACACCTTGCATGGTGGGACACCACTAGAGCTTAACGCAGTTATCGCACCGACATTTCTTGTCTCCAGTTGGTTAAAATAGACAAGGCCATGTTTTTTACCCAATTAAATTTTGGTTACCAAGTAAATTTGTCTTGCCGAGGGCACCTCTACTTAGTTTTAGGCTTGGGCTTAGAGTGCTCTTGGAATGTGACTGGGCATTTTGAGGGTGTTGCCCTTAAAATTAGATTTAGAAGTGTGAAGTGCACAAATAGAGGGTTTTCAATAAAGGCTTTAATTGGTGTAGTGGCTTTTATGGTTCAAGTGCTTGTATTAATTTTTTTTCTTTTAGGGTTTCCTTGTTTAGGTCAATTCAAATAAGGTTGTAGTGGAGCACACAAGTTTTGCACATCCCAATTTGTTATATGAATTTCCTTTAAGTATGGAATGCAAATGTGCTCTACCATAGTGTTGAAACCCTAATATCAGATAGGTCTATATGATGCTTTTATATCCATTAACGTAGAAGTGGTGTGACCCAATCAAGGAAAACAATGGTCCTAATGCACCACTATTAAGTGAAATAGACCTAATTGGTAGCCTAAGTTGAAATGTAAATCAGTTTAGTTCAGGTAAGTGAGGGGGTCAATCAAGAAATCAACCACCTACTAGGCAACTAAATTGAATAAAGTCAGTTTAGGTCTCTAAAAAAAATTTAAACCCCAAAGTTGTATGTCCTAGGGTTTATGCTTCTCTAAGAATATGTAGTCAGACCTTATTATGACTTCAAATCACTCCCCAGATCAGTACACAAAGTAAAAGAAGATGAAATTTGGTAGAGATCTTCCTTTTACAATTAGTTTCTTAGAGAATATTTTTCTAAGATTTTTACTATTTAATGTTGTTTTTCATGACTTTTTATGTTCTAGGGAGTCAAACAAACTAGTTGGACCCAATACGAAAAATGTAGTTTGAAACAGTACAAAGGAGATCCAAAAATTCTTGAAATTTATGAAAAAGACTAGGTTTCAGTGGGTTTCCAACATCACAAATTTCATATTAATCTGATTTATGTAGAGGACAAAATTACTGTTTGAATTTGGATAAAATCAGAGTACATACTATTCTGACCCCTTTCCATTTTATGAATTTTTAAAATTCTCATAGTACGAATTTTTCCAAATAAAAGGTGGATTTAGAAGGCCTGTTTGAAACCCTAACACTAGACCGAATCCCAAGATTTTTGGATGCCAAATCTGATAGCAATAAATTTTTTTTAAATCATCAACAATTTGTGGCCAGACTTCCAAAACTGACTTTAGTGTGTTTAAATAGTTTTCAAGTTAAAACACACACCAAAGAAAGAATTTTTTTTTTTTTGTAAACTCAAATATGAAAAATTAACTTTGAATTTATATATATATATTATTATTTTTTTACCGAAGAAAGCAACAAATAGTTGATGAAGAAAATACCTGTGGTCCTCACCATGGGTCGATGCATGCACGGATCCTCATCTTGACCTATAATCAAAACAAATAGAAGTTAAGAAAATCCAAATTTAAACTCACATGTTGCCTCCTCGACAGCGGTGCCATTTGATAGGAGGCGATTCTCACGCGTGTTTTGAAAACAGAGATCTCATCGTAGTATAGTGCGCGAAAATGCTCATCAAAAATAATTTATAAATAATGAGACTTGAGTCCTGTTCGTTCGTCTCTAAGAGCCATTTAGAAAATGCAAATTTAAATTCGATCTAGCTCTCCCTACTTATTTAGAAATGCATAACAATTTACAATAATTCGTATTGATGCACGACATGCTTAGTTGTAAGAGAATACAAATTTCATGCATGCAACATTAATCACAGGGAAATATGGCAATCAGCTCATGATGATTTTCACACATAGACATAGAGATATATAAAAGATGGTTTCATTGATTGCATCATGGTGGCTACAGAGTGAAGCCCGTGGAAAGCTTGTATAAGAAAGGTTGAATGCAACAAACTAGCTAACAGAAAATTACTGCATACATGAATCTATGGGGGGATTATGCATGCATCATTGGGGAAGAATATGGAGCTACACTACTAAGTAGTAACAAAGCATTAATCTATGAAGAACTACGCTACTTATCTAGCTAACGAAATGAAGGGCATTTGGAGGTAGCTCCGATTCCTTTTGACTTGGTTGAGAGGAGGAGGGGTGGCCAATGGTGCAAAGGGTGGCCCTTGGAGAGAGGTTGGAGGTGATCTAGGCCTGGCGTGGAGGCGATGGGGATGCCATGGTGTTCTTGTGGAGATGGAGGTGGAGTAATGGAGGTGGTTCTGGGTTTGGGAAGGCTGTCCTAGGGTTTCTAAGTGTAGGGCTAAGGCTATCCTCCCCACTACTCTTATTTGGATCAGTCTTCTTCCTTTATTACTTTATTCCACTATCTCCTTCATCCTGGATCACTTTATTACCTGCAAATAGTAATAAAACCATTAAATAGCAGGATAGCTCATCTTATTCTTAATAGACTGATGCAATGCATGATATGCAAGATATGAGTGCAATATCCACAAATTAAGTTAATTTCAGACATTATTTAGTTGGATTAGGATCCATGATTGCTATGCAATATTTAGCAACAGAACGAATCCCCTCTGATTGTCCAAAAACCAAAATGGATAAGCTCTTTGCTGACATCAAATATTACTTTTGGGAGGAGGCTGACCTTTTCCGCATTTGTGTTGATCAAGTCATTCGACGATGTGTCCCCGACTCAGAAATTCAGGATATTCTGACACACTGTCACTCAATGGCTTGTGGTAGACATTTCTTGGGAAAGAAAACTGTAACTAAGGTCCTCACTTCTGGATTCTTTTGGCCCAACTTGTACGAAGTTGGTCATTCTTTTGTTCGGTCCTATGTTCAATGCCAGAGCATCGGCAACATGACTGTGAAGGATATGATGTCCCTAAATCAAATATTAGAGGTTAAAATTTTTGATGTAGGGGGCATCGACGTCATGGGACTGTTCATCAACTCTTGTGGTTATTTGGATATACTAGTTTCAATTGACTATGTATCTAAATGGATTGAAGCAATACCCACAAGCACCAACGATCATAAGGTTGTCGTTGAGTTTCTCAGGAAAAACATCTTTTCGAGATCCGGCATTCCAAAGGCCATCATCAATGACGGAGCATCATATTTCACCCACTCTCAATTTCATCACCTTTTATCCAAATATGGGGTTAATCATAAAATTTCCACGCCTTACCACCCCTAAACGAATGGCCAAGCAGAACATTCTAACTGGGACAAAAAATATTTTACAAAAAGCAAGTAGGCTTGATCGTAAAGAATGGTCCACTAAATTGGACAATGCTTTATGGGCCTCTTGATCAACTTTTAAAACTCCTCTCTTCATGCCTCCTTTCTGTTTGATTTTTGGAAAGGCTTGCCATCTCCCAGTAGAACTTGAACGTAGGGCATTTTGGGCAATCAAATAATTAAACATGGATTTATTTTAAGCCAGTGGCCATAGGAAGTTAAAATTAACTAAATTGGAAGACTTACGCAATTTCTCTTACGAAAATGCACAAATTTATAAAGACTAAATAAAGAGAATTTCATGATAAATATGTTCGGAAAAATTTTGATGTCAATCAATGTGTTTTGCTTTTCGATGCAAGATTATGAATTTTTCCAGGAAAACTCAAATCCAAGTGGACTGGCCCATTATTATACTTAAAACTTATCCATAAGGCATTGTCGATCTGTTAGATCCTGAAACAAATACTACTTTTCAAGTCAACAGTCAGCATTTCAAGCCCTATCTAGATGGTACTCTGAATCTCCCATCTGACACTCTTGATTTAACCGACTTACCATCTCATGATCATTGATGCACTCCACTCTCGGCTGAATGGCTTAAAAGATAACATTGGATGGGAGGCAACCCATTATTTTCCTGCTTTACGTTTTTTTCTTTCTTTTAGAGGCTTTTCCTGTCCTGATTTGGACTGCCCTTACTACGGTAATATCTTTTCCCTTCCTATTTCATGCAAACATGCCATATCTTAAGCATGGGGGGTGTTTTTAAATTTTGACGATCAAATTAGGATTTTCAAAACCCAAAAACATTCAATTTTGTTGTTTCATTTTTTGCATTCATACCCAAAAAATAAAATAAAATTGTTGAAAACTTTTTGAGGAAATTTTGAAATCGGGACCAAGGTTGATTCACTTTAAGGTACAATGGGATTTAATCTTTAACAAACAAGGGATAAGGATGCAAATTTGATTATTAGAATTTCTGGGTCTACGTTTAGACTTGATAAAGTATCCTTCTTTAAATTCCACCTGAACCCATGATTGTTCAGGTGATTTGATCTGCTTTTGTGACTTGGAAATTACCTGGCTTAGGTTTCAATCCAAAAACTTGCATCTCTTGCAAAATTCTTGTGTCAAATTTCACACAAACAGGCCAACACCAAAAAACATTTAGAAATTAGAAAAACCCCTTGTTTAGCCTTAGCGAAATCTAAAGTAGATCATTGGTTTGAGTTCCCACTGTCGAGGAGGAAAATGCCTCCTTTGAAGACACGATATCAACATGTTACCACCTCGGTACTACTCTATATCTTTATGTCATATCTTTAGACGGAGCATTAAGGCACAATTTTGCAGTTCAAGTGTCTTGGATAGTGCTCTACCCATAGTGTCGGAGCAAGAGCTTGAGTTTACTTAGATCGCCCCTTTACACCGCAATGTGTTTAGGGGTTGTGAGCTGCTAGGAAGTGTCTTGGATAGTACTATCTCGAAGTGCTTGCACCAGAGCCCCCTCGAGGATTGGTAACGGGAATGATGATCCCGACACATCTGTTATAGGATTAACCTAAGAATAGGCATGGCAGAGATTCCATTAAAAAAGGAAGCTTTTATACAATACATGACCTTATAAATGTTGGCATTCACAAGCGCAGACTCAAGGTTTTAAAGGATTATGAAAGCTGCGAATTGGATTCAAGAGTCGAAGAAATCCTAACTATAAAATAATTTTGGATCATCTGAATTAACAAAGAGTTAACTTGTGAATTTTTGGATGATACATGGATCCTGATTTATCTACTCTTTGGATCCAAAGATGAATCCTGATGTTTATCGATAACAAATCCCATGCCTCTCGTGTTTTAACCAGCCAAGGTCCCATAATCTCTTTCCCCTCAAAAGTAAAAAAAAAGTTTTCCCCAAGAAACCATTTTCTGAAAATTAGTTTTGCTAAGGGACTAGCAAAAGATAAGCATGAGGTTGTGATAAACACCAATTTATCATCATTCTTATGCCTTAAACAAACCTAGCTCTTTGGATTTTAACTTCCCAAATAGGTTTCTAGGCTGCATTTTGGCATCACTTAGGTTTGGCATGCATTGCATAATTTTTATTATTTTTGGCACGTTTATTTCAATGTTAGGGATGAACAGATAGTCAAATCCCGAAAACCATAGCATTCAAGAAGGAAATAGTTGAAGAGGAAGCTCAATTCAGTTGAACCCTAGCTAAATCTAGCTCATCATAACTGGATACCAACTCACTTGAATTAAGGTAAGCTCTCTTAAGCTCCATTCAAGTCATCTTAGCTGGATGGTAGCTTAAGGTAGGTCAACTTAGCTCAACCAAGCTCAAGTCAGCTCAGATCTAGCTCAACTTAGCTAAGTCTAGCTTCTCTTAGTTCCAATCAGTTCACTGGGAGCTCTAGCTAGCTCAACTAAGTTCACACGAGTCCACCTCAACTTAGGTCCAACTACTTCGAGCTCCAGTCGGCTCAAGTCAGCTGAAGATGACCTCAACTAGCTCAATCCAGCTCAAGTGTAGCTCCCGGAGACTCCACTAAGCTCAACCTAGTTGAGCTAAGCTATTTATCCTAAGCTAGCTACTCCAGCTAGCTAGGTTATCACCAGGAAGATTAGACCCAACTCACCTCAGCATAACTGAATAGAAGCTAGTGCACTTTTGCTTAGATTAGTAGCAAGCAAAGAACTAGCAAGCTAGGCCAGCTAAGGTAGCTCCTTGCTATTCTCTTCTATAGCCACTAGCTCCAGTATAGCTCAAGACAGTTCTTCCTCAGCTTCTCTTCCCAAATCCTTAGCTTCCTCCTACCTCTACTCACATACTAGTTCTTCTAGCTTAGCTAGCTCAGCTTAGACATCCATCCCTTGGCCATCTACGACCAACCTATACCCTAACCTAACTCCACCTTAACTCTACTCCAAGTCCAACACCTAAGCTAGCTTCCTAGCTCGACCTATAGTTGGTGCCACATCCATGCATCCCTTCACTCCACCACATCCAAGAGCCAGCACAAAAGTGGTACCAACTTTCCCTCCAAAATCCCTTCATGTCACCACCATCCACCTCAACTTCCTTCTAGAAGCCCTCAGAGTTGGAGCCAAGCCATGGCTTCCTTCAATGGCTAGCACCACCTTTGGTGTCCCTGCCAACCACTAACCACCAAGCCTACCAACCCTTCATATGAAGCTATTTATTCTCCACCCTAGGATCCACATAACTACCCCTTCCAGCCATCCTATCCATCCATCCTAAAGCCACCAAACCCGCTTCACATCCTTTGATTCGATGCCATTAATCCTTGTCCCTTGGATCTCCATAACCACCTCCAAAATCCATCCTAAGAGCCATCCTTACCTTCCCTTTTATCCACGCCAACCCTTCCCTTCATTAACCCTATATATACCCCCCATCCTACCACCACTAAAATCACCTTTGGATTCATTAATCTACCACATTTCCACCTTCATTCCACCTATCATCTCCATAGCCAAGAGAGGAAGGAGAAGAAGAAGATTAAGGGGACACCCAGTCCCCTTGGTGCCTTCCCTTCTTCCCTTCTCTCTTGAGCCCACACCAGCCAGAGCACCAGCAAGGAAAGGAGGACATCCAGGGGAAGGTTCTTTAGGGTGGTGAACGTCCACCCTTGGGGGAGGATTTTGGGTGGAATCCTTCTATCCTTGGAGGAGTAATGGCATGGCCATCCAGGTCATGCCAAGGAGGGCATACCTTAGAGGAGAACTTTTAGAAAGGATTAGGAGAAATCATTTTCAAGCCTTGGAGCAACTTGCTTGGAGCAAGGACCTTCTCCTCTTCACCAACATCACCAGGACGATTTGTGTTTTCATTTTCTTTGTATTTTCATTTCTAGTATTCCTCTACTAGCAATCTTGTAAAGCATTTTTCCTTCATTAATCAAGTTGCCTTTCCATATATCTTATTTCATTTTATTACTTTTACCATAGTGCACTCACACCCTCTCTTTAATTATGCTAGGTCTTCACACACCTTGCGCAAGCTTAAGGAGAGGAATTTTCTTGTCACTTAGGTTTTAGCTATAGTAATTCTAGTGTACTCTTCCTTCATATTCAATCACCCTTTATTTCAAAACTCCAAAAAAATCTTACTTTTAAAATTCATAAAATGAAAGTTGATTTCCCAATATCAAGCAAGAGTCTTTATTTCATTTCTGCCTCCCTTGTGATGACCCAAATACTTTCGTAAGTACTTAGTTTTATAAATTTTAAAAGCGATCGAAAGTATGCATTACAACGATACAAACCTTAATTGCAAATCGTGTATTTTTGGCATGAGACTTTCATCTCATTACATATAGCCCTTCGAAGGTCAAAGACCAAGGAGAAAGATAGCACAAATCCAAACCTCCGATGTCAGATCCGACAGCATTATTGGATCTAGATCAATGATTGTATTCAAATGATGTAAAAATCAACTCAATTGGAGCCTGTAGCACCAACTACAAGTGCAGGAAGATGGACGATCTGGATGGCACGACGTGGCACCATCCTGATTAGCGAGGTTTTCATGAGGAAATGTTAGGGTTTTGGGAGACCTTGTTGTCGCAATCCCAAAACTTGCTATCAAATAAAATTTACCGAAACTCGAAAGGGAGTCCTAGGTCAAACACAGGGAGGTGACGTTTGTTTCTTTGAAATGCATATTTCGCTTTGTTTCTTTTTGGTCTTTTGTATTTGCTATTTTTTTGGTGTTTTATGATAGTATGGAAACTAGTAGGAATATTATCTATATTGATTACAAATGTTTCTACACTAAGAAAGTAGTAAAAGAGAAAGGGGGTGAGAGAAATCCTCTTTGTCGACTACTCGAAGGACAAAGTTCCCTTGATGTGGCTCAAACGAAGATGTTGAGGAGTTGGATGAAGGAAAACGTTGTCGAAAGATGAGGGGAGGATAGGCAACGTCATGGCAAGATCCAGTTCGCGAAATGGGGTTGAGAAGATGACCGATGAGAGCTCCACAAATGGTGACGAGAGGGTGGAAAATATTTTTTCTATTCTCTAGTGGAGCACCCCAAAGGCTTGGTACACAAGCTCAGGGTGTGTTTTGAGCTTTAGAGTAGGTAAGGAGAGTATAGGAAGGAATGAAGAAGAATGGGAGGGGTAGGGGACCTTTTATAATGGCGGAAACAATCAACTTCGTGCATAGGACATTTAGTGACAGCCATAAACATCACCAAAGATCAATCAAAATCATTGCTAAAGCTCCAGCTCACATGCCCCACATGTGGAGCTCGCACGCATGCTCTGCACAGCCCGCCGCCTTCTCATGCTATGGCTTCATGCGCGCCCACTACTGCACACCTTCGTGGACCCATATGCTGCACTATTGCACATGGCCATGCACTGCGCATGTCAGGTGGCACATGTGTACCCATGGTTGGCCTGGATAGCACCATGTGGCACGATCTGGGTTGTCTATCTTCTTTCCTTTGTAGGGGCTACTACAGAAGCCAGATTGAGTCAATTTTCACATTGTTGGGCTACGATTGTCGACCTGAAGCCATCCGTGCAGTCGGATTTGTCATTTTTCAGGATGCTAGGAATATCCTATGGATTGCAACTAAATACTAGAGGGGAGGGGTGAATAGTATTGCTTAAAATAATGTATGCACAGATAAAAAATAAAGTACCAAGAGTACAAGCATAGACTACACTTGCTTTGTAGTGGAAACCTAATCTGTGTGAAAACTACTACCTAAGCCTCCCAGCTTAGGAATTTTCCCACTAGGCAAGGCTAGTTAATCCACTAAACCGTACCACTTGGATGAGGGTGGCACAACCTCTTACAATACATTTCCCTTTTATCCTGAAGCGAAGCAAAAACAATATGGATCTTTCAAACAAACTTGGAATCCGCAAATCAAAACAACAAAAATGGTACCACAAGAAAATGAATTCTATGGAACCTCAATAAATAATCAAATCAATTTTTCATAGAGGTTCAAGGCATCGTGCTTTCAAAGAGCATGAAGAACGGGCTGTGAAAGCCCTTTGAAATGAGCATGAGAAGTTCTATTTTTTAATAGTATTTCTCTTTTAAAAGTTTTAAAGGAATGGGCTGCGTGCGACCTCCATTTATACAAAAAAGTTTTGCCTTAATAGGAAACTAAATTGGTCAACCAATTAAGGTTAATTGATCAATCAAAAGGAAATTTGGCCGATCAGTAATTGATCGATCAATTAGGTTGGTTGGTCGATCATGAGGATTTTTCTCAACTTCTTAAAATGGGCAGATTTGATCGGTCAATTAATTAGGTTGGTCAATCAAAGTGATTTGGTCAATCAATTATCTAGTTTGGTAGATCAATAACACTAAAAGTTTTGTTTTGAAAAAGATGCATGGAAAATTCGTATTTGAGTTTTATTTGAGGTTCCTTACAATAATGTCCTAGACCCAAATAAATGAAAAAGACGGACATCATCAACTATCTTCTCTTGTCATGAAAGACACTTTAATACTTTGATCCAAGATAGTCCTAAAATGTTAGTCTAGCAATAAACATAATTTTGGTGTATCAAAACAGAGATGCTTACATTCTCCCCCTTTTTTATGACAACAAAATTATAATTATGAAATTTGAAAATAGTTTTGCATAAAATCTCACCCTTTTTTTTAGCAAAAAGTAAAGCATGTTGTTTGTGATTTTACATTTAACTCCCCCTTAAGCAAATAATTCAAGCAAAATGTCATGCAATATAAGAGAGCTAAAGAAAAACACAAAATTGAGAGAGATATATTATGCATAAATAACCAGTCTATATAAGCATTGCGTAGAATATAAATGTTATGAGAAAAAAGATAAAGTTATTCATGCCAAACAACATGAACTAGAAATGATAATCTAATCATCTAATGATGCCATGAAGGCATCCATAATGCTCTAAGGATCAATGTTGACCTCGAGATCTCGTGAATCTGATCTCCTAGAAGATGCAGGTTGACCAACGGAAAGGCGTCGCTGAGCAGATGAATGTGGTGTCGAATGGATGGATGTCCTACGAGGAGGAGTAATGTGCTTGTTATCTGGTCCTACTGATGCTGATGATGCTACTAGTAATGCTGATATAGGATGAGGAGGTCCTAAAGGCATGGCAGTCAAACGACGAGGTTGAGGAGGTTGATGAAGTTGCTATTGAATGCCATTAACTGACTCTCCAAGTCTATGGAAAAACTGACTCTAAGCATTTAGGTACTTTGATACCTAATGCCTATGCCTCATCATAACCATGTCAGTCTCCCGTTGCCTATGCATCATTAAAGAAATGCCACTGGTCACATCCTGAATAGTGACAAAGTCCTTGATGAGGGCCTCATCATGAGCCCTAACTAGCTCATTTTGACCTAAGAAAGAGAATAAAAGCTCCTACATAACCTAGAAAAGGGCTTAATTGAAGGAATAAGTGTTCTGAGAAGAAAACATGAAAAAAAGGTTAAAATTGCAATTTTACCATTGCAGTACATAAACGGTATTTCTCAAAGGCAAAACATAGGTCAAATAGTCTGAATAAGATAAAAAGTGGGTTGGTTCAATCAGAAGTGGGTTTATGTGCAAACTAGGAATTAAATGACATCTTGTAAACCTAAAATTAATCTGCTTAATTCAACAGGGTTCTGGTTAGGATAAAAATCAAGTAAACCCTCTAAAATTCCTGGAAAAATATCCCCTAGTGTTTAGAACATTCAATTTGGCCTTTGGAACCTAGGTTGACCTAGATTGGGGTCCTAGCTCATCAATTGACCTAATTTGGGTTTTTATGCAAAATATCCAGTCAAACGTGGTCAAACCTAAAATTCAACTTTACCATTGGATTCTTTAGATCCAAATTAAGTTTGTACCAAAACTTTGACCTAAGGGGAGGTCATCTTGACCTACTTTACAAATTAGTACAATAAATTACATTTTGGGCCCTATGTTTTGAAAACCATTACACAAACCCCCCTAGCTTCCTCAGCACTCTTACAAATAGGTCCCTATGCCATTAATGGGGAGGAATCCTTCTCTGGTGAGGAAGAGAGGGGGATACTCCCTGATCCCTCAGAGATCTCCCAGATTTGGAAGGGAGATTCTCTGAGGAATCCCCTTCCATCTAAGCCCAATCACAATCTTTGATTTCCTCCCAATATCTCGTGCGAAAGCACGAGAGATTTGGAACCCCAACTACCTTCCTTCTCCGACGAGAAGACTGCGGCAGAAGGCTTTCCCTCCATGCACCAGAAGCTCGACCAGCACTTATAAAAGGACCCTCGGTCCTCTACGAATATCTCAGACTTGTTTTAGCCGCAGAATCCCACAGATTTCGTCTCCCCTCTCTCCGACCAAGTAGCCCGCAAGCTCTGACGATTCTTCCTCCTCCCTCTCATCGCTTTTCTACCATACCAGATGCAGGGTTCACTCCGCCTCACCCTCCCGCGTCGCACAGCACCAATGCATGCTTTCCTATCCTCCTCCTCGTCACCGTTACCTCCCTCAGGGCCATCTTCTCTGACGACGGAAGAAACGAGCCATCCGTCTCTGTTGCTCCCCTTCACTCCCAACAATCCTGATAACCTCCCCATCTTCCACTTTCATTTTCCTCATTCTATTTCACACAACACCCCTGTACCGCCACTGTCCGCCCACATCTTCCTTATTTCCAGCCACCCTCCGACGAGATGCCTCCGTCACTCCGCAACCCCACACGTCTTGCCACCCACTGCACAACCTCCATTACACTCCACTGAACATCCTCCACTCGTCCACAGACCGCCTACACCACCACAACTGCCCCCCGACATAACCCATCTATCCGGCCACAGAGCGACCTAGGCACTCACGCCTAGGCCGACCGGTGGCCTGCCACCTACCGCCTCACCTTCGTCGTGACACAACGAAGGTCCTCTTGTGGTCTGATAGAGCTGCAAGCTTCTTCTTGTGCCGTGCAGGGTCTGAGCTCCAGCCGCCATTAGCAATGGCTTGAGGAGGTTGAAAGCTCACTCCAGGTTGAAGTGCTTTTGGGTTGCTGGTCAAGCAGGTTCGGGGAGGTCTCGTGCAACCAGCTATTCCAGCAATTGGAGCTACGAGGCCTGCAGTTGCTACAATTGGAAGAGAGATCTCCTGCGGGTGTGCGAGCAAAAGCAGTGCAACAATAGTCCCACCTGTTAAGTAGTGACTTCTTTCAGTACTTTAAATTGATTTTGTTATATTTGTTGTTCGCCTCCAATTCACTGGGGTGAGGTTCCTCCTCACCTATGCACTCCTCGTCCTTGAACTAGGCCGCGGACCTGGTAACTCGAGCCGATTTTCCTCCTGTGCCTCCTCGCGCAGCACACCCACGCCGATGCACCTGGACCCGGGCACGCGACCTGACCCGATTACCTGGCTCTGGGAGAGCGTACCGAAGAGAGATTCAGAGAGAGAGACCCGCGGGAAGGGTAGGGGAATAGGTTTTGTTGCGTGGTGCTTGTGCAGGAAGAGGACGCTAAGGAAGAAGCAGCAAGAGAAGGAAGCAGGGACTTAGCCGTTGCAAGCGAAGAAGAAGGACACCTTATAGAAGAGGTGTGGTAGACCAAGAGAAAGATGAAGAGAGAGATCAAGGGGCAGACGAAGAGGTGAAAACAAAGGAAGAAGAGGAAGGAGAAGAAGAAGGCAACCTAAGAAGAGGTAAAGCCAGGACTTAGCCACAAGAAGAGAATCAAGAAGAGAAGGAAAAAGAATCAAGAAGAGGCAAAGCCAGAAGCAACCATAGCTGCAGCAGAGCAAATCACCAACAGAAGAAAAGAATCTGAGAGATAACTTTAAGACATCTGATGCAATATCAGACGTCCAATTCTTTTTGAGCAATTTCTTTCCATAACAATATCCCATCACTTCTATTGAGATAGTCATTTCTTTTTATTAAAAAGTTGTGTTCTCAAGTTTTCGAATACTCAGATTGCTCCCTGTGTTCGACCTCGGATACTTTGATTTTCGAGTTATAAATTTTTATTTATTTTCCCAGAAAGTTCATCTATATACAATGAGATATCTATTAAAACACGATCTAGCTGTGTGAACATTTTGGCACCATTTCCAGGGAGCAACGGGCACTTCTAAAGCTTTTGCTCTCAACTTCTGATCCAATACTGACCTAATTCCTCTCCTTTGTTGTGCTTGTCTCAGGGAAAATAGAGAAAGGAAGAGCAGCTGCACAATAGCCACACCAACGAACAGGTAACTTTCATTGGCCCTCTCCTAACCCCCTCAAAGTCTGAAAAGGAAGAAAGAAGAATCAACCTAGGGCTACCTGTTTCATACTTAGTAATTCATCAAAGTTGCTTGATTTTCATTTCAACACATCTTGAACTGCACATCCAACTAAGGTAACTAGGGCTAAAACTTTCTTGATTGAGCCCTAGATACCAATTTTTGAGGCAACTTAATTGGACCAACTAGAGCCAACCTAAGGATTGCAAAGCTAGGGTTTTTAGAGACACATCTTCTCTTAAACAAAGAAAAATTTCTTTCTGAAAAGAGGTGTGCCTAAACCTTGTTTGAAAATATCTATACAAGAGAAACCCGAAGCAAATCAGGCCTTTAAATCCATTTGAACCCTAAAAGAAAGGACCCAAAAGCTCTCAAAGGAACAAGAGGTGAAGTTGATCCTTTGGGTCAACCAACCTTAAAATTAGGCCACTTTCTCACTCAAAAGACCTAAAAGTTCAAGTGGAACCCTAAGCACCTTGATCTTAAAGTAAAAAAGGTAGACTTAAGTGGTCAAGGTCCCCATTCTGGTCTACCTGGAATCTCAGTGACAACAGAGGTCAGGTGGGGGAAACCCTGTAACTCGTGGGGATGCTCTATCGTGTAGGGGTCTTTATGGGACTCTCCCTCTCTAGCTGCCCAGGTACTTCTCAAGTGGACGACCTTTCTGACTAAGAGGTATCATCCGCCCCAAACCTTTATAGTCACCCAACAATTTTTGGGTGTCTCGATTGGGTCCAGCACCTTCTATTCTCATCACATCCTTCGGTGCATGTTTAGTATGAGGTCTTTATGACCATCCTTAAGGCCTCCTTTAGAAATTTACTCTCACTGAGGCCAAGCCTCGACGCCCTTGTTTGCGCAGCAACCTCGCCACATAAATCTTTCATCTGATTCAGAACCAAGTTCTCCTTCTTCTTCCATCATGGCACAACCCATTGAAGAAGAGAACAACCTTGAGCACCAGCTTCAACGCTTGAATGATCTCTTCCAAAACTTTGTAAACCCACCGCAGCAACCAATGACGCGAGACCACTATAATCCAGCTGCGGTGGCGATCGAGCCTCGAGTCTGAATCTCAATT
This sequence comes from Thalassia testudinum, assembly GCA_037157565.1. NCBI lineage: Eukaryota > Viridiplantae > Streptophyta > Magnoliopsida > Alismatales > Hydrocharitaceae > Thalassia > Thalassia testudinum. The sequence continues at coordinate 152,593,217 of JAZHRO010000024.1, forward strand.
GGAGGTCATGATTCTGAACTTAAGCCCAATATGATTCATGCCATACCAAAGTTTCATGGGCTTAACTCCGAGGATCCATTCCAACACATTAAACAACTCAAGCATCTGGTCCAGACCTTCGGGTCAGATCTACAAAATCAGGATATCCTACTCATGAAAATGTTCTCTTTCTCCCTCCTGGACAAGGCTGCCCTTTGGTATCAAACTCAGACCCATCCGATCAACACATGGGAGGAACTTCAGTCTGAATTTTTGAAAAGGTTCTTTCACGTTGGTCGGACGAATGCCTTCCGCCTCCAGATCACCCATTTCACTCAACAAACGAGAGAACCTCTTCACGAAGCATGGGACCGATTCTTAGATCTCATGCGAAAGTGCCCCCATCATGGAGTTCCTAAATGGGAACAAGTCTAGTCTTTCTACCAGGGACTCCGTGAAGACATTCGATAATTCGTCAATGCAACGTGAGGAGGAAACATCATGGGTCAACATGAGGACACGGTATGGGAGATTCTCGACAACATGTGCGAGAACTCCATTAATAATGACTCCATGGGCCTATTCGATAGGATGAATGCCAGCACATCGACGAATCTGAGAGGGGCACATGAGATGCAGGACCTGTCCACATCCGTCGACTTGGAACTGATGGCCAATCGGTTGGACAAGGTTTCTATCATAGAGAAGAAGGTGGACGAGCTAACTCGACATCTGCAGCGAGCCACCTCTGTGCAGAACTCTTTTGCATGACCACTTCTGGCGAGGGAAACTATTCAAAACATCTACCACCAATCTTCTCAGAGGATGGACCCGTATCCACCCCCGTCTGACTCTCGGTCCGAAGTGACCTCTGATAGATTCTACTCGGGTTGGGGGAACTCTGAACCCTCGTATTCTAACTTTCTTGAGGTTCCTCAGACTTGCGAGGACCTCAACGCCATCCAAAATGACCCATTCTCTAATACCTACAACCCTGGATGGCGAAATCATCCCAACTTTTATTGGATGGGAAATTCTCAGACTTAAAGACCATCATATTAGCCCCGTCCACAAGCCCCTCATCCATATTAGCTGCCTCAGCCTCGGCCCAATCCCACCTATCAAACTGGGCTAAACCAGGATCAAATGACTCTTATCCTTCAAGCACTGGCTGACATTCAAAAGACGAATGCGGCAATGCAAAAACAGCACAAGGACGAGATCACAGAGGTTCGCAAGCAACTGGCCCAGATGGCAAATTCCTGCCAACCTGGCACCCTTCCTTCGCAACCTCTGCCAAACCCAAATAACGTGTCGACCCAAAGGCACATTATGAACCCAAATTTAGGCCATGCACATTTGATTTATCAGGCCCCTACTGCTCCATCACCAGATGGGATGGAAGCTTCGACATCTTATGTGGGATTTCAGTAGCAGCTACCCCTCTTACCAAACCCAAATCAAAACCAGGCCAGATTAAACTCTGTAATGACACGTAGTGGCAAAACAACCCAAGACCCACATTATCCGAACCACTCCAAGCCTGGTAGTAGCCAAAATCGTAGGATAGTTATCCAGGATACCCGTGTCCCAGATCAAGAACCTGGACCTATTCTAGAGGAACCAACTAGGATTCCATTTCTTGAGGCCTTGACCAAAGGAAAAAAGATAACTAAACCTGTGGATCCCGAGGAGGATCTGGTCAAGCTCTTTGAACAGGTCCAGATAAACATCCCCTTGATGGCTTACGCAAGATTCCTGAAAGACGTATGTACCCCTAAACGTAAGCCACAAACCAAGGGTGGGAATCCGATCATACAGTCAGAGCAAGCCAGCTCTGTCATCTTGAGTAAACTCCCACCCAAGGCTAAAGACCCAGGAACTCCCCTAATTTCTTATAAAATTGGTGAAACCCAATTTGACAAAGCCTTACTAGATCTAGGTGCCTCCATAAATCTAATACCTACATCCCTCCTTGACCACCGTGAAGAGTCTGAACTTATACCAACTAAGGTGACATTGCAGTTAGCCGTTCGATCCATCAAGTCACCTAAGGGAATATTCGAGGATGTCATTGTTAGGGTATGGGATTTCTACTTCCCGGTGGACTTCATAGTTCTGGACATGGATGCACCAGAAAACCCAAGGGACACACCAATCATATTAGGGAGACCCTTTTTGGCCACCGCTAGGGCCAACATAAACTGCTAAGAGGGCCAACTAGAATTAAAAGTTGGGAATCAAACTCTGAAGATTGACATCTTTAAGGCCCAACAAGGGATTAATTGCAGGGTTATAGAGCAAATATGTGATATCAAAGCTGTGATTGATGAATCGCATATAGAGGACAACCTGATTATCCGTGATCAACCACTAGAAGATCAAAACCCGCAAACAGAGGAGTGCAAACATGATCTGTACACACCCATGACTCCGACCCTTCTTCCTGATATAAACCCCAAACCACCCGCTACTGCTGACAATCCTGTCATGGAACTCAAGCCCCTTCCCGAGCATCTGAAGTACGTCTTTTTGGGTTCCAATCAGACATTTCCTGTGATTATCAACTCCCAACTCACACCTATCAGGAATCCCATCTGATTACTGTTCTCCAGCAACATCGTAGAGCCATTGGGTGGACTCTCGATGACTTGACTGGCATAAGCCCTTCATATTGCACAAATCGAATCTACACAAAAGAGGACGCACGACCTTCAAGAGAAATGCAGAGACATTTAAACCCTAACCTGCAAGAGGTCGTGAAAAAGGAGATCATCAAGTGGTTAGATGCAGGGATCATCTACCCGATCTACGACAGTGGTTAGGTGAGTCCAATATAGGCGGTGCCTAAAAAGGCTGAACTCACCATCATCACGACTGAAACCGGAGAGGTCATTCCTACCCGAATAGCCAACTCATGGAGAGTTTGCATTGATTACAGAAGACTCAATTCCTCCACAAAGAAGGACCATTTCCCACTACCGTTTATTGATCAGATCCTCGAGAAACTAGCGGGAAATAGGTTCTTCGGCTTTCTTGATGGGTACTCCAGTTACAACCTAGTGGCAATCCATCCAGAAGACCAAGAAAAGACCATGTTCACTTTCCCATTCAGGACGTACGTGTTTCGAAGGATGCCTTTCGATCTCTGCAATGCACCCACAAACTTTCAGCAGTGCATGCTTGCCATATTCTCAGATATGATAGGTGATTATCTGGAAGTCTTCATGGATGACTTTTCAGTTTTTCGAGCATCATTTGACGATTGCCTCCAACACTTGGTCCAAATACTCAGGTGATGCATCGACGTGAATTTGGTTCTTTCCTGGGAAAAGAGCAATTTCATGGTGCCTGAGGGAATTGTCCTGGGACATCTAATCTCGGAGAAGGCATCCAAGTTGATTGAGCTAAGGTTAACCTGATTTCTAAACTCCTTATGCCCAGCTCGATTAAGGACATCCGATCATTTTTAGGGCACGTCAGTTTTTACCGACGATTTAACCCTGATTTTTCAAAAATCGTGTGCCCCCTGACTACTCTTCACTACAAGGATGTGCCTTTCAAAATTTCCAAGGAATGCACCCAAGCATTTGAGATCCTTCGTGACCGAGTCACCCAAGCCCCAAACCTACAGTCCCTTGATTGGTCTCAACCCTTTGAGATCATGTGAGATGCATCTGATTTCACTGTAGGAGCGGTTGTGGGGCAGAAAATTGATGGGAAACCTGTGGTCATTTACTATGCTAGCAAAACACTAGGCAAGGCTTAGCGTAACTACACGGTTGCTGAGAAAGAGCTGCAAGCTATAATATTTTCCCTAGAAAAATTCAGATCATACCTTCTGGGTTCCCGTGTTATCATATACTTGGATCATACAACTATGAGGCTTCTCCTTGCAAAGAAGGATGCGAAACCTTGATTAATCTGATGGATCTTACTGTTGCAAGAATTTGACCTCAAGATTCCCGACAAAGCGGGAAAGCAAAATGTGGTAGCTGATCACTTGTCCCGCCTTCCTTCTGAAATAATTGACCCTTCCGGACCCATCACAGAACACTTTCCTGATGAGCACCTCCTGACTATCAATACGGGCCTTCCATGGTTCGTAGATATAGTGAATTACCTGGCATCACATCAGATCCCATCTGATTGGCGAAAGGCTAAGAAGGAAAAATTGCATTCGGATGCCAAGTATTACTTTTCGGAAGACCCGTATCAATTCTGCATTGGTGCTGATCAGATAATTCGATGATGTGTCACGGAAGTAGAAATCAAAGACATACTCTCCTTTTGCCATGACCAGTCATGCGGTGGACACTTCTCAGGACACAAAATCGCATCAAAAGTCCTCCAGTGTGGCTTTTACTGGCCCACAATTTTCAAGGATGCATACGATCACTATAAGGCATGTACCCATTGCCAGACCTTGGGCAACATGAGCCATCGAGACATGATACCTCTAAAGCCGATCCTGGTATGCGAAATTTTTTACATTTGGGGGATCGATTTCATGGGACCCTTCCCTATCTTGGATGGTTTCGAATACATCTCACTCGCCGTTGACTACATGTCCAAGTGGATAGAAGCCATTCCAACCCAAACTAATAATCATAAGGTTGTTATCAAATTCATTCATCAAAACATCTTCTCAAGGTTTGAGATTCCACGAGCAATAATTTTCGATAGAAGGACCCATTTTACAAATGCTCAGTTCAGGTCACTGATGACCAAATACAGGGTGTCGCATCGAATCTCTACTCCCTACCACCCCCAAACTAATGGTCTAGCTGAGCTATCAAACCGAGAGATTAAGAAAATCCTTCAGGTTACTGTTCGACCTGATAGAAAAGATTGGTCTTCTCGGCTTCCAAAAGCATTGTGGGCATATAGGACCACCCACAAGACCTAATTAGGTATGTCTCCCTTCAGACTGGTGTACAGGAAGGCATGTCACCTCCCTATCGAATTGGAGCATAAAGCCTATTGGGTAGTATGGAATTGCAATTTAGATCTTTCTAAGGCTGAAACCCACAGAAAGCTTCAAATAAGTGAGATCGATGAATTACGCCACGACGCGTATGAGAATTCATGAATTTACAAAGAATGGGTTAAAGCTTTTCATGACAAACACATTTCTAGAAAGATTTTTTATCCTAGTCAAAAGGTTTTACTCTTTGATGCCCGACTCAAATTATTCCCAGGAAATCTACGATCTAAGTGGGTCGGACCCTACCTAGTCCAACAAATCTTTGGAAATGGGGCCATTGAAATCATCCCACTCAGCCACAATTTCGAGCCCTTTGTTGTGAACGGTCAAAGACTCAAACCGTTCATTGATATGACAGAACAAATTTGGCTGAGTCATCCTTTACCCTCCATTCTCCTTGTGCTCATTGTGCCCAGCCAATGGCGTAAAACTCAGCGCTTAACAGGAGGCAACCAGTCATTCTTTGAAAAAACCCGAAACCTTTTCTGACACTTCTATGCGGAATTCATATTGTACTTTAGGGTTCATCCATTGGAACAGCCGACTTCACCTCAGGTACCCCTTCCGAAGATTAGAAATCATTCACAACAGTCATTTCGACCTATTTGCCCACCCAGCACCTCTCCTAATGCATGAACTAAGCTAAAATCGAACCCACCTAATTTACAATGGGGACATTGCAAATCTTAGGCATGGGGGGGTATGAAACTGCAAAATATTAGGAAAATTCATATCATGAAAAGGTTTCAACTCAAAAAAAATATATATATATATATAAATCTTGGAAAAGAAAAAAAGAAATAAGGAGGGAGGAGAAACAATTTAGGCCATACAAAATGAGAGGAGGAAAAGAGCAAAATGCCAAAAAAAAGGAGCACAAAATGAGAAAGAAAAAGAGATAGTTATTAGTAAAAGATTAAGGGATTAACTGAAGTTGTAGACCAGAGCAAGAAAAGAGAAAAATAAAAGAAAAAGTGCTACGGAGATATAAAAAGAGATTAACAGGAACGTTGGTCTTAGGCCTCTTGGGTTAGATTCTTAGCCTTAAAAATTCACGTATCCGCTAAGATCTGGATAATCCTCAAGAGGTTGGGGAAAATGAGAAGTGTAAGTACTAGGTCTAAGGCTTACGAAGAATTCGGCCACGTTAACTGACTTTCGATTTACGAGATTAGGTAACCTAAGCACCCCAATTCACACACAGTCTGGTTCAATGTGCATAAATGTCAAAATCATGCAAAAAGCATTTGAATGTTCTGAAAAAGTCACCTAGATTAGGAGCAGCCGATCAACACAAGTTGATTTGGATGAGTTCCCGGTGCGGAGAGGCAGGAAATTTCCCTTGAAGATGCGTAACATATCATCTCCTCGGTGCTTGTCTCTTAGGATATTTAAATATCCTACTGGGGGCATGTAAGTACTCTACTAGTTCAGATATCATGGGCAGCATTATCACGAAATGTCGATCGTCAAGGTCTAAATTTGTCCATGGAACGCCATGGGTAGGATTATCTCAAAATCTCGAAAGCCAAGGTTCTGGGGGTTGCCATGGACAGTGTTATCTCGAAGCATCGATAGCCAGGGACACTTGAGGATTGATGATGGGGACGAGGAATCCGATACAGACCGTGTTGAGAAGCCAATCTTAGGCTAGAAATAAAAAGAAAAGAGAGAGAAAACTCTCCAAATAAATAAACCTTCTGTCTCTCTCTTACAAAAACACACTGCAAACTGAATCTAGGCTAAAAATGTCTCAAGCACGGGTGCTTTAACCGCGGTGTCCAACAAACCCTAGGATAGTTTCTGCGGGCCTTAAAAACCTTTGCGGAAGATTGAGGCTAAAGCGGGTCAGGTCCGGATTTTGGTTGGTACTTGAGTACCTCTAGGCCTATTGTCAGCATTCTAACCTAGCCACAAAAGAAAAAGAAAAGCACTTATTTTAACTACTGACAGACACTCAGGGTCAAGAACAGAAGTTAAAACCTTAAAATTTTACTAAGGGACTAGCAAAAGCTAGGCATGGGGGTAAGATGAGAACCTCATCATGAGCCCTAACTAACTCATTTTGACATAAGAAAGAGAACAAAAGCTCCTACATGACCAAGAAAAGGGCTTAATTGAAGGAATAAGTGTTTTGAGAAGAAAACATGAAATAAAGGTTAAAACTGCAAGTTTAACATTGTAATACATAAATGATATTTCTCAGAGGAAAAACATAGGTCAAATAGTCTGAATAAGATAAAAAGTGGGTTGGTTCAATCAGAAATGGGTTTATGTGCAAACTAGGAATTAAATGACATCTTGTAACCCTAAAATTGATCTGCTTAACTAAATAAGGGTCTGGTTAGGATAAAAATCAAGTAAACCCTCCAAAATTCATGGAAAAATATTCCTTAGGGCTTAGAACATTCAATTAGACCTTTGGAACCTAGTTTCACCTAGATTGGGGTCCTAGCACATCAATTGACCTAATTTTGGTTTTTATTCAAAATGTCTAGTCAAACGTGGTCAAATCGAAAATCCAACTTCACCACTGGATTCCTTATGTTCAAATTAGGTTTGTACCAAAATTTTGACCCAAGGGGAGGTCAACTAAACCTACTTTACAAATTAGTACACCCAATTACATTTCGGTCCCTATCTTTTGAAAACCATTACACAAACCCCTCAAGCTTCCTTGCCACTCTTACAAACAGGTCCCTCCGCCATTAATGGGGAGGAATCCTTCTCCGGCGAGGAAGGGAGGGGGAATACTCCCTGATCCCTCAGAGATCTCCTCCCAGAGTTGGAAGGGAGATTCTCTGAGGAATCCCCTTCCATCTGAGCCCAATCACAATCTTTGATTTCCTTCCAATCTCTCATGCGAATGCACGAGAGATTTAGAAACCCAACTACCTTCCTTCTCCAGCAAGGAGACGGTGCAAGAAGGCATGCCCTCCATGCACCAGAAGCTCGGCCAGCACTTATAAAGGGACCCCCGATCGTCTACAAATCTCTTGGAATTATTTTGCTAGCGAAATCCCACAGATTTCATCTCCCCTCTCTTTGGCCAAAGAGCTCGCAAGCTCTGGCGATTCTTCCTCCTCCCACTCGTGGCTCTGCTGCCAAACCAGCTGCAGGGTTCACTCTACCTCGCCCATCCACGTTGCGCCGCACCTGTGCATGCCTTCCTATCCTCCTCCTCGTCGCCATTATCTCCCTCAGGGCCATCTTCTCCGACGATGGCACAAAGGAGTCATCCGTCTCCACTGCCCCCCCTTCACTCCTTACAATCCAGATAAGCTCCCCATCTTCCACTCTTTCATTTTCCTCATTCTATTTCACACAACACCCCTTGACCGCGACTATCCGCCCACATCTTCCCCATCTCCGGCCACCCTCCGGTGAGACACCATCGTCACTCCGCAACCCCACACGTCATGCCATCCACTGCACACCTCCGCCACACTCCACTGAACATCCTCCACTCGTCCATAGACCGCCTACACCACCACAATTGCCCCCCAACCTAACCCAGCCATGTGGCCACAGAGCAACCAAGGCACGCACGCCTAGGCAGCCCCGTGGCTTGCCACCTACTGTCACGGCGAAGGTCCTCCTGTGGTATGATAGAGCTGCAAGATTCTTCTTGTGTCATGTAGGGTCTGAGCACTACCCACCATTAGCGATGGTTTGAGGAGGTTGAAAGCTCGCTACAGGTTGACGTGCTTCAGGGTTCTTGGTCCAGCAGGTTCGTGGAGGTCTCGCGGAGCTAGCTATTCCAACAATTGGCACTACGTGGCCTGTAGCTGCTGCAATTGGAAGAGAGATCTCCTGTGGGTGCATGAGCAAAAGTGGTGGAACATTAGTCCCACCTCGGTAAGCAGTGACTTCTTTGAGTACTTCAAATTGATTTGCTGATATTAGCTATTCGCCTCCAATTCACTGGGGTGAGGTCCCTCCTCACCTATGCACGCCTTGTTCGTGAACTAGCCCATGGAGCTGGTAACTCGACTCGATTATCCTCTTGTGCACTCCTCGCGCACCACACCCACATTGGTGCAGCTGGACCTGGGCGTGCAACCCGACCTGATTACCCAGCTCTGGGAGAGCATACCGAAGAGATGCTCAGAGAGGGAGAGACGCGGGGGAAGGGTAGGGGAATAGGTTTTAATGTGTGGTTCTTGTGTAGGAAGAGGACGCTAAGGAAGAAGTAGCAAGAGAAGGAAGTAGGGACTTAGCCGCTGCAAGCAAAGAAGAAGAAGGACACCCTATAGCAGAGGTGCGGCAGACCAAGAGAAAGAAGAAGAGAGAGATCAAGGGGCAGACGAAGAGGAGAAACCAAAGGAAGAAGAGGAAGTAAAAGAAGAAGGCAACCTAAGAAGAGGCAAAGCCAGGACTTAGCCGCAAGAATAGAATCAAGAAGAGAAGGAAAAAGAATCAAGAAGAGCAAAGCCAGAAGCAACCATAGCTGCAGTAGAGCGAATCACCAACAGAAGAAAAGAATCCGAGTGATAACTTTAAGACATCTGATGCAATATCAGACGTCCAATTCTTTCCGAGAAATTTCTTTCCATAACATTATCCTGTCACTTCTATTGAACTAGTCATTTCTTTTTATTAAAAAGTTGTGTTCTCAAGTTTTGGAATACTCAGATTGCTCCCTGTGTTCAACATCGGATACTTTGATTTTCGAGTTAGAAATTTTTATTTGTTTTCGCAGAAAGTTCATCTATATTACAACAAGATATCTGTTAAAACACTATCTAGCCACGTGAACGGTCCTTGCCTGAAATCTGTTTGTCCAAGAGGCTCTAGTCCTAGTGATAGAAGGAGGGTGATGGTCTCACTGGAGGTGGACATGTCGTAGTGAAGTGCTCATAAGGTGGGAATAGAGGAGGTACTGCAATCTGCTCTTGCTGTTGCTACTGCTTCTGTTGGGCTTCCTCACCATGGGCTCCCTATGCTTGCTCCATCTTCGCATATGTGAGTTTATCGAATTTGTAGACACGAGTGATAAACTGTTTATTGTTGATGTCCATGGGCACACTGAAGTGAAGAAAGTGATAGGAGAGAAGTGTCCCAAACTAGAAGGAGCTACTGGGTGGTTTACTCATGAGATTAAGAACCAAATGCTTCCAGTTGAATCATTTATTCTTTATAATGTCATAGAGGGTGACCAACATAATGCCAAGGTAGTTCTCAAAAGATGTGGACTTAGACATGAAATTCCACAAAAATAGACGATTCCAAAAATGAGGCAAATGTTGAAAATAGGGTGTCCTGGCAGGATGACCCAACTCAAAATGAGAGGGAGTGAGAAAGGTCTCCCTGATGGTATTAGGCTATGTCTACTAATGTAAGACAAGAAAAGTAGGCCCAATAGAAGGACAACCAAGAATCTTAGTCAAAACATCCACATTGGCCCAAACTTCTATCCCATAGACGTTCGAGGTCAACTCGACGTTGGCACCTTCACCTATATCTTTGAGATTGGCATAAAATAGGTCACAGGCCATGAGATCAAGACCAGGAATGCGTCTATGTTTGGAACCCGCATAAAAGTTTCGCTCAAACAAATGTAAAATCTGATGGTATGCAAATTTCTCACGGATTCTAGGGAAAGTAAACTCGAAGTAAGTGAAGTCAATGGGTCTACCAACATGCGGAGAGAATTTCGCAAACAAAGAGAATCAATCACGGGTAGCCTCGGTAATGAAAAAGCGATCGAAAGTATCATCACGATGACTAGAAGAGCCGTGTGCACATTTGGGTGCCAGGGTAAAGAGCTGGAAAACACAGTTGGTCGATCAAAAATTTTGATTGGTCGACGAAAAAGGAACTGGATGTTTGGTTGATCAACCAAGGGGTTTGGTCAACCAAAAGACCTCAGACTGGAAAAAAAAATTGTTTGACCGAATGATAAACTCACGTATGCTACATGATTTTGCAAGAAAAATACATAATCAAGATCAAACAAGTGAGAGTAAGTCAAAGAACATTATAAACACAAGAAAAATCCAAAGGAATGGATGTATTCAAGGTTTAGAATGTACCAAGGTCGGACCTAAGTTGGTCGATGAAAATGGAGGCCAGATGGAGGGTGTGCGAGGAGGTCGAAGTTGCGTGAGCATGGAGGTATGAGGAGGTGACAAGCGAGCAAGCACTCGTGAGGATCGATGCATGGTTGACCCATGCACGGAAGTGTCTTGTGAGAGGAGGTCGGAAATGGCGTTCGTTGGTCAATCAGACCGCCAGAGTAGAGCATTATGGACGAGTGACTTTTTCTGGAGTGGGGACCAAATGAATTTGTAGAGTAAAAAATAGGTGTTTTGGGTTAAAAACAAGGTGTTTTATGGAGAATGTGATTAGTAAAATAGGTAAATGTTGTTAAGGCAACTAATCACATAGGTTAGAAATGGTAAAAGTGAATTGAGAATGCAAAATGAGGTAAAAGATCACAATCTTCGAAAAGAGAAACTGATGAGCCCATATTTGTGGACTAAGTATGTATTTTAATGCCTAGACATTAAGTTAAGAAGTACATTTATATAGCATACATAAATGTGTAAATAGGATAACATAAAATCTCATGTATTTCATGCATTACATGCATTGATAATATCACTTAGAATTTATTTAGAATATCATGCATTGAAATAGATTGCATTACAATTAGTGTTTTGAATTTAACATAGAAGTTAAGGCCTTACATATAAATAACCCAATAGTCATTTTTCTTTATTTTTATTCTCTTCTCTGCAGCAACAATTTCTCACGCTGAATGCGCACCATATTTGCTGAGAGAGGATAGTGCACGTCGTCGACTATCCCTCTTCTCCACGACGCTTCTTCTCCATGTTCCTGCAGCCATAAAAGAAGACCTCAACCGCACCATCATGGGCAGGCCTCCACTACTGTGTAGAGAATACCTTCTCGTTCGTTCCTCCACCACCAACCTCAACTATAGCAGTTTGCTCCATCACCGTAGGCGTGCGTCATCACAGGATACTCCGCCACATCGAAGCAGCTGCATTACCGTGAGCACCACAGTGTGCACACCCCTCCACACTGCAACAACAGCGTGTAGCACTACCCTCATCGCCAACTGAAATAACCACCTCCACCTCCTCGGCCCCGCGCCAATTAAGATGTCTGGGAAATTTCCTGGAGGTCTGACACCCCTATCCTCACTGCGTCTTCTCCGCCCGACCTCACCTTTAGCCCGCCTACCATCAGCGTACTCAAATAGATCCACCCCTCTGCATAGTCGAGGGTGCGCGCAACTCCACCAGCAGCTTCCTCACATGCCCCTGTGCTCCACCAGCAGTGCCGCATGTCCTTCAGTAGCGCCACACCTCATCGGCTACCCCTCCTCTCCAAGCGCATCTCCGCATTGCAACCCCAGCGTGCATCACCGCGCCTCACATCCTGCAGCACACACCAACATGCAACAACTTCCCCATGCGTCCGCGTGGCCTGCAGCGTGCAACAGCAGTAGCTACATTTACCAGTAGCTCCAGTGCCTCCCTGCATGCACCTGCGTGCAACTTCAGTAGCAGCAGCTGCATTTTCAAGCACCCATCTTCCCTCCCCCTCACGCAGTCTGCACGCCTCTAGTAGCAACAGCAAGAAACGCCCAACGATGGCACCCACCGTCATCTCCTCCTCACTGCTACTACCTCCAGCCATCGTTGGCCATCAAATCACCACTGCCAAATAGCCCTCGGCCCATTCGGCCTCCAGTTGCAACCTCGCCATTCAGCTCTTCTTTCTCCATGCATGCAAGCAAGAGGAAGCCATTCCCCAATTTTGCTACAGTAAATGGGGCATTAGTTTTTACATTCAATGCCATTGCAAACTTATATTTTTATTTTATTATTGTGAACATTGCATTGAGCTCCCTCAAGTTTGGTATAAATGCAATTTCAGATTATGCTCTCATTCAAACTCATATCTAACATGCCTTTCGACACAATTTTTGGGGGAAACAATTCGTGAACATCTATTTTTAACCCAAAAGAGTTTTAATAGGCCATTACTTTCCTGTGGATACAACCAGCTCTCTCGAGTGGTTTATTTTCAATTTAATACTTTGATTAGTCAATTTTCCACCACTTTAAAATACAATGACAAATCATCTTAGTCATCTTATTTGAAAGCGAAAATCGACTCGTCAAACGGTGCCATTACCTGGGAGGCAACAGGCTTAATTAACTTGCAATTATTGATTTGTTCATGTTGATTTAAATTGAGGCATATTTAACTTGTTATATCTGATTTGGTGCGAGGTACATATGTTACATACAAGTTGTCGCATTGGCCTCAGTAATGTCGTGGTGGACCTTGTTTCAACTACTTGGAGGAGGGACTAAGCTTCGCATCTTGGTGGACCATGCGGCCACCTCCAAGATAATCACAGGAGCTTGTGGGCCTTGACCCCACAAGCATAGAGAGGCATGGAGGACCATCTAGGAGGTGTCTTCCTCTCAGAATTTTGATTCTGCATTTTATAGTGGACTCTTTATATTTAGTTTAGTTGTTTGTTTTATCACCCTTGTACTTTTGGGCTAGTTTTACGAGTTTGTTCCTCGATTTTGGTTTAGGCTCGTGTTGAATAATTTTTGGGAGTCTGTTCCCTCTTTCTTTAGAATTAGGTTTTTACTTTCTTTTGTGGGTTGATTTTATTTTTCTTGATTGTGCATAAGTAGCTAAAAAAAACAAAAAAATAAAAACACGAGCTGCCTGCTAGAAGCTACCTACCCTTAGGATGAACCATTTAGGTCTGTATCAGCAGCCTCTAGATTTATTTCTCTGCATTACATGCATTCTCACATCGTTGATTGCTGGAAGCAAGGTATGCATTCTCTTACTTTGCATCCATATTTTAATAATGCCTTTGCATTTGGACTGAATTCCAAGACCACATAAGTTGTCTTGAAATGATTTAACAAGTGGTCACATTTTCTTAAAAAGGACTAATTAAAGGAGGAACATATAAAACCCAAGGGGTTGATTTGAGACATTATTCTATAGTTAAAAAATTCAAACTTTTACGATGAATGCACACGTGCATGACTGTGTACTAAGGCATGCAATTAGACACTCCTAAGTTTTGGTCTACTAGGAAAGAACTCTCCTACCATTGGATACCAAAGTGCTTGAAACTTAAATTCAAAAGTTTTGTATCTCCAAGGAGGGGGATACCCTGTCACGGATTTTTGAGGGTAGTTAAGAAGCACCGCAAAAGCATAGCTTCAAAGGAAGGCTTAGGCCTATTTGCATCCCTCGATCTTCCGTCCTTGGAGTACTTTACCAATTGAACTTTTGGGTAGAGCACCTAAGTTCCAATTAGGTCTTCATTAAGGCATTTCATAGGTCAACAGTAGCCACGTAATTGATTGGGTAATTTGTATTGTCACCTACAACTAGACTAAAATCTCAAAGACCTTAATTGAGTAAAGACATAAAGGTCCTTTTGAATTGTGTTTGTGTTGTATGCTTGGTAGGCGATCTCTGAGGAGACAAATTAACTTTAATTCATAACCTAAATGAATCCTTAGGAGAGTTAACCAAGAGAGAAGATAAATGACTGAAGAAGAGATAGTGGAGAATCAACGATCATTGAGAGACTATTTTATCCCTATCAATCAACCTGGCCATACACTGAGAAGACCTAGGGGGAATAATCCATATGAAATCAAGAGTAGTACCATATCTTTGTTTCCTTCATTCTATGGTACTTCTACAGAGGACCCCTACAGGCATCTGGAGGAATTCACCGAGGTCTGTTCCATGGTGAGATTGCAGTGTGTTACTGATGATGCCCAGCTGAGAACCCTCTTTCCTTTCTCCCTCAAGGATTAGGCGAAGCATTAGTATCACACTCTAGATGGTAGAGTGGATACTTGGGATGCCTTACCTTAAAGGGAGAGTTTTTGAAAAAATACTTCCCCATGAGCAAGAATAATCACTATAGGAGGGAAATCATAAGTTTTGCTAAAAAAGATGGAGAACAATTTCATGATGCATGGGAGTGCTTCAAAGATTTTCTACGCTTATGTCCCCATCATAAAGTGCCAAGATGGCAACTTCTAGAAAGGTTCTACACTAGATTAAATGACAAGCACAAGAAAACAGTGGATGGTGCTTATGCAAGAACCTTTCTTACAAAAACTGAAGATGTGGTTTGGGATCTTTTTGAGACCTTGAGCGAGAATTCTATCCACCTAAATTCTGCCTATTTGGATAGGACCCACTCTTATGCAATGAAAGATTGAAGCAAATGAGCCTAGGGATGCCCTAAATTTAGCCTTCCAGATTCAATTGTTGAACCAAAATATGGAAAGGCTTTTGTCAAACCCTAGCCGACTCACGCCAAATGCCTGTGCTTCCCAAGTTTCTGAATGCTCCATTTGCTGAGGTAATACGCATGCTACTGTGGATTGTCATTTGGCCTCCCAATTCCCTGACCTTGTACAGGCGGACCTGAATGTCGCCCAAGGGTTCCGTCCCAGACCTCATAATGACCCTTTTTCCAACAATTGTAATGAGGGATGGAGGAACCACCCCAATTTCTCATGGAGACAGGGGAATGTCACTAATTCAGGGAATTACAGGCCCCAACCCTTCCAGACTCAATAGTATAATCAACCTCCTATTCCTTCCCAACCATTCAAGACTTCTGAGATGGATGAGCTTAAAGCCACGCTGAAGGCCATGCAGAAGAATCAAAGCATGATCATCCAATCTCATGACAAGGCAATCAATGAGATGAAATCACAAATTGGACACCTTATCGAGGCCATGAGTAAAAGGAAGACTGGGAACCTTCCAAATTCATCTGAGGAGAACCCTAAAGGGAAAGGGATTATCTTTATGGAGCAAGCCTAGGTAGTGACTATTCTGAGGAGTGGGAAAGAAATTTCCAAACCTGATGCTCCTATAGTCCTACCTTCTGAAAAACCATCCACCACGACTTCCGACCCCACCGGAGAAGAGCAGCCCAACTCTTCTCTACTTGAATTCACCTCATAGGAAGAGGTTATCTCCATTCCCCCACTTACCTGACATGACAACCCTTCCACCCAGAGACCTAGAGTGCCCTTTTCAGAGCGCTTATCTGACTTTAGGCAGACTTCTACTGGCTCATCTAGATCCAAAGATAGGACAGACGAAATCATGGAGACTTTCGAACAACTGCATATTAACTTGCCCTTGCTTGAAGCTATTAGGTAGATTTCGTCCTATGGCCACTTTCTAAAGGACCTGTGCACAAAAATGCATCACTCAAGGAAACAGGTGCAATCAAAAGTTGTCCTGCCTGATTCTGTTAGCTCAATTATACAACACGGTACAACCCCAAAACTTAAGGACCGAGGAACCCAATACATCTCAGTGGTCGTTGGTGACCTACATATAGACGAGGCTCTGTTTGATCTGGGTGCGAGGGTAAAGATCCTTCCGAGCTATGTATCTGAACAACTTGGAGGAGGCAATTTGAAGCCTTCCCCTATAATCCTCCAAGTTGCAGACCATTCTTTGAAGACACCACGGGGCCTACTAGAAGATGTCCTCGTGAGAGTGGAGGAATTCCTCTTCCCTGTTGACTTTCTAGTACTGGACACTGACCCTACCAACAAACCAACCAAGCCCTCCATCATCTTGGGCAACCCTTTTCTTCCAACTTCTAATGCTTCAATTAATTATCACACTAGGCCGTTAAAAATGGGCTTTGGGAACAAGAAAATTCAGCTTAATGTGTTTGATGCTTATAAACAAGCCGGATTTAAGGATTATTCCAAAGTTGAGGTGGTAGATGACCTGATTGAATAGACAACTCCTGCAATTTTTTGTGACAACCCCCTTTAGCATGTCATGCTAAATGAGCACTCCCATCTCGTGAAGGAATGTGAAGGGGATGTGCTAGAACTTGAGGAATTGCTTAGAGTTTCTACTGAGACTCTCTCCCCATCGTACCTGCCTAAGGTAGATCTACTACCTGAGATGGGGACTTCTATTTTGAAATCCTCAACCATCCAAGCCCCCGACCTTGAATTGAAACCCCTCCCAAACTCTCTCAAGTATGTATTCCTTGGGCCAAATGATACACTCCCTATAGTCATCTCATTTGTACTATCTGAAGTGAAAGAGGGAGCCTTGTTAGACTGTTTATCAAGGCACAAGGAAGGCATAGCTTGGACGATTCCTGATATTAAGGGTATAGACTCTACGCTCTGCATGCAACACATTTATACTGATGATTCAATCAAACCCTTTCGAGACATGTAGAGACATCTTAACCCCAACATGAGGGAGGTGGTTAAAAAGGAGATTCTGAAGTGGTTGGATGCTGGGATCATTTATCACATCATAGATAGCAAATGGGTTAGTCCAATCCATGTGGTGCTAAAGAAGGCAGGCTTCATGGTAGAAACAAATGACCAAGGTGAACAAGTGGTGACCATACTGTCAATTGGATGGAGGGTCTGCATTGACTATCACAAACTGAACACCGCTACCTAAAAGGACCACTTTCCCTTGCCCTTTATTAATCAGATCCTAGAGAGATTTGCCGGGAGCAAGTATTTTTGCTTTTTAGATGGATATTTTGGGTACAACCAGGTTGCAGTGTTCCCTGATGACCAGGATAAGACAACTTTCACTAGTCCTTACGGCACTTTTGCATTCAGACATATGCTGTTTGGATTATGTAATGTACCAGCAACTTTCAATTGGTGTATGATGTCCATTTTCTTGGATATGATTGACGAGTGCATTAAGGTTTTTATGGATGACTTCTCCATTTATGGCTCGTCTTTCGATCAGTGTCTCCTGCACATAGTGACTGTGCTAAAGAGATGTAAGGAGACTAGTTTAGCCCTCAACTAGGAGAAAAGCCACTTCTTGGTATAGAAAGGCATTTTACTTGGAATGTTGTGTCTGAAAGGTGCTTGGAAGCAGATAAGGCAAAAGTTAATTCTATTTCCAAACTCCCATTGCCTACGAATGTCAAATAGATTAGATCCTTTCTAGGCCATGTAGGCTTTTATAGGTGACTCATTAAGAATTTCAGCAAAATTTCTAGGCCACATTGTGACTTATTGGCAAAGGAATCTTCCTTCGATTTTGGTTCAAATTGTGCCGAGGCTTTTCATACACTGAAGGAGGCCTTAACCTTTGTGCTTATTTTCCGATCTCATGATTGGACACTCCCATTTGAGCTCATGTGTGATGCTTTGGATTATGCAGTGGGTGCCATTCTTGGACATAGGGTTGAGGGAAGACCACATGTGCCGCACTATGCTAGCAAGACATTAAATAAACCATAGCAAAACTACACAGTCATTGAAAAGGAATTACATGCTGTAGATTTTGTTCCGGAGAAGTTTAGGTCTTATCTTCTTGGATCCAAGGTGGTCATTTTTACTAATCATGCGACAGTGAAATCTCATTGCCAAGAAAGACTCTAAGCCACGTTTAATTAGATGGATTCTACTCCTTCAAGAGTTTGACTTGGAGATTCGTGAAAAGGAAGGAGTGGAAAATGTAGTGGCTGACCACCTGTCTCGCCTTCCCCTTGATGACTCCCCATCTGGAGACATCCGTGACTCATTTCCCAATGAAACCCTTAGGCGATAACACCAACTTCACCCTAGTATGCGGATATAGTTAATTTCTTGGTCTCTGAACAAACCCCTGGCTCTTTGGATGCACAAAAATGGAAGCGATTCATTTCCCAAGCTAGATTCTTTCATTGGGAAGAGCCACAATTATTTAACATTGGAGAAGACCAAGTTTGGAGATGATGTGTGCCAGAAGAAGAGCAACAGAGTGTGTTGAGATTTTTCCATGAGCTTCAATGTGGAGGACACTTTGGTGTTAGGAAAATAGCTTTTAAGGTTCTCCAGTCTAATCCTTGGTGGCGTACTTTATTTAAGGATTCCCATAACTTTGTTGAGGCCTGCCTTAGATGTCAATGGACTAGAACGATTGTGATGCGGAATGAGATGCCCCAACACCCTATCAAACCTATGGAAATTTTTGATGTTTGGGGGATAGACTTCATGGGTCCCTTCCCTTCGTCCCATGGATTTGAGTATATCTTGGTGGCAGTGAATTACATCACCAAGTGGATAGAGGCCATTCCTATGTGTAGAAATGACCACTCTATGATCTTGAAATTTGTGAAGGCCAATATCATATCTCGCTTTGGCTGCCCCAAGGCAATTATAAGTGATGGGGGACCTCATTTCCGGAACACTTCAATTAGCTACTTAGATGTCTAGGAGTAACTCACAAGATTGCTACCCCTTATCATCCTCAAACAAGTGGCTAGGTTGAAGTGTCAAATAGGGAGATCAAGAACATTTTTGAAAAGACTATTAGGCTAAATAGGAAGGGTTGGTCCCAAAAGCTCGATGATGCTTTATGGGCTTATCGAACGACCTACAAAACCCCTTTAGGTATGTCTCCCTTATGGATTGTGTACGGGAAAGTGTGCCACTTACTCGTTGAACTTCAACAAAGGGTACTCTGGGCTATCCGAAGTGTCAACTTGGATTTATAGCAAGCTGGTAAGGCACGTTTACTGGAGTTGACTAAGCTTGAGGAGCTGAGGAATGATGCTTATGATACCTCCCAAGCTTATAAAGAGAAAACTAAGGTCTTGCATGATAAATATATCCTTAGAAAGACCTTTGAGCCTAACCAACAAGTCTGGCCTTTTAATTCCAGACTTGAGCTTTTTCCAGGAAAATTGAAATCATGTTGAGATGGGCCTTACATTATCACCAAAGTATTTCCGTATGGGCCTGTGGAGATCAACAGCCCTTCTTCTTTAGCAACACCTTTTACCGTCAACGACCAATGATTAAAACCTTATGCAACTTTGGATGGCCATCTAGTTGACAAGGTCACTCTCGAGGAACCTTAGCTCCTTTCTTTTCCGCCTCAGGTAATATCTTTCCTTGGTCATTCTACTTTCAATGTGGACATTGTTTGAACAAGGCATGGGGGGTAAGATCTGATGCATCTGTACATAGCATTCATTCATTTAGTTAAAACATTATACATTGCATACATTTGCAATCTTAAGAAAAAAAAATTTGCATTTTTTTTAGCTTAATTGGCTGGGCCCTGCATTCTTAGGCAGACAAGAACTTTAGGTTAGGTTAGACTAAGTTGACTCTAGGGTTTGACTTAGAACCTAAGTTGAGCTACTTGCTTGAGACATTTAGGTACCTTTGTGGACTTAAAAACTTAAGTAGGAGTTAAGTTGTAGACCATTCTTCATGAGGTTGAGGTAGGAAAGTTAGAGATTGAGTCAAAGGCTGGGTAGTACTTGGTATCCTTTTCTACCTTTTGGTTTACAGGTCCTTGTAACCTAAGCATCCACATTTCGCACACACTTGGTCTTGTGTAAATAGTGATCACCATAATTCATTTCTTGAAGAAAATTTGGTTCTCTTAGTTCTGACTTAGGAGAAGCTTGGAAACACAATTTGATTGGAAGAGTTCCTATCGCTGGAGAGGTGGAGTATATACTCACCTTGAGGATGCAATGATAACATGTCACCTTCTCGACGCTTGTGTCTTAAGATATCCATCCTACTGGGGGCATGTAAGTGCATTGTGCGGTTCAAGTACCATGGGCAGCCCTATCTCGAAGTGCCAGTTGCCACAGGCCTAAATTCGCTTTAGAATTCCATGGGCGATACTATCTCAAAGTGTTGATTGCCAGGAGTTCTTGGGGTCGCTATGGGCAGTGCTATCTCGAAGCATCGAAAGCCAGGCACCCTTCAAGGTATGGTGACGGGGACAATGAATCCGACATAGATCGTGCTAATAGCTGATCCAAGGTTAAACTTAGAGGAATAATATATATATATCCTCTTTCTAGGTTGGCAATCATACCAACCTCAAATTAATCAGACCATTGCACAAGCATGAATGCTTTAGTCTCTGGTACCAATAAACCCTAAGGTAGAGTTAGAAATTATGGAGACCTATGCCTGCAACTCATCCTTAGCTGACCAAGTTTGTAACTTAGCAACTACTTTGGAACCTTAGGTCTAATGTTCAAACTTAACATGTTTCTAAAGGAAGACCAATTAGGTTGGCTAGTACACTTGAAGAGCTAGGTTATTGCTTGAATTTGCTAGGGACTAGCAAACAACTAGGCATGGGACATTTGATGAGCCCATATTTGTGGGCCAAGTATGTATTTTAGTGCCTAGATATGAAATTAACATGTACATTTATATAGCATACATTAATGTGTAAATAGGGTAACATAAAATCTCATGCATTTTATGCATTACATGCATTGATAATATCATTTTGAATTTATTTAGAATATCATGCATTGAAATAGGTTGCATGACAATTAGTGTCTTGAATTTAACATAGAAGTTAAGGTCTTACATATAAATAACCTAGTAATTATTTTTCTTTATTTTTATTCTCTTCCTTGCAGCAACGGTTTCCCATACAGAATGCGCGCCTAAATTGATGAGGAGAGAGGATACGGCACGTCATCGACGATCCCTCATCTCCACGACGCTTCTTCTTCTCCATGTTCCTGCAACCACAAAAGAAGACCTCAATCATATCCTCATGAGCAGGCCACCACCCCATTCCCTACTGTGCAGAGAATAGCTTCTTGTCTGTTCAACCACCACCAGCCTCGACTGTGTAGTGTGCTCCATCACCGTAGTCGTGCGTCGTGATAAGATGCTCTGCCAAATCGGAGTAGCTGCATTACCGTGAACACCTCAGTGTGCACACCCCTCCATGTTGCAACAATAGCATGCAACACTACCCTTACCGCCATCTCCAGCAACCACCTCCAGCTCCTCGCCCTCGCTTCAGTTAAGACGTTTGACGCCCCTCCCCTAGCTGCATCTTCTCCACCCGACCTCGCCTCCAGCCCTCGCACCATCAGGGCACTCACACAGCACCACCTCTGTGCATAGTCGAGGGTGCGCACAACTCCACCAACAGCTTCCTCGCGTGCCCCTGTGCTCCTCCAGTAGTTTCGTGCATCCTTCAGTAGCAGCGCACATCACCAGCTACCCCTCCTCTCTGGGCGCATCTCCACGCTGCATCCGCAACACGTAGCACTGTGCCTCACCTCATGTAGCATGCACCGATGTGCAATAGCTTCCCCATGCATCCGCGGGGCCTACAGTGTGCAGCAGCAGCAATTGCGCTCCTCTAGCAGCAACAACTGCATTTGCCAGCAGCTTCAGCACCTCCCCGCGTGCACCTACGCATAACTCCAGCAGCAGCAACTGTGTTCACAAGCACCTATCTTTACCCTCCGCGTGGTCTACACGCCACCAACAGCAACACTAGGAAATGCCCAACGGTGGCACCCATTGTTGTCTCCTCCTCACTGCTGCTGCCTCCGGCCACCGTTGGCTGCGAGACCACCACCGCCAAATAGCCCTCGGCCCACTTGACCTCTGACTGCAGCCTCACCATTCAGCTCTTCTTTCTCCGTGGGTGCAAGCAAGTGGAAGCCATTTCCTCGTTTTGCTACAGTAAATGGGGTATTAGTTTTCACAATCAATGCCATTGCAAACTTTTTATTTTATTTTATTATTGTGAACATTGCATTGAGCTCCCTCTTGTTTGGTATGAATGCAATTTCAGATTATGCTCTCATTCAAACTCATATCTAACATGGTTTTTGACATAATTTTTGAGGAAAACAATTTGTGAAAATCTCTATTTTTAACCCGTACGAGTTTTAATAGGTCATTACATCCCTGTGGATATGACACGCTCTCTCGAGTGGTTTATTTTTAATTTAATACTTTGATTAGTCGATTTTCCACCACTTTAAAATACAACGACGAATCGTCTTAATCATCTTATTCAAAAGCGAAAGTCGACTCGTCGGAAATCAAGAGGTTTGGTCAATCAAAGATGGTTTTTGGTCGATCAAAACGAGAAGTGATTGATCAAAAGAACTAATTGGTCGATCAATGTTTGAATGTTTGGAGGGAAAATTCCTGCCCAAATAGATTGGTCGATCAGAAAATTTGATTGATCTATCAAACGGACAGAGTTGTTGAGAGAAAATTCCCACCAGGAAAATTCAAGTTTTGGTCAATCAAACAATAGTTTTGATTGATCAAAGTAGTCATTTATTAGGATAACTAATTAAGCTCTTTTAATATAGAGAAGCCTAGTGAATGACAAATCTAATTAAACATATCATTTGGTAATGGTTTTGTGAATATATCAACTCGTTCATTTTCTGTGTTAACAAATTCTAAGTTGATATCCCCTTTTAAGACATAATCTCTAAGAAAGTGATGACTATGATCTATATGTTTTGTCCAAGAGTGTTGTATTGGATTCATTGAAAGGTTAATAGCACTTGTGTTGTCATACAAAATCTTTTTATTCTTATAAGATAAACCGAAGTCTTGTATGTTGTTTAGATATCTATGTATTCTTTTAACAGCATGTAGATGTGATTCTTTAGGGTTTACTTGAAAGTGAGCACACAAACAAGTACAAAATAGAATGTCAGGTCTACTTGTAGTTAAATATAATAGAGATCCTATCATGCTTTTGTATAGTTTTTGATCTACTAGTTACCTGTGTCATTAGTTTTTAATAGGGTAGAAGTTGCCATTAGTGTTTCCTTACCTTTGACCTTATCCATCAAGAATTTCTTTAGTATCTCTGCTATGTGTTTTGTTTGGGATATGATGATTCTGGAGGATATCTGATCAATCTGAAGACCTAGGAAGAACTCATCATGCGCATCTCAAGTTGATCCTACATTACCTTTGCAAAGTCTTTGCAAAGTAGATCATTAGTAGCATCGAAAATGATATCATCTACATATATTTGAATTATTAAGAGATCATTTTCTTTTCTTTTGGTAAATAAGGTTGGATCTATTTGACTAATTTTAAACTCATTATCATTTAAATATGATTTTAATCTATCATACCAAGCTCATGGAGCTTGTTTTAGACCATATAGCGCTTTATTTAATTTGTATACATGTTCTAGATGATTTGGATCTTCAAAACCTGGAGGTTGTTTAACAAAGACTTCCATTTCGATGAATCCATTTAGAAAGGCACTTTTGAAATCCATTTGAAAGAGTTTGAATTCCATATGGGTTGCAAAAGCTAGAAACATTCTAATAGATTCTAGTCAAGCAATAGGTGCATATCTTTCATCAAAATCTATTCCTTCTTCTTGATTATATCCTTGAGCCACAAGTCTAGCTTTATTTTTAATTACACTTCCTAATTCATCAAGTTTGTTTCTAGAAACCCACTTAGTAGCTATAATGGTTTGTGATTCAGGCTTTGAAACAAGTTCGCATACTTGATTTTTCTTAAATTAATTCAGCTCATCTTCCATAGCAATAATCCAGCAGATGTTTGAGAAGGCTTCCTTAACATTTTTAGGTTGTAATTGTGAAACAAAAGCTGTAAAGGCTAGTGTGTTAAGGGATGATCTGGTTTGAACTCCTTTCGACAAATCTCCAATTACTAGTTTTTTAGGATGATCTTTCACAAAAGCGATATCTTTGGGTAGTTGATTAGAAATATTCTCTTCTGGAATGTTCGATGGATCATGTACTAGTTCATCATCTTCAATCGTAGAAGATTTAGGTTGAACTACTATTTCACCAAATGATACATGCATGGTTTCCTCAACAACAAAATTCTTCTTATTGAAGACCCTATAGGCTTTACTTCTGGTTGAATAACCTAAGAAAATCTCTTCCATGCTTTTAGCATCAAACTTATTTAAGTTATCTCTAGTGTTAAATATAAAACATTGACATCCATAAATCTTAAGTAGAAAATTCTAGGTGTTCTCGCATGATAGTGTTCAAAAGGTGTCTTCATTAGGATTGGTATGATGAAGGTTCTATTTTGGATATAGCAAGTAGTGTTTATAGCCTCAGCCCAAAAATATCGAGATAGCTTTGACTTGCACAACATTGTGCAGACACACTCTTGCAAAGTCCTATTTTTCCTCTCTACTACACCATTCTGGCGTATAGCTCTAGCAAAGGCAAACACATGTTTGATTCCATATTGATCACAAAAATTTGAAAAAGATTCACTTTTAAATTCTCCACCATGATCACTTCTGATCCTAATTACTTCAGATCCTTTCCCATTCTGTAATCTTCTAACTAGTTTGCTAAAGGCTTCTATAGTTATGTCTTTATTTTTTAAGATGGATACTGTTGAACATGTATGAACCTACGCTAACGTGTTCGGTTTTGGAAAACCTGTCGTTGTAGTTCGAAAGCGAAGAATTCGTGTTCAACAAATAAAATTTATACCGAAATTAAAATTCCGGGTCGAACACAGGGAGGCAATTGTTTGATTTAAAAACTACGCGTTTCTTTTTATTTGTTACAGAATAATTCAATTTAGAACCATCTAATTATTTACAATAAATAGAAGAGAGAGAGAGAGTAAGAGAGAAAGAGAATATTACACAGAGAAATCAAAATGAGATGTAAAATAAACAAGGAATTTTTGTATTTAAGAGATTGTTCATTACAACTAGAAAGCATAAAACAATTACTCTAGAAAGCGATAAATTTACTCTAGAAAGCATTAAAAGAATGGAGAGAGAAATGTCCTCCTCGACGATTGCTTTGAGGATGAGTAGATTAATCTAGAAAGCAGTAAATCTATACTAGAAAGCGGTAAAAAGAATAGGGAGAGAGAAATCCTCCTCGACGGTTGCTTGGAGGACGAGCCGGATGGGACGACGCCTGGACGAAGGAGAATGAAGCGAGACGAAGGAGGATGAAGCAGAAGAACAGGAACGAAGCAGCACGTCATCGTCGCGGGATCCACTTCCGAAGGGGAACGAAAATTGGACTTTATCTCGCGAGAAGAATCCCGGGTGTGGGACAAGCTTCTCTTGAGCTTTGAAGGGGTAGAGAGGAGAAAGAAGGGATGAAAATTTCAAATGGAGGGGGTCTCCTTTTATAGCTGCAAGGAGTGGGGGCAAAATGGACATTACAACTTCAAAACAATAAATGAGGGGTCTTTAGTGACTGATAAAACTGTCGCTAAAGCCCCCAACGTGGGCGTAGCCTCCGCGCCCACGCACGCCCGCTCGACTGCCCGTGTGCGTAACGCATACGCACGTCCGCGAAGTCTCAACCGTCCGATCGCGAGATCGGATGGCTTAAGACGCATCTTCGCCCGCTGCGCTGCGCGCCCGCCCGCGTGCGATCGCGCGTTACGTGCGGGCGTCCAATCGCACGTCGTCCTGATTGAGCGCACGTAGCCGTTTGATCACGATCGTGCGGTCGATCGGAGGCACTCCACCGCTCCAAATTCTACGTGGCGAGGCTCGAACGTGCATCCCTGCTTTGCGTTAGAGTGCTCGACCAATGTGCTGGGGTCGCGTTTGTGTCGAGCGCCTGACTTCAGCGCGGGCGCGTCGCAACCGTTGGATTTTAATCCAACGGCGGGGAAAGGTGGATGCAGAGACTGCTGAGGTTGCGTGCGGCCGTTTGGGTGGCCGAGATGGCGCCACATGGCGGCATCTTGGCCGTCCATCTTCTGGAAGTTGTAGATGGTGCCACGGATGTCGGATTGACTCAATTTTTGTGTCGCTGGGCTGCAATCGTCGATCCGAATTCATCCGTGCGGTCGGATTTGTCATCTAGAGTGCGGATTTACACCATCTTGGCCCTTGATTTTCTAGGGTTCCCCGATCTCTATCTGATGCTACGGATGCCTTATTAGGGCGATCTTGGAGTCGTTGAACTCCAATCGTCACCCTGATCATATCCATACGGTTGGATCTTTGATCCGAGGCCCCGATAAAATGTCTGCCCTGCCCAAGCACATAAAAGGAGACAATCAACCTCCATTTTATTCAAACTACTCTAAATGTGAGATGATGCATGTTATGCAATATTTATATCATGAAATGCAATCCTATGCTTAAGAACATGCATAAATAGACATTTTAAGTAGTGTAAATGTGTTTACATCAGATACCCAAGTAAATCTACAGAAGTCATTAATTATGACTAAACAATATTTGCACCCGCTTATGCTTTTGGATTTGGTTGGTCCAAATAAGTCTAAGTGAAGTAGCTCTAGGGGTTGAGAAGTGCTAACCATTCTTTTTGGTTTGTTTACCAAGTTGACAAGAATTGCAAACTTTGCTTTTCTTGAATTTGATCTTTGGTAGTCCCTTGACAAGCTCATGTTTCACAAGTTTACTAATATTGCCCATGTGAATATGACCTTGTTGTTTATGCCAACGTGTTGCTTCTTCGTCAGATATGACTAAACATTCAACACTACGTATTTGTTGAAGTTTATAGTGTAGATACCTTTATGTCTATTTCCTTTAAGAATAATTTATTTTGTTTCTTTATTACGAATTTTAAAACCTTTTGATGTGAATGTGATTTTATTTCCTTTATCAAATATTTGGCTTACACTTAATAGATTATGTTTTAAGCCTTTAACTAAATGTACATTATCAAAAGAGGTATTACAGTTACCAATTTGGCCAGTACCAATAATACGACCCTTGTAGTTGTTCCCAAATGTGACCGTACCACCTTCCTGATGATTGAGCTACTGGAATAGGTCTTCTTATCCAATCATGTGCTTGGAATAGCTGCTATCCATTATCCACTTTCTTCTCTTTCCTGTCATTAGTTTGTGATTGTGAGGGTTTGTTTGATAAAGTGGTTTCAATGTTCCACTGATTTGTTGGAAAGTCCACTTCTTATAATCTACAGAACCTAAAAAATGAGATTGCAAAATACTTTTTGGTACCCTTTTTTCTTTGGTCCACGGTGGTTAGTTCGCATTGCCTGCTTTGGCAAGCTACCTTTCTCTTTGTTCTGGCTGGAACTAGATGCTTCATGGTTATTTTTTGGTATATGGCTTAATCCAAATTATTTGGTGCTCTGGGTTTTTGTTAATAATTTATGCAAGTTTCAACTTCCATTTCTGAATTTAGTCATATCATTTAAGAGACAAGCAGAGATCTCTTTTAATTTATCAATGTCTACCATTAAATTGTCTATCTGTAATTTTAGTTACATGATTTCAACAGATAATTCAGTGTTTTGTTGAGTAATTATATTTTTGTGTGTTCTCTCTTCTCTTAATGCTTTAGTTAGGCTTTTGTTTTCTTTTTTTAATGACTTAGCTATGTCGTGCATCTCAAAAGCTGCTTCGAATAATTCATATTGTGAAAAAGAAGTTACCTCATCTTCTAGTGCCATTAGTCCTAGAAGAGTTTCTTCTTATGAAGTTTTTTCTTCTTCTGAGCTTGAGTTTGATTCATCCCATGTTGCCCTGAAAGCTTTCTTCTTTCCATCTTTTCTAAAGATCTTCTTCTCTGATTCTTTCTTGAGAAGTGGACAATCTTTCTTGATGTGTCTCTTCCTTTTGCAGTTGTACTAGGTGATTGTATCCGTCTTTGATTCTTCGCTCTTCTTCCTCCAACTCCTCTTATTCTTGAGGAACTTTTTAAATTTTATGGAGAGAAGAGCTATGTCTTCCTCTTCTTCTCCACTTGATGATTCTTTAGATTCCATATTTGCTTCAAGGGCTATGATCTTTCTGGTTCCTTCATCTTCTTGCTTCTTCATGTGTTGGAGCTGAACTTCATAAGCCATCAACCTAGTTTCAGAGTAGATAGATTTTTGATTCTTTAATGGCTGTTGTCATGGCCTCCCAATCACTGGTATGTGAATGACGAATCTTCTTACCAGAGCTTCATTCTTTATGTCTTCATCTAGATTTCGTATGGAATTTATGATGTCCATGAATCCTGTGAACATCTCCTTGATAGATTCTCCCTTCTTCATCTTGAAAAGCTCATTATTTTGCATTAATAAATTTACCCTAGTTTCCTTTACCTTAGTTCTTCCTTAATGGGCGACTTTTAGTATGCTCCAGATCTCGTATGACATTTTGCATTCAAAGACATGGTTGAATTCTACTTTTGAAAGTCCGCAGAAGATTGCACTCATTGCTTTAGCATTGTGGGTTGCCATCTTCTTTTGGTCTGGTGTCACCACCACTCCTTTCTTGATTTTAGGATGAGTGTATTTGGATGTAATGATATCCCATACCTCAAAGTCCATGGATTCAAGAAAAATTTGCATCTTAGTTTTCCAATATCCATAGTTTGTTCCATCAAAAAGTGGAGGATGAACAGTAGATTGTCCCTCAGTGTATGTGTCGACAGAAGACTTTGACATCATTTTGGACAACTAGGCTCTAATACCAAGTGAGGATGTTAGGAATATCCTATGTATCATAACTAAATACTAGAAGGAAGGGGTGAATAGTATTGCTTAAAAAAATGTATGCACAAATAAAAAAAATAAAGTACCAAAAATACAAGAACAGAGTACACCTGATTTATAGTCGAAACCTGATCTGGGTGAAAACCACTACCTAAGCCTCCCAGCTTAGGATTTTTCCGACTAGGCAACGTTAGTCAATCCACTAAATCGTACCACTTGAATGAGGGTGGCACAATCTCTTACAATACACTTCCCTTTTATCCTGAAGAGAAGCAAAACCAACAACACGGATCTTCCAAACAAACTTGGAATCCACAAATCAAAATAACAAAATAGTATAACAAGAAAATGAATTCTATGGAACCTCAATATATGATCAAACTGATTTTTCACAGAGTTTCGATGCATCGTGCTTTCGAAGAGCGTGAAGAACGAGGCATGAAAGCCTTTTGAAATAAGCATGAGAAGTTATATTTTTGAATGGTATTTCTCTTTTAGAAGTTGTAAAGGAATGGGCTGCATGCAACCTATATTTCTACAAAAAGGTTTTGCCTAAATAGGAAACTAAATTGGTCAATCAATTAAGGTTAATTGGTCGATCAAAACGCAATTTGGTCAATCAATAAAGAAGGTTGGTCGATCACTGATTGATCGATCAATTAGCTTGGTTGGGTGATCAAGAGGTATTCTCTCAACATCGTAAAATGGGCTAATTTGATCAATCAGTTAATTAGGTTGGTCGATCAAAGTGATTTAGTCGATCAATAACCCTAGAAGTTTGGTTTTGAAAAATATGCGTGAAAAATTTGTATTTAAGTTTTATTTGAGGTTCCTTACAATAATTCCTAGACTCAAATAAATGAAAAAGACGCACATCAACAACTATCTTCTCTTGTCTTGAAAGATGCTTTAATACTTTGATTCGAGATAGTCTTGAAATGTTTGTTTTGCAATAAACATAATTTTCGGGTATCAAAACAGAGGTGCTTACAGTTTCAAGCTCCAAATTGCATCACTTAGTCCCTTTGCCGTTGATCTTCCACGGACTGCATGAGGTGCTACAGGACTCCGATCGAGACGATTTTGGAGGCATTGGACTTTGATCATATTCCTTATTAGATCAGTACGGTCGGATCATCAATCTAAGGCTCTGAATTAAATCTCCTTCACTCATAGTCATAAAAGGATGCAATTAACCTAAAATTTATACAGACTACTCTAAATGCAAAATGATGCATGCTATGCATTATTTATAACATGGAATGCATATCTAAGCTTAGGAACATGTATGCATAGATAGTTTATCCTAATTAAATGTCTTCATCATACCCTCATGCCTATCTTTTGCTAGTTCATAGCAAAATCAAACTAAATGCTATGTATAGAAATAGAATTAGGATCTGATTACTTAGGCAAGATTTGTTGATTACATTAGAAAATTTCAACTAAGGACCTCATTACAAAAACTCAGTAGAGCCCGGGTGCCTGCCAAACTGCAGATCGCCCAAGTCCTTGCCTTATTTTGAAAAGGGAGGATACTTTTTTTTTACAATTTTTCTTCTTTTTTATTTGTTTGGATTTCTAGGATTAGGGTTTTGGGGTAGCTTTTTACGGCTACCCAACCCACCCAAGACTCGAAAAGAACTTTAACTTCTAAGAATCTTTATGAATGTGATAGACTCACTGAGCGGCCATTAAAATGAACTTCAGGTTTTTATGACCCTAGGTGACCTTAAGAGTTTCTGCTTAAAGGTTTATCATTCCAATTGGAAGCTTTCTTGCTACTTTTTTATTTATTTATGGGGCCAACACAAGGGCGAACCCATTTTATATCTCCCTGGTTTATTCTACTTCCCAACTTCTTCCTTAAGTGTTTTGGGAATTATTTGTGCATTTTTATGACCTGGGCTCTAGGCAATCGGCCAATGAGCTGTTATCCACGGCAACTTGCCAGCCATACTTGTGCCGTGTAGTGTGGTTTACTTTCCTATTTTTATTTTTCACTTTTTTCTTTGTTTCTCTTTTTTTTTTTGAGTATTACTTTTTTCTTTTTCTAGTGTGACTTCCTTGATCTGAGATTTACCTAAAAGTAGTAGAATGAGTATGGTCATGTAGCTGGGCTCTAGAAAACTAGACAATGGAATGTTACCCACAATAACTCTCCAGCCATATTACCTTAGAAAGTTCATTAGCTACCTAATTTTCGTAAAAACTACCAAAAGGTAGTCAGTGCAAATAGTGCGTAGATGCATAGACTTAAAGTACCCTCAAATCAAAGGGTGAGTTGATAAGTGATGAGAACACCATCATGAGCCCAAATTAGCTCATTTTGACCCAATGAAGAGAATAAATGCTCCTACACAACCAACTGAAGGTCCTAATTCACTGCATAACCTTTCTGAGAGAAAAATAAGAAATAAGGGGTGAAACTGCAATTTTACTAATTCAGTACAACAATGAGTTTTCTCAAGGGCCAAACAAAGGTCAAACGGTCCTAATAAGATAATAAGTGGGTTGGATGAGACAGAAAAGGGTTAGTGTGTTTCCTATGAATTAAATGACTTCTTAAAACCCTAAAATAGACCCACTTGATTAACCAAGGTTCTGGTTAAGATAAAATTCCCCTAAACCCTCTAAAAATCATAGAAAAATATTCTCTAGGGTTTAGAACCTTTAATTTGGCCATTGGAACCCATCTTGACCTAAAACAGGGTCTCAGACAGATATTTGCCCTAAATTGAGTTTTTGCATAAATTTTCCAGTGAAACGTGGTCAAACCCAAAATCCAACTTAACCATTGGATTCCTTAAGTTCAAATTAGGTTTGTACCAAAATTTGTACCCAAGTTGAGTTTGCCTTGACCTAGTTTGCAAAAACATCTAGTCTAATTACATTTGTAGCCCTATCTTTCAAAAACCCTTACAAATGGCCCCTTGCTTCTTCATCATCTTCGCAATTAGGTCCCTCCACCATTATAGCGGAAGAATCCTACTTCAGCGAGCTTTGGAAGAAGGTTTCTCCTTGATTGCTTAGGGAATCCCTTCCAAAATTAGAAGGGAGATTATTTGAGAAAATCCCTCCAATCTAACCCATCTTTGATCCCCGATTCTTTCTCTGTCTCTCATGCAAACGCATGATAGACATGGGTGTCTTAACGGATTCCTTCTCCAGTGAGCTTTCCTTGCTTGGAAAGCTTGCTTCCCAAGCCCTAACCAACCTCCAAGGTTCTATTTAAAGAAGCCTAGATCGCCCCGACTCCTCCATGCTCGAATTCGACCATGAACACCCCTAATTCCTCTCTTCTCCTCATGGCCGTAGGTTCCTCGATGTCCGGTGACCTCCCTTACTCCTCCTCGTTGTCCGACTACCATACCTGCGGTAGATTCCTCTTCCTTGACTTCATCTGCTCCTCACCGTACCCACAGGTGTTGAACGATTTTGCGAATCGCTACGCTAACGTGTTCGGTTTTGGAAAACCTGTCGTAGTTCGAAACCGAAGAATTCGTGTTCAACAAATAAAATTTATACCGAAAAGAATTCCGTGTCAAACACAGGGAGGCGGACGTTTGATTTAAAAACTTCGCGTTTCTTTTTATTTGTCACGAAGTAATTCAATTTAAACTATCTAATTATTTACAATTAATAAAAGAGAGAGAGGGTAAGAGAGAGAGAGAGTATTACACATGGAAATCAAAATGAGATGTAGAATAAACAAAGAATTTATCATAGAAGAGATTGTTCATTACAATTAGAAGGCATAAAATAATTACACTAGAAAGCGATAAATTTACTCTAGAAAGCATTAAAAGAATGGAGGGAGAAATGTCATCCTCGACGGTCGCTTGGAGGACGAGTAGATTAATCTAGAAAGCAGTAACTCTATACTAGAAAGTAGTAAAAAGACTAGGGAGAGAGAAATCCTCCTTGACAGTTGCTTGGAGGACAAGCCGGATGGGACGATGCCTGGATGAAGGATAACGAAGCAGGACGAAGGAGGACGAAGCAGAAGAACGGGAACGGAGTAGCACGCCGTCATCGTTGCGGGATCCACTTCCGAAGGGGAACGAAAATTGGACTTTATCTCGCAAGAAGCATCCCAGGTGTGGGACAAGCTTCTCTTGAGCTTTGGAGGGGTAGAGAGGAGAAAGAAGGGATGAGAATTTTGTATGGAGGGGGTCTCCTTTCATAGTTGCAAGGAGTGGGAGCAAAATGGACATTACAACTTCAAAATAATAAAAGAGAGGTCTTTAGTGACGGATAAATCCGTCACTAAAGCCCTCAATGTGGGCATCGTGGGCGGCTCACGTGCGCCTCCTCGCCTGCTCGCGCGCTCAACGGCTTGCGCACGTTCGCCGCTTTTCAGTCGTACGATTGCGAGATCGGACGCTTAAGATGAGTCTTCGCCCGCTACGTTTCGCACCCGCCCGCATGCGATCGCGCATCCGCCCGCGTGTTCAATTACGCGTGGACGCTATCGGGCGCACGCGGCCATCTGATCTCCATCTGACGCTCCACCCGCGCCCAATATCCGCGCCTTCCAGCCCCTCTCCACGACTCGAACCCGCGCCCGGCGCTCACGAAAGCGCGCTCGACCACTGTGCTATGGGGTGTGGATGGTCGAGCAGATGCATTTAAGCGCGAGCGCCCACAGCCGTTGGATTAAGATCCAATGGCGGAGAGCGATCGGGCACGGGGCCTTCACAAGATGCAAGCGACTGTTTGGGCAGCTGAGATGGCGCCACATGGCGCTATCTTGGTCGTCCATCTTCTGGAAGTTGTAGATGGTGCCACGGATGTCGAATTGACTCGATTTTTGTGTCGTTGGGCTGCGATCGTCGATCTGAATTCATCCGTATAGTCGGATTTATCATCTGTAGTGTGGATTTACACCATCCTGGCCCTTGATCTTCTAGGGTTCCCGGGTAACTATCTGATTCTACGGATGCCTGATTAGGGCGATCATGGAGTCGTTGAACTCCAATCGTCGCCCTGATCACATCCATACGGCTGGATCTTTGATCCGAGGCCCCAATAAAATGTTTGCCCTATTCAAGCACATAAAAGGAGACAATTAACCTCCATTTTATTTAAACTACTCTAAATGCAAGATGATGCATGTAATGCAATATTTATATCATGAAATGCAATCCTATGCTTAAGAACATGCATAAATTGACATTTTAAGTAGTGTAAATGTGTTTGCATCAGCAGGCGACTCCCTCTCTTCGTCCACGCCAATCTCCACTGACCAGAGCCACTCTTCTTCTCCAGCATTGGCCATACCTGACCCGACGCCTCCGCTCACCCCCGTCGTCTCTTCATCTCCCAGATAAGCTCCCTTCCCCCTCTACTTTCTTCTCCACTCTCTATTTCCCAAAATCGGCCACTACCAACCTCCATCACGCTCATCTCCATCATCTCCAGCCACCACCTTTGGCGAGGCTGCTCCACCTCCACAGTCCATCCCATCCCTCGATGACAAGCCCATAAGCTTCCAATCACTCCATTGAACACTTCCCCTCACTCATATTACTATGCCACTCACCCAAATGCACCCCCGAACACACCCACACCTTTGCACACAATGTGCTCTAGGCACGCTTGCACAGACGTCCCCACGCCACGCCATCCACCCCAGCACATTCGTCATGTTCCAATGACATTCCTTGAGCGATTTGATGTGGCCGTGAGGCCATTCTTGTGATTTCAAGTTCAGGCATCATCCGCCATTGGCAAGAGAGCTTGAAGGTCGCTTGAGGCTGCTCCAGGCCTTGCCAGTTCTAGGCTCCTGTCCTAGGTTGCACGGAAGACTCTCGCCCACGAATCCAGGCTCTCAATTTTAGTCGAAGGCTGAAGCAGTTGCTGCTGTTGGAAGACCACCTGTGCTACAGGCGCATGAGAAGAAGAGTGCACAGATAGTCCCAGCTCAGAAAGTCCTGAGACCACGCATCTGCATAAGTTGATTTTGTGCCTGTATCTATTCGCCTCAGATCCATGGGGTAAGGTCCCTCTCAGCCGACCCAATCTCATCTGTGGCACTACCCACGCGGACCTGGCTGACCTGACCTGACCTACACTCCTCGCCCACCACCGCACACCGGTGGGCCTAGTCTCAAGTATGCAATCGACCTGATAACCCCATTGTCTGTGTGGCTCTGGGAGAGCAAAACCTAAGAGAGAAAGAGAGGAGAGCTACGTGCGGGTAGGGGTAGGTTTTGCTACAGGCTGAAGAGAAAGAGAAGCTAAGTCAGAAGCTGAAGAAGAGGAAGTCAAGTCCTGAAGAGGATGAAAAGGAGCTAAGGGCCAAGGCAGAGGAAAGAAAAAGGAAGAGAGAAGGCAGACAACAGAAAAAGAGGAAGAAGGAGAAGCTAAAGAAGAAAGAAGAGGAGCTGCAGAAGAGAAGTAGAGAAAGAAGAAATCAAAAGGGAAGAGCACTATATCATCAAACATTTAAGTCGTCTAATTTACAAATCAGACGTCCAATTTGAGTTTAATTCATATTCATATAGATTGAGTTCCTTAGTTGATATTGTCGGAGTATTTGGTGATCTAAATCACCATTTTACTCCTACCTTTTTGCACTTTGATCTTGTTATTATTGCAAATCCTTTTAATTGGAATTGAGAGTTTGATTTCTAAATACCAATTTGTTTCCTGTGTTTGACCTCAGACTTCAAATTTGAGTAAAAAAATTATATTTATTTTGAATGCCTTTTCGACTATATTATAACGCAATACTTTTAAATATCGATTCAGTGCTCTAAACAATAAGTCATGTACTTATCAGCCCAATTTATTTACGAAATTAAAATAAAATTAACTTAGCGAGGACTTGAGATCAAGTCCACATTTTAGTGGTCACTCGGGCTGATTAAACCCAAAGACCTTAAGAGTCTAAGTATTCAGCTCCTAAAATATTATTTCCTAAACTTAACTTCTAATGCCTAAGTTCTCTTCCCCTAATTCTAATTTTATTTTATTTTATTTTGTTAATTTTTAAGAAAATAAAAGAAATTTCTAGAGGCTAACAAAATAATTTTTGGATTAAGTATCCACCCCCCATGCCTAAATGATGCAATGTTCTCATTGTAAAAATAAAGACATGAAAAGGGTAGAGTAAACAGAACATCACCTTAATTTCATGACAATCCAGTCAGCTCGATAGAGAGAGGAGTATACACATGTGTTAAGTTTATTGCCTTTAGCTAGGCATAATATACAAACAAGGAAGAAATTAAGAATTCCCAAGTACAGGTCAAGATCAGAATTAAAAGATTGATTCTAAAACTTGCCAATTGAAGATGTCCATAGATGTGGACCAAGTTGTGATGCAAACCCTTGTCGTAGGGTCGTGTGGTTCTAACGTTCTTGATGAAAATCACCAAACCGAAGATTGTTGTGTTTGCAATGCTGGGCCTATGGTTTGGTGGGGTGCAACCCAAGTCTAAAATGTCAGACAATGGGTAGATTTGATTTACTAGGTTCATATGTCCACTTAGAGTTTATCTCAGAAAGATAGTCATTTGTTATGTACTTGGGTTGTACATCCTCAAAGTCAGAATTATCACAAGGGTCCTGGTAGAAGGTAGGTGATTTTAGGTCAATAGGAACCCTTAAATCAAAAATTGTATTTCCCTCAAAATTAGCATCCTAGATTTAACTTCCAAATTCCTATCCTTCAAGTTCTAATGTTCAGTTTTCGGGACCTCAAGAACGTTGTACACCCCATCTAAAATATCCAAGTCCAACAATTGTGGTTGAATCAGGATTGACTTGGGTAAAATGATTTCCAAATCATAATCATAATCAATCCCTTTGTGGTGTGGTTGAGGGATGGGATATTGATTGAATCTTCTAGTAAATTAGGATTCAAATACTTCAATTTAGCCCCAATAGGATAACTTCCCTCAATGATCAGGCTATCAAAAAGTTCATTTGATTTCTCAGGCCCGTTTGTCTCACTAAACCATTTTCTTTGATCTCAAGTGAGACCTCACCTACAGATTCTCCACCCTCACAATCAAGGAATTCTTGAAACTCATTTATATATGTCTCAAAACCATATTTTCCTTGGTCTATAGTGCCATATTTTTCCTCACTCCATGGCTCAGGGATGTCGGGTGAGAAAATCGATTTATCCTCAATGGGTTGCTTTAGACCAACCTAGTCATCCCCAGTTTCATAAAAAATGCCCCCCTAATAGGTGCTTGAGTGGGCTCTGACATTGGCTCTCCTGAAGGGGGTTCATCCTGGGAATCATCCCAAGATTGGACTAAGGCAACCACAAATCTCATCCTCAATCTTGACAACTTCCTAAGTAAAAACTCACCTAGGCCCCTATCCTTAACATCTTGGAGCCAATCCAATAAAGAAGTATTAAGTTCATCAATCATTTTGATCCTAGGCTCCAATGCTTTAGTCCATGGTGTTGGATGAGCTTGTAAAGATTGTATGGTGTTTCTCAAGTTTGCCAACACCCTTTCTTGGAACTGGTTCACCTGAATCGAATGGTTTGGTTCATGGTTGGGTGGGTTTGGATTTAATCTAGGGTAGTCAAGAAATTTAAGTCCTCCATGATAATAGGTCATTTCGGGTTGTTGAAAGAGAGGTGGTGACCTATGTTCAGCATAATCTAGGGGAGGGTAGGTGTTATATCCTTCCTGATTGTAGATCGAGTTTGTTTGATCATCAAAGGCTGGAGATCTATACTCAATGTAAATCTAGGAAGGACAATAATCATAATCATGATGTCCAGGGTTAGGTCTAGGACATTGAGGTCCAGAATCATATCCCCAATCAAAGTTATCCCGAATAGGAGATGGGTAATCAAAAGTTGAGTCAGGATAGTAATCATTTTGAGGATATGTGGTGGTAGGAGGGTAGGATTGGAACTGTGTGTGCGGTGTGGAAGAATACAAGATGAAGTCAGAGAGAAAACAAAACAGAGAAAGGTGCTCTGCAGTATAATCAACCAAACCTATCCTCAAGTTGGTAGCCTAATGACCTATAGACTCCCAGGATTCATCTTGATATGGCAGAAATGATTTGGTCTACTTCTATCCGATCAATCCAAATAGTTAGAGGGAGGGGTTAGGGAGAAGGTTCTTCCTTTGGTTTGTGCCTCCGATTCCTTTGATACCCCCCAACCATGGTTCTTTGACGCTACTCCCCTAGCTAGACATCAGTCAGACCAGTAGAAGCAAATTAATCGAAGAGAAATCTCAGTTGGAGTCCCAAAAGGCAATTTAATCATTAAGGCCAATGTCTACTCAATTTTAATTAGGCTTGGCATGATTGTGCTCTTGGAATGTGATGAGCCCTTTAAATAGGTTGTGCCCTTATTGACCAATTAAAATGTGTATGCGTGTACAACCAGGGCTTTCAAACAAGGTTATTTTATTATGTGTCTATTAGTGTTTAACCTTGTTTAGTAGCTTTTAGGGTTTAATCTTTAGGTTGGTTCAATCATGGTTCCGTAGAAGACTCCAAATTTTGAAAGCACTGGTGATGATATAATCATTCAAAACTCAATAATAATGTGGAGTGCCTGGTTCAGCCCTAAAAATAAACCCTATTGTTTAACCAAATAGGCTAGTGATGAGCTACTTTTATTTTGAGTGGTGCGGCCCAAACAAATCAATCAATTGGCTTATATGTAGCACAAATTAAGGCACACAACGTGTTTAACCTAATCAAATTTCTACTCACTTATTTGTGTGTTGAGTTAAGGTGTACCGGATCCACAGGTCAGATTTTAGTTAAGTGGTAGAATTGAAGTGATTGTTTCCCTTAGGATGAGAATTTATGGGTGTTAAGTGTGTCTCTTTAATTGAATCCCATAGGAGAAGAGTTTTTAAAATTTTTTTTAACTTATGCATGTGGATGAGGTAAGGAAAAATGACAATCAAACAACAAGGACTAACTTAGGGTTTATTCAAGCACCTAAGTCGGTTTGGGTTTGATTTATTAAGTGATGGAATGGAATCTAGGGTTGGGGTGGTGAGGATACACTTACAGAACTTCATCCACACTTTTCTTCAATATAACTTCTTTGGCCCACCTCAAAAGAACACCTACAATCACAGTAAAATTAGAGAAAAAGTGAGATAAAAGTCAAGCAAGGTGGAAAAGCATGAGAAAAATGAAAGAGCATTGCCTCCCTGACAATGGTGCCAAAATGATGGGTGTGATTCTCTACGTGAAAATATTTGAGTTGAAAACCCGTTGTCGTAGTGCGTACAAATCCACTAACCAAATAGAATTTATACCGAAACTCAAAAATATGCATAAATAGGCAGTTTATCCTAATTAAGTCTATCTTCATCACATCCCAACGGCCCACTTACATGCCCCAAATAGTAAATAGCGAAGCAGGGTCGTTGGATCGTCATCCAATGGCCATCGTTGCGCCACGTTGTGCTTCCCACACCCTTCATCAAAGAAAGAACCCATCTCAACCATTGGATCTTCATCCAACGGCTGAGAGCGGTGGCGCTTGAAATCCGAAACACAACACAAGGGCACGTGTAGTGCGTTGGTCTCAGTGCTTGCACGCAAGCAAGCGACGGGAGTTCTATTCGCGCTAAGTGCAAAACTTAAGAGGCAGTGGAGTGTGAGTGTAATTGAACCATTGGATGAGATCGAAGGGTGAGCATGTGGCCGTGTGCTGCGCGAAGGTGTGTTAGATGAGTCAGTGTGGATGGATGCTCGATCCAACACCTGAACAGACGCCCCGATCCATGCACTTTTCAAAAGCTGTGCAGTGCGGATCATAAGCCATTCGATCTTGACATCGAATGACTGAAATTGATGCACCCATGTGAAGGACGTGAGGCAATGGATCCAGCGGTTGAGCATGTGCCACGTGTCGTCATCTGATGAGGTGCACACATTGCAAGTGTAATGAAGGCTATTTTGAGGCACGATTTAGTTGGTTGATCTCTAGATCGACGGATCTGAAGGCTCTAAGGTTGCTGCATGAGTTGGGGGCCAAAATACCTACTTTTCCCCTCATCGAAGCTATAAAAAGATCCTAGAGCCCCTAGATGAGAGGAAAACTTCCACCAGACACATCACTAGCCTCTCTCTCTACAGCATCTCTCTGGTCTTCTTCCTGACGCTCTGGATCTAAAGTGCAACCACACTTCACCCAGGCATCTCTCAAGCAACGCCTACCTTCATCTACTTTCTCTCTCCCTACTCTTTAGCATATTTGTTTTAATTGCTAGTTTGAGAATTATTTGCCATTAGCAATAAAAATATGATTTTCTAAATATGTGGTCTCTTTGTCTATGTTTGCATTAGGATAAATTAGTTAGTATGGAAAGCTTTGAAAATTGCAGTTTGCCTCCCCACGAACGACTCAGAACTTCTCGAAATATTTATAAATTTATTTGTTTCAACATGATTCGCAACTACAACGATATAGAAATATTTTCACGTGTTTTGCAGTGAACAAAGGGAAGGAGAAGAAATACAACAAGAAGGCTTTTAAAGCCATGTGGGATGATTCATCCTCACAAGAGGAAGAAGAAGAAGATCCTAAAATAAAGAATGAAACCACTTGCATGGGCTTAATGCCATTAGCAGATTTTAGCAAGGATAAAGATGACAACAAAGAGGTAAATTCATTTAATGAGCTACAAGAAGCTTTTGATGAACTATATGAATTTAGTAAATCATTAAAGTTAGTAAATAAAAACTTGAAAAAGGAAACTAGTGCCATAAAAAGTGAAGTAGATAATCTTATTGTTAAAATCAAGATTTAAATGCTTCTATTGATTCCATTAAATAAGAAAAGAATGCTCTTTTAATAGAAAGTCATGACTTTATTTTGAATAACACTAAATTGATTGAAGAAAATACCTTGCATAAATTTGAGATCTCTATCATAAAGAGCAAGATGAGTTTTGTTGAAAATGATCTTATTTGTCTTAAAGAAAAATCAGATAAATTGTTAAATGAAGTTAGCACTAGTAAAAAGGTTGAGAAATGATCTCCACTAAGGAGGCCAACTAACAAGCCCAGAACCAAGCTAACTTTGACACCAAAAAATTAATTAGAATCTTGTTTTGTAGCTTTCAAGGGAGTCGTTAATGTAAAAGATTGGACCTACAATGTCAAAAATGGACTACACAAATTGGGGGCACCAAAGAGTAGATCCAAGATAAGAAGATTAAAGAGATGACAACTGGCAGGTGATCAAACTGCCGTGCATTAACCTTTTGATTGTAGACTGGCACCAAGGCCTAAACCTCCACGTTTCGGATGGGAACCCCATCATTTCTGGCATCCACCTCAAGGGCCATTTTATTGGCCATGTTAAATCCCTTTACCCTCTCTGTCATGTTAATTTTAGTAAGTAGCATTTAGATAAGGGGAGATAAAATTTACATGCTACGTGTCCATCATTAAGGGGGAGATAGATAAACTTTTCCCATATGTTTTGACACTTTTGGTTGGGGGGAGTTTTAAAAATGATTATAGCTATATTTTCATTAGCAAGGGGGAGTTAACCCAAATTAGAAGAGTATGTATTAAGGGGGAGTATAGGATAAATGATTAAAATTAATTAAACCTTTTTGATAATGTCAAAAAGGGGGAGATATTTTGGATTATTATGTATGGTTTCGTCATCATCAAAAAGAGGGAGATTGTTGGTTGAAGGGCACCATGATAGTTAATTTTGATAATAACAAAACACTTGTGATTTAACATTTCTATACGAGTTTGTAAGTTTTAGGATAATGCAGATGAATACAAGTGTGAAGGGAGCTCAAGCTTGCATCCATGGAGAATTGGAGGAGCTTGATGGAGGAGGAGCTTCACTTGGAGTGAGAGCTTGACGAAGGAAGGAGATGAAGAATAGGATAGAACATTTGTTCATGTATTCATTTGATTTGTACTTTGCTCTTTTTCATTAGAATTGTTGTAAAGACCCCAAAGTACCTTACCTTAGTCATAGGAAACCCTACACCTCACTAGGACTCTTAGACAAACACTTCAGAAAATAAGACAAACCATAATAGGCTTCAGATAGCCTGATCAAACAGCCAATATGGACCTCAAACA
Organism: Thalassia testudinum; assembly: GCA_037157565.1. NCBI lineage: Eukaryota > Viridiplantae > Streptophyta > Magnoliopsida > Alismatales > Hydrocharitaceae > Thalassia > Thalassia testudinum. Next base: position 152,635,540 of record JAZHRO010000024.1, read on the forward strand.
TTTGATCAGTGACTTTAAGATGTTTGACCTTTCGTTTAGATGTCCAAACACTTACGTTGGACCTAGTGTGTTCTATCCATTGATTTTTGTCGACCAGACCATAGTCCAGATGTCTTAGGAAACATCTAATGCCTTTGGCTGACATCCAACAATAGGACCGTTGGACTGTTAAGGGATAATCCTCAGATATTCCCTTATTATTAAATATATTACACTTTCAGATGTCTGAAGGGCATCCCAAATGTCAAATAAGTAGACGTTAGGCTAAGATCTAACCCAAATCACTTTTGTCAGAGGTTTTAGCTGTTAAGCTTCTTGGGAAATCCATTCCCACAGACGATTGCCTTTCCAGATGACCAAACATCTTGCCAGTCGTCCGACCTGTCAATTAGGCAACAAAACACTTGATCCCTATTTTGATTTGGTGAAAATAGGAAGCAACCAGTCTAGAATTAGATATCTGATTTTTGTCCCAGACAACTTAAAAGAGACTCTTAGATGTTCGTCTTGATCCAACCCAGTTCTGATTATCAACCCATCTAGATCAGACGACCGACATTTAAATCAGACAAAGGCCTAGACGTCTAACCATAAGTCAAGGCATCTAATAACACTATCAGAAATATAAATGACCTCGATTTCGGTGGGATTTTGGACCACTCTCTTGAGCCTTGTTCCCAACGGCTACAAAAGGCTTCCAAAGACTTCCAAAGCCTTCTTAGGACCTTTATAAATAGAGGAACACCCTTCCTAAGCTAAGCACACCTTGAGAAACTACTTCCACACCATAATATGTCCTTATGAAGAAGAAAATCATCTTGAAGAAGTTCTTGCTCTCCAAGATCTCTAGCATGCATTCGAGAGCATCGTTACATTGCCGACTTCACGTCACACCACTTCCATCTAAGGGAAGTTCTTTTGCCTGTAGGAGCTAGTTTGATTTACCCCTATTTTTGGCTCTATAGGATATTGTGTAATTTTGTCTTTATTGGGTACTCGCTTTGCAAATTCCCATCTCCCTTATGAGACAAAATACTCCTTGTGAAGCGGAGGGGTTTGAGGGACACTACCCTCGTACAAAGAGGTGCTAGTTGTATTGAGGTTGAACTAGCCTCATTTTAAGTAGTTCAGTTAGTGGATTTGATCTACTAGGTAGGTCAGGAAATCTTTAAATGAGAGGCTTAGGTGGTGGTTTTTACCCAGGTTTGAGTTTCCACCTAAATATATTTGTGTACTTGTGAGATTGCATATTTGTGTGATTGTCATATTATTTCTGCATTACCTTTGTATCACGCTCGATCTCAACCCCTCCATCTAGGGAATTACACCTCTTGCATTTGGTCTAGATCCTTCAAAGATGTATCGAAGTGAACTTGGTTCTCTCCTCGGAAAAGGGCCACTTCATAGTTCCTGAGGGCATTGTCCTTAGACACCTTGTCTTTCAATGAGGTATCCAAGTTGATCGAGCTAAGATGAATCTAAATTTCCAAATTACCTGTGCTTGCCTCGATCAAAGACATTAGATCATTCTTGGGGCATGTCGGATTTTATCGTCGATTCATATCTGATTTTTTCAAGAACGCATGCCCCTTGATAAATCAGCATTCCAAGGACACCCCTTTCTAAAAGGCAAGTGAGTGCATTCTGCCATTTGAAATCCTACATGACCGAGTCATCCTAGCACCAATCCTACAATCTCCTGATTGGTCTCTACCCTTCGAGATCATGTTCGATGCATCTGACTACGATTAAGAGTGGTGCTGGGTCAAAAAATCGATGGAAAATCAGTGGTTATATATTACACCAACAAGACACTGGATGAGGCTCAGCATAATTTCACGATTACGAAGAAAGAGCTGTTGGCAATAGTATTTGGCTGGAGAAATTAAGGTCAAATCTCTTGGGATCTCACGTCATCATTAACTTGGATCACACTGTAGTGAGGCACTTACTCACGAAGAAGGATGCAAAGCCTAGATTAATTCGCTGGATCTTGCTGCTGCAAAAATTCATTCTTTAAATTCACGATAAGGCAAGAAAGCAGAATGTGGTAGCTGACCATTTGTCTCACCTTCCATCTTCTGTCGTTGACCCATCCAGACCTATCATTGAGTACTTTCTGGATCAGCATCTCTTGGCCATTAATTGACTTCCCTAGTTTGCAGACATCGTGAACTACTTGGTTATGGGGAAAGTCGTGCCAGATTGAGTGACATCCCGGTGGGACAAGCTAATTTTGGATTGGAAGTACTATGTCTAGAAAAATCCATATTTCTTCCACATCGGTAATGACCAAGTAATCTGGAGATGCATTCCCCACAACGAGGTTAATGATGTCATTTCATTCTATCATGACCAGGCTTGCGATGGCCATTGCTTTGGGTGTAAAACCGCAGTGAAGACCCTCGGCAAGATGGGTCCACACGACATAATGCCCTTGAATCCAATCATCATGTAAAATCTTTGACATCTGGGAAATTGATTTCATGGGACCCTTTCCAGGATCTAATGACTTCGAGTACATCTTATTTCTTGTTGATTATCTTTCGAAGTGGATCAAAGCCATCCCCACAAAAACAAATGATCACAATGTTGCTTTCTGATTCATAAAGGAGAACATCTTTTACAGATTTAGGGTTCCAAAAGCCATCATCAGTGATGGCGAGTCTCATTTCTTGAATGTGCACTTCGAGTCCCTGACGAAAATCACCCCCAGACCAATGGATTGGCTAAGCTATCTAATTGGGAGATTAAGAAAATCCTTCAGGTAACTGTTCGACCTGGAAAGAAAGATTGGTCTACCCACCTACCAGAAGCCTTGTGGGCCTATAGGATCACCCATAAGGCCCAGTTAGGAATGTCTCCATTAAGACTCGTGTATGGGAAGGCATGTCACATCCTCGTAGAAATAGAGCACAAAGCCTATAAGGTAATACGGAAGTACAATCTTTACTCATGAAGGATGGAATCGACCGCTGGATACAAATGAGCGAGATCGAGGAACTACGTAATGATGCATACGATAACTCGTGTATCTACAAAGAGTGAGTCAAAGCCTTCCTTGACAGGCACATTTCACTAAAATCTTTCCATCTAGGTCAGAAAGTATTACTCTTTGATGCCAAACTCAAGCTTTTCCCAGGAAAACTCAAAATAAAGTGGATTGAACCATTCCTTGTTCAATGAGTGTTTGGAAATGGAGCGGTCGAAATCAGCAAACTCAGCCATGACTTAGAACCATTTGTCATGAATAATCAGAGACTCAAACAGTTCCTCAAACTCACTGACTCGAATCTGGCTGTGGTATTTTTTGATCTCCATTCTCCTTGAGCTACATTTCACCCAACTGGTGGCATTAAACTTAGTTCTTAATGGGAGGCAACCTACCATTTAAAAAAAAAAATTGAGATCATTCTGACCTATCTTTTCATTGAAATCATATTTCACTTTAGGGTTCGTCCGTTAGAACAGCCAACTCCACGTTTGGTACTTGTATCAAAGCTAGAAATCATCTGCAATAATCATCACGACCCATTCACCACCCACTTGTTCTATTGTACGATCTGGGCTGAACTCGAACCCATCTAATTCACAATGGGGACATTGCAAATCTTAGGCATGGGGTGTATTAAAGTGCAAAATGCTATTAAATTCGATTCATTGAAGGGTTTCATCAAAAAAAATGGAGAAAGGAGGAAGGAGAGATCAAATTTTTTGCTGAATTGAAACAAAAAATTGAAGAGAAAAGAAAAGAAAAAGAAAAAGGAGCACTCAAAAGAAAGAAATTAGATAGTCCCTAGTGATTGAGTATGGAATTTACCAAACTTATAGGCTGAATCAAATGATGAATTAGGACTTGGAAGGCCAAGAGTTAGGAGATTAATGAAGAGTATCGACCTTAGGCCTCTGGGGCCTCTTTAAGGCTTAAACAATCACATATCCATTAAGATTTGGATTAGTCTTCAAAACAAGAAATTGCGATGCAGATGTATTTTGTCTAAGGGTTAGGGAGCATTCGGCCCTATTGCCTACCCTTTGTTTTGCAGGACTTGGTAACCTAAGCACCCAAAATAAACACACCAGTCAAGTTTAGTGCATTTAACAAAGAAATAACGTCAAAAGTGTTCTATTAACAAAAGGTTGTTGATGAGAACCTCATCATGAGCCATAACTAGCTCATTTTGACCCAATACAAAGGATAAAAGCTCCTACATAACTCAAGGAAAGGCTTAACTCAGAGAATTCTGAGTTTAAGGAGAAAACAAGTCATAAGGGGTAAAAATGCAATTTCACCAGTATAATCTGCATACAGGGTAATTCAGGGCCCAAACATAGGTCAAAGCAGCTTAATAAGAATAAAAGTGGGATGAAATGATCTAGCAAGGGCTACAGCAATTCCAAGAAACTAAATGATAAATCTGTAACCCTAAAACAACCCACTTCAATTCACAAGGTTCGAGGCAAAGTAAAAATAGAATAAACACTCTAAAATTCATAGAAAAATAATCTCTAGGGTTTAGAACCTTCAATTTGGCCTTTAGAACCCATTTTGACCTACATTGAGAACCATGCCCAATTAATAACTTAATTTGGGTTTTTGCGCAAATTGACCGGTCAAACAAGGTTTAATATGAAAATGAAATTCACCATCAGATTCCTTAGGTCCTAATTAGTCATGTATAAAAACTTGAGCCTAAGAAGAAACCTCCTTGACCGACTTTACACTTTGGTCCTCATATATTTACTCTTTGGTCCTCAACTTTTGAACCCTCGCATTGTGGCCCCTAACTCTCCTTCGTTCTTTGCAATCAGGTCCCTCCTGCAAAAACCTGCCAGCACCATGCTCCGGCGACCTTGCGCGGAGCATGGCGCCGCGCAGGGTGAGGTGGGGGACCTAGCAAGTAAACCGGGGGTGCCCTGCGTCGTCAGCCGTCGCAGGGACACCCCCCTGGTCGTTGTAGCCCACCATACCGGCCGTGCGAACGCACGGACGGTATGGGTTCTTGTTTCCGACCATCCTCCGGCGAGGGAGACACGTCGTCTCCCTCCGCCTTCCTCCCTGTTTGATCCCTATAAATACCCCCCGCTGCTCCACCGACCAGGGCAGCCTGGATCTGACGGAGAAAATCCCCAACTTTCTTCTCTTCTTCCTCCGGCAGACGCTCACCAGCTCCGGCGGTTTCCTCCCCCTCCACCTCTTCGCTCTGCCGCAATACCAGCAGCAGAGACTTCCTCCCCTGCTCTTCCCGCGCCACGCCGCACCCAGCTGGTGCCTCTCCGGCTCTCTGCTCGCCGCCGCCCCTTTCCCTGAGCATCGTCTTCTCCGGCGACAGTCGATACGACTGTCGCCCTGTTCCTCCCCTTTCGTCCCTGCAAGTAAGCTAGAGCCACTCCCCTTCTTCTCCTCTTTCTTTCCCCGCTTTCAATTTATTCACTTAAGCCCTCGACCGACCCTGACCACCTTCACCCCCTTCGTCTCAGACCACCCTCCGGCGAGCCGCTCCCATCACCTCAGCGACCCACACGGCTCGCCAACCACCGCAGGACCTCCGCCTCCTCACCCTGATCAATCTCCGCCCTACCACTTCCCCCACATCACCCTCTGCAACTCCACCGAACAGACCCATCCTCCGACCCACAGTCCGACCTAGGGCAGCCCTCGCACGCCGCCCCGCGCCTCGCCACCACCCACACGAGCTTCGCCGCACCCTGGCGAAGCTCCTGGCACTCTCTGATTAGGCCGAGAGGCCGTTTTCTTGTGAACAGGCCACCCGACCTCCGCCGCCATTGACGCGCAGGAGGAACTGCTTCCGCCTGCAGCTACAGGCGCGCCACGCTCAGCGCCAAGCCCAGATTCACTCCCAGGCCTTGCGAGGAGTTTTGGCAAAACACCAGGTTCGCAGCTAAGCCAGAAAGCTTCGCGTGACGCCTCCATCTCCTGCTGAATTCCCCGCTGCGGGCGCGCAATTGAGGTGGGCCGTTTAGTCCCACCTCAGAAACGCCTGAAGAGCCGCAGCGACATAAGATGCAAAAGTGCAGTAGCCTTACTGCCTCAGTACACGGGGTGAGGTCCCCTTCACCCGCCCGGTTACCCGGTCTCGTCCGCGCTCACGCCCCGCGGACCTGACCCGAACCGACCCGACCCGACTCGACTGACCTGCACTCCTCGCCCACCACGCACGCCGGTGGGCCTGGACCCGGGCCTGATCCGAACCCGGTTACCCGGTAGCTCTGGGAGAGCTTTCCCAAGAGTGGTTTCAGAGAGGAAGAGAGACGCGGGGGGGGGAGGGTAGAGTAGGTTTTGCCTCTGACGAGAAACTCTGAAGTGTGCAGGCGCAGGCGAAGAAGAAGACCCGCGGAAGAAGAAGGAGCTGCACTGTAGCAAATGCATAGTTAAGTCGTCGAAGCACCGGGTCAGACGACGGAAGGTCAGCAGCCAGAGCAGGAAAGAAGGCAGGCTGAAGAAAGAAAGAAAAGAAGAGCAACGGCCAAAGCAGAAAAAGAAGAAAGGAAGACTTAGTAGCTGAAGGTAGAAGCTCTGCAGCCATAAGGAAGAAAAAGAAGGAGATCTGAAGAGGAGCGTCACCTCTGCAGAACGAAGAAGAAGAAGGAGATCTGAAGAAAGAAAGGAAGAAGAAACATTCACAGAAGAGATTGCAGAAAAAGAAGAAGAGAGGCCAAGACAGAAACCAAGGAAGAAGAAGAAGGAGATCTGAAGAGGAGCATCACCTCTGCAGAACGAAGAAGAAGAAGAAGGAGATCTGAAGAAAGAAAGAAAGAAGAACATCACGAGGAGAAAACAAAGAGAACAACAAATTCTTTCCCTCTTTCTTTCTTTATTTTGTAAAAGAAACATGTATATCTCTAGAATACGACTTGCTCCCTGAGTTCGACCTCGGGAACTCTTTTATTTTCCGAGTAAAAAATTTATATTTGAAATGTTGGTAATAACCGGCTTTACTACAACGTTATAACAAAACCAAAACCCGGTCATCAAACAAACCGACACCATCATTTTGGCGCCGCTGCCGGGGAGCAACGGCTGTTCTAGAGGTAAACATTCCTGTTTCTTTTAATTTCTGATAATCTCCTCTCTTTTGTGCAGCTACAGGAACTCAAGAAGACAAGCAACCACACGACAACCACTCCGAAGACAGGTAAATTTTTCCTCTCACTATTAATCCCTAAACTCTAAAGAGGAAGAAAAGAAAAGAGCAAGCAATATAGGGCTAACCTGCCTTCCATACTTAGTAACCATAAAGAGTTGCATGTTTTCAACTCATCACTCCTGCACACTATTAAGGGTATTTAAGGGCTAACACATTCTTGCTTGAGCCCTAATTGCCCAACAAAGAGTTAAATGGACCAAGTAGAGCCAACATAAGGTCAAACATTAGGATTTCAGTAGAGACACACCCCTTAATCAAGAATTGAGGAAATCCAAAAGAGGTGTGCCCAAGCCATTGATTGAAAATAATTAACAAGAAAAATCCTAAACAATTGGCTCTCTCTTTAAACACTTGGACCCTAAAAGAAAGGACCCAAAAAGCTCTCAAAGAAAACAAGAGGTAAAGTTGACCCCTTTGGGTTAACCAACCTTAAATTAGGTCACTCTTTGCACTTAAAAAGACTAAAGTTCAAGTGAAACCTTAAGCACCCTGATCTTAAAATTGGTAGACTTAAGAGGTCAAGATCCCCATTCTGGTCTACCTGGAACCGCAGTGACAAGAGAGGTCGGGTGGGGGAAACCCTGTAACCCGTGGGGACGCTCTACCGTGTAGGGGTCTTCGCGGGACTCTCCCTCTCTGGCTGCCCAGGTAATTCTCAGGTGGACGATCTTTCTGATCAAGGGGTCCATCTGCCCCGCACCTCTATAGTCACCCAACACATTTTTGGGTGTCTTGATTGGGTCCAGCACCTTCTAAACTTACCTCTTCCAAACAGTGCATGTACGGAAGGAGGTCCCTAAGACCACCCTTAAGACCTCCTTTAGAAATTCGCTCTCGTCAAGGCCAAGCCTCGACGCCCGTGTTTTTGCAGCAACACCCTCAAATTATTCTCTCTTCTGATTCAGAACCAAGTTCTTCTTCTTCCCCCATCATGGCTCAGCCAGTTGAGGAAGAAAATAATCTGGAACACCAACTCCAGCGACTCAATGACCTCTTCCAAAATTTCGTGCACCCACCACAGCGTCCCATGATGCGGGACCACTACAATCCTGCTGCGGTGGCCATTGAGCCTCGAGTCAGAATCCCGATTGGAGGACCTGATTCCGAACTAAAGCCCAACATGATTCATGCTATACCTAAATTCCATGGGCTTAATTCTGAAGATCCCTTCCAGCACATCAAACAGCTAAAGCATCTGGCCCACACTTTTGGATCAGATGCGCAAAATCGGGATATTCTTCTCATGAAGATGTTCTCCTTTTCTCTTATGGACAAGGCCGCCCATTGGTATCAAACTCAGACCCGGCCGATCAACACTTGGGAAGAACTTCAATCCGAGTTTTTGAAAAAGTTCTTTCCCGTTGGTCGGACCAACGCCTTGCGCCATCAGATTACACACTTCACTCAACAATCAGGAGAACCTCTCCATGAGGCATGGGATCGTTTTCAGGATCTCATGAGAAAGTGCCCCCATCACGGAGTTCCTAAATGGGAACAAGTCCAATCTTTTTACCAGGGACTCCGTGAGGACATCCGCCTTTTCGTCAATGCAACTTGCGGAGGAAACATCATGGGTCAACATGAAGACACCGTATGGGAGATTCTCGAAAACATGTGCGAGAACTCCATCAACAATGACTCCATGGGATTATTCGACAGGACGAATGCCCGCTCAGCGACGAATCTTAAGGGAGCACATGAGACGCAGGGCCTGTCCGCATCAGTCGACCTGGAATTAATGGCCAGTCGATTGGACAAGGTCTCAATCATTGAAAAGAAGGTGGATGAGCTGACTCAGCACTTGCAGCGAGCCACCTCTACGCGTAACTCCTTTGCACAACCTCCTTCCACACAGGAGACTGTGCAAAACATCCTCCACCGATCCTCCCTTGGGATGGATCCATATCCATCCCCATCTGATTCTTGGACTGGAAGATCATCCGATCCTTTCTTCACCAGCCGGGGGAACTCCATTCCTCCTTTCCCTGATTCTCAGGAGGTTCCTCAGACCTGCGAGGACCTCAACGCCATCCAGAACGACCCATTCTCCAACACTTACAACCCTGGGTGGCGAAACCATCCCAATTTTCAGTGGGCGGGAAATTCCCAAACCCAAAGACCACCTTTTCAGTCCCGCCCACAACCCTCTCATCACTACCAGCCGCCTCAGCCTCGGCCCAACCCTACTTATCCATCAGGGCCAAATCAAGATCAAATGTCCTTAATCCTTCAGACTTTGGCTGACATTCAAAAATCGAATGCGGCCATTCAAAAACAGCACAAGGACGAGCTTACTGAAGTTAAAACTCAACTGGCCCAGTTGGCAAATTCTCGCCAGCCAGGCACACTCCCTTCCCAACCCCTTCCTAACCCAAATAACGTGCCAACCCAGAAGCGCGTTATGAATCCAAATTTAGGCCACGCTCAATGGATTTATCAGGCCCCCACTGCTCCATCTCCAGACGAGATGGATGCCTCAACTTCTCGTGCGGGATTTCAGCAGCAGCCACCCCTCCTACCAAACCCAAACCAAAATCAGGCCGGATTAAATTCTGTAACAACACGTAGTGGTAAGACAACTCAAGACCCGCATTATCCAAACCACTCCCAGCCTGATGACCATGACCCTAGGATAGTTATCCAAGGTACCGCTGTTCCAGATCCACAACCTGGACCTATCCTAGAGGAACCAACCAAGATCCCGTTTCCCGAGGCCCTGACCAAGGGAAAGAAGACCACCAAACCCGTGGCCCCTGAGGAGGACCTGGTCAAGCTCTTTGAGCAGGTCCACATAAACATCCCCTTGATGGATGCAATCCGCCACATACCAGCTTACGCACGATTTCTAAAGAATTTATGTACACCCCAGCGTAAGCCGCGAACCAAGGGAGGGAGCCCAATTGTTCTGTCAGAGCAAGCCAGCTCTGTAATCCTTAGTAGACTCCCGCCCAAGGCAAAAGATCCTGGAGCTCCCCTGATCTCCTGTAAGATAGGTGGTACCCAATTTGATAGAGCATTGTTAGACTTGGGTGCATCTATAAATCTGATACCCACATCCTTACTGGACCATCTAGAAGAATCTGAGCTGAAACCAACCGAGGTGACATTACAATTAGCAGATCGATCTATAAAGTCACCAAAAGGGATTCTCGAGGATGTTATCGTGAGAGTGCGGGATTTCTATTTTCCAGTGGACTTTATAGTCTTAGACATGGATGCACCTGAGAACCCTAGGGATACACCAATCATTCTAGGGAGACCTTTCTTGGCTACTGCTAGAGCCAACATCAGCTGTGAGGAGGGCCAAATAGAGCTTAAGTTTGGAGATCAAACACTGAAAATTGATATATTTAAGGCCCAACAAGGAATTAATTGCGGCGTCATCGAGCAAATTTGTGACATCAAGACTCTGGTTGATGAATCACACCTCCAGAATGACTTGAGTATGCCTCATCAACCATAGAAGGATCTTGACCCGCAAACAGAGGAGTCAAACCCAGATGTGAACAATCCAGTAACTCCCACCCTTGAACCTCACATCTATACTGAACCACCCGCTGCTGCTGAAAACCCCATCCTCGAACTGAAACCCCTTCCTGCTCACTTAAAATACATCTTTTTGGGTTCTAATCAGACCCTTCCTGTGATCATCAATTCCAACCTCAGTCCTGAACAGGAAGCCAGTCTGATTGTTATCCTCCAGCAACATCGAAGAGCCATCGGATGGACTCTCGATGATTTGACTGGAATAAGTCCCTCTTATTGTACTCATCATATCTATTCAGAAGAGGGCACACGACCTTCTCGTGAAATGCAGAGACGCTTAAACCCCAATCTGCAGGAGGTCGTGAAAAAGGAGATCATCAAGTGGTTAGATGCCGGGATCATCTACCCGATCTCCGATAGTCGTTGGGTGAGCCCAATTCAGGTCGTGCCCAAGAAGGCAGGACTCACCACTATAACGACTGAGACCGGAGAAATCATTCCTACCCGATTAGCCAACTCGTGGAGAGTCTGTATAGATTACCGTCGACTCAATTCCTCCACAAAGAAGGATCATTTCCCACTACCCTTCATTGATCAAATTCTCGAAAAACTAGCGGGAAATAGGTTCTTCTGCTTTCTTGACGGGTACTCCGGTTATAACCAGGTGGCAATCCATCCTGAGGACCAAGAAAAGACCACGTTCACCTGCCCCTTCGGAACATACGCTTTCCGAAGGATGCCTTTCGGTCTTTGCAATGCACCCGCTACTTTTCAGCGATGCATGCTTGCCATATTCTCAGATATGGTAGGTGATTATATGGAAGTCTTCATGGATGACTTTTCAGTTTTCGGAGCATCATTCGACGATTGCCTCCAACACTTGGTCCAGATACTCAGGTGGTGCATCGACGTGAATTTGGTTCTTTCCTGGGAAAAAAGCCATTTCATGGTGCCTGAGGGAATTGTCCTGGGACACTCAATTTCGGAGAAAGGTATCCAAGTGGATCGAGCTAAGGTTAATCTGATTTCTCACCTTCCTATGCCTAGCTCGATCAGGGACATCCGATCCTTTTTAGGGCATGTCGGTTTTTATCGACGATTTATCCCTGATTTTTCAAAAATCGCACACCCCCTGACCACTCTTCTCTCCAAGGATGTTCCCTTTGAAATCTCCAAGGAATGCACTCAAGCATTTGAAATCCTGCGTGACCGAGTCACCCAAGCCCCGATCCTACAGTCCCCTGATTGGTCTCAACCCTTTGAGATCATGTGTGATGCATCCGACTTCGCTGTAGGAGCGGTTTTGGGGCAGAAAAATGACAAGAAACCTGTGGTCATTTACTACGCCAGCAAAACACTCGATGAGGCTCAGCGTAACTATACGGTTACTGAGAAAGAGCTGCTAGCTGTAGTATTTGCCCTAGAGAAGTTCAGATCATACCTTCTGGGTTCCCATGTCATCATATACTCGGATCACACGGCTGTGAGGCATCTCCTTGCAAAGAAGGACGCGAAACCTCGATTGATCCGATGGATCTTGCTGTTGCAAGAATTTGACCTCGAGATTCGCGATAAAGCGGGAAAACAAAACGTGGTAGCTGATCACTTGTCCCGTCTTCCTTCTGAAATAATTGACCCTTCCGGACCCATCACTGAGCATTTTCCCGATGAGCACCTGCTGACTATTCGTACTAGCCTTCCATGGTTTGCTAATATTGTAAATTACTTGGCATCTCATCAGACCCCATCCGATTGGCCGAAGGCCAAGAAAGACAAATTACGCTCCGATGCCAAGTATTACATTTGGGAAGACCCGTACCTCTTCCGCATAGGTGCCGATCAGATCATCCGGAGATGTGTCCCGGAAGGGGAAGTCAACAATATCCTCTCTTTCTGCCATGACCAGGCATGCGGTGGCCATTTTGCCGGGCATAAAACCGCATCAAAAGTCCTCCAGTGCGGCTTTTACTGGCCCACACTGTTCAAAGACGCATACAGTCATTGCAAGGCATGCAGTCGTTGCCAGACTTTGGGCAACATGAGCCATCGCGACATGATGCCTATGCAACCGATTCTAGTATGCGAAATCTTTGATGTTTGGGGGATTGATTTTATGGGCCCCTTTCCTGTTTCGGATGGTTTCGAATACATTCTGTTGGCTGTGGACTACGTGTCCAAATGGATCGAAGCCATACCGACCCGAACCTGTGATCACAAAATCGTTCTCAAATTCATTCATCAACACATTTTCTCAAGGTTCGGGATTCCTCATGCAATAATCTCTGATGGGGGGACCCATTTCACAAATGCTCAGTTTAGGTCACTGATGACCAAATACGGGGTGTCTCACCGAATCTCTACTCCTTACCACCCCCAAACTAATGGTCTAGCTGAGCTGTCTAATCGGGAGATCAAGAAAATCCTGCAAGTCACTGTTCGACCTGACAGGAAGGACTGGTCGTCCCGACTTCCGGAAGCATTGTGGGCCTATAGGACCGCCCACAAGACCCAATTAGGCATGTCTCCCTTTAGACTGGTGTACGGAAAGGCATGCCACCTTCCCGTCGAATTGGAGCATAAAGCCTATTGGGCAGTACGGAACTGTAATCTGGATCTTTCCAAGGCTGGGACCCACAGAAAACTCCAAATCAGCGAGATCGATGAATTACGCATAGACGCGTACGAGAACTCGCAAATCTACAAGGAGCGGGTTAAAGCCTTCCACGACAAACACATCTCGAGAAAGATCTTTCATCCTGGTCAAAAGGTCCTACTCTTTGATGCCCGACTCAAACTCTTCCCAGGAAAACTGAGATCTAAGTGGGTCGGACCATATTTGGTCCGACAGGTTTTTGGAAATGGAGCAATCGAAATCAGTCCACTCAGCCACGATTCTGAACCTTTCATCGTGAACGGTCAGAGACTCAAGCCGTTCATTGATGTAACTTCTACTAATTTGGCTGAGGCATCTTATACCCTCCTTTCCCCTTGAGCTTATTGCGCCCAGCCGATGGCGTAAAACTCAGCGCTTAACGGGAGGCAGCCCGTCATTCTCTTTGAAAACCTGAAACTTGTTCTGACACCTTTCAGCACTCGAAGTTCACCCTTGTAGACAGCCGACCCCAACTCAGATGTTTGCATCTGGGATTTGAAATCGTCCGCAAAAATTCAACCCGACCCATTCACTCATCCAAATTTCTGTCTTAAGGAATGAACTAAGACCCCCTAGGTTACAATGAGGGCATTGCAAATCTTAGGCATGGGGGGGTATGAAAGTGCAAAACTTGTAAGAAAAGGTTTCAAACAAAAAATTCACATATGCCAAAAAAAAAAACACCATAAAAAAAAAAAAAAAAAAAAAAAAAATTCGAAAAAGAATAAGAGGAAAAGAGAAGAAAATTTTGCGAAGGAGAAAAGAAACAAAAGGAAAAAGGAGCACAAAAATATGAGAAAAAGTGATAGTCATTAGTAAGGAACTAAGGAATTAACCTAAGTTCTAGACCTCATTCAAGAAAAGTGCACAATAAGATTAGTAAAGAATGCAAACCTTAGGCATTCTTGAATAGACTCTTAGTACCCATTAAGATCTGGACACTCCTCAAGAGGTTGAGGAAAATGAAAAGCTGAAGTATTAGGTCTAAGGCTTAGGGAGTATTCGGCCTCGTTAACTAATTTTTGGTTTACGGGACTCAGTAACCTAAGCACCCTAATCTCACACACAGCCTGGTTCAGTAAGCGTAAAAATCAGAATCACGCAGAAGCGTCGCAAAAATCTGAAAAGAACACCTAGAATAGGAGCGGCCGATCAACACAAGTTGATTTGGACGAGTTCCCAGCGCAGAGAGGCGGGAAATCCCCTCGAAGATACGTAACAAAATATCATCTCCTCGGTGCTTGTCTCTTAGGATATTTACATATCCTACTGGGGGCATGTAAGCACTCTGCTGGTTCAGATTCCATGGATGGCATTATCTCGAAGTGTCAATTGCCAGGGTCTGGATTCAGCCACGGAATACCATGGATGGGATTATCTCGAAATCTCAATAGCCAGGGTTCCGGGGGTTGCCATGGGCGGTGCTATCTCGAAGCATCGATCGCCAGGAACCCTTGGGGATTGATGATGGGAGCAAGGAATCTGATACAGACCGTGTTGAAAAGCCAATCCTAGGCTAGAACTAAAAAGAAAAAGACAGAGAAAACTCTCCAAACAGAAAAACTTTCTATCTCTCTCTTACAAAACGCACTGCGAACTGAGCCAGGGCTAAAATCATTTCAAGCACGGGTGCTTTAACCACGAAGTCCAATAAACCTTAGGTTAGTTCTTGTGGGCCTTAAAAACCTTTGCTAAAAGACTGAGGCTAAGGCTAGACAGATTTGGATCTTGATTGGTACTAGAGTACCTTTTAGGCCTATGGTCAGCATTCTAACCTAATCTATGCTCAAATAAAAAAGGCACTTATCTAAAACTATTAAAAACTTCATGGTCTAGAACAAGGGTTGAAACCTTAAGTTTTTGCTAAGGGACTAGCAAAAGCTAGGCATGGGGGTATGATGAGAACCTCATCATGAGCCATAACTAGCTCATTTTGACCCAATACAAAGGATAAAAGCTCCTACATAACTCAAGGAAAGGCTTAACTCAGAGAATTCTGAGTTTAAGGAGAAAATAAGTCATAAGGGGTAAAAATGCAATTTCACCAGTATAATCTGCATACAGGGTAATTCAGGGCCCAAACATAGGTCAAAGCAGCTTAATAAGAATAAAAGTGGGATGAAATGATCTAGCAAGGGCTACAGCAATTCCAAGAAACTAAATGATAAATCTGTAACCCTAAAATAACCCACTTCAATTCACAAGGTTCGAGGCAAAGTAAAAATAGAATAAACCCTCTAAAATTCATAGAAAAATAATCTCTAGGGTTTAGAACCTTAAATTTGGCCTTTAGAACCCATTTTGACCTACATTGAGAACCATGTCCAATTAATAACTTAATTTGGGTTTTTACGCAAATTGACCGGTCAAACAAGGTTTAATATGAAAATGAAATTCACCATCAGATTCCTTAGGTCCAAATTAGTCATGTATAAAAACTTGAGCCTAAGAAGAAACCTCCTTGACCGACTTTACACTTTGGTCCTCATATATTTACTCTTTGGTCCTCAACTTTTGAACCCTCGCATTGTGGCCCCTAACTCTCCTTCGTTCTTTGCAATCAGGTCCCTCCTGCAAAAACCTGCCAGCACCATGCTCCGGCGACCTTGCGCGGAGCATGGCGCCGCGCAGGGTGAGGTGGGGGACCTAGCAAGTAAACCGGGGGTGCCCTGCGTCGTCAGCCGTCGCAGGGACACCCCCCTGGTCGTTGTAGCCCACCATACCGGCCGTGCGAACGCACGGACGGTATGGGTTCTTGTTTCCGACCATCCTCCGGCGAGGGAGACACGTCGTCTCCCTCCGCCTTCCTCCCTGTTTGATCCCTATAAATACCCCCCGCTGCTCCACCGACCAGGGCAGCCTGGATCTGACGGAGAAAATCCCCAACTTTCTTCTCTTCTTCCTCCGGCAGACGCTCACCAGCTCCGGCGGTTTCCTCCCCCTCCACCTCTTCGCTCTGCCGCAATACCAGCAGCAGAGACTTCCTCCCCTGCTCTTCCCGCGCCACGCCGCACCCAGCTGGCGCCTCTCCGGCTCTCTGCTTGCCGCCGCCCCTTTCCCTGAGCATCGTCTTCTCCGGCGACAGTCGATACGACTGTCGCCCTGTTCCTCCCCTTTCGTCCCTGCAAGTAAGCTAGAGCCACTCCCCTTCTTCTCCTCTTTCTTTCCCCGCTTTCAATTTATTCACTTAAGCCCTTGACCGACCCTGACCACCTTCACCCCCTTCGTCTCAGACCACCCTCCGGCGAGCCGCTCCCATCACCTCAGCGACCCACACGGCTCGCCAACCACCGCAGGACCTCCGCCTCCTCACCCTGATCAATCTCCGCCCTACCACTTCCCCCACATCACCCTCTGCAACTCCACCGAACAGACCCATCCTCCGACCCACAGTCCGACCTAGGGCAGCCCTCGCACGCCGCCCCGCGCCTCGCCACCACCCACACGAGCTTCGCCACACCCTGGCGAAGCTCCTGGCACTCTCTGATTAGGCCGAGAGGCCGTTTTCTTGTGAACAGGCCACCCGACCTCCGCCGCCATTGACGCGCAGGAGGAACTGCTTCCGCCTGCAGCTACAGGCGCGCCACGCTCAGCGCCAAGCCTAGATTCACTCCCAGGCCTTGCGAGGAGTTTTGGCAAAACACCAGGTTCGCAGCTAAGCCAGAAAGCTTCGCGTGACGCCTCCATCTCCTGCTGAATTCCCCGCTGCGGGCGCGCAATTGAGGTGGGCCGTTTAGTCCCACCTCGGAAACGCCTGAAGAGCCGCAGCGACATAAGATGCAAAAGTGCAGTAGCCTTACTGCCTCAGTACACGGGGTGAGGTCCCCTTCACCCGCCCGGTTACCCGGTCTCGTCCGCGCTCACGCCCCGCGGACCTGACCCGAACCGACCCGACCCGACTCGACTGACCTGCACTCCTCGCCCACCACGCATGCCGGTGGGCCTGGACCCGGGCCTGATCCGAACCCGGTTACCCGGTAGCTCTGGGAGAGCTTTCCCAAGAGTGGTTTCAGAGAGGAAGAGAGACGCGGGGGGGGGAGGGTAGAGTAGGTTTTGCCTCTGACGAGAAACTCTGAAGTGTGCAGGCGCAGGCGAAGAAGAAGACCCGCGGAAGAAGAAGGAGCTGCACTGTAGCAAATGCATAGTTAAGTCGTCGAAGCACCGGGTCAGACGACGGAAGGTCAGCAGCCAGAGCAGGAAAGAAGGCAGGCTGAAGAAAGAAAGAAAAGAAGAGCAACGGCCAAAGCAGAAAAAGAAGAAAGGAAGACTTAGTAGCTGAAGGTAGAAGCTCTGCAGCCATAAGGAAGAAAAAGAAGGAGATCTGAAGAGGAGCGTCACCTCT
Source organism: Thalassia testudinum (assembly GCA_037157565.1). Classification (NCBI taxonomy): domain Eukaryota; kingdom Viridiplantae; phylum Streptophyta; class Magnoliopsida; order Alismatales; family Hydrocharitaceae; genus Thalassia; species Thalassia testudinum. The sequence continues at coordinate 152,653,190 of JAZHRO010000024.1, forward strand.
GCAGAACGAAGAAGAAGAAGAAGGAGATCTGAAGAAAGAAAGGAAGAAGAAACATTCACAGAAGAGATTGCAGAAAAAGAAGAAGAGAGGCCAAGACAGAAACCAAGGAAGAAGAAGAAGGAGATCTGAAGAGGAGCATCACCTCTGCAGAACGAAGAAGAAGAAGAAGGAGATCTGAAGAAAGAAAGAAAGAAGAACATCACGAGGAGAAAACAAAGAGAACAACAAATTCTTTCCCTCTTTCTTTCTTTATTTTGTAAAAGAAACATGTATATCTCTAGAATACGACTTGCTCCCTGAGTTCGACCTCGGGAACTCTTTTATTTTCCGAGTAAAAAATTTATATTTGAAATGTTGGTAATAACCGGCTTTACTACAACGTTATAACAAAACCAAAACCCGGTCATCAAACAAACCGACACCATCAGTTGTCCAGAAGGTCTAGCATAGGAGCGACTTGATGACACAAATTGATTGGACGAGTTCCCAGCACGGAGAGGTGGAATGAAAGAAACTCCCATCGAAGATGAGTAATAACATACTTCTCTTCGGTGCTTGACTCCTAGGACATATAAATATCCTACCGAGGGCATGTAAGCACCTTATGCTAGTTCAGTTGCCGTGGGTGGGATTATCCCAAAATGTCGATTGCTAGGTCATAAATTTAGATACAGAATGCCATGGGTGGCACTATCTCGATGTGTCGAAAGCCAGGGTTCTGGGGGTTACCATGGGCGATGCTATCCTGAAGCATCGAAAGCCAGGGACCCTTTGTGGATTAATGGTAGGGACAAGGAATCTGATATAGACCACGTTTAGGGCCAATCCAATGTTGGATTTAGGGAAATATAAATGGAAAAGAGCGGAAACTCTCACAATGAAAAAAAATCCTTCTCTATCTCTCTTATCAAAATGCACTAGCAAATTGAACGTAGATTTGATATGTCAATGCATGGGTGCTTTAACCGATGGGGTCAACGAACCTCTTGTAGTTTTTGCATGGCTTATAAACCTTTGCAGTAGACCCAAGGCTAAAGCTGGTCAGGTCTTCATCTTGGCTGGTGCTTGAGTACCTCTAGGCCTAGGGACTAGTAGAAGCTAGGCATGGGGCTATGATGGCAACACCATCATGAGCCCTAACTAGCCACATTTAGTTGGTTATGATTGATAAAAGCTCCTAATTAACCATCCAATGGCCACAACTCCTTGTCATTCTTATTTGAGAAGAAAATAGGGCATCAGGGTTAATTATGTAATTTTAATAGCACATCACAAACATAGATTATCCACGGGGTCACTCAGGTGTTAATTGGAAGTCAAATGAGCTCAAAAGTCCAATAAGTGGGTAAACACTAATAGAAACAGGGTTTCACGCATTCTGAGGGTGAAAATAGCACCGGAACCCTAATTACCAACCTACTTAAATTAAAGAGGTTGTGGTCAATATAAAATTCATCTAAACCTCTTAAAATTCATATAAAAATATTCTAAGAGGTGTGGTACCTTTGGTTTGACCATCTAAACCCATTTTAACCTAGAATAGAATTTCAGAAGGGATTTTGCATTGATTTGGACTTTTATGCAAATTACCTAGTCAAACGTGGTCAAAACTCATATCCAAGTTCATCATTAGATTCCTTGAGTCCAAATTAGTTTATCACCAAAATTTGGGCCTAATTAGAGTCCTTCTTGACCTATTGTACAATTTAGTCCCTAAAATCTCTATTCCTTACATCAAAGGCCCTAAGTTTCTTATCTTCCTTGCAGTAAGTCCCTAGCTGCCTGATTTCAACTCAGAATACTAAATGCAAGTCCATCGACTGTGATTTGACAAGATCTCCATCAATTCATCACCAAATCCCACGAAAATTGTTAGGATTGGTGTTCAGGCCATGAGAGATTGTTTGAACAGATTCTTAAGCTAAGATTTGAAGTGTAGAGCTCAGGTGAGCTTAAGAAACCTGCGAGGAAACCCAAATCAAATCAGGATAAATTTAGGATGAATCTTCTTGATTGAGCTCAAATCCGAGCTTTATATAAGCTCTAGAAGCTCCCAGGTTCATTTCGAGTCGAGTTTAGGCCTAACTTCTCCAATTCTACCCTTCTCTAGCTTCCCTTTGGCTTAATTCCGGCGATGTTCCTCATCTCAGTCCTCAGACCATCCAACAACGAAATTGGTTGGCTCTTGCTCGTCCTTAGTTTCCTCTACCTCTTGTTGCTTAACGTGGAGGCCTCCTAACCTTATTATTGTCACCGTCTCCCTCACTGGCGATCTTGTCCTTGATGTCGGCCAATCAAGGCTGGCACCAATCTCCCCACCCCTCTATCCATAATTAGGCTTCCTCACACTCTCTCTCCGCGTGTCTTAGTTTTAGGCCCTACAAAACTCAATTCGATCGCCACTCACGTGCCTTCCCCCTCATCTTCCCTGCCGCCAACATAGCTCCAAGGAGGTTGACACGCCATCACATACTACTAAACCACTTGCTATCACTTCCAAAAGCTCTACCATAACTCAACCTTCAAATGCCCTCCATCTATTCGGAGCTACACCTACTCAACTCCCCCACCAATCACCGCACCTCGCCATCATCTAGTCGGACTCCATTCAACCACCATTCACCTCCAAACTCCACGCCACCATCGCTGTTAACTTCCTCGTCTCACGATGAGTCTCCTGAACTCTCTAATTTGGGTCAAAAGCCCTCACTTTGATCATTCAGGTATTGTCGGTGAGCTCTAAAACTCCACCTTTGACCATCGTGCCCCATTCATATCCAGCCATGACTCCACGATGAATAGCTGTGGGATGTCCTCATGATGTACCCTGGGCCTTGGATTAGAAAGAGAACCCTGGAGCAAGCTTCAATTCAAAGCCTGAAGTCTTGTAGCTTTGGAACGAGGTAAGGATAGTCCCACATCATGAATTCAGAGCCTCACCACCACATATAAAGTGAAAATGTGCTCTCAGCTACTTACCTCAGAATGCATGGTGGGAGGTCCCGTCGCATGCGCTCGCCCACTCGCCCTCACCGGCAGGTCTGGGATGGATCCTTTCACTCGGTTACTGGGTCCGACTTGGTTCTGAGAGTGAGAAATTTGAGGTGGAGGGGGATGGTTTTGCACTACTGTGATCTCGGGAAACATGCCCCCCCCTTTGCTCACTACTTAGAAATTCTGATGCATTGCCACACCCTTATGCCTCTGTGCTGCTGTGCTGTGCCATAGCTCCTCTAAGGTCTTGAAGTTAAGTTGTCTATGCCTTAGCTACAATCGTTGATCCGGATCCATCTGTGTGGTCGGATTTGGCATCTGAGGTTCAGATTGGTGCAACCTTGCCCTTAGCCTTTGATCTTCCTTGGATTGCATAATGTGCTACAAGACTCCGATCAAGAAGATTTCGGAGATGTTGGACTCTGCTCGTCATCCTGGTCAGATCCGTACATTCAGATCATCAATCCTGACCATAAAAGGACACGAATTAACCTATAATTTATACATACTATTCTAAATGCATAATGATGCATGCTATAAAATATTTATAATATGGAATGAATATCTAAGCTTAGGAACATGCGTAAATAGGCATTTTAACCTAAATGGATTTGCATACATCATATCTCCATTCCTATCTTTTGCTAGTCCCTAGCAAAATTAACATATATGTTATATATGAAAGTAGAATTAGGACTCAATTGCTTAAGGCATTAGTTTTTTTTTATTAACAAAAGAAATTTCAACTATGGTCCTAAATTATGAAGACTCAACAATGCCCAGGTGCCTACCAAAATGCAAACCGCCTAAGTCCTCACTTTATTTTGAAATGGGAAGATACATTTTTTTATGTTTTTTCTTTTTTTGTAATTTTTTTGAATTTTTGAGTTTAGTGTTTCGGGGCAGCTATTTAAGGCTACCCAACCCACTCAAAACTCAAAAAGTACTTTAAGTTCTAAGCATTTTGTGAAAAAGTGATAAACTCACTAGGCGGTCTTTAAAATGAACTTCAGGTTCTTACAATCCTAGGTGACCTAAAGAGTGTCTACCTAAAGGTTTATCTATTCAAATGGTAGCTTTCTCCCTTCTTTTTTTATTTTTTATGGGGTCAATACCATGGTGAACGTAGTGTATATCTCCTAGATTTATTCTACTTCCCCGCTTCTTCCCTTAGTGTTTTCGAAATTATTTGTACATTTTTGTGAGCTGGGCTCTGGATAATCGGCCAATGCACTATTACCTACGGCAACTTGCCAGTCCTACTCATGCGGTGAAGTGTGGTTTATTATTTTTTTCTCTTTCTGAGTATATATTTGTTTCCTTTTCTGAGTAGGTGGCTTCCTTGATTTACATAAAGGCAGTAGAATGAGTATGGTCATGTAGCTAGGCTCTAGACAACCAGCTAATGGGATATTACTCACGACAACTTGGCAGCCATACTACCCTAGAAAGTTCATTAGCTACCTAATTTTCATAAAAATTATTGAAAAGTAAGTCAGTGCAATTAGTGTGTAGATGCTTTAGACTTAAAGCTTCCTCAAATCAGAGGGCAGATTGATAAGTCGTGTACTTATGACCTCGCTTTATTAACCAAATTAAAATAAAATTAACATGGCAAGGAGTCGAGAATAGGTCCACATTTTAGTGGATGCACGGGCTAAGTATGCCCAAAGACCAAAAGAGTCTAAGTGTTTAGGTCCTCAAGTATCGTTTCCTAAAGTTAACAACTTCTAATGCCTAAGTTTTCTTTTCCTAATTCTAATTTTTTTTTTATCTTTCCAATTTTAATTTTTTTTAAAGAAAGTAAAAGAAATTTCATGGAGCTAACAAAATAATCTCAGGACTAAGTATCCACCACCATGCCTAAATGATGTAATGCCCTCATTGTAAAAATAAAGACATGAAAATAGGGGGAATAAATATAATATCACCTAAATTTCATGAAAATACTGTTAGCTCCACAGGGAAAGTGGAGTATACACATGTACTAAGTTTATTTCCTTTAGTTAGGCATAAAATACAAACAAGGAGGAAATTAATAATTCATAGGTACAGGTCAAAACGAAAATAAAAATATTGATCTCAAGACCTACCAGCAAGAGATGTTGACAAATGTGGACTAAGTTGTGCTGCAGACCCATGCCCCAGGGTCGGGTAGTTCTAAGGTTCTAGATGAAAATCACCCAGAACCGAAGATTGTTGTGCATGTGGGGTCGAGCCTGTGGTTTTGTAGTGTGCAACCAAGTCTAAAGTGGTCGACAATAGGTAGATCTGGTTCACTAGATTCAAGTGTCCACTTATAGTCCACCTCAAAAAGATAGTCAGTTATTCTGTACTTGGGTTGCACGTCGAAGATATCGTAAGGGTCTTGATAGAAGGTAGGTGGTTTCAAGTCAATAGGAACCCTTAGATCCAAAATTCTATATCCCTCAGAAGTAGCCTCCTAGATTTTCATTTCCAAATTTTTGCCCTCCAAAATCAGGATTTTCGAGACCTCCAGATCGTTGTACACCTCATCTAAAATATCCAAGTCAAACAATTATGGCTGAATCAGAAATGAATTGGGTCTAGTGATCTCAAGAATATCATCATTCAATTGTTTTGGGTGTTGTTGAGAAATGAGGCTATTGATTAAATCATCCAATAACTTAGGATCGGAATCCTCCATGTTGACCCCAATAGGACCACAATCTATAATTATTCAGCTATCAAATGATTCATCATGCTCCTCAAGATTGTCTGTCTCGCTAAAATCATCTTCATTAGGCACATGTGAGACTTCACTAAGAGATTCCTCACTCTAGAATTCTTGATCCTCATTTATATGTCTTAAAATCATCTATCATTTCATGCCCCATGGAGACATATATTTCTTCATTCCCTGGCTCAGGGATCTCAGGTTAGAAGATTAGTTCATCCTCAGTGGGTTGCAATAGACCAACTTGGTCATCTTCGTTCTCAGAAAATGTGTCCCCCTGGACAAGCACCTAAGCAGGTTTCAACATTGGCTCTCCTAAAGGGGGTTCATCCTAAGAATCATCCCAATATTGAACTAAGGCAACCAAAAATTTCATCCTCAATCTCGACAATTTTCCCAGCAAAAACTCACCTAGGCCCCTATCCTTAACATCTTGAAGCCAATCAAATAACGAATTATTTAGATCATCAATCATTTGAATCAGGGGCTCCAATTCTTCATTGTCGAGTGTTGGCAGGGTTTCTAAAGATCGAATTGTGTTCCTCAAATTGGCCAACACCCTATCTTGCACCTAGTTCACCTAAATTGAATGGTTTGGTTCAGGGTTGGGTGGGTTTTGGTTAAAACTAGGGGAGTCAAGAAATTAAGTTTCTTGGGCTCTTCCTTGATAGTATGTCATTTTTGGTTGTTCGAAGAATGGTGGTGACCTATGTTTGGCATAATCGATGGGAGGGTAGGCATTATAATCATCATATCCTTATTGTAGATCGTCTTGGCTTGTTCATAAGAGGGAGGTGATCTATAATCAATGTTGCTTTGGGAAGGATAATAATCATAATCATGTTGTCCAGGGTTAAGCCCTGGACATTGAGGTCAGGAATCATATCACCAATCAAAGTTATCCAAACTAGTAGATGGGTAATCATAAGTCGAATTAGGATAGTAATAATCTTGAGGATAGGTAGTGGTAGGAGGGTAGGATTAGAATTGTGTTTATGGTGTGGAAGAATACATGATGAAGTAGGAGGGAAAATAGAATAGAAAAGGTGCCCTGCAGTACAATCAACCAAACCTATCCTTAGATGGGTAGCGTAAAGACCTATCGACTTCCAGAACCTGTCTTGAGATGAAACAAATGATTTGGCTTACTTCTTTCCAGTTAATCCAACCAGTTAGAGGGAGGCATTGGGGAGAAGGTTCTTCCTTTGGCTTGCGCCTCCGGTTCCTTTGATACCCCCCAACTATGGTTGTTTGATGCTACTCCCCTAACTAGACATCGGATGGACCAGTAGAAGTAGATTAATAAAAAATGATCTCAATTGGAGTCCCAAAGAGTGAGTTAGTCCTTAAGGCCAACATGTACTCAATTTTAATTAGGCTTGGGATGATTGTGCTCATGGAATGTGATGGGCCCTTTAAAAAGGATGTGCCCTTAATGATCATTTAATATTCATGCATGTGCAGAACTACGATTTAAAACAACATAATTTGATTATGTGTCTTTTAGGGTTTAACCTTATTTAGTAGCTTTTAGGGTTTAATCTTTAGGTTCATTCAATTAGGTTCAATAGAACACTCCATGTTTTGAAAGTACAAGTGTGGATATATTCCTTTTAAATTAGAAATAATGTGGAGTCCCTGGTCTACCCTAAAAATCAATCCTATGGAGCAAACTAGCAATGAATAACTTTTATCGTAAGTGGTGCGGACCAAATAGGTCAATCAATTGGCCTGTTGGGTTAAGGCACAAAAGAATGTTTAACTTACGCAAACTTTCTACTCACCTATTTTTGTGTTGAGTAAAGGTGTACTGGATCCACTGGTCAGATTCTGCTTAAGTGGTAGAATCAATATAAAGTAGTGCACCTTAAGTCGAGAATTGTAGGAGTTAATGTGTGTAACTTTCAATAAATCCAACAATCAGATGGCTTTCTTTTTATTTTTTTAATTTATGTGGGTAGGTGAGGTGAGGTGAAGCGACACTCAAACAATCAGGACTAACCTAGGGTTTATGCAAGCACCTAAGTCAGTTTGGGTTTGATTTATTAGTGTGGTGAAATGAAATCTAGGGTGGGGTCATGGGCATACACTTATAGAACCTTCATCTGCACTTTTCCCCAATCTAACTGCTTTGGCCTACCTCAGAGGAGTACCTGCAATAACAATAAGATCAGAGAAAAAGTGACATAAGAGTTAAGGTAGAAAAATACAGAAAAGTGAGTGTAAATACCGCTACAAAAATGGTGGGCATAAATTTCATGAGGAAAATTAGTGTTTTAGAGAATCGATTATCATAGTCGCTAAGTATTACCACCAAATAAATTTTTTACCGAAACTCAAGGTGTGTCCTGAGTCGAACACAGGGAGGTGAATGTTTGGTTTATGAAATCCGCATTTTGATTTTATTCCTTTTATTATTTTTATCTTTTGAGATTTTCTTGGTATTTCAATAGGGCAAGAGATTAGGTAGATGAAATCTGACTAATCTACTTGCAAATAGAGAGAGAGGAACAAATCACATATAAGTTCGAACAGAGTTTTCTACAGATAATCAAGAAATTACAACTGGACTAGAAAGTGATAAAAGATATAGGTGAGGAGAATCCCCCTCGACGGTCGCTTGTAGGATGACTCGCTCTGACAATGTCTGGATGATAGTGGTGAGGAGCTGGATGAAGAAGAACGGCATCGAGGAAGGAGGACAAGGTAGGATGCCATCGCGGTGAGGATTTTCCTCCAAAAGGTGGTAAGAGGACAACCATGGGATGCTCCACGAATGGGGATGAGAAGCAGGAAAAATATTTCAGACAAGCTCTCTTTAGAGCCTTGAAGGTGGTGAGGTATAGAAAGGAAGAGCTGAAGAAGGATGTGAGCTATGGGTCCATTTATAGTGGAGGAGAAGAGGCTTTCCGCACATGGGGTAATTAGTGACATCCATAAACGTCACTGAAGACTCACCGCAGATGTCACTAAAGATAGCTCATGCACCCGTGCTACTCTTTGCTGGAGCATGCTCTACACGCCCGTTCCCACACACCCTTGCTACACGCTGCATGCTCCCGTGCACCGCACTACACACACCCTGCACTACGTGCACCCATATGCCACGTTTCAGGTGCTACACGTGCACTGCTACTGGTGCTGTTGCACTCTCGATTGGAGAATTGGGGGAGTTGTGGGTTTTGAACCCGCGACCTCCACGTGGTAATAGAGTTCAAGACCACCATGTGAAGGCCTTCACTTTGTCATGTGGATGATTTAGCTGCTGAGGCGACGTGGAGCTTCCCTGGCCATTGGATCATCATCAAGTGGCCTAGATCTATTGGATGAATAGAGAACGGGAGCAACAGTGGCTCTTGGGCGATCTGGATGGCACCACATGGTGGCATCTAAATCTTCCATCTTCTTTGGTTTGTTGGTGGCATCGCATATGTCAGATTGGGTTGGTTTTCGCGTTGTTGGGATGCGATTGTCAATCTGGATCCATCCGTGAGGTCATATTTGGCATTTGAGGTTCAAATTGGTGCTACCCTACCCCTTGGCTTTTGATCTTCCTCGGATTGCATAATGTGCTACAGGACTCCGATCAAGATGATTTTGGAGGTATTGGACTCCGTTTGCTGTCTTGATCAGATCCACATGTTCTGATCGTCAATCCGAGGCCTTGAAATAAATCTCCTCTCTTGACCACAAAAGGAAATGAATTAACCTATAATTTATACATACTACTCTAAATGCAGATTGATGCATGCTATGCAATATTTATAACATAGAATGCACATCTAAGCTTAGGAACATGCATAAATAGGCATTTTAATGTAAATGGATGTGTCTACATCAATATGTCCACCTTTTTTAGTCTACTTGACCTACAAAACAGATTGCAAAAGTGCTTTTGGTACCCATTTTTGTTTGGGCCCATGGTGGTTAGCTTGTGCTGCCTATTTAGGCAAGCTACCTTTCTCCTTCCTTTCGCTAGAACTAGATGCTTCATGATCATTTTTAGGTATATAGCCTAACCTAAATTTTGCAGTGCTTTGGGTCTGTGTTCCTAAGAATTTATGTAGATTCTGGCTTCCTTTAGTAAATTTAGCGAGTTCATTTAAGAGAACAGAAGAGTTTTTCTTTAACTTGTTTATGTCTATTTTTAGATTACTTATTTGTGTTTTTAGTGAAATAATTTCAGCAGATAGTTCTGTATTTTGTAAAGCAAGCATATCTTTTTGTGATTTTTCTTCCCTTAAGGCTTTTGCTATGTTCTTATTTTCTACTTTTAGTGATTTAGCTATGTCATGCATCTCAGAAAATGCTTCTAATAATTCATCATGTGAAAAAGAGGTAACCACATCTTCTAGAGCCATAAGTCCTATTAGAGCTTCTTCTCCGTAGGTTTCTTCTTCTGAACTCGAGCCTGATTCATCCCATGTTGCTGTAAAGGCCTTTTTCTTCAAATCTTTTGTAGGAAATCTCTTGTTCTTTTCTGATTCATTCTTGAGAAGTGGACAATCCTTCTTGATGTGTCCCTTTCTGTTGTAGTTGTAGCAAATAATGGTGTGTTCTTTAGATTCTTCTCTCTTCTTTCTCCAGCTTCGCTTGTTTTTTAGGAACTTTTTGAACTTTCTAGAGTGGAGGGCTATGTATTCCTCTTCGTCTACACTTGAGGGATCTTTAGATTGATGGTTGGCTTGGAGGGCCGTGATCTTCTTCTTGACTCCTTCATCTTCATGCTCCTTCATGTGTTGGAGCTGGACCTCATAAGCTATTATGCTTCTAATATGATCATCCATTTTCAAAGTTCATTGATCTCTTAACTCTTATATGGCTATAGTCTTAGTCCCGCAAACACTAGTGAGAGATTGCATGATCTTCCTTACCGAAGCTTCATTCTTGATATCTTGGTATAGATTTTGTAGGGAGTTTATGATGTCCATGAATCGTGTGAACATATCTTTGATTGACTCTCCCTTCTTCATCCTAAAAAACTAAAGATTTCGAGTTAGTAGATTAACTCTAGTTTCCTTTACCTTCGATCTTCCCACGTGAGTGACTTCGAGGATGCTCCAGATCTCGTGGGTTGTTTTGTAGGATGAGACATGGTTGAACTCTACTTTGGAAAGCTTGTAGAAGATTGTGTTCATGGCCTTCGCGTTATGCGTTGCCATTTTCTTTTGATCTAGAGTAGCTACCACACCCTCCTTAATCTTAGGGAATGTGTATTTTGAGGCAATGATGTCCCATACCTCAAAATCCATCGACTCCAGGAAGATCCGCATCGCAGTCTTCTTGTAACAATATTTCATTCCATCAAATAATGGAGATAAAATTGCCGATTGTCCCTTTGCATACCTTTCTCTGTTACCAAATGAGGGTTTTGCCTGGATTGAAATAGTGTACTAGAGGGTGGGTGAATAGTATTGCTCTAAAGGAAATTTGAATGAAAAATAAATCCACAAAAGAATCAATCATAGATTACACCTAGATTTATAATGGAAAACCAAATTGGGTGAAAACCACAGATGATAATATCATCATCAGCCATAACTAGCTTTAATTAGCCACAATCAATAAACAAATGCTCCTACATTACCGTTGAAGAGCCATAATTCATTGAATATCCTTTCAGAGAGATAAACATTAAATCAGGGGTAAATTTGCAGTTTTAACATCATATCCTAAATGCAGAAAATCACAGGATTTTTTCAAGTGTTAATTAAATGTCAAATATTCGTAAATGTGTAATAAGAGGGTCCGTGCAGAAAGAAATGGGTTTCGTGCATTTCAAGAATTAGTGGACATCCAAAACCCTAATTTCAGACCTGCTTAATTAACTGAGGTTTTGGTTAGGATAAAATTTGCCTAAGCCATCTAAAAATCATAGAAAAATATTCTATAAGGTTTGACACTTTTGATTTGACCATTGGAACCCATTTTGACCTAAAATAAAGTCTCAGATAGGAAGTTGCCCTTATTTGGGTTTCTAGGCAAACTACCCAGTCAAAATTGGTCAAAACCAAAATCCGGCTTCACCACCGGATTCCCTGGGTAAAAATTAGTTTTGTACCAAAATTTGGGCTCAATCAGAGATCATCTTGACCTATTTTGCATTTTGGTCTAGTATGATTCTTCTTCCCTCAAAGGGCCCCTCAGCTTTCGAAGTAAATTGCAAAGACCCTCCTACCTTTGTCACCACCTTCACATCTTGGTCCCTACAGACATTAGGAGTAACTGCTACTCACCGATGAGATTTGAGCAAGGATTTGTCGCCCGATTCTCAATCAATTATCCTAAATTTGAACTGGAGATTCCTTAAGGAATTCTCTTCCAATTAAGACTGGTCATGAATCCTAACTCCTTCCCAAATGCTCATGCCAAATGTTTGGTTTTCCCTTTTGTGCGTAAGTCCCAAGCTTCCAAGTTTAATTTTCAAGCTTGGAAGGCCCTCCTAATGCCTATAAAAGAACCCTGATCAAGTTCCTCACCTCCTAAGCTTGGTTTGGAGGTTGGATACTCACTCTTCTCTTCTCCCCGACCTCCTTCTCTGCCAACTCCAGCGAGTCCTTCGACCACCTTCTTCGTCCACCCTCATAGACAACAGCAGGTGGATCATCCGCGTCTTGTGGTGCCAACAAATGCCGTCTCCCTTCTTCTTTCCTCGCCGTTCACCCACTGGAGATATCCCCTTCTCCGACACCAGCCAATCAAGGCCGATGCCTCTCTGTCCCTTTCATCCCTTAGATTTAGGTTAGTTAGATTCTTTCAGCTCCATAGATTAGTTTAGGTCTCCTTATCCCTAGATTTAGCCTCCGATTCTCTAGCCACACCTTCGACGAGCTCTCCACCCCACCACACACCTCACCAACATCCTCACAAGCTCTTCCTCATCCCCCCAAACCAAACCCCTCTACCTATTAGTCATTCCACCCATCCAAATGCTCCAACGACCACCTCCACCTTCACGCTTCTTTTCCATCACTATCCGCCATCATCCATGCACAAATCACCCCATGGATGCTGCCATCACATTCCACACCCAACGACGATCGTCCTGAGCCTTTTATTTGAGGCTTTTAGCCCATACTTTGTATTTCAGGTCCCACATTAGAGCTCCATCACTGCGTCATCTTCTCTGGTTTGTTCTTCGCTCTATGGCCCTGTTCCTCACCAAGAACCCTTCCAGGCCATGCGGGTGAATCCCATGCTCATGCCCAGGTCCTCAATTGAGGACTTCAGTGCCAGCAACTACACCAATTAGAAGCAACTCCCTCAGCAAGATGCTGCGACCTCACGGAAGGAAAATTGTTGTGTTTTGTCTGACATTGGTGGAAGAAGAGAGCTTGAGTGCGCATGAGAGGAATTTGTGATTAGACCTTACTGCCTCAGACACTAGGGGTGAGGTCACTTTACCCACCACCTGTGCACCCTCGTTCATTGCCATATGCATGTGGACCTGGAACTTTGATCATAAACCTAGTTACCCTAGTACTCGATTAACCTTTGGTCTTGAGAGAGAAAGGAGGAGAAATAGAGGGGGATTTGCAAGAGAGCGGGAGGGAGGTTTTGCTCTTTGATATTTAACTTTGTCCGAACACTTACCCGCTGAGGGAATTGTTCCCTTGTGCTCTCTGAAATAGAAAGGAGAAGGCTTTGAGAAGAAGAGAAAGGCTTTTAAAGCCTTGTGTTGTGCTGTGAAGGTGATGTTTAAGTCGTCTGATCCAAGGAAGTCAATGTATGATTTGGGTTTGAAGTTGGTACTATTGGAACATTAAGTAACTAAGTTGCACGGTTGAAAATACTATATCATTATTTGAGTAATTTATAGATATATACTTAAACTAATAATTGGTGATTTAAATCACCATTATTTTGTCTTACATATCTTTTTGACCTCTTAAGCTCTTGAAGTACTCTTGTTTGTCATTGAATATCAGATTTGAGTAATTATTATGCATTGAATATCATTATTGTGCTTAAATTCCTATGCTCATTTATATATTCATTTCGATTAGCACGTGAATTGCAATACTTGCTCCCTGTGATCGACCTCGAACTCTTCTTTTAGGTTTTAGTTAAAAATTGTATTTGTTATCGAGCAATTGAAGCCTTGCTACAATGAACGCATAGTTAACACCCCTCAATTGCCCATCAACATTTTGGCACCGTTGTGGAGGAGCAACAAGCAATTCACCGCTTTTCTTATTTTTATTTGGTTCTATCTGGGCACTAAGTTACCCTATTTATTTTCTTGTGATTTGTGAGATACATCACGCAAAGATCTTCCACGTAAAATAGCCACTCCTGTGGTAGCTAATTTATGTTCTTCCCTAATCAACCTTCTAACCTTGGGAAGATAAAGAAAGGAACCAAATCCAATTAGGAACTACATGCCTTATTTTCATTGCAATAATCATTAAACTGGAAAGTTTCCTAATTTGTAAAAAAATTTTTCATATTTGATTGAAGCTTGAGGCGATTCTATTTAGAAATCCCTACCTTGATTTCCAGTACCAACTAGGGATTACACTTAATTTATAATCTTCTTGAACTACGCACTTCTTGTTTGAAGTACAAGGGGAACATTTTAAGATCAAATTGGACTTGGAATAGAGCCAATTAGGGTTAGAAGTGCTAGTTCACATTTGCTTGAATTAAAGGAAATTAAACCTCCAACATTTGTGTGTTACCCAAGCCCCTATTTGAAATGATCTAATCAATAAGAACCCTAAAATTAGGCTCTAAGATTCACTTGAACCCTAAAATTATGGACCTAATAACTTGAGAGTCAATTCAGGGTGATCTTTGGGTCTTAGCTCAGATTTCATTCTCCATCTTTTAGAACAGGTCAGGTGAAGTTGGTTTACTTTGTAGGCCAATCAACCTCCAAATTAGGTCACAAATTGAATTAACTTCTAATCAAGTGAAATCCAAGGCACAAATTACAAAAAAAATTGGTAGACTTAAGGTCTCAATTCATACATTCCGGTCAACTTGGAATTGCAATGACAATGAAGGTCGGGTGATAGAAACCTTGTAACCCGTGGGGATGCTCTACCATGTAGGGGTCTTTGCAGGGCTCTCCCTTCTTGGCTGCCCAAGTAATTCTCGGGTGCGCGAATTTCTAATTCAAAAGTATTATTTGCCTCAAAACAGCCTTAGTCATCCCAAAATCTTTAGGTGCCTTGATTGGGTCCATGATGTAAACACATTTACACTACTTAAAATGTCTATTTATGCATGTTCTTAAGCATAGGATTGCATTTCATGATATAAATATTGCATAACATGCATCATCTCGCATTTAGAGTAGTTTGAATAAAATGGAGGTTAATTGTCTCCTTTTATGTGCTTGGACAGGGAAAACATTTTATCGAGGCCTCGGATCAAAGATCCAACCGTATGGATATGATCAGGGCGAAGATTGGAGTTCAACGACTCCAAGATCGCCCTAATCAGGCATCCGTAGCATCAGATAGAGACCAGGGAACCCTAGAAAATCAAGGGCCAGGATGGTGTAAATCCGCATTTCAGATGACAAATCCGACCACATGGATGAATTCGGATCGACGATCGCAGCCCAACGACACAAAAATCGAGTCAATCCGACATCCATGGCACCATCTACAACTTCCAGAAGATGGACGGCCAAGATGGCGCCACGTTGCACCATCTCAGCTGCCCAAACGGCCGCTTGCATCTTGTGAAGACCGCGCACCCGTCTCCTCTCCGCCGTTGGATCTCGATCCAACGGCTGCGACGCACCCGCGCTGAAGTCAGCCACTCGACACAAACGCGACCGCAGCGCAGCGGTCGAGCGCTCTAACGCGAAGCAGGGACGCGCGCTCGAGCCTCGCCACGCAGAAATTGGAGCGGTGGCGTGCCTCCAATCGTCCGCACGATCACGATCCAACGGCCGCGCGCTCCCGATAGCGCCGACGTGCGATTGGACGCGCACGTGAACGCGCGATCGCACGCACAGGCGAGCGGGCGGCAGCAGTGAAGGCGCGCTTTTAAGCCGTCCGATCTCGCGATCGGAGGGCTGAGACTTCGCGGACGTGCGAAGTCGTTGAGGGCGTGAGCAAGCGAGGAGGCGCGCGGGAGCCGCCCACGTCGCCCACGTTAGGGGCTTTAGTGACGGATTTATCCGTCACTAAAGACCCCTCATTTACTATTTTCAACTTGTAATGTCCATTTTGCCCTCACTCCTTGCAACTATAAAAGGAGACCCCCTCCATACGAAATTCTCATCCCTTCTTTCTCCTCTCTACCGCTCCAAAGCTCAAGAGAAGCTTGTCCCACACCCGGGATGCTTCTCGCGAGATAAAGTCCAATTTTCGTTCCCCTTAGGAAGTGGATCCCGCGACGATGACGACGTGCTGCTTCGTTCCCGTTCTTCTGATTCATCCTCCTTCGTCTCGCTTCGTTCTCCTTCATCCAGGCATCGTCCCGTCTGGCTCGTCCTCCAAGCAACTGTCGAGGAGGATTTCTCTCTCCCTATTCTTTTTACTGCTTTCTAGTATAGATTTACTGCTTTCTAGATTAATCTACTCATCCTCCAAGCAATCGTCGAGGAGGACATTTCTCTCTCCATTCTTTTAATGCTTTCTAGAGTAAATTTATCGCTTTCTAGTGTAATTGTTTTATGCTTTCTAGTTGTAATGAACAATCTCTTCAATACAAAAATTCCTTGTTTATTCTACATCTCATTTTGATTTCTCTGTGTAATATTCTCTTTCTCTCTTACTCTCTCTCTCTCTCTTCTATTTATTGTAAATAATTAGATGGTTCTAAATTGAATTATTCTGTAACAAATAAAAAGAAACGCGTAGTTTTTAAATCAAACGTCTGCCTCCCTATATTCGACCCAGAATTTTAATTTCGGTATAAATTTTATTTGTTGAACACGAATTCTTCGCTTTCGAACTACAACGACAGGTTTTCCAAAACCGAACACGTTAGCGTAGGTTCGTAAACATTCAACAGTCCAATTCATCTTTTCTCATCTAGTTCCTCATCTTTTGTCTAGAGCGCACACACAGAAAGGTCCTTAGGCTTTTAACCTAAGGGGCCTCATTAGATCTTAGGGATCTCTTTATGATCTGATAAACTCCAATATAATCCTGAGTTTGATTCTAAATCTTGATTCCACCACCTGATTCGAAAATGCAATCTGACATGTTAGGAAAAGTGATTAGGAAACCCATGTCCCAAATGACTATGAAAGATAAGATGATTAAGGCTACCTATAGACACCATGAAGAATATTATGGAGCCCTAGATAGGGACATTTTTACAAAAATAGCAAACCACATTATGAACCATATTGAGATAATACTGACAAGAATAAACCATGGTTCAACTCAGGATGATTTCTTAGCAGAACACATTGAATTAGTGAAATTACACAACAACGATTGTCTGCAATATTTGTCAAATCCTTCATTTTCAGAAGAACTCCAGAATCTTTTGGAGAGATGGGGAAAATTACTAAATACATTATACAAAACCATTGATCACAAATACTAGTCAGAAGTTAATAAGACATCTTGGAGTAATTCTACTGGTCAACATAATTTCCCAAATCTTGGGTTTGATAATCGAGGTTGTTGTAGACTCTTGACACAAATGGAATTTGATTCAAATTACGTACAGATTAATATGCCTAATCTTGATGTGGGTTGGGAGGATCCAAATGTAGGTGTTCAAAATTCTGAACCAGCCCTAGGAAACCAGGAAGCTACTCCATCGAGTCTAGATTTCCCAGACACCTATGATGATGAAATTGAAAAAGAACCTCTCGAGGGTGTAAATTCTACCCCTTATTCTGATAAGGTGACTCTTAAGAGTAATTCTGACATCAATATAGAGCCCAGCCTAGATCCTAGTGACACAATGCCTACCTTCGACCTAGAATCTAGATCTGAGCCTAATTGGGATGATTATGAGGCCCCATATGTTGAGAGTCAGATTTTGAATTTGAATTACGATTTTGGGCTGGTATTTAATGAATAGACCTCTCCAACCTCCTCAGGGACACTAATTGATTTTTTGAAAGTCATGCCAATCAATGATACAGAAATCGAGGGGTCGGAAGAGCTGAGACTCAATTAGGTCAATCCTAGGAACCTAGAACCTGAGCCCATGCCAAATAAGGACACCTTTCCAAGATCAGAATTTGAAATTAGGTTAGATCTACGTTAGGTTTCTCATTCTACATATTTTGATTCATTTCATTGTGGAACATCCGATCTGAAATCATGTTTAGAATATGATCTTCGTAAATTCTTCGATGATTCCGAATCTTACACTGATTTCAGAGAGCCTTTGATTCCTGATAACTATGAGCTAGTTTATGACGTCAGCATCCATGATCCATTCTTTGATTTTGATGCTGAGTCCAATGATTTGAATCTTAAAGAAGCCACACCTTCTGATCCGCATACAGAGCCTTCCAATACCCATTCTCAATCTCGTCCCACCACCGGAATCAACTTCTTCTCTACTTCACCTCTCTGATTCGGTTGCATATGATTTCCCTCCATCTGTTGATCAGGTCACGGACTCTGATTAGATCGATAATGACTTCCCATCCTTTTTTGATCCTAATAGTATGGTTCCTATATCCTTTCCAAATCCATTTTCTTTTGAGGACCCCTACTCTAACTTGGCTGAATGGACTAAGCCAAACCCTGGATTCTCATTTCCACATCCAATTAAGCTTCAAAGTATCTGGTGGGCTTCACATCTATTGATTCATATCCATCAACCCATCAGACTAGTTGGGTTTGGGCTGCATCATCAGCTTGTCGGTCTGAACAAGCACCTAGTTGGACCAACCAGGCTTTTGATCAAGGTGCTTGTTTTACAAAACTCATCTGATTTGACCACTCCCACTCCTTGATTACATTTTGCTCGGTTGAAGGCATTGAATTTAGTGCTTAATGGGTGGCAACCTATCATTCCAAAAAATCAAGACCGTTCTGATCATCTTTTGAGTATACTCCTATTGCAGTTTTGAGTTCAGTGTTAGAACAAAGGACTCCACCTTTGGTACTTGTATCAAAGCTTGAAATCAACCATAATAGTCACCCCAACCCATTCACCCACCCTTTTTACCCTGTTCTAACCCATGAACCAACCTGATTTCATACCCTCCGATTTACAATGACATTAGAAAACTTAGTCATGGGGGGGTGTTAAAGTGCAAACACATGGAAATTAAAGTTTTTGAAGGGATCTCACAAAAAAATACATATTCAGAAAATGATAAAAATTAAAAAATTAAAAAGGAATAAAAAAATGAAAATGGAGGAAAATTTTGAGAGATCATTGCATATCATTCTTGAGGAGGAAATGAGGAGGTGATTCAAAATATCATAAAGGAGCCACAATTTGAAACAAAAAGTGTTATTCTTAGTAAATGATTATGGAATCTACTTAAAACTCTAGACCAAATCAAAAGAAAGAAATAAAAGTCAAAAAGTGCTAAAGAGACACTAGATAAGTATGAATGCTAATCTTAGGCCTCTTAGGCTTGTTGTTTAGGCTTAAACACTCATGTATCCGTTAAGATTCAGATAGTCCTCAAGAGATTGAGGAAAATGCGAAGCTTACGTATTAGGTCTAAGGCTTAGGGATTATTCAGCCTCGTTACCTGACCTTTGGTTTGCGGCATTTGGTAACCTAAGCACCTAAATCCACACACCAGTCTTGTTCAGTGCACATAATAATAAAAATCATGCAAAAGCATTTATTATGTTCTAAAAAAGATACCTAGATTAAGAGCGGCTTAAAAACACAAATTCATTTGGATGAGTTCCCGGCACGGAGAGGCGGGAAATTCTCCTCGAAGATGTGCAATAACATATCATCTCCTTGGTGCTTGTCTCCTAGGATACCTAAATAACCTACCAAGGGCATGTAAGCACCATGTGCTAATTTAGGTGCCATGGGTGGCATTATCATGAAATGTCAATCGCCAGGGCCTAAATTTATCTACAGAATGCCATGGGTTGCACTATCTTGAAGTGTCGAAATCCAGGGTTCTAGGGTTTCCATGGGCAGTGCCATCTCGAAGCATCGATTGCTAGGGACCCTGTGAGGATTGATGGTGGGAACAAGGAATCCGATACAGACCATGTTTAGGGCCAATCCAAGGCTAGAAAAATAATCAAGAAAAAGAGAGTGAAAGCTCTCAAAAAATGGAAAGGAATTTCTTCTATTCCTCTCTCTTACAGAAATGCACTCCAAACTGAACCTAGACAAACCATGTTAGAAGCACGGGTGCTTAACCGCTGGGTCCAACAAACCTTTGGATAGTTTTTACTGGCCTTAGAAACCTTCACAGCAGACTGAAGCTGAAGCTAGTTAGGTTTCGATCTTGATTGATACTTGAGTACTTCTTGGCCTACTATTAGCATTCTGATCTAATTTCTAAAAGGAAGAAAGAATCAAGAAACTTAACTTGAATGCATGGTCTAAAACTCTAGATCCTTTTAGGAGATTTAGCTAAAGGACTGGCAAAAGTTAGGCGTGGGGGATGATGATAATGTCATTATCAGCCATAACTAGCTTTAATTAGTCACAATCAATAGTTTATGCACCTACATAACCACCAAAGAATCGTAATTCATTGCATATCCTTTTTAAGAGATAAACATTAAATCAGGGGAAAATCTATAGTTTAACATCATACCCTACATGCAAAACAATCACAAGGTTTTACTAGGGGTTAATTAAAGGTCAAATATTCATAAATGTCTAATAAGAGGGTCCGAACAGAAAGAAACGAGTTTTCATGCATATTAAGAATTGACATACACCAAAAACCTAATTTCAGACCTACTTAATTAACTAAGGTTCTAGTCATGATAAAATTCACCTACACCTTCTAAAAATCATAGAAAAATATTCTATAAGGTTTGGTACCTTTGATTTGACCATTGGAAACCATTTTGAATTAAAACAAAGTCTCAGGTAGGAAGTTGCCCTAATTTGGATGTTTGGGCAAATTACCTAGTAAAACTTGGTCAAAGACAAAATTCAAATTCACCATCAAATTTCTTGAGTCTAAATTATGTTTGTACCAAAATTTAGGCCCAATCAGAGAATATCTTAACCTAGTTTGCATTTTGGTCCAGTCTGATTTTTCTTCTCCCAAATGGCCCCTCAACTTTAGGAATAAATTGCAAAGGCCCCCTAACTTTTTCATTACCTTTACATCTAGGTGCCTACTACCATTACGAGTAGCTACAGTTCACCGATGAGATTCGAGTGAGGATTTCTCGCTCGATTCTCAATCACTTAATCCCAAATTTAAACTGGAGATTCCTTGAAGAATTCTCTTTCAATTAAGATTGGCCATGAATCCTAACTCCTTCCCAAAAGCTCATGCGAACCTTTCAAAGGTTCAGGTTTCCCATTTTTGTGTAAGTCCCAAGCTTCAAAGCTTAGAAGGCCCTCTTAATGCCTATAAAAGAACCCTGATCAAGTTCCTCACCTCCTTAGCTTGGTTTGGAGGCTGGACACCTACTCTTCCCTTCTCCCGAACCTCCTTCTCCACCAACTCTGGCGAGTCCGCCAACCACCTTCTTTGTCCACTGTCATAATCAATAGCAGGCAGATTCTCCTTCCCTACGATCGTCTACATCTTGTCGTACCAGCAGACGCCATCTCCCTCCTTCTTTCCGCACCATTCACCCACCGGAGATTTCTCCTTCTCCGACGTTGGCTAATTAGAGGCCGTGCCTCTCCATCCCTTTTGTCCCTTAGATTTAGGTTAGCTAGATTCCTTTAGCTCAGTAGGTTAGTTTAGGACTCCTTATCCCTAGATTTAGGCCCCGACGCCGCTGTTCACCTCCATCTTCCTTTGCTCTGGCCACACCTCTGGCGAGGTCTCCCCATCATTCCACCACACCACACGCCTCACCAACATCCACACAAGCTCCACCTCATCAACCCGAACCAAAACCCTCTACCTATTAGTCGATTCACCAATCCAAACGCTCCATCGATTACCTCTGCCTTCACACTTCTTCTCCATCACCGTCTGCCATCATCCAACCACGAATCACCCCATGAATGCTGCCACCACATTCCATGCCTTACGATGATCCTCCAGAGCCTTTTAACCGAGCTTTTAGCTTGTACTTTGTATTTCAGGTGCCACATCAGAGCTCCACTGCCGCATCATCTTCTCCAGCTTGTTCTTTGCCCCGCAGCCTTATTCTTCACCAAGAACCATTCCAGGCTGTGCAAGTGCATCCCAGGTTAACATCCAGGTCCCCAATTGAGGACTTCAATGCCGGCAACTATGCCAATTGGAAGCATCTCCCCCAACAAGTTACTGCAACCTAGCGCAAGGAAAATTGGAGTGGGTTTAGTCCCACATTGGTGGGAGAAGAGCACCTGAGTGTGCATAAGAGGAATTTGTGATTACACCTTATTGCCTAGGACACTTGGTGTGAGGTCCGCTTACCCTCCACCTGCTCACCCTCATCCGTGCCCACATGCATGTAGACCTGGAGCTTTGATCATATATCCGGTTACCCAATTACCCAATTAACCTCTGGGCTTGAGAGAGAAAAGAGGAGAAATAGAAAAGGATTTGTGAGAGAGTGAGGGGTTTTTGCTCTATGATGTTTAACTCTTTGCTGACAGTTGGTCGTTGAGGGAATTGTTCCCTTGTGCTCTCTGAATGAGAAAGGAGAAGGCCCAGAGAAGAAGAGGAGAAAGGCTTTTAAAGCCTTGTGTTGTGCTGTAAGGGTGATGTTTAAGTCGTCTAATCCAAGGAAGGCGACGTCTGATTTGGGTTTGATGCTGGCACTATTGGAACATTTAATTACCTAAGTTGGACTGTTGAAAATACTGTAGCATTATTTGAGTAATTGATATATATGTGATTAAACTAATAATTGGTGATTTAAATCACTATTGGTTTGTCTTAGATATCTTTTTGTCCTCTTAAACTCTTGAAGTACTCATGTTTATCATTGAATATCAGATTTGAGTAATTATTATGGATTGGATATCATTATTGTGCTCAAATTCTTGTGCTCATTTATATATTCATTTCGATTAACACGTGAATTGCAATACTTGCTCCCTGTGATCAACCTCGGACTCTTTTGTTAGCTTTCGAGTTATAAATTGTATTTGTTATCGAGTGATTGAGGCCTTACTACAATGAATGCATAGTTAGCATCCCTCAATTGCCTATCAACAACCACTACCTATGCCTCTCAGCATAGGAGTTTCCCAACTAGATGAAGCTAGTCAATCCACTAACATACCACTTGAATAAGGGTGGCACAACCTCTTTACAACCTACTTCTCTATACAACCTAAAGAGAATCACAACAACAACAACAACAACACTTTCCCAATAACTTTGGATCTGTTAATCAGAAATAACAATGTAAAAGAACAATGAAGAACTTATGGAAGCTCAATAAAAGTCAAACTAGAATTTTAGCTAAGGTTTGAAGTGTCGTGCTTTGAAAGCCATGAAAACAGAAGTGCAGAATGCACTTGAAGATGCATGAGAAGCACTTTGCCTTTTGAGAGGATTTTTCTACTTAAGAGTGTATGTAAAAAGGGTTGCGTCGACCTCTATTTATACTAGTAAATTGACCTGGGAAAGAAATCAAATTGGTCGATCAATTAAGGCAGATTGGTTGATAAAAGATGGTTTGGTCGAGAATTCTAGTTATTTGATTGATTAATTATTGGTTGATTTATTAGACTAAAATGGTTAATCAAAATTGTATTAATCAATTTCCTAAAATGGACTGGTTTGATCGAATAATTAAGTTGGTTGGTTGATTAATTAATTTTGTCGATCAATTAATCTTATTTGGTCAATCAATATCCCTAAAAGCTTGATTTTAGCAAGAGGTGCGAAAAATCTACTTGAGACTTATTTTTTGGTTCGTTACAATAATAGTATAGACATAATAAAGATAAAAGACACTACGACACAGATCAACATTCTTCTAGCTTTGATCCATAGAAGGTGCTTTGATCCAAGAAAAAGAGTCCTGAAATATTAGTCTCACAAAAAAGCGTAATTTTGGTGCACCACAACAGAGATACTTGCATGCACTTCGCCACTTGGAGGATATATTTTCTACATCATCTTTTTATTGTCACTTTTGTAATAGCTAGTGTTTACCTTTTTACCTTGTAATAAGCATTCAAGTACAAGTACTTCATTTTCATATCAATACAAAAATTAATTTTCCTTTCTGTTTCTGTGTTTTTATTTCTAGTGCTTTTCCTTTTTAGTAACTTAGTGCACCACTTTTCTCTTTTAATTACCATAGGCACACTTGCCTAAAGTAAGCTTGGAAGAGAAAACTTCTCTTTTAATTACCATGCATAATTCTCTTCGCATTCCCAATTATTTCAAAACCCTAAAAAAGTCAAATACATAAAAACACAAAAAGGAAGACTTGAGTTTTGTAAGAGAGAAATTACTTTCTGAAAGCTAAAGTTGCCTCCTTGGACGACCCTAGATACTCCTGCTATTTATGAATATAAATTTAAAAGTTGATCAAATTTACGCAATGCAACTACTCAAAAGTCGCCTTTTATAAAACTTCATAAAATTTTGTATCACTTTTTGACACTGTTGTCGGTGAGGCACATCTTAGTTGATTTCATATCTCTCTTGCTTTATGTAAATCTTCACAAGTTTTGTTTTGCGGTTAATACAGGTGCGAATCAGGAGCAGGAGTGGAATTAGGAGTTATTTGGAGTGGAAGCTCCAAGTTTTCCTTTCTTCCAGCATACTCCAGGTAAGTACCCTAGGCCAATTTCTTTTTTAAATTATCACAAAAATCTCAAAGAAATTCTTTAAAATTTCAAAACAGGAAAAATTTAGGGCGATGGAACCCTAAAATCAACTTTATTGCTTGTTTGCCTCATTTTTCACCACTCTTTTCTTATTGGTGTCTAATTTTTGAAATTTTAGACTTCTACCTCAACTTTCAAAAATCAAGATAGGTTACTTAGAGGCTTCCTAAAATCCCCAAACCTCACCGAAGGAAGCCCCTTTTTGTTAGGAACATTCCCTCCAAATTTTGGAAATTTTGGATAGTTATAAAAAATTTAAAATATTGTGGATGAACAGGTGTCAAACCCTAATTCATTACTATTTCCTTACTGCCCAAGAATTTTCTAAATTTTCTACTTACCAGATTTGGACAACATTTATATTTTTGTAATCCTTAAGAAAATCTCTATCATATATAAAATTTTCAAAAATTTTAGAGATTTTTGAGGTTTCTACAGAATCAATTTTTCGAATCTAACTATTCTGATTTTCACACCGGTCTAGAAAAAATTCCAAAAAAATATCAAACAATTTTTAAAAAAACTATAAAAAATCATTTTTGAATTCCTTATTTGAATTCCTATTAGGTGGTTGTGTTGTTTTCCTATTTGGACCACCATCTAAAAAGAGTTTATAAACGGAGATTCATTTTAGGAGTTGCATAACTAGGATTCTCAACTTTAGTGCATTTAATTTTCTCTCTTAGTAACGCATACATTAATGGAATCAACCTTCACCAACCAAAACTTGGTTGCCTTATTTTGTACCATAACTTTTCAACTTGTTTGAATTCTTAACAAGAAAGAATTTTAAAATTCACTAAACCCTTTATCAAATCCTAAAATCCTTCAGCTTAATCCTTGTTTGCAAACCCTTTCTATTTTAGCTTGGCCATCACATTTCCCGCTCAATTCGCACACACAAAAAAATTGAAATAATCAACCATTACCCCAATCAACACCCTTCACTTTTCCATGCACCTCTAAGTTCCTAAGCCTAAGTAAAATTTGTATCAATTTAACCCTTAAGGATTTCCTCCAATTTTAGTCTTGATATCCTTATCTTAAGTTTTCTCTAATTGTTCCTAATTCCCTGAATCATACCTAGTGTCTAAGACTAGAAGGGAAGTCAAATGGAGGGTAAGGGTTTATACAAGGCCCTGGAGATTTTCCTAGGACATGTTTGGGCCCAAGCCACCACCTTAGCTTGGCTATGTCGATTTAGGGAAGTAGGTTTCATTAAGGATTCTTATTTTCTGAGTTCCTAAGCCTTAGGTTATCTAGGGAGTCAACTATAAGTTTAGTTATTTTTTGTTTACTTGGATTGCACACATTTTCTCTCTCCTTTTCCCTTCCCTTCTCCCGTTCTTCTTATATGCATGGGTGCTATTGTATATACATCTATTTAGCATAAAATGCCTATTTATGCATTCTCCTAAACTTATACATGCATTCCATTTTATAAATATTGTATATCATGCATCATTCTACATTTAGAATAGTTTGTATAAATTTTAGGTTAATGTGTGTCCTTTTATGGCCACGAGAGAAGGTGGCTTATTTCAAGGCCTCTGATTGACGATTCGATCATACGAATCTGGTTAGGATGATGATCAGAGTCCAATGCCTCTGAAATCATCTCGATCGGAGTCTTGTAGGACCTTATGCAGTCTAAGGAAGATCAACAGCTAGAGAGTAAGGTGACACAATTTGAAGCTTTAGATGCCAAATCCAACCACACAGATGCATTCGGATCGACGATCCTAGCCTAACAGCACTGAAATCGACCCAATCCGATGCTAGTGGTGCCACCTACAAAACAAAGAAGATGGACGACCATGTTAGCACCACGTGGTGCCATCACAGCCACCCAATATCAACTGCAGCCCTGCTCAGCCTCAAAGGAGACCTACGCTGAACAATCCTAGTCATTGGATCTCAATCCAACGGCCTTAGTCACACCACATCTTCCGCTTCATCTGAAGAGCTCATCAACACTGACTCTATATCGTTGGATTACCACCCAACAGTCGAGATCTCATGCCACCTCGATCCTCTACTACATAACCCATCTACGTGCCACATTAGTCGCGAGTGCCACTCGCAAAGTTGTGACTTGATTTTGAGGCCTGCAGCATGTCCAATCATCAGCGAGGGAGCGCACAGATGAAATTGAAGCATCCGATGGCATTCTAGCGGTGAAGAGAGCGATGACGTGGTGAGATTAACACCACGTGATCTACACACGATGATAATACGTGAACCAATGTGTGAATCCACATGCCATCCAAAGTGATCCAAAGAGTGCGATTAGCATGCGATAGTGGCTGTTTGTCTAAGATTCAAGTGCTATGATTCCACCTCAGCGCCAGCAGATGCATGCAAACATGTTAGCCAGACCTACAGTGGTGATTGACCTGTAGCTTTAGTGACGTCGTGATGAGAGCCTCATCATGAGCCATAACTAGCTCATTTTGACCCAATAAAGAAGATAAAAGCTCCTACATAACCTAGAAGAAGGCCTAACTGAAGGAACAAGTGCTCTGAGAAGAAAACATGAAATAAAGGTTAAAACTGCAATTTTACCATTGCAGTAGATAAACGGGATTTCTCAGAGGCAAAACATAGGTCAAATGGTCTAAATGAGATAAAAAGTGGGTTGAGTCAATCAGAAATGGGTTCATGTGCAATCTAACAACTAAAAGACACTTGGTAACCCTAAAACAGACCTGCTTAAATTAACAAGGTTCCGGTCAGAATAAAAAGCAAGTAAACCCTCTACAAATCATGGAAAAACATACTCTAGGGTTTAGAACACTTAATTTGGCCTTTGGAACCTAGTTTGACCTAGATTAGGGTCCTAGCTCTTCAATTAACCTAATTTGGGTTTTTACGCAAAATATCAAGTCAAACGAGGTCAAACCTGAAATCTAACTTCTCCATTGGATTCCTTAGGTCCAAATTAGGTTTATACCAAAATTTGGACCTAAGGAGAGGTCATCTTGACCTACTTTGCAATTTAGTACACCCAAATCACAAATTGGTCCCTATCTTTTGAATACCGTTGCAGAGAACCCGCTAGGTTCTTCGCCTCCTTTGCAAACCGGTCCTGCCGCCATTGCTAGGGCAGAACCGAGCTCCGGCGAGGTTCGGAGAGGGATTGCTCTCTAATCCCTCAGAGATTCCCTCCCAGAAATGGAAGGAGAATTCTCTGAAGAATTGCCTTCCATTTAAGACCGATATCGATCCCTGGTGTGAACCCAATCTCTCGTGCGAACGCATGAGAGATTTGGGTATCCTAACTCCTTTCCATCTCCGGCGACCAACCTCAGGCAATTACGTGCCCTTCACGCCTTGCACACCAAGTCCAGCGCCTATATAAGAACCCACAACTCCGGCCGAAGAGGCTGAGCTTGGTTTGGCCGAGGTTCCACCCCCAATTCCTCTCCTCCTGCCCGGCCAAACTCCCAGCAGGCTCCGGCGAGGCCCCCTCCCCTCCCTCTTCGCTCTGCCACAAAACCAGTGGCAGAGTTAACTTCCTGACCTTCCTCCGCGTCGCGTCGTCGCCGCCGTCCTCCCCCCGTCGTCCTCAGCCCCGTCGTCGCCGTCGTCCTCCCCCACTGGGCGTCATCTTCTCCGGCGACAGCAGGTACTGCTGTTCGCCCTCCGTCCCCTTTCGTCCTTACAGTTAGGTTAGAACTCCTCTCCATCCTCTCCTCTCTCTTTTCCCCCTGTTATCTCCCTTGATCGACCCTCGACAGATGCTAACCACCTCCATCGTCTTCGCCTCCGACCGCACTCCGGCGAGCCGCCCACACCACTCCAGCCCTCCACACGGCTCGCCAACCACCTCGAAAGCTCCGCCTCACCTCCAGGAACACACTCCACCCTACCACTGCCACTCCAGCCCTCCACAATCACCCCCCGGCCACAGGTTGACCTAGGCACGCACGCCTAGGCCGACCTGCGCCCTGAAGCACTGGCCACCACCTTCGCCGTGCCATGGCGAAGGTCTCTAGCTATTCTGATTGGGCCGAGAGGCGCGTTTTGTGTATGACAGGGTTTGAGCCGCTGCCGCCATGGACGACCTCTGATGAAGCTCCCACGAAGCTCCAGGCACCTGGTCTTCCAGGCTACAGGTGCTGCATACTAGCGCGAGTGTCGCACGGTGCACGAGTCCAGCCAAGGAGCGCTAGCAGAGCCAGCAGCTGCGGGGCAATCGCACGACGAGGCTTCTGCAGGCGCGCGTGAAGGCGAGACCAGATAGTCCCACATCGTGGGATTGCAACCCTCAGGTACCATATAAGTTGTTTTTGTGTTTTACTCTTATCGCCTCAGTAAGCACAGGGGTGAGGTCCCTCACTGATCCCACACCCGCCTCGTCCGCGGCCTGACCACGCGGACCTGGCGAATCCGACCCGACCTAGACCTACGCACTCCTCGCGCATCACACACCTGCAGGTGCGCCTGGTCCCGGGTACGATCCGACCCGATTATGGCTGTGGCTCTGGAAGAGCGGTTTGAGTGAATTGCTTGAGAGAGAGATGCGCGGGTAGAGGGAGAAGGGTTAGGTTTTGCTCCTGTGCAGGCAGGCTGAACGCAGGAGGAGAAGGACTTGGCCGCGAGAAGGAAAAGAAAGAGAGAAGAAGGAACGGCAGAGAAGAATAGAAGAGGAAGAAACAAGGCAGAGAAGAAGAAGCAAGAAAGAAGCCTTCGCAGGGGAAGAAAGAAAAGAGCAAGCCAGAAGCAAAGGCACAGAGAAGCCAAGTGAAGACTTTGCAGAGATCAGAAGAAGAAAAGAAAGAGCAAAGACTGCAGCAGAAGAAGAAGAAGAATAATCAAGAAGAAAAGGAGAAATGCTTTTAAGACGTCTGATCACAAGATCAGACGTCCAATTTCATATTTTTTTTGCCCTAACTCCTTTTAATCGCATACATTCATACCTGAATTGATATTTTGAGTAAATTAGAGTGTTCAATTACATTTTGATTTAGTGGTAAGTTCCATTTGCTCCCTGTGTTCGACCTCGGATGCTCCGGTCTTCGAGTAATAAAAACTTTGTATTTGTTCGAACGTTTTGTCGGTTATACTACAACATAATACGCTTTAAATCCGCACGAAACGCCCGTGAACATTTTGGCGCCGCTGCCGGGGAGCACTGCACAATTTACCACTAGTCTCTACATTCTTTTTATCATATTGAACACTAACTTGCCCTACTTTTCTTTGATGTAATCTTGCAGGTACTTCATGAGAAAATCTCTCCCGCAAGTCAACCACTCCAGGGCAGGTAATTTCTTTTCTTCCTTAATCATCCCCTAATCTTTGAAAGACAAAAGGAAGAAAATCAAGTTAGGAATCAATTGCCTTCTTTATATAGTAATCACCATCTCTAAGGCAAAACATTTCTTGATTTTGCGAAAATTTCTGCAAATATTCTTGAAGTTGGAGTGATTTTTTTTCATCCCACAAATTCTTGTGCCTAATTGAAAATAAACGCTTAATCTCGGCGGACCACACACTTCTTGTTTACAAGTCCAAAGAGAACTTTTGAAAAAGAAAAAGAGGATTGGAAATAGAACCAAATTAGGGTTTCCACATTAGGGTCTTGAAGCGCTAGTCACACATGCCTGTGTAAAAGGAAATAAACCCTCTCGCATCAGTGTGCTACCCAAGCCCTTGATTGAAGAAAGTTAAATAAGACAAACCCTAAAATTGAGCTCTAAAATCACTTGAATCTTAAAATTTTCTTTTGACCTAATAACCTGGGAGTCAAATCAGGGTGATCTCTAGGCTCCGAGCTTAGAATCATTCTGCCATCTATAGGACAGGTCAGGTGAAGTTGACCCCTTGGGTCAACCAACCTCTAAATTAGGTCACAATACCAAAAACATCTAAAGTTCAAGTGAGAACCCTAAAAGCACCTTTGAAATAAAAAGTGATAGACTTAAGAGGTCAAGGTCCCCATTCTGGTTTACCTGGAATCTCAGTGACAAGAGAGGTCGGGTGGGGGAAACCCTGTAACCCGTAGGGACGCTCTACCATGTAGGGGTCTTTGCGGGACTCTCCCTCTCTGGCTGCCCAGGTAATTCTCAGGTGGACGATCCTCGGATCCAGGGGTTCATCCGCCCCAAACCTCCATAGTCATCCAAACATCTTTTGGGTGTCTTGATTGGGTCAAGAACATCTCCAGTCCTGCATCTTTTCTCTATAGAGCACACACACTCATTTTCAGTGGGACTCGTTATTCAGATCTGATCGCTTCATAACAAATCTTGAGTCAAACTCTGATCGTGATTCCACCACCTGATCCAAATATGCAGCCGAACCACCTAGGACTAACAGTCGAGAAACCTGAATACCGGAGATCCATGAGAGATAAAATGATTGAGGATGCCATGAGATTTTATGAAAATGAAGAAACCTCAACAACAGTAGGAAACATTCAGGTTGATGTCCCAACAACCACAACCTTTGTCATAACTTGTGTCCAAGTACTATTAGCAGAAGCCAACAAAGGATCAACCCGTGACTTGCTCATTACTGCATACATTGAGATAGAAAAATTGCACAATAGTGAATACCTTCAATGTATGACAAATCCTCGACTTTGGAAGCAACACCAAGATAGTCTTGAAAAACGGGAAGAGATAATGAGATTAATAAAACAAGTGATTGATCAGAAATACCCGTACATACCGCCAACAGAGGATGAACTATCTTGGGACAACACCGAGGATAAATCTGATCTCGGGTTTGGGGCACAAAATGGTTGTGGATTCCCAACCCAGATGGAGTATAATGCACCTAATATTGAAGAAGGTTGGGAAGCTCCAAATGCAGGAAAAGACCATGATGAACCCATTTTAGAATCCCAAGACTCCTGCAAGTATGAGAGTAGAACAGAACCTCTCGAGGGTGTAAATTCCGTCCCTTATTCTGATAAGGTGGCCCTCGAAGGTTATTCAGACCTAGATTCTAGTAATTCCACCCACATCCTAAGCCTAGAACCTAGATCTGAAACCTATATTGAAGATTTCAAGGCCCCATATGAAGAAAATCAATCTCTTAATGAAGAATATGATTCTGGGCCTCGATTTGATGAATATCCCTCGTCAACCTCCTCAGAAGAACTAATCGAGTTTTCGGAAGTCATGCCAATCTACGATACAGAAACCGAGGACTTGGATGAGCGGGGTTTCGATTGGCTCTGCCCTACTAACCTTGAACCTGAGCCTCTACCAGATAGGGACACCTTTGTAAGCTCAGAATTAACATTTAGGCTAGATCCCAGTCAGGCTGCTGAATATACAACATATGATTTATTCTATGGTGGAACTCATGATCTAGAATCTCATTCAAACTTTGATTTTTGCAAACTCTCCAACGATCTCGAATCTGACCATAACATCGGAGAAAATCTACCTCCTGATTATAACATGTCAATCTTCTTTGAAGCCACCTGCTCCACAGATACAGAACCAATCAAAACCCGTTCCCCACCCCGACCCGCAACCGGACTCAATTTCTATTCTGATTCACCTCTCACTGAGCCGATTGCAGATGATTCAACTCCATATCTATACCGGGTATCGGACACTGATCAGACCACAAATCAGGAGCCTCCATCCTTTGACCGTTCCTGTAGGGATTCCACACCTTACATTGATTATTTTTCGGAACCCTACCCCCACCAGGCTGATTCGACTGAGCCCGAACTCGAGTTTTCACTTCCATATCTATCAGAACATCACTGCATTTGGTGGGTCCCACATCTGCTAATCTACATCTATCAACCCACCAGACTTATTGGCTTTGGGCTGCATCATCAGCCCACTGATTTGAACAAGTACCTGGTTGGACCAACCAGGCTCTTAATCAAGGTGCTTGTTTTCCAAAACTCCATTGATTTGACCACTCCCTCTCCACCCCATTTTTCGCTCGGCTGAAGGCATTAAATTTAGCGCTTAACGGGAAGTAACCTGTCATCTCAAAAATAGAGACCCGTCTGATTAGCCGTCTGTACTCCACGTCTATTGCACCTTGAGTTCAGCCTTAGACATTTGATCCCACCTCTGGTACACGTATCAGAGCTTAAAATCATTCGCATCACTCATTCCCGACCCATTCACCCACCCGATATATCCGGTTCTAAGCCCCTGACGTCAACACTAATTCCCACCCTCTGTTTACAATGAGGACATTGCAAAACTTAGGCATGGGGGGGTGATAAAGTGCATACATACAAAACCAAGAAAAAATCAGAAGGATTCTCACAAAAAATTCGCATATGTCAAAAACACAAAAAATTGAAAAATTACGAAAAAGAACAAAAAAAAAATGGGGAGGGAGGAAATGTTGTGAGCCATATAATCATAAGGAGGAGAAAAAGAGCAAAAATGAAGAAAGGAGCACAAAAGGAAAAGAAAAAGAAAAAGTCATTAGTAAAAGATTAAGGGGTTAACTGAAGTTCTAGACCGAGTCAAGAAAAAGAAAAGAAAAGTGCTACGGAGATATAACAAGAGATTAGCGGGAACGCTGGTCTTAGGCCTTTTGGGCTAGTATCTTTAGCTTAAAAATTCACGTATCCGTTAAAATCTGGATAATCCTCAAGAGGTTGAGGAAAATGCGAAACTTGAGTATTAGGTCTAAGGCTTAGGAAGTATTCAGCCTCGTTAACTGACCTTCGGTTTGCGGGATTCGGTAACCTAAGCACCCCAAATTCACACACAGTCTGGTTCAGTGCGCATAAAACATCCAAAACACGCAAGAGCATTTAATATTCTGAAAAAGTCACCTAGATTAGGAGCGGCCAATCAACACAAGTTGATTGGCATGAGTTCCCAGCACGGAGAGGCGGGAAATTCCCCTCGAAGATGCGTAACAACATATCATCTCCTCGGTGCTTGTCTCTTAGGATATTTAAATATCCTACTGGAGGCATGTAAGCACTCTGCTGGTTCAGACACCATGGGTGGCATTATCACGAAATGTCAATCGCCAGGGTCTGAATTCGGCCACGGAACGCCATGGGCGGGATTATCTCGAAATCTCGAAAGCCAGGGTTCCGGGGGTTGCCATGGGCGGGATTATCTCGAAATCTCGAAAGCCAGGGACCTTTGAGGATTGATGATGGGGACGAGGAATCCAATACAGACCGTGTTGAGAAGGTAATCCGAAGCTAGAAATAAAAAAGAAAAGAGAGAGAAAAGCTCTCCAAACAAATAAATCTTCTATCTCTCTCTTACAAAAAATGCACTGCAAACTGAACTTAGGCTAAAAATATCTCAAGCACGGGTGCTTTAACCGCGGAGTCCAACAAACCCTAGGTTAGGTTCTGTGGGCCGTAGAAACCTTTGCAGAAGACTGAGGCTAAAGCGGAATAGGTCCGGATTTTGGTTGGTACTTGAGTACCTCTAGGCCTATTGTCGGCATTCCCACCTAATCACAAAAGAAAAGGAGAAGCACTTATCATTGTTGACAACATTCAGGGTCTAGAACGGAAGTTAAAACTTTGAAATTTTGCTAAGGGACTAGCAAAAGCTAGGCATGGGGGTATGATGAGAGCCTCATCATGAGCCATAACTAGCTCATTTTGACCCAATAAAGAAGATAAAAGCTCCTACATAACCTAGAAGAAGGCCTAACTGAAGGAACAAGTGCTCTGAGAAGAAAACATGAAATAAAGGTTAAAACTGCAATTTTACCATTGCAGTAGATAAACGGGATTTCTCAGAGGCAAAACATAGGTCAAATGGTCTAAATGAGATAAAAAGTGGGTTGAGTCAAATAGAAATGGGTTCATGTGCAATCTAAGAACTAAAAGACACTTGGTAACCCTAAAACAGACCCGCTTAAATTAACAAGGTTCCGGTCAGAACAAAAAGCAAGTAAACCCTCTAAAAATCATGGAAAAACATACTCTAGGGTTTAGAACACTTAATTTGGCCTTTGGAACCTAGTTTGACCTAGATTAGGGTCCTAGCTCTTCAATTAACCTAATTTGGGTTTTTACGCAAAATATCCAGTCAAACGAGGTCAAACCTGAAATCTAACTTCTCCATTGGATTCCTTAGGTCCAAATTAGTTTTATACCAAAATTTGGACCTAAGGAGAGGTCATCTTGACCTACTTTGCAATTTAGTACACCCAAATCACAAATTGGTCCCTATCTTTTGAATACCGTTGCAGAGAACCCCTTAGGTTCTTCGCCTCCTTTGCAAACCGGTCCTGCCGCCATTGCTAGGGCAGAACCGAGCTCCGGCGAGGTTCGGAGAGGGATTGCTCTCTAATCCCTCAGAGATTCCCTCCCAGAAATGGAAGGAGAATTCTCTGAAGAATTGCCTTCCATTTAAGATCGATATCGATCCCTGGTGTGAACCCAATCTCTCGTGCGAATGCACGAGAGATTTGGGTATCCTAACTCCTTTCCATCTCCGACGACCAACCTCAGGCAATTACGTGCCCTTCACGCCCTGCACACCAAGTCCAGCACCTATATAAGAACCCACAACTCCGGCCGAAGAGGCTGAGCTTGGTTTGGCCGAGGTTCCACCCCCAATTCCTCTCCTCCTGCCCGGCCAAACTCCCAGCAGGCTCCGGCGAGGCCCCCTCCCCTCCCTCTTCGCTCTGCCACAAAACCAGTGGCAGAGTTAACTTCCTGACCTTCCTCCGCGTCGCGCAGTACCAGCGCACGCCGCCTCAGCCCCGTCGTCGCCGTCGTCCTCCCCCACTGGGCGTCATCTTCTCCGGCGACAGCAGGTACTGCTGTTCGCCCTCCGTCCCCTTTCGTCCTTACAGTTAGGTTAGAACTCCTCTCCATCCTCTCCTCTCTCTTTTCCCCCTGTTATCTCCCTTGATCGACCCTCTACAGATGCTAACCACCTCCATCGTCTTCGCCTCCGACCGCACTCCGGCGAGCCGCCCACACCACTCCAGCCCTCCACACGGCTCGCCAACCACCTCGAAAGCTCCGCCTCACCTCCAGGAACACACTCCACCCTACCACTGCCACTCCAGCCCTCCACAATCACCCCCCGACCAACCCACCATCTCCGGCCATAGGTTGACCTAGGCACGCACGCCTAGGCCGACCTGCGGCCTGCAGCACTGCCCACCGCCTTCGCCGTGCCACGGAGAAGGTCTCTAGCTATTCTGATTGGGCCGAGAGGCGCGTTTTGTGTATGACAGGGTTTGAGCCGCTGCCGCCATGGACGACCTCTGATGAAGCTCCCACGAAGCTCCAGGCACCCGGTCTTCCAGGCTATAGGTGCTGCATACTAGCACGAGTGTCGCAAGGTGCACGAGTCCAGCCAAGGAGCGCTAGCAGAGCCAGCAGCTGCGGGGCAATCGCACGACGAGGCTTCTACAGGCGCGCGTGAAGGCGAGACCAGATAGTCCCACATCGTGGGATTGCAACCCTCAGGTACCATATAAGTTGTTTTTGTGTTTTACTCTTATCGCCTCAGTAAGCACAGGGGTGAGGTCCCTCACTGATCCCACACCCGCCTCATCCGCGGCCTGACCACGCGGACCTGGCGAATCCGACCCGACCTAGACCTATGCACTCCTCGCGCATCACACACCTGCAGGTGCGCCTGGTCCCGGGTACGATCCGACCCGATTATGGCTATGGCTCTGGAGGAGCGGTTTGAGTGAATTGCTTGAGAGAGAGATGTGCGGGTAGAGGGAGAAGGGTTAGGTTTTGCTCCTGTGCAGGCAGGCTAAACGCAGGAGGAGAAGGACTTGGCCGCGAGAAGGAAAAGAATGAAAGAAGAAGGAACGGCAGAGAAGAATAGAAGAGGAAGAAACAAGGCAGAGAAGAAGAAGCAAGAAAGAAGCCTTCGCAGGGGAAGAAAGAAAAGAGCAAGCCAGAAGCAAAGGCACAGAGAAGCCAAGTGAAGACTTTGCAGAGATCAGAAGAAGAAAAGAAAGAGCAAAGACTGCAGCAGAAGAAGAAGAAGAATAATCAAGAAGAAAAGGAGAAATGCTTTTAAGATGTTTGATCACAAGATCAGACGTCCAATTTCATATTTTTTTTGCCCTAACTCCTTTTAATCGCATACATTCATACCTGAATTGATATTTTGAGTAAATTAGAGTGTTCAATTACATTTTGATTTAGTGGTAAGTTCCATTTGCTCCCTGTGTTCGACCTCGGATACTCCGGTCTTCGAGTAATAAAAACTTTGTATTTGTTCGAACGTTTTGTCGGTTATACTACAACATAGTACGCTTTAAATCCGCACGAAACGCCCGTGAACACGTCTTTACTGTTGCTGTCGATCCATGCCCGATTTTGCCTCTTCTTCTCCACTATAAAAGGAGCCCTACCTCTCCCATTCTTCTTCATCTCTTGCTTTCTCTCCCTCACCACCTCCAAGGCTCTAGCGAGAGCTTGTCCTAAGCCCAGGATGCTCCCAAGGAGTAGAAAAGAAATATTTTTCCCCACTTCTCACCCTCATTCATGGAGCATCCCATGGTCATCCCCTCACCACCTCCTAGAGGAAGATCCTCACCATGATGCCGTCCTGCCGTGTCCTTCCTCCGATGTCATTCTTCTTCGTCTAACTCCTCACCACTGTCATCCAGGCACCGTCAAAGCTAGTCATCCTCCAAGTGACCATCGAGGAGGATTCTTCTTAACCCATTCTATCTTTTATTGCTTTTTGGTGTAATTTCAATTAGCTGTAATAGACATGGCTTGATTTTATGAAATATTTCTCTCTCTCTTATTCTGCTAGAGTAGCTTAGAATAGATAACAAATGTTTCACTTGATATTCTATCTTATAAAAATACCAAAAAAATCTTAAAAGTTAAAAACAACAAAAACAAATAAAACCAAAGAGCGAATTTCAAAACCAAACATTCGCCTCCCTATGTTCAACACGGGTCTCACTTTGAGTTTCTTTTATAAATTTATTTGGTAGCAATTTTTTGTGACTATGATAATGGGTTCTCAGAAACCTTGATTTTACTTGCGAAAAATACACCTATCAGGTGCCGATCCCAAAATCTACATTTGGAGGGACCATTTGATTTCACCCCCCACACAAAAGATTGTCTTCTTATTTGCATCAATGTAAAAAGGATGGAAAATACACAAAATAGGTCTAATTCCGCTTCTGCCTCTCACTCACAACACGCCCTTAATCCTCCCATTCAAAATCCACTAGCTAACCCACTTTCTAACATCCACATTCCTAACTTCCCCAGCCTGGAACTACTTGAGTTGCCACATGATTAAGATCAAGCAAATCAACAACAGTTGGCTAGGATTATCATGAACCTAGCCAACAAAAGGAAAAATTTGACACCCCCTCCTAAGCTCGTCGTTCCTTTGAAGGATTTCTATGATCCTTCTAACTACGAAGAGAGACCAAGGGTGGTCACACCTGAAGGGGATTTTGAGATGAAACCTGCCATCCTGAACCTTATTAAGCATTTCCATGGTCTTCCGAGAGAGGACCCTTTTAGCCATCTCGATGAGCTAACTGTCGTCACTGAAACTACTAGCTCCCATAATGTATGGGAAGATTTATGGCTCATGGGACTCTTTCCTCTCTCCCTCATGGACAAAGCAACTTATTAGTTCAAGATGGTTGGTCGTCCCGTAAATACCTGGCTAAAGTTAAAAGGTGCCTTCCTTAAGAAATTTTTCCCAATTAGTCATACAAATGCTTTAAGAAGATTTATTACAACCTTCCAACAAAAATCTAGTGAGACATTACATGGGAACAATTCCAAGAACTGTTATGAAGTTGCCCCCACCATGAGGTTCCATTATGGCAGCTTGTGTAGATCTTTTATTTAGGATTAGAAGATCAACTTAGATGTTTCGTCATTTCCTTGTGTGGCGACAACTTCTTAAAAAAGGATGCTAAGAGTGCCTATGAACTTTTTGAACAAATGAGTGAAAACTCATTCAATCAAGCTTCCATGAACACTTTTGGGAGAACCACTAACCCGCAATTTGGTGTTCATGAGATAAGCACTCAATCCATCCCCGTAACCCAAGATTCCATACACATGATCGCCAAGAGTGTCGATCAGATGTAGAACAATAAAAAGACGAAAGACATAACACATCCAATCAGGCTTTACATCTAACCGCACCTAACATCCTTAAGAGAGAAAACCTGCACAATGTTGGTGCTGTCCTTGAGAATAATTTTTTCTCTGAGGCTTCACATCGTTTACCTAAGACTTTCAATTATATGAATACCCTAGCCACTGAAAATATTTCTACTCTCCAAGAGTACCTTAGAAATCCCTCTAACTCCAGCAATTCTAATTGGAGGAACTACCTGACTCACTCTTGGAACAATCTAATTCCTCCCAAGAAACAAAACCTGTTTGGGAGCTATGGTAAAATCAAACCTTTTACCAATCTGGGTCATCCCAGGAAGACATTAATTTCTAGGTTCTGGAAGGCATGCTGACTCAAATGTTAGAGGTATCTTGCATTATTACAAATCTTCAAAATTATATTGGGGTTACTCCGATTCAAAGACCTGCAGTCAATTGCCTTCCTAGCCCATGCCCAATCCCAATAACAAGGGGAACCATTACCAAGGTGGGAGTCAAAGCAAAGCCATTCTGGATAGCCTCCTACAAACCTAGCACCATAGCACCACCCAGGTTTCTACTAACACTAGGCCCCTTGACCACCTCCAATGGACAACCACATTGCAAATGCAGTCGCTCTAAGAAGGGAGAAGACTACACAAGATCCTGGGCCTCCTAATCAAACCCATCACATTCCTATGCAGGTTTACTCTACCCATATGCCACTTAGGAAGAAGAAAAACAACAATCTTAATGCACAAAACCTATCCCTTTTCCCTATGCCCTTCACTCCACTACCCTTGAGAAAAAGAAATCTGAGCGCTCTCACCAAGAACTCATGGACTTATTTGGGTAAGTTAAGATCAATATACCCCTCTTAGATGCCATCAAGTACATCCCTGCTTATGCCAAATTTTTGAAAGACATATGTACTCCAAAAAGCTAGGCTAAAAACCTAGGACAGATAATCCTTTCCTAGACAGTAAGCTCGGTGGTCTAAAGCATGCTGCCTCCTAAGAGAAAAGATCTAGGTACTCCTCTTATTTCACTGATCATCCATGACATAATTTTTGATCGTGCCCTTCTTCGTTTAGGTTCCTCTGTCAATATCACCGACACTATATTATTCAAGGAATTTAAGATCGGTCATCAAAAACATGAAGCCACATTATAGTTGGCTAATCGATCTACAATTAAACCAAAGGGGATTGACGAGGATGTCATCATCAAGGTCCAAAATTGTCTATTTCGAACTTATTTTCTGGTTATTGACAGTGAGGTACCTGGAGTTTTCAAAAGTGCCCCAATCATCTTTGGAAGACCTTTCTTGGTGGCCGAAAAAGTAAATATAGATTGCCATTTCTGCAAAATGGACATTACCTGCAATGGCCAAACTATTAACTTAGACATCTTCAAAGCATGCAGGAGGTTCAATGATCATGAATTTTTTGACTCAGATGATTAAATGGAAGCAATAGTGAAGGAATTTATGTCGATCCAGTCCTGTTCTAGTTTGACGACCATCGAAAAGATTTTATTGATTCAGATTCTGAATTTGATGACATGGTCAAAGACAATTCTGATTAAATACGAATTTACTTTGATTGTCCTGATTTTCCTAAGTTATCACCACACCCTCCCACCCTAATTTCCACCCTAACTTCACCCACGCTTGACAACATTAACTACTTTTACCACACCTCTCTTATCGACCTCACTAATAATCCTAGTGAGCCTGGTCTGCATTGGCCAGACTCTCCTCCAAATAAATCAATTTATTTTGATCCCCCATCCATAACCTCTTATCTTTCAGGGGATCTTGAAGAAGAACTACCCTATCAGAGCTGGCAGGTATCAAATTTTCTCCATGATTTTTCCCCACCTTGCATGAGTTCATGCCCAGCTAAAGAGTGTTAAAGTCACCCCTAGGTGGGACGTAACCCACTGTCTTTCCTGCTTTCCTTTCTCTTTTCTTTTCTCAGATTTTGACCATCCTAATTTTGACCCTCCTTTCACTCAGGTGATATCTTTTCCTTCCTTATGCATGCGGACATTGCATATCTTAAGCATGGGGGGGTATTTCAAATTTTGACGGTCATTTCAGGATTTTCAAAAACCAACCAAAAGATTAAAAATTTCTTTTTGCATGCATTTTCAATTAGAAAAGTCATAAAACAAGTTTTCAGGAAATTTTGAAAACTCAAGACTAAGGCTGAGACTTGATTTCAAAAAGGTACACTTTGGGATTTAATCTTTAACAAACTATGGACAAAGATGCAGATCCATTTGTTAGAACTTTTAGGTCGATCAAACATAGACTAGATTAGGTATCCTTTCAAAAATTCTTCTTGATCTCTTGATAATTCAGGTAACCAAATTTTATTTAGCAACTTGGATAGTACTTGGCTTAGTTTTAGATCCAAAAACTTGCATCTCTTTTGAAAATCTTGTGGCAAACATTTCACACACAACACCAACACAACCCAAGCCCAAAAACATCTAAATATTCCGAAAGCCCCCTATTTTGACCTTGGTGAAAGTCTAAGGAAGATGATTGGTGCGAGTTCCCACCACTGAGGAGGAAAATACCTCCTTTGAGGACATGATGTCAACAAGTTACCACCTCTGGGTTGCTCTATATCTATATTCCATATCTTTAAAAGGAGCATTAGGGTACATTTTGTGATTCACGTGTCTTGGATGATGCTCTACCCATAGCATCAGAGCAAGAGCCTGAGTTCACCTGGAGCACCCCTTTACACAACTTTGTGCTTTGGGTTTGTGAGCTCTTGGGGAGTATCTTGGATGGTGCTTTCTCAAAGTATCGGTGCCAGAGCCCCTTCGAGGATTGGTAATAGGAATGATGATCCTGACACATTTATATTAGGATTGATCTGAGGCTAAGCATGCAGGAGCGAACAAACAAATATAGTAAAAAGAATGTTTCAAAACCACAACCGTATAAATGTTATCCCAATAATGTTGGCAAATCACAAGCACTAACACTTGATTCTTCATATTTATGCAAGTTGCATATCGGGTTGATGAGCCAAGGAGGTCTTAACTGCAAAAACAACTTCAAGTCATTTGAATTAAAAGAGAGCTAATTAGTGAATTCTTGAAGGATACATTGATCCTGATTAATCTAGCCCTTGTATCCAAAGATTAATCCCAATGTTTTAACTTTAACAAATCCTGTACCTTCCATATTCTCAATCAACCAAAGTCTCGTAGTAATGTTTTTCCTTAAACGTAACAAAGAAAGTTTTTCCCAAAATTACTACTGTGAAATTCAGTTTTGCAAAGAGACTAGCAAAAAGATAAGCATGTTGGTGTGATAAATGTCAGTTTATCATCATTCTTATGCTCTAAAACAAACCTAACTCTTAGGATTTTAACCTTGCAATAGGGTTTTTAGGCTGCATTTAGTCATTTCCTACAATAGGCATGCATTGCATTACTTTTGTTTATTTTACACCTTTATTTAAGTCTCAGTGATGAATAGATAGTCAAATCCTGCAAACCCTAGCACAAAGAAAGGTAGCAGATGAAGGACAAGCCCAATTCAGCTAGATCTCAACAGAATCCAACTGATCTCAGCTAGAATCCATCTCATTCTAGCTCAACCTACTTAGGATCAGCTCCATTCAGCTCACCTCAGTTGGATGGCAGTGATGTGGGGCTATCTATGTCACATAAACTGTCTATTAATGCGTGTCCACAGGCATATAATTGCATCATGCATTATAAATATTGTACAACATCCATCATCATATTTTAGGTTTGACTGTATAAATTATAGCTTAATTTTATCTTTTTATGGTTAGAGGATAGGGTAATATAATTTTGGGGTCTCGGATTGAAGATCTAACTGTACAGATCAGATTAGGGCAACAATCAGAGTCCAACGCCATTGAAATAGCCTTGATTGGACCTCCGTAGCATTAGATGCAGTCTGAGAAAGATCAGAGGTCAAGGGACATGATGGTGGAAAATGTAGACTTCAGATGACAAATCAACTGCACGGATGAGTTTAGATTGATGAACGTAGCCCAACATCATGAAAATCAACCTAATCCGACATCCGTGCCACCTACGAGTAAAAGAAGATGGATGACTGGTTGTGCGTGTTTTGTGTGTTAGAAATCGGGGTTACAAGTAACCCATTGTTATAGTTGCAAAACACGTTGATCAGATAAAATTTATACCAAAACTTCAAGGGAGTCCCAGGTTGAACACAGGGAGGCGACGTTTATTTTATTGTAAACAACGCTTCGATTCATTTCTTTTTGCTATTTTAGGGTTTTGTTATTTTTTTGTATTTTTGAAATAAAAGAAAATAAGCAAACATATCACAAGATATAGATGTGGAACAAATCTGATATATATTACTTTCAATGTCAATTACAAGAAACTATGAAAGCATATAAAGAGAGGGAGGTGAGAGGAAATCTCCTGAATCGACTGTTCGACGAGATGACGGTGCCTGATGGAAGCTCGGAAGAAGGAGGTGAGGAGCGGAACGACGGAGGCGAGATGCTGGCGGACATCGGGTTGAGGAAAGCTTCAGTGTAGCTCTGGATTGCAGGTGAGAAGACAGAGTTGATCTGCTACCGGAATGGAGGTGGGAGGACAGCTCCATGGTGACCTCTGAAGGGAGATGAGAAGTTGGAGGAGTATTTGGTGGGGTAGAGGTTCACTACACTAATAGGCAACTTGGGAGCTTGGGAACAAGCTCTAATGGAGCATTGGTAGGCTTGCTAGAGCTTGGGAGTAGGTGGGAGTAGAGTAGGTAGAGATGGCTTAGAAGGGAGGGGGTGTAGGTCCTTTTATAGTGGAGGAGAAGA
This sequence comes from Thalassia testudinum, assembly GCA_037157565.1. Lineage (NCBI taxonomy): Eukaryota > Viridiplantae > Streptophyta > Magnoliopsida > Alismatales > Hydrocharitaceae > Thalassia > Thalassia testudinum. The sequence continues at coordinate 152,696,625 of JAZHRO010000024.1, forward strand.
GGCAAAAAACGGTATGGGCCATCGCTGGAAATGTTGCTGTAGGGAACTCATGCCCACTGGCACCCACAGCTGGCTTTTCTGGCATGCGATGAATTACCGACGGCTGTAAGCGTCGCTGTAAGTCCAGCTCCTACGTCGCTGTAGGTCCAGCTTACGTTGCGCTGGTGCCGCACTCCTACCATGCAGTGCGTGCATGCACCCGTGCACTAGCACTGCTCCATGTGCATGCATGCCTGCGTGCACGCGCACGCACCCATGCTGCTATGCATGTTTGGTGTTGCGTGCATGCACTGGCGACCTGGGCTGTGGCACGTAGCGCAATCTGGGCCATTCATCTTCTTCTTGTTGTAGGGGCTACTACAGTAGTCAGATTGAGTTGATTTTCATGCCATTAGGCTGTGATCATCGACCCGAATCCATTTGCTCGATCGGATCTGTCATTTGAAGCTCCAAATTATGTCTCCTAGTCCCTTGGCTGTTGATCTTCCTCAGACTGCATATGGTGCTACAGGACTCCAATCGTGGCAATTTCAGAGGCATTGGACTCCGATCATTGTCTTGATCAGATCTGTACGGTTGGATCATCAATCCAACATTCTGAAATAAATATGCTTCTCTCCTAATCATAAAAAGGATGCAATTAACCTAAATTATATACAACTACTCCTAATGCAGAATGATGCATGCTATGCAATATTTATAACATGAAATGCAAATCTAAGCCTAGGAACATGCATGAATAGCCATTTTACCCTAAACAAATTTGTTTACATCATTCCCCCATGCCTATCTTTTGCTAGTCCCTAGCAAAATTAAACTATATGCTTTGTATAAATGTAGAATTTGGATTAGATCACTTAGGTATAAGTCATTTATTAACAATAGAATATTTCAACTAAGCTCCTAAACTACGAAAACTCAACAGTACCCAGGTGTCTGCTAGAATTGAGATCGCCCAAGTTCTCGCCTTATTTGTGAAGGGAAGATATATACTTTTTTTATTTTTCTTCTTTTCTATTTTTTTTTTACTTTTGGAGTTTGAGAGTTCCGGGATAACTTTTTTCGGCTACCCGACCTACCCAAGACTCGAAAAGGACTCTAAGTACTAAGCATCTTTGTGAAAAAGTGATAGACTCACAAAATGGGCATTAAGACGGACCTCGGGTTTGTACGACTCTAGGTGACCTTTCCTAAAGGTTTATCTTTACGAGCTGTAGCTTTCTCCCTACTTCTTCTATTTATGGGGTCAACGCAAGGGCGAACCTAGTGTATATCTCCACGATTTATTCTACTTCCCCGCTTCTTCCGTAAGTGCTTTAGGAATTATTGTGCTTTTTTTTTTCTGTGCTGGGTTCTGGACAACTGGCTGATAAACTATTACCACCAACAACTTGCTAGCCATACTCGTGCTGTGAAGTGTGATTTTATTTATTTTTTTATTTTCTCCTTTTTCTTTTTCTTTTTGAGTGTTTCTTTTTTTTCTTTTTCAAGTAGGTGGCTTCCCTGATCTAAGATTTACCTAAAGGCAATACAACGAAAATGGTCTTGTGGTTGGGCTCTGGACAACCGGTCGATGAGCTGTTACCATTGACAACTTGCCAGCCATGCCACCCAAGTCAGTCCATTAGCTACCCAATTTCCTTAAAAACCGTCAAAAAGTGAGTGCAAAAAAGTGTGTGTGGATGCTTAGGCTTAAAGTCCCCCAAATCAGATGGTGGATTGATAAGTTGCATACTTATCATCCCAAATTATTTACCAAATTAAAATGAATTTTAATTGGCGGGGACTCGAGACTAAGTCCACATTCGAGTGGATGCTCAGGCTAATTAAGCCTGAATACCTGAAGAGTCTAAGTGTTTAGGTCCTCTCGTATCATTTCCTAAAGTTCATAACTTCCAATTGACTAATTTCTCTTTTCCTAATTTCTTTCTTTTTTTTTCTTTTCTCAAATTTTTTTTAAAATTTTTTAAGAAACTCAAAGAAATTTTACGGAGTTAACATAATGATTTTAGGAATCGATTATCCACCCCCCATGCTTAAATGATGCAATGTCCTCATTGTAAAAATAAAGATATGAAAAGGGCGGAGTAAACAGAATATCACCTGAGTGTCGTGAAACTCTGGTTGGCTTTGCAGAGAGAAGAGTGCATACAAACGCACTATGTTTAATGCCTTCAGGTTGGCATAACATGCATACAAGGAAGAAATTAAGAATTCACAAGTGCGGGTCAGAATCAAAATCAAAAGGTTGATCTTGAAAACCATCCGCAGAAGATGTCCACAGATATGGACGAGATTATGGTGCAGACCCATGCCCCAGGGTCGAGTGGTTCTCAGGTTCTGGATGAAAATCACCTAGAAGCGAAAGTTGTTGTGTTTGCGGGGCCGGGCCTGCAGTTTAGTGGTGTGCAACCCAAGACGAAAGTGTCGGACAACTGGTAAAGATGATTCAATAGGTGCAGTTGTCCACTTAACATCTAGCTCAGAAAAATAATCAGTTATTCCAGGCTTGGGTCGCACGTGAAAGATATCATAAGGGTCTGTATAGAAGATAGGTGGTTTCAGGTCAGTAGGTACCCTTATATCCAAACTTGTTCCTCCCTCAAAATTAACCTCCCAAATTTTCATTTCCAACTTCCTATTCTCTGAAATCAAGGCTTCTGGGACCTCCAGATCATTGTACACCCCATCTAAAGTACCCAAGTCCAACAATTGTGGCTAAATCAGGATTGACTTGGGCACAATGATCTCAAAAGTATGTTCATTTAGCTCTTCGAGGTGTGGTTGAGGAATGGGGCTACTAATTGAGTCATAAGGTATCGGATCCTCTAAGTTAGCCCCAACCAAATTAGAATCTTTAGTGGTCGGGCTACCAAATTGGTCGTCATGCTCCTCGAGCCCATATGTCTCACTAAAATCATTCTCCTCAAGCTTAAGTGAGAATCAGTAAGAGATTCCTCACACTCAAAATCAAAGAATTCATGATCCTCATTTGTATATGTCTCAACATCACAAGTCATTTCATCATCCAAGGAGACAATTTTCTTCGTTTCCTGACTTGGGGATCTTGGGTGAATCAATCGGTTCAACCTCAAAGGGTTGCTCTAGACCAATCTGGTTATCTCCAATCTCCGAATATGTATCCCCCCCGACAGGCACCTGAGCGGGTTCAGACATTGGCTCTCCTGAAGAGGGTTCATCTTGAGAATCATCCCAAGATTTGACTTGGACAACCACAAATTTCATCCTTAACCTCAACAATTTCTGGAGAAGAAACTCACCCAGGTCCCTATCCTTAACACTTTGGAGCAAATCCAATAGAGAACTATTAAGTTCATCAATCATTTTGATGATAGGCTCTAGTGCTTCAGTGCATGGTGTTGGCTGAGCTTCTAAAGATTGTATAGTGTTCCTCAAATTAGCCAACACCCTATCCTGGATCAGGTTCACCTGAACCGACTGGTTCGGTTCAGGTTTAGGTGGGTTCAGGTTAAATCTAAGGGAGTCAAGATGTCGAGGTTCTCGGGTCCCTACTTGATAGTAGGTCGTTTCAGGTTGTTTAAAGGTTGGTGGAGTCCTAAATTCAACATAATTCTAGGGAGGGTAAGTGTTATAATCAGCATATCCTTCGCGGTTGTAGATCTTGTTAGGTTGATCATCAAAGGATGGAGATCTATAATCATTGTAGCACTGGAAAGTATAGTAATCATAGTCTTGTTGTCTAGGGTTAGGCCCTGGACATTGAGGTCCAGATTCATATCCCCAATCAAAGTCATCTCGGCTAGTGGATGGATAATTACTAGTTACGTCGAGATAGTAATCATCTTGGGGGTAAGTGGTGGTAGAAGGATAGGATGTGAAATGTGTGTAGGATGTGGAAGGGTACATGGTGAAGTAAGGAGGGAAATCCAATGAGAAAGGAGCCCTGCAATACAAAAATACAAGCCTATCCTTAGTTTGGGTAGCCTAAAGGTCTACAGACTCTCAGAATCCATCATGAGATTATAGATGATTTACTCTACTTATGTCCAGGCAATCCAACCAGTTAGAAGGAGGGATTAGGGAGAAGGTTCTTCCTTTGGCTTGCACCTCCGGTTCCTAATGTACCCCCCAGCCGCAGTCGTTTGATGCAACTCCCCTAACTAGACATCAGATTGACTAATATAACAAGTTAATCATGAACAATCTCAATCTGGATCCCGACGAGCGAACTAGTCCTTAGGGCCAACGTGTAATCAATTTTAGTTAGGCTTGGGACAATTGTGCTTTAGGAATGTGATGGGCCCTTTAGATGGGTTGTGCCCTTAATGATCAGTTAAAATATGTGTGTGTGCTCAACCAGGGTTTGCAAGCAAGGTTATTTGATGATGTGTCTTTTAGAGTTCAACCTTGTTTAGTAGCTTTTAGGGTTTAATATTAGGTATATTCAATCAAGTTTAGGAGAACACTCCAAGCTTTGAAATCACAGGAGATGATATGTTCCTTTAAAAATCAAAAATAATGTGGAGTGCTTGGTTCATCCCTAAGAATCAACCCTAACTGGCAAGCTACTTGATGGACCAATTTTAGATTTAGTGGTGCGGCCTAAACAACTCAATCATTTGGCCTATTGCACCACTTAGTTAAGGCACACAAGAATGCTTAACCTATTCAGATTTCTACTCACTTATGTGTATTTAGTTGAAGTGTACCGGGTCCACAGGTCGGATCCTAGTTAAGTGGTAGAATCAAACTGATTGTGTGCCTTAGGATAGGAAGTTGTGGGTGTTAAGTGTGTAGCTTTCAGAAAATCCCACAATCTGATAACACTTTTTTCTTTTTTATTTATGTGGATGGTGAGGTGAGTGGAGGTGGCAAACAAACAACCAAATCTATCCTAGGGTTTATGAAAAGCACCTAAGTTGATTTCAGTTTGAGTTATTCGATTATGGAATGAAAACTAAGGTGGGGGTGGTGTGGGGGACACTTACAAAACACTCCACCCGCACTTTACTCTGGTCTACTGCACTTGGATCTCCACGCTAGGGTACTTGTAAGATAGTAGATCAAAACAAGTAGGGTTAGTGCTATGTAAATGCAAAGAAACACAATAAAAAATAAAGTAAATTCCGTTACCTCCCCGGCAAAGGTGCCAAAATGGCCGGGGGTGTTTCACGTGTTAGAAATCAGGGTTACAAGTAACCCATCGTCGTAGTTGCAAAACACGTCGATCATATAAAATTTATACTGAAACTACAAGGGAGTCCCGGGTTGAACATAGGGAGGCGACATTTATTTTATTGAAAACTGTGCTTTGATTCGTTTCTTTTTTGGTATTTTGGGGTTTTGTTATTTTTTTGTATTTTTGAAATAAAAGAAAATAAGCAAATGTGTCACAAGATAGAGATCTGGAACAAATCTGATTTATATTACTTTCAATGTCAATTACAAGAAACTATGAAAGCATATAAAGAGAGGGAGGTGAGAGGAAATCTTCCGAATCGGCTGTTCGACGATACGACGACGCTTGGCGGAAGCACGGACAAAGGAGGTGAGGAGCGGAATAACAGAGGTGAGATGCTGGAGGACGTTAGGTTGAGGAAAGCTTCGGCGTAGCACTGAAATGGAGGTGAGAAGACGGAGTTGATCTGCTACTGTAATGGAGGTGGGAGGATGGCTTCAAGGTGACCTATGAAGGGAGATGGGAAGTTGGAGGAGTATTTGGTGGGGCAGAGGTTCGCTACACTAATCCACACCTTGGGAGCTTGAGAACAAGCTCTAATGGAGTGTTGGTAGGCTTGCTAGAGCTTGGGAGTAGGTGGGAGTAGAGTAGGTAGAGATGGCTTGAAATCGAGGGGGTGTAGGTCCGTTTATAGTGGAGGAGAAGAGGCAAAAATATGTCTGGGACCATTAATGACATGCAGGCTATTGCTGGAAATGTCATTGTAGGCAACTCATGCCTGCTAGTTCCCACAGTTGGCTTTGCTCACATGTGATGAACTACCGACAGCTGTAAGCATCGCTGTAAGTCTAGCTCATGCGTCATTGTCGGTCCAGCTCACACTGCGCTGGTGCCACGCTCCTGCCTTGCCGCGCGCACCCACCTGCTAGCGCTGTGTTTCACTACGCTATGCGCATGTGTGCCTGCGTGCACGCACGCACCCGCGCTGCTGTGCGCGTGTGGTGCTGCATGCGTGCACTGGTTGCCTGGGCTGCGCCCGTGGTGCAGTATGGGCCAGCCATCTTCTTCATGTTGTAGGGGCTACTATAGAGGTCGGATTGAGTCGATTTTTGCGCCATTAGGCTGCGATCGTCGACCCGAATCCATCCGTGCAATTGGATTTGTCATTTGAAGCTCGAAATTATGTCTCCTAGTCCCTTGGTCGTTGATCTTCCTCGAACTGCATATGGTGCTGCGGGACTCCGATCGAGGCAATTTCAAAGGCATTCTACTCCAATCGTCATCTTGATCAGATCTGTATGGTCGGATTGTCAATTTGAGGCTCCGAAATAAATATGCTTCTCTCCTAACCACGAAAGGGTTGTAATTAACCTAAATTATAACAACTACTCTAAATGCAGAATGATGCATGCTATGCAATATTTATAACATGAAATGCAAATCTAAGCCTAGGAACATGCATGAATAGGCATTTTACCCTCAACAAATGTGTTTACATCAATGATTCAAATGGTGCCATGTGGCTCCATCATAGCCTCCCAAGATCGCCCACAAGCTACCGCAGCTCTCCTCATCCGTGCCATCTCATCTCAACCTTTGGATCACCATCCAATAGCCAAGATTGATCCTCGCACACCTTCATTACTTTACAAGGGTAGACGAAGATTTTCGCTCTTGACCGTGTGCGCACAGAATGAGTCCTCGACACAAAAGTTCCCATGGTGCACTGGTTACGAGAGGTGCTCGCAACCTATTAGTGTGTGATCCAGCCACTGCAAGGAAGCAAAATCTGCTAAAGGCAAGCACGGGTGAAATTTGCCCATTGGATGGGGATAGAGCGGCATAAGAAGCAAGTACATGGCAGCTCAGATGAGCGAGTGCACCCACACGCGATTTGCCACCGAAGTCAACGTGTGATCCGACGCTAAAGAGTGATCTGAAGGTGTGGGTGGGCATAATTTGGGTCATTGATTGATGATTGAATGGATGAGGAGGCACGATGCTTGGTGAATGTGGGCAAATGCCTGAAGGTGAAAGAGCAGTGACGTGGCCACCTCTGATCTGTTGGATGTGGAGCGAGTGCCTGAGATGAAATGACACATATTTATTTTTAAGCCTTGAAATGACCTTTATGGGCCCCATTCCTACAACTATAAAAGGTCTACCCATACCACTCATTTCATCATCCCTTCTCTTCTTCTCTCACCCTGTCTAAAGCTCTACGAGCTAGTCTTAAACCCGAGATGTCCCACTAGAGTCATAAATGAAATTTTTCGATCTTCTTATCCCCGTTCTTGGAGCACCCACGATTATCCTCTCACCATCGTGATGGATCCATGTTTCGTTCCTTGTCCTCCAGCTTCATCCTTGTTTGTCCAGCATCTCATCCCCATCAACCAGGTACTCCGCCAATGCAGCTCATCCTCTAAGCAGCCGTTGAGGAGGATAACTTCTCAGCCCCTTCTCTTTTTATCGCTTTCTAGTGTAGATTTACAGCTTTCTAGTGTAGCAAGTAGACGTAACGAACATGATCCTATGGTTATGAAACATTTGTTTATTCTCTCCCTATTTCTCTTTATTTGTATTATTCTATCTCTCTCTTCTGTTAATTATTCTTTATGTAGAATAGGTAGCGTACACTATGAGAAAATTAGATTTTGGCATCAGATATTTGCTGACGGTTTATGATAACTGCTGGTAAATCAAAGAATTTGCGACGGTTATATGCAGCCTACTGGTATAGTGATATTAACGCTATCAACGACGGTTTTAAATGTTTGTTATCAGTACTCAAGCAAACCCCTACTTCTCCCATCAAACACTATTTTGACAGCTGATGAAACCCTTCGTCCACAAAACCATTTCTCCCCTGATTGCACAAAACCCTACTCTGATGTCGATGTTGCATCCCACGACCATCTCATGGCAAGGCTTCCTTGTTTCCCTCCTTCATCCATCGTGGAGATCTTCTCCATCGTCGTCGAATGCTTACACCTTCTCTTGCGACACCCTCCGTCCTTCCACCCTTATCTTCCACGACGAAGATGGTAACATTCTTCCTCCTTCATCCTTTTCCCCTCCTCCCTTGACCTTACCTCGTGCGACGACAACCCTCCTTGCAAACACTCCTCTCGACAACGATGATAACCCTCCACCTAAACCTGCTCCTCCAAGCCTTAGCAACCACTACAAAACCTTGTACCCTAGAGCCCCTCCCCTCTGCCAAACCCCTCCCCCTTCGCCCCTACAACCTCCCCAAACGGTTGCTAAGGACCCCCTCGTACTGGATGGAAGACCTCCACACATCCATCCTTCTCGTCTTATTCAACAATAAACCTCATTCCCACATCCTCATTCCCACATCTAAAACCTCACCACCAATTACGAGCTGACTTGATCTCTCTCGTCGCTAATCTGATGAGAGTTATAAGAACATCAACATAAAGATAGATGAGAGAATAGAGATCGCTACAAGAGTTTGATCCTTGCGGTGATTGCCTCGATCCTACTAGGGACCAAACACCCTCCCTTGGACCACCAAAAGCTCTAGGCAGAAGAGAAGGTGCCTCAATCCTTGTAGAAAAGAAGCTTGATCGCCATTCTCTAATCCCTTAGATCCCATTTCTCTCAATTTTTCCCTAATTTTTACCAATTTTTTTAAATTTTCCAAGCTCGATCTTAAGGTTCGAGTGGGTCCTGAGCTGATCCCTCATTGGATTCAATCCCCTTCCCATTCGATCCATCTAAGCAGTTTGCTAGACATGTGATTTTGGAGTTTTCTGGGTCTATGATTCCTCTATGTTGCTCAAAGTTTTGACCTTTCCACCAATTCCTCTTATTCCTCTTTAGTATTGCATTGTTTGTGGTCGTTACAGCCTTTGGGTTTTGTCGATAGTTGCTTTGATGACATTATTTGTAAATTTTTTTGCTTTAGTTTTATTTTTTATTTTTTGTTTCCTTACTTGATTTGTGTGGTGGAATGATGCATGGGAAATGTTGGTTTTTCAAGTGGTGGTGTAAGAACGTAGAGAGTACATCATCTATTGTTCAACAGAAGTACTCAATTGGTGCCTTAGCATAAAATGTTGGTTTTTGTTTCTGTTCCTACTTGGGGATTTTAGATTTGTGTGTTAACTAGGCTTGATCTTGGACTAGTGGTTGATTGTGTCAATCTTTCTTTGCTTAAGGTTGCTAATTATCATTTGATCTTATTGTATAGGCAATAAATGGATGTCATCATGGAACCAAAAAAAGAGTGAAGTTTTAAGACTTTCATTTTTTATACCTTGATCTTTTTTCTAGACGGCTAGGTATGTTCTTTTGGTAGTGAGTATGCATGGTTTTTGTGCCTTCCAACTATTCGATTAAATGCCTCGATGGGTTTTATTCCCATTTATATATATGTTTCAATATTTAAGATATTTCCTTTTGATATGGATTCACAATAGTTGAAAGGAGCTATTTAAGTCACAAAGCTCAAATGCAAGTGGATAGTTCCCTTTGTTTTATAGAGATTTCCATCTTTGGGTTTAGATTGGTGGTTGCTACCACTTTGGAAGAAAAGATGCATTGTTGTTGAAGGTAATGCTATTGTTCTATATGTAACATTGAGCAAGAGTGAGAGACATAGTTAACTGGAAAATCCAAGAATTAATTCCAAGATTAGATTAGACCTTCATTAGTGGCAGCACCCAAAAATGATTAGGAGTTAGATGTCTATTAGAATGCAACTTTGTAGCAGCTTTTTCAAATATTTTCCTAAAAGATTTGTACTCCAAGGTTTTTGGTTCACCTGCATAAAGATTTGGATGAAATAAATTCTAAGAATAAAATGAAATTTTTGATAGTTGAGAACATATTGATCCATTTAAAAAAAGAACATACCAAATAGAAACTAAAATATCTACTTTAAACCTAAAAATAAAGTTCTAAAGAGGATAATAACCTCTTGGACCATAAACTTGAAGTTGATGTGAAGAAGAAACTTTTTTGTGCTTTAATGCTCGAAACTACAGTCATCAGCAAATGTTACGCTTTTTCTCCTTCTGCTATCTATCATAGAAAACAAGGTGCCCCTAAAGCTTGTAATAGCCTGTCATAAAGAGAATAAACTGATCCTAGCAAGTGTCTCATTTATGTTCTAACTGTCAAAAACAATGCAAAGAAATGACATGTACACATCACAATAAAGACAATTCCAAATCACCTTGGACTATAAAATAGTAGTATGACCTTAGAAAAGACATCTAAAAGAATACGGGTTCTCAATTAACACCCTAACTCTTTTTTGGTGCAAAACACCTTAACTGTGTTTTTCTTAAATCATAAGTAATAAATATTTATTAAAGGATACAAAAGCAATAGCCTTAGGTATGAGAATGATCAAAAGTAATTAATGTTTGCTGCACCTTGCTGGAAGCTATCATAATATAGAAGTACAATATATGAATGATGGGGTAATAAGAAAACTAGGGTCGAGGTATTGATTAAGTGTTAGGGAATAACAAAGTTATGCCTCAACTATGTGCTTGAGACTGCAGCAAACAAAGAAAGGTGTGAGTACAGGTACAAAGTTGGGGAGGAAAGTACAATATACAATTCCTTACTTTAACGCACTCTCCTGCTTACTTTGTATAGTGTTAATACTTACTAATAGCACAATTTCTTTCTTTTTTCCTCTCCCAGCTGTAGGGATCAAAGAAAGGAAGGGGGGAAAAATATAGCACTTCGTTGGTAGGGTGCTGTCTAGAAGGATTAAAGTTATGCCCACACCATTCAACCACTCATTGTTTGGTGCTTTTGTTCCCGTTGGGGATATCAGGAATAAGTTGACTGGGGCATGATTCTCCCCCTTGATAAAAGATGCAATGTTGGAGTACGAAATTCAAGAACAAAGGCTAATTAGCACTAGCCAAAAGCCTTTTAGGGACTCTAAAAAATTTTATATGTATATTCACTTCAAAATATCAAATATACAACATTGGTATTAGGTGTCTCCTAATGAAATCAAATAAATGGCAGTTCAGTTACTAAATGCTGAGAACCAATTCTCTATAGATTGAACAATTATGGATGGTGGCATAACAACACTTCACATGACTACTTTAGGTAGGCACTTTGAGAGTGTGTACTTGCTACTAGCAGTAAATACAAATCCATTTGGAATGACAAACAATTATGGTTTCCCAACTAGATTGATAGATATATCTAGACAAAGCAATGAGAATTGACCAACATATTGGATTTTGTATGCTTCAATGATTCCAATGTAGTTTGGATTGGAAAGATGTTGGAAGTACTCCTTTTGCATTATGCAACATGTGTAGGAAATATAACATGGTGTGAGGTAAATATATCCATTGGTCTATTTATGATTTTTAACTTTAGCACAAGAGTACAATTAGCTTCATTTTAATGTTCAAATGTTTTGATTTTTTTGTACTATAGGTTATTCTTGCCAGAGGTTCCAGGAACTTAGTATTGAACTGCAAAGGGTATGTTGTGCTTGCCACTTCTTTTTGCATCCATTTTTATGCCAAATTTCTTAAGTTAATCTGGGTCACTTTGGCCTCGTTGCTTCAAGTGGCACTACAAAATTAATTACCTATACCAACGAAGAGATTACAGCAATGGTTTAAATGTGTTGCCATAAAACTCATTAAATGTCACTAATTTTATCATCTACACTTACATTCATCATTTTTTTCCCCTTGTTCCATTTTAATTTTTCTGACCCTAGACCCTATCCTCCTGAACCCAAACAAAGCACCCCACCCTAGTGCCACCCTGCCTCCCCTCCAACTCATCCTCTTCCTCATCATAATCAATTGCATCCACCCTGCTCTCCTTCGTTCATCTCATCCATCTACCTTCACCACAATTTCTCTCTCCTGCTCCCTCTCCCTAGCCCTCGCCTCCTCTTTGAAGATATAGGTCAAACGCCATTAATGCCCTTGACTCTCTCAAGCTTGCAACACCCTCCGTCATCACCACCTCTACATAGGTCACCATATCATCATGATGATCTCTCCATGCCTTTCTCTCAATGATCTCTAATATGAGTAGGTCTCCCCTACCCTTCCTTACATAACTCTCTAGATTTTGCACAAGTTTGTGTAGATCTCTCTTCAATCTCTATCTCTATTCTCTCTACCTCTCACTCTTACAAGTAAGATCTCTCAGATCTGATCAAACACACTTGGATCATAATTATGGGATCTCGTTCAAATCTTTTACTCGGTTAGGGTTTGAGATCAAACCTTTGGTCCGATCTACACTCAAGATCTCCTACTCAATCTCGTTCTCGATCTCTCTCAGTATATGTTTTGATCTTTCTCGCAAGGTTTAAGGAAATGCTATAGTGGGAGGGAGGGTCGAGATGGTGTTGGCTAGGTGTTTGATGAAATGCTGCATTCGGGTAAGGTGTGAGGTGGTGGTGTAGGTATGGTGTTTGATGGAATGTCATAGAAAGGTGGGTAAGAGGGAAGGGAAGGGTAGGGATTATAAGTTTCAGGACTGACGAACAAATTCATATGAAGAAATTATGAGGCTGGCATTCTTGATCTGTATGAGAAACTTGAGGGGGAGCATTGAGTTGTACACAAGTTAATGGACCATAAGTGTGGACTAGTATGGTGCTTTTGTGTTTTTCGAAGTGCTTGGAATGTTTTGTTATGTACTTAAGTCACATAGATATAGCTTGATATTCGAGAAGAAATTAAATTCAGACTCATCCTTGATCAATCAAGACTCAAGCAAGATTTTGAAAAGCACATAGGTTTCCACCATATACCAGAGCTCTAAAGCAAGAAACAAAGCCATCTATATTATATTGTGCATAAAAAACAAAAAAAGGGGTAAAACAAAATTGCAGGCTCACTGGCATTACCTACGGAAAATGGAAAATCTAATTTGAAAATGGTGCGCCTAACATTAGAACACCATGCTCACCCTGTGCATACAACTATAGAATGACAATATGGATAGCAATTATCTTTGATTATGATTGGAGAGTAGGACTGTCAATTACATCAGAATCTGAATGAAGGCCTCTTTTTAATTGCGCAAATATTTTCAGGTAAACGATGTGATACAAAAACTACATTTTGCTAAACATGTTCATATCCAGAAACATAGAAGTTAAAAACCTAGATCCGATCTGCAACTTCTATCAGTGCTAATCTTGTACATCTTAGGGAGGCCACCAACATCCGAGTAAAAAATGCATTTTAGGATAATACTAAGTGAACATAGTGAAATATTCAAGCCATCAAGTCTATTAAAAGGAGAACAAATAGTAGCACTAAAAGCCCTTCGCTATTGAAGACAGCCATTCAAGAACATAATTTTTATTGTAAGAGGAATGTAGCACCTTAAAAATAATAGCCCATGCCTAAATCAATGTTTGGAGGACTTACTCAGGGTTGTCCTTGTGAATTCCATAGTCGTTGCTTTAATTGATCTCTCATATGTCTACTTCAATGATTCCTGTAAGGACATGGGAAAATGCTTGTTAAAATTTTATCTCTACTCTGCTTATGTGATAGAAAACAAACAACCACCAATCTTCATGGATACTAATAATAAAAAGAATAGTAGAGACTTTCATTCACTTGTGTTAATTTGTTAGAAGACCTAATCTAATATTGCTCAATTTGGTTCTTCTTCTTTTAGTATGTTGTGCAGTAGATCACATAGGTGTTTGGGACCAAGCCTAATCTGATCGTTGGGAACTATAGCAATGGGAGCCTTGTGTTGACTCTGATGGCACATGACATGGATGTTACTCTTGTTTATATCAATTTGAAATTAACACACACACATGCAACCAAATGTAGCATTCACCTTAATCTAGTTGCAATGATTGGAAAAGTATGCTAACTGCTAAATTATGTTGGTAAATTGTAGTGCACGATTGCTCATGCCTTGGAGCAAACCAAGTACCCCAACTCAAATCTCAAATGGAAGAAGCTTGAGGACCAGTACCCGTTCTCCAGAAATTAAGAGATGAATGTCATATTGCATATAATGTACTTAAGAGATGAATGTCTTCCCCAGAAATGTACAAAGAGCTAGCTCCCATAGCTCTTTGTTATGCAAAATTACATTTTTGTCATCTTTTTATTTCCATGAGATCAACAAGAACTATCTTCTAAATAATTATTGATATTAGGCTTTCTCATGTTCATCTCAGTCATGGTGCAAGTAGAATCAATGAACTTGTTAAATGATGATTTTGACATGTACTCTATATACCAGTTTCTCATAATTTCAGTAGGAATAGTTGTTTAATGAATGAATTGGTGAGAATACCTTCCATAGTAAAGTTTACTAGATACCATTGCTAGTGGTAATGAATCTGCTTGTGATCTACCCTTTTACATGCTTGATTAGTTTTGTGTTCGATGAATCCTTCCTTATGCTAATAATTAGAAGCATTGCCTCAGGTTGAACTACTTGATGCTTCCTCCAAATGCAACAAAGTGTGCCAGCCACAACAACCATGATGATGGATTTATGAACTTCATGCATAGGGATGAGGAGGTGATGAGGGCTTGAGTATTAGTAGATGTTACTCTTGTTTGCTCTTTCTTTGAATTCCAGGTGAACTATTTCCCTTTGAGGTTCGATCTAGTTTAACATGCAGAGAAGTTCCCCATTCCTTGCATTTTGACTGGGAAGCATGAAAAGGTGAATTTTCCTTCTTCTTATTTCATATTGTAGAAATTCTCTCCTTTCACTATCTGAATTGGATTCCAACATTTCAATTTTCCCCTTTAGCAATCTATCCAGATTCATGATTATTTTTCCCTAATGACTTCATTAATCAATAAACAAATGACTCGCCTCTAGTAGAGGCAAGTTACGTGCTTCTTTCTGTATTTTTTAAGGAAGAACTTGCCTTTTTTAGAGGCATGTTCTTTAGCAGTCTTTCTTAACAGCAACAGTTGTTGAACATCTTCCTGCTGTGACTGCTATTGAACCTACCACTTCTTCTATTGAACCTGCTGCTGCTTTACCTTTTCAAACAAAAAAATTGATGTCATTTATATATCCCCATGTTCTTTATAACTGCTACTAACATTCACTTTACAGTTCTTTGCTTAGGTCGTATCTGAACTTGAAGACACAATGAAGATAAGAAAAGGTTTAGTTCAAGCTTCAAATGATTGGAGTGCTACACAATTCAACAATTCATAGGGTATGCTCATTCTGGATTACAAGAACTATAGTCATATCAAATCTTTTTGCATCATTTCTAGATGAAAAGAGGAGCTTATTAAAATTTTAATTTGAAGAAAGAAAGAAAGAAGATCTAACTTCTGAAATTAGTCCATGAGCCTAAGTTAACATACTGAATTAAACTGAACTTAAGAAAAATGGGTAGGCCTTTTTGATGCCACCATATGAGTAATTTGTAATGTTACTAAAACATCATAATTTCGCAATCCCTAAGAATTTTTAAGATAATGGATAGAGAACATGTAGCACTACAAAATTAATACAAAAATTGCATCTGTAAGAAGGTTATGTTTTACTGTCATAGTGTTTATATGGTAATAAAAGCATGACCTTAGTTAGTGGTCATCCATTCCTTTAGAACCAAAATGGAAACAGGTAGCTTTTATGGGAAAATTGAAAAGGACCTAATGTATCTTTCACAGAAACATAGTAAAAGACCAAATTGACAGTGGTAAGCCTAAGGGAGGCTAAGTCCAACCGTCCCCCATGATCATATAGTCTTGGGCCTCAAGGCGAAGTTGATTAACTTGAGGTTCTGCAACTTGCAAAAAAATAGATGCCAAGAGATTTTTCCAAGTGAAATAAAAAAAGTATATCAAAGTAAAAATATTCTAGTAGATACTATTTTCTTTTCTATGCAAACTATAATTGGTGTTCAAACCAAAGCAAAACATGTAGTTTTTAATAATGTTTACAGCTGGAGTTTCAGAATTTCGTTATCCATGTGCATGGTATATGGAAGATGTCAGGCACCCTTTCTTTACATGAGTTTTTTCCAAAAGGGGTGCAATATTCGTGCTATTGATTTTATTAATCATTTTGACAAGGAGCAGCTCTGGGGTGCATTTTGGTAGGGCCATAGAGGACAAGGGGCCGTTCTATTCTGATCCACATAAGAATGGGCAAAGGTTTAAGCAGTTATTTGACTATTTGGTTGAAAAGAATAGGACCTACTTACAACATTTCTAATCCCCTGTAAGTCTCAATGGAACCCCAAAATCTCAGCCAAATACATTGAAGCCAAGCGTGAAAATCTGTTTGTTTGTATCATTATCATTTCTGAAATGAGCAATGGTTTCTTGTTTATAAGTCTACTTAGTAATTAAAACTAAATCATAAACATCACAATTCTCAATCGTCTGTGTTGCTTTTCCCTCCATCCCATTGGGGTATTTTTATCATTTCATGAGGCATACTTTCACTTTTTATAACATCATTTTAATGTTATCTAATCATATTCTCAATGTTCCAATGATTGAAGCCATGACTTTGTATTTGGAATTTCTTTAATCCTTCAAAAGAGGCCCTTGCTAGCGGTAGAGGGATGTAAGCTCCCCATTCCTTCACTTTCATCTCTTGGATTCATTCTTGGACTTATTAATTCTATGCTGATGTCTAGAAAATGTGCTTGCTGGAAATTTCATCTTGCTTAAGCTTTGTCTTGTTTCGGTTGAGATTTCACACCATGCCAATTACTAAAGATGAAATGATGGCCACTTGGCAGCTGATATGTAGTGAAACTGCTTATGAATTAAACACTATTATTGAGGTTTGCACCTTTATGTTTGCTTACTTAGATGATGTTTGGAGACTATGCAAATAATGATATGTTGTGCAGATTAACAGATTTAACTACCTCACATTTTGATTAAGATATGTTTTTCATCCTTCATCTATTCAGGTTGCCTCTAAATACAAATATGAGCCGTGCCACTACTAGTAGCTAGTATGGTAGAAAAGTTGGAGGATCGTCACAAGAGCAGCATAACAATCTCATGGCTCAGGTGGGGGAACTCCGTGAAGATAGCAAGGAGCATAAACAATTAATCGAAAAACAAAATCAGAAGATTGACCACCTATTCGATCTTGTTACTACATTTGTTGAGTATAGACCACATTTTTGTCGTCGTGATGATAATGATGTGTCCCGTTGACATGGTTCGGTAGATCCTTAGATTTATTTATCTATGTTGGAAATTATGTTGGAAACTATGTTAGACTATTTGGAAGCTATGTTGAGAAACTTATGTTCTAAAACTTTTGTATATGCTATACTTTCATATGGTCAACTTTTATGTGTTCTAAATTTTATTTTGTTGGATTATATTGTTTGTATGTTATTATGTGAATGTTATGTGATGGAATACATGCTCTGTATACAGGTTATTATGTGAATGCTATGTAAGTATCATGTTATTATGTGAATGCTATAGATTTGCATGTACATGATTGGTATACAAGTTATTAAGTGAATGTTATATTATATGATGGCATATAGGTCATATATGTTATAAGGACTACACCGACGGTTATGAAATTGTCGTGAAAGGAAACTTGACGTTCATCTTTTACTAGCGATTTTTATCACTATCGCTAAATGCTCTACTAATGGATTTAAAACTACCGGTATAAGTTATACCGACGATTATATAACCCATGGTAAAAGGTTACATTTACCAGCAGTTGTCAAACCCTTGGTAAAAGGTTACATTAATCGGTGGGCAACAAAATCGTTAGTAATGGTAAACATTTGTCGGTGGTTCATTTTCGCAGCGATTTTCAATATACGCCAGCGGTTCTTGTCAAAACTGATGGCAAAGATCTTTGCAGATGGGGGATTTGCCATCAGTTCTTAGCGATGGTTTTATACCATTGGCTGGCGGTTTTGAACCTCTATGAAAAGGCTGATTTCTTATAGTGGTAGATTAATTTCAAGTAGCTAATCTACTTTAGTGATAATAATTCCAACGTGATTTTTTATCAAACGTTCACCTCCCCGTATTCGACCTGGGACTCACTTTGGGTTTTAGTAAAATTTTTTGATTGATGAAGTTTTACGCAACAGTAACGACAAGTTTCTAACTCAACCTTTTACGCATAAGAAATTCCATTCATCATTTTAGCGTTGTTGCTATGGAGGTGACACTCTTTGATTTCAACCATTTCTCGCCTTACTAATCATTTACCTCACTTTTCTCTTTTCTTACTATGATTGTAGGTACTCTCTTGAGGTGAGCAAAAGCGGTAGATTGGAAGAAAGTGCTGTTGAAGGGTCTGTAAGTTTACCCCACACCTCCTCCCCCTAGATTTTATTCCATCACATAAATAACATAAATCGTAGTTAACTTAGGAGCTTGCATAAACCATAGCCTTAGTTTGGTTGTTCAGTTACCACCTTCACCCACCTCATCCTCCATATATAAAAAAAAATCTAAAAAATCCCACAGTGGTACACAACCACTTCCGGTAACCCGATAGTCGCGTGCGTTCACTTGTTAGAAATTAGGGTTACAAGTAACTTGTCATTATAGTTGCAAAACACGTCGATCAGATAAAATTTATAGTGAAGCTCCAACGGAGTCCCTGGTCGAACACAAGGAGGCAATGTTTACTTTACTTGAAATAGTGCTTCATTTTATTCCTTTTTGGTATTTTGGGGTTTTGTTATTTTTTGTTTTTTTGAAATAAACGACAAGTAGGATGAATCACAAGATAGAAATGGAACAAATATGATATATATATCAAGCCAGTGTCAATTACAATAAACTATAAAAGCATAAACAGAGAGGGGGCTGAGAGGAAATCTTTCGAATCGGTTGTTCGGTGAGATGACGGCACCTGGTGGAAGCTCGGATGAAGGTGGTGAGGAGTAGAACGATGGAGGTGAGATACAAGAGGACGTCGTGTTGAGGAAAGCTTCAGCATGGCTCCAAAATGGAGGTGAGAAGACGGAGGTGATCTGCCACCGGAATGGAGGTGGGAGGATGCTCTAAGGTGACCTATGAAGGGAGATGGGAAGTTGGAGGAGTATTTGGTGGGGCAAAGGTTCACTACACTAATAGGTCCCATGGGAGCTTGAGAACAAGCTCTAATGGAGTGTTGGCAGGCTTGCTAGAGCTTGGGAGTAGGTGGGAGTAGAGTAGCTAGAGATGGCTTGTAAGGGAGGGGGTGTAGGTCCATTTATAGTGGAGGAGAAGAAGCTAAAAATGGATAAAGGACCTTTAGCGATCTCCAGACTGTTGCCAGATCCACTCATGCCGTTAGCTGGCTCTGCTAGCTGGCAATGACATAGTGACGGCTGTAAGCGTTACTGTAGGTCTCCTAGCTGTCGTTGAAAGCTCGCACCAACCGCCCTTGCGCCCATGCTGCACTGCCCTGCTTATCACGCGCGCTGACCCCGCGGGCCCTATTGTGTGCGCGCTTGCTATGCATTGGCATGTGCGCTTGCTATGCGTTGTCGTGCGTGTGCGCACATGCATTGCCATGCGTTGGTGCTGCCGCGGCCATGCGCCCGCCAAATTGTGTATTGGTGGGGCTGCAGGGATTCGAACCCGCACCCCCCTTTGCAAACCAGCGCTCCAACCATTACACCAAACCTACCTTTGTGTCGTGAGGAGCGGCTTGGTGTAACCGCTTCCCAGCCGTTGGATCTTGATCCAACGGCCAGGATTGAAGGGTGCGGATGAAGGAGTTGAGCGGTGCTGCTGGCTAGTGTTGGGAGGCCTGGATGGCACCACGTGGCTCCGTCCAGGTCGTCCATCTTCTTCTTCTTGTAGAGGGTGCCACGGTGCTCACATCGAGATGATTCCCACAATGCCGAACTACGATCATCACTCTGGATCCATCTGTACGGTTGGATTTTTTGTCTGAAACCCGTATGGATGTCACATTACCCCCTGGCCATATTAAATGAAGGAATTAATATACAAAACATACAACTATCCTAAATGCCATGCAATGGATGTTATGCAATATTTATAACATGATATGCAATGCTAAGCCTAGGAACTATCAAAAATAAACAATTTATCATGAATTTATGTGTGTTCATCATACCCCCATGCTTACTTTTTGCTAGTCCCTAGAAAAATTAACCCGAATGCTATGTATAAAAGTAGAATCACGGTTCAAGTAATTAGGCAAAATTCATTGATTGCTTTAGAAAATCTCAACCCTAACACCTAATTACAAAAGCTCAACAGTGCCCAGGTGCCAGCCATAATGCAGACTGTCCAAGCCCTTGCCTTATTTGAGAAGAGAAGATAAATTTTCTTTTTATTTTTATTCTTTTCTAATTGTTTTGTATTTTTGGAGTTTGTGAGTTCCGAGATAAATTTTTACAACTACCTAACCTACCCAAGACTCGAAAAGGACTCTAGTACAAAGCATCTTTGTGAAAAAGTGATAGACTCACAAAACGGTCGTTAAGACGAACTTCGGGTTTCTATGACCTTAGGTGACCTTGCCTAAAGGTTTATCTTTACGATGGGTAGCTTTCTCCCTACTTTCTTTTTATATGGGGTCAACACAAGGGCAAACCCAGTGTATACCTCCTCGGTTTATTCTACTTCCCCGCTTCTTCCCTAAGTGTTTTGAGAATTATTATGCTTTTTTTTTTTGTGAGCTGGGTTTTGGACGACCGGTCGATGAGCTGTTGCCACCGACAACTTGCCAGCCATACTCGTGTGGTGAAGTATGGTTTTATTTGTTTTTTTTTTATCTTTTTCTATTATTATTATTATTATTTTAAGAAGGTGGCTTTCTTGATCTAAGATTTACCTAAAGGTAGTACAATGAAAATGGTCTTGTGGCTGGGCTCTGGACAACCAGCCGATGAGCTGTTACCACCGACATCTTGCCAGCCATACCACCCATGTCGGTCCATTAGCTACCAAATTTCTGTAAAAAGCATCGGAAAGTGAGTTAGTGCGAAAAAAATGTGTAGATGCTTTGGCTTAAAGTCCCCCCAAATCAGAGGGCGGGTTGATAAGTTGCATACTTATCATCGCAAATTATTTACCAAATTAAAATAAATTTCAATTAGCGAGGACTCGAGACTAAATCCACATTCAAGTGGACACTCAGGCTAATTAAGCCCGAAGACCTGAAGAGTCTAAGTATTCAGGTCTTGAAGAATCAATTCCTAAAGTTTGCAACTCCTAATGCCTAAGTTCTCGTCTCCTAATTCCAATTTTTTTTTATCTTTTCAAATTTTTAATTTTTTTATTTATTATTTATTGTATTTTTTTTATTTTTTAACAAGAATCAAATAATAGGAAATTAATGTTGCAATTTACAAAATGGTTATAAAATATGTCCACCCCCCCATGCTTAGCAATTGCAATGTCCTCATTGTGAAAAAAATGAAAGCATGCAGAAGAGTAGAAGTGGAAGAATAGCACCTGGATTCTGTGAGACTCTGGTCAGCTTAGAACAGTCTTTACATGTGCTGAGTTTAATACCTTCAGCTGGGCGATGATCAGCCCGTGGTGGTTACGACAAGGTAAGAGCAACCATGTTCGAGATTGGCTCAGGGAGCACATGGTCAACAAACGGTTTGAGACGTTGTCCATTGCCCTTGAAAATATCACCCGTCTTTGGGTCAAAGATTTCGACGACCCCGTTAGGGAAAATCTGCTCAATAACGAACGGGCTGCCCCACTTAGACCTAAGTTTACCAGGGAAAAGCTTCAATCGAGAATCGAAAAGCCAGACCTTCTGGTTCGGCTTAAAGCTCTTACGTGCAATCATCTGGTCATGGAGAGCTTTTTTCCTTGCCTTATAGATGCTGGCATTTTCATAAGCATCATTTTGAAGCTCCTCCAACTCAGATAGTTGGACTTTCCTGGTCTTCCTAGCCAACTCAAGGTCCATATTACATTTCTTGATGGCCCAAAATGCCTGGTGTTCAAGTTCTACAGGTAAGTGACACACCTTCCCAAACACCAGATGGAATGGAGACATACCAATAGGCATTTTGTACGCCATACAGTAAGCCCAGAGAGCATCATCTAGCTTTTGGGTCCAATCCTTCCTATCAGGCCTAATAGTTTTCTACAAAATGTTCTTGATCTCCCGATTGGAGACCTCAGCCTGTCCGTTCGTCTGAGGGTGATAAGGTGTGGAAATCCGATGGCTCACTTCTTATTTCCCTAGTAAATTCTAAAACTAGGCATGAGTGAAATGTGTGCCACCATCACTGAAAATTGCCCTAGGAACCCCGAACCGACTAAAGATATTTCTCTTCACAAAATCGATGACCGCCTTGTGGACATTGGACCAGGTGGAAATTGCCTCAATCCACTTGGACACGTAATCAATAGCTAGTAGAATATACTAGTGTCCAAATGAAGGAGGGAAGGGTCCCATAAAATCGATGCCCCAAATGTCAAAAATTTCGACGGAAAGAATTGGGTTCAGGGGCATCATATCTCTCTTATCCATGTTCCCGAGTGTCTGACATCGGGTGCATGACTTAGAGAATTCTTGGGCATCCTTAAATAATGATGGCCAATAGAATCCAGATTGCAAAATTTTTGCGGCCGTCTTTTTCTCGAAAAAGTGTCCACCATATGCGGATGTGTGACAGAACTCAAGTATGCTATGGAACTCGACTTCCGGGATGCATCGACGAATAATCTGGTCTGCACCAATGCGGTACAGCTCGAGATCATCCAGACGCGGATGTGTGACAGAACTCAAGTATGCTATGGAACTCAACTTCTAGGATGCATTGACGAATAATCTGGTCTACGCCAATGTGGTACAGCTCAAGATCATCCGAAAAATAATATTTGGCCTCAAATACAAGTCTATCGCATGGTTGTTTTGTCCAATCCTGAGGGATTTGACCAATGGCCAAATAATTGACAATATCCACAAAACAGGGGGTTCGGATTCTCCAGACTGTGAGGATAGTTTCATCCAGAAAAGTATCAGAGATCGGAACATCCAGATGACGAGAATCAATTAGGATTCTCGAGAGGTGATCCACCACTACATTTTGTGCCCCGACTTTATCCCTGATTTCAAGATTGAACTCTTGAAGCAGCAGAATCCAATGAATAAGCCAAGGTTTGGCATCCTTTTTGGCCAAGAGATGTTTCAAGGCCGAGTGGTCAGTAAAGATGATAACACGAGAACCTAACAGATAAGCCCTGAATTTTTCTAAAGCGAAAACTACGACTAGCAATTCTTTTTTAGTAACAGTGTAGTTCCTCTAGGCCTCGTTCAGAGTTTTGCTAGTGTAGTAAATCATAGAGGGCTTTTTCTCAATCTTTTGACCTAAGATAGCCTCTATGGCATAATCAGATGCGTCAGCCATAATCTCAAATGGGGTTGTCCAGACCGGTGGTTGCAATATCGGGACACAAGTGATGGTTGTTTTCAATAAATCAAATGCCTTACGACATGATTCATCAAACTCAAACGACACGTCTTTGGCCAAAAGGTTACTCAAGGGCCAAGCAACCTTCGAGAAATCCTTAATGAATCTTCTATAAAAACCCACATGCCCAAGGAAAGAGCGAATTTGTTTTACGGATGTGGGTGGAGGAAGTCTAGAGATAGCATCCACCTTAGCTCTATTAACTTCAATTCCCCGATTAGAGACCACGTGACCCAGGACGATGCCCTCCAGAGTCATAAAGTGGCTCTTTTCCCAGCTAAGGACCAGCCGTGTTTTGATGCATCTCTGAAGGATCAATTCCAGGTTAGCCAAGCAAGACTCAAAAGAATCTCCCACAATGTCAGAAAAGATGGCCAGCATGCACCTTTAAAAGTCGCAGGTGCATTTCAAAGCCCTAACGACATTCTACGGAATGCAAGGGTTCCGTAGGGACATGTGAAAGTTGTCTTTTCCTGGTATTTGGGATGGATAGGGACTTGGTTATATCCCAAATAACCGTCCAAGAAGCAAAAATACTTTTTCCCAGCTAACCTTTCAAGGATTTGATCGATGAATGGCAAGGGAAAGTGATCCTTTTCAGTGGCAATGTTCAGCTTCCTATAGTCAATACAGACTCTCCAAGCAGAACCTGAACAAGTGGTGAAGGTTTCCCCATTCTCATTAGTCGTAACGGTTATTCTCGCCTTCTTGGGTACAATCTGAATGGGGCTAACCCACAGACTATTTAAGATTAGGTAAATAATCCTAGCATCAAGCCACTTAATTATATCCTTCTTGACCACTTCTCTCATATTCGGGTTTAGTCTCCTTTGCATTTCGCAAGAAGGGCGGGATCCATCTTCCATGAAAATACAATGACTACAATAAGATGGCTCGATCCCCCTAAGGTCGTGGATGGTCCAACCAATTGCCTCCTTGTTGTTCTTAATGACCTTAATCAACCTTAATTCTTGCTCCTTAGTCAAATCAGCACTAATAATCACAGGGAGCATGTTTTCAGGTCCTAAGAACTAATATTTCAAATCTTTGGGCAATGGTTTTAATTCCAGCTAGGGTAGGTTTAGAATAGAAGGAAGGGAGGATGCTGATGAAGATTCATCGAGGCGATCTAGTGGAATAGGTTGGGAATGAACAAAATCAACAGCCTCTTCAAGATGTGGTAGGTCTACCATGGAGGAGGGTTGCGGGTTGGGTTCGCTAAAGCTAATGGAGTCCTCGAGTGCATTGATTGTCATATACATCTCAAGATCCTGATCCTTGAGTTCCTCAATGAATCCACAATCCTCAAATCCTCTTATCGCCTTAAAAATATCCAGAGTTAATTTCTTATCCTAAAAGGCGATATCCATACTACCACATTCACAGTTTATGTTGGCCTTGGCGGTAGCTAGGAACGGATGCCCCAGAATGATGGGAGTGTTCCTTAAATCATTAGGTACATCCATGTCGAGGATGAGGAAATCTACATGAAAATAGAAATCCTTGACCTTGACAATTATATCCTCAATAACACCTCTCGGTGTGGTGACCAATCGGTCAGCTAATTGTAGCGTTACTGAGGTTGGCCTGAGTTCACCTAACCCAAACTTCTCATAAATAGAAGTTGGGATTAGGTTGATGGATGCACCTAGGTCAAATAGTGCCCTATCAAAAGTGTATTCCTTAATAATGCATGAGATCAAGGGGGCACTTGGATCTTTCCTCTTTTGAGGAAGGTGATGCAGGATTACAGAACTTGCCTGTTTGGAGAGAATCACCTTCCTTAAAGTGGGTTCTCTCGGCTTACGCTTTTGGGTACACAGTTCTTTGAATAATTTAGCGTAAGCCGAGATGTGCTTAATAGCATCGAGGAGCAGAATATTGATCTCTATGCTCTTGAATAAATTCAAAAGCTCCTCGTTGCTATCTAGGGTTTTCTTCTTCTTGGTTTTCAATAGGGCCTCAGGGAATGGGATATGGGTGGAATTTTCAATTTTCGGTCCCTAGGCCGTATTGTCTTCTTCAGCCTCCTCTTTCTCAAGCTCCCTAGGATTTTGACTCCTAGAAGGTAATTTTGGGTTCTAGATCTGCTTCCCACTTCTCAAGGTGACAGAGTTTGCAGAGGCATAAGGGTTTGGGTCTTGAGGTGGATTAGTGAAGATTGGAGGGCCTTGGTTGGTCATGTAACTAGAAGAAGAAGAAGAGGAACCCTGCTCAACCACCTGAGCATGCGCTTGTGGGTCCCTTTGATTCCTGTACCCTTGGGCTCTATTTCCCTAATTTTGCACATTATGTGCATTTGGTATGGGTTGAGATGGTAGGGATCCGGATTATCGAGTGTTTACAATTAACTCGGATTGCGAGTTATCCAAGGATGTCTTCATTTGTTTCATAAGCTGAAGCATGGACCCTTGCATTTCCACCATCTGCTGGTTCAAATCAGCCTGCCCTGCAGATTGTTGGGCATTCCAAGATGGCTGATTAACCGATCTCGGGGGCAACTGGGTGTATACTTGACCCTGACCCATAGGTTTTTGAGATGCATACTTGCTGGGTCAAGATTGGGTCTGTTGCCCCTAATTTTTCCAAGAGAATTTATGGTGGTTCCTCCATCTCGAGTTAAAAGTGTTGGAATACGGGTTAGACCTAATAGTCTCCTGCATTGCATATGCATCCTAATAATACGAGGATGAAGAGAAGGAAGGACCAGGAAAACTGGGATCAAAGGCCCCAATTTGGAACCCATATGGTTATTAGAAATCTTGGCTCACAGGTTGAGCCAAATTGAGTTGGTTCATGAATTCCCACCCCGTAGGAGCTCATGAGGAATGGAATCTTGAATTCTGGGATTGTGTGGGTAAAGAAGTGGCTCTTGAATTCCTAGACATCCATTCTTCCATTTTCATAGCAACCAAGTCCATTTTATCCAGTTTATTACAAATTAATTCCATGTCAAATGAATGAGAATCCTGAATCTCATTAGCACTTGACCTAGGTTGTTGGGATCGGTTGAATGCATCCATGAAGGCATGTTTAATTGGGTTCTCACTCATTTCCTCAAATAGGTCGTATGCGCTATCTGCATCCCTATTGAGGAAGTTGCCACCACAGGAAGCGTCCACATGATTGCGGAGTTGCTCAACCAACCTGTGATAGAAAATCTGCACGAGTTGCCATTTTGGCACCTCGTGGTGTGGACACTTCCTCAAAAGTTCTTATAATCGCTCCCAGGCACCATGAAATGGTTCCCCCGGCCGCTGGGCGAAAGTGGTAATCGCACATTGCAAGGCATTGGTCCTTCCGATAGGGAAGAATTTCTTCAAGAATGCTGACTTAAGAGCAGCCCAAGTTTCAATCGGCCTTCCTATAGTCTGATACCAATGTGTGGCCTTATCCCTGAGATAGTGGGGGAAAAGCCTCACGATCATTTGCTCTTTGTTCACATTCCTTTCTCTGGAGGTATGAACCAAAGTCGTCAGATCCTCCAGGTGCTGGAATGGGTCCTCCGAGCCAAGCCCATGGAAATGCTTAACCAAACTTAAGACTTGGGGCTTGATTTCAATGTCTCCGATGGGAATCATGATGCTGGGAAGTTCCCCATAGTTTGAAGGATCATAAAAATCCTTCAAGGGCCAAGCGCCTTGACCATACATACGTTGGAACCATTGCTGCATCTGCTGTAATTCTTCCAACTGCCTCTGAATTAGCTCCTACTGGTTCGGAGGTGGGGGAGGTAGTTGTTGATCAGCCATGGGATCTGCTTGGCTATAGCTCAACCTCTGCCTCCTAGAATGGTCTAAAGGTCCTTCCAATCTAGGGTTCAATGGCCTCTTCCCAAGCATACATTGGAAGGAAGTTGAAGGATGGGGAAAAGAGGGAACTCTACAGTATAAGAATACAAGCCTGTCCTTAGATGGGGTAGTCTAAGGTCTACTGACTCTTAGAATCTGTCCTAAGATTATTGGCGATTTACTCAACTTATGTCCAGGCAATCAAACCAGTTAGAAGGAGGAACTAGGGAGAAGGTTCTTCCTTTGGCTTGCGCCTTCGGTTCTTAGTGTACCCCCCAATTGCAATCGTTTGATGCTACTCCCCTAGCTAGACATCTGATTAACTAGTATAAGCAGGCTAATCGTGAATAATCTCAATTTGGATCCCAACGAGCGAATGAATCCTTAGGGCCAACGTCTAATTGATTTTAGTTAGGCTTGGGAAATTGGTGCTCTCGAATGTGATGGACCCTTAATGGGTTGTTCCCACAATGATTTGTTTGAGAACGTGTGAATGTGCACAACCAAGAGGTTTTCAAGCAAGATTATTAATGATGAGGTGAGTTTTAGGATTTGAATCTAACTTAATAGCTTTTAGGATTCAAATATTAGGTGTTTTCAACCAAGTTTTGTGAGGCAAACCATGTTTGTTGTTGAAAGCACGTGTTGAAGTATTTTCCTTTAGAAATCAAGAAAAATATGGAGTGCCTGTCTTGACCTAATTATTGAATCCTATGGGACAGCCAGAAAATGAACCTCTTTTAGATTAGGTGATGCAGCCCAAACAATTCACTCAATTGGCTAAAATGCACCACCAATTAAGGCACACAAAATGGTGGTTAACCTAATATGATTTCTACTCTTTTGTGTTGAATTCATGTATCGGGTCCACAGGTCGGAAGCTCGGTTGAGTAGATGAAAATCAAGTCCGATTATGTGCCACAAATGTGGGTGTAAAGAGTATGTAAATTGATTGATCACACAGAAAACATCTTTTTGTTTATTTTATATAAGATGTGGGTGAGATGGGTGAAGGTGGCAAAAAGACAAACAGAGTCTACCCCAGGGTTTATGCAAACACCTAAGTAGATTAGGTCTTGGTTATGATTGTGGAGAAATGAACTAGTAGGGGGGAATGTGGGGGACACTTACAGAGTAGTCTACCCGCACTTTACTTCGATCTACTGGACTTGGATCTCTATGCTAGGGTACCTACAAGATAATAGATCAAAGAAAAGTAGGGTTAGTGCTATGTAAATGCAAAGAAACACAATAAGCAATAAAGTAAATTTCATTGCCTACTCGACAACGGCGCCAAAATGGTCACGCGTGTTTCACGCATTAGAAATCAGGGTTACAAGTAACCTGTTGTCGTAGTTGCAAAACACGTCGATCAGATAAAATTTATACTGAAACTCAAGGGAGTCCCGGGTCGAACATAGGGAGGCGACGTTTACTTTACTTGAAATTGCATGTCATTTTGTTTCTTTTTGGTATTTTGGGTTTTGTTATTTTCTTGTATTTTTGGAATAAAAGACAAGTAGAATGAATCACAAGATAGAAATGGAACAAATATGATATATATATCAAGCCAATGTCAATTACAATGAACTATAAAAGCATAAAAGTAGATGGGGGAGAGAGGAAATATCCCTAATTGGCTATTCGATCAGACGACGACACCTGGCGAAAGCTTGGACGAAGGAGGTGAGGAGCAGGACGACAAACGTGAGATGCAGGAGGACATCGTGTTGAGGAAAGCTTTAACGTGGCTCCAGAATGGAGGTGAGAAGATGGAGGTGATCTGCTATAGGAATGGAGGTGGGAGGATGGCTCCAAGGTGACCTATGAAGGGAGATGGGAAGATGGAGAAGTATTTGGTGGGGTAGAGGCTCGCTAGACTAATAGAGCCTGAGAATAAGCTCTAATGAGCGTTGGTAGGCTTGCTAAAGCTTTGGAGTAGGTGGGAGTAGAGTAGGTAGAGATGGCTTGGAAGGAAGGGGGTGTAGGTCCTTTTATAATGGAGGAGAAGCGGCTAAAAATGGATTTAAAGGACCTTTAGCGACCTCCAGACCGTCGCTGGAAACGTTGTTGTAGACAGCTCACCTCCACTCACACCCTTAGCTAGCTCTGCTGGCTTGCAATGAAATAGCAACGGCTGTAAGCGTCGCTATAGGTCAGCCCAGCTGTCACTTAAAGCTAGCGCAAACTGCCCTTGCACTTGCCCTGCGTTGCCCTGCTTATCTCACGCGCTAGCCGCACACGCCCTGCAATGTGCGCCCTTGCTATGAGCTGGCGTGCACGCTTGCTATGCACTGTCGTGCACGTGTGTGCGCGCGTTGCCATGCACTAGCGTTGCCGTTGCCATGTACCTGGCCAATTGCGAATTGGAGGGGCTGCGGGGATTCGAACCCGCACCCCCCTTGCAAACCAGCACTCCAACCATTGCGCCAAACCTTCCCTTGTGTCGTGAGGAGCGGCTTGGTGCAACCTCTTCGCAGCTATTGCATCTTGATCCAACGGGTAGGTTTGAAGGGCTCGGATGAAGGAGTTGAGCAATGTTGCTGGCCAGTGTTGGGCAACCTGGGTGGCGCCATGTGGAGCCATCTGGGCCGTCCATCATCTTCTTCTCGTAGAGGGTGCCACGGTGATTAGATCGAGGTGATTCCCGCGATGTTGAACTCCGATCGTCGCTCCAAATCCATCCGTGTGGTCGGATTTTCTATCCGAAACCCGTATGGATGTTACATTGCTCCTGTGGCCAAATAAAATGGAGTTAATATACAAAACATACAACTATCCTAAATGCCATGCAATGGATGTTATGCAATATTTATAACATGATATGCAATGCTAAGCCTAGGAATTATCAAAAATAAGTAATTTATGATGAATTTATGTGTATTCATCACCCGATCTTTGGAACCGGTAAACTCATCAAGGCAAAATCGACTATAAATCAGATTAGGTAACCACTTATGTGCCTAATTCAGTGGTCCATCACACCAATTGCTTGAGTTGTTTGGGCCACACCACATAAGATAAAAGTGAACAATTAGTAGCTTGTCACATAGGATTCAACTTTTAGGGACTAACTAGGCACTTCACATACTCTTTGAGTTTTAAAGGAAGATATCTTCATCTGTGCTTTCAAAACCTGGTGTGCTAACTGAAACCATGTTTGAATATACCTAAAAGTTGAATCCTAAAAGCTACTAAGCAAGATTTAAACCCCAAAATTCACTGCATCTAAAAATAATCTTGCTTGAAAATCATTGGTTGTGCATGCACAAACATTGAAACTGATCTTTATGGGCACAACCCAGATAAAGGGCCCATCACATTCCGAAGCACATTCAAACCTCAGCCTAACTAAAATCAAGTAGATTTTGGCCTTAAGGATTGGACTCGCTCTTTGGGGCCCAGATTGAGATTATTTTTGATTAATCTACTTCTACCATTCAATCTAATGACAAGCTAAGGGAGAGTGTCAAACGACTGTAGTTGGGGGTTATCAAAGGAACCTGAGGCAAAAGCCAAAAGAAGAACCTTCTTCTCAATCCCTCCCTCTAAGTGGTTGGATTGTCCTGAAAGAAGTAGAACAAATTGTTTCTTTCATATCAAGATGGGTTCTAGGATTTTGTAGATCTTTAGGCTATCCCACTTAAGGATAGGTTTGATTGTTTGTACTGCAAGGCACCTTTTTTTTCTCATTCCTCCTACTTTGCCATGGATCCTTCCACATCCTACTATCATTTCCACTCCTACCCTCCTGACACATCTTTTCTACAATATGATGATTATTATCCCAACCTGTGCTATAATCAACCATCTACTAGTTGGCATAACTCAGATTGGGGATACAGTTCCAGATCTCCGTGTTTAGGGTCTAACATTGAACACCATGATTTTGATCCTTCTCCAAGCTATACTGATTATAGATATCCACCCTTTGATGATCAATTTAACCCGATCTACAAACAAGAAGGATATTTTGATTACAACTCTTACCCTCCACATTACACTGCATATAGGTCACTACCCCTCTTTGAACAACCCGAAGTGACCTATTATCAAGGGGGGCACCAAGAACCTCAATTCCTTCACTCCCTTAGACTGAACCCAAATCCACCCCACCTTGAACCAAACCATTTGGTTCAGGTAAGTCAATTCCAAGATATGGTGTTGGATAACTTAAGCAATGCCATATAATCTTTAGAATCTCAGCCAACACCTTGCACTAAAGAATTGGAGCCTCTGATTCAAATGATTGATGATCTTAACAGGTTTTTGTTTGATGGGCTCCAAAATGTTAAGGATAAGGACCCGAGTGAGTTTCTACTTGGGAAATTCTCAAAATTGACGATGAGATTTGTGATTGCTCTAGTCCAATCTTGGGATGATTCCCTGGATGAACCCCTTTCAGGAGAGCTAATGTCAAAACCCACTCAGGCACTTGTAGGGGGACACATTTTACGAGACCACGGATAACCATATTATTCTATAGCAACTAATTAATGATGAATTGATTACTTTGCCCGAGATCCCTAAGCCAAGGTATGAGGAAAAGTATATCTACGTGGACCAGGAAATGATTGATGATTTTGAGACTTATATAAATGCGAATCCAAAATTCTTCATTTCTAAGGGTGAAGTTATGTGAAGTCTCACTTCAATTTGAGGAAAATTATTTTATGAGAGGACTGGGCTTGAGGAATTAAATGAATCATTTAATAGCCTAGTAATTAAGGAAATTGATCCTGTTGGGGCTAGCTTGGAAGAAACAAATCCTGTTTTCATAGATGATTCAATCAATAGCCCTATTCGACAATCACACCCTGTTGAGCATAATGATGATTATCTTCTTGAGATTATCAAACCTAAGTCTATTTTGACTAAGCCACAAATTTTGGACTTGGACATTTTAGACAAGGTTGATAACACTTTCGAGGTCCCAGAGACTTTGATTATAGAGGATAGGAGCTAGGAAGTGAAGATTTGGGAAGCCAATTTTGGGGGAAATAGGAATTTGAGTTTAAGGGCTCCTATTTGCCTGAAACAACAAACCTTCTACCAAGACCCTTATGACATATTCGATTTTGAGGATGTGCAACCCAAGCACAAATTCATTGATTATCCTTTTGATCTTGATTTTCCTATTGTCCAACTTCGGACTTGGGTTGCATCCTTACAAACTGCAAGTGCATCCCTACTGGCATAATGATCTCAGGCTCTAGGTACTTTTTATCAAGAACCTTAGAACCACTCGACCGTGGGGCATGGGTCTGCACCATAAACTCATCCACATCTATGGACATCTTCTCCTTGTAGGTCCAAAAATTGATCTTTTTATTCTGATCCTGAATTATTTATTTCTTTATTTGTATTGCGTGCCTAGATGAAAGCACTAAACTCAGCACGTATATAGTCTATTTTCAACTCATAGCTAACCTGTTAATCACGAAATTTTGGTGCTTTCTTTCTCTACTCCGATCTTTTGTCGTCTTTTAATACAATAAGGACATTGTATTAGATAGGCATGGGGGGTGGATATTCATCTTTGAACCATCTTATTAGCTTCATAGATTCTTTATTTTTTGAAAAAATAAATTGAATTAGGAAAAGAGAACTTGGGCTTTAGAAAATTTTCAACTTTAGTGAATGATACGATAGGACTAAAACACTTAAATCCTTCAAGTCTTCAGGCATAATCACCCTAGGTGCTCACTAAAATGTGGACTTGATTCTTGAGCCCTCACCATTTGAAATTCATTTCTAATTGGTTAAATAAGTTGGGGTGATAAGCACACGACTTATCAACCGGCCCTTTGGTTTGAGGGAACTTATAGTCCAAACATCTACACACTATTTGCACTGACTCACTTTTTGAGGATTTTAATGGAAATTATGTTGCTAATGAACCTTTTAGGGTGGTATAGCTAGCAAGTTCTCATGGGTAATAGCCCATTGGTCGATTGTCCAGAGCCTAGCTATATGATGTAAACACATTTATTGAGGGTAAAATGTCTATTCATGCATGTTCCTAAGCATAGATTTGCATTTTATGTTATAAATATTGCATAGCATGCATCATTCTACATTTAGAGTAGTTGTATATAATTTTGGTTAATTGCATCCTTTTTGTGTTCAGGAGAAAGGGACATTTATTTCGAAGCCTCAGATTGACGATCTGATCGTACGGATCTGATCAAGATGACGATCGAAGTCCAACACCTCCGAAATCGCCTCGATCGGAGTCCCGTAGCAACATATGTAGTCCAAGGAAGATCAATGGCCAAGGGACTAGGTAATATAATTCAGAGCTTCAAATGACAAATTCGACCATGTGGATGGATTTGGGTCGACGATCGCAACCCAATGGCGCAAAAATTGACTCAATCCGACCTCTGTAGTAGCCCCTACAATGAAAAGATGGATGACCCGAATTGTGCCACGTGGCGCATCCCAGGATGCCCATGCGCATGCACGCACCACTGCACGCACACAGCAACGCGGGTGCACAAGTGCACGGAGGCATGCATGCGAACAGTGCAGTGCCAGTGCATGAGCGTGCACACGCGTGGCAAAGAGGGAGCATAGCGCAGCACTAGCGGAGCATGGGGTGGGGACGTGCTTGGTTGGCGCTAGCCTATAGCGACACCTGAGCTAAACCTCCAGTGACTCTTAAAGCCATCTCTAATTATTCGCACTCCAGCATGGTCCATTGGCTGCCTACAGCGACACTTCCAATGATGGATGGAGGTCATTATTGGTGGCATACCTATTTTTGCCTCTTCTCCTCCACTATAAAAGGACCTACACCCCCTCCCTTCCAAGCTATCTCTACCTACTCTACTCCCACCTACTCTTAAGCTCTAGCAAGCCTACCAGTACTCCACTAGAGCTTACTCTCAAGCTCGCAAGGCTCCTATTAGTGTAGTGAACCTCTGCCTCACAAAATATTCCTCTATCTTCCCATCCCCATTCAAAAGCTGCCTCGGAGCTATCCTCCC
This sequence comes from Thalassia testudinum, assembly GCA_037157565.1. Lineage (NCBI taxonomy): Eukaryota > Viridiplantae > Streptophyta > Magnoliopsida > Alismatales > Hydrocharitaceae > Thalassia > Thalassia testudinum. The sequence goes on from JAZHRO010000024.1 coordinate 152,730,978, forward strand.
GCCTCCATTCTAGTAGCAGATCATCTCCACCTCCTCACCTCCATTCTAGAGCTACGTTGAAGCTTTCCTCTACCCGACATCCTCCTACATCTCATCTCCGTCATCCTGCTCCTCACCTCCTTTGTCTGAGCTTCCACCAGGCACCGTCGTCTCATCGAACAGCCACTTCGGGAGATTTCTTCTCTCCTCCATCTCTTTTTATGCTTTCATAGATTATTGTAATAGGCATTCATGGTATATATCATATTTGTTCCATATCTCTTGTGATTTATTCTACTTATCTTCTTCTTTCGAAAACATAAAAAAGTAACAAAACTTTAAAATACCAAAAAAAAACAAAACGAAGCATGATTTTAATTAAAGTATGTGTCGCCTCCCTGTGTTCAACCCGAGACTTCTTTGGAGTTTCAGTATAAATTTTGTTTGATCACAAGTTTTGCAACTACGACGACAGGTTACTTGTAACCCCGATTTCCAACACGTAAAAGCCATGCGATCATTTTGGTGCCGTTGCCGGGAATGTAACTGAATTTACTTTGTTATTTTCTGCGCTTCTTTGCATTTACATAGCACTAACCTCGCTTGTCTTTGATCTATTGTCTTGCAGGTACCCTAGCATGGAGATCCAAGTGTGGTAGACCAGAGTAAAGTCCAGGTAGAGTGTTTTGTAAGTTTCCCCCACATTTCCACCCCACTAGTTCATTTTGCCACACTCATAACCAAGACGTAATCTACTTAGGTGTTTGCAAAAACCCTAGGTTAGACTTTGTCTTGTTTGCCACCTTCATCCGCCCTAAGCTATATGACTATTCCCTTTCTACTGCCTTTAAGTAAATCTCAGATCAGGGAAGCCACCTACATAGAAAAAAAGAAAAATTAGAGAAATACCCAAAAAAAAAGAGGATAAGTAGAAGAAAAGAAAAGAAAAAAAGCCACAGTTCACTGCACGATTATGGCTAGCAAGTTATCTGGATAATAGCCCATTGGTTGGTTGTCCAAAACCCAACTCACAAAAAATTGCACGTTTAATTCCAAACACTTAGGAAGAAGCGGAGAAGTAGAATAATCTAGGGAGTATACACTGGGTTCACCCTTGTGTTGACCCGATAAAAATAAAAAGTAGGGAGAAAGCTGCCGATTGGATAGATACACCTTTAGGTAGAATTTCTTTTCAAGGTCACCTTAGGGCATAGAAACCCGGAGTCCATTCTAATTTCCATTCAGTGAGTCTATCACAATCACAAAAGGATGCTTAGAACTTAGAGTTCTTTTCAAGTATTGGGTGAGTTGAGTAGCTATAGAAAGCTGCTCCAAAACAGTTAACTCAAAAACATTCAGAAAAGAAGAAAAACAAAGAAAAAAATGTATTTGCATTTGAATAAGGTGAGGGCTTGGGGTAGTTTACAATTTGGCAAACACCCAGGCACTGTTGAGTCTAGGTAGTTTATGAAGACATTTAATTAGGATAAACTGCTTATTTATGCATGTTCCAAAGTTTAGATATGCATTCCATGTTATAAATATTGCATAGCATGCATCATTTTGCATTTAGATTAGCCTATATAGATTTTAGGTTAATTGCATCCTTTTTTGACCTAGAGAGGAGATTTAATTAAGAGCCTCGAATTGATGATTCAATCGTACGGATCTGATCAGGATGACGTTCAGAGTCCAATGCCTCAGAAATCATCTTGATCCGAGTCCCATATGACCTTTTGCAGTCCGACGAAGACCAATGGCCAAGGGACTCGGTGACGCAATTCAAAGCTTCGAATGACAAATTCGATCACCGAGTCAACGATCGCAGCCCAACAATGCAAAAATTGACTCAATTCGACTTCTGTAGTAGCCCCTACGATGGAAAGAAGATAGACAGCCCAGATCGCGTCATGTAGTGCTATCTAGGCCACCCATGGGCCCACATGAACCACCACCCACGTGCAGTGCATCGGCGTGCTGGGCAGCACAACGCACAATGCACAGGCGCCCACAGTAGCAGGTGCGCAGAGGTGGTCTAGCACGCGGAGGTGGTGCGCGACATCGGCGCACGCAGCGCGTGCACGAGCACCGCGTGTGGGGCACGTGACCTGGAGCTTTAGGGATGCTTGTGGTGCATCTTCATCAACGTTTATGGCTATCACTAAATGTCATTTGTACGAAATGGATCCTTTCCTCCAATATAAAAGGAACCCTTCCCTCCCATTCTTCCTCATCTCTTCCTTTCTCTCCCTCACCACCTCCAAGGCTCCAGGGAGAGATTGTCCCAAGCCCAGGATGCTCCTCTAGAGTAGAAAACCAAATATCTTTCCTATGTCTCATGAAACGTGGGTTTTTTCACCGGGTTTGTTATAACGTTGTAGTAAAGCCGGTTATTACCAACATTTCAAATATAAATTTTTTACTCGGAAAAATAAAAGAGTTCCCGAGGTCGAACTCAGGGAGCAAGTTGTATTCTAGAGATATACATGTTTCTTTTACAAAAATAAAGAGAGAGAGAGAATTTGTTGTTCTCTTTGTTCTGCAGAGGGGGGTGCTCTTCTTTCTCTCTTTCTTTAGATCTCCTTCTTTCTCTCTGTTCAGGTGATATTCTTCTCTTGCAATGGTGGTGCTCTTCTTCTTCTTCCTGCTGTTCTTCCGTTGGTGATGTTCTTCTTTCTTCAGAGCTCCTTGTTCTTCTTCTTCTTTGGTTTTCTGCCTTGACCTCTCTTCTTCTTCTTTTGCGTTGGCCGTTGCTCTTCCTTCTTCTTCAGCCTGTCTTCTTTCCTGCTCTGGCTGCTGACCTTCCGTCGTCTGCCCCGGTGCTGAGACGACTTAACGATGCCTTTGCTACAGTGCAGCTCCTTCTTCTTCAGCGGGTCTGCTTCTTCTTCTTTGGCCTGCACACTTCAGAGTTTTTCGTCAAGAGGCAAAACCTACTCTACCCTCCCTCCCCCGCGTCTCTCTTTCTCTCTGAAACCACTCTTGGGAAAGCTCTCCCAGAGCTACCGGGTAATCGGGTTCGGGTCACGCCCGGGTCCAGGCCCACCGGCGTGCGGTGGTGGGCGAGGAGTGCAGGTCGGTTTAATCGGGTCGGGCCAGGTCCGCGGAGCGTGGTCACGGACGAGGCCGGGTCGGGTGAGAGGGACCTCACCCCGTGGTCAGGAGGCAGACAGCATAAGGCACTTTTTGCCTTTATGCGTCCGCGCGCCTCCGAGAAGTTCCGAGGTGGGACTAAATGTCCCACCCCAATTGAGCGCCCGTCGCAGAGGGAGCAGTGGGCGATTGTGTCTTCACGCGCGGCCTTCGCTCCATCTGCGAGCCTGGGACGTTTCGCCGAGACTCCCCGCGCAACCTGGGAGTCGAACCTGGGCGAAGGCGTGCCTGCACCTGCAGGTGAAGCAGCTCTGCCTGCTCAGTAATGGCGACGGCGGGCGAGTCACCTGGTCACAGAAGAACGGCCTCTCGGCCAAATCAGACAGGCGGGGGACCTTCGCCGTGGCACGGCGAAGGTGGTCAGGGGGTCTGCAGGTGGCGTGATGGAGCCAACAGGTCGTCCTGGGTCAAACTGTGAGCGAAGAAGTGGGTGTGTTCGGTGGATCTGCAGAGGGCGTTTGGCGGGAAGTGGAGGGGCGGAAGGGGATCAGGGTGAGGAGGCGGAGATTCTGCGGTGGTCGGCGAGCCGTGTGGGTCGCTGAGGTGATGGGAGCAGCTCGCCGGAGGGTGGTCGGAGGCGGAGAGGGTGAGGGTGAACAGGAGTGGTCGAGGGTTTAATCAACTAAGAGACAGTGAGGAAAAGAAAGAGGGGGAGGTGGGGAGGAGTTCTGACCTAGCTATGGAGACGAAAGGGGCCGAGACAGGGCGACAGTCGTATTGACTGTCGCCGGAGAAGAAGATGCCCAGGGGGAGGGGCGGCGGCGAGTAGAGGGCTGGAGAGGCGCCAGCTGGGTACGGCGTGGCGCAGGAAGAGCAGGGGAGGAGGTCTCTGCTGCTGGTATTACGGCAGAGCGAAGAGGAGGAGGGGGAGGAAACCGCCGGAGCTGGTGAGCGTCTGCCGGAGAAAGAAGAGAAGACAGTTGGGGATTTTCTCCGTCAGATCCAGGCTGCCCTCGTCGGTGGAGCGGCGGGGGGGTATTTATAGGGATGAAACAGGGAAGAAGGCGGAGGGAGACGACGTGTCTCCCTCGCCGGAGAATGGTCGGAACACGAACCCATACCGTCCGTGCGTTCGCACGGCCGGTATGGTGGGCTACAATGACCAGGGGGGTGCTCCTGCGACGGCTGACGACGCAGGGCACCCCTAGTTTACTTGCCAGGTCCCTCACCTCACCCTGCGCGGCGCCATGCTCCGCGCAAGGTCGCCGGAGCATGGTGCTGGCAGGGTTTTTGCAGGAGGGACCTGATTGCAAAGAACGAAGGAGAGTTAGGGGCCAAAATGCGAGGGTTCAAAAGTTGAGGGCCAAAGAGTAAATATATGAGGACCAAAGTGTGAAGTCGGTCAAGGAGGTTTCTTCTTAGGCTCAAGTTTTTATACATGACTAATTAGGACCTAAGGAATCTGATGGTGAATTTCATTTTCATATTAAACCTTGTTTGACCGGTCAATTTGCGCAAAAACCCAAATTAAGTTATTAATTGGGCATGGTTCTCAATGTAGGTCAAAATGGGTTCTAAAGGCCAAATTGAAGGTTCTAAACCCTAGAGATTATTTTTCTATGAATTTTAGAGGGTTTATTCTATATTTACTTTGCCTCGAACCTTGTGAATTGAAGTGGGTTGTTTTAGGGTTACAGATTATCATTTGGTTTCTTGGAAGTGCTGTAGCCCTTGCTAGATCATCTCATCCTACTTTTATTCTTATTAAGCTGTTTTGACCTGTGTTTGGTCCCTGAATTACCCTGTATGCAGTTTATACTGGTAAAATTGCACTTTTACCCCTTATGACTGGTTTTCTTCTCAAACTCAGAATTCTCTGAGTTAAGCTTTTCCTTGAGATATGTAGGAGCTTTTATCCTTTGTATTGGGTCAAAATGAGCTAGTTATGGCTCATGATGAGGTTCTCATCATACCCCCATGCCTAGCTTTTGCTAGTCACTTAGCAAAAACTTAAGGTTTCAACCCTTGTTCTAGACCATGAAGTTTTCAATAGTTTTAGATAAGTGCCTTCATAGATTAGGTTAGAATGCTGATCATAGGCCTAAAAGGTACTCTAGTACCAATCAAGATCCAAACCTGTCTAGCCTTAGCCTCAGTCTTTTAGCAAAGGTTTTTAAGGCCCGCAAGAACTAACCTAAGGTTTATTGGACTTCGTGGTTAAAGCACCCGTGCTTGAAATGATTTTAGCCCTGGCTCAGTTCGCAGTGCGTTTTGTAAGAGAGAGATAGAAAGTTTTTCTGTTTGGAGAGTTTTCTCTCTCTTTTTCTTTTTAGTTCTAGCCTAGGATTGGCTTTTCAACACGGTCTGTATCAGATTCCTTGCTCCCATCATCAATCCTCAAGGGTTCCTGGCGATCGATGCTTCGAGATAGCACCGCCCATGGCAACCCCCGGAACCCTGGCTATTGAGATTTCGAGATAATCCCATCCATGGTATTCCGTGGCCGAATCCAGACCCTGGCAATTGACATTTCGAGATAATGCCATCCATGGAATCTGAACCAGCAGAGTGCTTACATGCCCCCCGTAGGATATGTAAATATCCTAAGAGACAAGCACCGAGGAGATGATATTTTGTTACGCATCTTCGAGGGGATTTCCCGCCTCTCCGCGCTGGGAACTCATCCAAATCAACTTGTGTTGATCGGCCGCTCCTATTCTAGATGTTCTTTTCAGATTTTTGCGACGCTTCTGCGTGATTCTGATTTTTACGCTTACTGAACCAGGCTGTGTGTGAGATTAGGGTGCTTAGGTTACTGAGTCCCGTAAACCAAAAATTAGTTAACGAGGCCGAATACTCCCTAAGCCTTAGACCTAATACTTCAGCTTTTCATTTTCCTCAACCTCTTGAGGAGTGTCCAGATCTTAATGGGTACTAAGAGTCTATTCAAGAATGCCTAAGGTTTGCATTCTTACTAATCTCATTGTGCACTTTTCAGTTATTTTCTCGAATGAGGTCTAGAACTTAGGTTAATTCCTTAGTTCCTTACTAATGACTATCACTTTTTCTCATAATTTTGTGCTCCTTTTTCATTTTGTTTCTTTTCTCCTTCACAAAATTTTCCTTCTCCTCTTTTCCTCTTATTCTTTTTCGAAAATTTTTTTAATTTTTATGGTATTTTTGGCATATGTGAATTTTTTGTTTGAAACCTTTTCTTACAAGTTTTTGCACCTTCCTACCCCCCCATGCCTAAGATTTGCAATGTCCTCATTGTAACCTAGGGGGTCTTAGTTTATTCCTTAAGACAGAAATTTGGGTGAGTGGATGGGTCGGGTTGAATTTTTTTTTTTTTTTGCGGACGATTTCAAATCTCAGATGCGAACATCTGAGTTGGGGTCGGCTGTCTATAAGGGTGAACTTCGAGTGCTGAAAAGTGTCAGAACAAGTTTCAGGTTTTCAAAGAGAATGACGGGCTGCCTCCCGTTAAGCGCTGAGTTTTACGCCATCGGCTGGGCGCAATAAGCTCAAGGGGAACGGAGGATATAAGATGCCTCAGCCAAATCAGTAGAAGTTACATCAATGAACGGCTTGAGTCTCTGACCGTTCACGATGAAAGGTTCAGAATCGTGGCTGAGTGGACTGATTTCGATTGCTCCATTTCCAAAAACCTGTCGGACCAAATATGGTCCGACCCACTTAGATCTCAGTTTTCCTGGGAAGAGTTTGAGTCGGGCATCAAAGAGTAGGACCTTTTGACCAGGATGAAAGATCTTTCTCGAGATGTGTTTGTCGTGGTAGGCTTTAACCCGCTCCTTGTAGATTTGCGAGTTCTCGTACGCGTCTATGCATAATTCATCGATCTCGCTGATTTGGAGTTTTCTGTGGGTCCCAGCCTTGGAAAGATCTAGATTACAGTTCCGTACTGCCCAATAGGCTTTATGCTCCAGTTCGACGGGAAGGTGGCATGCCTTTCCGTACACCAATCTAAAGGGAGACATGCCCAATTGGGTCTTGTGGGCGGTCCTATAGGCCCGCAATGCTTCCGGAAGTCGGGACGACCAGTCCTTCCTGTCAGGTCGAACAGTGACTTGCAGGATTTTCTTGATCTCCCGATTAGACAGCTCAGCTAGACCATTAGTTTGGGGGTGGTAAGGAGTAGAGATTCGGTGAGACACCCCGTATTTGGTCATCAGTGACCTAAACTGAGCATTTGTGAAATGGGTCCCCCCATCAGAAATTATTGCACGAGGAATCCCGAACCTTGAGAAAATGTGTTGATGAATGAATTTGAGAACGATTTGTGATCACAGGTTCGGGTCGGTATGGCTTCGATCCATTTGGACACGTAGTCCACAGCCAACAGAATGTATTCGAAACCATCCGAAACAGGAAAGGGGCCCATAAAATCAATCCCCCAAACATCAAAGATTTCGCATACTAGAATCGGTTGCATAGGCATCATGTCACGACGGCTCATGTTGCCCAAAGTCTGGCAACGACTGCATGCCCTGCAATGACTGTGTGCGTCTTTGAACAGTGTGGGCCAGTAAAAGCCGCACTGGAGGACTTTTGATGCGGTTTTATGCCCGGCAAAATGGCCACCGCATGCCTGGTCATGGCAGAAAGAGAGGATATTGTTGATTTCCCCTTCCGGGACACATCTCCGGATGATCTGATCGGCACCTATGCGGAAGAGGTACGGGTCTTCCCAAATGTAATACTTGGCATCGGAGCGTAATTTGTCTTTCTTGGCCTTCGGCCAATCGGACGGGGTCTGATGAGATGCCAAGTAATTTACAATATTAGCGAACCATGGAAGGCTAGTACCAATAGTCAGCAGGTGCTCATCGGGAAAATGCTCCGTGATGGGTCCGGAGGGGTCAATCATTTCAGAAGGAAGACGGGACAAGTGATCAGCTACCACGTTTTGTTTTCCCGCTTTATCGCGAATCTCGAGGTCAAATTCTTGCAACAGCAAGATCCATCGGATCAATCGAGGTTTCGCGTCCTTCTTTGCAAGGAGATGCCTCACAGCCGTGTGATCCGAGTATATGATGACATGGGAACCCAGGAGGTACGATCTGAACTTCTCTAGGGCAAATACTACAGCTAGCAGCTCTTTCTCAGTAACTGTATAGTTACGCTGAGCCTCATCGAGTGTTTTGCTGGCGTAGTAAATGACCACAGGTTTCTTGTCATTTTTCTGCCCCAAAACCTCTCCTACAGCGAAGTCGGATGCATCACACATGATCTCAAAGGGTTGAGACCAATCAGGGGACTGTAGGATAGGGGCTTGGGTGACTCGGTCACGCAGGATTTCAAATGCTTGAGTGCATTCCTTGGAGATTTCGAAGGGAACATCCTTGGAGAGAAGAGTGGTCAGGGGGCGTGCGATTTTTGAAAAATCAGGGATAAATCGTCGATAAAAACCGACATGCCCTAAAAAGGATCGGATGTCCCTGATCGAGCTAGGCATAGGAAGGTGAGAAATCAGATTAACCTTAGCTCGATCCACTTGGATACCTTTCTCCGAAATTGAGTGTCCCAGGACAATTCCCTCAGGCACCATGAAATGGCTCTTTTCCCAGGAAAGAACCAAATTCACGTCGATGCACCGCCTGAGTATCTGGACCAAGTGTTGGAGGCAATCGTCGAATGATGTTCCGAAAACTGAAAAGTCATCCATGAAGACTTCCAGATAATCACCTACCATATCTGAGAATATGGCAAGCATGCATCGCTGAAAAGTAGCGGGTGCATTGCAAAGACCGAAAGGCATCCTTCGGAAAGCGTATGTTCCAAAGGGGCAGGTGAACGTGGTCTTTTCTTGGTCCTCAGGATGGATTGCCACCTGGTTGTAACCGGAGTACCCGTCAAGAAAGCAGAAGAACCTATTTCCCGCTAGTTTTTCGAGAATTTGATCAATGAAGGGTAGTGGGAAATGATCCTTCTTCGTGGAGGAATTGAGTCGACGGTAATCTATACAGACTCTCCACGAGTTGGCTAATCGGGTAGGAATGATTTCTCCGGTCTCAGTCGTTATAGTGGTGAGTCCTGCCTTCTTAGGCACGACCTGAATTGGGCTCACCCAACGACTATCGGAGATCGGGTAGATGATCCCGGCATCTAACCACTTGATGATCTCCTTTTTCACGACCTCCTGCAGATTGGGGTTTAAGCGTCTCTGCATTTCACGAGAAGGTCGTGTGCCCTCTTCTGAATAGATATGATGAGTACAATAAGAGGGACTTATTCCAGTCAAATCATCGAGAGTCCATCCGATGGCTCTGCGATGTTGCTGGAGGACAACAATCAGACGGGATTCCTGTTCAGAACTGAGGTTGGAATTGATGATCACAGGAAGGGTCTGACTAGAACCCAAAAAGGCGTATTTTAAGTGAGCAGGAAGGGATTTCAGTTCGAGGATGGGGTTTTCAGCAGCAGCGGGTGGTTCAGTATAGATGTGAGGTTCAAGGGTGGGAGTTACTGGGTTGTTCACATCTGGATTTGACTCCTCTGTTTGCGGGTCAAGATCCTTCTGTGGTTGATGAGGAATACTCAAGTCATTCTGGAGGTGTGATTCATCAACCAAAGTCTTGATGTCACAAATTTGCTCGATGACGCCGCAATTAATTCCTTGTTGGGCCTTAAATATATCAATTTTCAGTGTTTGATCTCCAAACTTAAGCTCTATTTGGCCCTCCTCACAGCTGATGTTGGCTCTAGCAGTAGCCAAGAAAGGTCTCCCCAGAATGATTGGTGTATCCCTAGGGTTCTCAGGTGCATCCATGTCTAAGACTATAAAGTCCACTGGAAAATAGAAATCCCGCACTCTCACGATAACATCCTCGAGAATCCCTTTTGGTGACTTTATAGATCGATCTGCTAATTGTAATGTCACCTCGGTTGGTTTCAGCTCAGATTCTTCCAGATGGTCAAGTAAGGATGTGGGTATCAGATTTATAGATGCACCTAAGTCTAACAATGCTCTATCAAATTGGGTACCACCTATCTTACAGGAGATCAGGGGAGTTCCAGGATCTTTTGCCTTGGGTGGGAGTCTACTAAGGATTACAGAGCTGGCTTGCTCTGACAGAACAATTGGGCTCCCTCCCTTGGTTCGCGGCTTACGCTGGGGTGTACATATATTCTTTAGAAATCGTGCGTAAGCTGGTACGTGGCGGATTGCATCCATCAAGGGGATGTTTATGTGGACCTGCTCAAATAGCTTGACCAGGTCCTCCTCGGGGGCCACGGGTTTGGTGGTCTTCTTTCCCTTGGTCAGGGCCTCGGGAAACGGGATCTTGGTTGGTTCTTCTAGGATAGGTCCATGTTGTGGGTCTGGAACAGCGGTACCTTGGATAACTATCCTAGGGTCATGGTTATCAGGCTGGGAGTGGTTTGGATAATGCGGGTCCTGAGTTGTCTTACCACTACGTGTTGTTACAGAATTTAATCCGGCCTGATTTTGGTTTGGATTTGGTAGGAGGGGTGGCTGCTGCTGAAATCCCGTACGAGAAGTAGAGGCTTCCATCTCGTCTGGAGATGGAGCAGTGGGGGCCTGATAAATCCATTGAGCGTGGCCTAAATTTGGATTCATAACGCGCTTCTGGGTTGGCACGTTATTTGGGTTAGGAAGAGGTTGGGAAGGGAGTGTGCCTGGCTGGCGAGAATTTGCCAACTGGGCCAGCTGAGTTTTAACTTCAGTAAGCTCGTCCTTGTGCTGTTTTTGAATGGCCGCATTCGATTTTTGAATGTCAGCCAGAGTCTGAAGGATTAAGGACATTTGATCTTGATTTGGCCCTGATGGATAAGTAGGGTTGGGCCGAGGCTGAGGCGGCTGGTAGTGATGAGAGGGCTGTGGGCGGGACTGAAAAGGTGGTCTTTGGGTTTGGGCATTTCCCGCCCACTGAAAATTGGGATGGTTTCGCCATCCAGGGTTGTAAGTGTTGGAGAATGGGTCGTTCTGGATGGCGTTGAGGTCCTCGCAGGTCTGAGGAACCTCCTGAGAATCGGGGAAAGGAGGAATGGAGTTCCCCCGGCTGGTGTAGAAAGGATCGGATGATCTTCCAGTCCAAGAATCAGATGGGGATGGATATGGATCCATCCCAGGGGAGGATTGGTGGAGGATATTTTGCACAGTCTCCTGTGTGGAAGGAGGTTGTGCAAAGGAGTTACGCGCAGAGGTGTCTCGCTGCAAGTGCTGAGTCAGCTCATCCACCTTCTTTTCAATGATTGAGACCTTGTCCAATCGACTGGCCATTAATTCCAGGTCGACTGATGCGGACAGGCCCTGCATCTCATGTGCTCCCTTAAGATTCGTCGCTGCGCGGGTATTCGTCCTGTCGAATAATCCCATGGAGTCATTGTTGATGGAGTTCTCGCACATGTTCTCGAGAATCTCCCATACGGTGTCTTCATGTTGACCCATGATGTTTCCTCCGCAAGTTGCATTGACGAAAAGGCGGATGTCCTCACGGAGTCCCTGGTAAAAAGATTGGACTTGTTCCCATTTAGGAACTCCGTGATGGGGGCACTTCCTCATGAGATCCTGAAAACGATCCCATGCCTCATGGAGAGGTTCTCCTGATTGTTGGGTGAAGTGTGTAATCTGATGGCGCAAGGCGTTGGTCCGACCAACGGGAAAAAACTTTTTCAAAAACTCAGATTGAAGTTCTTCCCAAGTGTTGATCGGCCGGGTCTGAGTTTGATACCAATGGGCGGCCTTGTCCATAAGAGAAAAGGAGAACATCTTCATGAGAAGAATATCCCGATTTTGCGCATCTGATCCAAAAGTGTGGGCCAGATGCTTTAGCTGTTTGATGTGCTGGAAGGGATCTTCAGAATTAAGCCCATGGAATTTAGGTATAGCATGAATCATGTTGGGCTTTAGTTCGGAATCAGGTCCTCCAATCGGGATTCTGACTCGAGGCTCAATGGCCACCGCAGCAGGATTGTAGTGGTCCCGCATCATAGGACGCTGCGGTGGGTGCACGAAGTTTTGGAAGAGGTCATTGAGTCGCTGGAGCTGGTGTTCCAGATTATTTTCTTCCTCAACTGGCTGAGCCATGATGGGGGAAGAAGAAGAACTTGGTTCTGAATCAGAAGAGAGAATAATGTGAGGGTGTTGCTGCACAAATACGGGCGTCGAGGCTTGGCCTTGACGAGAGCGAATTTCTAATGGAGGTCTTAAGGGTGGTCTTAGAGACCTCCTTCCGTACATGCACAGTTGGGAGAGGTAAGTTTAGAAGGTGCTGGACCCAATCAAGACACCCAAAAATGTGTTGGGTGACTATAGAGGTGCGGGGCAGATGGACCCCTTGATCAGAAAGATCGTCCACCTGAGAATTACCTGGGCAGCCAGAGAGGGAGAGTCCCGCGAAGACCCCTACACGGTAGAGCGTCCCCACGGGTTACAGGGTTTCCCCCACCCGACCTCTCTTGTCACTGCGGTTCCAGGTAGACCAGATTGGGGATCTTGACCTCTTAAGTCTACCAATTTTAAGATCAGGGTGCTTAAGGTTTCACTTGAACTTTAGTCTTTTTAAGTGCAAAGAGTGACCTAATTTAAGGTTGGTTGACCCAAGGGGTCAACTTTACCTATTGTTTTCTTTAAGAGCTTTTAGGTCCTGTCTTTTAGGGCTCAAGTGTTTAGAGAGAGCCAATTGTTTTAGGATTTTTCTTGTTAATTATTTTCAATCAATGGCTTGGGCACACCTCTTTTGGATTTCCTTAATTCTTGATTAAGGGGTGTGTCTCTACTGAAATCCTACTGTTTGACCTTATGTTGGCTCTACTTGGTCCATTTAACTCTTTGTTGGGCAATTAGGGCTCAAGCAAGAACGTGTTAGCCCTTAAATACCCTTAATAGTGTGCAGGAGTGATGAGTTGAAAACATGCACTTTTTATGGTTACTAAGTATGGAAGACAGGTTAGCCCTATATTGCTTGTTCTTTTCTTTTCTTCCTCTTTAGAGTTTAGGGGTTAATAGTGAGAGGAAGAATTTACCTGTCTTCGGAGTGGTTGTCGTTGCTTGTCTTCTTGAGTTCCTGTAGCTGCACAAAAGAGAGGAGATTATCAGAAATTAAAAGATACAGGAAAGTTTACCTCTAGAATAGCCGTTGCTCCCCGGCAGCGGCGCCAAAGTGAAACGTGGGCTTTTTCACCGGGTTTGTTATAACGTTGTAGTAAAGCCGGTTATTACCAACATTTCAAATATAAATTTTTTACTCGGAAAAATAAAAGAGTTCCCGAGGTCGAACTCAGGGAGCAAGTTGTATTCTAGAGATATACATGTTTCTTTTACAAAAATAAAGAGAGAGAGAGAATTTGTTGTTCTCTTTGTTCTGCAGAGGGGGGTGCTCTTCTTTCTCTCTTTCTTTAGATCTCCTTCTTTCTCTCTGTTCAGGTGATATTCTTCTCTTGCAATGGTGGTGCTCTTCTTCTTCTTCCTGCTGTTCTTCCGTTGGTGATGTTCTTCTTTCTTCAGAGCTCCTTGTTCTTCTTCTTCTTTGGTTTTCTGCCTTGACCTCTCTTCTTCTTCTTTTGCGTTGGCCGTTGCTCTTCCTTCTTCTTCAGCCTGTCTTCTTTCCTGCTCTGGCTGCTGACCTTCCGTCGTCTGCCCCGGTGCTGAGACGACTTAACGATGCCTTTGCTACAGTGCAGCTCCTTCTTCTTCAGCGGGTCTGCTTCTTCTTCTTTGGCCTGCACACTTCAGAGTTTTTCGTCAAGAGGCAAAACCTACTCTACCCTCCCTCCCCCGCGTCTCTCTTTCTCTCTGAAACCACTCTTGGGAAAGCTCTCCCAGAGCTACCGGGTAATCGGGTTCGGGTCACGCCCGGGTCCAGGCCCACCGGCGTGCGGTGGTGGGCGAGGAGTGCAGGTCGGTTTAATCGGGTCGGGCCAGGTCCGCGGAGCGTGGTCACGGACGAGGCCGGGTCGGGTGAGAGGGACCTCACCCCGTGGTCAGGAGGCAGACAGCATAAGGCACTTTTTGCCTTTATGCGTCCGCGCGCCTCCGAGAAGTTCCGAGGTGGGACTAAATGTCCCACCCCAATTGAGCGCCCGTCGCAGAGGGAGCAGTGGGCGATTGTGTCTTCACGCACGGCCTTCGCTCCATCTGCGAGCCTGGGACGTTTCGCCGAGACTCCCCGCGCAACCTGGGAGTCGAACCTGGGCGAAGGCGTGCCTGCACCTGCAGGTGAAGCAGCTCTGCCTGCTCAGTAATGACGACGGCGGGCGAGTCACCTGGTCACAGAAGAACGGCCTCTCGGCCAAATCAAACAGGCGGGGGACCTTCGCCGTGGCACGGCGAAGGTGGTCAGGGGGTCTGCAGGGGGCGTGATGGAGCCAACAGGTCGTCCTAGGTCAAACTGTGAGCGAAGAAGTGGGTGTGTTCGGTGGATCTGCAGAGGGCGTTTGGCGGGAAGTGGAGGGGCGGAAGGGGATCAGGGTGAGGAGGCGGAGATTCTGCGGTGGTCGGCGAGCCATGTGGGTCGCTGAGGTGATGGGAGCGGCTCGCCGGAGGGTGGTCGGAGGCGGAGAGGGTGAGGGTGAACAGGAGTGGTCGAGGGTTTAATCAACTAAGAGACAGTGAGGAAAAGAAAGAGGGGGAGGTGGGGAGGAGTTCTGACCTAGCTATGGAGACGAAAGGGGCCGAGACAGGGCGACAGTCGTATCGACTGTCGCCGGAGAAGAAGATGCCCAGGGGGAGGGGCGGCGGCGAGCAGAGGGCTGGAGAGGCGCCAGCTGGGTACGGCGTGGCGCAGGAAGAGCAGGGGAGGAGGTCTCTGCTGTTGGTATTACGGCAGAGCGAAGAGGAGGAGGGGGAGGAAACCGCCGGAGCTGGTGAGCGTCTGCCGGAGAAAGAAGAGAAGACAGTTGGGGATTTTCTCCGTCAGATCCAGGTTGCCCTCGTCGGTGGAGCGGCGGGGGGGTATTTATAGGGATGAAACAGGGAAGAAGGCGGAGGGAGACGACGTGTCTCCCTCGCCGGAGAATGGTCGGAACACGAACCCATACCGTCCGTGCGTTCGCACGGCCGGTATGGTGGGCTACAATGACCAGGGGGGTGCTCCTGCGACGGCTGACGACGCAGGGCACCCCTGGTTTACTTGCCAGGTCCCTCACCTCACCCTGCGCGGCGCCATGCTCCGCGCAAGGTCGCCGGAGCATGGTGCTGGCAGGGTTTTTGCAGGAGGGACCTGATTGCAAAGAACGAAGGAGAGTTAGGGGCCAAAATGCGAGGGTTCAAAAGTTGAGGGCCAAAGAGTAAATATATGAGGACCAAAGTGTGAAGTCGGTCAAGGAGGTTTCTTCTTAGGCTCAAGTTTTTATACATGACTAATTAGGACCTAAGGAATCTGATGGTGAATTTCA
The DNA here is from genome assembly GCA_037157565.1 of Thalassia testudinum. Lineage (NCBI taxonomy): Eukaryota > Viridiplantae > Streptophyta > Magnoliopsida > Alismatales > Hydrocharitaceae > Thalassia > Thalassia testudinum. The sequence goes on from JAZHRO010000024.1 coordinate 152,746,428, forward strand.
TTTTCATATTAAACCTTGTTTGACCGGTCAATTTGCGCAAAAACCCAAATTAAGTTATTAATTGGGCATGGTTCTCAATGTAGGTCAAAATGGGTTCTAAAGGCCAAATTGAAGGTTCTAAACCCTAGAGATTATTTTTCTATGAATTTTAGAGGGTTTATTCTATTTTTACTTTGCCTCGAACCTTGTGAATTGAAGTGGGTTGTTTTAGGGTTACAGATTATCATTTGGTTTCTTGGAAGTGCTGTAGCCCTTGCTAGATCATCTCATCCTACTTTTATTCTTATTAAGCTGTTTTGACCTGTGTTTGGTCCCTGAATTACCCTGTATGCAGTTTATACTGGTAAAATTGCACTTTTACCCCTTATGACTGGTTTTCTTCTCAAACTCAGAATTCTCTGAGTTAAGCTTTTCCTTGAGATATGTAGGAGCTTTTATCCTTTGTATTGGGTCAAAATGAGCTAGTTATGGCTCATGATGAGGTTCTCATCATCTCATCCACATTCGTGGAGCATCCCGTGGTCATCCTCTCACCACCTTCTAGCAGAAGATCCTGACCACGACTCCATCCTACCCCTCCCTCTGTCCTCTAGCTCCATCCTTGTTCATCCCGCTCCTCACCACCTTCCTCCGGGTGATGTCAGAGTGTGTCGTCCTCCAAGCGACTGTCGAGGGGGACTCTTCTCACCTCTATCTTTCACTCCTTTCTAGTGTAGTTTTTCTCTTTCTTAGTTGTAGCAAACTATTTGAGATATATATGTGATTCTCTCTCTCTCTCTCTCTCACTTTCTCTATGCAAGTAGATTCGATAGAAATTATTTTCATCTGATCTCTTGCCTTATAAAAAAATAAAAAAATGACCAAAGATGGAAACAATAAAAAGAAATAAAAAAGAAACGTAGATTTCTCAAAACCAAATGTTCACCTCCTCGTGTTCGACTCAGGACATACCTCAAGTTTCAGTTATAAATTTTATCTAGTTATCTAATTTCTACGCACTTCGATGATGGGTTTCGAACTCAAATCTTTTCGCATATGGAAACCTGCTCATCATTTTAGCCAAGTTGCTAGGGAGGCAACACTCTTTGGTTTTTTCTTATCTTTACGCCTTACATAACTTTTTAGCTGACTTTGCTCATTTCTTTCTATGATTGCAGGTACCCTTCCAAGGCAAGCCAAAGCGGAATAGATCAGAGTAAGGTGCAGATAAAAGGTTTCATAAGTGTATCCCCACCACCCCCACCCTGGATTCCATTCCATCACTTAATAACTCAAATCAACTTAGGTGCTTGCATAAGCCCTTGGCTAGATCTTGATTGCTTGATTGTCACTTCACCTCACCTCACCCATTCGTATAAACTAAAATACAAAAAAAAAATTACTCTTCTCTTCATGTGGGATTGAGTTGAAAGTTACACACTTAACACCCACAACTCTCATCCTAAGGCACTAATGAGAGCCTCATCATGAGCCATAACTAGCGCATTTTGACCCAATAAAGAGAATAAAAACTCCTACATAACCTAGTAGAAGGCCTAAATGAAGGAATAAGTGCTCTGAGAAGAAAACATGAAATAAAGGTTAAAACTGTAATTTTACCATTGCAGTACATAAACGGGATTTCTCAGAGGCAAAACATAAGTCAAATGGTCTAAATGAGATAAAATGTGGGTTGAATCAATCAGACATGGGTTTATGTGCAATCTAGGAATTAAATGACATTTGGTAACCCTAAAACAGACCCACTTAATTCAACAAGGTTTTGGTCAGAATAAAAATTAAGTAAACCCTCTAAAAATCATGGAAAAATATCCCCTAGGGTTTAGAACACTTAATTTGGCCTTTGGAACCCAGTTTGACTTAGATTAGGGTCCTAGCTCATCAATTAACCTAATTTAGGTTTTTATGCAAAATGTGCAATCAAACGAGGTCAAACCTAAAATCCAACTTCACCATTGGATTCCTTAGGTCTAAATTAGGTTTGTACCAAAATTTGGACCTAAGGGGAGGTCATCTTGACCTACTTTGTAATTTAGTACACCCAAATCATAATTTGGTCCCTATCTTTTGAAAATCATTGCAGAGAGCCCCCTAATTTCCTCGCCACCTTTGCAATCATGTCCTACCGCCATTGTTGGGGTAGAATCCCTCTCCAGCGAGGATTAGAGAGGGAATACTCTCTGATTCCTCAGAGATCCCCTCACAGAAATGGAAGGGAGATTCTCTGAGGAATTCCCTTCCATCTATGGCCAATCTTGATCCCTGGTGTGAACGCAATCTCTCATGCGAACGCACGAGGGATTTGGGTATCCACCCTCTTTCCTTCTCCGGCGACCCGTCGGAGATGATTGCGCGACCTCCATGCACTAGAAAGCACGGCCCAGTGCCTATAAAAGAAACCCCAAACCCAGCCGCTCATTTTCAGCTTGACTTGGCCGGACTTCCACCTCAAATTCTTCTCATTCTTCTCTGGCAAAGGGTCCAACGAGCTCCGACGAGCACCCCTCCCCTCCCTCTTCGCTCTGCCACAAAACCAGTGGCAGAGTCATCTTCCTGATTCTCCTCCGCGTCGCGCAATACCCACGCACGCTGCCTCAGACCCATCGTTGCCGCCGTCCTCCCCCACTGGGCAGCTTCTTCTCCGACGACAGCAGGTACTGCTGTCCGCCTCTCCGTCCACTTCGTCCCTGTAAGTAGGTTAGAATTGTTCCACAACCACCCCTCTTTCTTTTCCCGATTTTATTTCAATTGATTTCCCCTCGACACCGCCTAACCACCCTCATCTTCCACATCACCGGCCGACCTCCAGCGAGTCACCCCCACCATTCCACCCCTCCATATGCCTCTCCGACCCTCACGTAACCTCCGTCTCACCACAAGGAACAACCTCCGCCCATCCATCATCCCTCTACACCTCCACAACAGCCCCCCGAACACACCCACACCTCCGGTCACAGGACGACCTAGGCATGCACGCCTAGGCCATCCCACAACCTGCGTCACCCTGCACGACCTTCGCCGTGCCACGGCGAAGGTGCCCAGCTGGTCTGATTAAGCCGAGAGGCTTGTTTTGTGTTTGAAATTATTTCAGCCCCTGCCGCCATTGACGGTTGAAGCAGCTTCGGAGCAGCTCCAGGCTTCAGCAGCTCCAAGCTTCAGGTGCAGCGGACTCGGGCAAGCAGTGCGAGGTATCTGCTCCAGCAAGTAGCGCAACGAAGTCCGCAGCCTTGGCAATTGCACGAAGAGTCTTCGCGGGCGTGCACGAGAGCTGGGCAGGACTAATAGTCCCACATCGTGAAGTTACAAGCGGCTGAAGAGGTATAAAGTGATTTTGTGTTATTAGCTCTTCGCCTCCGAACGCACAGGGGTGAGGTCCCTCACCTAGCGCTCGCCTCGTCTGCGGTTTCACCTCGCGGATCTGGTAGGATCCGACCCGACCCTATCTGAGCACACCTCGCGCATCACCCTCACGCTGGTGCACCTGGTCCCGGGTGCGAAATCCGACCCGATTACCCGCGGCTCTGGGAGATCGTCCTGAGAGCAATTTGCAGAGAGAGAGAGAGACGTGCGGGTAGAGGGACTGGGTAGGTTTTGCTTCCCCGTTGTGTAGGCAGCCCTGGCGTTGAAGAGAAGGAACTTAGCCAAAGAAGAAAAAGAAGCCGAAGAGGAAGAGGCTGAGTGAGGTAGAGATCTGAAGGAAGAAGGAGAGATTGCTGAGAAGAAGAAGACAGAAGAGAAAAGAAGAAAAGGTAGGAAGAAGAGAAGAGACTGTTGAGAAGAAGAATACAGAAGAGAAAGAAGTAAAGTGAAGGCTGCAGAAGCAAGAAAGCAAGATCAGAAGAAGAAGAAGAATCAAAGAAGGGAGAACACTTTTAAGACGTCTGATCTTGTGATCAGACGTCCAATTTTACTCTTTTGTCTGGATTACTTTTTAAATGCATTTGAATTAAACTTTTGAGTAAATTAGAGTGTTCAATTACATTTGAGATTAGTAGTAAATTCCGATTGCTCCCTGTGTTCGACCTCGGATACTACGGTTTTCGAGTAATAAAAACTTTTATTTGTTGATGATGCTTGATCACCTATACTACGACGCAATAACTGTTAAAACACGATCGAGCCGGTTTCCTTCAACAGGCACACAATTACTTTGACTCTACCACTTGACTGAGATCTGACCTATGGATTCGGTACACCTTAACCCAACATACACATAAGTGAGTGGAAATCTGATTATGTTATGAGATTTTGTGTGCCTTAATCAAGTGATGCAATAGGCCAATTGCTTGAACTGTTTGGGCCGCACCAGTCAAATTAAAAGTGATTCATCAAGTAGCTTGCCATTTAGGGTTGATTTTTGGGGCTGAACCAAGCACTCCACATTATTTCTGATTTTTAAAGGAATATATCGACACCCGTGTTTTGAAAACTTTGAGTGTTCTACTAAACCTTGATTGAACCAACTTAAGGATTAAACCCTAAAAGCTACTAAACAAGGTTAATCTCTAAAAGAGACATCATCAAAACCTTGTTTGCAAACCATTGGTTTTGCACGCACACACATATTAACTGATTTTTAAGGGCACAACCCATCTATGGGGCCGATCACATTCCAAGAGCATAATCATCCCAAGTGATGAGTCCAATTTTATGGACTATTATTACACCTAAGTTAACTTTATTCCTACATTTTATGTTTGTTAATAACTACATTAGGTCATAGAATGATTGCATGCAACATTACTTAAGTTTACATCTATTCTATTGCATTCTATAACTTATTATGTAATTATTTTATGTTTCATTATTGTAGGAACAATATTCCAAAGAAACCAGGGTGGTGAAAAGAAATTTCCACCCTCACGGGGATCTCTCAACCTTTGACTGGCCTCAACAAATCCATCAACAGCCGCTGGCCAATTTTAGTAAGGGATTTAAAACCCCTTGACTTGCACTAGGGAAGAAGAACGGATGGGGGCGAGGAGATAAAAGGCAAGGGTGTTCTCTTGGCTGGGGGGCACTCCACCTTCTCCACCGTGAAAGAGATGTGCACTGTGGAACCAAAGAGCACCATGGAGATCCGCGTGCACCGTGACCTGCAGAGAACCCACTCCACACACCCGCAGGCAGCGCACCCACTTGTGCGCATGCAATGCCCTCGTGCGTGCACCCTCCCACAGGCAGCCACAAGTGCATGTAGCCACTTCTCACCACCAGCCACTGCCCTCACCGTGCACAACAAAATCGCATGTGCCTTCGAGTGTCCATCGTCTGCAGCAGTAGCCACCTGCGCTCACCGTGCACAACAGAACTGCGTGAGCCATAAACCCCCACGCACGCACCACTGTGTGTAGGACTCCTGTGTAGCAACCCTCACTTCATCTTCTTTTCCACGTGCATCTTCGTGGCTGTAGCACTCCTTCGTCTTCTTCATCAGTAATAGGGAAGAAGAACCCATCACTGGCAGGTTCAACATCCATGCAGCCGACTCCACAGCACTCCGATTTACTTGCCATCGATACCAACGCACTCGCCTCGACTCCACGCACCTTGCCACACTATCATAATCTTCGACGGCAGCCTACGGGCACCCGCAAAAGGAGCCACCGCTACCGCCCCTCCTCATCACTGGCGAGAGCACAGGCTATCGTTCCCATCACCGCGACATTCGTTGGAATGGCCTCGCCTTCCTCGACCACCTCGGAGCTTCGTACCTCTAGTCGTGCCTTCTCCTCCACGTGTGCATGAGGGGAACAAACTTCCCTGTTTTGCTATAGTAAAACCTCAATTAGTATTTACGCTAAATGCCATTGCGGATGTTTCTATTCATTTATTTAAGGCATTACATTATTGAGGTGAATTTGCATAGCCCTCCTACTTCATCAAAATTACTTGCATATGCATATATCTCATGAATGATTTAATGCATGCCATAGGTATTATGGTAAACAGGCTATATTCTAGAAATTAGTATTTACAGTGTTTACGAGGATCAAGATCATTATTTTACATGAAATTATATTAGTGATGATTTTGCTTATGCACACCTATATTCTTGATTAATTATTTGAAGCAAGAAATCTTGTTGGAAACTCGTGCACCAGTTAGTATGCATACACATTGAGATTCCCGAATAAACGAAGCACAACGCATTAGTTTAAATAGGCTAATTCCTCCCTGTGGAGACGACCTAACTCTTCATGGTTAGTTTTGAGAATTAAAATGTTTTGAAAAGCGATTTTCTACTACGCGATTACATACAACGACACATCATTTTATGTTAAAGTTTTCAAGGAAAATAAAGATCGCTCTTTCAAATGGCGCCATTGCCTGGGAGTATACACACCTATTAATTTTTTCATGAATTTTATGTTATTTTTATGTTATTTTGAAAGCTTTTTTGAATTACTAACTGTGGATATTCTTCTGTGTAAAAACACGCAAAGAATGCGACGGGAGTGCATGGTAGAGACGATCCTTTTGGTGGACCTTGACGCCACCTGGAGTCCAGCAACAAGAGCACGTGGGCCTTCATCCAATGCATGCAGGCTTACGGAGGAGCCTGTTTCTGATTTAGTCATTAGATCTTTGTTTAGATTTAGTTTAGATAGACATTAGAACTTAATTTCTATCTTTTGTACCCTTTTCAGGTTTTTTTGGGAACATGTTCCCAGTGTTTCTTTATTTCTTATCACTCTTGTATGAGGGAGCGTATTTTTTGGAGCGTGTTCTCATTTATTCAGATTATAGGATTATTCAAATTGTTTGAACTACATGTTGGTTAGTTAGTTGGATTAGGTTTGTTTGCATATTATTGTTAAAAAAAAAAAAAATTTGAGCTGACTACTAGAAGCTACTTGTCTATAGTTTATCTTTACTTCAATGCATACATTCATCTAGGACTGAATGAGAGGCATCTAGTTTATCTTTACTGCATTGCGTACATTCTTGCACGAAGAAAGCTAGAGTAAGGTACGTCTTCTCTTTAGCATCAAATACTTGTCATGCATTTGCATTGGACTTAACTTCAAGACCAGTAAAGTGTTTGAATCGGGTTAATTTAGTGGTCACTATAAAAATTGGGACTGTTAAGAGAGTGGACTATAAAATCTGACTTAAAATTGTGTGCAAAAGGATCTTGTTTGCAAGATTTCAAAACTCAAAACACGAACGTATAATTGCACACCTGAGACACTGTGCACCTCACACATAAGGTCACTAGATAAATTTTTACCTCTCCTCTTTGCACCACAAGGGAAGTTAGTCAAAAATCAACAAGCCTATCCACCAAGTTACTTTGGTTCCTCGTGCATGGGCTCAATTCAAGACTTCCATCCTTTGTGAGTAGGTTATAGGCACCAACGAAGGTTGGCCTGGGAAGCATAATTCTTGCAAAACTTGTTTGACCACCAATTGAACTTTTAATTGTATGACCTACAATCTACTAAAAATAGGTCCCACTAGATTTGCGTTTGTTTTGGAAGTGATAGAACTCCCTAGGAATTTTCTGCTTGTGTTTTTAATTCTTTTAAATCCTAAGAGAGTTTAACCTACTTAATTGAAAGAAATGGACTATCCTTACTCCTATCATTTTAACCAGGATCCCATGCCCCGAGCATACTCAATTTTTGATGGGTACATTGATAATTCATGGGAACATTCTAATTCTTATCCTGGGAGTACTAGCCCGATAACTCCCACTTTTGAGCAGAGCCTAGGAGCGGGATTTTCCAACCCTGGAATCCCTACTTCTATTCAAACACCCAACCCTCGCACCATTCTTGATTTTCCGTATTGAGGTTGGACTGATACCCTTAGGCAACTAGAGCCTGAAATTGACTATCCTCCCCAACCTGATAGTAGTAGTCTCTCCTCTTGTATGATAGAAATGCAAAAGCAACAAAAGGAACAAAAGGAAATGATGGAATCTATGGGAGAGATGTTGAGGAATAGTCAACAATTAAATAAAGAAATAAGATAGCTTAGCTATGCTCTTCCCAGTAATTCTGATCCCTACCCATACGACCGTGATCATGAAAATAATTTTGAGGAAACCACTGACAATAGGGATCCAGTTTTATGTAGCTATCACTTAGACTCTCCCAATGAGACACGGCCACTAGAGGAGAACGATCCTAGTGAGTATCCGCCTGAGATATATTAGAGTCAAAAGAAAGGGAAGATGGTACCGCTTGAGGACCTTGACCTCAATGACAGTATTCTCCATACCCCTACGAACTCGGGTCAAGGTTGTATTGTTCCTATCACTTCCCCTATTGATTATCTGGTGGAATCCCATTCTACCGTAAATGAGCCTAATCTTAACCCTCCACTTAGGGAATCAGCATCTACCATTCAGCATCCTGAGGATTTAAATGCACCCAATGAAGGCAACCCTAAGGGAATGGAGGATGAATTAGATCAATTTTGGTCTTAGGGATATAAAGAGTCAATTTCAAAGGATGAGGATGCCCCAATGGAGGAACCCGGGCTGAAAATCTGGAGTGAATCATAGGGGGGATTATTTGCTATTTGAGGACTTACCTCCAGAGGATATAAATAATATGGTGAAATCCAGATTCCTCCATCCTTTTGAGAGTCTTACTCTATCAAACCAGTAGTTGCTATTAGAGGAGGACAAACACAATTATGAGAAGCCTAGGGGAGACTCTCGGGGAAAAAAAATGTCAATTGAGGATTTATGCCCTGAGAAGAACAAAGAATTGAGTGATATAGGCTTGCTCCAAAACATTAAGACTGATCCTCCTTTAGGAATAATTGAGGATGATGATCCAACTCCTCCCTTCACTGGTGAATGAAATATACACCCCGACAAAAACTCAAGTGAACCAAATGAATCGGGGGATGAAATTATGACTTCGATCATTAATGATAAGCAGGGTAACGTGAATTTGTCTACAATTGTTAGGGAGAATACACAATCAGAATCGTTGTTGGAATTGGACCTGACACCAACTAAGCCATCATTGGACTTAATCATTACCTTCCAACACTACAAACAACCTTTACACTCCCTAACCAATCCTTGGCTCAGATCTCTGCTCATGTACATTCTTTCTGGAGAACATATCAGGCTAGTACATCCTCGGGTAGAATGGCAAGTGTGGATTGATGCTTGTAATTTTAGTCTCTCCATTCAAGGGTTTGAAATAATAATGTTTATATCTTTTCAAACCTGCCCTGCTTTGGACAATCCTTGTTATCCTCCACTTATTCCATTTCGGGAGGTCCCTTTTCATATTCCTTTTGTTATTCCTAGACCTCCCAAGGTAACCAATGAGGTTCTCCGCTTTTGTGTCTTCTAGTAAGCATTTGGAATCACACTGCATCATCAGCTCGCCAAGATCCGTTGCTACCTGTTTTCTAGGCCTGCGCTGTTACGCATATGTTTAGGGCCTAACTTTTCCTATCTAGAACCAGACTTACAAGTTCCTTATAAGTCTGGCTACTGACAGAAAATGCAGTGCTTGTTGGGAGGCAACCCAGCATTCTAAATAACACCGTCATCAGGTGACTTCCTTGCTTTCTCCCCCTGTTTTAATTTTACAATGAGGACATTGTAGGATTTAGCCATAGGGGGTGTACTTTGTATTTTTGGAAGTATTAAAGCATTTAGGTTAGCATGTAAAAAAAAATTCTTTCCTTGAGCTGAATGGGTTAGTCCCTAGCAAAACATCTTTGTCATGGAGGTGTCATTAAAGATTTTTCTTCTTGAATTATTTCCTAAGTTTAGAATCCAGTACATTTACTTCACTAGCATCTAGACTGGATAATGGATTTTGAAGAAAACCAATAAGCATTTTTAGTCCACTGAACCCCTAGACAGTTAATAGGGAGTCAGGCATACTATCTTCTAGCAGATCCACCTCATATTTGTGAGAAGAAAGTAGAGAGATTACTGATGCGCTAAGTCTAGTACAAGGACTCTTAAGTTTTTGGACAATTAGATGATGATACATCAGAGTTAGGCATAGTTTTCGCTCTTTGTTCCTGTGTCCGTACTTTGTGTGAGTTCCTGAGAGTCACAAAATAAGGTAGATACACAGAGATTGAGTCTTAATAAAGCTATGACTATGGTGGATGGTTACGACCCTCCTTCATAGAGTCCTCGGCTGAAGGAGGGTAATAGTGTCAAAGGTCAGAAATAAGCTTGTCCTATCCATTCCTTCGCAGTGACGAGAGTAGGCACTTCCTCCAAATAAGCCACACAATATTCTCTTGACCATCATCATCCTTAATAATCCCTCATAAATAAAAGTTTGAATAGTGTTATGTTGATTTATGAAGAAAGAAAAAGAAGGAAAAAAAATGAAACAATTATTTTAAAAAAAAAGAAGAGAAAAGAGAGAAAGAAAAGAGTCCAAGTTTACACTTTTATCTTCGTGACAATGTTTCTGAGGCAACAAAAACACCCATCGTGATCCAGCAAATATGACCTATACCTACCTTTCAGTATTTCTGATCGCCCGAATACTGGCTGAGGACTCTAACTTAGTTGTAGAGTTATTAGGACTTTAGTTGAAGTGTGAATGTCATGTGAGGCCACCAAATATTGAGTACATTTACTAAATCTAGTAAGATTTGTGATCTCAGAAAGAAAAGAAAGAAAAGAGTCAGAACTAAGGAACATCAAGAGAGCACAGTTGTTTAGCCTCTCTCTAAGTTGACTTGTTTAATAGTCTAGAGATCTAAAGTCTATAGTATTAGATTACATGTAGCACCAGATGAGTGTGTGCCACCCAATACAAATCCATTCAACTTGATATCTCCTAAGTAAGCCAAAAGCCAGGGTCAAATTACAGATTATCTTTTGCTTTATCCCTGAGGGAAGTAGTTCCATATCCCGATAGAAATATTTACCAAGGGTGAAGTATGAACTCCCAATGCGAAATGGCTTTTCACTTGGATCTATTGTCTAGGCTATTATCACTTCACAGTTATATGGATATCTAAAGGTTTGAAATAAGAAAAGCGGAAATCTTCTGATTACTTCTATTATTTTTCATTTTTCTATGGACTAGCAAAACTTTTGAATGGGGGTATTTGATGAGTCCATTTTAATGGGCTATTGTTACGCCTAAGTTAAATTTATTCTTACATTTTATGTTTGTTAATAACTACATTAGTTCATAGAATGATTGCATGCATCATTACCTAAGTTTACATCTATTCTATTAAATTCTATAACTTATTATGTAATTATTTTATGTTTCGTTATTGTAGGAACAATATTGTAAAGAAACCAGGGTAGTGAAAAGAAATTTCCCCCCCACGGGGATCTCTCAACCTCCGGCTGGCCTCAACAAATCCATCAATAGCTACCGACCAATTTTAGTAAGGGATTTAAAATCCCTTGACTTGCACCAGGGAAGAAGAATGGATGGGGGGAGGAGATAAAAGGTAGGGGTGTTGTTGAACGTATACGAATCGCTACAGTAACGTGTTTGGTTTTGGAAAACCTATCGTTGTAGCTTGAAAGCGAGGAATTCGTGTTCAACAAATAAAATTTATATCGAAATTGAAATTTCGGGTCGAACACAGGGACGCGAACGTTTGATTTAAAAACTACGCATTTCTTTTTATTTGTCACAGAATAATTCAATTTAAAACTATCTAATTATTTATAACAAATAGAAGAGAGAGAAAGAGAAAGAGAATATTACACAGAGAAATCAAAATGAGATGTAGAATAAACAAGGAATTTATCATTAAGGAGATTGTTCATTTCACTCTTACAACTACAAAGCATAAAACAATTACTCTAGAAAGTGATAAATTTACTCTAGAAAGCATTAAAAGAATGGAGGGAGAAATATCCTCCTCGACGATTGCTTGGAGGACGAGCAAAACTACACTAGAAAGCAGTAAATCTATACTAGAAAGCAGTAAAAAGAATATGAAGAGAGAAATCCTCCTCCAAGGTTGCTTGGAGGACGAGCCGGACGGGACGACGCCTGGACGAAGGGGAACGAAGTAGGATGAAAGAGGACGAAGCAGAAGAACGAGAACGAAGCAGCACGCCGTCGTCATTGTCGGATCCACTTCCGAAGGGGAACAAAAATTTGTACTTTATCTCGCGAGAAGCATCCCAGGTGTGGGACAAGCTTCTCTTGAGCTTTGGAGGGTAGAGAGGAGAAGGAAGGGATGAGAATTTCATATGGAGGGGGTCTCCTTTTATATTTGCAAGGAGTGGGGGCAAAATGGACATTACAACTTCAAAATAATAAATGAGGGGTCTTTAGTGACGGATAAAACCGTCGCTAAAGCCTCCAATGTGGGCGCAGCTTCCGCACCCATGCGCCGCTTCAGCTGCCCGCGCACTCAACACCATCGCACATTCATTGATTCTCAACCGTACGATCGTGAGATCAGACGGCCTAAGACGCATCTCCGCCCACTGCGCTGCGCGCCCATCCGCGTGCGATCGCACGTCCATGTCACGCGTGTAATAGCGCGTCGGTGCTATCGAGCGCGCGCAGCCGTTGGATCTCCATCTGACGCTCCACGTGCCTCAATTGCCCGCGCCTTCCAGCCCCTCGCTGCGGCTCGAACTCGTGCCCGCCACTCGCAAAAGCGCGCATGACTGGTGCACTATGGGGTGCGGATGGTCGAGCGGACGCTTTTAAGCGCGACCGACCACAGCCGTTGGATCAAGATCCAATGGCGGAGAATGAGCAGGTGCGGGGCCTTCGTAGAATGCGTGCGGCCGTTTGGGCGGTCGAGATGGTGCCACGTGGCACCATCTTGGTCGTCCATCTTCTGGAAGTTGTAGATGGTGCCACGGATGTCGGATTGACTTGATTTTTTGCGTCGTTGGGCTGCGATCGTCGATCCGAATTCATCTGTGCAGTCTGATTTATCATCTGAAGTGTGGATTTTCACCATCCTAGCCCTTGATATTCTAGGGTTCCCCAGTCACTATCTGATGCTACGGATGCCTGATTAGGGCGATCTTGGAGTCGTTGAACCCCAATCTCCGCCCTGATCACATCCATACGGTTGGATCTTTGATCTGAGGTCTCGATAAAATATTTGCCCTGTCCAAGCACATAAAAGGAGACAATTAACCTCCATTATATTCAAACTACTCTAAATGCAAGATGATGCATGTTATGCAATATTATGCTTAAGAACATGCAAAAATAAACATTTTAAGTAGTGTAAATGTGTTTACATCAGGTGTGCTCTTGGCTGGGGGGCTCTCCACCTTCTCCACCGTGAACGAGACATGCACTATGGAGATCCGCGTGAACCGTGACTAGCAGAGAACACACGCCATGCACCCGCAGGCAGCGCACCCTCTTGTGCACATGCAACACCCTTACCGCGCACCCCTTCACCACATGCAGTGCCCTCATGCATGCGCCCTCCCACAGGCAACAACAAGTGCTTGTAGCCACATCTCACCACCAGCCGCTGCCCTCTCCATGCACAGCAGAACTGTATGCGCCTTCGAGTCTCCATAGCCTGCAGCAGTAGCCACCTGCTCTCATCGTGCACAACGTAACCGCGTCGACCATAAACCCCACATGCGTGCCATTGTGCATAAGCCTCCCATGTAGCAACCCTCACCTCATCTTCCCCTTCGCATGCATCCTCATGGCTACAGCACTCCATCTTCTTCATCGCTAACAGGGAAGAAGAACCCATCACTGGCGGGTTCAACATCCACGCAGCCGACTCCACACCCCTCCGTTTGACATGCCATTGATACCAATGCACTCACCTCGACTCCACCCACCTTGCCACACCATCAGAATCTTCGATGGTAGCCTACGGGCACCTGTGGAAGGAGCCACTACCGCTGCCCCTCCTCGTCGTCGGTGAGAGCTCCGGCTACCGTTCCCGTCGTCGTGACCTTCATTGGAATGGCCTCACCTTCCTCGACCTCCTCAGAGCTTCGTCCCTCCAGCCGCGCCTTCTCCTCCGCGTGTGCAAGAGGGGAACAAACTCCCCTGTTTTGCTACAGTAAAACATCAATTAGTATTTATGCTAAATGCCATTGCGGATGTTGCTATTCTTTTATTTAAGGCATTATATTATTGAGGTGAATTTGCATAGCCCTCCTTCTACTTCATCAAAATTACTTGCATATGCATATCTCTCATGAATGATTTAATGCATGTCATAGATATTATGGTAAACAAGCTATATTCTAGAAATTAGTATTTATGGTGTTTACTAGTATCAAGATCATTATTTTACATGATATTATATAGTGGTGATTTTGCATACGCACACCTGTATTCTTGATTAATTATTTGAAGCAAGAAATCATGTTGAAAACACGTGCACTAGTTAGTATGCATACACATTGAGATTCCCGAATAAATGAAGCACAACGCACTAGTTTAAATAGGCTAATTCTTCCCTGTGGAGATGACCTAACTCTTCGTGGTTAGTTTTGAGAATTGAAATGTTTTGAAAAGTGATTTTCTACCACACGATTACCTACAACGACACATCATTTTATGTTAAAATTTTCATTGAAAATAAAGATCGCTCTTTCACCAAGCCTTAATTAATATTGAGTAGACATTAGCCCTAGGATTCATTGAGTCCATTTCAGTGTGTTCTCTTGACTGCATTTCGAATTAATGACATTTGCTTACTTCAAAAGGTGCTAAGTTGGGGGGCCTGATTGTCAAACAACTTAAGCAAGCAGGGGTTTGGCATAATTAGCAACCCTCGGGACCGCTCCCCTATTTTGGTTGCTCAACTTTACCACCTTCAGGAGTAAGGATGACACCAAATTCAGTATGTGGTCAAAGTTCATTTATGAAGCATAGGTCCTTAAGCTACTTAATTTAAGGATAGGATTGATGATTATATTGCAGGGCACATTTCTTTATTATGTTTTCCTTCCTACTTCACCATTTATTCTTCCACATCCTACACACATTGCCAATCCTACCATCCTACCACTACTTATACTCAAGATGATTACTATACTAACTTGACTTATGATTACCCATCTACTGGCCGGGATAACTTTGATTGGGGATTTATATCCGGACCTTGGTATCTAGGGCCTAACCCTGGACAATAAGACAATGGTTATTATCCTTCTCATGCCTACTGATTAGCCCATAGTTGTGGGCTATTTAAGTATTTAAGTGCCTACACATTAGGTTAATTCTAACATTTATTTAGTATAAATTAGGATGTAAATAGATTAATTCATAGTTTCAATTTAATTACATAATCCATGCATTGCATTCATACTTTAAGTACATTTAGAATTAGTTTAGAATGCCATTTATCTAATTAGATAACCAATTAGGTATATTGTTTTTATTAACATAAAAGTTGAGGGTCTATATATAAATGGCCCTAATTTTTAAAATTATTTTATTTTCTTCTTGCAAGAACGGCTGGCTGCGCTCCAACGATGAGCGGTTGGTGCAGTGAAGAACACATTCAAGTGGGAGCGGATGTGATGGATCTGGTCGGGTGGATGATTTCAAATGTGTGCAGGTCACTACAAAAGGAGGAGGGAGGCAGCCGAGCTCGGAAGGCCTCCGCCACCGACCCACCACTGTGCAGAGAGAACCTCTCTCTTCCACTCCACATTGCCAGCCTCTACTGTGGCGACGAGTCTCCATCACCGTGGGCATGTGGTGTGACAGGCCACACCGCCATCCGGAGCTCACCGCATCACCATGAGCACCTTAGCATGCATCCTCCTCGCCGTCATCACCGACCACCATCATCGAGCTACTGATCAGCCACCCTCTCAGTAACTTAAGACGTCTGGGAAATTTCCCAGACGTCAGAAGTTACCCGCTCACTTCCACCGCAGCCATTTCCCCACGCCTGCAAACCACCGCAGCCATCTCCACGCACCTGCAGACCACCATAGCCATGCCTCCAACCGCACCAGCAGACCACCTCAACCATCTTCCACGCGCCTGCAGACCACCACAACGCTTCCACGTGCCTGCTGACCAACGCTTCACCACAACTGTAGACACCTTCGCCCGCGCGCCCGCCACCAGCAGCAGCCACCCGCGCACAGCTGCAGTCCAACCACGCACGCCCTCCTCAACCGCGCCCATCTCCACGCGCTCACCGGCTGCAGTGCTCTCCACTCGCCTGCAGACCCGCGCAACCATTCTCCTGTGCCTGCAGGTCAGCACACAGCTGCAGAACGCCAATCGCTCTTCCCCGCACCTGCAGCATCCTCCGCCCGCGCTTGCAGAAGCGCCCGCAGCTTGCGCGCACATGCCAGCCGCCCGCAGCGCCCTCCGCCCACGCACAACAGCCAGTGCGCCCTCATCAGCTACAGCCGCACCCGTTCAACCGCCTGCTGACCGCCACCAGCAGCACCTCCGCCGGAGCTCGTCCAGCCACCTCCGGCCGCCACGCGACTCGCCGCCACCACCGATTCGAAGCTCTTGGTCCAAGGGATCTCCTCCGAGCTTCCCGCGCCCAGCCATCGGCTACTCGTTGCGCAAGACAAAGGGGAAAAATTCCCCTGTTTTGCTACAGTAAACCGTCAATTATAATTTACATTTTCTTCCATTGCTACTTTTTAATCATATTTTATTTATTCTGGATTGTGGAAAATATCCTCTAGTTTCTCATAATTGCCATTTCAGCATTGTTTCTTGCTTAATCCTTAATCAAAAGGCAATCTTGGCTTGGTTCTTGTCCAAATTGACTACGAACAAACATTTTTAAGTGGCGCGAATTTTAATACGTTATTGCCTCCCTGTGGATACGACCCGCTCCTCTGCGAGTGGTTATTTCTTGTTAAAAATTGATTAGTTGATTTTTCCACCACATTAAACTACAAACGACTTAAAAGCGAAAGATCGACCAGTCAAATGGCGTCTTTGCCAGGGAGGCAACAGACGCAATAATTTCGCCTAATTTTATTTTGATTATTTGTCAATTGCACAGAGATTTGACTATTCATTATTTTCTTTTCTGTGCAAGAAAATTTTTGCAAGAATCAGCCACTGTGAGAGGCGATCCTTGACGTCGCCAGACGAGAGTTGGACGAGCAATTTTTAAACGGAGGAGAAGGATGAGGATGCGACGGACACCATTTAGTCATTAGTTTAATTAGAATAGAATTAAGATTGTAGACTTAATTTTTCATTACAGTTAGTTTGAAACCCTTGTTCTGGGGCATATTTTGAGGGGTTTGTTCCCCGATTTTGTTTTGGACCCGTGTTGGGCAATTTTTGGGAGCCTGTTCCCTTTTCTTTAGATTTAGGTTTATTTTTTTTTATTATTTCTTTTATTTGCTTATGCATAAGTAGTTCTAAAAAAAAATAGAAAAAGAAAAAAAAAAATGAGCTGCCTGCTAGAAGCTGCCTGCCCTAGGACGAACCATTTAGGTCTGTATGAGCAGCCTCTAGATTTGCTTTTCTGCATTGCGTGCATTTTTGCATTGAAGATCGCTGGAGGCAAGGTACGCATTCTCTTACTTTGCATCATATTTTTGATCACGCATTGCATTTAGGATTTAATGCAAAGACCACAAAGTCTGTCTTGAAGCGATCTAACAGGTGGTCACATATATTCAAAAAAAAAAAAGGGACTAATTAAAGGAGGGACATCTAAAAATCAAGGACTTGGTTGTAAAACGTGGTGTGCGATTAAAAATTCAAAATCATTTTGCGGTGAATGCACACTTATTTTACTTGCACCACGACATGCTTCTAGACACTCCTTAGGTTTGGAAATACTAGGAAAAGAGCCCTCCTTTCGTTGGATTCTGAAGTGTTCGGAACTTGAGATCAAAGGTTTTGTAAATCCAAGAGGGGGATACCCTGTCACGGATTTTTGGGGGTAGTTGAGGAGCACCGCAAAAGCACAGCTTCAAAGGAAGGCTTAGGCCTACTTGCATCCCTCAATCTTCCGTCTTTGGATTTACTTGATCATTTGAGATTTAGGGAAGAACACCTAAGCTCCAACTAGGTCTTCTTAGGCGAACCGTAGGTTGACAATAGGCGCGTAATTGATTGGGCAAATTGTATTGTCACCTGTAATCTGACTTAAAATCAAAAGCCTAAATTGGGAAAGACCTAAAAGGTCCTTTTTAAATTGTGTTTTGCTTGGGAAATTCTGATTGAAGTGTGAGTTAGAATGGACCACATTGCTTTTCATCCTTTCACATTTTGCCCACACCCTCACCCCCACTCTGCATCCTTCGATCCCAAACGCCGAGATGGTCCATTCCTTGATGGATGTAATGACAATCATTGGGATCCATTTTATTCCTATTAAAGGAGTATTGGCCTGGTTAAGCCCCAAATCAGTGAGCAGAGCCTAGGAGCGGGATTTTCTTTACCCAATATCCAACATACCAAAGAAATACCCAACCCACCCTCCTTGAAAAAGTATTATGGTTGGACAAACACTCCTGGGTACTATGAGCCTGAGCCTGACTTCTCTCATGATAGAATTGACCTCTCCTCTTTGAAGATGGAAATACAGAAAATACAAAATGAAATGAGTGAATTGTTAGGAGAATCTTTGAGAGCAGGCCAACAAGAAAGAGATGAAATTAGCCACCCAATCTACCCCATTGAGGATGACGTACACCCCTCTACAATAGATGCATCTCCCGTGGGAAAGCTACACTTTAAGTTGGAGGGAAATTCTGGGGAGAATAGCCACTTTTCGAGAATCGATTTTGAAACCTCCCCATTAGATGACACTTCCTTGGGAGATCTACACTTTAGGTGGGAGGAAAATACACATGAAAGTAGCTATGCATTGAATGAAGAAAGGTGGCAACCCGAGGAAGATGATGATAAGGTTGAGTATCCACCTGAATTATATTGGAGTCAAGAAAAGGGAATGATGGTACCATTGGAAGACCTCGACCCAGATGATAGTATTTTCGTGACATTTGATGAAGTGGGTCAAAGTCAAGTTGTTAATCCTACCCTCCCTTTTGATCACGATATGGAACTCAAACCCACCCTTAGGGAACCTAACCCTAAAGAAATTGACCTATCTGAGGAGTCTGATGTAACCAATGTAAACAATTTACCTCAGATAGAGCACCCTAGGGGATCTGCTGAGATATTAAATGATTCTAGACCTCAGGTACATGATGAATTGTGTGATGAGGAGGAAGATGAATTATATGAGGAGCCTACATTCAAGATTTGGAGTGACACTAAGGGTGATTATGTCTTATTTGAAGAGTTAGCCCTTGAGGATGTCACAAATTTGACCAAATTAGGTTTCCTTGGCACACCCATTGATGATATTTCTCCTCATGATAAAATGATGGAAAATTTGGAAGCAATTTCTAAGATTTATGTGGATTCACATATAGACTCCGGGGAAGATTTGAGTAAAGAACAAAAACCTGGGGATGACATTGATAGGATAATCCCTAGATCTGTTGCTTCCAACTTGCCTTCATTCACTTCGAAGTCACCCTCTGATTCGCTTATATCTGAAAGCGAAATTGTGACTTCTGATGAAGAGCAAGAAGATCCATGTGATGGTGCAAGGAATGCTAGGGATGAAATTGAGGATTTAGAAAGAGTGTTTGGGATGGACACCAAGCTGATTAAACCCAACCTAGATCTTATGGCCATCCCACAACCTCGTAACTTCGACACCCTAGACGATCCTTGCCTTAGAGAATTGCTCACTTTTGTTCTGACTAGGGGGATCAACAGACCAATATTTTCTGTAATGGAGTATCGGGTATGGATTGATGATTTCTTTAGTCCGTCCATTACCCTGGGGGTTTATCACTGTACCATTCCTTCCCCATTCTTTTTGGAGGATCCTTGTCATCCTCCCCCTACCCCTTTGGAGGTTGTTTTACTTGTTTATCCTTTAGAACCTCTTCTGTTGACCTGGGAAGATTTCATTCCCATTTTAGTTGGGCGAGCATTTGCTATCGGGATTCATCATCAGCTCGCCAACATTCTAGGTTACATATTTTCTAGGCCAACATTGCTTTGCTCATTTTTAGGGCCTATTTCTACAATTCTTGAACCTGATTTGCAGGTTCTTTGGATATTCAGCCCAGCTCTAACCCAGGTAATATCCTTCTATGCAATGAGGACATTGCAAATTTTAGGCATGGGGGGGTATACTTGGGGATATACATAGCATAATTGCATACATTTGTAAATATATAAAAAAAAGAGAAAAACAAAAAGGGTTTTGAACTTAACTGGCTAGATCTTGCAGTCTTAAGCAAATCAGAACTCTAGGGTAGACTAAGTTAATTCTAGGGTCAAACTTTAGAAGCTAAATGAGCTACTAGCGTTAGACCTTTAGGGTCCTTTGTGGACTTAAAAACTTATGTAGGAGTTAAGTTGCGGACCATTCCTCAAGAGGTTGAGGAAGGGAAGCTAGGGTTTGAGTTAGAAGGTGGGGTAGTACCTAGAGTCTTATTCTACCTTTTGGTTTACGGGTCATTGTAACCCAGGCATCCAAATTTCACACACTTGGTCTAGTAATCAACTTAATTTCTGTCTTTCTGAAAAGAGATTTGGTTCTCTTAGTTTTGACTTAAGAGAGGCTTGAAAACACATTTTGATTGGAAGAGTTCTTGCCGCAGGAGAGATGGAGTATATACTCACCTTGAGGATGCGATGATAACATATTACCTCCTCGGCACTTGTCTCTTAGGATATCCATCCTACTGGGGGCATGTAAGTGCATTGCGCGGTTCAGGTACCATGGGCGTCCCTATCTCGAAGTGCCGATTGCCATAGGCCTGAATTCGCTTAAGAAATCCATGGGCGATACTATCTCAAAGTGTCGATTGCCAGGAGTTCTTTGGGTCGTTATGGGCGGTGCTATCTCGATGCATCGAAAACCAGGCACCCTTCGAGGTATGGTAATGGGGACAATGAATCCGACACAGACCGTGTTGATAGCTGATCTGAGGTTAGACTTAGAAGAATCAAACAAAAAAAAAAAGTATATATATATATATATAAGAAAAAAAAACCTTTAACTCAAATAACTCAGACCAATACACAGGCACGGATGCTTTAATCTCAGGGATCAATAAACTTTAGGGTAGAGTCAGAAATCAGGGAAACTTGTGCCTGCAACTTGTCTTTAGCCAACCTAGTCTGTAACTTAGCAACTACTTAGGAACCTTTGGTCTAGAGCCTAAACTTAATATGCTTCTGAAGGAAGACTAAGTGAGTTAACTAGTCTACTTAGAGTGCTAGGTTTCGCTTAATTTTGCTAGGGACTAGCAAAAGCTAGGCATGGGGGTATTTGATTAGCCCATAGTTGTGGGCTATTTAAGTATTTAAGTGCCTACACATTAGGTTAATTCTAACATTTATTTAGTATAAATTAGGATGTAAATAGATTAATTCATAGTTTTAATTTAATTACATAATCCATGCATTGCATTCATACTTTAAGTACATTTAGAATTAGTTTAGAATGGCATTTATCTAATTAGATAACCAATTAGGTATATTGTTTTTATTAACATAAAAGTTGAGGGTCTGTATATAAATGGCCCTAATATTTTAACATTATTTTATTTTCTTCTTGCAAGAACGGCTAGTTGCGCTCCAACGATGAACGGCTGGTGCAGTGAAGAACCCATTCAAGTGGGAGCGGATGTGATGGATCTGATCGGGTGGATGATTTCAAATGTGTGCAGGTCACTACAAAAGGAGGAGGGAGGCAACCGAGCTCGGAAGGCCTCCGCCACCGACCCACCACTGTGCAGAGAGAACCTCTCTCTTCCACTCCACACTGCCGGCCTCTACTGTGGCGACGAGTCTCCATCACAATGGGCGTGTGGTGTGACAGGCCACACCGCCAACCGGAGCTCGCCGCATCACCGTGAGCACCTTAGCGTGCATCGTCCTCGCCGTCATCACCGACCACCATCACCGAGCTACTGATCAGCCACCCTCTCAGTAACTTAAGATGTTTGGGAAATTTCCCAGACGTCTGAAGTTACCCGCTCACTTCCACCGCAGCCATTTCCCCGCGCCTGCAAACCACCGCAGCCATCTCCACGTGCCTGCAGACCACCGCAGCCACACCTCCAACCGCGCCAGTAGACCACCGCAACCATCTTCCACGCGCCTGCAGACCAACGCTTCACCACAACTGCAGACACCTTCGCCCGCGATCCCGCCACCAGCAGCAGCCACCTACGCACAGCTGCAGTCCAACCACGCACGCCCTCCTCAACCGCGCCCATCTCCACGCGCTCACCGGCTGCAACGCTCTCCACTCGCCTGCAGACCCGCGCAACCATTCTCCTGCACCTGCAGATCAGCACACAGCTGCAGAACGCCAACCGCTCTTCCCCGCGCCAGCAGCATCCTCCGCCCGCGCTTGCAGAAGCGCCCGCAGCTTGCACGCACACGCCAGCCGGCCGCAGCGCCCTCTGCCCACGCACAACAGCCTGCGCGCCCTCATCAGCTGCAGCCGCACCCGCTCAACCGCCTGCTGACCGCCACCAGCAGCACCTCCACCGGAGCTCGTCCGGCCACCTCCGACCGCCGCGCGACTCGCCGCCACCACCGATTCAAAGCTCTTGTTCCAAGGGATCTCCTCCGAGCTTCCCGCGCCCAGCCATCGGCTCCTCGTCGCGCAAGACAAAGGGGAAAAATTCCCCTGTTTTGCTACAGTAAACCGTCAATTAAAATTTACATTTTCTGCCATTTCCACTTTTTAATCATATTTTATTTATTCTGCATTGTGGAAAATATCCTCTAGTTTCTCATAATTGCCATTTCAGCATTGTTTCTTGCTTAAACCTTAATCTAAAGGCAATCTTGGCTTGGTTCTTGTCCAAATTGACTATGAACAAACATTTTTAAGTGGTGCGAATTTTAATACATTATTGCCTCCCTTTGGATACGACCCGCTCCTCTGCTAGTGGTTATTTCTTGTTAAAAATTGATTAGTCGATTTTTCCACCATATTAAACTACAAATGTCTTAAAAGAGAAAGATCGACCAGTCACCTACAATGATTATAGATCCCCACCCTTTGATGATCAACCTTACCCAATCTACAATAAAGAAGGATATGATGATTATAACTCTTACCCTCCCTAGGATTATGCTGATCATAGGTCACCACCATTCTTTGAACAACCCGAAACAACCTACTACCAAGGAGGAACGTAAGAACCTCATTTTCATGACAACCCTAGTTTTAACCCAAACCCACCCAACCCTGAATCGAACCATTCGGTTAAAGTCAACCAGGTCCAAGACAGGGTGTTGGCTAACTTGAGGAATACAATCTTTAGAATCTCAGCCAACACCAGGCACTGAAGCATTGGAGCCTATGATCAAAATGATTAATGGCTTTAATAGTTCTTTATTGGATTGTCTCCAAGTTGTTAATGACAGGGGCCTGGGTAAGTTTTTACTAGGGAAATTATTGAGATTGAGGATGAAATTTGTGGTTGCCTTAGTTCAATCTTGAGATATTCCTAGGATGAACCCCCTTCAGGAGAGCCAATGTCAAAACCCTCTCAGGCACCTATCGAGGGGGACACATTTTCTAAGATCATAGCTGACCAGGTTGGTCTAGAGCAACCAATTGAGGATGATGTGATTTTCTCACCCGAGATCCCTGAGCCAGGGAACGAGGAAAAATATGTCTCTATGAAGCAGGAAATGATAGATAACTTTGAGACATATTTAAATGAGGATCATGAATTCTTTCATTCTGAGGGTGAGGAATATCTTGGTGAAGTCTTACTTGAGTTTAAGGAGAATGATTTTAGTGAGACTAACAGACTCGAGGAGCATGATGAATCATTTAATAGCCTGATAACAGAAGATTGTGATCCTATTGGGGCAAACATGGAGGATCTAAATCCTAATTTAGTAAAAGATTCAATTAGTAGCCCCATTCCTCTACCACAACCGAAAGAGC
This sequence comes from Thalassia testudinum, assembly GCA_037157565.1. Classification (NCBI taxonomy): domain Eukaryota; kingdom Viridiplantae; phylum Streptophyta; class Magnoliopsida; order Alismatales; family Hydrocharitaceae; genus Thalassia; species Thalassia testudinum. Next base: position 152,770,323 of record JAZHRO010000024.1, read on the forward strand.
TGAATGATGATACTTTTGAGATCATTGCACCAAAGTCAATCGTGATTCAGCCACAATTGTTGGACTTGGATATTTTAGATGGGGTGTACAATGATCTTGAGGAATCAGAAACTAAACACTTCCACTTGGAGGTTGGGAATTTGGAAGTTATATCTGGGAGGCTAATTCTGAGGGAAATACAATTTTGGATTTAAGGGCTCCTGTTGATCTGAAACCACCTACCTTCTACTAGGACCCTTATAATAATTTTGACATTGAGGATGTGCAACCCAAGTACATAACAATTGACTATCTTTCTGGGATAAACTCTAAGTGGACATATGAACCTAGTAAATCAAATCTACCCATTGTCCGACATTTCAGACTTGGGTTGCACACCACGAAACCACTGGTCCAGCCCTGCAAACACAACAATCTCCTGTTATGGGTGATTTTCATCTAGAACCTTGGAACCACTAAACCCTGGGAATTAGGTCTGCACCACAACTTGGTCAACATCTGTGGACATCTTCTGTTGGTGGGTCTTGGGATCAATCTTTTAATTCTGGTCTAGACATGCAATTGTGAATTCCTAATTTCTTCTTTGTTTGTATATTATGCCTAGCTGAAGGTAATAAACTTAGCACGTGTGTATACTCCTTTCTCTCTATGGAGCTGACTAGATTGTCATGAAATTCATGTGGTATTCTATTTATTCCGCCCTTTTCGTGTCTTTATTTTTACAATGAGGACATTACATCATTTAGGAATAGGGGGTGGATACTTAATCCTGAAATTATTTTGTTAGCCCTGTGGAAATTCTTTTATTTAGAAAAAATAAAAATTCAAAAGGAAAATAATATTAGAATTAGGAGAAGAAAACTTAGGCATTAAGAGTTGTTAACTTTAGGAAATGATACTTTAAGACTTGAACACTTAGACCCTTAAGGACTTCTGCCTTAAGCAGCTCGGGTGTCCACTAAAATGTGGACTTGGTCTTGAGTCCTCGCAAAGTAATTTTATTCTAACTTGGTCAATAAATTATGTTGATAAGTACATGACTTATCAACCCACCCTCAGATTTAGGGGAACTTATAGTCTAAGCATCTACATAAATTTTGCACTAACTTGCTTTTCGACGGTTTTGATGGAAATTAGGTAGCTAATGAACTTTCTAGGGTAGTATGGCTAGCAAGTTGTCGTGGATAATAGCACATTGGCTATTTGTCTAGAGCCTAGCTACATGACCATTCTACTATTTTTAGGTAAATCTTAGATAAGGGAAGCCACCTACTTGGAAAAAGAAAAAAAATGATACTCAAAAATAAAAAGAAAATGAAAATGAAAAATAGAAAATAGAGAAATAAATAATATAAAAATAAGCCACACTTCACCGCACAAGTATGGCTAGCAACTTGTCATGGGTAAAAGCCCCTTAGCCGATTGTCTAGAGCCCTACTCACGAAAATGCACAAATAATTCCCAAAGCACATAGGGAAGATGTAGGGAAGCAGAATAAACCAGGGAAATATATGATAAAGTCCAGTTTATCATAATTCTTAAGCTTTAAAACAAACCTAACCCTTACAAATTTTACTCAGCAAATAGCTTTTTGGGCTGCATTAGGCATAAATTAGGTTGGGCATGCATTACTCATTTTATTGTCTTTTTAATATGTTTATTTGAGTGCTAGGGATAAACAGATACTCATATCCCCAGAACAATAGCACTCAGGAAGGCAATTGGTGAAGAAAAAGCTCAAACCAGCTGGGACTCAACCTAATCCATCTCATCGTAGCTGGATACTAGCTCACTTGGACTAGGGTTAGCTCATCCTAGCTCCATCCATCTTATCTCTACTAAATGGTAGCTCAAGATAGCTCATCTTAGCTCATCCTAGCTCAAGTCAACTTAGACATAGCTCAACTTAGTTGAGTTTAGCTCACCTCAGCTCCCATCAGTTCACTAGGAGCTCCAGCTAGCTAGCTAAGTTGACTAGAGTCCACCTCAGCTCAGGTCTAGCTACCTCTAGCTCCACTCAACTCAAGTCAACTGAAGATGACTTTACCCTATCTCAGGCCAACTCAAGTTCAGCTCCCAGGGACTCCACTTAGCTCAACTTAGTTGAGCTAAGCTTCCTTAGCTACTCCAGCTAGTTAGGCCCTCTTTGGGTAGGTCAGACCCAACTCACCTTAGCATATTTCAACAAAAGCCAGCTTACTTTAGCTTGGCTTAGCAACTAACAAAGAATTAGCAAGCTAAGCCAGCTAAAGTAGCTCCTTGCCATTCTCTTCAGAAGCTACCAACTCCAGTTCAGCTCCAAGAATCACCTTCTCAGCTCCTCTCCTCGAAACCCTAGCTCCAGACACCCCCTTCTCTGCTCAACTACTAGCTAATCTAGCTTAGCTAGATTTGCTTAACTACATCTTAGCTGCCACTGGCCATCCACCACCTTCAACCTAACTCCACCTCATTACCTACTTAAGTCCACCTAAGTCCCACCTAAGCTACCCCAATTTGGCACCAACCCTAGCCACCCTTTCAACCCTCTCCAACACCAAAAGACACCTCCAAGATGGCACCAATAACCACCCCTCAACCACCTTCATTTTGGCACCAACCTTAAGCCTTCATCCCATCCATCCATCCACCACCAAACACATCTCAACCCTTCATTCTTGGTGCCACCTAGGGCCCCTTCTTGAATCCAATTTTTGGCACCAAATAAAAGGACACCAAAGGGGGTAACCACCACCATAAAACCCCATGTCTCCCTCCATTTTGACGCCACCTATTCCTAGTCCTTAGATCCCACAACCACCTCCACCAATCCATCTCAACCATCCACCCATCTCCTCGCCAACCCCTCCTTCTCCACCTCTATATATACCCACCATATCACCACCACAAAGGCATCCTCACATAGTCTAGTTTCTACCCTAAAACCACCTAACCCATGGCCAAGAAGGAGGAAGGAAGAAGATTAAGGAGGCTATCCCTTGCGTCCTTGGTGCCTTCTTCCTCTCCATTCTTCTTGTGCCAAGCCAAGAGGAGAAGACTCTCTACATCAGGAGGATGGCCAGGCATTGGAGAAGAGATTAGGTTGGTGCATGCCCACCCTTCGAGGAGAGATTTAATGTGGAATCATCCACCTATGGAGGTGATTGCATAGCAATCATAGGTCTTAGCTAACCTAGATTAGGCGAGAACTTAGCATAAGCTAGTGTAATGCATGCTTGCATAGGCATTATTTACATCCTTACTACTTTCCTTTAGCAATGCATGAAATAACGACATAATGTAATAATTAAGTGCAAGAAATAAGAAGCTTAGAAGCTGGATCTAAAGCTGGATTAGAAGCTGGACCTGAACCTAGTGCTCCATTAGAGCTGAAGTGGAAGATTATAATAAAATGTAGCAAAGAAATAATGTAAAGGGTTAAGGTATGTAATTCTATTAAGTAGAAGTGAAGCAATTAAATTATGAAGAACTTAGGCCCAATCCTAGCCCTAAGATAGCCTTAGAAGCCTTCCCACGCATTAGCCACTATTAGATTAGGTCATCATAGCCTAGGAAGCCTCAAAACCCTAGTTGTAGCCCTTATCTGGACATCCAGGTAAGTCATTGGATGACCAGGACCCATAGCCACAACCCGCACACCTTAAACCCATGTCCGCAATGTTATTGGACATCCAGACACTTGGTCAGACATCCAATTTCTGTAGAATACCCAAGACAGAACCTTGAATCCCTCCTGCTTCTCATTGGACGTCCAGACAACAGGTCTGGACTACTGATTTTTGAGTATAAGCAATCCGATACCTTTACTGGACATCTGTAATTGCTCTCCAGTTCCTGTTTTAGAATTCAAGCTTTGATCCTGAGTTCCTAAATCCCTAAACCCAATTCCAACACCTTAGGAACCTAAATTAAGTTACCCTAACCCTAGTACACCACCTAGATCTTCCTAAGAACCTAATTAGGTCATCATTAAGCCCAACTGACTTAGATCATAGTCAGTTACCATTTCCTAGTCAATTAGACTCAAAGAGTCCAATTGAGCTTAGACCTCAACCCACACATGTCCAATTGGACTCAGTGAGAGTCCAATTGACCTAAACCCAACCTAAGTGAGTTATTTCAGTGCATTAGCATTGAGGAGTGGGAAAACCACCACTGATCTCGGGCTTCACAACAACCTGGTGAAATCCCCATTCCTATGCAAATTGACACTCAACTCCCACATCAGGAAGAAAAAGAAATACAAAAATCTCAAGACACGAGTCGTATCCCTTTTCCACAAGCTCTCCACCTCACCACTAATAAAAAAAAAAAATCTGAGCCCACAACTGAAGAACTCATGGATTTATTTGGGCAAGTTCAAATCAATATCTCTCTCCTAGATGTAATCAAATATATACCTACTTATGCCAAATTTTTTAAGGTGATCTGTGCTCCAAAAAGGTAGGCTAAAAATCTAGGACAGGTGCATCTTTCGGAGACAGTAAGCATTGTCATACAGAGCAAGCTGCCTCCTAAGATGAAAGATCCAGGCACTCCTTTAAATTTAGTGATTATTGATGACACTACTTTTGATCGCACCCTTCGTGATCTCGGTGCCTCAGTTAATATCATTCCCACAATTTTATTTGAAGAATTTCAAATTAGTGAACTAAAACTTGTTGAGGTTACATCAATTTGCTTACCGATCTACAATCAAACCTCTGGGGATTGTCAAGGATGTCTTGGTCAAGTTCCAGAATTGTGTCTTCTTTGTAGACTTTCTGGTCCTTGACATTGAGGTACTTGAATCTTTAATGAATGCCCCAATAATTCTTCGACGACCCTTTTTGGCCACCGCAAAGGCAAATATAAATTTCCATATAAGCAAAATGGATATCACTTGCGCAATCCAAACTATCACCCTTGATATTTTCAAATCCTGCAAGAGTTTCCATGATGATAACATTTTGGAGGACTCAGATATTGAAATATCAAATTTTGTGGAGGAGACAATGTTGATAGATACCCTTCCCAACCATAATTTTTTCGAGGACATCGATTCAGAATGAGTGGTCAGCGAAATCTATGACTTGGAGACCTATCATCAACTAGAATCTATTCCTGATTATTCCCCTGACCCACCCACTTTTCTCTCACCCCACCCTTGCACACTAACTTCACCCAACCTTCACCATTCCTCCCGCAACCCCTTTCAAATGGACCTGCCACCAGACCAACCTGAGTTTAGCATTCATCCTGAATTAAAACCATGTCCAGACTCGGGTCACACTTATAATTTTCCATCAAATTTTAATCCACATCTTTATATCACTCAACTTTCCACGGATCCAGACGAAGGCCCTTTTTATGCGGGCATCCAAGTGTCCAACTACTAACATGATAATTCATCTTCTGTGCATACATTAATGCCTGGCTAAATGGCATAAAAGGTAGCACTGGATGGGAGGAAACCCATCACTTTCTCTTGCTTTATTTTTCTCTTTCTTTCTCAAGGTTTTGACCATCCTAAACCCGACCGCCTTTCACTAAGGTGATCTACTTTCCTTCTTAATGTATGATGATAATGCATATCATAAGCATGGGGTGGTGTTTTCAAATTTTGACGATCTATTTAGGATTTTCAAAACCTAAAAATATGCATTTTTCTTTTGTCATTTTCCTACATGCATACCCAAAAAATATATATATATTGAAAACTTTTGAAGAAAATTTTGAAAATCGGGACTAAGGTTGATGATGTAGACACATCCATTTAGGTTAAAATGACTATTTAAGCATGTCTCTAGACTTAGATATGCATTCCATCCTATAAATATTGCATAACATGCATCATTCAACATTTAGAGTAGTTTGTCTATATTTTAGGTTTATTGCATCCTTTTATGGTCTGGAGAGAAGGAGATTTAATTTGGAGCCTCGGATTGATGATCTGACCGTACGGATCTGATTAGGACGACGATTGGAGTTCAACGCCTCCAAAATTGCTCTGATTGGAGTCCCATAGCGGCATATGCAGTTCGAGGAAGATCAACGGCCAAGGGACTAGGTGATGCAATTCGAAGATTTGAGCGACAAATCCAACCGCACGTATGGATTCAGGTCAATGATCACAGCCCAATGTTGCGAAAATCAACTCAATCTAACCTCTATAGCAGCCCCTATAAAGTAAAGAGGATGGACGGCCAGATCGCACCACGTGGTGCAACCCAGGCAACCCATGCGCACGCACATGCCACCACAAACACATAGTAGTGCGGGAGCGGAGTTACGCATGCACATCAGCACAGCGCGTAGGGCAAGGCACCTCGCGAAAGGCAGCAGGTGCGTATCTTTGCGGAGCATGCACCAGCACAGTGGCAATGTGGGCGCGAGGCTTTCTTCAGCGACCCTTGCAGTGGATCTTCAGCAACGTTTATGACTGTCACTAAATGTTTTGTATACGATATTGATGCTTTCCTCCACTATAAAGGGACCCTTACCCCTCCCATTCTTCTTCATCTCTTCCTTTCTTCTCCTCACCACTTCCAAGGCTATAGAGAGAGCTTGTCCCATGCCCGAGATGCTCCTCCAAAGTATAAACCAAACATTTTCCTGCCTCTCATCCCCATTCGTGGAGCATCCTGTGGCTGTCCTTTAACATCCTTCGAGAAGAAGATCCTCGCCGCGATGACATCCTACCCTGTCCTCCTTCCTCCATCACCGTTCTCCCCCATCACACTCCTCACCACCTTCATCTAGGTGCCTTCAGAGCAAGCTGTCCTTCGAGCAACCATCAAGGGGGACTCTTCTCATGTCCATCTATCTTTACTGGTTTTTAGTATAGTTTTTTAGCTTTCATTATTGTAGAAAACATTTGTTCATCAATATATTGATATTTTCTCTCCCTCTCTCATATTTTGCAAGTAGATTAGTTAGATAATTTTTTCATTGATATGATATCTTGCCGGATAAAAATGCAAAAAAAATTATAAAAGATAAAAATGACAAAAGGAAATAAAAGCAAAACGTGGATTTTTCAAACCAAACGTTCACCTCCCCGTGTTTGACCTAGGACTCATCTCAAGTTTTGGTTATAAATATTATCTGATCGATGGAATTTCTTGCAAATCAAACTGTGATGATGGGTTTTCCAAACTCAAAACCTTTTTGTGACAAATCTTCGCCACATCATTTTGGTGCCATTGCTTGGGAGGCAATGAAATTTGCTTTTTTGTTTTCCATGTTTCTTTTCATTTGCTTATTACTAATCCCTCTTGCCTCTGATTTATTTTGTTGCAGGTACCCTTGAAAGGAGATCCAAGTACGGTAGATCGAAGTAAAGTGCAGGTAGAGTGGTTTGTAAGTGCCCCCACATTCCCCCCACTAGTTTAACTTTCACCACATCAATAACCAAGACCTAACCAACTTAGGTGTTTGCATAAACCCTAGGATAGAATCTGTTTATCTTGTTTGTCACTGATGAGAACCTCATCATGAGCCATAACTAGCTCATTTTGACCTAATACAAAGGATAAAAGCTCCTACATATCTCAAGGAAAGGCTTAACTCAGAGAATTCTGAGTTTGAGAAGGAAACAAGTCATAAGGGGTAAAAGTGCAATTTTACCAGTATAATCTGCATACAGGGTAATTCAGGGCCCAAACATAGGTCAAAGCAGCTTAATAAGAATAAAAGTGGGATGAGATGATCTAGCAAGGGCTACAGCAATTCCAAGAAACTAAATGATAAATCTGTAACCCTAAAACAACCCACTTCAATTCACAAGGTTCGAGGCAAAGTAAAAATAGAATAAACCCTCTAAAATTCATAGAAAAATAATCTCTAGGGTTTAGAACCTTCAATTTGGCCTTTAGAACCCATTTTGACCTACATTGAGAACCATGCCCAATTAATAACTTAATTTGGGTTATTGCGCAAATTGACCGGTCAAACAAGGTTTAATATGAAAATGAAATTCACCATCAGATTACTTAGGTCCTAATTAGTCATGTATAAAAACTTGAGCCTAAGAAGAAACCTCCTTGACCGACTTTACACTTTGGTCCTCATATATTTACTCTTTGGTCCTCAACTTTTGAACCCTCGCATTGTGGCCCCTAACTCTCCTTCGTTCTTTGCAATCAGGTCCCTCCTGCAAAAACCTGCCAGCACCATGCTCCGGCGACCTTGCGCGGAGCATGGCGCCGCGCAGGGTGAGGTGGGGGACCTGGCAAGTAAACCGGGGGTGCCCTGCGTCGTCAGCCGTCGCAGGGACACCCCCCTGGTCGTTGTTACCCACCATACCGGCCGTGCGAACGCACGGACGGTATGGGTTCTTGTTTCCGACCATTCTCCGGCGAGGGAGACACGTCGTCTCCCTCCGCCTTCCTCCCTGTTTCATCCCTATAAATACCCCCCGCTGCTCCACCGACCAGAGCAGCCTGGATCTGACGGAGAAAATCCCCAACTTTCTTCTCTTCTTCCTCCGGCAGACGCTCACCAGCTCCGGCGGTTTCCTCTCCCTCCACCTCTTCGCTCTGCCGCAATACCAGCAGCAGAGACTTCCTCCCCCGCTCTTCCCGCGCCACGCCGCACCCAGCTGGCGCCTCTCCGGCTTTCTGCTCGCCGCCGCCCCTTTCCCTGAGCATCGTCTTCTCCGGCGACAGTCGATACGACTGTCGCCCTGTTCCTCCCCTTTCGTCCCTGCAAGTAAGCTAGAGCCACTCCCCTTCTTCTCCTCTTTCTTTCCCCACTTTCAATTTATTCACTTAAGCCCTCGACCGACCCTGACCACCTTCACCCCCTTCGTCTCCGACCACCCTCCGGCGAGCCGCTCCCATCACCTCAGCGACCCACACGGCTCGCCAACCACCGCAGGACCTCCGCCTCCACACCCTGATCAATCTCCGCCCTACCACTTCCCCCACATCACCCTCTGCAACTCCACCGAACAGACCCATCCTCCGACCCACAGTCCGACCTAGGGCAGCCCTCGCACGCCGCCCCGCGCCTCACCACCACCCACACGAGCTTCGCCGCGCCCTGGCGAAGCTCCTGGCACTCTCTGATTAGGCCGAGAGGCCGTTTTCTTGTGGACAGGCCACCCGACCTCCGCCGCCATTGACGCGCAGGAGGAACTGCTTCCGCCTGCAGCTACAGGCGCGCCACGCTCAGCGCCAAGCCCAGATTCACTCCCAGGCCTTGCGAGGAGTTTTGGCAAAACACCAGGTTCGCAGCTGAGGAAGAAAGCTCTGCGTGACGCCGCCATCTCCTGCTGAATTCCCCGCTGCGGGCGCGCAATTGAGGTGGGCCGTTTAGTCCCACCTCGGAAACGCCTGAAGAGCCGCAGCGACATAAGATGCAAAAGTGCAGTAGCCTTACTGCCTCAATACACGGGGTGAGGTCCCCTTCACCCGCCCGGTTTCCCGGTCTCGTCCACGCTCACGCCCCGCGGACCTGACCCGAACCGACCCGACCCGACTCGACTGACCTGCACTCCTCGCCCACCACGCACGCCGGTGGGCCTGGACCCGGGCCTGATCCGAACCCGGTTACCCGGTAGCTCTGGGAGAGCCTTCCCAAGAGTGGTTTCAGAGAGAAAGAGAGACGCGGGGGGGGGAGGGTAGAGTAGGTTTTGCCTCTGACGAAAAACTCTGAAGTGTGCAGGCGCGAACGAAGAAGAAGACCCGCGGAAGAAGAAGGAGCTGCACTGTAGCAAATGCATAGTTAAGTCGTCGAAGCACCGGGTCAGACGACGGAAGGTCAGCAGCCAGAGCAGGAAAGAAGGCAGGCTGAAGAAAGAAGGAAAAGAAGAGCAACGGCCAAAGCAGAAGAAGAAGAAAGGAAGACTTAGTAGCTGAAGGTAGAAGCTCTGCAGCCATAAGGAAGAAAAAGAAGGAGATCTGAAGAGGAGCATAACCACTGCAGAACGAAGAAGAAGAAGAAGGAGATCTGAAGAAAGAAAGAAAGAAGAACATCACGAGGAGAAAACAAAGAGAACAACAAATTCTTTCCCTCTCTCTTTCTTTATTTTGTAAAAGAAACATGTATATCTCTAGAATACGACTTGCTCCCTGAGTTCGACCTCGGGAACTCTTTTATTTTCCGAGTAAAAAATTTATATTTGAAATGTTGGTAATAACCGGCTTTACTACAACGTTATAACAAAACCAAAACCCGGTCGTCACATCCACCGACGTTTCATTTTGGCGCCGCTGCCGGGGAGCAACGGCTATTCTAGAGGTAAACATTCCTGTTTCATTTTAATTTCTGATAATCTCCTCTCTTTTGTGCAGCTACAGGAACTCAAGAAGACAAGCAACCACACGACAACCACTCCGAAGACAGGTAAATTTTTCCTCTCACTATTAACCCCTAAACTCTAAAGAGGAAGAAAAGAAACGAACAAGCAATATAGGGCTAACCTGCCTTCCATACTTAGTAACCATAAAGAGTTGCATGTTTTCAACTCATCACTCCTGCACACTATTAAGGGTATTTAAGGGCTAACACATTCTTGCTTGAGCCCTAATTGCCCAACAAAGAGTTAAATGGACCAAGTAGAGCCAACATAAGGTCAAACATTAGGATTTCAGTAGAGACACACCCCTTAATCAAGAATTGAGGAAATCCAAAAGAGGTGTGCCTAAGCCATTGATTGAAAATAATTAACAAGAAAAATCCTAAACAATTGGCTCTCTCTAAACACTTGAACCCTAAAAGACAGGACCTAAAAGCTCTTAAAGAAAACAATAGGTAAAGTTGACCCCTTGGGTCAACCAACCTTAAATTAGGTCACTCTTTGCACTTAAAAGACTAAAGTTCAAGTGAAAACCTTAAGCACCCTGATCTTAAAATTGGTAGACTTAAGAGGTCAAGATCCCCATTCTGGTCTACCTGGAACCGCAGTGACAAGAGAGGTCGGGTGGGGGAAACCCTGTAACCCGTGGGGACGCTCTACTGTGTAGGGGTCTTCGCGGGACTCTCCCTCTCTGGCTGCCCAGGTAATTCTCAGGTGGACGATCTTTCTGATCAAGGGGTCCATCTGCCCCGTACCTCTATAGTCACCCAACACATTTTTTGGGTGCCTTGATTGGGTCCAGCACCTTCTAACTTACCTCTCCCAACTGTGCATGTACGGAAGGAGGTCCCTAAGACCACCCTTAAGACCTCCATTAGAAATTCGCTCTCGTCAAGGCCAAGCCTCGACGCCCGTGTTTGTGCAGCAACACCCTCACATTATTCTCTCTTCTGATTCAGAACCAAGTTCTTCTTCTTCCCCCATCATGGCTCAGCCAGTTGAGGAAGAAAATAATCTGGAACACCAGCTCCAGCGACTCAATGACCTCTTCCAAAACTTCGTGCACCCACCACAGCGTCCTATGATGCGGGACCACTACAATCCTACTGCGGTGGCCATTGAGCCTCGAGTCAGAATCCCGACTGGAGGACCTGATTCCGAACTAAAGCCCAACATGATTCATGCTATACCTAAATTCCATGGGCTTAATTCTGAAGATCCCTTCCAGCACATCAAACAGCTTAAGCATCTGGCCCACACTTTTGGATCAGATGCGCAAAATCGGGATATTCTTCTCATGAAGATGTTCTCCTTTTCTCTTATAGACAAGGCCGCCCATTGGTATCAAACTCAGACCCGGCCGATCAACACTTGGGAAGAACTTCAATCCGAGTTTTTGAAAAAGTTCTTTCCCGTTGGTCGGACCAACGCCTTGCGCCATCAGATTACACACTTCACTCAACAATCAGGAGAACCTCTCCATGTGGCATGGGATCGTTTTCAGGATCTCATGAGAAAGTGCCCCCATCACGGAGTTCCTAAATGGGAACAAGTCCAATCTTTTTACCAGGGACTCCGTGAGGACATCCGCCTTTTCGTCAATGCAACTTGCGGAGGAAACATCATGGGTCAACATGAAGACACCGTATGGGAGATTCTCGAAAACATGTGCGAGAACTCCATCAACAATGACTCCATGGGATTATTCGACAGGACGAATGCCCGCGCAGCGACGAATCTTAAGGGAGCACATGAGACGCAGGGCCTGTCCGCATCAGTCGACCTGGAATTAATGGCCAGTCGATTGGACAAGGTCTCAATCATTGAAAAGAAGGTGGATGAGCTGACTTAGCACTTGCAGCGAGCCACCTCTGCGCGTAACTCCTTTGCACAACCTCCTTCCACACAGGAGACTGTGCAAAACATCCTCCACCGATCCTCCCCTGGGATGGATCCATATCCATCCCCATCTGATTCCTGGACTGGAAGATCACCCGATCCTTTCTACACCAGCCGGGGGAACTCCATTCCTCCTTTCCCTGATTCTCAGGAGGTTCCTCAGACCTGCGAGGACCTCAACGCCATCCAGAACGACCCATTCTCCAACACTTACAACCCTGGATGGCGAAACCATCCCAATTTTCAGTGGGCGGGAAATTCCTAAACCCAAAGACCACCTTTTCAGTCCCGCCCACAGCCCTCTCATCACTACCAGCCGCCTCAGCCTCGGCCCAACCCTACTTATCCATCAGGGCCAAATCAAGATCAAATGTCCTTAATCCTTCAGACTCTGGCTGACATTCAAAAATCGAATGCGGCCATTCAAAAACAGCACAAGGACGAGCTTACTGAAGTTAAAACTCAACTGGCCCAGTTGGCAAATTCTCGCCAGCTAGGCACACTCCCTTCCCAACCCCTTCCTAACCCAAATAACGTGCCAACCCAAAAGCGCGTTATGAATCCAAATTTAGGCCACGCTCAATGGATTTATCAGGCCCCCACTGCTCCATCTCCAGACGAGATGGATGCCTCAACTTCTCGTGCGGAATTTCAGCAGCAGCCACCCCTCCTACCAAACCCAAACCAAAATCAGGCTGGATTAAATTCTGTAACAACACGTAGTGGTAAGACAACTCAAGACCCGCATTATCCAAACCACTCCCAGCCTGATAACCATGACCCTAGGATAGTTATCCAAGGTACCGCTGTTCCAGATCCACAACCTGGACCTATCCTAGAGGAACCAACCAAGATCCCGTTTCCCGAGGCCCTGACCAAGGGAAAGAAGACCACCAAACCCGTGGCCCCTGAGGAGGACCTGGTCAAGCTCTTTGAGCAGGTCCACATAAACATCCCCTTGATGGACGCAATCCGCCACGTACCAGCTTACGCACGATTTCTAAAGAATTTATGTACACCCCAGCGTAAGCCGCGAACCAAGGGAGGGAGCCCAATTGTTCTGTCAGAGCAAGCCAGCTCTGTAATCCTTAGTAGACTCCCACCCAAGGCAAAAGATCCTGGAACTCCCCTGATCTCCTGTAAGATAGGTGGTACCCAATTTGATAGAGCATTGTTAGACTTGGGTGCATCTATAAATCTGATACCCACATCCTTACTTGACCATCTAGAAGAATCTGAGCTGAAACCAACCGAGGTGACATTACAATTAGCAGATCGATCTATAAAGTCACCAAAAGGGATTCTCGAGGATGTTATCGTGAGAGTGCGGGATTTCTATTTTCCAGTGGACTTTATAGTCTTAGACATGGATGCACCTGAGAACCCTAGGGATACACCAATCATTCTAGGGAGACCTTTCTTGGCTACTGCTAGAGCCAACATCAGCTGTGAGGAGGGCCAAATAGAGCTTAAGTTTGGAGATCAAACACTGAAAATTGATATATTTAAGGCCCAACAAGGAATTAATTGCGGCGTCATCGAGCAAATTTGTGACATCAAGACTCTGGTTGATGAATCACACCTCCAGAATGACTTGAGTATGCCTCATCAACCACAGAAGGATCTTGACCCGCAAACAGAGGAGTCAAATCCAGATGTGAACAATCCAGTAACTCCCACCCTTGAACCTCACATCTATACTGAACCACCCGTTGCTGCTGAAAACCCCATCCTCGAACTGAAACCCCTTCCTGCTCACTTAAAATACATCTTTTTGGGTTCTAATCAGACCCTTCCTGTGATCATCAATTCCAACCTCAGTCCTAAACAGGAAGCCAGTCTGATTGTTGTCCTCCAGCAACATCGAAGAGCCATCGGATGGACTCTCGATGATTTGACTGGAATAAGTCCCTCTTATTGTACTCATCATATCTATTCAGAAGAGGGCACACGACCTTCTCGTGAAATGCAGAGACGCTTAAACCCCAATCTGCAGGAGGTCGTGAAAAAGGAGATCATCAAGTGGTTAGATGCCGGGATCATCTACCCGATCTCCGATAGTCGTTGGGTGAGCCCAATTCAGGTCGTGCCCAAGAAGGCAGGACTCACCACTATAACGACTGAGACCGGAGAAATCATTCCTACCCGATTAGCCAACTCGTGGAGAGTCTGTATAGATTACCGTCGACTCAATTCCTCCACGAAGAAGGATCATTTCCCACTACCCTTCATTGATCAAATTCTCAAAAAACTAGCGGGAAATAGGTTCTTCTGCTTTCTTGACGGGTACTCCGGTTATAACCAGGTGGCAATCCATCCTGAGGACCAAGAAAAGACCACGTTCACCTGCCCCTTCGGAACATACGCTTTCCGAAGGATGCCTTTCGGTCTTTGCAATGCACCCGCTACTTTTCAGCGATGCATGCTTGCCATATTCTCAGATATGGTAGGTGATTATCTGGAAGTCTTCATGGATGACTTTTCAATTTTCGGACCATCATTCGACGATTGCCTCCAACACTTGGTCCAGATACTCAGGCGGTGCATCGACGTGAATTTCGTTCTTTCCTGGGAAAAGAGCCATTTCATGGTGCCTGAGGGAATTGTCCTGGGACACTCAATTTCGGAGAAAGGTATCCAAGTGGATCGAGCTAAGGTTAATCTGATTTCTCACCTTCCTATGCCTAGCTCGATCAGGGACATCCGATCCTTTTTAGGGCATGTCGGTTTTTATCGACGATTTATCCCTGATTTTTCAAAAATCGCACGCCCCCTGACCACTCTTCTCTCCAAGGATGTTCCCTTCGAAATCTCCAAGGAATGCACTCAAGCATTTGAAATCCTGCGTGACCGAGTCACCCAAGCCCCGATCCTACAGTCCCCTGATTGGTCTCAACCCTTTGAGATCATGTGTGATGCATCCGACTTCGCTGTAGGAGCGGTTTTGGGGCAGAAAAATGACAAGAAACCTGTGGTCATTTACTACGCCAGCAAAACACTCGATGAGGCTCAGCGTAACTATACGGTTACTGAGAAAGAGCTGCTAGCTGTAGTATTTGCCCTAGAGAAGTTCAGATCGTACCTTCTGGGTTCCCATGTCATCATATACTCGGATCACACGGCTGTGAGGCATCTCCTTGCAAAGAAGGACGCGAAACCTCGATTGATCCGATGGATCTTGCTGTTGCAAGAATTTGACCTCGAGATTCGCGATAAAACGGGAAAACAAAACGTGGTAGCTGATCACTTGTCCCGTCTTCCTTCTGAAATAATTGACCCTTCCGGACCCATCACTGAGCATTTTCCCGATGAGCACCTGCTGACTATTGGTACTAGCCTTCCATGGTTTGCTAATATTGTAAATTACTTGGCATCTCATCAGACCCCGTCCGATTGGCCGAAGGCCAAGAAAGACAAATTACGCTCCGATGCCAAGTATTACATTTGGGAAGACCCGTACCTCTTCCGCATAGGTGCCGATCAGATCATCCGGAGATGTGTCCCGGAAGGGGAAGTCAACAATATCCTCTCTTTCTGCCATGACCAGGCATGCGGTGGCCATTTTGCCGGGCATAAAACCGCATCAAAAGTCCTCCAGTGCGGCTTTTACTGGCCCACACTGTTCAAAGACGCATACAGTCATTGCAAGGCATGCAGTCGTTGCCAGACTTTGGGCAACATGAGCCATCGCGACATGATGCCTATGCAACCGATTCTAGTATGCGAAATCTTTGATGTTTGGGGGATTGATTTTATGGGCCCCTTTCCTGTTTCGGATGGTTTCGAATACATTCTGTTGGCTGTGGACTACGTGTCCAAATGGATCGAAGCCATACCGACCCGAACCTGTGATCACAAAATCGTTCTCAAATTCATTCATCAACACATTTTCTCAAGGTTCGGGATTCCTCGTGCAATAATCTCTGATGGGGGGACCCATTTCACAAATGCTCAGTTTAGGTAACTGATGACCAAATACGGGGTGTCTCACCGAATCTCTACTCCTTACCACCCCCAAACTAATGGTCTAGCTGAGCTGTCTAATCGGGAGATCAAGAAAATCCTGCAAGTCACTGTTCGACCTGACAGGAAGGACTGGTCGTCCCGACTTCCGGAAGCATTGTGGGCCTATAGGACCGCCCACAAGACCCAATTAGGCATGTCTCCCTTTAGACTGGTGTACGGAAAGGCATGCCACCTTCCCGTCGAACTGGAGCATAAAGCCTATTGGGCAGTACGGAACTGTAATCTGGATCTTTCCAAGGCTGGGACCCACAGAAAACTCCAAATCAGCGAGATCGATGAATTACGCATAGACGCGTACGAGAACTCGCAAATCTACAAGGAGCGGGTTAAAGCCTTCCACGACAAACACATCTCGAGAAAGATCTTTCATCCTGGTCAAAAGGTCCTACTCTTTGACGCCCGACTCAAACTCTTCCCAGGAAAACTGAGATCTAAGTGGGTCGGACCATATTTGGTCCGACAGGTTTTTGGAAATGGAGCAATCGAAATCAGTCCACTCAGCCACGATTCTGAACCTTTCATCGTGAACGGTCAGAGACTCAAGCTGTTCATTGATGTAACTTCTACTAATTTGGCTGAGGCATCTTATACCCTCCTTTCCCCTTGAGCTTATTGCGCCCAGCCGATGGCGTAAAACTCAGCGCTTAACGGGAGGCAGCCCGTCATTCTCTTTGAAAACCTGAAACTTGTTCTGACACCTTTCAGCACTCGAAGTTCACCCTTGTAGACAGCCGACCCCAACTCAGATATTTGCATCTGGGATTTGAAATCGTCCGCAAAAATTCAACCCGACCCATCCACTCACCCAAATTTCTATCTTAAGGAATAAACTAAGACCCCCTAGGTTACAATGAGGACATTGCAAATCTTAGGCATGGGGGGGTATGAAAGTACAAAAACTTGTAAGAAGAGGTTTCAAACAAAAAAAATTCACATATGCCAAAAACACCATAAAAATTAAAAAAATTTTTTCGAAAAAGAATAAGAGGAAAAGAGGAGAAGAAAATTTTGTGAAGGAGAAAAGAAACAAAATGAAAAAGGAGCACAAAATTATGAGAAAAAGTGATAGTCATTAGTAAGGAACTAAGGAATTAACCTAAGTTCTAGACCTCATTCAAGAAAAGTGCACAATAAGATTAGTAAAGAATGCAAACCTTAGGCATTCTTGAATAGACTCTTAGTACCCATTAAGATCTGGACACTCCTCAAGAGGTTGAGGAAAATGAAAAGCTGAAGTATTAGGTCTAAGGCTTAGGGAGTATTCGGCCTCGTTAACTAATTTTTGGTTTACGGGACTCAGTAACTTAAGCACCCTAATCTCACACACAGCCTGGTTCAGTAAGCGTAAAAATCAGAATCACGCAAAAGCGTCGCAAAAATCTGAAAAGAACACCTAGAATAGGAGCGGCCGATCAACACAAGTTGATTTGGACGAGTTCCCAGCGTAGAGAGGCGGGAAATCCCCTCGAAGATGCGTAACAAAATATCATCTCCTCGGTGCTTGTCTCTTAGGATATTTACATATCCTACGGGGGGCATGTAAGCACTCTGCTGGTTCAGATTCCATGGATGGCATTATCTCGAAGTGTCAATTGCCAGGGTCTGGATTCAGCCACGGAATACCATGGATGGGATTATCTCGAAATCTCAATAGCCAGGGTTCCGGGGGTTGCCATGGGCGGTGCTATCTCGAAGCATCGATCGCCAGGAACCCTTGGGGATTGATGATGGGAGCAAGGAATCTGATACAGACCGTGTTGAAAAGCCAATCCTAGGCTAGAACTAAAAAGAAAAAGAGAGAGAAAACTCTCCAAACAGAAAAACTTTCTATCTCTCTCTTACAAAACGCACTGCGAACTGAGCCAGGGCTAAAATCATTTCAAGCACGGGTGCTTTAACCACGAAGTCCAATAAACCTTAGGTTAGTTCTTGTGGGCCTTAAAAACCTTTGCTAAAAGACTGAGGCTAAGGCTAGACAGATTTGGATCTTGATTGGTACTAGAGTACCTTTTAGGCCTATGGTCAGCATTCTAACCTAATCTATGCTCAAATAAAAAAGGCACTTATCTAAAACCATTAAAAACTTCATGGTCTAGAACAAGGGTTGAAACCTTAAGTTTTTGCTAAGGGACTAGCAAAAGCTAGGCATGGGGGTATGATGAGAACCTCATCATGAGCCATAACTAGCTCATTTTGACCTAATACAAAGGATAAAAGCTCCTACATATCTCAAGGAAAGGCTTAACTCAGAGAATTCTGAGTTTGAGAAGGAAACAAGTCATAAGGGGTAAAAGTGCAATTTTACCAGTATAATCTGCATACAGGGTAATTCAAGGCCCAAACATAGGTCAAAGCAGCTTAATAAGAATAAAAGTGGGATGAGATGATCTAGCAAGGGCTACAGCAATTCCAAGAAACTAAATGATAAATCTGTAACCCTAAAATAACCCACTTCAATTCACAAGGTTCGAGGCAAAGTAAAAATAGAATAAACCCTCTAAAATTCATAGAAAAATAATCTCTAGGGTTTAGAACCTTCAATTTGGCCTTTAGAACCCATTTTGACCTACATTGAGAACCATGCCCAATTAATAACTTAATTTGGGTTTTTGCGCAAATTGACCGGTCAAACAAGGTTTAATATGAAAATGAAATTCACCATCAGATTCCTTAGGTCCTAATTAGTCATGTATAAAAACTTGAGCCTAAGAAGAAACCTCCTTGACCGACTTTACACTTTGGTCCTCATATATTTACTCTTTGGTCCTCAACTTTTGAACCCTCGCATTGTGGCCCCTAACTCTCCTTCGTTCTTTGCAATCAGGTCCCTCCTGCAAAAACCTGCCAGCACCATGCTCCGGCGACCTTGCGCGGAGCATGGCGCCGCGCAGGGTGAGGTGGGGGACCTGGCAAGTAAACCGGGGGTGCCCTGCGTCGTCAGCCGTCGCAGGGACACCCCCCTGGTCGTTGTTACCCACCATACCGGCCGTGCGAACGCACGGATGGTATGGGTTCTTGTTTCCGACCATTCTCCGGCGAGGGAGACACGTCGTCTCCCTCCGCCTTCCTCCCTGTTTCATCCCTATAAATACCCCCCGCTGCTCCACCGACCAGAGCAGCCTGGATCTGACGGAGAAAATCCCCAACTTTCTTCTCTTCTTCCTCCGGCAGACGCTCACCAGCTCCGGCGGTTTCCTCTCCCTCCACCTCTTCGCTCTGCTGCAATACCAGCAGCAGAGACTTCCTCCCCCGCTCTTCCCGCGCCACGCCGCACCCAGCTGGCGCCTCTCCGGCTTTCTGCTCACCGCCGCCCCTTTCCCTGAGCATCGTCTTCTCCGGCGACAGTCGATACGACTGTCGCCCTGTTCCTCCCCTTTCGTCCCTGCAAGTAAGCTAGAGCCACTCCCCTTCTTCTCCTCTTTCTTTCCCCGCTTTCAATTTATTCACTTAAGCCCTCGACCGACCCTGACCACCTTCACCCCCTTCGTCTCCGACCACCCTCCGGCGAGCCGCTCCCATCACCTCAGCGACCCACACGGCTCGCCAACCACCGCAGGACCTCCGCCTCCTCACCCTGATCAATCTCCGCCCTACCACTTCCCCCACATCACCCTCTGCAACTCCACCGAACAGACCCATCCTCCGACCCACAGTCCGACCTAGGGCAGCCCTCGCACGCCGCCCCGCGCCTCACCACCACCCACACGAGCTTCGCCGCGCCCTGGCGAAGCTCCTGGCACTCTCTGATTAGGCCGAGAGGCCGTTTTCTTGTGGACAGGCCACCCGACCTCCGCCGCCATTGACGCGCAGGAGGAACTGCTTCCGCCTGCAGCTACAGGCGCGCCACGCTCAGCGCCAAGCCTAGATTCACTCCCAGGCCTTGCGAGGAGTTTTGGCAAAACACCAGGTTCGCAGCTGAGGAAGAAAGCTCTGCGTGACGCCGCCATCTCCTGCTGAATTCCCCGCTGCGGGCGCGCAATTGAGGTGGGCCGTTTAGTCCCACCTCGGAAATGCCTGAAGAGCCGCAGCGACATAAGATGCAAAAGTGCAGTAGCCTTACTGCCTCAATACACGGGGTGAGGTCCCCTTCACCCGCCCGGTTACCCGGTCTCGTCCGCGCTCACGCCCCGCGGACCTGACCCGAACCGACCCGACCTGACTCGACTGACCTGCACTCCTCGCCCACCACGCACGCCGGTGGGCCTGGACCCGGGCCTGATCCGAACCCGGTTACCTGGTAGCTCTGGGAGAGCTTTCCCAAGAGTGGTTTCAGAGAGAAAGAGAGACGCGGGGGGGGGAGGGTAGAGTAGGTTTTGCCTCTGACGAAAAACTCTGAAGTGTGCAGGCGCGAACGAAGAAGAAGACCCGCGGAAGAAGAAGGAGCTGCACTGTAGCAAATGCATAGTTAAGTCGTCGAAGCACCGGGTCAGACGACGGAAGGTCAGCAGCCAGAGCAGGAAAGAAGGCAGGCTGAAGAAAGAAAGAAAAGAAGAGCAACGGCCAAAGCGGAAGAAGAAGAAAGGAAGACTTAGTAGCTGAAGGTAGAAGCTCTGCAGCCATAAGGAAGAAAAAGAAGGAGATCTGAAGAGGAGCATAACCACTGCAGAACGAAGAAGAAGAAGAAGGAGATCTGAAGAAAGAAAGAAAGAAGAACATCACGAGGAGAAAACAAAGAGAACAACAAATTCTTTCCCTCTCTCTTTCTTTATTTTGTAAAAGAAACATGTATATCTCTAGAATACGACTTGCTCCCTGAGTTCGACCTCGGGAACTCTTTTATTTTCCGAGTAAAAAATTTATATTTGAAATGTTGGTAATAACCGGCTTTACTACAACGTTATAACAAAACCAAAACCCGGTCGTCAAATACAAAACCGACGTTTCAGTCACATACACTCATCTCACCCCTGCATATAAAGAAAAGAAAATTATCTTCTGATTGTGGGACAAATCAACATACACACTACATACACCCACATTTGAGGCACAAAAACTTTTGTGATTTTATCTACTCAACTAGGATTCTGACCCATGAGACCAGTACACATACAAATCAAAAAATAATGGAGTAGAAATTAGATTAGGTTAATCACCTTTTGTGTGCCTTAATTGATGGTGCATCTAGGCCAGTTGATTGAATTGTTTGGGCTGCACTGCCTAATCTAAAAGAAATTCATCTTGTAGCTACCCTGTAGGATTCAATAGTTAGGTCAAGCTAGGCACTCCAACTTTTCTTGGTCTATAAAGGAAAATAGTTCAACACATGCTTTCAAAATTTGTTTGCCTCTCGAATAATTAAATCCTTAAATCTACTAAGCAAGAACTGAGTCCTAAAACTCAGTTCATCCTCAATAATCTTGCTTGAAAACTTTTTGGTTGTGCACATACACACATTCTCAAATGAATCATTAAGGGCACAACCCATCTAAAGGGCCCATAACATTCCAAGGGCATAATCATCTAAAGCATAATTAAAACTGAGTAGACATTGGCCTTAAGGATTGATTCACTCTTCAGGGCTTAGATTGAGATTATTTTCGATTAATCTACTTCTACTGGTCCATCTAATGTCTAGCTAGGGGAGTAGCATCAAACAACCACAGTTGGGGGTATCAAAGGAACCAAAGGTGCAAGCCAAAGGGAGAACCTTCTCCCCAACCCCTCCCTCTAACTGGTTGGATTGATCAGATAAAAGTAGACTAAATCACTTTTAATCTTATGATGGGTTCTAAGAGTCTGGAGATCTTTAGGCTACCCACCTAACGAAAGGTTTGGTTAATTGTACTGTAGGGCACCTTTCTCTCCTCTGTTTTCCCTCCTACTCCACCATCTATGCTTCCACACCATACACAGAATTCCAATCCTACCCTCTGACCACTACTTATCCTCAAAATCATTATTATCCCGACTTGACTTATGATTACCCAACTCCTAGCCAGGATAACTTTGATTGGGGAAACGAATCTGGACCTCAGTGTCTAGGGCCTAACCCTATAGAACAAGACTATGATTATTATCCTTTTCACGCCTACAATGATTATAAATCTCCACCCTTTGATGACCAAACCAAACCGATTTACAATCAGGAAAGATATGATGATTATAACACCTACCCTCCCCAGTATTCCACTGAATATAGGTCACCACCATTCTTTGAACAACTCGAGACAACCTATTATCAGGGAGGGACCCTAGAACCTCAATATCTTGACTGCCCTAGATTGAACCCAAACCCACCAAGCACTAAATCGAACCATTCGGTTCAAGTGAACCAGGTCGAAGATAGGGTGTTGGCTAACTTGAGGAGCACCATACAATCTTTAGAAGCTTAGTCAACACCATTCACAGAAGCATTGGAGCCTATGATCAAAATGATTGATGAACTTAATAGTTCTTTATTGGATTTACTCCAAGATGTTAGAGATAGGGGCCCAGGTGAGTTTCTACTTGGGAAATTGTGAAGATTAATGATGAAATTTATGGTTGCCCAAGTCCACTCTTGGGATGATTATCAAGAAGAACCCCCCTTCAGGAGAGCCAATGTTTGAACCTGCTCAGGCCCCTGTCAGGTGGGATACATGTTCTGAGACCATAGATGACCAGCTTGGTCTAGAGCAACCAATTGACGAAGAACCGATTTTCTTATTCGAGATAACCGAGCTAGGGAATGACGAAAAATATGTCTCAATGAACCATGAAATGACATATGATTTTGAGACAGATGTAAATGAGTATCAAGAATTCTTTCACTCTTTGGGTGAAGAATCATTAGGTGAAGTCACACTTGAGCCTAAGGAAGAGAATTTTAGTGAGACGAATGGGCTCGAAGGGCATGACGAACCTTTTGATAGCCTATTTATTGAAGATTATGATCATGTTTAGGCTAACTTAGATGATCTGAATACTAATGATTCAATCAGGAGCCCCATTCCTCAATCACACTCCGAAGAGCTGAGTGATCATACTTTTGAGATCATTGTGCCCAAGTCAATTTTGATTTAGGCACGATTTTTGGACTTGGGAAAATCATATGGGGTGAATGATGTGCTAGAGGTCCTGAAGCCTGAGGACTTTATGTTGGAAGATAGAAATTTAGAAGTTAAAATCTGGGAGGCTAATTTTGAGGGAAATATAATTTTATATTTAAGGGTTCGTGTTGACTTGAAATCACCTACCATCTACAAGGACCCTCATGATGACTTTGATGTGCAACCCAAGAATAACATAATTGATTATATTTTTTAGCCAAATTCCACATGGACAAATAGTCATGTGATTTAGACTTAACCATTGTCTGACACTTTAGTCTTGGGTTGCACACCACTAAACCACATGCTCGACCTTGTAATACAACAATATTAGGTTCTGTGTGATTTTCATCCAGAACCTCAGAACCACTCGACCTTGGGGCACGGGTCAACACCATAATCTGGTGCACGTCTGTGGACATCTTCTATTGATGGGTTTAAGGATCAATCTTTTAATTCTGATTCTGACCCATACTTGTGAATTGTTAACCTCGTCTTCGTTTGCATTTTACGCGAAGCTGAAGGCATTAAATTTAGCAAAACTGTATATTCCACATTCTCTGTGGAGCTGATCGAATTTTCATGAAATTCAGGTAGTATTCTGTTTACACTGCCCTTTTCATGTCTTTATTTCTATAATGATGATATTTTATCATTTAGGCATGGGGGCGTGGATAATTAATTCTTGGAATCATTTTGTTAACTCCGTGGAAATTCTTTTACTTTTATTTTCTTGAGAAAAAAGAAAAAAGAAGAAAGAAATTAGGAGAAGAGAACTTAGGCATTTGGAAGTTATTAACTTTAGGAAATGATACGAAAGGACCTAAATACTTAGACTCTTCAGGTCTTTGGGCTTAATTAGCTCGGGTATCCACTCAAATGTAGACTTAGTCTCAAGTCCTCACCAAGTAATTTTATTTTAATTTGGTAAATAAATTCGATGATAAGTACACGACTTAGCAACCTGCCCTCTGATTTGAGGGGACTGTAAGTCTAACCATCTGCACATTATTTGCACTAACTCACTTTGCGGCAGTATTTTTCAGAAATTAAGTATCTAATGAACCATCTAGGGTTGTATGGCTAGCAAGTTGTCGGTGGTAACAGCTCATCAGCTGGTTGTCCAGAGCCCAGCCACACGACCATTCCCTTCCTGCTGCCTTTAGGTAAATCTTACATCATTGTAGCCATCTACTTAGAAAAAAAAGAGAAAAAAAGAAATACTCAAAAAGAAAAAGAAAAAAAGATAGAAAAATAGAAAAAGGAGAAAAAAAATAGAAAAATAAACCACACTTCACCGCACGAGTATGGCTAACAAGTTGCCACAGGTAACAACCCATTAGTTGGTTGTCCATAGCCCATTTCACAAAAAAGCACAAATAATTCCCAAAATACTTACCAAAGAAGTGAGAAAGTAGAATAAATCGAGGAGATATACATTGGGTTCGCCCATGTGCTGACCCCAAAAAAGAATAAAAAAAGTAGGGAGAAAGCTACCGATCGGTAAGATAAACCTTTAGGCAGAAACACTTAATTTCAACTAAGGTTGTAGAAACCTGACGTCTATTTTAATAGCTGCTCAGTGAGTCTATCACTCTTTCACAAGATGCTTACACTTAGAGTACTTTTCGAGTCTTGGGTGGGTTGGGAAGCCAAAAAAGGTTATCTCAAAACTCTCAAACTCCAAAAGTCCAAAAAAATTAGAAAAGAGGAAAAAGAAAAAAATGGGTACCTTGCCTTTTCAAAAAAGGGTAAGGACTTAGGCAGTCTGCATTCTGGCAAACACCTGGGTACTGTTGAGTTTTTGTATTTTAGGACCTTAGTTGAAAATTTCTATTGTTAATAAACATAGGCATAAGCGATTGAGTCCTAATTCCATTTTTATACCAAGCATATAGTTTAATTTTGCCAGGGACTAGCAAAGAATAGGCACGAGGGTATGATGTAAACACATCCATTTAGGCTAAAATGCATATTTATGCATGTCTCTAGGCTTAAATATGCATTCCATACTATAAATATTGCATAGCATGCATCATTCTGCATTTAGAATAGTTTGTGTATATTTTACGTAAATTACATCCTTTTATGGCTAAGAGAGGAATTTGGAGCCTCGAATTGACGATCCGACTGTATGGATCTCATCAGAGCAACTGTCAGAGTCTAACTCCTCCAAAATCACCTTAATTGGAGTCTCGTACCACCATATGCAGTTCGAGGAAGAACAACGACTGAGGGACTTGGTAATGCAATTTCGAGCTTCAAACGATGAATCTGACATCACAAATGGATTTGGGTCGACGACTGCAGCCCAACAGTGCAAAAATTGACTCAATCCGACCTCTATTGCTACCCCTACAAAGGAAATAAGATGGATGGCCTAGATCATTCCATGTGGCACAACCCAGGCCGCCCATTCACACGCATGTGCCACCGCACGTGCATAGCAGTGCAAACGCGCACGCACACATGGAGGCACACAGCAGCGGGCGCGTATCAGTAACATGAGTGCAAGGTTGTCTTCAACAATGTTTATGACCATCACTAAATGTCCTTTATACGAAATTGATCCTTTCCTCCACTATAAAAGGATCCCTACCCCTCCCATTCTTCTTCATCTATTCCTTCCTTCTCGTCACCACCTCCAAGGCTCTAGAGAGAGCTTGTCACAGGCTTAGGATCCTCCTCTAAAGTAGAAACCAAACATTTTCCCACCTCCCTTCCTCATTCATGGAGCATCCTACGGCCATCCTCTCACCTTCTTCGAGAAGAAAATCCTCTCCACGATGATATCCTACCCCATCCTCCTTCCTCCATCACCGTTCTCCCTTGTCCCACTCCTCACTACCTTCATCTGGGTGCCCTCAAGCGAGCCGTCCTCCAAGCGACCGTTGAGGGGGACTCTTCTCATCTCCATCTATCTTTACTGCTTTCTAGTATAGTTTTTCCGCTTTCATAGCTGTGGAAAACATTTATTCCTCAATATATTGATATTTTCTCTCTCACTCTTATATTTTGCAAGTAGATTAGTTAGATAATATTTTCATCGATCTAATATCTTGCTTGATAAAAGCACAAAAAAAATTAAAAAAATAAAAACCATAAAAAGAAATAAAAGCAAAACATGGATTTTTCAAACCAAACGTTTGCCTCACCGTGTTCGACCTAGGACTCATCTCGAGTTCTGGTTATAAATATTATCTTATCAATGGATTTTCCTGCGAATCGAATTATGACAATGGGTTTTCCAAACTCAAAACTTTTCCACGATGAATCTTCGCCTCATCAGTTGAAAGTTCATGTTGCGGTACAATGGGATTTAACCTTTAACAAATTAGGGATTAGGATACAGATTTGGCTATTATAAAATTCTATCTACCTGTAGACTAGATCAAGTTTTCTTCTTTAAATTCTACCTGAACTCGTGATAGTTCAAGTGATTTGATCTTCCTTCGCAACTTGGAAATTATTTTTCTTAGCCTCCAATTCAAAAACTTGCAATTCCGACAAAATTCTTATGTCACAATTCACACACAAGCCAACACTTAAAAACATTTAGAAATTAGAAAAACACCCTGTTTTGCCTTAGAAAAATCCGAAACTGATCATTGGTTTGAGTTCCCACCACTAAGAAGAAGGAAAATGCCTCCTTTGAGGATGTGATAACAACATGTTACCACCTTAGTGCTGCCTAATATCTATATTCCATATCATTAAACAGAGTATTAAGGGGTAATTTTGCAGCTCAAGTGTCTTGGACGGTGCTCTACCTATAGCGTCGGAGCAAGAGCTTGAGTTCGCTAGGAGCGCTCCTTTACACCACATTGTGTTTTGGGGTTGTAAGCTCCTGGGTGGTGTCTTCGATGGTACTATCCCGAAGTGCCGGTGCTAGAGCACCCTTAAGGATTGGTGACGGGAAATGATGATCCCGACACATCTGTTATAGTGTTAAGCTGAAAATAAGCATGGGGGAGATAAAAGAAAAAAAAGGTTTTAAACCAAAAACACTAACTGATAAATGTTTGCATTCATATGCATGAGCACAAGGTTTTAAAGGTTGATGCAAGTTGCAATTCGGATTCAAGAGCCAAAGAAATCCTAACTACAAAAATTTTGGGTCATCTGAATTAACATAGAGTTAATTTGAGAACTTTTGAAAGATACATTGATCCCTATTGATCTAATTTTTGGATCCGAAAACAAATCTTGATGTTTACCTTTAGCAAATCTTGTACCTCTCCGGTTTTAATTAACTAAGGCCCCATAATCTCTTTCTTCTCAAAAGATGAAAAGAAGTTAGTTTTTCCAAGGATCCCATTTGAGAAAATATGTTTTGCTAAGAGACTAGCAAAAGATAAGCATGGGAGTGTGATAAATGCCAGCTTATCATCATTCTTAAAATTTAAAACAAACCTATCTCTTTGGAATTTTACTTCGCAAATGGGTTTTTGGGTTGCATTAGGCATAAATTAGGTTAGGCATGCATTACACATTTTATTTTCTTTTTGATATGTTTATTTGAGTGTTAGATATAAATAGATAGTCCGATCCCTAGAACCGTAGCACTCAGGAAGGAAATTGATGAAGAAGAAGCTCAAACAATTTGGGACTCAGCCTAATCCAGCTCATCATAGCTGGATACCAGCTCACTTGGACTACAGCTAGCTTATCCTAGCTCCATTCAGCTCATCTCAGCTGAATGGTAGCTTATGATAGCTCATCTTAGCTCACCCTCGTTCAAGTCAGTTCAAATCTAGCCCAATTTTCACTACTAGAAAAATGGGTTATGCCATCGGCAAAGATCCTTTTACCATTGCTTATTCAAATAAGCGATGACAAAGGTCAGTACTCGACCTACCATCAATTGAAGAAAAACGATTGGGCATGCGGTGGTCATTAATATTTACCATCAGTTGATTAAGCGAAGCCAAATTTATTTTTACCGTCGATTATTAGTAGAACTGATGGTGAAAAGCTAGTTAAAATTTGTTTGTTAAGAGTAGGAGGGATTTGTAACTTTGGCATCGGTTATTAGAATAAGCGACGGCAAAAGTGGGTAAAAATTATAGGCCAAAATTTTAGGTGTGATGACATGTATCCTTTGCCGTCGGTTAGGGGAATATGCGAGGATAAAAAAGAGTATAAAATTTGCACCTAAAATTTGGGTGGGATTGTGACTTATACCATTGGTTATTAGATTAAAGGATGGTAAAAGTTAGGTTAAATTTAGCGGCAAAATTTTGGGTGCAATGGAGAGAGAACCGACAATATCATTTGTCATTGATTTTTGAGAGAATCAAAAGGATAGGTTCCTAAATCTATTTAGGCTCTACGACTTGCTATTCATCTTCCTCCTCCAAACCCTCACATCGCCCCCTCACGTCTCACCTGTCACACCGAGCACCTCTATGTGGTCCTTTTCCTCTCATCGCCCCCTCATCCTCAAGTGAATCCCAATCCTTGTCATTGTCATCCCCCTACCTTTCTATTCTCCTCCTCTTCCTCTGGATGTCGTTCCCCTCCTCCTTCATGGCAGCTCGCCCTGCTCCTCCTCGTCGTTTGTTGGTCTTCAGCCTACTGCTCCTCGTTCGTTGCTGGTCCTCATCGTCCTCCTCGTTCATCAATGTCCTCGCCATCCTCCTTTTCCACCAGCACCCTCTCCCTCCTCCTCATCTGCCAATGCTGTAATCCTCCTCCTCCCTAGCCCAAAGATGCCCTCCTCCTCTTCCTCAATTCTGACCCATACTCCTCCTTCGCCTCTACCTACACCCCTTTCCTCCCTAGTTCCTCCCCCGCATCCTCCTCCATAGCTCCTCACCTTCCTCCTATTCCGCCAGTAGCCTCCTCCTCCTCCTCAGCCAGCCGACGTCGCCCTCCTCCTCCTGACCATCCCTTGCTCCTCCTAAGGTACCCCTTCCTACTCCACTTCCTTAGCAAACCCCCTATATGGGAACACCATCATGAACCCTAACTAGCCTAATTTGTCTGATAAAGTTGATAAAGCTTCTACATAACCATTAGAGGGTCCTATGCACATACTATTCTGTTTTAAGAAAAAGAGAAGAATACATTGTTATTTCTACAATTTTAACTGCATTTCATAAGTACAGAATAACCACGGGGAATTCCATGGGTTATTTAAAAGTCAAATGGTCATTAATGTCAAATAAGAGGTTCTATGCAAACACCTTCATTTCTTAATCGACGTCCAAAATGCTAATTTCAGACCTACTTAATTAAATGAGGTTATGGTCAGGATAAAATTCACCTAAACCTTCTAAAAATCATAGAAAAATATTCTATATGGTTTAGTATCCTTGATTTTACCATCTAAACCCATTTTGACGTAAAACACAGTCTCAGAATGAAAGTTACCCTAATTTAGGTTTCTACATAAATGACCCAGTCAAACTTGGTCAAAACCAAGATCCGACTTCATCATCAGATTCCTTGGGTTCAAATTTGGCCTATACCAAAATATGAGGTCAATCAGAGATCATTTCGACTTAGTTTGCATTTTTGTCCAGTCTAACTCTTACTCTCTCATTCATACCCCCAACTTTCAAAATTCTTACTAAAGGCCCCCTAAATTCTCTTCATTTTCTTCAAATGGATCCCTGCCACCATGGCAAGTGTAAACTCAAAGGTGCTAAGCTTCAATCAGGGATACCTCCCTGATTTCTCAATCAATCCCTTATAAAATTAGAAGGGATGCTTCTGAGGTCATCCATAAACACGTAAACCTAAATTTAGATCCCAAATCCATCTAGGAAGCCCATGAGAACTCCTTGAAAGCAGGAATCCCAATCCCTAATTTCTCAAGCTTTCAAGCTTGTTTCTCAAGCTTGAAAGCTCATCAAATGGCCTATATAAGACCCTCCTCGCCTGCCTTACCTCCTTAGCGAGTTTTTGGGCCACAAACATCTTCCTTTCGCCTTGTCTAGCCTGCTCCAACTTCAGCTCCGGCAACCACCTTCGTCCGACTTCATTGCCAGCCACCACGTACAATAGGAGTCCAGTTCTTCTTCCTTGTTGCACTCTGCAACTTGCCATCTGGTGAGGCGCTCTCCAACCTCCTCCTTGTCAACGTTCCCTCTCCTGGAGCATTCACCTTCTTCGGTGCCAGCACATCATGGCCGATGCCTCCTTGACTTCGTCCTCGTCCTTTAGCTACTCTCTTTGATGCCTCAGCATCCACTCATCATCACAACAACTCCAGACCTCACTTTTCACCATTGACGCACCTGCTCCACCGCCGTGTTCCACCTCTCCAGCATACCTCTGGCGAGACCTTCCCACCGCCACACTGCGCCAATCCACCTCCCAACGATCGCAAAAGCATCGCCGTACTCCACCAAAAAAACCCTCAACTATTTGAGGGGATTGGCCGCTCATTCGCTCCACCGAACACCATCACGTACTTTGACCCTCTCCACCATCGCCACGGTCACACACGCACTCTTACAGCATGCCATTGCCACCATCACCTTCGCTGCAATCGCACAAAGCTTATGAGCATATTTGAATTGGCCGCAAGGTCGTATTCATGCTTTTAGATACTTCATCATAACTCTGTCATCGCATCATCTTCTCCAACTATGCCTTCTTTCCTCCGGCAACATCCACTGTAGGTTCCACCTCCAGGTCACACAGAATTATTCCAGGAGAGTGTCCAGGTCTCCAATTGAAGGAGTTGCCCTCTCCATTGACTACAAACAAGAACTTCACCTCCTATTGCTACTCACGAAGAACAGAGGGACGGATAGTCCCACATCGTGGGAATACGAGATGATATCACTACATAAATTATTTTTTCTGAACCTGACTCCTCGCCCAATACACACGGGGTCATGTCCCTCCTCACGCCCTCTTCACACCTCGGCAATGACTCACACCCAGTTGTCCTGGTCCCTCTACCTAGATCCGTGTACCTGCCTATTTACCCTACTACAGTTGGTTTCTTCAAAGAGAGGAGAGGAAGAAAGAGAGAGGGGGATTTTTTCCCTTGCACCCTATCTCTCTACACTTAGCTGCTGAGAGGCCTTTTCCTCTATGGTGTTGTGTTGTGCCTCTCTGGTGAGGCTCGAGAAGGAAGAAGGAACGAGGTCCTTGAGTCTCTTTTAAGCACTGTAGTAGGTGTCACTTAAGTGGACTGAAGCTTATCTCTCTCATTTGATTCTACTAGTTCTAAGCTTCTGTGGCTATATTGGTTACTTAAGTGACATGGAACAACTGATTGAATTTACTGTTCATTTATTTGAGATTATTGTGAGCTTAATTTTAGGGGTAATTTGGAGATTTAAATCACAATTTTACCCCATTCTTTATGCACTTTGATATTAACTCTCATATATATATCATTCTTGAATGGATTTTTGGTTATAACTACTCATATTTGTGCTTACAATTGTGATCTGTGGAATTGAATTGTCATTAATTGCTCCCTATGTTCGACCTCGGATACTCTTTTTCAACTTTGAGTTACAAATTTAAGTGTTTTCAAGCGATTTTGACTTGCTACAATGAAACAATACTAAAACATCGATTTCACCTGTTAGCATTTTGGTGTTGTTTCCAGGGAGCAATGCATAGTTCAATTTCACTGATTATAATTTCTGATTTGAATCTAACTTGACTTATCTCTTTTGTTGTGTTTTGTACAAGGTACATAGGAGAAGACCCACCGCACGACAACCACTCTAGGGTTAGTGATGAGTGGCTACTCATCATAGCTAAAAGGCCGAAATTAAGCTAGACACTAAGCAAAACAATATCAAATTAACACATAAAAAGGGTTAAGTGTGGGAATTAAAGAAAAGACCTAAAACTTTTAATGTGTGTTAAAACCTCCTAATTAGGTCACAAAAATGAGATATTCTGAAAACTAAAGAACAAATGATGATCCATGCATCAATTGAACACATAAACAAGTTTGAAAAGATAAATCAGAAGTAAAATCAATGTCTTAAATGTTCAATTAAGCACATGTAAAAATTTGAAAGCAATTGGACATCATTTAGGCTTAGAAATAAATAGATTACAATTAGGTCCTTCATGCATTACATTTCTACCCTTCAAAACTCCTTCTTGGACCTTTTTGCAAGCCGCAGGGACCCTTCTGTATGACTGCAAGGCCCTTCCAGTTATAGTTCTTCTCACTTTTGGACCTGCACGCTATTCTTCTACCCCTTCGTTCAAGGGTCTTCCTGCAAGTTTTCCCTCATTTCAGAGAGAAGCCTGTGTTCTTCACGCGCACTGTAGCACGCGAAGAAAACAGCCATTCTCGACCGTCCATCGCACTTTTGATCTCGATCTGCGGCTGGAATCAAATGGAACCTTCGCGCGATTCGGTGCGTGCATTCACCTCTCTTCCCAGATCTCATCTGACGGTCAGATCTCTCTCTTGACTCGCCGCGCGCTCTACCCATCTCATCCTCACCGCCGGCCTAATTTTGATTAACCTCACCCTTGCGGTGATCTCAATCACTGAGCTGCTACTTAAGCACCTCAGTGGTGTCGCGCGCAAAGGATCGCTCCCTCCTACATCTCTTAGCGATCAGTTCGTCCACTCCAGTCTCTCCTCCTCACCTAGACCCTGATTTCACAGCCACCGGCTGTGGAATTATCGCCTGCTCTCGACCCTCCTCGTCGCTAAGGACCTCGTAGCACCTGAGGACGACCCTGGAGTCTCACTAGCAGACTCTTCCCTCCGCTGGAGTCACCCTCCTCCTTTCTTCCTCCTTAGCCGCCGGCTAAGGACCCATAGGTCCCATTCTTCCTTTTAGTTTAGGTTTTTAATTCTGCACAAGTAGTGTTAGATTTAGTTTGTAGTAGTTTAGAATAGATTTAGTTTTAATTGTTAGTGTTGAATGTTAGCTGTAGTTAGATTAGTCTTAGGAGTAGAATTAGTATTAGATCCCCTCCCTCACCTCCTCTGATCAGTCCAGATCAGAGGGGAAGAATCATCTGTTCATTGTTCAATTTATCTCCCTCTTCATGTTTTGTTTTTCCCATCATCCAAATTCTGATTCTTGTTTTTCCTTTTAACGACGAATTTTTCATCAATCACCCACACATCCTGACCCAATTTCAGATCTGATGGCACACTGCCTCAGATCTGAAAGTGGCGCCACAAGCACCATTTGGGGCTTCTCACTCACTCCATTTGTTTCACAAAAGCCCCTCTGTTTTAAATGGATTGCCTCAGTTTGTCAGAGCACTTTTGATTTGGATTTTAAAGGATTTTTACTCTCTGTAATGTTTTGACAGATCTGACAAATTGAAGGGATTTTTGGTTTTCATTGTAGGCAAGGATTCTGAGAAGTTCTCTGGTGACAGAGAACCAATCAGAAGAGCCTTTCATGATTCTGTTTATACTTTGTTTTGAATGCATTCGTCAGCTTCCATTAAATTTCCTTAATGCATTCTTAGTCTCTTTTTGCTATTTCAGAACTGCCACGCACTATTTGTGTTGATGATCATTTCTGTATGGTGATTCTCTAACCTAAGGAGTTTTCCATACTCCTTAAGGTTGCAAGAAACTGGGATTGTGTTTCTTTGGTTTTAATTGATCGAGCTAAGTCTTCCTTCGTGCTGTCTATGGCATTAGGAAGACTAACTCAATGCCATTTGTTGTTTTGATCTGAAAGGATGCTTCTGATAAGGTTTTTCCTAATGAGTATTTGAGCTGAATTTACATGAGATTTTCGTGAGATTTAAACCCCTTTCAAATTTGGATTTCATCACTTCAATGTTTAGTTTGTTTTGAATTTAATCTTGTTCCCAGTTATACAGCAACATGCTGCAACTTGCAGCTACATTTCCCTCCATCTCCATATTCTCTTCTCCTCCAAATTCCCCTTTCATCTGTGAATTTTTTGTTCCCCTTTCTCCAAGTGGACTAACTGCAGCAGCAGTTAGCCATTTGACAGTGGCTTAAGCCACTGCTGCTGCTACAAAAACTCACCCTGAACAGCAACTAAAACCAACACTAAAACAGCACATTCTTCTCTTCTCCATCTCCTCTGACAGTAGCTGCAGCTGCTGTCTAAACTCAAATAAAAACTCAATCAACTCTAATTCCCTAACTTTATACAAAAGCCTAATGGCATAGACTTATTTTAAAACTGTAAATATACCTATTCATAGTATTATAACTATAGCATATCAGTTAGATTCATAGTTATACTGTAAATATGTATAAAACCTGTACAGAAATTCATATACATATGTAATCTATGTAAAAATATGTATATATACTAATCTATTATGCATGTATTTACTGATTTATGTATATATGTATGTACAGATTTATATTTACTTATTTAGTAGCTAAGTTAATAAGTTAGAGCAATAATCAAGTAAATAAATCTATAAACTCAGGAATATATATATATATTAAGTAATTTAAGTTAGTCAAAGTATAATTATACCTAGTATAACTTACTATAACTTAGTTTTAATTATAAACTACACAGAATTGTTATTTTAGCCTAAATAAAACATAAATAAATTCGTAAAAATACAATAGAAATATGTATTAAATACTTAAGTATGTAAGTTAAAACTGTTTAAGGTCAATTAGACCATTTAGTAACTATTTTATAAGTAATTAACTATTTAATCACCTAAATCAACCTGTATAATCAGCCTAGTTTAGCGAATTTATTTGTATAGTAAATATATTTAAAATTCAAAATTAATTAATCAATTATGTAGTATTACGTAAATATTTTATTTACCATATTTTATTTTATTTTTTTTAATAATTTATGGCCCCCAAATCGAGGGTAAAAAACGCGCACAGACGCAGCTGCGTCTGATTTCCAGCGCACGATGTGGCGCTGGAATAGCGCCACATCATGTGCTGCAAACCAAACGCAGCCATATAAATATAATTTATGCTATAGTTGAAGCAGTCGTCACGGCGTCGGGCGCCCGAAAC
The DNA here is from genome assembly GCA_037157565.1 of Thalassia testudinum. NCBI lineage: Eukaryota > Viridiplantae > Streptophyta > Magnoliopsida > Alismatales > Hydrocharitaceae > Thalassia > Thalassia testudinum. The sequence continues at coordinate 152,805,502 of JAZHRO010000024.1, forward strand.
GCGATCCCTTATCCGATTACCCGATTTAATCGCTGAACTCTGATATGTGATGATATTGAATATGTGATGTATGTGTGGGGCCGGAGGCCCGAGCGTGCGAGTATTGTCTGGCGTTGGGCTGAGGCCCTGCGCTGATACGAAAACGTAATTAAGGCACCTGATCTGAGATTAGGGCGCGCTTAGTAGAGGTCTGGTCCCACCCGTAGGGTGCTGTGTATCCCTCGAAAAGCGTGCCCGCTAATTAAACACATTTTACACTAAGGACATTAGCCTAATAACCCCGTCTCCACCGCAGCCTCTGAAATACCACACAGAACAAATTGAAAGGACAGACGACTTAAAAAAAAAAGAGAGAACACAAGAGATAGCAAGAACAGAAAGACTTACTGTACATACAGCAGTAGAATAAGAAATATACACATACATATAAGTAAACCCACATAATTACTAACAGAATAAAACGACACCATAAATGTCGCTAAAGACCTCAGTTTGCTTCTTTAGGTTGTATATAGTGTTTTCTGAGATTTAGCGACGTTTATATCTGTCACTAAAACTGATATATATGTCACTATAAATAAAAGACTAGTAAGTTAAGTTTTTACACTATGGTATCCTCATGTAGTATGAACTAACATATTAGTGTTAATAGTATAACTTGTAAATACATAGTTTAGAGTATAATAATAGATTGTTTGATGCTTGTTCATAGTTAGTATTTTTTTGCAAGCACTTCTTAGTAACTAGGTAAATAAAACATTCATTCATTCTTTAAATGTAGAGTTTCTTTTTGAATAAGAAGACAATTTCGGAGATAATCAAAGAGTGACCGAATTAAATTCAATAAATTGCCTCCCAGAGAACGACCTGGAACAAAACCAGTAAAAATTAGATAAATAAGCAAATGATAATAATGGTTGTAATGATTGGTACTCACCCATACTCACCACTATACGACATCCTTAATGTTATATTATACACCCTATACTACAACGACATGATCATAACAATAATTATTCACCATCATCAACAACAACCATCACCATTTTTTGGCACCGTTGCTGGGGAGCATCGGTGTCAACAACAACGAACACCATCATTATTTTGGCGCCGCTGCCGGGGAGGCAACGCTCTTTGCACCAAAATTTTCTTTTTATTATTTTGTATATAGAAATTCTTTATTTCATTCATTCATTCATTATAATTGCTTTTATTTTCCATTGAATTATTTGTGTATACATTCTTTTAGTCTTTTACTAATCATTTGTTTTTCCACAGCACTTAAGGAGGAGTGTCGTCTTCCTGGTGGAGTCGCTGCGCTCCAGATCTGTCTTCCTGGTGGAGTTTTGCCTCGAAGTAGCTATAGGATTTTAGTATTAGTTTTAGTATAGATAGTTTTAGGTTTATTAATTAGGAACAATTGTTAGTCATAAGTTGTGAGAGCTTGTTCTCACACAATTTTTGTAATAATTCTGGACTATCTGGACTTTATTTCTTTATCTTCTTAATTTCTTTCCTTACTTTTGAATTGCATATAAAATTTTTTTCAGAAAAATCAAAAAATCAAAAAAATCAAAAAGACCTCATACTTATCTGGCAGCAGCAGAACTTTAGGCATCCATTTTTAGGATTGCATTTCATTCCTGCTAGATTTTAATTCAAGTCAAATCTGCATTAGAAGATTGCTGGAGTCAGGTACGCATTTCTTACCTAACTCTAACTCCTGCCATATTTGCATTTGACTTAAAGTTAAGAAGACCACTACTTGTTCTGAATTTATTAAAAAGTGAAACGAGCAGCATAGAAAACACATTTTAATCACTTCAATCAAATCAAAAAGGAGAGAGCAAAATTGGGTGAAACCATGTTTGAGATTTTCATCGCCTTGTGTTGAATGTTATCGTGCACACAGCACGATCACTTAAGGCCACAATACACGGGTTTCTACCTCATCTTTCTGCAACCACAGGATCTGGATTCGCACGCTCAGTCTTATCCAGATTCCCAGTGGATTTTAGAGGTCTGCACATCGCTAGGTTTATCTTAGGATACGTACAATTGTTTGAAACAATTGTCTGCGTATAACATACTTTGCGTAGCAGCCTCTAGGAAAAATTTTCTCCGATTCATTTCGATTGATTGGTCTTCTTGAATTGAGATTTTTTTGGGATTCTTCTGTTTTATTGTGAACGTTAAAAATTTTTTCCCATTGAGTTGGATCAAATTAGAGTAAACGGGATTTCAAAAAAACCAACTCAATGGAAGGTAGGAGATCCCAAAACCCAGAACTTGTACTCCCCTTGGGTACTGCTACCCAAGCTACTGCATCATCTTCTTTGCCTTCCACTTCTATTCCCTTACCTCCTGAGTCTCAAAATACTTTTCACAATCCCCCTCGCCAAGAGGATGATCTTGATTCTTCACACTTTGAGGATTTTGAAGAACTTCCTCCAGACTTAGTTGCACATCCTCTACCACAGCAACCACCTATCCCTAGGTTCCAACCTCCACCTTATCCTAATCATCCTAATCCACCCCCGGAGAGAGGACCTATGCCTCATCTTTAGCACCTTTTCGATACACAACTACAAATGAATACCTTAACCCAACAGGTGCAACAGCTTGCTCAAGCTGTAAATCTATTAGCTAACCCCCAACCACAACCACTTCAACCTAGAAATCCTCAGGAACCACCCCAACCCCGTAGACCTCAACTACGAGATTATTATAATCCCGCAGTTGCCCAACCAATGCCTGTGGTACGTTATCCCAATGGGGGTCGTGCTGCTGAACTGAAGCCGAACATTATAGCACTCATTCCTCACTTCCATGGACTTGCTTCTGAGGACCCTTTTCAGCATTTAGAGGAGCTGAAGAATCTTGCCCAAACTTTGGGTCCGCAAGGACATGATCAGCACACGCTTTTGATGAAAATGTTCTCCTTTTCATTAAAAGATAAGGCAGCCTTTTGGTTTAGAACACTTGCACGGACTACACCTATAGATTCCTGGGCTTCTTTAGAACATGAGCTCTTAAAGAAGTACTTTCCTGTAGGCCGCACTAATGCCTTAAGGCGTGCCATCACCACCTTCACCCAGAATTCAGGAGAACCTATGCACGAGGCTTGGGAGAGATTCCATGAGCTTTTGAGAAAATGTCCCCACCATGGTGTCCCACGCTGGCAACAGGTCCAGATCTTCTACCATGGGCTCCATGATGACACACGGAATTTTGTAGATGTCGCTTGTGGAGGCAATTTCCTGTGTCGGGACGAGGACTCAGCCTTTGAGCTCTTTGAAGGCATGGCCGAAAACTCTATTAATAATGCTTCAATGAGCGTGTTTAATAGAAAGTCCTCACATTCCCACTCACACACGGGGGTACATGAAGCCCAATCCAGTAGCAAAGACTTAGAGATAGTGGCTAGTCAACTGGATAAAGTGGGCTTAATCGAGAAGAAAGTAGATGAAGTATGGAAATTTCTCTCAAAACACCCATCTTCTTCTCAGTCACTAGCACAAAACACTTCTTCTCAGTTTCCCACAGGGAGGGAAACTGTGAATAACCTTTCTGTGACACAAACTGCATTACCGGATTTTCCATTTCCACATCCTTCACCGGTTGGAGGAACCTTTGTTCCTCCCTACACTGACTTCCCTGCACCTTCTGGAGCTTCGGAGGAGCTTCATGCCATTCACAATGATCCTTTCACACAAACCTATAACCCTGGATGGCGTAATCATCCAAATTTCTCGTGGTCGGGAAATTCACAGAGACCTCATTTTCAACAACCTTCTGCACCACCATTGCACAACCCGATCCGAGCACCACCTCCACAATCACACGGATATCCACCGCGTACCCACCAGCAACCCCAACCCAGGCCCACCCAATACTCTCAATCTGGGCCTACACGAGATGACCAGTTGGGGTCTATCATGAAAGCTCTTGCTGATATGCAACAACAGAATATTGCTATGCAGCAAAGACAGGACGCGGCCTTAGCTAAGATGAGAGCCCAGCTATCACACTTGACGGAGTCCCGTCAACCACATTCACTCCCATCACAAGCACAACCCAACCCTAGGAACATACCTGCTCAAAGGTATGTCCAACCTAGACCAGCACTGCAAGACCAAACACATGACATTTCACAACTAGTGCATAACACTGAATCGACATGATCTTGAGACTTTTTGATAATGGAGCCGTTGAGATCACTGAACTTGACAAATCTGAACCCTTTATTGTTAATGGACAAAGACTGAAACCTTTCATTGAGCCGCATGATCTCAGACTTGTCAATTCCACCATTTCGCTCCTACATTTTGAGCTACCAACTAAGTTTTCGCCTAGCTGACGGCGTTAAACTTAGCAAACACCTACCCTTGTATATAGCTGTTTTACACCTTTCTTACTCTTGCCTTTATTTGCATATAGTGTCTACCCTTGCATTCTGAGCATACATTCATTGACACACATGTCATGCATTTCACTTCCTAGCCCGACTGTTCACTCTGATCCTAGATCAGACTTAAAATCGTCCGCACAGAGATTTTATCTCCTCATTCCGACTTCCTTTCATCACCCAGTCTAGGATAGTGAAAAGCAGAGCATGCATTTGCATCCACCCTTTCATTCAATGAGGACATTGAAACATTTAAGCATGGGGGGGTGTAAATGGTAAACCATTTAAACCAAAATGCAATTGTAGACACAACTATAGTACATATAGTATTATCAAAAAATTATATACTTCAAAAAAAAAAAAATTGAAAAATTTTGAAAAATTTTTGAAAAAATTACAAAGCTAAAAATACAAAAAAATAATAAATCAAAAAATTCCAAAAATACAATAAGGGACATGTACTTCATTATCAAAGGAGGACATTCATTTCAAGAGGGGAGGGAGAGAAAGAAAAAGAAAAAGAAAGAAAAGATAAGTGATCTTATAGCTGAAAAAAAAATAATAATAATAATAGAATAAGTGTCTATGGACATTCAACCGTTACTAGTTTGACCTGCCGGGCCATAGGAGCTTGAAACAAGCTTAGGCTTAATACACTTCGAGCCTTGACAAGATAGACCACAGTCTCTCCTAACTTTAGGACAATTCTTGTACCTGAGTCACCAGTACAGGATTCGTTGGTTTGCTTTGACTTAGGAGTCTAAGTAACCTTGGCTTTCACTACACAATGTCAGGAAAGACCACTTGAACCTAAACCTCAACCCTTGTGTTCATTAGGGAAGGTGGAGTCCTTACCTGTGCGTGCAGGTAGACTCTTTGTCCTAATCTTTAGTTTTGTGTCTAGGAGAAGCTCTTTCCACAAAAGAAATCCACACACCAAATACAGTGCGCTCTACCAAATAAGTTTCGGAGACATACTGTTCAAAAAAAAAAAAAAAAAAAAAGGTCAAGTATGTTCTCCAAAAAGTCTGAAAAACTATTCTTCCACAAAAAATGTTTTCAGGGTTCAAAATAATACCCTGTTTGTCCACCAAAAAAAAAAAAAAAAAATCTTCTCTGAGCCACAAATACAATAAGGGTTGTGATTGAATACCATCAATTTTTGAGAGTCATCCGAAAACATGAGCTGAAGTTAGGACCAACCTGGACTTAAAAAGAAGTGAAACCCCGGGAATGAGCCTTAGAATTCACCTGGTTAGTTCTGACTTATCACAAAGCACAGCCATAACTTCAAAGCATTCTGAGTCTCTGTAAAACCTCCTGAGTCCTGGAATTCGACTTAAGGTTTAAATATCAAGAGTCCTTGTTGGTTGAGAGATGGTCTATGTCATTTAAGCCTCGAGTTCTGGTAGGTTATCCTCAGTAACTAGGTTCTCACAATGTCCAAAAACACAGTTGATATTGGAAAATTTTTCAGCTTAAAGATCATCATAAAACACTTAAAAATTTTTTGAAACAAGAAAAAGATATCTCTACACACTTACCTTGGTGATACTTAAATTGCCTTACACTTCAACAGATTGTTTGCTAAGGGACTAGCAAAACATAAGCATGGGGGTATGATGAGTGGCTACTCATCATAGCTAAAAGGCCGAAATTAAGCTAGACACTAAGCAAAATAATATCAAATTAACACATAAAAAGGGTTAATTGTGGGAATTAAAGAAAAGACCTAAAACTTTTAATGTGTGTTAAAACCTCCTAATTAGGTCACAAAAATGAGATATTCTGAAAACTAAAGAACAAATGATGATCCATGCATCAATTGAACACATAAACAAGTTTGAAAAGATAAATCAGAAGTAAAATCAATGTCTTAAATGTTCAATTAAGCACATGTAAAAATTTGAAAGCAATTGGACATCATTTAGGCTTAGAAATAAATAGATTACAATTAGGTCCTTCATGCATTACATTTCTACCCTTCAAAACTCCTTCTTGGACCTTTTTGCAAGCCGCAGGGACCCTTCTGTATGACTGCAAGGCCCTTCCAGTTATAGTTCTTCTCACTTTTGGACCTGCACGCTATTCTTCTACCCCTTCGTTCAAGGGTCTTCCTGCAAGTTTTCCCTCATTTCAGAGAGAAGCCTGTGTTCTTCACGCGCACTGTAGCACGCGAAGAACACAGCCATTCTCGACCGTCCATCGCACTTTTGATCTCGATCTGTAGCTGGAATCAAATGGAACCTTCGCGCGATTCGGTGCGTGCGTTCACCTCTCTTCCCAGATCTCATCTGACGGTCAGATCTCTCTCTTGACTCGCCGCGCGCTCTACCCATCTCATCCTCACCGCCGGCCTAATTTTGATTAACCTCACCCTTGCGGTGATCTCAATCACTGAGCTGCTACTTAAGCACCTCAGTGGTGTCGCGCGCAAAGGATCGCTCCCTCCTACATCTCTTAGCGATCAGTTCGTCCACTCCAGTCTCTCCTCCTCACCTAGACCCTGATTTCACAGCCACCGGCTGTGGAATTATCGCCTGCTCTCGACCCTCCTCGTCGCTAAGGACCTCGTAGCACCTGAGGACGACCCTGGAGTCTCACTAGCAGACTCTTCCCTCCGCTGGAGTCACCCTCCTCCTTTCTTCCTCCTTAGCCGCCGGCTAAGGACCCATAGGTCCCATTCTTCCTTTTAGTTTAGGTTTTTAATTCTGCACAAGTAGTGTTAGATTTAGTTTGCAGTAGTTTAGAATAGATTTAGTTTTAATTGTTAGTGTTTAATGTTAGTTGTAGTTAGATTAGTCTTAGGAGTAGAATTAGTATTAGATCCCCTCCCTCACCTCCTCTGATCAGTCCAGATCAGAGGGGAAGAATCATCTGTTCATTGTTCAATTTATCTCCCTCTTCATGTTTTGTTTTTCCCATCATCCAAATTCTGATTCTTGTTTTTCCTTTTAACGACGAATTTTTCATCAATCACCCACACATCCTGACCCAATTTCAGATCTGATGGCACACTGCCTCAGATCTGAAAGTGGCGTCACAAGCACCATTTGGGGCTTCTCACTCACTCCATTTGTTTCACAAAAGCCCCTCTGTTTTAAATGGATTGCCTCAGTTTGTCAGAGCACTTTTGATTTGGATTTTAAAGGATTTTTACTCTCTGAAATGTTTTGACAGATCTGACAAATTGAAGGGATTTTTGGTTTTCATTGTAGGCAAGGATTCTGAGAAGTTCTCTGGTGACCGAGAACCAATCAGAAGAGCCTTTCATGATTCTGTTTATACTTTGTTTTGAATGCATTCGCCAGCTTCTATTAAATTTCCTTAATGCATTCTTAGTCTCTTTTTGCTATTTCAGAACTGCCATGCACTATTTGTGTTGATGATCATTTCTGTATGGTGATTCTCTAACCTAAGGAGTTTTCCATACTCCTTAAGGTTGCAAGAAACTGGGATTGTGTTTCTTTGGTTTTAATTGATCGAGCTAAGTCTTCCTTCATGCTGTCTATGGCATTAGGAAGACTAACTCAATGCCATTTGTTGTTTTGATCTGAAAGGATGCTTCTGATAAGGTTTTTCCTAATGAGTATTTGAGCTGAATTTACATGAGATTTTCGTGAGATTTAAACCCCTTTCAGATTTGGATTTCATCTCTTCAATGTTTAGTTTGTTTTGAATTTAATCTTGTTCCCAGTTATACAGCAACATGCTGCAACTTGCAGCTACATTTCCCTCCATCTCCAAATTCTCTTCTCCTCCAAATTCCCCTTTCATCTGTGAATTTTTTGTTCCCCTTTCTCCAAGTGGACTAACTGCAGCAGCAGTTAGCCATTTGACAGTGGCTTAAGCCACTGCTGCTGCTACAAAAACTCACCCTGAACAACAACTAAAACCAACACTAAAACAGCACATTCTTCTCTTCTCCATCTCCTCTGACAGTAGCTGCGGCTGCTGTCTAAACTCAAATAAAAACTCAATCAACTCTAATTCCCTAACTTTATACAAAAGCCTAATGGCATAGACTTATTTTAAAACTGTAAATATACCTATTCATAGTATTATAACTATAGCATATCAGTTAGATTCATAGTTATACTGTAAATATGTATAAAACCTGTACAGAAATTCATATACATATGTAATCTATGTAAAAATATGTATATATACTAATCTATTATGCATGTATTTACTGATTTATGTATATATGTATGTACAGATTTACATTTACTTATTTAGTAGCTAAGTTAATAAGTTAGAGCAATAATCAAGTAAATAAATCTATAAACTTGGGAATATATATATATATTAAGTAATTTAAGTTAGTCAAAGTATAATTATACCTAGTATAACTTACTGTAACTTAGTTTTAATTATAAACTACACAGAATTGCTATTTTAGCCTAAATAAAACATAAATAAATTCATAAAAATACAATAAAAATATGTATTAAATACTTAAGTATGTAAGTTAAATCTGTTTAAGGTCAATTAGACCATTTACTAACTATTTTATAAGTAATTAACTATTTAATCACCTAAATCAACCTGTATAATCAGCCTAGTTTAGCGAATTTATTTGTATAGTAAATATATTTAAAATTCAAAATTAATTAATCAATTATGTAGTATTACGTAAATATTTTATTTACCATATTTTATTTTATTTTTTTTAATAATTTATGGCCCCCAAATCGAGGGCCAAAAATGCGCACAGACGCAGCTGCGTCTGATTTCCAGCGCACGATGTGGCGCTGGAATAGCGCCACATCGTGTGCTGCAAACCAAACGCAGCCATATAAATATAATTTATGCTATAGTTGAAGCAGTCGTCACGGCGCCGGGCGCCCGAAACGCGATCCCTTATCCGATTACCCGATTTAATCGCTGAACTCTGATATGTGACGATATTGAATATGTGATGTATGTGTGGGGCCGGAGGCCCGAGCGTGCGAGTATTGTCTGGCGTTGGGCTGAGGCCCTGCGCTGATACGAAAACGTAATTAAGGCACCTGATCTGAGATTAGGGCGCGCTTAGTAGAGGTCTGGTCCCACCCGTAGGGTGCTGTGTATCCCTCGAAAAGCGCGCCCGCTAATTAAACACATTTTACACTAAGGACGTTAGCCTAATAACCCCTTCTCCACCGCAGCCTCTGAAATACCGCACAGAACAAATTGAAAGGACAGACGACTTAAAAAAAAAAGAGAGAACACAAGAGATAGCAAGAACAGAAAGACTTACTGTACATACAGCAGTAGAATAAGAAATATACACATACGTATAAGTAAACCCACATAATTACTAACAGAATAAAACGACACCATAAATGTCGCTAAAGACCTCAGTTTGCTTCTTTAGGTTGTATATAGTGTTTTCTGAGATTTAGCGACGTTTATATCTGTCACTAAAACTGATATATATGTCACTATAAATAAAAGACTAGTAAGTTAAGTTTTTACACTATGGTATCCTCATGTAGTATGAACTAACATATTAGTGTTAATAGTATAACTTGTAAATACATAGTTTAGAGTATAATAATAGATTGTTTGATGCTTGTTCATAGTTAGTATTTTTTTGCAAGCACTTCTTAGTAACTAGGTAAATAAAACATTCATTCATTCTTTAAATGTAGAGTTTCTTTTTGAATAAGAAGACAATTTCGGAGATAATCAAAGAGTGACCGAATTAAATTCAATAAATTACCTCCCAGAGAACGACCTGGAACAAAACCAGTAAAAATTAGATAAATAAGCAAATGATAATAATGGTTGTAATGATTGGTACTCACCCATACTCACCACTATACGACATCCTTAATGTTATATTATACACCCTATACTACAACGACATGATCATAACAATAATTATTCACCATCATCAACAACAACCATCACCATTTTTTGGCGCCGTTGCCGGGGAGCATCGGTGTCAACAACAACGAACACCATCATTAGTTAGGTAATCTCATCTCCATCTCCATAAGCCCCTATTTATGGAAAAAGATTAAAAAGGAAATCAATTTGGCCAACTTGTATTCCTTATTTAGAATTAATCACTTCTAAATTGCCTAACTTGATCAATTTAGAAACCCTTCCCCAAGATTCGTGCACCTACTAGGCATTTACGGTAGTTAAGGCTACTCACCTTCTTAATTGAGCCCTAGTTGCCAAATTTGGAAGAAATTGTTTTGACCAGAAAAAAAAGCCAAATGAGGGTTTTCATCTTAGGGTGAGAAACACATGTGCCTGAAATAACAAGAACTAACCTTCCCACATTGTGTGTTGCATAAACCCTTGATTAAACTTGCCTAATCAAGTGAACCCTAAAATCAATCTCTAATTATCCACTTGAATCCTAAAAGTGGGACTTAATAATCTCAGGGCAAATCAGGTGAAGTTGATCCACCATATAGGATCAGCCAATCTTCAAATTAGGTCACCAATCACAAAGCAACCATAAACTTCAAGTGGAATCTTAAGCACGTCATTTCAAAAATAAAATTAGTAGACTTAAGATTTCAAGTGGTTCATTTCTGTCTACCTGGATCCGCGGTGACAAGGAAGGTCGGGTGGGGGAAACCCTGTAACCCATGGGGACTCTCTACTATGTAGGGTTCTTTGCGGGGCTCTCCTTTCCTGGCTGCCAAGGTATTTCTCGAGTGGATGACTTTTTGATCAAGGGGTATTATCTGATTCGAATGTCCAAAGTCATCCAAAAATATTTTGGTGTCTTAATTGGGTCCACATTTTCTATCCCTCATCTCATCCTCCATTGCATGTTCGGAAGGAGGTCCTTAATACCACCCTTGAGGCCTAATGTAGACACATTCATTTAGGTTAAAATTCCTACTCATGATTATTCCTAGACTTAGATTTGCATTTCATGCTGTAAATATTACATAGCATACATCATCCTGCATTTAGAGTAGTGTATATTTTAGGTTAATTACGTCCTTTTTATAACTAGGAGAAAGGAGATTTATTTCAGGGCCTCAGATAGACGATCTGACTGTACGGATATAATCAGGATGATGATCAGAGTCTAACGCCTCCAAAATCATCTAGATCGGAGTCCCGTAGCATCATACGAAGTTCAAGGAAGATCAATGACCAAGGGGTAATGCAACACCCTTACAGGCTTCGGATGAAAAATCTGATCATATGGATAGATCCGGAGCGACAATCGTAGTTCGACAATGCGGGAATCATCTAGATCAAAGCTCCGTAAAACCCTCTACAAAAGGAAGAAGATGGACGACCCAGATGGCACCACGTGGTGCCATCCAGGCCGCCCAACACCGACTAGTAGGAACTAGGAGGCACCCGTCATCATCTTCATCGTCAATTCTCAGCCGTTGGATCTTGATCCAACGGCTGAGAGCTCTCCTCCACCGCATGCCTTAAGACGTCCACGTGACCATCCAAACGATTTTGCGCAATGGTGGAGACTAAGCTCTCAATGGAGGGGTGCGGGTTTGAATTCTCGTAGCCCTGCCAATTGGTCAATTGGGCATGGCACCAACAATGGAATTGAAGGGCGTGGATCTTCGACGACAATTGGGCGGGTCTTTAGTGACTCTTGTAGCTGTCACTAATGACTTACGTTATGCACACGCTAGTAAAGGAATTGAAGGGAGCGGATCTTCAGGGACAATTGGGCAGACCTTCAGTGATGATTACGGCCGTCACTAATTGTCCATGGACAATTTTGTCTCTCCTCCTCCACTATACAAGGACCTACCCCCCTCCATTCCTAACAATCTCCTCCTTTCTTCCTCTCACCACCTCTAAGGCTCTAGAGAGAGCTTGTCCCAAGCCTGGGATGCTCCTCTAGAGTAGAAAAGAAAATAGTTTTCCCACCTCTCATCCCCATTCGTGGAGCTTCCCGTGGCCATCTTCTCACCTCCTTTCAGGAAGATCATTGCCACGACACCATCCTGCCCCATCCTCCGGCTACATTCTCTTCGTCCCGCTCCTCACCACCTTCCTCCAGGTGATGTCAGAGCGAGTCATCCTCCAAGCAACCATCTATAGGGATTCTCTCACCTCTTTCTATCTTTATTGCTTTCGCAGTGTAATCCTTCCTACTTTTGTAGTTGTAAAAAAATATTTGATTAGAAATCCATGATTGTTTCTCTCTTTCTTTTATATTTTCCAAGTTGATTAGCTAGATAAAATTTCATTGACCTGATCTCTTCCCATATTAAAAAGAAAAAAAAATGACAAAAAAGGAAATAAAGCGAAATGCGTATCTTTCAAAGCCAAACATCCGCCTCCACGAGTTCAACCTGGGACTCACTTTACAAGTTTTGGTTATAAACTTGATCAGATCGACACATTTTGCGAGCTACGACGACGGGTCCATCAAACCCCATTTTTACCATGCGAAACACGTTCATCATTTTGGCACCATTGCCGGGGAGCAACGCTCTCTGGTTTTTTTTGCGTTTTCCCTCATTATTTACAAATTTTTCTAACCTATCTTTGTTCTTCAATATATTGTCTTATAGGAACTCGATCGAGGAGCTGAAGGCGATAGATTAAAGTGTAGGTAGAGACACTTGTAAGTTTTCCCCTACTTCCCCACCCACTAGATCATTTCACCACCTTAATAATCAAGACCTAATCTACTTAGGTGTTTTCACAAACCCTAGGATAAAAATTGTTTATCTTGTTTGTCACTCCACTCACCTCGCCATCCACATAAATAAAAAATAAAAATTAGAAAAAAGTTATCTGATTGTGGGATTTCCTGAAAGAGACACATTAACACCCATAACTCTCGACTTAAGGAGCACCATTCCACATTGATTCTACCACTTAACCGGGATCTAACCTGTGGACTTGGTACACTTCAACTCAATACACATATGTGAGTAGAAATCTGACTAGGTTAAGACTTTTTGGGTGCCTTAAATAAGTGTTGCAACAGGCTAATGGATTGAGCTATTTGGGCCACACCACTCAAATTAAAATTAATTCATCAAGTAGCTTGCACTTAAGTTGACTTTTTGGACTGAACTAGGCACTCCATAATTTATTTCTGATTTTCAAAGGAATATATCTACACTCGTGTTTTCAAAACATGGAGTGTTCTCCTGAACTTGATTGAATACACTTATGATTAAACCCTAAAATCTACTAAACAAGGTTAAACCCTAAAAGAGATATCATCAAATAACCTTATTTACAAACCCTGGTTGTGCAGGCACACACATTTGAATTGATCATTAGGGGTACAACCCATCTAAAGAGCCCATCACATTCCAAGAGCACAATTATCCCAAGCCTAATTAAAACTAAGTAGATATTGGCCTTAAGGATTGATTCGCTCTTCAGGGCTCAGACTGAGATTTTTTTTATTAATCTCCTTCTACTAGTCCATCTGATGTCTAGCTAGGGGAGTAGCATCAAATGACCGTGGCTGAGGGGTACACTAGGAACTGGAGGCACAAGCCAAAGGAAGAACCTTCTCCCCATCACCTCCCTCTAACTGGTTGGATTGACTAAATAGAGGTAGACCAAATCGTTTATAATCTTAGGATGGGTTCTGGGAGTCTGTAGGTCTTTAAGCTACCCACATAATAATAGGTTTGGTTGCTTGTATTGTAAGGCTCCTTTCTCTCTTCTGATTTCCCTCCTATTCTACTATGTACCCTTACACATCCAACATACATTTCACATCCTATCCTTCTACCACCACTTATCCCCAAGATGATTACTATCCCAACTTGACTTATAATTACCCATCTACTAGCCTGCATAACATTGATTGGGGATACGATACCGGACCTCAGTGTCCAGGGCCTAACCCTAGAAAATAAAACTATGACTGTTATCCTTCCTACACCTGCAATAATTATAGATTTTCATCCTTGGAAGACCAAACCAACTCGATCTACAATCAGGAAGGATATGATGATTATAACACTTACCCTCCCAAGTATTCTACTGAATATAGGTCACCACCATTCTTTGAACAACCTAAGATGACCTACTATTAGGGAGGGACTCGAGAACCTCATTATCTTGACTCCCCTAGAATTAACACAAACCCACACAACCCTAAACTGAACCATTCGGTTCAGGTGAACCAGGTCCAAGAAAAGGTTTTGGCTAACTTGAGAAGCACCATCCAATCTTTAGAAGCTTAGCCAATACCATGCACTGAAGCATTAGAGCCTACAATTAAAATGATTGATGAGTTGAATAGCTTTTTATTCAATTTTCTCCAACATGTTAGGGATAGGAGCCTAGGTGAGTTTCTTCTTGGGAAATTATCGAGGTTGAGGATGAAATTTGTGGTTGCCCTAGTCAAATCTTGGGATGATTCTCAAGATGAACCCCCTTAAGGAGAGCTAATGTCAGAACCCGCTTAGGCACCTTTTGAGGGGGATACATTTTCTGAGACCGGGGATGACCAGGTTGGGCTATAGCAACCCATTGAAGATGAACTGATTGTTTCACTCGAGATCCCAGAGTCAGGGAGCATGGAAAAATATGTCACTTTGAACCAGCAAATGACAATCGATTTTGAGACATATATAAATGAGGATGATGAATCCTTTGACTCTGAGGGTGAAGAATCTCATAGTGAAGTCTCGCTTGAGTGTAAGGAAGATGATTTTAGTAAGACAAACGAGCTTGAGGAATCTGATGAACCATTTGATAGCCCAATCATTGAAGAGTATGATCATGTTGGGGCTAACTTGGACGATTCAAATCCTGATGATTCAATTAGTAGCCCCATTCTTGAAACACACCTAAAGAATTGAATGATGATATTTTTAAGATCACCAGATCCAAGTCATTCCTAACTCAGTCATAATTGTTGGATTTGGGTACTTTAAATGGGGTGTATAACAATTTGGAGGTCTCAGAGCCTAAGCACATGATGTTGGAGGATAGAAATGTTGAAATGAAAAATTAGGAGGTTAATTCTGAGGGAAAAACAAGTTTGGATTTAAGGGTTCTTATTGACCCAAAACCGCCTACTTTCTACTAGGACCCTTACGATATCTTTCACGTGCAACCCAAGCTCCAAATAACTGATTATTTGTCTAAGCTGAATGTTAAGTGGGCATCCGCACCTATTGAACCACCTTTACCCATTGTCTGACACTTTGGTCTTTGGTTGCACATTACAAAATCGTAGGCCCGGCCCCGCAAGCTTAACAACCTTCGGTTCTGGGTAATTTTCATCCAGAACCTAAGAACCACTTGACCCTAGGGCATGGGTCTGCATCATAATATGCTCCACGTCTGTGGACATCTTCTGCTGGTGAGTCTGAGGATTAATCTTTTGATTTTGATTCTGACCCGCACTTATGAATTCTCAATTTCTTCCTTGTATGTATTTTATGCCTATATGAAGGCATTAAATTTAGTACGTGTTTATATTCCATGTTCTCTACGGAGCTGATCGGATTTTCACATTATTTAGGTGATATTCTATTTACTCTGCCTTTTCATGTCTTTATTTTTACAAGAGGACATTGCACCATTTGGCATAGGGGTGGATAATTAATTCTTGAAATTATTTTGTTAACTCCATAGAATTTCTTTTAGTTTCTTTTAAAAAAAATAAATAAAAATTCAAAAAGATAGAAAAGAAATAAATTAGGAAGAAGAAAACATAGGCATTTGGAAGTTATTTACTTTGGGAAATGATACGATAGGACCTGAATACTTAGACTCTTCAGTTTCTCAGGCTTAATTAGCCCACATGTCCACTTGAGTGTGGACTTAGTCCCGAGTCTTAACCAAATCAAATTCATCTTTAATCTAGTAAATAAATTGGGATGATAAGTACATGACTTATCAACTTTCCCTTTGATTTGAGGGGATTTTAAGTCTAAGCTTCTACACACTATTCATACTGGCTCACTTTTGGTTGTTTCTTCGAAAATTGGGAAGCTAATGAACCATTTTGGGTGGTATGGCTATCAAGTTGTCGGTGGTAACAGCTCATCGGTCGGTTATCCAGAGCCCAGCCACAAGACCATTTTCTTCGTACTACCTTCAGGTAAATCCTAGATCTGGGAAGCCACCAACTTAAGAAAAGAAAAAGAAAAGAAAAAGAAAAAACAAGAAAAAGGAGAAAATGAAAAAAATAAAGAAATAAAACCACACTTCACTTCATGAGTATGGCGGGCAAGTTGCCTTAGGTAACAGCCCGTTGGCCAGTAGTCTAGAGCCCAGCTCTTAAAAATGCACAATAATTCCCAAAACACTTAGGGAGAAAGCGGGGAAGTAGAATAAATGGGGGAGATGTACACTGGGTTTGCCCTTGTGTTGACCCCATAAATAAAAGTAGGGAGAAAGCTACCGTTCGAAAAGATAAACCTCTAGGCAAGGTCACCTAGGGTCATAGAAACCTGAACTAGGTCACTGTAGGCCTAGTGAGTCTTTCACTCTTTTCACTAGATGCTTAGCATTTAGAGTCCTTTTCGAGTCTTGGGCGAGTCAGGTAGCCGTATAAAGATATCCCAAAACTCTTAAACTCCAAAAGTCAAAAAAAATTAGTAAAGATGAAAAAGCAAAAAAAAAATGTATCTTCCCTTTTAAAATAAGGCGAGGAGATGGGTGGTCTACATTTTTGCAGACACCTAGGTACTGTTGAGTCTTCAAAGTTTAGGACCTTAGTTGAAATTTTCTATTGTTAATAAATAACTTAGGCCTAAGCGGTCAAGTCCTAAATCTGCTTTTATACATAGCATGCAGTTCAATTTTGCTAGGAACTAGCAAAAGATAGGTATGGTTGTATGATGTAGACACATTCATTTAGGTTAAAATGCCTATTCATGCACATTCCTTTTTTTAGATTTCCATTGATGTTATAAATATTGCAAAGCATGCATCATCCTGCATTTAGAGTAGTTGTGTATATTTTAGGTTAATTACGTCCTTTTTATGGCCAGGAAGGAAGGAGATTTATTTCAGGGCCTCGGATGGATGATCCGACTATACGGATCTAATTAGGACGACGATCAGAGTCTAATGCCTCTGAAATTGTCTAGATCGGAGTCTCGTAGCATCATACGAAGTTCGAGGAAGATCAATGGCCAGGGGGGCAATGCGACATCCATACAGGTTTCGAATGAAAAATCCAACTATACGGATGGATCCGAAGTGACGATCGTAGTCCGACATTGTGGGAATCATCTCGATTAGAGCTCCGTAACACCATCAACAAAAAGAAGATGGAAGCACCACATGGCGCCACATGGCACCATCCAGGCCACCAAACACCGGCCAACAGCAACTGGAAGGCGCCCCCTCATCATCTTGGTGATCAACTCTCAGCCATTGGATCTTGATCGAATGGCTGAGAGCTCTCTTCCACCATGCGCGTTAAGATGTCCGTGTAGCCATTCAGACGATTTGGCACAATGGTGCAGGCGTGGCCTCTCAAAGGAGTGGCACAGGATCGAATCCCCGTAGTACCCCCAATTTGGTCAATTGAGCATGACACTAACAAAGGAATTGAAGGGCACAGATCTTCAGCAATAGTTGGGTGGGCCTTTAATGACGCATGTAGCTGTCAATAATGGCTTGCGTTATGCACGTGCCAACAAAGGAATTGAAGGGTGCGGATCTTCAGTGATAGTTGGGTGGATATTTAGCGACGATTACAGTTGTCACTAATTACCCATGGACAATTTTGTCTCTTGTCCTCCACTATAAAAGGGCCTAGCCCCCTCCATTCCAAACCATCTCTTCCTTTCTTTCTCTCACCACCTCCAAGGCTCTAGAGAGAGCTTGTCCCAAGCCCAGGATGCTCCTCTACAGTAGAAAATAAAATACTTTTCCCACCTCTCATGCCCATTCGTGGAGCATCCCGTGGCTGTCTTTTAACATCCCTTTGGGAGGAAGATCCTCGTCACGTCGCCGTCCTGCCCCATCCTCCATCCACCAGTTACTTCCTCCTTTCTCCTGCTCCTCACCACCTTCCTCCAGGTGATGTAGAGCGTCATCCTCCAAGCAACCGTCGAGGGGGATTCTCTCACCTCTTTCTATCTTTATTGCTTTCGTAGTGTAATCTTTCCCACTTTCGTAGTTGTAAAAAAACATTTGATTAGAAATCCATGATTGTTTCTCTCTTTCTTTTATATTTTGCAAGTAGATTAGATAGATAAAATTTCATCGACCTGATCTCTTGCCCTATTGAAAATACAAAAAGAATTATAAGAGATAAAAAAAATGACAAAAAAGGAACTAAAGCGGAACGTGTATTTTTCAAAACCAAACGTTCACCTCTACATGTTCAATCAAGGACTCACTTTTCGAGTTTTGGTTATAAATTTTATCTGATCAACGCATTTTGTGAGCTACGACGACAAGTCCTCCGAACCCCATTTTTGACCATGCAAAACACGTTTATCAAGGCCTCCATTACCTTTCATTCTTGTCGAGGCAAAGCCTCGACCCACTTGCTTGTGCAACTTCCTGATCAGTTTGACATCACCTTTGACTCTTCCATTTCTGAGCCCGTATCTCTAGCCACAACCATGGAACACCATGGAGAAGAACCCGACCTTCAACATCAATTCCATAATGTCAAAGATTGATTCGATGCATACATCAACCCACCGTGGCATCATCAAATGCGAGATCACTACAATCCTGCTGGAGTGGAAATCAAGCCTCAAGTGGAAATCCTTGCGGGAGGACTTGAGGTGGAGCTCAAGCCAAGTATGCTTCCTACAATATTGAAATTCCATGGCTTGAACTCCGATGATCCCTTCTAGCATATTAAACATCTAATGCTTTTGGCCCAAACCTTTAAGCCAAACCTGCAGAATCGAGATGGCTTACTCATGAGAATGTTCTCCTTCTCTCTTTTCGATAAAGCTACTCATTGGTTTCAGACTCTCACTCATCTGATCACCACTTGGGAAGAACTTCAGTCTGCTTTCCTACAAAAATTCCTTCCTATTTCTCAAACGAATGCTATGCGGCATTAGATCACTCACTTCTAGTAAGGAGCGGGAGAACCTCTACAAGAAACGTGGGATCATTTTCTGGATCTCATGTGCAAGTGCCCCCATCATGGTGTTCCAAGATGGGAACAAGTCTAGTCTTTTTACCATGGGATCCATGAAAATATGAAACTCTTTGTCAATGCAACCTATGGTGGCAGCATCGTGGATTAGCATGAAGACACGATTTGGGGAATTCTCAAGAACATGTGTAAGAACTCCCTGAACAATAAGTCATTGGGTGTGTACGACAGGATGACCACCCGTGCATTGACAAATAATCGGGGTGTACACGAGGCTCGAGGCCTATCCACATCCATTTATCTGGAGTTGGTAGCAGTCAATTGGATAAGGTCTCAATCATTGACAAGATGGTGGACGGCATAACTCGACATCTACACTGACCACCGCTGCACCTTAAAGCCCATACATGCACCTGCCCTTAGGAAGGGAGGGTGTACACAACATCTACTCTTCTCAGGGGATGGATGCCTATCCACACTTGTCTAATTATTATCTTGAAGGAAACTCAGGACCAACCTACTCTAGTTGGGGGAACTCAGAACCCTCTTACTTTGATTTTTCTGGAGTTCCTCGGACCTGCGAGGATCTCCACGCCATCCAAAATAATGCATTCTCAAACACTTATAACCTTGGATGGCACAATCACCCCAACTTTGCATGGTCGGGAAATAGCCCAAACCCAAGACCTCAATTTCAATCCCGACCACAAAACCCACGACCTTATCAACCTGCTCAACTAAGGCCCAATCAAAATTTCCAATCCAGGCCACCAAGGGAGGACTAAATGTCTTTGATACTCCAAACCCTAATTGACTTGCAAAAACACCATAAGGAAGAAATCACAGAGGATCGTAATCAACTGGCTCAGCTGGCAAGTTCTCGCCAGCCTGGTGTACTTCCTTCCTAACCTCAACCTAATCTGAATAACATGCCAAACCAGAGGCGTGTTATTAACCCAAATTAGGGACAAGCACACTATGTTTACTAGGTCCCTTCTGCTCCATCACCTGACGAGATGGAAGCTTCAACATCATATTCAGGGCACCTATTCTACCTAACCCAAACTAGAATCAGGGAGGACTTAACTCTGTCACCACTCGTAGTGGCAAATCAACCCAGGATCCACCATTCCATAGCCACGACAAGCCTGAACATCTAGACCCTAACCCTAGATTCGTTATCCAGGACACCCCTATCCCAGATAAAGAGCCTGAGACAATTCTAGAGGAACTAACGGAGGTTCCATTCCATGAGGCCTTGACCAAGGGAAAGAGGAAACCCAAGATCATGGCACTAGAGGAAGACCTGGTCAAGCTTTTCGAACAGGTCTGGATAAACATCCCCTTGATGGATGCAACTCTCCATGTACCTGCTTATGCAAGATTTCTGAAAGATTTGTGTACACTTAAGTGAAAGTCAGGAGCTAAGGGTGGGAGTTCGATCATCTTGTCGGAGCAAGCTATCTCCATCATTTTGAATAAACTGTAACCTAAGGCAAAGGATCCGGGTACCACTGTGATCTCCTACAAAATCGATGATATAGAATTCGATCAAGCCTTATCGGATATAGGAACTTCCATAAAGTTGATACCTACATCCCTACTAGACCACCTTGAGGAATCTAATCTTAAACCAACAAAGGTGACTTTGCAATTAGCAGATCGATCAATCAAGTCACCTAATGGAATTATCAAGGTTGTTGTAGTTCGGATTCGTGATTTCTACTCTTTGGTGGACTTTACCGTATTAGACATGGATACTTCTGAGAATTTGAAAAACACACTGATTATATTCGGAAGACCGTTCCTAGCCACAGCTAGGGCAAACAAAAATTGTGAAGAGGGCCAAATCGAGTTGAAATTTGGGAATAAGACATTAAAGATTGATATCTTTAAGGCCCAGAAAGGAATTAACTATGGGGTTATTGAATAAGTTTACGATATCGGTTATATGGTTGAGGACTCACTCATAGAGGAAAACCCAATTGTTGCTAATACTCAACCACAAGAAGATCACGACCCAAAGCTAGAGAAGCCAAGACATGACCGAGATACACCTACAGCTCCCACCTTTGATTCTGAACCTCACCCTGAACCATTATGAAATTGTTGCTGATAACCTTTTTATGGAATTGCTGCAGATAACCCTGTTATGGAATAGAAGACCCTCCTAGATCATTTGAAAAATGTCTTCTCGGATTCAAACCATACGTTTCATATGATCATCAATTCTCGACTTACCCTGAATTAGGAAAAGAAATTGATTTCTGTCCTACAGTAGCATCAGAGAGCACTGGATGGACTCTCGATGATCTGACTGGTTGATAGAAACATGTTTATATCACATAAACTGTCTATTTTTGCACGTTCTTACGCATATAGTTGCATTATACATTATAAATATTGCATAACATGCATCATCAAGCATTTAGGATAGATTGTATAAAATTTAGGTTAATTTCTGCTTTTTATGATCAGGTGATAGGGTGACATTTAATTGGAGCCACGGATTGAAGATCACCTGAGTTTACATCACATGAATTTAGTGAGACAACTGGGCTTGAGGAATTTGAGAAATTATTTGATGGCCCTAAAATTGAGAAACTTGATCCTGTTGGGGCTCGCAAGGTGGATTTAGACCCTCATTTCATGGAGGATTCAATTCATAGCCCCAAACCTCATTCACACCCCATTGAGTTTATTGACGATTTTGATTTTGAAATCACTAAACCCAAGTCCATTCTGATTCACTCACATCTTTTAGACTTGGAAATATTAAATGGGGTGATTAATATGTAGGAGGTCCCGGAATTTGAAATTCTAAATGAGGAGGATAGGAGTTGGGAAATGATGATATGGGAAGCAAATTCCAGAGGGTGTCTATTTGTCTAAAATCACCAACCTTCTACTTGTACCCTTAGGACATTTTTGACTCAGAGGATGTGCAACCCAAGCACCAATTCATTGGTTATCCTTTTGAGCTTAATTTCTTTGTAATCAGACCTTTTGTACTTGGGTTGCATCCTCACAAATTGCAGGCACGACCCTGCCTGCATACTGATCTCAGGTTTTAGATAATTTTTATCCAGAACCTTAGATATACTCGACCATGGAGTATGGGTCTGCACCACAATTTGGTCCATATCTGTGGACATCCCTTGGTAGGTCCAAAGTTAAATTTTTTTATTCTGATTCTGACCTGCACTTATGAATTTTTTATTTTTTCTTCTTTGTATAGTGTGCCTAGTTGAAAGTACTAAGTTTGGCACGTATACAGTTTCTTTTCATATTGAAGCAGACCTATTATTCATGCAATTCAAATTCTTTTTACTCTACTCCACTCATTTTCGTGTCTTTTTAATACAACGACATTGCGTTAGATAGGCAAGGGGTGTGGATATACATCTCTGAATTATTTCATTAGCTCCATAGATTCTTTTTATTTTCTTTTTATTTAATAAAAAAAAGAAAATTTTGTGGAATTAGGAAAGAGAACTTGGGCTTTAGACAATTTTCAATCTTAGAGAATAAAACTGTATGATTTGAACACTATGACTCTTCAGTTCTTCGGGTTTAATTAGCCCGGATGTCCAGTAAAATGTGGATTTGTTCCTCGGGTCCTCGCTAGTCTAAATATATTTCTAATTTTATTAAATAAGTTGAGGTGATAAGTACATGACTTATCAACCCACCCTCTTATTTGAGGAGATTTTAATTCTAAACATCTACACACTATTTGCACTAACTCAATTTTTGGTAATTTTAACAGAAATTGGGTAGCTAATGAACCTTCTAGGGTGGTATGGCTGGCAAGTTATCGTGGGTAATAGTCCATTGAAGGTTGTCCAGAGACCACTCAAAGGATCATTTTTTCTTGCTACCTTTGGTAAATCTTAGATTAAGGAAGCCACCTACTTAAAGAAAGAAAAGAGAAAAGAAAAATATCCAAAGAAAAGAGAAAAAGAAATAGAAAAGGAGAAAAGAAAAGAAAAAAAAAGCCACACTTCACCGCATGAGTATGGCTGGCAAGTTATCATAGGTAACAGCCCATTGGTAGGTTGTCTAGATCCCAGTTCAAGAAATGCACGTATAATTCCTAGATACTTAGGAAGAAGTAGAGAAGTAGAATAAACCAGGGATATATACACTAGGTTCGCCCTTATGTTGACCCCATAAAAATAAAACTAGGGAAAAAGCTACCGGTCGAATAGATACACCTTTAGGAAGAATTCTTTTTTTAAGGTCACCGAGGGGTGTAGAAACCCAAAGTCCATTCCGATTGCCGATCAATGAGTCTAGCACTTCACACAAAAAGATGATTAGAACTTAGAGTTCTCATCGAGTTTTGGGTGGGTTGAGTGGCCATAGAAATCAACTCTGAAACCCTAAACTCAAAAATTCAAAAAAAAATAAAGAAAAGAAGAAAGAGAAAAAGAGAAAAAAAAAGATCCTTCTTTGAATAAGGAGAGGGCTTGAGGAGGCCTGTATTTTGGCAAACACCCGGGCACTATTGTGTCTCTGTAGTTCAGGTCTTAGTTGAAATCTCTAACTGTTGAAAAATAACTATTGCCTAAGAAATCTGACCTAATTCTCTTATAAATAGCATGTCCGTTTGCTAGGGACTAGCAAAAGATAGGGACCTAATTCTCTTATAAATAACATATTTATATCATATAAACCGTCTATTTTTGCATGTTCTTAGGCATATAGTTGCATTATATATTATAAATATTACATAACATGCATCATCATCCATTTAGGATAGATTGTATAAAATTTAGGTTAATTTCTCCCTTTTATGATCAGGTGATAGGGCAACATTTAATTGGGGCCTCGGATTGAAGATCGAACTGTACGGATCTGATCAGAGAGACAATTGGAGTTCAACGACTCCAAGATTGCCTCGATCGGACTTCCGTCGCATCAGATGCTGTTCGAGAAAGATCACAGGTCAAGGGGCCAAGATGGCGTAAATCCATACATAAGATGACAAATTTGACTGCACAGATGGGTTTGGATCGACAATCACAACCCAATGCCATGAAAATTGATCTAATTTGACATCTATGGCACCATTTACAAGATGCACAAGATGGACGGCCAAGATGATGCCACATGGCACCATCTCAGCCTCCCACACCTGCCAAAGGTGCCCTCTGCAACTCTCTCCTCAACCATGCGATCAGATCTGGGCTGTTGGATCTTGATCCAACGGCCATGGGCGCACGCTCATTGGATGGAAACTCAATGAAGTGACAGCCTTGGTGTGTTGGTCACGCACCCACTTGAGAGACAGAGGATGCGAGGTCGAGCCTCCGCGCACCACAAATTGAGCACAAGCGCTGGTGCAGCCAAATTCAACAGTCAGATTTGAACCTTGCGATATCGGGGGTGCCACATGGCATGACGAATGAATGCTGAGCATGTACGCGTGTAAAGACACTCGATCCAACGTGCTATCGCATGCACAGGGTGTGCGATGAGGAGTTCAACGACTCCAAGATCGCCCTAATCAGGCATCCGTAGCATCAGATAGAGACCGGGGAACCCTAGAAGATCAAGGGCCAGGATGGTGTAAATCCACACTTCAGATGGAAAATCCGACCACACGGATGAATTCGGATCGACGATCGCAGCCGAACGACACAAAAATCGAGTCAATCCGACATCCGTGGCACCATCTACAACTTCCAGAAGATGGACGGCCAAGATGGCGCCACGTGGCGCCATCCCAGCCGCCCAATCGGCCGCAGGAGTCCTGTGAAGACCGCGCAACGTCTCCTCTCCGCCGTTGGATCTCGATCCAACGGCTGCGGTCGCGCGCGTTTAAAAACGTCCGCGCGACCATTTCGCCCGCGTAGCGCAGCGGCGACGCAGCTGCGGGCGAAGCGGAGGTCGCGGGTTCGAGCCGCGGAGAGGGGGTCGAAGGCGCGGGCGAGCGGGCGCGCACGAGCGTC
The DNA here is from genome assembly GCA_037157565.1 of Thalassia testudinum. Classification (NCBI taxonomy): domain Eukaryota; kingdom Viridiplantae; phylum Streptophyta; class Magnoliopsida; order Alismatales; family Hydrocharitaceae; genus Thalassia; species Thalassia testudinum. The sequence goes on from JAZHRO010000024.1 coordinate 152,830,874, forward strand.
GGATGAAGATCCAACGGCCGCGCGCGCCCGATAGCGCCGACGCGCAATTGGACGCTCTGGTGGGCGCGCGATCGCACGCGGGCGGCGCGCTACGCAGCGGGCGCGGACGCGATCTAAGCCGTCCGATCTCGCGATCGGACGGCTGAGACGACGCGGACGTGCGTCTGCGTTACGCGCGCAGGCCAGCCGAGCGGGCGCGCGTGGGTGCGGCGGCGACGGCGACGGCGGGGCTTTAGCGACGGTTTTATCCGTCACTAAAGACCCCTTATTTATTATTTTGAAGATGTAATGTCCATTTTGCCCCCACTCCTTGCAACTATAAAAGGAGACCCCCTCCATACGAAATTTTCATCCCTTCCTTCTCCTCTCTACCTCTCCAAAGCTCAAGAGAAGCTTGTCCCACACCCGGGATGCTTCTCGCGAGATAAAGTCCAAATTTTCGTCCCCCTTCGGAAGTGGATCCCGCGACAACGACGGCGTGCTGCTTCGTTCCCGTTCTTCTGCTTCGTCCTCCTTCGTCCCGCTTCGTTCTCCTTCGTCCAGGCGTCGTCCCGTCCGGCTCGTCCTCCAAGCGACCGTCGAGGAGGATTTCTTCTCTCTCCCATTCTTATTTACAGCTTTTCTAGTGTAGAATTTTCCTGCTTTATAGTGTAATTGATTTCCCGCTTTCTAGTGTAACTTTAATTTCGTTTGCTTGTATAAACAATTGAAATATTGAATGCATGTTCTCTTTCTCTCTCTCTTTCTCTCTCTCTCTCTCAATTTGATAGCTCCATTGTAATTATTTCGCCTTGTTTATCAAAAATCCTAAAAAACATAATTGCGAATATAGATCAACGTAGCCTCCCTGAGTTCGACCCGGAATTCTTATTTCGGTAAAAATTTTATTTGTTGAACACGAATCCTTCGCTTTCGAACTACAACGACGGGTTTTCCAAAACCAAACACGTTAGCGTAGATTCTCGCTCAACATTTTGGCGCCGTTGCCGGGGAGGCAACGATTTCCGATCTTTTCTTCGCATTTCTTGCACTTTATTTGTTTTCTAACTAGCTTTCTCTTGTGTCTATTGTTTTGCAGAGACCTCCATCAAGGAATCAGCAAGCGGTAGACTGGAGTAAAGTGCAGTTGAAGACAACTGTAAGTGCTCCCCCATTCTTTCCCCCTCCATAGATTTCATTCGCCACATTAAATCCAAATTCCAATTAACCTAGGTGTTTGCATAAATCCTAGGAATAGTTTGGTTGTTTGGATTTCTACTCACACTCATTTCACCCTCATTCATAAAAAAAAAAAAATAATAACAAAAAGATAATTTTGTGGGGTAACTTTCAACAAACACACAACACACACCCACATTCAAGGCACTTGATTAACTTGATTTGTTTTCTACTCAACCGGGTTCTGATCTGTGGAACCGGTACACACAGAGCAACACATAACAGAGTAGAAATCATTCTAGGTTAACCATCTTTGAGTGCCTAACTTAGTGGTGCAATTGTGGCCAATTGTTTGAGTTGTTTGGGCCGCACCACTTTATTTAAAACCAACTCATCAAGTAGCTCCTCCTTAGGGTTTTCAATCTAGGTATATTCTAGGCACTCCGCTTTCTTTCTGATTTTAAAGGAAAACTATCTTCACCCGTGTTTTACAACTTGGTTTGCCTAGAAATTTGATTGCAATTCACCTAATTTGAAACCCTAAAAGCTACTTAAGCAGGATTTGAACATTAAAATTCACACATTATAAATAATCTTGCTTGAAAACCCTGGTTGTGCACGCACTTACACAAATTTCAATCAATCATTAAGGGCACAACCCATTATAAGGGCCCATCACATTCCATAAGCACCACAATCCCAGGCTGTAATAAAATTGAGTAGACGTTGGCCCTAAGGTTTGATTCGCTCTTCAAGGCCTAGTCTGAGATTGTTTTTGATTAACCTACTTGTACTGATTAATCTGATGTCTAGCTAGGGGAGTAGCGTCAAACGACCGCGGCTGGGGGGTACACTAGGAACCGGAGGCGAAAGCCAAAGGAAGAACCTTCTCCCCAGTCCCTCCTTCTAACTGGTTGGATTATACAGACGCAAGTAGAGTAAATCAGTTACAGTCTTAAGGCTGGTATTGGGAGTCAGTAGATCCTTAGGCTACCTCACTTAAGGACAGCCTTGTTTTGTTGTACTGCAGGGTCCCTATCCCCGGTCCTTCCGACCTACTCCTAGTTTATGCTGGGAAGACGGTCATTGAATCCCAGATTAGAAGGACCATTAGAACATTCTAGGAGGCGCAAGTTAGATTTTGGTCAATTTGATCCCATGGCCGAACAACAGCCTCTTCTGCCTAGAAATCCATAGGAAGAATTTCGAAGGCAGCTGGAACAAATGCAGAGAATGCAAGAATGGTTCCAGAGAATGCAAGGCGTTCAGCCCTTGAAGGATTTTTATGATCCTTCAAATTACGGGGAACGTCCCGGCGTCCAGATTCCAGCCGGTGACGTAGAAATCAAGCCCCAGGTGTTAAGCCTGATTAAACATTATCATGGGCTTGGCTCCGAGGATCCGTTTCAACACTTGGAGGACTTGACCACTTTGGTCCAGACCACCAAGTCTCGAAACGTAAACGAGGAGCAAATGATCATGAGGCTCTTCCCTCACTCTCTTAGGGATAAGGCCGCGCATTGGTATAGGACAATAGGAAGACCAATTACAACTTGGAATGAGTTGAAATCGGCCTTTCTGAAGAAATTTTTCCCAGTCGGTCGTACCAATGCTTTAAGACGGGCAATCACTACTTTTACCCAGCGGCCGGGGGAGCAGTTTCATGTGGCCTGGGAGCGATTCCAGGACTTATTGCGGAGGTGTCCACACCACGAGGTGCCGAAATGGCAACTCGTGCAGATTTTTTATCATGGGTTGACTGAGCAACTCAGAAACCATGTGGATGCTTCTTGCGGAGGCAATTTCCTTAATAAAGATGCAGATAGTGCACATGATTTATTTGAGGAAATGAGTGAGAATTCAATAAATCATGCCTCCATGGATACTTTTAACCGGTCCCAACAACCCAGATCAAATGTCAATGAAGTCCATGACTCTCATTCATTTGATATGGAATTGATTTGTAATAAACTTGACAAAGTCGACTTGGTTGCTAAAAGAATGGAAGAGTGGATGGCTGGCAATTCTATGAACAACTCTCAATCCACTCAATCCCAAAATTCGGGATTCCATTCTTCACGAGCTCTTTCTGGACGGGAGTTCGTGAATCAACTTGATGCGACTCAACATATGAGTCAGCATTTTTCGGAACCCCATGGGTTCCCAACTGGGGCCTTTGATCCCAGTTTTTCTAATCCTTCCTTGTCTTTCTCTCCATCCTCACTTTATGAGGATGTCTGTGCTGTACAAGAGAATGCTAGATCCAACCCCTACTCGAATGCCTGTAATCAAGGTTGGAGAAACCACCCTAACTTCTCTTGGAAAAATCCGGGGCAACAGACCCAATTCCGACCCAGCAATTATGCTCCGCAACGACCAATGGGTCAGGGTCAAGTATATACTCAGTTGCCTCCGAATCAGGTCAATCAGCCAGCTTGGAATGCCCGTCAACCCGTAGGGCAGGCTGATTTGAACCATCAAATAGTAGAGATGCAAGGATCTATGCTCCAGCTCATGCAGCAAATGAAAAACTCACTGGACAACTTGCAATCCGGGCTCATTGCTAACTCTCGCCAACCCGGATCTCTACCATCCCAACCCGTACCCAACCCACGAAACATTACAAATTCGGGCAATCAAGCCCAAGGGTACGGAAATCAGAGGGACCCACACGTGCATGCTCAGGTGGTTGAGCAGGGTTCCTCATCTTCTTCTTCTGTAAATCAACAATTCATGGTCAATCAAGCCCCTCCAATCTTTCCTAACCCTCCTCAAGACCCAAATTCTTACGCTTCTGCAAATTCTGTCACTTTGAGAAGTGGTAAGAAGACTCAGGATCCACAACCACATTATTCTAATCTTTTGAATCCTGAAGAATCTGAGGAGAGAGAAGAGAATTCTAAAGGAGAAATCAAGGCTCAGGAATCCGATTCCAAAGATCTGACTCGTGTTCCTTTTCCTGAAGCCTTAACCAAAGCAAAGAAGAAGAAGTCTGTTGATAGCAATGAGGAGCTTCTGAATTTATTTAAGAATGTTGAGATCAATATCCCGCTCCTTGATGCTATCAAGCACATACCGACTTACGCAAGATTTTTAAAGGAATTATGTACACAAAAGCGTAAGTCGAGAGAATCTGTTCCGAGGAAGGTGGTACTCTCCGAGCAGGCTAGTTCTGTTATCCTGCACTACCTCCCTCAGAAAAGGAGAGATCCTGGTGCTCCTTTGATTTCTTGCGTTATCGGAGATTACACATTTGATAGAGCACTTTTGGATCTCGGTGCATCCATCAACCTAATTCCGACTTCTCTTTACGAGAAGTTTGGGTTAGGCGAACTTCGGCCAACTTCAGTAACGCTACAGTTAGCGGATCGTTCGGTCACAAACCCGCGAGGCGTTATTGAAGATGTTATAGTTAAGGTCAAGGATTTTTATTTTCCTGTAGATTCCTTGTCCTTGACATGGATGTACCAGATAATCTGAGGAACACGCCCATCATTCTGGGGCGTCCGTTCCTGGCTACCGCAAAGGCCAACATTAATTGTGAAAGCGGTAGCATGGAAATCGCCTTTGGGGACCAACGTATGAAATTAGATATTTTTAAGGCGATCAATAAATTTGAGGATTGTGGAGTTATTGAGGAACTTGATGAGGATAATATTAATATTGAAACTTGTTTGACAGTTTCTTCAATTGAAAGTTCCTCTTTGGTTGATGAATTTGACCCGCAACCCTCTGACTTAACATCTTCGGAAGAGGTTACTGATTTTGTCCACTCACAACCTCTCCCTCTTGTTGAATCTTCAGCATCTACCCGACCATCAATCATCACCCCACCCCAGCTCGAATTGAAACCATTGCCCGAGAATTTGAAATATCAATTTTTAGGACCTCAGAATACGCTCCCTGTGATTATCAGTGTTAAATTGACAAAGGAGCAAGAGATTAAATTGATTAAGGTTCTAAAGGAACATAAGGAGGCAATTGGTTGGACCATTCATGACCTTAGGGGGATCGAGCCATCTTACTGCAATCATAGAATATTTTTGGAAGATGGATCCCGCCCTTCTCGCCTGATGCAGAGGAGATTGAATCCAAATATGCGAGAAGTGGTCAAAAAGGAAATCATCAAGTGGCTCGATGCAGGAATTATTTATCCAATCTCTGACAGTCCCTGGGTAAGTCCCGTTCAGATTGTTCCAAAGAAAGCCGGGATTACTGTTGTGACTAATGAGAAAGGAGAATCTGTCACAACTCATTCAGCTTCATCTTGGAGAGTTTGTACTGATTACAGGAAGCTGAACACTGCCACTAAAAAGGATCATTTTCCCCTGCCCTTCATTGATCAAATCCTGGAAAAATTAGCCGGGCAGAAGTACTTCTGTTTTCTTGATGGTTACTCGGGATACAACCAAGTTCCTATCCATCCCGAGGATCAGGAAAAAACTACTTTCACCTGTCCCTACAGAACCTTTGCTTTTCGTAGGATGCCTTTCGGGTTATGCAATGCACCTGCGACTTTTCAAAGGTGTATGCTAGCCATATTTTCCGACATGGTGGGAGAGTTTATGGAAGTCTTCATGGATGATTTCTCCATTTTCGGAGAATCATTTGACTCTTGTTTGGTTAATTTGGAAATGATTCTTAAGCGATGTATCAAGACACGATTGGTCCTTAGCTGGGAAAAGAGTCATTTCATGACCCAAGAGGGCATCATTTTGGGTCATGTAATCTCTGAACGGGGAATTGAAGTGGACAAAGCTAAGGTTGATGCTATCGCTAAACTTCCTCCTCCCACATCAGTTAAACAAATCAGATCATTTCTTGGCCATGTGGGATTTTATCGAAGATTCATCAAGGACTTCTCGAAGGTTGCCCGCCCTTTGAGCAATCTTCTTGCCAAAGAAACACCGTTCGTTTTTGACGAATCATGCCAAAAGGCATTTGATTTCTTAAAAACGGCAGTCACCTGTGCGCCAATTTTGCAACCACCTATTTGGACAACCCCATTTGAGATCATGACCGATGCTTCTGATTACGCGGTCGGGGCTGTCCTGGGTCAGAAAATTGATCAAAAGCCCTTTGTCATTTACTACGCTAGTAAAACTTTGGATGAAGCCCAGAGGAATTACACTGTTACTGAAAAGGAATTACTCGCTGTAGTATTTGCGTTGGAAAAATTTAGGGCTTATCTCTTAGGGTCTCATGTTATTGTTTATACCGACCACTCGGCCTTGAGACATCTCTTGGCTAAAAAGGATGCTAAACCCCGGCTTATTCGTTGGATTCTTCTTCTTCAAGAATTTGATCTTGAAATCAAGGATAAAACCGGGGTACAAAATGTGGTGGCTGATCATTTGTCGAGACTCCTAGGTGATTCTTTTTGTCCGGACATTCCGATTGCTGACACTTTTCCGGACGAAACCATTCTTACAGTTTTAGGTGTCCACACCCCATGGTTTGCTGACATTGTTAACTATTTGGCCGTTGGTCAAATCCCCCAGGATTGGACCAAGCAACAACGGGATAGACTCAAATCTGAGGCCAAATACTACTTTTGGGAGGACCCTGAACTGTATCGCATCGGCTCTGATCAGATTATTCGCCGATGCATACCGGAGAATGAATTCAACAGTATACTTGAGTTCTGCCATGCATCTGGGTGTGGTGGACATTTCTCTGGGAAAAAGACGGCTGCAAAAATTTTGCAATCTGGCTTCTATTGGCCGTCTTTATTCAAGGATGCCCAGGAGTTCTCACAGTCATGCCCTCGATGCCAGGCACTCGGGAGCATAACTAAGAGAGACATGATGCCCTTAAACCCTATTCTTCCTGTCGAAATTTTCGATGTTTGGGGCATTGATTTCATGGGACCCTTTATCCCTTCATTTGGACATCAGTACATTCTTGTCGCTGTTGATTATGTGTCTAAATGGATTGAGGCAATTCCCACCCGAACCAATGACCACAAGGTGGTCATCAACTTTGTCAAGAGAAATATCTTCAGTAGATTCGGGATTCCGAGGGCTATCATCAGTGATGGTGGCACTCATTTTACTAATGCCCAATTCCGGAGTTTATTGGCCAAATACGGGGTTAATCATCGAATTTCCACACCTTACCATCCCCAAACGAATGGACAAGCCGAGATCTCTAATCGAGAGATCAAGAACATTCTGCAAAAAACGGTTAGGCCCGATCGCAAGGATTGGACTCAAAAGCTTGAGGACGCTCTTTGGGCCTACCGTACGGCGTATAAAACACCTATCGGCATGTCTCCATTCCGTCTGGTGTATGGAAAGGCGTGTCATCTACCTGTAGAGATTGAACACAGGGCATTCTGGGCAATCAAACAATGCAATCTAGATCTAAATCTAGCTGGGAAGACCAGGAAACTCCAATTATCTGAGTTGGAGGAGCTTAGAAATGATGCTTATGAGAATGCCAAGATCTACAAGGCTCGGACCAAAGCTCTACATGATCAAATGATTTCCCGCAAGAGCTTTGAGCCAAACCAGAAGGTCTGGTTATTCGATTCTAAACTTAAGCTCTTTCCTGGTAAACTTAGATCTAAATGTAGTGGCCCATTCATAATTGATCAGATTTTTCTGAATGGTGCCATTCAGATTTCTGACCCAAAGACGGGTAACACCTTTAACGTCAACGGTCAACGTCTGAAGCCTGTTGTTGACCATAATCTTCCAGAACCCGTTTCAGACTCTGTTGCTCTAGCCATTCTGTGACTTCTTTGGCTGGACTTCGCCTAGCTGACGGCATTAAACTCAGCAGTTGTACATATAACACAAGGCTGATACGAGCTTCATATCCAGGTGACATCTTTCATATTCTACCCTTTCTTTCATGTCTCTTTTTCAATGAGGACATTGCATCAGCTAGGCATGGGGGGGTGGATTCATTTTTGAATTAGTTGGTCAGCTTTGTGAAATCCATATAAATTGCTCTCTTTCTAAAAAAAAAAAAAAAAAAAAAAAAAAAAAAAAAAAGAAAATTAGGAAGGATTAGTTGGACATTAGGACTTTTCAATCCTAAGAAATTTTACATTAGGATTTGAACACAAAGACCCCTCAGGTCTTTGGACTTAATTAGCCTGTGTATCTACTAAAATGTGGATTTGTCTTTGAGTTCTCGCCATCTTAATTCTATTATAATTGGAATAAATAAGGTTGGGTGATAAGTACACGACTTGTCAACCCACCCTCTGATTTAAGGGAATTTTGAGTCTTAAGCATCTACACACTTTCTTTGCACTGACTCGTTGTTTGGCGATTTTAACGGAAATTGGGTAGCTAATGAACCTTCTAGGGTGATATGGCTGGCAAGTTATCGTGGGTAACAGCCCATAGGTAGGTTGTCCAGAGCCCAGTCACTGGACCTTTCTCTTTTTGCTGCCTTTAGGTAAATCTTAGACCAGGGAAGCCACCTACTTAAAAAAAAAAAAAAAAAAAAATCAAAAAGGAGAAAAGAACAAAAAGAAATAAGCCACACTTCGCCGCACGAGTATGGCTGGCAAGTTGTCGGTGGTAACAGCTCATCGACCGGTTGTCCAGAACCCAGCTCAGAAAATGCACTAAAAATTCCCAAAACACTTAGGAAGAAGCGGAGAAGTAGAATAAACCGGGGAGATATACACTGGATTCACCATTGTGTTGACCCCGTTAAAAAAATAAAAGTAGGGAGAAAGCTACCGGTTGTAAAGATACACCTTTAGGCAGAATTCTTTTTGAGGTCACCTAGAGGCGTAGAAATCCGAAGTCCGTTTTAATTGCCGGTCAACGAGTCTATCACAATCACAATAAGATGCTTAAAACTTAGGGTTCTCATCAAATCTTGGGTGAGTTGAATGGCCGTAGAAAGCCACTCTTAAACCCTAAAATTTGAAAATCCAAAAAAAAAAAAAAAAAAAAAAAAAAAAAAGAGTAAAAACAGAAAAAGAAATTTTTCTTTGAATAAGGCGAGGCTTGAGGCGATCTGCATTTTGGCTGATACCCGGGCACTGTTGTGTCTTTGAAAGTTCAGTTCTTAAGTAGACAATTTCTTAATGATTGAGAATAACTCAGGTCCAAATAATCTAACCTAATTCTTTTATAAATAGCATATAGTTTTTGCTAGGGACTAGCAAAAGATAGGCATGGGGGTATGATGTAAACACATTTACACTACTTAAAATGTCTATTTATGCATGTTCTTAAGCATAGGATTGCATTTCATGATATAAATATTGCATTACATGCATCATCTTGCATTTAGAGTAGCTTGAATAAAATGGAGGTTAATTGTCTCCTTTTATGTGCTTGGACAGGGCAAATATTTTATCGGGGCCTCGAATCAAAGATCCAACCGTATGGATATGATCAGGGCGACGATTGGAGTTCAACGACTCCAAGATCGCCCTAATCAGGCATCCGTAGCATCAGATAGAGACCGGGGAACCCTAGAAGATCAAGGGCCAGGATGGTGTAAATCCGCACTTCAGATGGAAAATCCGACCACACGGATGAATTCGGATCGACGATCGCAGCCGAACGACACAAAAATCGAGTCAATCCGACATCCGTGGCACCATCTACAACTTCCAGAAGATGGACGGCCAAGATGGCGCCACGTGGCGCCATCCCAGCCGCCCAATCGGCCGCAGGAGTCCTGTGAAGACCGCGCAACGTCTCCTCTCCGCCGTTGGATCTCGATCCAACGGCTGCGGTCGCGCGCGTTTAAAAACGTCCGCGCGACCATTTCGCCCGCGTAGCGCAGCGGCGACGCAGCTGCGGGCGAAGCGGAGGTCGCGGGTTCGAGCCGCGGAGAGGGGGTCGAAGGCGCGGGCGAGCGGGCGCGCACGAGCGTCGGATGAAGATCCAACGGCCGCGCGCGCCCGATAGCGCCGACGCGCAATTGGACGCTCTGGTGGGCGCGCGATCGCACGCGGGCGGCGCGCTACGCAGCGGGCGCGGACGCGATCTAAGCCGTCCGATCTCGCGATCGGACGGCTGAGACGACGCGGACGTGCGTCTGCGTTATGCGCGCAGGCCAGCCGAGCGGGCGCGCGTGGGTGCGGCGGCGACGGCGACGGCGACGGCGGGGCTTTAGCGACGGTTTTATCCGTCACTAAAGACCCCTTATTTATTATTTTGAAGATGTAATGTCCATTTTGCCCCCACTCCTTGCAACTATAAAAGGAGACCCCCTCCATACGAAATTTTCATCCCTTCCTTCTCCTCTCTACCTCTCCAAAGCTCAAGAGAAGCTTGTCCCACACCCGGGATGCTTCTCGCGAGATAAAGTCCAAATTTTCGTCCCCCTTCGGAAGTGGATCCCGCGACAACGACGGCGTGCTGCTTCGTTCCCGTTCTTCTGCTTCGTCCTCCTTCGTCCCGCCTCGTTCTCCTTCGTCCAGGCGTCGTCCCGTCCGGCTCGTCCTCCAAGCGACCGTCGAGGAGGATAACTTCTCTCTCCCATTCTTATTTACAGCTTTTCTAGTGTAGAATTTTCCTGCTTTATAGTGTAATTGATTTCCCGCTTTCTAGTGTAACTTTAATTTCGTTTGCTTGTATAAACAATTGAAATATTGAATGCATGTTCTCTTTCTCTCTCTCTTTCTCTCTCTCTCTCTCAATTTGATAGCTCCATTGTAATTATTTCGCCTTGTTTATCAAAAATCCTAAAAAACATAATTGCGAATATAGATCAACGTAGCCTCCCTGAGTTCGACCCGGAATTCTTATTTCGGTAAAAATTTTATTTGTTGAACACGAATCCTTCGCTTTCGAACTACAACGACGGGTTTTCCAAAACCAAACACGTTAGCGTAGATTCTCGCTCAACACTCATCCCTTCCTCTCATCTCTCACCTCCTCCAAACCTCTAAGAGTTTGTCCTAAACCTAGGATGCTCCTCTAGAGTTAAGAATAAAATTTCTCCACCTTCTCATCACATTCGTGGAGCATTCCGCGGTGGTCCTCTCGACGCCATTCGAGAAGTGGATCCTGCTGTGACATCGCCTTGCCCCATTCTCCGTCGTCCATCATCGTTCTCCTTCATCCTGCATCTCATCACCTTCGTTTGGGCACTCTGTCAAAGCAGCTCATCCTCCAAGCAACCGTCGAGGAGGATAACTTCTCTCCACCTCTCTTTTATTGCCTTCTAGCATAGATTTCCTACTTTCTAGTGTAACGAGTAGTTGTAGTGATTAGTTTTAACAGTAATCATTCTGTGGTTATGAAATATATGTTTATACTATCTCTATTTTATCTTTATTTATAATATTCTCTCTCTCTCTTTTATTCATTATTTTTAAAGTAGATAGCTAGTTTAGATTCAATTCGACCAGTTAATCTGCTTCGTGACAATAAGACAAACGCAGTTTTTAATCAAGTGTCCACCTTGCTGTGTTCGACTAGGAATTCCTTTTGAGTTTTGGTAAAATTTATTTGTTGATGCTTTTTCCTTGCAAATCACACTACAACAATGTGTTTTCAAAACTCAAACCTCTTTGCGATGATTTTTTGACACATTGGTATCAGCCCCTCATACTGCACACATCACATCTACACCGAAGAAGGCTAACAACCATCCTGAGAGTTGCAAAGATAACTTAATCCAAATCTACAAGATGTCGCGAAGAAAGAGATCATCAAGTGGTTAGATGCTAGGATCATCTACCCGATCTCTGACAGCCGTTGGGTAATCCTGATCCAACTTTTGCCTAAGAAGGCATGGCTCACCGTGATCACAAAGGAATTCAGAGAGACCATCCCGACCCATATCGCAAACTCGTGGAGGGTATGCATTGTTTACAGAAGACTAATTGCCTCCATGAAGAAGGACCATTTCCCACTATCGTTTATTGATCAGATACTCGAGAAACTGGCAGGAAATCAGTTCTTCTGTTTCCTAGATGGGTACTCCAGATACAATCAGGTGGCAATTCATCCGAAGGATCAGGAAAAGACCACCTTCACCTGCCCCTACGGTACATATGCATTCCGTAGGATGCCATTTTGGCTATGTAATGCACCCGCTACTTTTTTGTGGTGCATGCTAGACATATTTTCCGATATGTACGTGAATACCTTGAAGTCTTCATGGATGACTTCTCGGTCTTGGGAGAATCTTTTGATGATTGCCTCCTTCATCAGATCCAAATCCTTAGGTGGTGCATTGACGTAAACCTCGTTCTTTCCTAGGAAAGGAGACACTTCATAGTTCCTGAGGGTATAGTTCTGGGAGATCTTATATCTGAAAAAGGCATCCAAGTCGACTGGGATATGGTAAATTTGATTTCCAAACTACCTGTGCCTAGCTCAATCAAGGACATCAGATCTTTCCTTGGGCACATCGATTTTTACCATCGATTCCTTCCTGATTTTTCCAAAATCGTGCACCCCTGACAAATCTTCTGTCAAAGGACACTCCATTAGAGATAACTGATCAATGCATTCACACTTTCGAGATCTTACGTGACCGAGTCACCCAAGCACCTATTCGACAATCCCTTGACTAGTCTTAAACCTTTGATATCATGTGTGATGCAAGTGACTATGCAGTAGGTACAGTGCTTCAGCAGAAATCGACAGGAAACGCGTGGTCATCTACTACTCTAGAAAGACCCCTGACGAGGCTCAGCGTAACTACATAGTCACTGAGAAAGAGCTGCTAGCTATAGTATTTGGCTTAGAAAAATTCAGATCATACCTTCTGGGTTCCCGTGTCATCATCTACTTAGATCACATTACAGTGGGGCACTTACTCGTAAAGAAGGACGTGAAACCTAGAGTAATCCACTGGATCTTGCTATTGCAAGAATTTGACCTCAAGATTCGTGACAAGGTGGTAAAACAGAATGTGGTAGCTGATCACTTGTCTCTCCTTCCTTCTTCTGTTATTGACCCTTTCGGATCTATCACGGAACACTTTCTAGATGAGCACCTCCTAACTATTGTTACAGGACTTCCCTGGTATTCTGACATGGTGAATTACTTGGTATCCCAGTAGATTCTGTCTGATTGGCCAAAGGCCACAAAAGACAAATTGATTTCTGATGACAAGTACTACATTTTCGAAGACCCGTACCTCTTCTGTATTAGTGCTGATTAAATTATCAGATGATGTGTTTCGAAAGTGGAAATACAAAACATTTTGACTTGCCATTACCAAGCCTGCGGCGGACACTTATCTGGACATAATACCATAGCTAAGTCGATTGTTGCTTTTATTGGCCCACGATCTTCAAGGACGCATAGGATTACTATAAGGAATGCAGTCGTTGCCAGACTTGGGAAACATGAGCCACCGTGATATGTTGCCTTTACAGTCGATTCTTGTGTGCGAAATCTTCGATATTTGGGAGATTGATTTCATGGGCCCCTTCCCAAAATCCAATGGCTTTGAGTACATTCTCCTCGCTGTGGACTACGTATCCAAATGGATTGAAGCCATCCTGACCTGAACCAATCTTCAAAAGGTGGTAGTCAAGTTCATTCATTAGCACATCTTTTCCTGGTTCGACGTTCCATGTGCTATCATTTCTGATGGAGGGACCCATTTCATCAATGCACAGTTTCGATCCTTGATGACAAGGTATGGGGTGTCAAACTGAATCTCGAGTCCTTATCACCTCTAGACTAATGGATTAGCGAAATTGTCAAATAGGGAGATCAAGGAAATCCTTTAGGTCACTGTTCGGCCTGATAGGAAGGATTAGTCAGCCAGCCTTCTGGAATCTTTGTGGGCTTATAGGACTGCTCAAAAAACCTAACTAGGCATTTCTCCTTTTAGACTCGTGTATGGGAAGGCATGTCACGTACTCATCAAAATGGAGCATAAAGCCTATTTGGCAGTATGGAAGTGTAATCTAGATCTTTTGAAGGCTGGAACCCACCGCCGATTACAAATAAGCGAGATCGAGGAACTACGCAATGATGTGTATGACAACTCGCGAATTTATAAAGAATGGGTTAAGGCCTTTCATGATAAACACATATCTCGCAAGACTTTCCAGCCTGGTCAGAAAGTACTCCTCTTTGATGCCAAACTCAAACTCTTCCCAGGCAAAATCAGATCAAAGTGGATTGGACCATTTCTAGTCCAACGTGCATTTGGAAATGGAGCTATAGAATTAGTGAACTTAGCTGTGATTCTGAACATTTTGTTGCAAACAGTCAGAGATGCAAATCATTTGTCAAACTCGCTAACATGAACTTGGCTATGTTATCTTTTGATCTCCATTCTCCTGAGCTAATTGCACCTAGTTGATGTCACTTAATGGGAGGGAACCCATCATCTTTTGAAAAACCTAAAACCCTTTTGGCATATCTCTTTTTTGAATTCATATTACACTTTAGAGTTCATCTATTACAATACTGACTCTAACTTTGGTACTTGTATCAAAGCCTGAAATCGTCCACAACAATCATCTTGACCCATCCACCCACTCTTTGACCCTGTTCTAATGTACAATCTAAGCTAAACTCGAACCCACATAATTTACAATGAGGGCATTGCAAATCATAGGCACGGGGGGATATTAAAGTGCAAAATGCTATGAAAATCAAATCACAAAGGGTTTCATAAAAAAGAAAAAGAAAAAGGAGGATGAGAGAAAGGAAGACCCATTTGAGCTAAATGAAGAAAAAATAGGGAAGGAAAAGAAAAAGAAAGAGAAAAAAGGAGCAAAAAGAAAAACAAAAAGGAGTTCCTTAAAAAAATAAATATGAAAATTACCTAATTTCTACCTTGGATCGAATGAAGAATTATGACCTAGAAGACTAAAAGTTAGGGAGTTAGTGGTGGACACCAACCTTAGGCCTTTTAGATCTAGTCTATGGTTTAAACACTCAAGTATTTGTTAAGATCCGGATTAATCTTCAAGAGGTTGAGGAAAGTGCAAGCCTGATGTATTAGGCCAAAGGCTTAGAGATTATTCAGGCCCGTTGCCTGCCTTTGATTTGCGGGACTTGGTAACCTGAGCACCCAAAATCACGCACTTAGTTTGGTTTAGTGTGTTTAATAATGAAAAATCAACCAAGAGTGTTCTATTATGAAAAATCATCTCAAAGATCTAGCTTAGGAGCGGCTCAACAACACAAGTTGATTAAACGAGTTCTCGATGTGGAGAGGTGGGAAATTCCCCTCGAAGATGTGTAATAACATATCATCTCCTCGGTGCTTGCCTCCAAGGATATCTAAATATCCTACCGGGGGCATGTAGGCACCTTATGTTGGTTCAAGTGCCTTGGGTAGGATTATCCGAAAATGTTGACTGCTAGGACATGAATTTAGCTATAGAATGACATGGGCGACACTATCCCAAAGTGTCGAAAGATAAGGTTTTGAGGGATTCCATGGGCAGTGCTATCCCGAAGCATCGAATGCCATGGACCCATCAAGGATTGATGGTGGGGACAAGGAATCTGATACAGACCACATTTATAGCTAGTTCGAGGCTAGATCTAGGGAAATCTAAAAAGAAAATAGGGAGAAAACTCTCCAAATGAAAAATCTACTTCTATCCCTCTCTCTTAAAAAGAATTACACTGGCAAACTGAACCTGGACCTGTTGTGTTTATGCACGAATGCATTAACTGCTGGGGTCAACATACCTCTGGGTAGTTTTTGCGAGCTTTAGAAACCTTTGTGGTAGACTGAGACTGAAGTTGGTCTGGTTGAGATCTTGGCTGGTACTTGAGTACCTCTAGGCCTATTGTTGGTATTTTGATCTGATTTCTAGAGTTGCAGCATAGTAGGGCATCCTGACGGTTACATCTGACCTAGATAACTAGTTTGATCCATAGAATTTTTGCTAAGAGACTAGCAAAAGCTACGCATGAGGGCATGATGGGAACACCTTCATGAGCCCTAATGAGCCTAATTTGATCTGGTAAAGATCACGAAAGCTCTTACATAACCATCAGAGGGTCCTATGTGCATACCATTATGTCTTACAAAAAAGAGAAGAACATAGGGTTATTTCTGCAATATTAGCTGCATTTCATAAGTGTAGAATAACCACAAGAAATTCCATGGGTTAATTAAAGGTCAAATGATCATTAATGTCTAATAAGAGGGTCCATGTAGATAGAAATGGGTTTTCACGTATTTCAAGAATAATAGACATCTGAAACCCTAATTCTAGACCTGCTTAATTAACTGAGGTTCTGGCTAGGATAAAATTTAGCTAAACCTTCCAAAAATCATATAAAAATATTCTATAATGTGCGATATCCTTGATTTGACCATCTAAGCCTATTGTAACCTAAAATAGAGTCTCAGACTGAAAATTACACTAATTTAGGTGTCTGCATAAATTACCCAGTCAAAATTGGTCAGAACCAAAATCCGACTTCACCATCAGATTCCTTGGATCCAAATTAGGTTCATACCATAATTTGGGGTCAATCAGAGGACATTTCAACTTATTTTGTTTTCTGGTCCAGTCTAACTCTTTCCCTCTCATTCATAACCCCAACTTTCAAAATCCTTACAAAAAGCCCCCTAGCTTCTCTTCGTTCCCTTCAAATGGGTCCCTATCCCATGGCAGGTGTGAACCCAAAAGTGTCAAGCTTCAATTAGGCATACCTCCCTGATTTCTTGATCAATCCCTTCCAAAAATGAAAGGGATGATCTTGACGTCATCCTTAAACACGTAAACCTAAATTTAGATCCCAAATCTGTCTAGGAAACCCATGTGAACTCCATGAAAGCAAGAATCCCAATCCCTGATTTCTCAAGCTTTCGAGCTTGTTTCAAAGCTTGGAACCTCATCCAATGGTCAATATAAGACCTTCCTCACCTACCTTACCTCCTTAGCAAGTTTTTGGGCCACAGACATCTTCCTTTCCCCTTTCCAGCCTGCTCCAAGCTCAGCACCTGCAATCACCTTCCTCTGACTTCTTCGCCAGCTGCCATGTAGAATATGTGGCTAGTTCTTCTTCCCCGTCGCATTCCTCATCTCACCATACCTGTGAGGCACTCTTCGATCTCCTCCTAGTCGCCATTGCCTCTCCCATAGCATTCACCTTCTCCGGTGCTAGCTCAACATGGCTGATGCCTCCTCCACTTCCTCCTCATTTGCTAGCTACTCTCTTAGGGTCAAAAAAATAAAGAAAGTAGGCAGAAAGCTACTGATCGAAAAGATAAATCTTTAGGCAGAAAGTCTTAAGGTCACTTAGGGTCGTAGAAACCTAAAGTCCATTCTAATGGTCGCTCAGTGATTCTATCACATTCACAAAGATGCTTAAAACCCTAAACTCAAAATTCCCAAAAAAAAAAGAAGAAAAATAGAAAAAAAAATTTTATCTGCCCTCTTCAAAATAAGGTGAGGACTTAGGTGGTCTATATTTTAGCAGACACCCGGGCACTATTGAGTTTTTGTAATTAGGTCCTTAGTTGAAATTTTCTAATGTAATCAGCAAATCTTGCCTAAGTAATCAGATCCTAATTTTGTTTTTATGCATAGGATTTAGTTTAATTTTGCTAGAGACTAGCAAAAGATAATTATGAGAGTATGATCAAGACACATTCAATTAGGATAAACTACCCGTTTATGCATGTTCCCAAGCTTAGATATGCATTCCATGTTATAAATATTGTATAGCATGCCTCATTCTGCATTTAGAGTAGTCTATATAAATTTTAGGTTAATTGCGTCCTTTTAAGGCTAGGAGAGAAGATTTAATTCAAAGCCTCAGATTCATGATCCGACTGTACGGATCTAATTAGGATGACGGTCAGAGTCCAATTCCTCCAAAATTGTCTTGGTCGGAGTCCCGTAGCACCTTATGTAGTGCGAGGTAGATCAACAACCAAGGGTGTAGGCGACACAATTTAGAGCTTCAAACGACAAATCCAATAGCACGGATGGAGGGTCGACGATCGCAACCCAATGGCATGAAAATCGACTCAATCCGACTTCTATAGCAGCCCCTATAAAGGAAAGAAGATAGACAACCTAGATCGTGCCACATGGTGCTATTCAAGCCGCCCATGGGTGCACACGCACCACTGCACTTGTGCAGCACATGGGTGCACGTGGCAGCACAGCGTGTAGCTCACGGACACACGCAGCAGCAGGTTTGTGGAGGTAGCGCAGCACGTGGAGGCAGCATAGAACATGGAGGTAGCGCTTGACACAGGCACGCAAAGCGCACGAGCGAGGGCCGTGCGTGGGCAGCATGAGGTGGAGATTTAGGGGTGCCTGCAGTGAATCTTCAGCAGCGTTTATGGCTGTCACTAAATGTCCTGTGTAGGAAATGGATCCTTTCCTCCACTGTAAAAGGACCCTTACCCATCCCATTCTTCTTCGTGTCTTCCTTTGTCTCCCTTACCACCACCAAGGTTCTGGAGAGAGCTTGTCCTAAGCCTAGGATTCTCCTCTAGAGTAGAAAACCAAATATTTTTCCTGCCTCTCATCCCCTTTCTTGGGGAATCCCGTGGCCATTCTCTCATCACCTTTCAAAAGAAGATCCTCGCTGTAACGCCATCCTACCCTGCCCTTCGTCCTCCAACTCCATCCTTACTCGTCCCACTCCTCACCACCTTCCTCCAGGCAGCATCAGTGCGAGTCTTCATCCAAGCGATAGTCGAGGGGGACTCTTCTCTTCTCTATCTATCTTTTACTGCTTTCTAGCTACTCATGATCTCTCACAAGCTACCATAGTTGTCCCTCTCATTTGCACCATCGCATCTCAGCCATTGGATCACCATAAAATGGTCGAGATTGATCCTCACCCACCTTCATTACTTTACAAGGGTAGACGAAAATTCAACTCAGACCATTGGATCTTGATCCAACGGTCCACATCTGCTCTTCACCGCGTGAGTACACGACGAGTCCTCAACAAAAAGGTGGCCATGGCACATTGGTTACCAAAGAAGCTTGTGATTGCATAGCAATCATGCAACCTAAATCACCTAAATTAAGCTAGATTCTACCATAACTTAGGAAGAATGCATTCATAGGCTTCATAATTTGCATAATGGTTAGTTTGATTAGCTGCATAGGTAATATCGTCATTTTACGTACTAATGAGAGATGATTTTAATCGCAAATGATTCAAAGCTGTGGATGCCAGATTAGACCAAATAGATCTGACCAGAATGACGACAACACTCCAACGCTTCTGAAATTCTCTCAATCAGACAACTATAGCATCTTGTGCAGTCCATAAAAGAGTGGAGAACATAGAGCCGAAGGATAAAGATCAAAGCCTCAAATGAAATATCCAACCGCACAAATGGATCCGGATCAACGATTGCAATCTAATGAAGTAAAAATCAACTCAACTGGAGGTCTACATCACTAAATAGAAGGAAAAGAATATGGATGGCCACGATGGCACCAAGTGGTGCCATCACAGCAGCCCCCTTGTCTCTGCCCAATCTTTGAGGGTTCTTCATCGCACGGTGAGGACCATTGGATCTCCCTCAAACAGTCACAAATGCGCCACGCTAGCCATCCACCCGTGCTTCATCAAAGAGGAGTGACTCTTGATTGTTGGATCTTCATCCATCGGCCGAGAATGCACAATGGCAAAAATTGAAATGCAATGATAAGTGGGAGTAGCACATTGGTTAGCGCTCTCTCCATGAGTCATTCAGCACCCATTCGAACTTCCTTTCGCGTGGAATAGACATGGAGGAAATAGGGCCATCGGATGTTGAGAAGAGGGCAGAGATCTGAC
Source organism: Thalassia testudinum (assembly GCA_037157565.1). NCBI lineage: Eukaryota > Viridiplantae > Streptophyta > Magnoliopsida > Alismatales > Hydrocharitaceae > Thalassia > Thalassia testudinum. Next base: position 152,850,721 of record JAZHRO010000024.1, read on the forward strand.
CACGTGGCGCAACGAGATCAATCTACGGCCGAACACATGATCCGATGCACGTTTAACACACGATCGCACGTGTTTCTACATAGCAGAAGAGGCGAGGCAAGCACGTTAAGTAGTCTGATCGAGAGCGATGAGCGGGAAAACACAATGTGCACACAAGGAGAGATCCACGGTCGTCTGATCTTGATCCAACGCACAAGAGCATGCCACATGTCAGCTAGAGATTGAATTCGAGTGATATAAAGGCTTTTGAAGGTGTTTTGTGGCCTAATTAGGTCTGTGGATCTCCCGATCGACGGATCTGATCAATCCAAAGGTTGTTGCATGAATTTAAGGGCTTAAATACCCTATTTGCCCTTCAACAAAGCTATAAAAGAAGGCCAAAGCACCCTTGGATTGGAATCAACTTCATACAACTCTCTCCTATAGTCTCTCTGCAACTCTACTCCAACGTTCTTCCCGACGCTCTGGATTTAAGGTGCTGCTGCACCTCGCACAAGCAACCTACAAGTGGTGTCGTCTCTCTGCCACCTTCTATATATATATCTCCCTCTCTCTTTCATCTATCTTCTTTTTATCTGTCTCTAACTTTAGACTGGCAATCTCTATTTTGAAAAGGACCATTTTTGAATGTAACAAATTCTGATTATATATCTGATTCCTATACATATATACATATATAAATATCAGCTTAGAGCAAGTTCTACTGAAAACTTTTGCATAAATTGTGATTGCCTCCCTGCGAATGACTTGGTACTCATTGGATTTTATAAATTTACTTGTCTACGTGTTTCGTGCTATACTACAACTAAATAATTTTTTAAAATGTGATTTACGTGCCAGATAAGTTGGCACCATTGCCGGGGAGGCAATGGAAATTTTTGAAGCTTTTTAGGCGCTTATTCGGGATCTCTAACTTGCTATTTTTCCTTTGATTTTAGGAAGCAAGGAAATTCATACCAAACACGATAATGGAGAAATCACAGATTCAAACCTCAGGGAAGTACCCATAATTTAGATTAGTTAGATTTAGGATTTTCTTGAACCTTAGGGTTAGTTAGAATTTGTTTTCTTATTAAAAAAAAAATCTCTTGATTTTCGAGCTAAACTAAAGTCTTATCTTATAAATTCAATTCTCGAAGATCTGCACGTCAAAAAATTCTCAAATTTTCCACTGGACATGAGTTTTGAAGTCTAGAATAATATATCCAAATTTTGCACAAATCTAAGTTATAGAAAAATTTTAAAAATTCACACACTAAGCAATTATAAATTTAGTTATTATTCCAGATTTTCGAAGTTCAAAATATCATAAGAATTTTTATACAACTTCGATTGAGTTGAAATTTCTGGCACTGAATTTATGACATAATCAAAAATTTAGGAGAAACCTATAAAAAATATTTCTTGCATGTTTGATTGCATGAAATTTTCAATCATGAACTAGGGATCAAAATAAACTACAAAACACGCAGTACACTTAAATCAGGAAAAAGATAGAAAGCATGCATTACAATTCTTGAAAAAATATTTTTTGAGTTCTTAGTCAGTGGTGCAATAGGATCAATTGATTGCGTTACTTGGGCCGCACCACTCATCTGATTTTTGAACTTAAAAGAATCATCTAGAACTATCTGTGCTTAGGATTTCCCATTAAGGGTAGAGCACACTTGCATTTACATACTTAAAAGAAATACATCCAACAATTGGGATCTGCAAAACTCCTTTGTGCCTCATCAAAATGTTTATTGAAGATATTAAATCACATGAACCCTAAAAATTCACTGACACAAACATTTGAATCCTAAAATTCACTTCATCATAAAAAAAAATTGCTTGTGAACCCCTTGCTTGTGCACTCACACATCTGAAATCAATTTTAAGGGTAAACACCCCCCTAACGCCCATCATATTCCAAAAGCACATCAAACCCAAGCTTAAAACTGAGTAGACGTGTCTTAGGCAGGACTAATAGACTTGGGGACTTGAAATTAGATTAGGCTAAGATTAAGGCCTTTCTACTTGGACCCACTGGTCACAAGAAAGGTTGGTGCGGTAACCATGTTAACCCTTAGTGGTGTCCCGCTATGCGGGGTGCCCTAAGAGGTCTCACTCTTTTGGCCATTCAAGGGTTGATCTAACCCAGTTGTATTTTGGGGAGCTAGGATCAGGTCTATTTATGGTTGACACTCAAAGGATTAGTTTGATTGCTTGTATTGAAAGGGTGGGCTATTCTCTTGTCTGTCTTCTCTCTATCATCTATTAACTTTCTTCTGGTACATGGATGCTAAAAGGTCTCTAAACTCTAATTTTGTACCACCTTTAGAGAGTAAATTAAGGAGAAGACCTAATTTTTCTAAATACATTCCAATGATTAATTGCCATGAGGATGAACTGATTGAGGAGGAAACCATGGACCCTTACTTTTTGCCTCACACTATTCTCCCTATCCCAACCCTTCCCTTACTTCAACTTCTTCAGGATAGGAGAACTCTCCTCAACACCCAAGACGTGATTCCCTTGCCTACACCTCATATTCCCTAGGTCTAGCTAGAACTACCTTGAATCCCACAAGAATATCTAGATATCAAGGTTCTTTACAACATGAAAAGACACTCTCCATGCAGGACCAGCACCTGATTGGCATGACCAACTATCTTGACCGATTTAGCCAAATTCATCTCTCCCCAAATCAGGGATATGCCTCAGAGTCCCAATACCTAGAATATCAATCCTAACCTAAAAATCACTTTGCAAATTATCCCAATTCCACCGAAACAACTTCACCTTCTTATTAGGATGACCCTACACACCCAATGAAGGATATGATTCTTACCCAATGTATTCAAATGATAGATATTCTGATTTGACTGAGGTTAGAAATTTTGAAAATTATTATCCTCAGTCTGCTCAAATCCCTGACCATGGTGGTGATACTGAGATCACCCAATTACTCAAAGTACTCCAGGGGATGAGAGAAGCTAATAAAAGAAATATAGATAATCTGACAAAATAGCTCAATAGAATCCGGAAAGCATAAGGTGATAAAATTGGTCCAAGTACGCCACAAGTTGGCGGTAAGCCACTCAAGGTTGAGGATCCAACCTTAAGTATAACATGTTATCCAATCCCAACCTCTACATACACTCAGCCCACCCACCAGCCCTATGATTATGCAGAATAGATCCTACCCAGGCCTACAGCTAAACTAATAAATGATTTTGATATCCAAGAAACTGACTTTGAGGAGGAAGACTCACTTACAGAAATACATCTTGATTTATGCCTTGAGCTGCAACCATTCCATTTTGAGGAGCCAATCCAAAGTAGGTTGGAGTATAAGTCTTTTATGTTTAATGACACACAATTGGACTACATGGATGATTTGGTAGGATCAAAGCAAGATCAAGAAGATAGAAAGATTAGGGACTATAACACTCCTAGCCAAGCATGGTTAGATGGCTCTGATGTCTTCTTGTCTGAGGATTACCATGATCAAATGTGCTTAAATGATTTGATATCTAGATTTGGCAACACTAATCATTCTATGTTATCCCAAATAGAAGTCGAATCTATTTTCACTTCTATTTAAGCTAATTCATACCCTTCTCTTCCCATCCACCAGAGTTCTAAAGAAAAATCTAACTCTTATCCCCAACATCTCGAGATTGAACAAGACAAACAATCACCTTATGAAAAGGATGTTCAAGAAATTGCAGAAATACTGGGGATGACTTATGAAGATCTATCTGAGGAAGCAAAGAATTTAGCTTAATCATGGAATCCTAAGGAGTTTGATTTGCCTGATGAGGAATAAAAAAGCATTCCCATAGAAGATGTAATTGAAGAGACAATTGGGATCAAATTCAGAAGTCCATGGAATGAAAAGGATTTGAGGTGTTGACTAATCTAAACCCTGATCTTACTCCTCCTGGGAATGTGATTCTAAGGAATAATGAATTTTTGTCCATTATATTTGAAGACTTGCAACATGATTTAGGTGACTCAAATAAGATTTTTGATCACCCCATGATAAGATTGAGGATTCTGATAAGTCCGGACTATTGACATGGACCATTGGATCTTATTTGACTTACCTACTCAACATCCATCTATACCTAACTTGACTTGCAAAGTAGTTTCCTATACCAATTCAAACTACACCACTTATGTTCCTCCTTTCATTTCCCATCACTTTTAGGACCCATATGATTTATTCCCCACCAACCACACTTTATCCACCTCATCTGCTTTCCTCATGCATCACTTCTTATGGTTGCCACTATCTACTTTCCACTCTGGTAGTTGGACTAATGTTTGTCTCTTTTGTAGATCTAGCTGCAAATAGTTTCAAACCTATTCACTTTATTTTTCTGACCTTTTGGGCTTGGTATTCACCATCAGCTGATCTGCGTTTGTGGATCACTGATTCTTGGACCAAACAATCATATCTTCATTTTAATCTTGACTCAACCCATTAATCTGATCAATCATGTTTGGGTTTAAGTCCGGCAAATGACATTAAACTTACCGCTAGCTGGGAGGCAACCCAATATTCATTACAGGTAGCTCTACATCCTTTTCATCCATGCTGACCTGGATCAATAAGCATAGTAAGGTGATATCGCCTCCTCTTGCTTATTATATTTTGATTTTCATGCATACATTTCAATGAGGACATTATAATGAATAGGCATGGGGGGTGGATATTGCATGTTTTATTTTTATGTCAAAAAAAAAAAGGCATTTAGGCATAAAGAATTTTTATTAAGGTTTTATTAGGGATTTGTTCTAAGTTGATTCCTGAGTTTAGAATCCAGAACAATTTCACACTTACACGTAGAATTTGCAATGGATCCTCTATGAAGACCTATAAATATCTTTAGTTTGTCGAGAAGAAGTAGTGCTTCTTTTATTAAGCCCTTGGACAGTAATTAAAGAGTCAAGCAAACTATCTTCTAACAGGTCCACTAAAAAAGTGTGAGGTGAGAGTAGAAAGTCTACTGGTGCTCTAAGTCTAGTATGAGGAATCTTAACTTCTGGATAATTAGATAATGATACTCGGAGTTAGGCATAAGTTTTTGCTCTCGATTTTCGTATACAAGTTCATAGTGTGAATATCTTGAGAGCCACCAAATAAGGCAAATATGCAAAGAGCAGGTTCGAATAAAACTAGGACTAAGGTGGATATTAACTTTACAGAATCTTCAGCTGAAGGAGGGTAGTAATGTCAAGGTCAGAAATACGTTGTCCTATCCATTCCTTTCTAGGTGCCAAGAATAGGCACTTCCACCAAATAAGCCACCTCATATCCTCTTAAACATCCCCCAATCCTGAATAATGCCTCATGAATAAAAGTCGTATACGATATTGCATCGTGTTAGTAGATGTCCAGATCCAAAAGAAAAAGAAAAAAAGAGATACATGTCTATTCGTACAAAATATATATATATATATATACGAGAAAAAAAGAGTAGAAAAGAAGGAAAGAAAAAGCAGAAAAGAAAAAAGAGTTTATAAGTGTTTTTAGAGTTTATTTCAAGTGTACTGAGTCAACAACACTTATCACCCCCACGATCCACCAAATATAGCCTTTACCAACTTTTCTGTATTTCTAGCTGCCTGAATATAGGCTGAGGAATTCTGACTTAGTTGTAGAGTTATCAGAACCTAATCAAAGTATTAATGCCAAGATAGACCACCAAATATACTGATAAATCTGATGAAATTCTGAGCTCAAAAACAAAGAATAGATAAGAAAAGATAAGAAAAAAGAAACTGAGAGAAAAAGAAAGTAAAAGAAAGAGAATGAGTAGAAAGGAACTAAGGAGATCATAGTTTCTCCGCCTCTCTTTGAGTTGAATTATTTATTATTCTGGAAATATGGGTTCTAAAGTACTAGTCTACAAGCAGCAGCAGATAAGTGTGAACCACCAAATACAAATCCACTTGACTCAAATCATCTTCTACCTAGGCCAAAAACGAGGGTTGAATTTATAGATTATCTTATAACCTCGAGGGAAGAAGTTTGCCTATTCGAATAGATTTTTACTAAGGGTCAACTATGAGCTTTAGATGTGGATTTACTTTTCACTTGGATCCGTTGGATATGATAGAACAAAATACATTCACAATTATTTGGATTACTAAAGCTTTTGATGAAAATAAATGACATAAACCTCCACTCAAACTCTTGATAAAAATTAGTCATATAGGATCGCTTTTCATTTAGTTTTACATTTGTTAGGGACCAGCAAGAATTATGCATGGGGGTGTGAATGCACAGCAATCATGCAACCTAAATCACCTGAATTAAGCTAGATTCTAGCATAACTTAGGAATAATGCATTCAATGGCATCGTAATTTGCATAATGGATAGTTTGACTAGCTACATAGATAATATTACCATTATATGTACCAATGAGAGATAATTTCAATTGTAGATGATTCAAAGCCACAGATGTCAGATTAGACCAAAAAGATCTGATTAGAATGACGACGGAAGTCCAACACTTCCAAAATCGTCTCGATCAGACAACAGAGCATCGTGTGCAATCCATAGAAGAATGAGATCATGGAGCCAAAGGATAAAGATCCAAGCCATAGATAAAAAATCCAACTGCACTGATGGATCCGGAGCAACGATCGCAGTATAACGGCACAAAAATCAACTCAATCGGAGGTCTACATCAATAGATACAACGAAAAGAAGATGGATGGCCATGATGGCACCATGTGGTGCCATCACAGCCGCCCTGACGTCACCGCCCCATCTATGAAGGTTCTTCATAGTGCACTGAGGACCGTTGGGTCTCCATCCAATAGTCACGAATGTGCCATGTCGGCCATCCACCTATGCTTCATAAAAAAGGAGTTATTCTCGATCGTTGGATCTTCATTCAACGGCTGAGAGCACACGTCAACGAAAAATAAAACACAACGATAACTAGCAGTAGCACGTTGTCTAGCGCTCTGTCCATGAGTCGTTAGGTGCCTGTTCGAACTGCCCTTTGTGTGGAATCAGATGTGGAGGAAATAGGGTTGTCAGATGACGAGCGGAGGACGGAGATCAAACCAAGTGCCACAATAAGATCGCTCTGCGGTCGAACGCACAATCTGAAGTTCGTTTAATGCAAGATTGCACGTGTTTCTATGTAGCAGAAGAGGCAAGGCGTGCACATTAAGCCGTTCGATCTCTCGATGAAACAGTTGACGTTGAGGTGCATTTTGAAGGTAAGCTGTGAGCAAGAAAATATAACATGCATGCGAAGAGAGATCTGCAGCCGTCCGATCTTGATACAATGCACAAGGGCATGCCACGTGTTAGCCAGAGATTGAATCCGAGCGATAAGATGACTTTTTAAGGTGTTTTGAGGCCTAATCAGGGTTATTAATCTCCCGATCGATGGATCTGATTAATCCAAAGGTTGTTGCATGAATTTAAGGGCTCAAATGACCTATTTGCCCTTCAACAAAGCTATAAAAGAAGGACAAAGCCACCTTGGATTGGAATCAACTTCATACATCTCTCTCTCCTTCAACGATTCCCGCATCTCTCTCTGCAACTCCTCTTCAACCTTCATCCCAACGCTATAGACTTAAGGTGCTACCGCACCTCACACTAGAATCCTACTAGCGGTGTCGTCTCTTTGCCTCCTATCTCTCTCTCCCTCTTTCTATCTATCAGTTATTTATCTATCTGTACCTTTAGCACATAAATCTCTATTTTCTAAAAGACAATTTCTGAATGCAATAAAATTTTGATTGTATATCTGATACCTATACATATATACATATATAAGTATCTGTTTAGAGCAAGTTCTATTGGAATGCTTCTGCATAAATTGTGATTGCATCCCTGTAAAAGACCCGATACTCACCAGATTTTATAAATTTGTTTTACTTTTTTTGCACTATACGCCAACTAAATAGTATTTTAAAATGTGATTTACATGCCGAATAGCTCGCAACTTGACTGTGCGATCGAGCCGTAGTAAGGAAGTGAAATCTGCCGAAGGCAAGCACAAGCAAAATTTGCTTGTTGGTTGGCGATCGATTAGTAGAAGAAGAGGCTATGTGGTAGCGCAGATGAGAGAGCATGCCCACGAGCGATTTGACACACAAATGGACTTGCAATCTGATGTTGAGATGCAATCTGAAAGCACGAATGAGCATGGTCTGAGCTGTTGATTGATGATCAAACAGTTAAGGAGGCATGATGCTTGGTGAATGCGGGCGAATGCCTAAAGGCGAGAGGGTGGTGACGTAGTCGCCTCCAAGCCATTGGATGCAAAGCAAGTAGTGGAGATGAAGGCGCGGATACAGCATTGTGGGCCTTTAGTGACACTTATATTCGCTGTTAAAGGTCACATATTTATTTTTATGCCTTAAATTGCCTGTTATGCTGCCCATTCCTACAACTATAAAGGCCTACCCCTACCACTCATTTCATCATCCCTTCTCTTCTTCTCTCACCCCCTCCAAAGCTCTACAAGTTGGTCCCATACCCAGGATGCTCCACTAGAGTCTTAAACATAATTTTTTTATCTTCTCATCCCCTTTCGTGGAGTGCCCACGGTTGTCCTCTCATCGTTGTTCGGGAAGAGGATCATGCCGACATGTCACCTTGTTCTATTCCCCATCCTCTAGCTTCATTCTCCTTCATCCAGCATCTCATCCCCACTGTCCAGGCACTCCATCAAAACATCTCATGCTCCAAGCAGCCGTTAAGGAGGATAACTTCTCTCGCCCTTCTCTTTTTATTACTTTCTATTGTAGAGGTACAACTTTCTAGTCTAGCAAGTAGATGTAACGAACATGATGCTATGGTTATGAAACATTTGTTTATTCTCTCCCTATTTTCTCTTTATTTGAATTATTCTATCTCCCTTTTCTATTAATTATTCTTTAAGTAGAATAGCTATCATATGTTAATTTCAACCATCTAATATGCTTTCGTGACAATAATTACAACACGGTTTTAGATCAAATGTTCACTTCCCTGTGTTTGACCCGGGACTTTGAGTTTTGGTAAAATTATCTGATTGACAGATTTTTACGTAACTGCAACGATGGGTTTCTAACTCAAGCTTTTACATGTATTGATGGGAACACCATCATGAACCATAACTAGCTTATTTTGATCCAATTAAGTCAATAAATGCTCCTATATAACCGCTAGAGAGTCATAAGTCATCGCATATTCATTATGAAGGAAAAGTAGGAAACTAGGGCTAAAACTACATTACAGATTATCATGAATGCAGTACAACCAAGGGTTTCATCGGGGGTAGAATGAAGGTCAATTGGTCTTAAAAAGATAACAAGTGGGATAAGATAGATAGAAAAGGGTTTACACGTGTTCTGAGAATTAAATGACCTTTGAAACCGTAAAAATAGACCAGCTTAATTAACTGAGGTTATGATCAGGATGAAATTCACCTAAACCCTCTAAAATTCATAGAAAAATATTTTATAGGGTTTAGAACTTTTAATTTGACCATTTGTACCCGTTTTGACCTAAAACAGAACAACAAATAGACATTTGCCCTAATTTGTGATTTTGCATAAAGTACCTAGTCAAAAATGGTCAAAACCAAAATCCAACTTCACCCTTGGGTTCCTTAAGTCCAAATTAGGTTTGTACCAAATTTTGACCCAAGATGAATTTATCTTGACCTACTTTGAAAATTGTTCTTGTCTAATTTCATTTCTGCCCTTAACTTTTAAAATTCTTTCAAATAGGCCCCTAACTTTGTGTTACTCTCACAAAAAGGTCCCTGCCACCACTAATTCTATTCCTACTTACTCCATCGACCTTAAATGGAAAGAACTCCCTGATTTCTTGACGAATCCCTTTCAAACTTGAAAGGGAAGTTCGTCAAGAAATTCCCTTCCTTTTGGACTCAATCCTAAACCCTAAAACCTACCGAATCTCACATGCGAATGCATGAGGGATTTGGGTGTCAAGAAACCTCCGACTCCGGTGAGCTTTCCTTGCTTCCGAAGCTCTGACCGACCTCTGATGACGTATAAAAGACTCCCCAGATCACAATGAATTCCCTAAGCTTGAATTCGGCCAGAGATTCCCTCTAAGTCTTCTCCCCTCTTCCGGCTGATTTGCTTTTCAATGTCTGGTGATTCTCCTTGTCTTCCCTCATCATCTAACCACAATACCCGTGGAAAAATATTCATCCTTATCTTCTTCTGCGTCGTGCAGCACTCGCCAGCACGTCTGCCCCCTTCATCCTCACTGATCGCCGCCCTCTGAGCATCTTCGTCTTCGGCACCGGCCACACCTCAACCAGTGCCAACTCCGCTCCCTTTCGTCTGCCTCCCCTCCTAAATAACTCCTCAACTTCCCCTTTTCATTTTTAGATCCTCGCCACCTCATTTCGACTGTCGACTCTCCTCGTTGCCCTTGGTCTTCCACCTCACCGGCAGACCTCCGATGAGCCCTAGGGGCTTCCACACTCACCCAACCGCGCCACTTCCACGGTCCTCACCATTACCTCAACTCACCAACCAAAACCCCTCAAGTAATTAAGAGGATTGGCCTCTCTATCACCCCCCCAACTCACACTCCCTCACACACAAACTACAAGGTCGACAAACCTCTACAACCACTCGCATGCGACACCACCACCTTAGTTGCATTCCTTCACGTACGGTGAAGCTCCCGAACTATTCTAATGTGGCCACGAGACCTTATTTCTTGTTTCTGGTGTGCCAGCGTCCTGTGCCATTGGAGAAACAGTAGCAAGCTTGCTTGAAGCCCTTATCATGCTAGCAGGTTCCGAGTGCCAATCCCAGGCACTGTGGATTACCTCCAGGAGCATCCTTGCACAGTCAATTGAAGCCCTTTGACCAAGCCTCTGCACCAATTCATTAAAGGAAGTCGCTGCAATTGCACATGAAGGAAGGAGGGCAGGATAGTCCCACCTCGAAATCAGCAAAGCCCCTATGCCCGCATAAATTGTAAAAGTGTTGGTAGCTATTTGCCTCCAAACATGGGGTAAGGTCCCTCTCACCCACACACGCCTCATCCATGACCCCCTGCTCACAGACCTGGCCTAACCCGTTTACTCGCCTTGCTAAGCACTCCTCGGCTACTACCCCACTGTAGGCAGCCCTGGACTCGGGTGCGTGTGTACCCGATTACCCGATATCCTTTTGAAGGCCCTAGGAGGGCAGAGCCTAAGAGAGAAGGAATGAGAGATTGCGTGGGGGTAGGGGAGGGTTTTGCTGCTTAAGACATTGGCTGACACTTAGCCAATCTAAGATGTTTCCCACCCCTGTGAAAAGAAGAAGGAGGAGGCAGAAGGATGAAGAAGAGGGAGAGAAGGAGCCACAACAAAGAAAAAGAAGTCTGAGAGAAGGAAAAGGAGGCAGTGCACTATAGCATTAGATGTTTAAGTCATCTGATCCCACTTTCAGACGTCTGATTGAGTTCCTAAAGCTATATTAACTCTGATATTGTGCTTCTACTTGCTATTACTGTATAAGGGTAATTGGTGATTTAAATCACCATTTTATCCTCTTCATTTTGCACATTGATCATTGATTTTTATATCATTCTGCCTTAAACTTTTACTTATATATTATGCTCAGTTATGAATTGTGATCCTGAGCTTTAAATTCCATATTGCTCCTTCTGTTTGACCTCGGAATCTTTTTCGAGTAATAAAATTTATTTGTTTAAATGCTATTTTGGCTATACTGCAATGAGACATTCTTGAAACACCGATATAGCGTTCGAACATTTTGGTGCTGTTGCTGGGGAGCAACGGGCAATTTAGAACTCTTGATTGCAATTCCTGATTCAGATTCTAACTTACTATATCTCTTTTGCTTCAGGGAGAAAATACAATCATGGAAGATCAACTGCACAACAAACACACCAGGGGTAGTTAAATTCTAACCTCTCTCTCTTAGGCCCCTCATTCTTCAAAGGATAAACGGAAAAAAAATCAATTAGGGCTACTTGCGTTCTTTCCATAGATTATTCATCAAGTTGCCTGAGTTGATACATTTTATTTGACAACAAATCTTGATTTGTGCACCCACCTAAAGCTTAAGATATCTAGGGCTATCACATTCTTGTTTGAGCCCTACATACCACATTTGGACAAATTAAAGTTGACCAAACTCGAAGCCAATTAAGGATTTTAGTTTAGGGTTTTTAGAAACACACTTGCTTAATCAAGAAATCATTTTCAAACAATGTCTGGCTAGACCTTGATTAACTGAACTATTCAAGCAAAACCCTAAAAATCAGGCTTTTAAAGTCACTTGAACACTAAAAGAGGGATGTAAACTTTCAAGGACAATACAGGTGAAGTTGACCCACCTTGTTTGGGTCAACCAATCTTCAAATTAGGTCACTCTTGCACTCAACACATCTTAAAGTTCAAGTGAAATTCTAAGCACCCTTGCTCTTAATTAAAACTGGCAGACTCAAGAGGTCATGTCCCCATTCTGGTCTACCTGGAATATCAATGACAAGAGAGGTTGGGTGGGGGAAACCCTGTAACCCGTGTGGGTGCTCTACTATGTAGGGGTCTTTGCGGGACTCTCCCTCTCTGACTACCCAGGTAATTCTCAAGTGGACAGCTTTCTGACTAAGGGGTATTATCTGGCTCGAACCTCTATAGTTGATTGTTCGATCTTTCGCTTTTAAGTCGTTTGTAGTTTAATGTGGTGGAAAAATCGACTAATCAATTTTTAACAAGAAATAACCACTCGCAGAGGAGCGGCTCGTATCCACAAGGAGGCAATAACGCATTAAAATTCGCACCACTTAAAAATGTTTGTTCGTAGTCAATTTGGACAAGAACCAAGCCAAGATTGCCTTTAGATTAAGGTTTAAGCAAGAAACAAAGCTGAAATGGAAATTATGAGAAACTACAGGATATTTTCTGCAATACAGAGTGAATAGAATATGATTAAAATGTGGCAATGGCAGAAACTGTAAATTTTAATTAACATTTTACTGTAGCAAAATAGGGGAATTTTTCCCCGTTGTCTTGCACGACGAGGAGCCGATGGCCGGGCGCGGGAAGCTCGGAGGAGGTCCCTTGGATCAAGGGCTTTGAATCGGTGGTGGAGGTGAGTCGTGCGGCGGCCAGAGGTGGCTGGACGAGCTCCGGCGAAGGTGCTGCAGCCGACAGCTTGCGCAGCCTGTTGGCGTGAAGTCCGCCGCCTGCTGCTGCTGCGGGGGTGGCTGCTGTCGCTGCCGTGGGCGTGGCGTGCGCTGCTGGAGGAGTGGGCGGACTGCTGCACGCTCTGTTCGGGGTGAGAGTGGGTGCTACAGGCGCGGGAGGAGGGCGTGTGTAGTGAGGCGTGCGCGGGACTGCTGGCGAGAGGGCGTAGGGGGGTGGTTCTGCAGGTGCTGTTGCAGATGGTGGGGCGCGCACTGTAGTCGGTGCGGGAAGGTGCTGCGGGTGCGGGAGCACACGCGTGAGGTTCTGCAGACGTGTGCGCAGGCTGGTGCGCGCGGGTGAGCGGTGAGGTGCAGGCTGAAGGTGAGCGGGTGGACTTCAGACGGGTGCGCCGGTGGTTGCGCGTGGAGATGGCGAAGGCTGCAGGCGCAGGGAAGGTGGCGTGAGCGGGCGTGAGGGCTGGAGGTTGTGCACGCCTTGCATGCGGTTGGAGATGAGTGGGCTGCTGCGGCGTGGGTGGTGGAAGTGAAGTGAGAGGACGGAGATTGCTGCTGGAGTGGGGGTGGACTTCAGACGTCCGGGAAATTTCCCGGACGTCTTAAGTGACTGAAAGGGTGATTGCACAGTGGCTCGGCGGTGGTGGTTGGTGACGACGGCGAGGGAGATGCACGCTGATTTGCTCACGGTAATGCGGACGAGCTCCGGATGGCGGTGTGGCCTGTCACACCACATGCCCACGGTGGTGGAGACTCGCCGCCACGGTAGAGGCCGACGGTGTGGAGTGGAAGAGAGAGGTTCTCTCTGCACAGTGGAGGGTCAGTGGCGGAGGCCTACCTCCCTCAGCATCCTGTCTCCTCCTTTTGTAGAGGCCTGCACAAATTTGAATGGAGAGGCGGGAGCAGATCCACCTTCTCCGCCGATCCATGAATGCGCTTTTAGTGAGGCCGGAGGCGTTGCAGCGGTAGCCGAGCCGTTGCTGAGAAGAATAATAAAGAATATTATTAAAATATTATGGTTATTTATATACAAACCCTCAAGTTTTATGTTAACTAAAACAATGTACTTAATTAGTTAACTAATTAGATGAATGGCATTCTAAGCTAATTCGAAATGGACTTAAAATATGAATGCAGTCCATGGATTATGTAATTAAATTAAAAATATGAATTAATCTATTTACATCCTAATTTATGCTAAATAAATGTTAGAATTATCCTAATGTTTAGGCATTTAAGTACTTAAATAGCCCACAACTATGGGCTAATCAAATACTCCCATGCCTAGTTTTTGCTAGTCCCTAGCAAAATTAAGCAAAACCTAGCACTCTAAGAGACTAGTCAACTCACTTAGTCTTCCTTCAAAAGCATATTAAGTTCAGGCTCTAGACCCAAGGTTCCTAAGTAGTTGCTAAGTTACAGACTAGGTTGGCTAAAGACGAGTTGCAGGCACAAGTTTCCCTAATTTCTGACTCTACCCTAAAGTTTAATGATCCCTGAGATTAAAGCATCCGTGCTTGTGTATTGGTCTGAGTTATTTGAGTTAAAGGTTTTTTTTTTTTTATATACATATATATATATATACCTTTTTTTTTTTTTTTTTTTTGTTTGATTCTTCTAAGTCTAACCTCAGATCAGCTATCAACACGGTCCGTGTTGGATTCATTGTCCCCATTACCATACCTCGAAGGGTGCCTGGCTTTCGATGCTTCGAGATAGCACCGCCCATAATGACCCTAAGAACTCCTGGCTATAGACACTTCGAGATAGTATCGCCCATGGATTTCTTAAGCGAATTTAGGCCTATGGCAATCGGCACTTCGAGATAGGGCCGCCCATGGTACTTGAACCGCGCAATGCGCTTACATGCCCCAGTAGGATGGATATCCAAAGAGACAAGCGCCGAGGAGGTAATATGTTATCATCGCATCCTCAAGGTGAGTATATGCCCGACCTCTCCTGCGGCAGGAACTCTTCCAATCAAAATGTGTTTTCAAGCCTCTCTTAAGTCAAAATTAAGAGAACCAAATCTCTTTTCAGAAAGACGAAAATTAAGTTGATTACCAGACCAAGTGTGTGAAATTTGGATGCTTGGGTTACAAGGACCCGTAAACCAAAAGGTAGAATAAGACTCCAGGTACTACCCCACCTTTTAACTCAAACCGTAGCTTCCCTTTCTCAACCTCTTGAGGAATGGTCCGCAACTTAACTCCTACTTAAGTTTTTAAGTCCACAAAGGACCCTAAAGGTCTAAAGCTAGTAGCTCATTTAGCTTCTAAAGTTTGACCCTAGAATTAACTTAGTCTACCCTAGAGTTCTGATTTGCTTAAGACGGCAAGATCTAGCCAGTTAAGCTCAAAACCTTTTTTTTTTATATATATATATATATTTTTTTTTTTTCTTTTCTTTTTTTTTTTTTTCTTTCTTTCTTTTTTTTTTTTTTATAAATGCATGCTATAAACAAAATGCCTCAGGTCCTCTCCTCCATGCCTGGTTCAAACAATGTCCTCATTGAAAATCAAAAATAGCTAAAGGAAGATATTACCTGAGGCGGAGAATAGTAGGAGCTAAGGCTCCTCAAGAGTGACTTCGTCAACTAGATGGCCATCTAAAGTTATGTACGGTTTTAACCGTTGACCGCTGACGATAAAGGGAGTTGCTGAAGAGGAAGGATTTTTGATCTCCACAGCTCCATGGGGGAATACTTTGGTGATTATGTAAGGCCCATCCCAACGAGATTTTAATTTCCCAGGAAAAAGCTTAAGTCTGGAATTGAAAAGCCAGACTTGTTGGTTGGGTTCAAAGGTCTTTCGAAGAATAAACTTGTCATGCAAGACCTTAGTTCTTTCTTTATAAGCTTGAGAGGTGTCATAAGCATCATTCCTCAGCTCCTCAAGCTCACTTAATTCTAGAAATCGTGCCTTACCTGCCTTCTCTAAATCCATGTTAACACTTCGAATAGCCCAAAGTGCTTTATGTTCCAACTCAACAGGTAAATGGCACGCTTTTCCATACACAATCCGAAAGGGAGAAGTACCCAAAGGGGTCTTATAGGCCGTTCGATAAGCCCACAAAGCATCATCGAGCTTTTGGGACCAATCTTTCCTATCAGGTCTAACGGTCTTTTCCAAAATATTTTTTATCTCCCTATTTGATACTTCAACCTGACCACTTGTCTGAGGGTGGTAAGGGGTAGCAACCTTGTGAGTCACTCCCAAACTCTTAATTAACTGATTGAAGTGGTGGTTTCGGAAATGAGGTCCCCCATCACTTATAATAGTCTTGGGGCAGCTGAAACGGGATATGATATTGGCCTTCACAAATTTCAAAACCACAGAGTGGTCATTTGTG
Source organism: Thalassia testudinum (assembly GCA_037157565.1). Lineage (NCBI taxonomy): Eukaryota > Viridiplantae > Streptophyta > Magnoliopsida > Alismatales > Hydrocharitaceae > Thalassia > Thalassia testudinum. The sequence continues at coordinate 152,867,226 of JAZHRO010000024.1, forward strand.
TGCGTCGGAATGGCCTCTATCCATTTAGAGACATAATCAACTGCCACCAAGATATATTCAAAACCATGGGACGACGGGAAGGGGCCCATAAAGTCAATTCCCCACACATCAAAAATTTCAACAGATTGAATAGGATGTTGAGGCATTTCATTCTTCTTCCCAATCGTTCCAGTCCGTTGACATCTAATACAGGCCTTAACAAAATTATGAGAATCCTTAAATAAGGAAGGCCACCAAAAACCAGACTGGAGAACCTTAAAAGCAGTTTTCTTAGCACCAAAGTGTCCTCCACAATGAAGTTCATGGCAAAATGTCAGCACACTTTGTTGTTCCTCTTCAGGCACACAACATCTCAAAACTTGGTCTTGTCCAATTCTAAATAATTCTGGCTCTTCCCAATGAAAATATCTCGCTTGAGAAATGAATCTCTTTCTTTTCTGCTTATCCCAAGAGCCAGGAGTTTGTCCAGTGACCAAGTAATTTACAATGTCTGCATACCAAGGTAAAGTTGGTGTTACCGCCATCAGAGTTTCATCGCGAAATGTCTCGCGAATGTCTTCAGAAATAGAGTCGTTAAGAGGAAGACAAGACAGGTGGTCAGCCACAACATTTTCTACTCCTTTCTTTTCACGTATTTCCAAGTCAAATTCTTGAAGGAGTAAGATCCACCTAATCAGACGTGGCTTAGAATCTTTCTTAGCAATGAGATGTTTCACTGCTGCATGATCAGTAAAAATAACCACCTTAGACCCAAGTAAATAAGACCTAAACTTCTCTAGAGCAAAAACTACAGCAAGTAATTCTTTTTCAGTGACGGTGTAGTTTTGCTGAGGTTCAGTTAAAGTCTTGCTTGCATAATGCAGCACATGAGGTCTTCCCTCAACCCTTTGTCCAAGGACTGCTCCCACTGCATAATCCGAAACATCACACATAAGCTCAAAGGGGAGTGTCCAATTAGGAGCTTGGAGAACAGGCGCAGAGATCAAGGACTCCTTTAGAGTTTGAAAGGCCTCGGCACACTTTGAATCAAAACTGAAGGAAGATTCCTTCGCCAATAAGTCACAAAGTGGCCTAGAAATCTTACTAAAATTTTTAATAAAGCGCCTGTAAAAGCCAGCATGGCCCAGAAAGGATCTAATCTGTTTGACATTCGTAGGCAATGGAAGTTTGGAAATAGAATCAATCTTGGCTTTATCTACTTCCAAACCTTGCTCGGATACAACATGCCCAAGTACAATTCCTTTCTGTACCATGAAGTGACTTTTCTCCCAGCTGAGGACTAAACCAGTCTCCTTACATCGTTTCAACACATTCTCCAGGTGCAGGAGACACTGGTTGAAAGACGAGCCATAAATAGAGAAGTCATCCATAGATACTTCGACACACTCGTCAATCATGTCCGAAAAGATAGACATCATACACCGCTGGAAAGTTGCAGGGGCATTACATAATCCAAACGGCATACGCCTGAATGCAAAAGTACCGTAAGGACTCGTGAATGTCGTCTTTTCCTGGTCATCAGGAAAGATTGCCACCTGATTGTACCCAGAATATCCATCGAGAAAGCAATAATAGTTATTCCCTGCCAATTTTTCGAGAATTTGATCAATAAAAGGCAAAGGAAAGTGATCCTTCTAGGTAGCGGTGTTCAGCTTGCGGTAATCAATACAGACCCTCCATCCAGTTGAGGGTCTAGTGACAACTTGTTCACCTTGGTCGTTGAGTTCCACAGTAAAGCCTGCCTTCTTTGGCACCACATGAATGGGACTGACCCATTTACTATCAGCAATGGGATATATGATCCCAGCGTCCAACCACTTCAGGATTTCCTTTTTTACAACCTCCCACATATTAGGGTTCAGACGTCTCTGCATGTCCCTAAAAGGCTTGATGGAATCATCAGTATAAATGTGGTGCATGCGGAGTGTAGAGTCTATACCCTTAATGTCAGCAATGCTCCAAGCAATAGCTTCCTTATGCCTAGATAGGCATTCAATCAAGGCTCCCTCCTGTGCCTCAGACAGCACAGCCGAAATGATAACTGGGAGCGTATCATTGGCACCTAGGAAAACATACTTGAGAGTGTCAGGGAGGGGTTTCAACTCAAGGTTGGGGGCTTGTATGGTTGAGGGTTTCATAATAGATGTCCCCATCTCAGGTAGCAAATCTGCCTTCGGCGGAAATGATGGGGGAAGAGACTCAGCAGAAACTCCTAGCAATTCTTCTAGTTCTAGTATATCCCCTTCACATTCCTCCAAGAGATGGGAATGCTCATTTAGCATGACATGCTGAAGGGGGTCATCACATAACATTGCAGGAGTTGCCTCTTCAATCAGGTCATCTATCACCTCAACTTGAGAACAATCCTCAAGTCCAGCTTGTTTGTAAGCATCAAACACATTAAGCCGGATTTTCCTATTCCCAAAGCACATTTTCAATGCCCCAGTATTGCAATTAATTGAAGCATGGGAAGTTGCAAGGAAGGGGCAGCCCAAAATGATGGAGGGTTTGGTTGGCTTGTTGGTAGGGTCAGTGTCCAAAACTAAGAAGTCAACGGGAAAGAAGAAATCCTCCACTCTTACGAGGACATCTTCCAAAATTCCCCGTGGTGTCTTAAGTGATCGATCAGCAACTTGAAGGATTACAGGGCTAGGCTTCAGATTGCCTCCCCCAAGTTGTTCATATACATAGCTCGGAAGGATGTTCACCCCCGCACCCAGATCAAGCAGAGCCTCATCAATTTGTAAGTCACCAATAACTACAGAGATATATGGGGCTCCTGGGTCCTTAAGTTTCGGAGGTGTGCCATGTTGAACAATTGAGCTAACAGAATCAGGCAGGACAACTTTAGACTGGACCTGTTTTCTAGATTGCCGCTTTTTCGTGCACAAGTCCTTTAAGAAGCGGGCATAAGACGGAATCTGCCTGATAGCTTCAAGCAAAGGCAGGTTAATCTGCACTTGCTTGAAAGTTTCCATAATCTCATCCGTCTTATCTTTGGCTCCAGATGAGCCAGCAGAAGTCTGCCCAGAGGTGGATAAGCGCTCTGGAAATGGCACTCTCGATCTCAGGGTGGAAGGGTTGTCATGTTGAGTAAGGGGTGGAACGGCGGCAACTTCTTCTGGTGAGGTGATTTCAAACGGAGGAGATTTGGGCAAATCTTCTTCGGTGGGGGTGAAAGTCGGGGTGAATGTTTTTTTAGGGTGTGAGACTATAGGAGCATCGGGTTTGGAAATTTCTTTCCCACTCCTCTGAATAGTCACCGCCTGAGCATGCTCCCTAAAGACAATCCCTTTTCCTTTAGGATTTTCCTCAGCAGCACTTGGAAACTTCCCAGTCTCCCTCTGTCTAACAGCCTCAACAAGGTGTCCAATTTGTGATTTCATTTCATGTATAGCCTTGTCATGAGATTGGATGATGGCACTTTGACTTTCTTGCATAGTTTTCAACGTCGCCTTCAATTCATCCATCTCAGAGGTTTTAGATTGGGCAAAGGTCTGAGGTTGGTTCATTTGATGGTTTTGAAAGGATTGCGGTTTGTAATTCCCTGAATTTGAGACATTTCCTTGTCTCCATGAAAAGTTTGGGTGATTCCTCCATCCCTCATTATAAGTGTTGGAGAAAGGATCATTACGAGGTCTTGGACGGAACCCTTGAGCGGCATTCAAATCTGCTTGTACAAGCTCAGGGAATTGGGAGGCCAAATGGCAATCCACAGTGGCGTGTGAATTGCCTTGACAAATTACGCATTCGGAAGCTTGGGATGTGGAGGTGTTAGGTGTGAATGAACTCGGGTTCGACATAAACCTTTCCATGTTTTGATTCAGTAATTGAATTTGATAAGCTAAATTCTAGGTGTCCCTTGCTTCATTCGCCTCCAACTTTCTTTGCATGAGAGTGGGCTTTCTATCCATGTAGGCAGAATTCAAGTGAATAGAATTCTCACTCAAAGTATCAAATAAGTTCCAAGCTTCATCCTCAGTCTTAGATAGAAAGGTTCCTGCACAGGCACCATGCACAGTTTGCCTATGCGAATCATTAAGTCCGGTGTAGAACCTTTCAACCAGTTGCCATTTAGGCACCTGGTGATGTGGGCAAAGTCTCAGCAAATCGTTAAAGCGCTCCCACGCATCATGGAAAGCTTCCCCATCCTTTTGAGAAAAACTCATGATTTCCCTCCTAAAGTGATTTGTTTTGCTCATGGGGAAGTACTTCTTCAAAAACTCCTTTTTCAGGGCATCCCAAGTATTTAAATTATCAAGGGTGTGATACCAATACTTGGCTTTGTCCTTTAGGGAGAAGGGAAAAAGGGTCCGCATTTGAGCGTCATCAGTAACGCCCTGCAGCTTCACCGTGGAACAGACCTCGGTGAATTCCTCAATATGCCTGTAAGGGTCTTCCCTAGTAGTACCATAAAAGGAGGGTAGCAAGGATATGGTACTACTTTTGATCTCATATGGATTATCCCCTCCAGGTCTACGTAGTGCTAGGCCAGCTTGGTTGGTTGGGATGAAATATTCCTTAAGGCTCCTTTGACCGGCCATTTCTACCCTTAGGAGGTCTTTTCTTAGGATTCTTTTCGGTTCAGGATCAAATACAAGTTGTCTCCTAAGAGAACGCCTACCAAGCATGCACTACAAACACAATTCAAACGGACTTGTTTGGTCTTTACAGATTTAGGCTTTTGAATTTAATTCAAATTGTAGGTGACAAAACAAGTTACCCAATCAATTATGCGCCTATTGTCAACCTTCGAAATGCCTAAAAAGACCTAGTTGGAACTTAGGTATTCTTCCCTAAATCTCAAATGGTCAAGTAAATCCAAAGACGGAAGATCGAGGGATGCAAGTAGGCCTAAGCCTTCCTTTGAAGCTGTGCTTTCGCGGTGCTCCTCAACTACCCCCAAAAATCCGTGACAGGGTATCCCCCTCTTTGGATTTACAAAACCTTTGATTTCCAGTTCCGAACACTTCAGAATCCAACGAAGGGAGGGCTCTTGTCCTAGTATTTCCAAACCTAAGGAGTGTCTAGAAGCGTGCCTTGGTGCAAGTGAAATAAGTGTGCATACACTGTCAAAGATTTTGAACTTTGAATCGCACGTCAAGTTTGAAAATCAAATCCTTGGTTTTTAAAATGTCCTTCCTTTAATTAGTCCTTTTTCTAAAAAAAATGTCACCACTTGTTAGATCGCTTCAAGAGAAACTTTGTGGTCTTTGCATTAAATCCTAAATGCAATGCGTGATCAAAAATAGGATACAAAGTAAGAGAATACGTACCTTGCCTCCAGCGATCTTCAATGCAAAAATGCACGCAATGCAGAAAAGCAAATCTAGAGGCTGCTCATACGGACCTAAATGGTTCGTCCTAGGGCAGGCAGCTTCTAGCAGGTAGCTCATTTTTTTCTTTTTCTATTTTTTTTTAGAACTACTTATGCACAAGCAAATAAAAAAAATAATAATAAAAAAAAAAAACCTAAATCTAAAGAAAAGGGAACAGGCTCCCAAAAATTACCCAACACGGGTCCAAAACAAAATCGGGGAACAAACCCTCAAAATATGCCCCAGAACAAGGGTTTCAAACTAACTGTAATGAAAAATTAAATCTACAATCTTAATTCTATTCTAATTAAACTAATGACTAAATGGTGTCCGTCGCGTCCTCATCCTTCTCCTTCGTTTAAAAATGGCTCGCCCAATTCTCGTCTGGCGACGTCAAGGGTCGCCTCTCACACTGGTGTTTCTTGCAAAAAAAAAGAAAATAATGAATGGTCAAATCTCTATGCAATTGACAAATAATCAAAATAAAATTAGGCGAAATTATTGCATCTGTTGCCTCCCCGGCAACGGCGCCATTTGACTGTTCGATCTTTCGCTTTTAAGTCGTTTGTAGTTTAATGTGGTGGAAAAATCGACTAATCAATTTTTAACAAGAAATAACCACTCGCAGAGGAGCAGGTCGTATCCACAGGGAGGCAATAACGCATTAAAATTCGTGCCACTTAAAAATGTTTGTTCGTAGTCAATTTGGACAAGAACCAAGCCAAGATTGCCTTTAGATTAAGGTTTAAGCAAGAAACAATGCTGAAATGGAAATTATGAGAAACTACAGGATATTTTCCGCAATGCAGAGTGAATAGAATATGATTAAAATGTGGCAATGGCAGAAAATGTAAATTTTAATTAACGTTTTACTATAGCAAAACAGGGGAATTTTTCCCCGTTGTCTTGCGCGACGAGGAGCCGATGGCCGGGCGCGGGAAGCTCGGAGGAGGTCCCTTGGATCAAGGGCTTCAAATCGGTGGTGGCGGCGAGTCACGCGGCGGCAAGAGGTGGCCGAACAAGCTCCGGCGGAGGTGCTGCAGCCGGCAGCTTGCGCAGCCTGTTGGCGTGAAGTCCGCCGCCTGCTACTGCTGCGGGGGTGGCTGCTACCGCTGCCGTGGGCGTGGTGTCGCTGCTGGAGGCGTGGGCGGACTGCTGCACGCTCTGTTGGCGGTGAGAGCAGGTGCTACAGGCGCGGGAGGAGGGCGTGTGTAGTGAGGCGTGCGTGGGACTGCTGGCGAGAGGGCGTAGGGGGGTGGTTCTGCAGGTGCTGTTGTAGATGGTGGGGCGCGCACTGCAGTCGGTGCGGGAAGGTGCTGCGGGTGCGGGAGCTCACGCGTGAGGTTCTGCAGACGTGTGCACAGGCTGGTGCGCGCGGGTGAGCGGTGAGGTGCAGGCTGAAGGTGAGCGGGTGGACTTCAGACGGGTGCGCCGATGGTTGCACGTGGAGATGGCAAAGGCTGCAGGCACAGGGACGGTGGCGTGAGCGGGCGTGAGGGCTGGAGGTTGTGCACGCCTTGCATGCGGTTGGGGATGAGCGGGCTGCTGCGGCGTGGGTGGTGGAAGTGAAGTGAGAGGACGGAGATTGCTGCTGGAGTGGGGGTGGACTTCAGACGTCCGGGAAATTTCCCGGACGTCTTAAGTGACTGAAAGGGTGATTGCACAGTGGCTCGGCGGTGGTGGTTGGTGACGACGGCGAGGGAGATGCACGCTGATGTGCTCACGGTAATGCGGACGAGCTCCGGATGGCGGTGTGGCCTGTCAAACCACACGCCCACGGTGGTGGAGACTCGCCGCCACGGTAGAGGCCGGCAGTGTGGAGTGGAAGAGAGAGGTTCTCTCTGCACAGTGGAGGGTCGGTGGCGGAGGCCTACCTCCCTCAGCATCCTCTCTCCTCCTTTTGTAGAGGCCTGCACAAATTTGAATGGAGAGGCGGGAGCAGATCTACCTTCTCCGTCGATCCATGAATGAGCTTTTAGTGAGGCCGGAGGCGTTGCAGCGGCAGCCGAGCCGTTGCTGAGAAGAAGAATAAAGAATATTATTAAAATATTATGGTTATTTATATACAAACCCTCAAGTTTTATGTTAACTAAAACAATGCACTTAATTAGTTAACTAATTAGATGAATGGCATTCGAAGCTAATTCTAAATGCACTTAAAATATGAATGCAGTGCATGGATTATGTAATTAAATTAAAAATATGAATTAATCTATTTACATCCTAATTTATGCTAAATAAATGTTAGAATTATCCTAATGTTTAGGCATTTAAATACTTAAATAGCCCACAACTATGGGCTAATCAATAGTTATCCAAAATTTTTGGGTGTCTTGATTGGGTCCATCACATTCTACCTCTCATCTACTCCATTGGTGCATGTTTGGGAGGAGGCCTCTAAGACCATCCTTAAGGCCTCCTTTAGTCACTTATTCACGTCGAGGCCAAGCCTCAACCTCCTTGTTTGTGCAACAACCCAATCATATTGATATCTCTTCTGATTCATCTGAACCTGATTCTTCTTCATCCACCATCATGGCACAACCAGCAAATGAAAATATCTTGAAAATCAACTCCAGTTCCTCAATGATCTATTCTAAGCTTTGTGAACCCACCGTAGCATCCAATGATGCGAGATCACTACAATCCTACTGCGGTAGCAATTGAACCTCGAGTACAAATCCCCGCTGGAGGTCCTAACACTGAACTCAAGCCCAACATGATTCATGCCATTCACAAATTCCATGGGCATAATTCTGAAGATCTTTCAGCATATCAAATAACTCAAGCATCTGGCCCAGACCTCCTGGATAGAAGCTCAAAACCAGGACATTCTCTCATGAAAATGTTCTCCTTCTCTCTCATTGATAAAGCTGCTCACTGGTACAAAACCCAAACGCATCCAATCAACACATGGGCAGAACTTCAATCTGAGTTTTTGAGAAAGTTCATCCATGTTGGTCGGACAAATAGTTTATGGCAGCAATTCACACATTTCAAACAACAAGCAGGAGAACCACTTCATGAAGCATGGGATCATTTTCTGGATCTCATGCTAAAGTGCTCCCATCACGAAGTTCTTCAAATAGGAACAAGTCTAGTCTTCTTACCAGGTGATGTAAACACATTTATTGAGGGTAAAATGCCTATTCATGCATGTTCCTAGGCTTAGATTTGCATTTCATGTTATAAATGTTGCATAGCATGCATCATTTTGCATTTAGAGTAGTATATAATTTAGGTTAATTGCATCCTTTTTGTGGTTAGGAGAGAAGGATATTTATTTTGGAGCCTCGGATTGACGATCCGACCATATGGATCTGATCAAGACGACGATCGGAGTCCAACGCCTCTGAAATCACCACGATCGGAGTCTCGTAGCACCATATGCAGTTTGAGGAAGATCAACAGCCAGGGGACTAGGAGACATAATTAGGAGCTTCAAATGATAAATTCAGCTGCGCTGATGGACTCGAGTCAACGGTCACAGCCTAACAACGTGAAAATTGACTCAATCCAACCTCTGTAGCAGCCCCTACAATAAGAAGAAGATGGACGGCCCAAACTGTGCCACGTGGCACAACCCAGGCCGCCAGGGCCCGCATGCAGCACCGCACGCACGTAGTAGCGCGGGTGTGCATGTGCGCATGCAGGCGCGCAATGCCAGCACGTGGGCGCGGGTGCACGCGCGACAAGGCAGGAGTGGCGCTAGCGCAGCGTGAGGTGGACTACAGCGACACATGAGCTGGACATACAGCAATGCTTATAGCCGTCGATAATTCATCGCATGCCAGGAAAGTCAGCTGTGGCCGCCAACAGTCATGAGCTGCCTACAGCGACATTTCTAGTGACGGCCTGGATGTCACTAATGTTCCCATACCGATTTTTGCCTCTTCACCACCATAAAAGGACCTTCACCCTCTCCCATCCAAGCCGTCTCTGCCTACTCTACTTCCACCTACTCCCAAGTTCTATCAAGCCTACCAACTCTCCATTAGAGCTTGTTCTCAAGCTCCCAAGGTGCCTATTAGTGTAGCGAACCTTTGCCCCACCAAATACTCCTCCAACTTCCCATCTCCCTTCATAGGTAACCTTGGAGATGTCCTCCCACCTCCATTCCGGTAGCAGATCACCTTCGTCTTCTCACCTCCATTCTAGAGCCACGCCGAAGCTTTCCTCAACACAACGTCCTCCAGCATCTCACCTCCGTCGTCCCACTCCTCACCTCCTTCGTCCAAGCTTCCGCCAGGCGCCGTCGTCTCGCCGAACAGCCGATTTGGGAGATTTCCTCTCACCTCCCTCTCTTTATATGCTTTCATAGTTTCTTGTAATTGACATTAGAAGTAATATATATCAGATTTGTTCCAAATTTCTATCTTGTGATACGTTTGCTTGATTTCTTTTATTCCAAAAATACAAAAAAATATCAAAACCCTAAAATACCAAAATGAAATGAAACGAAGCGTGGTTTTCACATAAAATAAACGTCGCCTCCCTACGTTCGACCTGGGACTCTCTTGGAGTTTCGGTATAAATTTTATTTGATCGACGTGTTTTGCAACTACGACAACAGGTTACCTGAAACGTTGATTTCTAAACACTCAAAACATGCCCGACCATTTTGGCACCGTTGCCAGGGAGGCAATGGAATTTACTTTATTATTTATTGCACTTCTTTGCATTTACATAGCACTAACCCTACTTAATTTTAACCTGCTGTCTTGCAGGCACCCTAGCATGGAGATCCAAGTCCGGTAGACTGGAGTAAAGTGCAGGTAGAGTGTTTTGTAAGTGTCCCCCACACCACCCCCACCTTAGTTTTCATTCCATAAACGAATAACTCAAACCCAAATCAACTTAGGTGCCTTTTATGAACCCTAGGAAAGATTTGGTTGTTTGTTTGCCACCTGCACTCACCTCGCCATTCACATAAATAAAAAAAATAAAAAAGGTGTTTTCTGATTGTGGGATTTTCTGTAAGCTACACACTTAACACCCACAACTTCTCACCCTAAGGTGCACAATCACATCGATTCTACCACTTAACCGGGATCTGACCTGTGGACTCGATATACTTAATCCATCACACAAATAAGTGAGTAGAAATTTGAATAGGTCAAAAATTTCTGTGTGCCTTAACTAACTGGTGTAATAGGCCAATTGATTGAATTATTTGGGCCGCACCACTTAAGCTAAAAGCAATTCATCAAGTAGCTTGCCACCTAGGGTTGATTCTTAGGGCTGTGCCAGGCACTCCACATTTTTTTCTTTGATTTCTAAAGGAATATATCATCACCAGTGCTTGCAAAACTTGGAGTGTTTTCCTAAACTTGATTGAATATACCTAAGATTAAACCCTAAAAGCTACTAAACAAGGTTGAACTCTAAAAGACACATCATCCAATAACCTTGTTTGCAAACCCTTGTTGTGCACACACACACATTTTAACTGATCATTAAGGACACAACCCGTCTAAAGGGCCCATTCTGGAAGAACCATTGTCTCAAGCCTAACTAAAATTGATTAGACGTTGGCCCTAAGGGCTGGTTCACTCGTCGGGATCCAGATTGAGATTGTTCACAATTAACCTACTTATACTAGTCAATCTGATGTCTAGCTAGGGGAGTAGCATCAAACGAATGTGGCTTGGGGGTACACTAGGAACCAGAGGCGCAAGCCAAAGGAAGAACCTTCTCCCCAGTCCCTCCTAACTGGTTGGATTGCCTGGACATAAGTTGAGTAAATCATCTATAATCTTAGGACGAATTCTGAGAGTCTGTAGACCTTTAGGACACCCAAACTAAGGACAGGCTTGTATTTTTGTATTGCAGGGCTCCTTTCTCTTCTAATTTCCCTCCTTACTTCACCAAGTACCCTTCCACATCCTACACACATTTCACATCTTATCCTCCTACCACCACTTATCCCCAAGATGATTACTATCCTGACTTGACTTGTAATTACCCTTCCACTAGCCGAGATGGCTTGGATTAGGGATATAATTCTGAACATCTGGGTCCAGGGCCTAACCCTGGACGACAAGACTATGATTGTTATCCTTCCCAGAGCTATAATGATTATGGATCTCCATCCTTTGATGCCCAAACCAACCCGATCTACAATCAGGAAGGATATCATGATTATAACACCTACCCTCCCCAGTATTCCACTGAATATAGGTCGCCACCATCCTTTGAACAACCTAGAGTGACCTACTTTCAGGGAGGGACCCGAGAACCTCGACATCTTGACTCCCCTAGATTTAACCTAAACTCACCCAAATCTAAACTGAACCAGTTTGTTCAGGTGAACCAGATCCAGGATAGGGTGTTCGCTAATTTGAGGAACACTATACAATCTTTAGAAGCCCGGCCAACACCATGCACTGAAGCACTGGAGCCTATGATCAAAATGATTGACGAACTTAATAGTTCTCTATTGGATTTGCTCCAAAGTGTTAGGGATAGGGACTTGGGTGAGTTCCTTCTTGGGAAATTGTCGAGGTTGAGGATGAAATTTGTGGTTGCACTAGTCAAATCTTGGGATGATTCTCAAGGTGAACCCTCTTCAGGAGAGCCAATGTCTGAACCCGCTTAGGTGCCTGTCGGGGGGGACACATATTCGGAGATTGGAGATGACCAGATTAGTCTAGAGCAACCCTTTGAGGATGAACTGATTGATTCACTCGAGATCCCCAAGTTAGGAAACAAAAAAAATTATGTCTCCTTGGATGATTGAATGACTTGTGATGTTGAGACATATACAAATGAGGATCATGAATTCTTTGATTTTGAGGGTGAAGAATCACTTGGTGAAGTCTCACTTGAACTTAAGGAAGAGGATTTTAGTGAGACAAATGGGCTTGAGGGATCTGACAAACCAGTTGATAGCCTAATTACTGAAGACATAGATTCAGTTGGGGCTACTTGGAGGATCCGATACCCATTGACTCAATTAGTAGCCCCATTCCTCAACCACACCCTGAAGTGCTGAATGAACATACTTTTGAGGTCATTATGCCCAAGTCAATCCTGATTCAGCCACAATTGATGGAGTTGGGTACTTTAGATGGGGTGCACAATGATCTGAGGTCCTGGAAACCTTGATTTCAGAGGATAGGAAGTTGGAAATGAAAATTTGGGAGGTTAATTTTGAGGGAAAGACAACTTTGGATATAAGGGTACTTATTAACCTGAAACCACCTATCTTCTATACAGACCCTTATGATATCTTTCACGTGCAACCCAAGCCTGGAATAGCTGATTATTTTTCTGAGCTATATGTTAAGTGGACAACTGCACCTATTGAACCATCTTTACCCATTGTTCGACACTTTGATCTTGGGTTGCACACCACTAAACTGCAGGCCCAGGCCCACAAACACAACAACCTTTGGTTCTGGGTGATTTTCATCCAGAACCTGAGAACCACTCGACCCCGATGCATGGGTTTGCACCATAATCTCATCCACGTCTATGGACATCTTCTACAGACGGGTTTCAAGATCAACCTTTTGATTTTGATTCTGACCCGCACTTGTGAATTCTTAATTTCTTCTTTGTATGTATTTTATGCCTAGTTGAAGGCATGAAATTTAGCACGTGTTTATATTTCACGTTCTTGGCGAAGCTGACCAGATTCCTCGCGATGTTCAGGTGATATTCTGTGTACTCCGCCCCTCTCATGTCTTTATTTTTACAATGAGGACATTGCATCATTTAGGCATGGGGGGGTGGATAATCGATTACTGAAATCATTATGTTAACTCCACAGAATTTCTTTTAGTTTCTTATAAAATTTAAAAAAAAATTAATAATTTGAAAAAAGATAAAAAAAGAAAGAAATTAGGAAAAGAGAACTTAGGCATTTCGAAGTTATTGACATTAGGAAATGATACGAGAGGACCTAAACACTAAGACTCTTTAGCTCTTCGAGCTTAATTAGCTCGGGTGTCCACTCGAATGTGGATTTAGTCTCGAGTCCTCGCCAATTAGAATTTATTTTAATTTGGTAAATAATTTGGGATGATAAGTATGCGACTTATCAACCTACCCTCTAATTTGGGGGGATTGTAAGCCTAAGCATCCACACACATTTTTTGTACTGACTCACTTTCCAGCAACTTTTATGGAAATTGGGTAGCTAATGGACTGACTTGGGTGGTATGGCTGGCAAGTTGTTGGTGGGAACAACTCATCGGCCGATTGCCCAGAACCCAGCCACAAGACCATTTTCGTTGTGCTATTTTTAGGTAAATCTTAGATCTGGGAAGCCACCTACGTATAAAAAAAAAAAAGAAACACTCAAAAAGAAAAGAAAAAAAAGAGAGAAGAAGAAAAGGAGAAAATAAAAAAATAAATAAGACCACACTTCACCGCACGAGTGTGGCCAGCAAGTTGTCAGTGGTAACAGCTCATTGACCGGTTGTCCAGAACCCAGCTCACAAAAAAATAAATGCACAATAATTCCCAAAACACCTAGGGAAGAAGTAGGGAAGTAGAATAAACCGGGGAGATATACACTGGGTTCGCCCTTGTGTTGACCCCATAAATAAAAGAAGTAGGGAGAAAGCTACCGATCGTAAAGATAAACCTTTAGGCAAGGTCACCTAGGGTCATAGAAACCTGAAGTTCGTCTTAACGGTCGTTTTATGAGTCTATCACTTTTTCATAAAGATGCTTAGTACTTAGAGTCCTTTTCAAGTCTTGGGCAGGTCGGGTAGCCGTAAAAAGTTATCTTGGAACTCTTAAACTCCAAAAGTACAAAAAAATTAGAAAAGAAGAAAAATAAAAAATATATATTTCTTCCCTTCTCAAATAAGGTGAGAACTTGGGTGGTCTGCATTCTAGCAGACACCTGGGTACTGTTGAGTTTTCGTAGTTTAGGACCTTAGTTGAAATTTTCTATTGTTAATAAATGACTTAGGCTTAAGCAATCTAGTCCTAATTCTGCTTTTATACATAGCATATAGTTTAATTTTGCTAGGAACTAGCCAAAGATAGGCATGGGGGTAGGATGTAAACACATTTATTGAGGGAAAAATGCCTATTCATGCATGTTCCTAGGCTTAGATTTGCATTTCATGTTGTAAATATTGCATAGCATGCATCATTCTGCATTTAGAGTAGTTTTATATAATTTAGGTTAATTGCATCCTTTTTGTGGTTAGGAGAGAAGGATATCTATTTTGGAGCCTAGAATTGATGATCCGACCGTACGGACCTGATCAAGATGACGATCGGAGTCCAACAACTCTGAAATCGCCTAGATCGGAGTCTCGTAGCACCATATGCAGTCTGAGGAAGATCAACGGCCAAGGGACTAGGAGACATAATTTGAAACTTCAAGTGATAAATCCGACCATGCAGATGGATTCGGGTCGACGATCACAGCCTAACGGCGTGAAAATCGACTCAATCCGACCTCTGTAGCAGCCCCTACAACAAGAAGAAGATGGACGGCCCAGACTATGGCACGTGGCGTAGCCTAGGCAGCCAGCGCACGCATGCAGCACCGCACGCGTGCAGTAGCCCGGGTGCACGTACAGGCGTGTAGGCACGGATGCACGCAGCACCAGCGCGTGGGCGCGCTTGCACGCGCGTGCGGGCGCGGTAAGGTGGGAGCGGCGCCAGTGCAACGTGAGGTGGACTACACCGACTCATGAGCTGGACTTACAGTCGTTGGTAATTCATCGAATGCCAGCAAAGCCAGCTATGGCCGCCAGCAGGCATGAGCTTCCTACAGCGATGTTTCTAGTGACGGCCTAGATGTCACTAATGGTCCCATACCGATTTTTGCCTCTTCTCTACAACTATAAAAGAACCTTCACCCCCTCCCTTCCAAGCCATCTCTACCTACTCTACTCCCACCTACTCCCAAGCTCTAGCAAGCCTACCAACGCTCCATTAGAGCTTGTTCTCAAGCTCCCAAGGTGCCTATTAGTGTAGCGAACCTCTGCCCCACCAAATACTCCAACTTCGCATCTCCCTTCATAGGTCACCTTGGAGCTATCCTCCAACCTCCATTCCAGTAGTAGATCATCTCCGTCTTCTCACCTCCAATCCGGAGCCACACCGAAGCTTTCTCAACACGACATCCTCCAGCATCTCACCTCCATCATCCTAGTCCTCACCTTCGTCCGAGCTTCTGCCGGGTGTCATCGTGTTGCCGAACCGCTGATTCAGGAGATTTCCTCTCACCTCCCTCTCTTTATATGCTTTCATAGTTTCTTGTAATTGACATTAGAATTAATATATATCAGATTTATTCTAGATCTCTATCTTGTGATACGTTTGCTTGATTTCTTTTATTCCAAAAATACAAAAAACTATCAAAACCCTAAAATACCACAAAGAAACGAAACGAAGCATGGCTTTCACGTATAGTAAACGTTGCCTCCCTGCGTTCGACCCGGGACTCCTTTGGAGTTTCAGTATAAATTTTATTTGATAGACGTGTTTTGCAACTACGACGACAGGTTACTTGTAACCTCGATTTCTAAACACGCAAAACACACTCGACCATTAGGGACTTCGTGAGGATATAGATTATTCGTCAACGTGACTTACGAAGGAAACATCATGGGTTAGCACAAAGACACCGTGTGGGAGATTCTCGAGAATATGTGCGAGAACTCCATCAGTAATGAATTCATGGGCATGTTCGACCGGACGAATGCCCGTGCATTGACGAATCCAATGGGAGCACGTGAGACGTAGGGCCTGTCCTCTTCCATCAAGTTGGAACTAATGGCCAATCATTTGGACAAGGTCTCTATGATTGAAAAGAAGGTGGATGAGCTAACTCAACATTTGCAGTGAGCCACCTCTGCGCAAAACTCATACACACAACCACCCTCTGATAGGGAGACCGTGCACAACATCTATCACCGACCTTCTTAGGGGATGAACCCATATCCACCCCCGTCTGATTCTAGCAATGGAGGAAACTCTAGATCCACCTACTCTAGTTGGGGGAACTCTGAACCCTCATATTATGATTTTCCAGAGGTTCCTTAGACATGCAGGGACCTCAATGCCATTTAAAATGATCCATTCTCAAACATCTACAACCCTGGATGGCGTAATCATCCCAATCTCACGTGGTCGGGCAATAATCAAAATCAAAGACCTCAATATCCGCCCCATCCGTAAGCTCCTCATCCATATCAGCTGCCTCAGCCGCGTCCTAACCCAACTTATCAATCTAGGCTGACTCAAACAGATCAAATGACTCTTATCCACTAGACCCTGGCTGATATTTAGAAGATGAATGGGGCTATGCAAAAATAGCACAGAGACAAGATCATAGAGGTTCGCAATCAACTTGCCCAGATGGCAAATCCTCGCCAACCTGGTGCACTTCCTTCACAACCTCTGCCTAATCTAAATAATGTGCCAAAGCAAAGACGTGTTATGAACCCAAATCCAGGCCAAGCTCACTTTGTTTATCAGGCCCCTTCTACTCCATCACCTGACGAGATGGAGGCTTCGACATCATATATGGGTTACCAACAGCAAGCACCACTTCTACCCACTCCAATCCAAAACTAGGCAGGATTAGACTCTGTTACTATCCGCACTGGCAAAACAACACAAGACCCACCTTATCCAAGCCAAACCAAGCCTGGTAATACAAACCCTAACCGAAGGATAGTTATCCAGGACACCTCTATCCTAGATCAAGAACGTGGACCCATTCTAGAGGAACTGCCTAAGGTTCTATTTCCTGAGGGTTTGACAAAGGGAAAGAGGATAACCAAAACCGTGGCACCAGAGGAGGACCTGGTTAAGCTCTTTGAGCAGGTCGATATAAACATCCCCTTGTTGGATGCGATACGCCACGTACCGGCTTACTCACGATTTTTGAAAGATGTATGTACACCAAAGTGTAAGCCACGAACAAAAGATGGGAATCCAATTGTACTATCAGAGCAAGCTAGCTCTGTCATTTTAAGCAAACTCCCGCATAAGGAAAAAGACCCAGGTACCCTTTTGATCTCATGTGAAATCAGTGGTACCCACATAAATTTGGTACCCACATCCCTACTAGACTACTTCGAGGAACCTGTACTTAAACTGACTGAAATGACTTTACAACTAGTAGACCAATCAATTAAGTCACCAAAAGGAATTCTCAAGGATGTCATAGTGATGGTGCATGATTTCTATTTCCTAGTGGATTTCATAGTTTTAGACATGGATGCTCCTGAGAATGAGAAGAATACATCGATCATATTAGGGAGACCCTTTCTGGCCACTGCTAGGACGAATATCAATTGTGAGGAGGGCTAAATCGAATTGAAATTTGAGAGAAAAACACTCAAGATCGACATCTTTAAGGCCCAACAAGGAATTAATTATGGAGTCATAGAACAAATTTGCGATATTGAAGTAGTGGTTGATGACATCATAGAGAATGCGACTATTTCAGATCAGCCACAAGAGGATCAAAACCTGCAATTAGAGGAGCCCAAACTCAACCATGATGCACCCATAGCTTCTTCCTTTGCTCCTGACACCCATCCGAAATTACCCGCTGTTGCTGAAAGCCTAATTTTGGAATTAAATCCTCTTTCAGATCATCTCAAATATGTCTTTTTGGGTTCCAATCAGACGTTTCCTGTGATTATCAACTCCCGACTCACACTTGATCAGGAAACACGCCTGATTTCTGTTCTCCAGCAACATCGAAGAGCCATTGGATGGACTCTCGACAATTTCACTAGTATCAGCCCCTCGTACTACACACACCACATCTACATTGAAGAGGGCTCACGACCATCCCATGAAATGCAGAGTCGCCTGAATCCCAATCTGCAGGATGTTGTGAAAAGGAGATTATCAAGTGCTTAGATGCAGGGATGATCTACCCCATCTCCGATAGTTGGTGGGTGAGCCCAATCCAGGTTATGCCTAAAAAGGCAGGGCTCACCGTCATCATGACTGCAACCAAAGAAGCCATACCAACCCATATAGCAAACTCATGGAGAGTTTGCATTGATTACCGAAGACTCAATTCCTCCACAAGAAAGGATCATTTCCTACTACCGTCATTGATCAGATTCTTGAGAATCTAGCAGGAAATCAATTCTTCTGATTTCTGGATGAGTACTCTAATTATAACCTGGTCGCAATCCATCCCAAGGACCAAGAAAAGACCACCTTCACCTGCCCCTTCGGAACTTACGCATTTTGAAGGATGCCGTTCGATCTCTACAATGCACTCGCTACTCTTCAGCGGTGCATGCTTGCCATATTCTCAGATATGGTAGGTGAGTACCTTAAAGTCTTCATGGATGACTTCTTGGTATTTGGTGAATCATTTGACAATTGCCTCCTGTGTTTGGTCTAGACCCTCAGGTGGTGCATCAACATAAACTTGGTTCTTCCATGGTACCTGAGGGAATAGTCCTGGGGCATCTTATCTCTGAAAAGGCATCTAGGTTGATCAAGCCAAGGTGAATCTAATTTCCAAACTCCCTATGCCTAGCTCGATCAAAGACATCCGATCCTTCCTGGGGTACATCGATTTTTACAGTCGATTCATTCCCGCTTTCTCAAAAATTGCGTGCCCCCTAACTAATCTTCTATTAAAAGATTCCCTTTTGAAATCCCCAAGCAATGCACTCAAGCATTTGAGATCGTACGTGATTGAGTTAGCCAAGTACCTATCCTACAGCCCCCTGATTGGTCTTAACCCTTTGAGATCATGTGCGATGCATCTGATTACACTATAGGTGTTGTACTTAGGTAAAAAATAGATGGGAAAATCGTGGTCATTTGCTACACTAGCAAGACACTTGACGAGGCTCAGCGTAACTACATAGTTATCGAGAAAGGGCTCTTAGCCATAGTATTTGCCGTGGAAAAATTCAAATCGTATCTTTTGGGTTCCCGTATTATGATTTACTCATGTCACATTACTATGAGGCATCTCCTTGTGAAGAAGGACGTGAAACCTCGACTAATCCGCTGGATCTTGCTATTGCAAGAATTTGATCTTGAGATTCATGAAAAGGAGGGGAAACGGAATGTGGTAGCTGATCACTTATCCCACCTTCCTTCTGATATTATCAACCCTTCTGGACCTATTACTAAACATTTTCCCAATGAGCACCTCCTGGCTATCAGTATAGGACTTCCATTGTCTGCTGATTAAGTAAACTACTAGGCATCACATCAGATACTATCCGATTGGCCAAAAGTCAAGAAGGACAAATTACTTTCCGATGCCAAGTACTTTTGGGAAGACTCGTATCTTTTCTGCATTGGTGCTGATCAGATCATCCGACGATGTATTTCGGAAGTGGAAATTCAGAACATTTTGTCCATATGCCATGACAAGCATGCGGTGGACACTTCTCTGGTCATAAAACCGTAGCAAAAGTCCTCCATTGCAGCTTTTATTGGCCCACGATTTTCAAAGATGCATGCAATCACTGTAAGGCATGCACTCGTTGCCAAACCTTAGGCAACATAAGCACCGTGATATGATGCCTTCAGCCGATTCTCATATGTGAAATCTTCGATGTCTGGGGGATTGATTTTTTGGGACCCTTTCCTATTTTGGATGGCTTCAAATACATTCTTCTCGTTGTTGGCTACGTGTCCAAATGGATCGAAGCCATTCCAACCTAAACCAACGATCATAAGGTGGTTATCAAATTCATTCATCAGAACATATTTTCTCAGTTCAGGATTCCACATGCCATAATCTCTGATGGAGGGACCCATTTCACAAATGCTCTATTCACATCACTGATGACTAAATACGAGGTGTCACATTGAATCTATACTCCTTATCACCCCCAAAGTAACGGTCTAGCTGAGTTATCGAATCAGGACATCAAGAAAATCCTTCAAGTCACTGTTCGACCTAACAGGAAAGACTAGTCATCCCAACTTCTGGAAGCTCTGTGGGCTTATAGGACTGCCCACAAAACCCAATTAGGCATGTCTCCCTTCATATTAGTGTACGAGAAGGCATGTCACCTCCCCATCGAACTAGAGCGTAAAGCCTATTAGGCAGTACGAAACTGTAATCTCGATCTTTCTAAGGTAGGAACCCACAGAAAGCTTCAAATGAGCGAGATCGATGAATTACCCCACGACGTGTATTAGAACTAGCGAATTTACAATGAGCGGGTTAAGGGCATTCGCGACAAGCACATATCCAGAAAGATCTTTTTCCCTAGTCAAAAAGTCATACTCTTTGATGCCAAACTCAAATTGCTCCCTGGAAAACTCATATCAAAATGGATTGGACCATACCTTATTCGACGAATCTTTGGAAATGGAGCTGTCAAAATCAGTCACCTCAGCCGTGATTCAGAACCTTTTGTCGTGAACGGTTGGAGACTCAAGCCATTCATTGAAATCACCAATACAAATTTGGCAGAGATATCTTTTACCCTCCATTCACCCTGAGCTCATTGCGCTCGGCTGATGGCGTTAAACTCAGTGCTCAACAGGAGGCAACCCGTCATTTTTGAAAAAAACTGAAACCCTTCCTAACACATCCCACCGTGAACTCATATTGCACTTTAGGGATCATCCACTAGAACAACCGACTCCACCTTTGGTACTCATACCCAAGCTTGAAATCATCTGCAACAGTCATCCCGACCCATTCACCCAACCAACACCTGTTCTAGTGAATGATCTAAGCTAAACTTAAACCCACCTAATTTACAATCAAGACAATGCAAATCATCAGCATGGGGGGGTAGCAAAGTGCAAAACACCGTGAAAATCATTTCACAAGAAAGGGTTTCATCAAAAAAATCACATATTCCTAAAATAAAAAATAATAATAATAAATTCTTGAAAAGGAACAAAAATATGAGAGGAGAGGAAATTTTGATGCCATATTAAATTTCGAGGATGGGAAGGAGATAAAAATGTCAAAAAGGACCACAATTTAAAAAGAAAAGAAAAAGAGGTAGTCACTAGTAAAAGATTAAGGAATTGACTTAGTTCTAGACCATATCAAAAGAATGAAAATGAAAGGAAAACGTGCTAATAAAATAAAAAAGAGAGACTAGTAGGAACGCTGATTTTAGGCCTCTTGGGCTGGAATCCTAGGCTTAAAAATTCAAGTACCTACTAAAATTTGGATAGTCCTCAAGAGGTTAGGGAAAATGCGAAGATTAAGTAATAGGTCAAAGGCTTAGAGATTTTTCAGCCTCGTTAATTGACTTCTAGTCTGCAGGACTCGGTAACCTAAGCACCCCAATCCACACACCGTCCAGTTCAGTGTGCCTAAGTATCAAAATCACACAAATGTGTTTAACTTGTTCTGAAAAGGTAACCAAGATTAGGAGCGGCAGATCAACACAAGTTGATTTGGACGAATTACTGACGTGAAGAGGCGGGAAATTCCCTTTGAAGATGCACAATAACATATTGTCTCCTCGGTTCTTGTCTCCTAGGATATCTACATATCCTACCAGGGGCATGTAAGTACCTTGTGCTGTTTCAGATGCCATGGGTGGCATTATCGCAAAATGTCGATTGCCAGGGTTTAGATTTAGCTACAGAATGCCATGGGCGGGATTATCTTGAAATCTCGAAAGCCAAGGTTTAGGGGTTGCCATGGGTGGTGCTATCTCGAAGCATTGATTGCCAGGGATCCTGTGAGGATTGATGGTGGGGACTAGGAATCCAATTTAGACTGTGTTCTAAAGCTAATCCGAAGCTAGAAATAAAAGGAAATGAGAGAGAAAACTCCCTAAAAATAAATAAAAATTCCTATGTCTCTCTCTGACAAAAATGCACTACAAACTTAATCGGGGCTAAAACATGTCGCAAGCATGGGTGCTTTAACCACGGAGTTCAACGAACATTAGGTTAGTTCCTATGGGCCTTAAAAACCTTCATGGTAGATTGAGGCTAGAGCTACTTAGGTCAAGATCTTGGTTGGTACTTCAGTAGCTCTAGGCCTACTATCGGTGTTCTAACCTAATCTAGAAAAGGAAGCACACAGCAAAGTTTTTAAGCATCAAAAGATTTTACGGTCTAGAATCGAAGTTAATACCTTGAAATTTTGCTAAGGAACTAGCAAAAGCTAGGCATGGGGGTATGATGGGAACACCATCATGAGCGATAACTAGCTTATTTTGATCCAATTAAGTCAATAAATGCTCCTACATAACCACCAGAGAGTCACAAGTCATTGCATTTACATTATCAAATAAAAATAAGAAACTAAGGTTAAAACTGCAAGTTTACCGGCTCATCATGAATGAAGTACAACCAAGGGTTTTCTCATGGGTTGAATGAAGGTCAATTGGTCTTAAAAAGATAACAAGTAGGATAAGATAGACAGAAAAGGATTTGCACGTGTTCTGATAATTAAATGACTTTCGAAACCCTAAAAACAGACCTGCTTAATTAGCTGAGGTTCTGATCAGGATAAAATTCACCTAAACCCTCTAAAATTCACATAAAAATATTTTATAGGGTTTATAACTTTCAATTTGACCATTAGAACCCGTTTTGATCCAAAATAGAACCACAGAAAAACATTTGCCCTAATTTAGGTTTTTGCATAAATTGCCCAGCCAAACATTGTCAAAACCAAAATCCAACTTCACCATTGGATTCCTTAGGTCCAAATTAGGTTTGTATCAAAATTTGGACCCAAGATGAATTTATCTTGACCTAGTTTGCAAATTGGTCTTGCCTAATTTCATTTCTACCCTTAACTTTCAAAATCCTTTCGAAAAGGCCACTAACTTTGTCGTTGTTCTCACAAAAAGGTCCCTACCACCATTAATCCTATTCCTACTTGCTCTGGCAACCTTAAAATGGAAAGAACTTCCTAATTGATAAATCCCTTTCAAAATTGAAAGGGAAGTTCATCAAGAAATTCCCTTCCTTTTGGACCTAATCTTAAACCCTAAAACCTACCCAATCTCTCATGCGAATGCATGAGAGATTTGGGTATCAAGAAACATCCAACTTTGGTGAGCTTTCCAAGCTTTGGAAGCTTGCTTCCCATGCTCTAACTGACCTCTGATGACCTATAAAAGACTCCCCAGATCACAACGGTTTCCCCAAGCTTGAATTCGGCCAGAGATTCCCTCTAATTCTTCTCCCCTCCTTCGGCCGATTTGCTCTTCAAGCTCCAGTGATTCTCCTTGTCTTCACTCGTTGTGGCATATTCTTCATCCTTATCTTCTTCCGTGCCGCACAGCACCAGCCGGTGCACCTGCCCCCTTCATCCTCACCGATCGCCATCCTCTGAGCATCTTCGTCTCCGGCGTTGCCCACAACTCAACCAGTGCAAACTCTGCTCCCTTTCATCTACCACCCCTCTTAAATAACTCCTTGACTTCCCCTTTTAATTTTCAGACCCTTGACATCTCATTTCAACCGTTGACCTGCCCTGTCGCCCTCCACCTTCAACCTCATCGACAAACCTTCGATGAGCCCTAGCGGCTTCCACACTCGCCCAACTGCACTGCTTCCACGCCTTGACTCACCAACCAAAACCCCTCAAGTAATTGAGGGGACTGGTCTCCCTATCACCCCTCCAACTCATGCACTCTCACACACAAACTGCAAGGTCGACAGACCTCCACCACCACTCGCACGCGACGCCACGACCTTAGTTGCATTCTCTAACATCCGGCGAAGCTCCCGAACTATTCTAATGTGGCCACGAGGCCTTATTTCTTATTTCATGTGTGCCAGCCTCCTCCGCCATTGCCACAATAGCAATAAGCTTTCTTGAAGCCCTCATCACTGCTGCAGGTTCTAGGCGCTGATCCCAGGCACAGCGGATTGCCACCAGGAGCATCCTTGCATAGTCAATTGAAGCTCTTTGACCAAGCCTCTACTCCAATTCGACGAAGGAAGTCACTGCAGTTGCGCACGATTGAAAGAGGGTGGGATAGTCCAACCTTGGAAGAGGCAAAGCCCCTGTGCCCGCATAAATTGTAAAAGTGGTGGTAGCTATTTGCCTCCAAACACGAGGTGAGGTCCCTCTCACCCACACATGCCTTGTCCGTGACCCCCTACTCGCGAAACTAGCCTGACCCGTTTACCTGCCTCGCCAAGCACTCCTCAGCTGCTACCCTAATGTAGGCAGCCCTGGATCCAGGTGCGCGCGTACCTAATTACTCGATATCTTGTTGAAGGCCCTGGGAGGGTGGAGCCTAAAAGAGAGAAGGAAGGATAGATTGCGCAGAGGTTGGGGAAATGTGCTCAGTTATGAATTGTGATCTTGAGCTTTAAATTCCATATTACTCCCTGTGTTCGACATCCGAATCTTTTTCGAGTAACAAAATTTATTTGTTTAAACGCTATTTTGGCTATATTGCAATGCAACATTCTTAAAACACCGATCTAGCATTGGAACATGTATCAAATTTTGTTAATCAGGAAGCTCAACCCAACTCATCTCAACTCCATTCAGCTCACCTCAGCTGAATGGTAGCTCAGGCCAGCTCAACTCAGTTGATCCCAACTCCATTTCAACCCCTCCCAGCTCCATCTAGCTCATGGAACCTCCACTTGATCAAGTTTAGAGACTGCCATCAACTAGCTAAGCTTGGTTAGCAAATGAAGTCAAGAACCAGCTTAGGTTAGCTCTACACCAGCTCAGGAGGACTCACCCTAGCTCAACTTAGTTGAGCTTTTCAACAAACATAAGCTAGCCAACATAGATAACTAAGGAGTCCTCATGAAAATCTCAACCAGCTTTCCTCAACTCTAGAATAGTTGAGACTAGCTCAACTGAGCTCAACTTACTCAACTTAGTAGCTAGCCAAGAGCTAGCTAGCTAAGATTAATAACTGAGCTCCTTAAAAGACCTTCTTTAGCAACAGTCAACTCCAGGTAGAATTAGAGTAGCTTAATCTCCCTCCATGTAGCAAAACCCTAGCTCTTACCTCTACTCTTCTACTAGTTAAGCTAGCCTAGCTTAGCTCCACCTAAGCTCCCTACTCATGGTCATCCACCTAACCCTAAACACCACCTAAGACAACAACGTGCACCCTCCTACTTCTGGCACCAACACCACCTCCCTTGCATCCCTTCACCTTGGTGGCAAAAAGTGGTGCCTCTTCACCCCATCACCACCACCAAAAGCAACTAGGATTTGGAGCCAAAAACCACAAATAACTATCCCTCAACTTTCTAACTAAAAATCCCCTACTCCACCTTACACATCATCACCTAAGCTATCCTAGTCCTTGCTTTTTTGCACCAAGAATCCATTCTAGATGACCCCCATTTTGGTTCCACAAAAACACACCCTTATTCACATAACCACCATCAATTATACCCCTTTGGTGCTGCCAACATTCCTCCACCATACTTTCCGTTAGCCACCTATCTAACCTAATCCTAGCCATCCAATCTACATTCCAACCCACCTTCTCCCATACTATTTATACCCAATGTAACCACCACATTCTACTATCTTTGGGTTCACATTTTTCTACCTATATCCTCCTTCAAATTCGACCAAGGAAAGAGAGGAGAGAACATTAGCGTGGCTACCCCATTCCTCCTTGGTGCATTCTTCTTCTCTTCTTCCTTAGTCTAAGCCAAGGATCAACCCTAAGGTGGATGACTAGGCAGAGGAGAGTTCAAGGTGGTGCACGTCCACCTTGTAGGACAAGAAAGGAAGAGGATACCAGGAGCATGAAGAGTTCTCTTCAAAGTGCAGGAGTTGCCAAACTTGGAGTGAGAGCACTTCACCACTTGGGGGTTATATTGTCTTCATCTTTTTATTGTCGCTTTTGTATTAGCTAATGTTTACCCTTTTCCCTTGTAACAAGCATTCAACTACAAGTGCATCATTTTTATAGCAATGCAAAAGTTCATTTGCCTTTCTATTTTTATGTTTTTATTTATAGTACTTTTCCTTGTAAGTAACTTAGTGCACCACTCTTTTCTTTTAATTACCCAAGGTGCGCTTGCCTAGGGTGAGCTTTAAAGTGAAGCCTTCTACTTGTCACTTAGGCATTATAGATATTTCCTTTACATAATTCTCTTTGCAATCCCAATTATTTCAAAACCCTAAAAAATTCAAAAACTTAAAAACACAAAAAGGAAGATTTGATTTTTGCAAGAGAGAAATTACATTTTGAAAGCTAAAGTTGCCTCCTTGGACGACCAAAGAAACTCCTGCTATCTAGGAATATAAATTTAAAAGTTGATTGCATTTAAGCATTGCAACTATTGAAAACTTGCTTTCTATAAAACCACGTAAAATTTCATATCAAGTAGTCGACGATGGAAAGGGAGAGGAATCAGGGAGGAGGAGTTGGCGATGGAGTAGAGCCCTTGCTCTCATGCCAAGTTACTATGGAAAAATAACTTTTTGCTTAGTCTTTTCTAAATGACCCAACTGATGATAGCATCATCATTCGTCAAAACTAACTTGAATTACTCAGAATAAACTGATAATTGCTCCTAAATGATCGTATAACCTAGTGGCTACTTTGGGGTTAATTCAAGGTCAAATGAACCTAAAAGACCAAGGAGTGGACTCATACTGACTTAATCAGGGTTTTATGTATTTTGAGGATTAAACATCACAAAAAACCCTAATTATTTTAATGAAGGGGTTTTGGTCAATATAAATTCAATATAAAACTCCTAAACATCATTAAAAAATATTCTAAGAGGTTTGGTACCTTCACATTAACCATCGGAACCCATTTTGACTAAAAATAAAGATTCAGACGGGAATTTGCTGTGATTTAGGTTTTTAAGCAATTTACCCAGTCAAACATTTTCAAAACTCAAATCCAAGTTCACTATTAGATTCCTTAGGACCAAATTAGGATAACACCAAATTTATGCCCAATCAGAGTTCATCTTAACCTAGTCTACTTTTTAGCCTTTAGAATCTCTATTTTTCACATCTAGACCCCTAGGTTTCAACTTTCCTTAAAAAATGACCCCTAACTTCTCATCACATTTGCACATAGGTCCCGCATGCCATTGACATCAGGTACTCCTAAAGCACCCAACACTGCTGACATTCAATCAAGGAGTTCTCCTTGATTTGTCAAATAAATCCCTCCAAAAGTGAAGGGATTGATCGCAAGAAGATCCCCTTTCCATTTGTTCATGCCTTGAAGCCTGATGTGGACCAAAGAGCTCTAATAAGGCTTGTGAAATTCGTGAGTCTAGGTTTCCTAATTCATCAACAAACTTGTGGATTCTAGGAATTTAAGGGTAAGACACACTTCTATATAAGTTCTCCCATGTTCCATGGTTAATTTCGATTATGTTTAGGTGAAATTTCACTCTTCCCTGACTTTGACCACCACCAACCGGAGCTCCTGCGAGATTCTTGTCCTCCTTCCCCCAAACTCTCAACCATCAAATTGAAAGCGCCACTACCCACCTCAAGCTCCTTCACTTCTCGCTGGCTGTTGAAGCTGAAAATCATCGTAAAAGGATTTGAGTTTGGAAAACCCATCGTCCTAGCGTAATTTGCAAGAAAAATCCATCAATAGAAAATTTCAACTAGAACTCAAAAGGAATTCTGGGTCAAACACAGAGAGGTGGACATTTGATCAAAAATCGCATTCCATTTGTTGTCACGAGGTAGATTAGCTAGTTGAATTAAATGTAAATTAGCTATCTACTTAAAGAATAATTAATAGAAGAGAAAGTGAGAATAATGCAAATAAAGACAAAATAGAAATAGAATAAACATGGATTTCATAACCATAGAGTAATGTTCATTACAACTGATCACTACACTAGAAAGTAGGAAATCTGCACTAGAAAGCGATAAAAGAGAAGGTGGGGAGAGGTTATCCTCTTCTACTGTTGCTTGGTGGATGAGTCGCGTTGACAGAGCACTCGGAAGAGCGTGGTCAGATGATGGACAAAGGAGAATGATGACGAATGACGAAGAATGGGGCAAGGCGATGTCGTAGCTGGATCCGCTTCCTGAAAGACGGTGAGAAGACAACCGTGGGATGCTCCATGAAGGACGTGAGAAGGTGGGAAAATTCTATTTTAAACTCTAAGGGAGCATCCCAGGCTTGGGACAAGCTCTTAGAGCTTTGGAGGGGGTGAGAGAAGAGAAGAAGGGGTGAAGAAAGTGTGGGGGTCATAAGGCTATTTGTAGGTGAGGTTTGAAGGGGCAAAATGGTCATTTCATCTTAAAACATTTAATGAGGGGGTCTTTATGATGGATTTAAGCATCACTAAAGACCCCACGTCACTGAAGACATGTACGACCTTGCCTCCTCTCCTCCGTCTGCTATAACTACACACATCACGTTCACTTCATCTCGCGATCGAATGACTTAAGATGATAGAGCGTCACTTCTTCTTCAATGCATGCATGCGCATGTGATGGCACATGAGATTGCGTGTCATCGCGTGCGTGCGCGATCCACGCACCTGGTGTTGCCACGTCATCATTTGATCAGCCATTTTAGCTTCATCCAATGGTCAAATTTGGTCATGCCATGCTTGCGCACTTGATTTGTGGTGCGCGACGTTCGAAACTGTGACCTCTCTCTTGTGTGTAAGGTCATGAGCTACACGCCATCTCACGAGTTTGTCAAGTTTCTAACTGAGGCGCACGCACTCATGGCCTTTGGATGAAGATCCAACGGCCTAGATCTGATCGTGCGATTGAGAGAGAGGGAGCAGGCATTCTTGGGCTGGTTTCGGTAGTTAGGATGGTGCCACATGGCACCATCCTGGCCGTTCATCTTCATATGCTCGTAGGTAGTGCCATGGAAGTCAGATTGGATTGATTTTTGCGTTGTTGAGCTGCGATCATTGATTCGAACCCATTCGTGTGGTTGGATTTGTCATTTGAAG
This sequence comes from Thalassia testudinum, assembly GCA_037157565.1. Taxonomy (NCBI): domain Eukaryota; kingdom Viridiplantae; phylum Streptophyta; class Magnoliopsida; order Alismatales; family Hydrocharitaceae; genus Thalassia; species Thalassia testudinum. The sequence goes on from JAZHRO010000024.1 coordinate 152,896,358, forward strand.
TATGGATTTATAGCACCTAGCCCCTTGATCTCATATCCTTCTTGGACGACATCTGATGCTACAGAAGTCCGATCGAAGCGATCATGGAGTCGTTGAACTTCGATCGTCGCCTTGATAAAATCCATACATTTGAATCTTAAATCCGAGGCCCTGATTAAATACCACTCTGTTACTTGACCACGAAAAGGAAAAATTAACCTAAACATTACACAATCTAACCTAAATGCAAGATGATGCATGTTATGCAATATTTATAATGTATGATGCAACTATACGTCTAAGAACACTAAAAAATAGATGGTTTATGTGATGTGAACATGTTTACATCACACCCTGATGCCTATCTTTTGCTAGTCCCTAGCAAAACTACATGCTATTTATAGGAGAATTAGAATTAGATTTCTTGGGAAAAGGTTATTTTTCAGCACTTAGGGATTTCAACTAAGACCATAACTATAGAGATACAACAGTGCCCAAGTGTCTACCAAAATGCAGACCACCTCAAGCCCTCACCTTATGCAAAGAAGGATCCTTTTCTTTTTCTTCTTTTCCAATTTTTTTGGATTTTTGAGCTTAGCGTTTCAGAGCAGCTTTCTACTACCACTTAACCCACCCAAGACTCAATGAGAACCCTAAGTTCTAGCCATCGTTTTGTGTGAAGTGGTAAACTCATTGATTAGTAATCAGAATAGACCTCGAGTTTCTATGCCCCTAGGTGACCTTAAAAAGAATTCTGCCTAAGGGTGTATCTATCTGGCTGGTAGCTTTCTTTACACTTTTGTTTCTATGGGGTTAACACAAGGGTGAACCCAATTTATATCTCCCTGACTTATTCTACTTCACTTCTTCCTAAGTGTTTGGAATTAAATGTTTATTTTTGTGAGCGGGGTTCTAGACAACTGACCAATGTGCTGTTACCCACGATAACTTGCCAGCCATATTTGTGCGATGAAGTGTGGCTTATTTCACATTTTTTTCTTTTCTTCTTTCCTATTTTTCTTTTTCTCTTTGTGGATATTTTTCTTTTCAGTTTCTTTTAAGTAGGAGGCTTCCCTAATCTATAATTCACCTAAAGGCAGTAAGAAAAAAAAGGTTGTGTGGTTGTGCTCTGGACAACTAACTAATGGCTATTATCCACGATAACTTGCTAGCCATACCACCTTAGAAGGTTGATTAGCTATCCAATTTCCATAAAAATCATCGAAAAGCAAGTCAGTGCAAATAGTCTGCAGATGCTTAGACTTAAAGTCCCCTCAAATCAGAGGGCGGGTTGATAAGTCATGTACTTATCACCCCAATTTATTAACCAATTAAAAGTTGAATTCAGAATGGCAAGGACTCGATAGACAAGTCCACATTTTAGTGGACACTCGAGCTGATTAGGCCCTAAGACCTAAAGGGTCTAAGTGTTCAGGTCATATCGTATCATTCATATGGTTGACAAATTTCTAGAGCCAAGTTTTCTTTTCCTAATTTAATTTCTTTTTTTAAAAAATAATGAGAAAAAATAAAAAGAATCAACGGAGCTAACAAGATGCTTCAGATAATGAAATCCACCCGCCAAGCCTATCTAATGCAATGTCCTCATTGTATTAAAAAGACATAAAATAGAGTGGAGTGGAGAAGAAAGCACCTGAATTTCATGATTAACAGGTTAGCTCTGAGATGAAAAAGGGGCGATATATGTGTTGAATTTAGTGCCTTCAGTTAGGCACACTATTTATAGAAGGAGAAATAAAGAATTCACAAGTGCAGGTCAGAATCTGAATAAGAAAATCTAGTTTTGGACCTACTAGAAGAAGATGTCCACAGATGTGGACTAGATTGTGGTGTAGACCCATGCCCCATGGTTGACTACATTTAAGGTTCTGGATAAAAATTATCCAAAACTGAAGATCAGCATGCAATCAGGGTCGAACATGCATTTTGTGAGGATGCAACCCAAGACCAAAAAGTCATATTATAGAGAGATTAAGCTCAAAAGGATAATCAATGAATTTGTGCTTGGGTTGCACATCCTCATAGAAAATGTCATAAGGGTCCTAGTAGTAGGTTTAGAGTTTCAAACAAATCGAAACCCTTAGACTTGATCTTCTTCTTCCTTCAAAATTGGCTTCCTAAAGTTTCATTTCCCAGCTCCTATCCTCCATAATCAGAATTTTGAATTCCGAGACCTCCTACATATTAATCACCCCATCTGAAATTTCCAAGTCCAAGAGTTCTGGTTGAGTCAAAATTGACTTGGGTCGAATGATCTCAAGAACAAAATCCTCATATGCTCAATGGGGTGTGATTGACAATCGGAGCTTTGAACTGAATCCTTAATAAAAGGATCTGAATCCGCCAAGCAAGCCTCAATAGGATCAAGTTCCTCAATTTTAAGGCCATCAAATGATTCATCGAATTCCTCAGTTCTAGTCATCTCATTGAAATCATGTGCTGTAAACTCAGGTGAGACTTTGCATAATGATCCTTCACTTTCATATTCAAAGAATTCTAAATCCACATTAATTTATGTCTCAAAATCATCAATCACTTTCTGATCCATGGAGACATAGGTTTCCTCCTACCTTGGCTCAAGGATCTCAGGTGGAGAAATTAGTTCATCCTTGTTTAATTGCTCTAGAACAACCTGGTCAACCCTAGTCTCATAAAATGTGTCCCCCTACAGGTGTCTGAGCGGATTCTGACACTGGCTCTCCTGTCAAGGGTTAATTCTGGGAATCCTCCCATGATTGGACTAGAGTAATCACAAATCTCATCCTCAATTTCAATAACTTCCCAAGTAAAAACTCACCCGTGTCCTTATCCTTAACATCCTGGACCCAATTCAACAAATACTTGTTAAGATCGTCAACCATTTCAATCAGAGGATCCAATTCTTTAAGGCCAGGAGTCGGTTGAGCTTCTTAAGATTGTATGGTATTCCTTAAGTTAGCCAACACCTTATCCTAGACCTAGTTAACCTAAACCAAATGGTTTGGTTTAGGGTTTGGCGGGTTTGGGTTAAGTCCAGAGGAGTCAATGAATTGAGATTCATGATACCCTCCCTGATAATAGGTCATTTCAGGTTGTCCTTAAAGAGGTGATGACCTATATGCAAAGTAATCTGGGGAAGGGTAAGGATTAGCATATCGTTCATGATTGCAGATCATATTAGTTTGTCCAAATAGGGGTGGTCATATATAATTGATGTAGCTCGGAGAAGGATAAGAATCCAGATCATCGTATCCAGGGTTAGACCCTGAATACGGAGGTTCGAAATTGTATCCCCGATCATGATTATCCCAGCTAGAAGATGGATGGGAATAAATCTAGTTGGGATAATAATACTCGTGGAAATAGGTAGTGGTAGGATGGTAGGAATGGAAATGTGAAAAGGAGGTGCAAGGATCCATGATAGAATGGGAGGAAGAAAGGTGCCCTGCAATACAAACAATCAAACCTATCCTCAGGTGGGCTAGCCTAAAGACCTACAGACTCTCAGAACCCATCTTGAGATGAAGAAACGATTTGATCTACTTATTTCTGGTTAATCTAACCAGTTAGAGGGAGGGGCTGGGGAGAAGGTTCATCCCTTGGCTTTCTCCTCAGGTTCCTTTGATACCCCCCAATCACGATCGTTTGACTATGCTCCCCTAGCTAAACATCATATTAAATGGCAGAAGCAGACTAATTGAAAATAATCTCGATTTGGGCTTCGAAGAGCGAGTCAATCCTTAAGGCCAACCTCTACTTTATTTTACTTAAGGTTAGGTTTGAATGTGCTTTGGAATGTGATGGGCCCTTTTATCTGGGTTGTGCCCTTAATGATTGATTGATATGTGTGTGCTGATGACTATAATTATCAGTGTTAATATCATTAATTAATGTCAATTTCGAGGGTACTTGTGCGATAATGTCAGACTATAGTGGGTTCAGGAGCATTGCATACTTTCTGCATTATTTCATGTTAAAGATTGCTTAGAATCAATGTTTAATGACCATGTGCACAATTCCATATTGAAACAAGTCTCAGATGAGCAATCAGACCATACGGATGGATTCGGAGCGACGATTGCAATTCGGCAACGCGAAAATCATCTTGATCTGAGCACCGTGGCACCCTCTATAATAGAAAGAAGATGGATGGCCTAGATGGTGCCACATGGAGCCATCCAGGCTGCCCCCATGCCCCCAGCAGCCATGGCCTCTTCCCTCCATCACACCTTACGCACCATCTCAGTCATTCTTCCTTCGTCCAACGGCTGGAGAGGCATGTGTGAGGAATGCTCTCCATGACAATCCAACAACTTGGATTGTAACCGTCAGGGTACCTTAGTAAGCTGCATCTCTAGAAATCAGATCAGAATACCAACAATAGGCCTAGAAGTAATCAAGTACCAGCCAACATCCAAACCTGACCAGCTTCAACTTGAGTCTACTACGAAGTTTTATATGCCCCGCAAAAACTATCCGGAGGTTCATTGACCCCATTGGTTAAAACACCCATGCATAGATGTAACATGTCCAGGTTCAGTTTGCCAGTGCATTTTTGTAAGAAAGAGATAGAGAAGCATTTTTCATTTGGAGAGTTTTCTCTCTTTTCTTTTTATTTTCCCTTAAATCCATCCTCGAATTGGCCCTAAACACTGTCTGTATTGGATTCCTTATCCCCACCATCAATCCTTAAAGGTTCCTTGGCTTTCAATGCTTCAGGATAACACTGCCCAAGGCAACCCCCAAAACCCTGGCTTTCAACACTTCAAGATATTCCCGCCCATGGCATTCCTTAGATAAATTCAGGCCCTCACAATCGACATTTTGGGATAATCCCGCCCATGGCACCTGAACCAGCACATGGTGCTTATATGCCACTAGTAGGATATTTAGATATTCTAGGAGACAAGCACCGAGGAAATGATATGCTATTAAGCATCTTCAAGGGGAATTTTCCACCTCTCCACACCGAGAACTCTTCCAATCAACTTGTGTTGTCAAGCTTCTCCTAAGCTAGATCTTTGTGATGACCTTTCAGAAAAGAATACTTTTGGTAGATTTTTCTTTATTAAGCGCATTGAACCAAACTTATTATGTGATTTTGGGTGCTTAGGTTACTAAGTCCCATAAACCAAAGGGTAGGCAACGAGGATGAATAATCCCTAAGCATTAGACCTACTACATCAGCCTCGCACTTTCCCCAACCTCTTGACGAGTAATCTGGATCTTAACAAATACGTGAGTGTTTAAACCCTAAAATAGATCCAAGAGGCCTAAGGTCGGTACTCGACACTAATTTCCTATGTTTTAGCCTTCCAGGTCATAATTCATCATCCGATCCAACCTAGAAGTTAGGTGAGTTCCATACTTAGTTTTGAGGGGCTAATTCATTTTCTTCTTGTGTGCTCCTTTTTTCTCTTTTTCTTTTCTTCTCTTCTTCTCCTGTTTTCATTCAATTAAAAAATGCATTCTTCCTTCCTCTTTTCTCCTCTCTTGTTTTATTTTTTTTATTTGAAACCCTTCCTTGCATTGATTTCATAGCATTTTGCACTTTAATACCCCCCCATGCCTAAGATTTACAATGTCCTCATTGTAAATTAGGTGGGTTTGAGTTCAGCTTAGGTTGTATCTTAGAATAGGGTCAAAAGACTCGGTGAATGGGTTGGGATGACTGTTGCACATGATTTCTAACTCTGATACAAGTATCAAAGGTGGAGTCGGCTGTTCTAATGGACGAACCCTAAAGTTCAATATGAATTCAGCAAAAGATATGTCAGGAAGGTTTCGGGTTTTCAAAGATAACATGCTACCTCCTGTTAAGCTCCAAGTTTAACACCATTGGCTGGGCACAAGTAGCTCAAAAGGATATGTCAACTGACGCATTTTGATGAGTGATAGGGGAAAATATGTGATCGTGGTGGATGAGAATCAAATGGCCACAAATGAGTATCAAATTATGATGAAAAGCCATTCCATAAGTCTATGATATGGGTAAAGTTGATTCATTTCTAGGTAGCTCTTATGGAATTTCTGCAGAGGAATCACTCAGAAGATGTAGTGATCATGGAATTCCGAAGTAAGATTGTCGTCGGTCTAGGACCCAACAGAGGTGAATCTAATCATCATATCCTAGATGTCTGGTTACTCTTGCGTAATGTGGCCCAATGGATCCTTTTCTAATGAGTCATCTTGACTTTTCTCTAATGGGTGTAAGATCAATTCCTCAAAAAATGACCAAAAGATAGGGTCTTCTAATGATTCTTCTTTATTGTTTTCATCCCAAAAAATGAATGTCTAGAGAGTGCCTTTTTGATCATGCAATTCCAAATCTGTAAATGATTCATACTCTGGGTTGTGGTCACTCTCAGTATCTACCATGCCCAATTCGTGGAGATCCTCAAAACAATCATCATAATGAAATGTCTCCAGATCCATGGAATAAAAATCTGAATCTCGTCGATTGTTTTCCTGTTCCCTAAAATCCATGTATGTTTCCTCAAGATCAAAGGTGAAAGCCTCCAATACTCTCAATTTGCTGGAATCATGCTCGGCTAAATTGAAATCCTCCATCATGTGGAAAACCTCTAGTTCTGGCTCTAGGTTTTCTACTATTGAAACGATCATGAGATCCTAAATCAAACCTAGTTGTTTTGTCGAGTGCTTCCCTTTTTGATGTAAACACATTTGTTGAGGGTAAAATGGCTATTCATGCATGTTCCTAGGCTTAGATTTGCATTTCATGTTATAAATATTGCATAGCATGCATCATTCTGCAATTAGAGTAGTTGTATATAATTTAGGTTAATTGCATCTTTTCTGTGCTTAGGAGAGAGGCATATTTATTTCCGAGCCTTAGATTGACGATCCAACCATACGGATCTGATCAAGACGATGATCGGAGTCCAACATCTCTGAAATTGCCTCGATCGGAGTCCCGTAGCACCATATGCAGTCCGAGGAAGATCAACGGCCAAGGGACTAGGAGACAAAATTCGGTGCTTCAAATGATAAGTCTAACTGCGAGGATGGATTCGGGTCGACGATCGCAACCTAACGGCGTGAAAATCGACTCAATCCGACCTCTGTAGTAGCCCCTACAACAAGAAGATGGACGGCCTAGAGTACACCATGTGGCGCAGCCCAGGCCGCCAGCACACACATGCAGCACCGCACGCACGCAGCAGTGCAGGTGCAAATGCGAGCATGCAACGCAGCGCCAGCGTGTGGGCGCGCAGCAAGGCAGGAGTGCAACGCTAGCACAGTGTGAGGTGGACTACAGCGACGCATGAGCTGGACTTATAGCAATGCTTACAGCCGTCGGTAATTCATCTCATGCCAGCAAAGCTAGCTGTGGGCACCAGCGGGCATGAGCCGCCTACAGCGACCTTTCCAGCGACGGCTTGGATGTCACTAATGGTCCCATACTTATTTTTGCCTCTTCTCCACTATAAAAGGACCTACACCACCTCCCTTCCAAGCGATCCTTACCTACTCTACTCCAACCTACTCCCAAGATCTAGCAAGCCTACCAACACTCCATTAGAGCTTGTTCTCAAGCACCCAAGGTACTTATTAGTGTAGCGAACCTCTACCTCACAAAATACTCCTCCAACTTCCCATCTCCCTTCATAGGTCACCTTGGAGTTGTCCTCCTACCTCCATTCCGATAGCAGATCACCTCTATCTTCTCACCTCCATTCCGGAGCCACGTCGAAGCTTTCATCGACATGATGTCCTCCTGCATCTCACCTCCATCATCCCGCTCCTCACCTCCTTCGTCCGAGCTTCCGCCAGGCACCATCATCTCACCGAACAGCCGATTTGCGAGGTTTCCTCTCACCTCCCTCTTTTTTCATGCTTTCGTAGTAGATTGTAATAAACATTGGATTGATATATATACCATTTTCGTTCTTCATCTCTATCTTCTGATTCATTTGCTTGTCTTTTATTTTAAAAACACAAAAAAGTAACAAAACCCTAAAATAGCAAAAAGAAATGAATCGAAGCGCAGTTTTCACGTAAAGTAAACGTTGCCTCCCTGTGTTCGACTCGGGACTCCCTTGGAGTTTCGGTATAAATTTTATCTGATCGATGTGTTTTGCAACTACGACGATGGGTTACTTGTAACCCCGATTTCTAACACACGAAACACACCCGACCATTTTGGCGCCGTTGCGGGGAGGCAACGGAATTTACTTTATTGTTTATTGCATTTCTTTGCATTTACATAGCATTAACCCTACTTGTCTTTGATCTACTGTCTTGCAAGTACCCTAGCATGGAGATCCAAGTGTGGTAGACCAGAGTAAAGTGCGGATAGAGCGTTTTATAAGTGTCCCCCACACCACCCCCACCATAGTTTTCATTCCATAACCGATGAACTCAAATCCAAATAAACTTAGGTGCTTTTTATGAACCCTAGGATAGATTTGGTTGTTTATTTGCCACCTCCACTCACCTCACCATCCACATAAATAAAACTAAAAAATAAGAAAAAAGTGTTATCTGATTGAGGGATTTTCTGAAAGCTACACACTTAACACCCAGAACTTCTTATCCTAAGGTGCACAATCACTTTGATTCTACCACTTAACCGGGATTTGACCTGTGGACCTGGTACACTTCAACTAAATACACATAAGTGAGCAGAAAACTGAATAGGTTAATCATTCTTGTGTGCCTTAACTAAGTGGTGCAATAGGCCAATTGATTGAGCTGTTTGGGTTGCACCACTCAATCTAAAACTACTCCATCAAGTAGCTTGCCACTTAGGGTTGATTCTTAGGGTTGAACCAAGCACTCCACATTATTTTTTATTTTTAAACAAACATATCATCACTTGTGCTTTCAAAACCTGCAGTGTTCTACTAAACCTTGATTGAACCAACCTAAGAATTAAACCCTAAATGCTATTAAACAAGGTTAAATCCTAAAAGACACATCATCAAATAACCTTGTTTCAAAACCCTGGTTGTACACACGCACACATTTTAACTAATCATTAAGGGCACAACCCATCCAAAGGGCCCATCACATTCCTGAAGCACAATTATCCCAAGCCTAACTAAAATTGATTAGACGTTGGCCCTAAGGACTGGTTTGATTGTCTGGATCCAGATTGAGATTGTTCATGATTAACCTGCTTATACTAGTCAATCTGATGTCTAGCTAGGGGAGTAGCATCCAACGACCGCGACTGTGGGGTATACTAGGAGGAGGAGGCGCAAGTCAAAGGAAGAACCTTCTCCCTAGTCCCTCCTTCCAACTGGTTGGATTGCCTGGAAATAAGTAGAGTAAATCATCTATAATCTTAGGATGGGTTCTGAGAGTCTGTAGACCTTTAGGCTACTGATGAGGGCCTCATCATGAGCCATAACTAGATCATTTTGACCCAATAAAGAAGATAAAAGCTCCTACATAACCTAGAAGGACTAAATGAAGGAATAAGTGCTCTGAGAAGAAAACATGAATTAAAGGTTAAAACTGCAATTTTACCATTACAGTGCACAAACAGGATTTCCCAGAGGCAAAACATTGGTCAAATGGTCAAAATAAGATAAAAAGTGGGTTGAGTCAATCAGAAATGGGTTCATGTGCAATTTAGGAATTAAATGACATTTGGTAACCCTAAAACAGACCCGCTTAAATTAATAGGGTTTCGGTCAGAATAAAAATCAATTAAACACTCTAAAAATCATGGAAAAATATCCTCTAGGGTTTAGAACACTTAATTTGGCCTTTGGAACCTAGTTTGACCTAGAATAGGGTCCTAGCTCATTAATTAACCTAATTTGGGTTTTTACACAAAATATCCAGTCAAACAAGGTCAAACCTAAAATCCAACTTCACCATTAGATTCCTTAGGTCAAAATTAGGTTTGTACCAAAATTTGGACTTAAGGGGAGGTCATCTTGACCTACTTTGCAATTTAGTACACCTAAATCATAATTTAGCCCCTATCTTTCCCACACCTATAAAACGATCCTCAGACACGGCCGCAGATCTTCAGACTTGTTTTGGCGGAGATTCCCCCAAATTTTCCTCTCTTCCATCTCCGACCAAGAAACCTGCAAGCTCCGACGACCTGCTCCCCTCCTTCTCGTCGCTCTGCTACCATACCAGCAGCAGAGTCAACTCCGCCTCTTTCTCCCGCGTCGCGCAGTACCAGGCGCACGTTCTCCTGACCTCATCCTTGTCGCTGCTCTCTCCCTCAGGGTTCTTCTTCTCCGACGATGGCAGCTACGCGCCGTCTACTCCCCTGCCTCCCTCCGATCCAAGAAACTCCAGATACCTTCTCCATCTTTCCCTCTCTCTTTTCCCATTGCTATTTTATTTAATTGCCCCCCCGACATTGCCTGACCACCTCCATCTTCCTCGCCTCCGACCGACCTCTGGCGAGCCGCATCCACCATTCCACCCCTCCACACAGCTCGCCAATCATCTCATAAGCTCTGCTCACCACAAGGAACAATCTCTGCCCCTCCACTGCCACTCCACACCTCCACAGTAGCCCCCCGAACTCACCCACACCTCCGGTCGCAGGATGACCTAGGTACGCACACCTAGGCCGTCCCACGACCTGCAGCACCGTTCACCACCTTCGCCGTGCCACGGCGAAGGTGCCCAGCTGGTCTGATTAGGCCAATAGGCCGTGCTTGTGTTTGATAGGATTTCAGTCCTGCCGCCATTGACGGTTGAAGCAGCTTCATAGTAGCTCCAGGAGTCAGGTCTTCCAGGCTTCAGGCGCAGCAGATTCGCGCAAGCAGTGCGAAGCCCTCGGGTCTAGAAAGGAGCGCTGCAAAGCCCGCAGCTTTCGTAATTGCACAAAGAAAGCTCTGCGGGCGCGTGCGAGATTGGTGCAGGCCAGATAGTCCCACATCGGCGAAACGCAACGCGCAGGTATGCTTTAAATTGAATTTGTGTTATATGCTATTCGCCTCCGAACGCACAGGGGTGAGGTCCCTCACCTAACCCACGCCCGCCTCATCCACGGTTTCACCTCGCGGATCTGCCGGGATCCGACCCGACCCTAACCTGAGCACTCCTCGCGCATCACCCATCTATCGGTGTGCCAGGTCCTGGGTACGAGATCCGACCTGAATACCCGTGGCTCTGGGAGAGCGTCCTTGAGCAAATTGCAGAGAGAGAGAGAGACGTTCGGGTAGAGGGGAAGGGTTAGGTTTTACTTCCCTGTGTGCAGGCAGGCCTGGCGGTGAAGAAAGGAGACTTAGCCGCAAGGAGAAGAAGGAAGAAGAAGCAGAAGAAGAGAAGACAAGGAAGAGGGAAGGACTGCAGACAAAAAGGAAGAAGAAGACAGAAGAGAAACAAAGGTAGGAAGAAGAAGCCTTCACAGGAAAGAGAAGAGAAGAGAAAGAAGTTCAAGGAAGAAAAGACCTGTGGATCGGAAGAAAAGAAGAAGAAGAGCCAACGAAGAAGAAGAAGAAGGCAGAAGAGAGAAAGAAGACTTACTTTTAAGACATCTGATATAGAAATCAGACGCACAATTCTATTTTCTTTTAGCAATTCTTTTTATAACTCTCTCTCTTTGAATCAATTGTTTTCATTTAAAAGTTGTATTCTTTGATTTTAAAAGTACTGAGATTGCTCCCTGTGTTCGACCTCGGATACTCTAGTTTTTTGAGTAATAAAATTCTCTATATTTGTTTGAACGTTTTGTCAGCTATATTACAACGTGTTATCTTTTAAAACCCCACAAAAGCGTACAAACATTTTGGCACCGTTGCCGGGGAGCAATGGGCACTTTTAAAGCTTTTGATTACAACTTTTCTATTCAATATTTGACCTAACTCCTCTCTTTTGTTGTGTTCAAACAGGGAAAGCAAAACAAAATGGAAAGAAGAGCAGCTGCACAACAGACACTCCAAGGAACAGGTAATTTCCATAAGCCCTCCCTCTTAACTCTCTCAAAATCTGAAAGAAAAAAAAAGAAAGAACAATCAACTTAGGGCTACCTGTTTCATATTTAGTAACTCATCAAGTTGCCTGAGTTTCATTTCAACACATTTTTATCTGCTCATCCAACTAAGGTACCTAGGGCTAAAACTTTCTTGATTGAGCCCTACGTGCTAAATTCTGAGGCAACTAAATTGGACCCACTAGAGCCAATTTAAGGATTACAAAGCTAGGGTTTTTAGAGACACCTTATCTTAAACAAAGAAATAAATTTTCCCAAAAGAGGTGTGCCTAAACCTTGTTTAAAAAGATCTACACAAGAAGAACCCTAAGCAAATCAGGCTTTTAATCCATTTGAACCTTAAAAAGAAAAGGACCTAAAAGCTCTTAAAGGAACAAAAGGTGAAGTTGATCCCTTGGGTCAACCAACCTTAAAATTAGGTCACTTTTTCACTCAAAATACCTAAAAGTTCAAGTGGAACATTAAGAACCTTGATCTTAAAGTAAAAAAAGGTAGACTTAAGAGGTCAAGGTCCCCATTCTGGTCTACCTGGAACCGCAGTGACAAGAGAGGTCGGGTGGGGGAAACCCTGTAACTCATGGGGACGCTCTACCGTGTAGGGGTCCTTGTGGGACTCTCCCTCTCTGGCTGCCTAGGTATTTCTCAAGTGGACGACCTTTCTGACTAAGGGGTTCATCCGCCCCGAACCTCTATAGTCACCCAACAATTTTTGGGTGTCTTGATTTGGTCGAGCACCTTCTAATCTCATCACATCCTTCGGTGCATGTTCGGTAGGAGGTCCTTAAGGCCACCCTTAAGACCTCCTTTAGAAATTCACTCTCGTCGAGGCCAAGCCTCGACGCCCTTGTTTGTGCAGCAACCCCTCCACATAAATCTTTCATCTGATTCAGACCCTGGTTCTCCTTCTTATTCCATCATGGCACAACCCTTTGAAGAGGAGAATAACCTTGAAGACCAACTTCAACGCCTTAACGATCTCTTTCAGAACTTTGTAAACCCATCGCAGTGACCTATGATGCGAGATCACTATAATCCCGCTGCGGTGGCGATTGAACCTCGAGTACGAATCCCGATTGGAGGACCTGATTCTAAACTGTAGTCCAATATGATTCATGCCATACCAAAGTTTCACGGGCTTAACTTTGAGGATCCATTCCAACACACTAAACAACTCAAGCATCTGGCCTAGACCTTCGGGTCAGATGTATAAAACCGGGATATCCTACTCATGAAAATGTTTTCGTTCTCCCTCTTGGACAATGCTGCACACTGGTATCAAACTCAGACCCGTCCGATCAACACATGGGAGGAACTCCAGTCCAAATTTTTGAAAAAATTCTTCCCCGTTGGCCGGACGAATGCCTTGCACCACCAGATCACTCATTTCACTCAACAACCGGGAGAACCTCTTCATGAAGCATGGGATCAATTCTTAGATCTCATGCGAAAGTGTCCCCATCACGGAGTTCCTAAGTGGGAACAAGTCCAGTCTTTTTACCAGGGACTCCGTGAAGACATTTGTTTATTCGTCAATGCAACGTGCGGAGGAAACATCATGGGTCAACATGAGGACACGGTGTGGGAGATTCTCGAAAACATGTGCGAGAACTCCATAAATAATGACTCCATGGGCTTATTCGACAGGACGAATGCCCGCGCATCGACGAATCTAAGAGGGACACATGAGATGCAGGACCTGTCCAATTCCGTCGACTTGGAACTGATGGCCAGTCAGTTGGACAAGGTTTCTATCATAGAAAAGAAGGTGGACAAGCTAACTCGGCATTTGCAGCAAGCCACCTCTGTGCAAAACTCTTTTGCATGACCACCTCTGGCAAGGGAAACTGTGCAAAACATCTATCACCAATCTGCTAAGGGGATGGACCCATATCCACCCCCGTCTACCTCTCGGACCAGAGTGACCTCCGATCCATTCTACCTGAGTTGGGGGAACTCTGAACCCTCGTATTCTGACTTTCCTAAGGTTCCTCAGAACTGTGAGGACCTCAATGCCACCAAAATGATCCATTCTCCAATACCTACAACCCTGGATGGTGAAATCAACCTAACTTTCAGTGGGCGGGAAATTCTCAAAGACCACCATATCAACCCCATCCACAAGCCTCTCGTCCATATCAGCCGCCTCAGCCTCGACCCAATCCCACCTACCAATCTGGGCAAAACCAGGATCAACTAACTCTTATCCTTCAAACACTGGCTGACATTCAAAAGACAAATGCGGTAATGCAAAAATAGCACAAGGATGAGATCACAGAGGTTCGCAACCAACTGGCCCAGATGGCAAATTCCCGCCAACCTGGTACCCTTCCCTCGCAACCTCTGCCCAACCTAAATAACGTGCTAACCTAGAAGCACGTTATGAATCCAAATTCAGGCCAAACACATGTGATTTATCAGGCCCCTACTACTCCATCGCCAGACGGGATGGAAGCTTCAACATCTTATGCGGGATTTCAGCAGCAGCCACCCCTCCTACCTAACCCAAACCAAAATTAGGCTGGATTGAACTATGTAACAACACATAATGGTAAAACAACCCAAGACCCACATTATCCGAACCACTCCAAGCCTGATAATAGCCAAGACCCTAGGATAGTTATCCAAGATACTACTGTCCCAGATCAAGAACCTGGACCTATCCTAGAGGAACCAACTAGGATCCCATTTCCTGAGGCCTTGACCAAAGGAAAAAGGATAACTAAACCTGTGGCTCCCGAGGAGGATCTGATCAAGCTATTTGAACAGGTCCAGATAAACATCCCATTGATGGATGAAATTCGCCACATACCAGCTTACGCAAGATTCTTGAAAGACATATGTACCCATAAACGTAAGTCGCGAACCAAGGATGGGAATCCAATCGTACTGTCAGAGCAAGCCAGCTCTGTCATCTTGAGCAAACTCCCACCCAAGGCTAAAGACCCAGGAACTCCCTTGATTTCCTGTAAAATTGGTGAAACCCAATTTGATAGATCCTTACTAGACCTAGGTGCGTCCATAAATTTAATACCTACATCCCTCCTTGACCACCTTGAAGAATCTGAACTTAAACCCACTGTGGTGACATTGCAGTTAGCTGATCAATCCATCAAGTCACCTAGAGGAATACTCGAGGATGTCATTGTTAGGGTACGAGATTTCTATTTCCCGGTGGACTTCATAGTACTAGACATGGATGCACCTAAGAACCCAAGGGACACACCAATCATATTAGGGAGACCCTTTTTGGCCACTGCTAGGGCCAACATAAACTGCGAAGAGGGCCAGATAGAATTAAAATTTGGGAACCAAAACCTGAAGATTGACATTTTTAAGGCCCAACAAGGGATTAATTGTGGGTTTATAGAGGAAATATGTGATATCCGAGCCGTGGTTGATGAATTACATATAGAAGACAACCTGATTATCCCTGATCAACCACTAGAGAATCAAAACCCGCTAACAGAGGAGTGCGAACATGATCTAGACACACCTATGACTCCTACCATTGCTCCTGATACAAACCCCGAACTGCCCGCTGCTGCTGAAAATCCTATCATGGAACTCAAGCCCCTTCCCGAGCATCTGAAGTACGTCTTTTTGAATTCGAATCAGATGTTTCCTGTGATTATCAACTCTCGACTCACACCTGACCAGGAACTCCGTTTGATTTCTGTTCTCCAGCAACATCGTAGAGCCATTGGATGGACTCTCGTTGATTTGACTGGTATATGCCCTTCATACTGCACACATCAAATCTACACAGAAGAAGGTGCACGACCTTCAAGAGAAATGCAAAGACGCCTAAACCCTAACCTACAGGAGGTCGTGAAAAAGGAGATCATAAAGTGGTTAGATGCAGGGATCATATACCCGATCTCCGACAGTCGTTGGGTGAGTCCAATACAAGTGGTGCCTAAAAAGGCAGGACTTACCATCATCACGACTGAAGCCGGAGAAGTCATTCCTACCCGAATAGCTAACTCGTGGAGAGTCTACATTGATTACAGAAGACTCAATTCCTCCACGAAGAAGGATCATTTCCTACTACCATTTATTGATGAGATCCTCGAAAAACTAGCGGGAAATAGGTTCTTCTGCTTTCTTGACGGGTACTCCGGTTACAATTAGGTGGCAATCCATCCAGAGGACCAAGAAAAGACCGCATTCACCTGCCCCTTCGGGACGTACGCATTTCGAAGGATGCCATTCGGTCTCTGCAATGCACCTGCAACTTTTCAACGGTGCATGCTTGCCATATTCTCAGATATGGTAGGTGATTATCTGGAAGTCTTCACAGATGACTTTTCAATTTTTGGAGAATCATTTGACGATTGCCTCCAACACTTGGTCCAAATGCTCAGGCGGTGCATCGAGGTGAATTTGGTTCTTTCTTGGGAAAAGAGCCATTTCATGGTGCCTGAGGGAATTGTCCTGGGACATTTAATCTCGGAGAAAGGCATCCAAGTGGATCGAGCTAAGGTTAACCTGATTTCCAAGCTCCCTATGCCTAGCTCGATTAAGGACATCCGATCCTTTTTGGGGCACATCGGTTTCTACCGTCGATTTATCCCTGATTTCTCCAAAATTGCGCGCCCCCTGACCAATCTTCTCTCCAAGGATATGCCTTTCGAAATTTCCAAGGAATGCACTCAAGCATTTGAGATCCTACATGACCGAGTCAGCCAAGCCCCAATCCCACAGTCCCCTGATTGGTCTCAACCTTTGAGATCATGTGCGATGCATCTGACTTCACTGTAGGAGCAGTTTTGGGGCAGAAAATTGACGGGAAACCTGTGGTCATTTACTACGCCAGCAAAACACTGGATGAGGCTCAGCATAACTATACAGTTACTGAGAAAGAGCTGTTGGCCGTAGTATTTGCCCTAGAAAAATTCAGATCATACCTTCTGGGTTCCCGTGTTATCATATACTCGGATCACACAGCTGTGAGGCATCTCCTTGCTAAGAAGGACGCGAAACCTCGATTCATCCGATGGATCTTGCTGTTGCAAGAATTTGGCCTTGAGATTCGCAACAAGGCGGGAAAGCAGAATGTGGTAGCTGATCACTTGTCCCGCCTTCCTTCTGAAATAATTGACCCTTCCAGACCTATTACAGAACATTTTCCTGATGAGCACCTCCTGACTATCAGTACAAGTCTTCCATGGTTCGCAGATATAGTAAATTACCTGGCATCACATCAGATTCCATCTGATTGGCCGAAGGCCAAGAAGGACAAATTGCATTCTGATGCCAAGTATTACCTATTGGAAGACCCGTATCTATTCCGCATTGGTGCTGATCAGATAATTTGATTGTGCTTCACGGAAGTGGAAATCAAAGACATACTCTCATTTTGCCATGACCAGGCATGCGGTGGACATTTTTCAGGACATAAAACCACATCAAAAGTCCTCCAGTGTGGCTTTTACTGGCCCACAATTTTCAAAGATGCATACGATCACTGTAAGGCATGTTCTCATTGCCAGACTCTGGGCAACATGAGCCATCGAGACATGATGCCTCTACAGCCGATCTTGGTATGCGAAATTTTTGATATTTGGGGGATTGATTTCATGGGACCCTTTCCGATTTCGGATGGCTTCGAATACATCTTACTCGCAGTTGACTATGTTTCCAAGTGGATAGAAGCCATTCCTACCCAAACCAACAATCACAAAGTTGTCATAAAATTCCTTCATCAAAATATTTTCTCAAGGTTTAGAATTCCGCGTGCTCTAATTTCCAACGGAGGGACCCATTTCACTAACGCTCAGTTCAGGTCACTGATGACCAAATACGGGGTGTCACACCGAATCGCTACTCCTTACCACCCCCAAACTAATGGTCTAGCTGAGCTATCTAACCGAGAGATCAAGAAGATCCTTCAGGTTACTGTTCGACCTGATAGAAAAGATTGGTCTTCTCGGTTTCCGGAAGCATTGTGGGCCTATAGGACCACCCACAAGACCCAATTAGGAATGTCTCCCTTCAGATTAGTGTACGGGAAGGCATGTCACCTCCCCGTCGAGTTGGAGCATAAAACCTATTCGGCAGTACGGACTTGTAATCTAGATCTTTCTAAGGCTGGAACCCACAGAAGACTTCAAATGAGTGAGATCGATGAATTACGCCACAACGCGTATGAGAACTCACGAATTTACAAAGAACGGGTTAAAGCTTTTCATGACAAACACATTTCTAGAAAGGTCTTTCATCTTGGTCAAAAGCTTTTACTCTTTGATGCCCGACTCAAATTATTCCCAGGAAAGCTAAGATCTAAGTGGGTCGGACCCTACCTAGTTTGACAAATCTTCGAAAATGGAGCCATTGAAATAATCCCACTCAGCCACGATTCTGAACACTTTGTCATGAACGGTCAGAGACTCAAGCCGTTCATTGACATGACCGATATAGATTTGGCTGAGTCATCCTTTACCCTCCATTCCTCTTGAGCTCATTGCGCCCAGCCGATGGCGTAAAACTAAGCGCTTAACGGGAGGAAACCCGTCATTCTTTGAAAAACCCGAAACCTTTTCTGGCATCTCTATGCGGATTTCATGTTGCACTTTAGGGTTCATCCATTAGAACAACCGACTTCACCTCAGGTATCCCTACCCAAGATTAGAAATCGTTCGCAACAAACCACTTCGACCCATTCACTCACCACACACCTGTCCTAATGCATGAACTAAGCTGAAATCGAACCCACCTAATTTACAATGGGACATTGCAAATCTTGGGCATGGGGGGTATGAAAGTGCAAAATGTCAGGAAAATTCATATTAAGAAAGGGTTTCAATAAAAAAAAAAAAATAGAGACTTGAAGGAGGGGAGGAACAATTCAGGGTCATACAAATGAGAAGAGAAGAAAAAAGAGTAAAATGACAAAAAGGAGCACAAAATGAAAATGAAAAGAAATAGTCATTAGTAAAAGATTAAGGGGTTAACTGAAGTTCTAGACCAAATCAAGAAAAAAAAGTGCTAAGTAGACATAACAAGAGATTAGCGGGAACGCTGGTCTTAGGCCTCTTGGGATAGATTTGTTAGCTTGAAAATTCATGTATCCGTTAAAATCTGGATAATCCTGAAGAAGTTGAGGAAAATGTGAAGCTTAAGTATTAGGTCTAAGGCTTAGGAAGTATTCGGCCTCGTTAACTGACCTCCTGTTTGCGGGATTCGGTAAACTAAGCACCCCAAATTCACACACAGTCTGGTTCAGTGCGCATAAACATCCAAATCACGTAAAAGCATTTAATGTTCTGAAAAAGTCACCTAGATTAGGAGTGGCCAATCAACACAAGTTGATTTGGACGAGTTCCCAGCGCGGAGAGGCGGGAAATTCCCCTCGAAGATGCGTAACAGCATATCGTCTCCACGGTGCTTGTCTCTTAGGATATTTAAATATCCTACTGGGGGCATGTAAGCACTCTGCTGGTTCAGATACCATGGGCGGCATTACCATGAAATGTTGATCGCCAGGGTCTGAATTCGGCCACGAAATGCCATGGGTGGGATTATCTCGAAATCTCGAAAGCCAGGGTTCTGGGGGTTGCCATGGGTGGGATTATCTCAAAATCTAGAAAGCCAAGGACCCTTGAGGTTGATGATGGGGATGAGGAATCCGATACAGACCGTGTTGAGAAGCTAATCCGAAGCCAGAAATAAAAAGAAAAGAGAGATAAAAGCTCTCCAAACAAATAAATCTTCTATCTCTCTCTTGCAAAAAATGCACTGCAAACTGAACTTAGGCTAAAAATGTCTCAAGCACGGGTGCTTTAACTGCGGAGTCCAACAAACCCTAGGTTAGTTTTTGTGGCCGTAGAAACCGTTGCGGAGGACTGAGGCTAAAGTTGGTCAGGTTCGGATTTTGGTTGGTACTTGAGTACCTCTAGGCCTATTGTCGGCATTCCGACCTAATCACAAAAGAAAAGGAGAAGCACTTATCATGATTGTTGACAGACACTGGGTCTAGAACGGAAGTTAAAACCTTGAAATTTTGCTAAGGGACTAGCAAAAGCTAGGCATGGGGGTATGATGAGAGCCTCATCATGAGCCATAACTAGCTCATTTTGACCCAATAAGGAAGATAAAAGATCCTACATAACCTAGAAGAAGACCTAAATGAAGGAATAAGTGCTCTGAGAAGAAAACATGAATTAAAGGTTAAAACTGCAATTTTACCATTGCAGTGCATAAATGGGATTTCTCAGAGGCAAAACATCGGTCAAATGGTCTAAATAGGATAAAAAGTGGGTTGAGTCAATCAAAAATGGGTTCATGTGCAATTTAGGAATTAAATGACATTTGGTAACCATAAAATAGACCCGCTTAAATTAACAAGGTTCCGGTCAGAATAAAAATCAAGTAAACCCTCTAAAAATCATGGAAAAATATCCTCTACGGTTTAGAACACTTAATTTGGCCTTTGGAACCTAGTTTGACCTAGAATAGTGTCCTAGCTCATTAATTAACCTAATTTGGGTTTTTATGCAAAATATCCAGTCAAACGAGGGCAAACCTAAAATCCAACTTCACCATTAGATTCCTTAGGTCCAAATTAGGTTTGTACCAAATTTTGGACCTAAGGGGAGGTCATCTTGACCAACTTTGCAATTTAGTACACCCAAATAATAATTTGGCCCCTATCTTTTGAAAATCATTGCAGAGAGCCCCCTAATTTCCTCGCCACCTTTGCAATCAAGTCCTGCCACCATTGTTAGGGCAGAGTCGACCTCTGGCGAGGTTTAGAGAGGGATTACTCTCTGATTCCTCAGAGACTCCCCCCCCAGAAAAGGAAGGGAGATTCTCTGAGGAATTCCCTTCCATCTAAAGCCAATCACGATCTCTGGTGTGAACCCAATCTCTCATGCAAACGCATGAGGGATTTGGGTATCCACCCTCTTTCCTTCTCCGACGAGCCGGCAGAGGTGATTGCGTGCCCTCCACGCACTAGAAAGTTCGGCCCACACCTATAAAAGGATCCCCAGACCCGGCTGTAGATCTTCAGACTTGTTGTGGCGGAGATTCCCCCAAATTTTCCTCTCTTCCATCTCCAGCCAAGAAACCTGCAAGCTCCGACGACCTCCTCTCCTCCTTCTCGTCGCTCTGCTGCCATACCAGCAGCAGAGTCAACTCCGCCTCTTTCTCCCGCGTCGCGCAGTACCAGGCGCGCGTTCTCCTGACCTTGTCCTCGTCGCCGCTCTCTCCGTTAGGGTTCTTCTTCTCCGACGACGGCAACGACGCGCCGTCTACTCCCCTGCCTCCCTCCCGTCCAAAACACTCTAGATACCTTCTCCATCTTTCCCTCTCTCTTTTCCCCCTGTTATTTAATTTAATTGCACCCCCCCCGACATTGCCTGACCACCTCCATCTTCCTCGCCTCTGACCGACCTCCGACGAGCCACATCCACCATTCCGCCCCTCCACACGGCTCGCCAATTATCTCATAAGCTTCGCCTCACCACAAGGAACAATCTCCGCCCCTCCACTGCCACTCCACAGCTCCACAATAGCCCCCGAACTCACCCACAACTCCAGTCGCAGGACGACCTAGGTACGCACACCTAGGCCGTCCCACGACCTGCAGCACCGTTCACCACCTTCGCCGTGCCACTGAGAAGGTGCCCAGCTAGTCTGATTAGGCCAATAGGCCGTGCTTGTGTTTGACAGGATTTTAGCCCTGCCGCCATTGACGGTTGAAGCATCTTCGCAGCAGCTCCAGGCATCAGGCGCAGCAGATTCGCGCAAGCAGTGCGAAGCCCTCGGGTCCAGCAAGGAGCGCTGCGAAGCTCGCAGCTTTGGCAATTGCACGAAGAAAGCTCTGCAGGCGCGCGCGAGATTGGGGCAGGCCAAATAGTCCCACATCGGCGAAACGCAACGCGCAGGTATGCTTTAAATTGAATTTGTGTTATATGCTATTCGCCTCCGAACGCACAGGGGTGAGGTCCCTCACCAAATCCACGCCCACCTCATCCATGGTTTCACCTCGCGGATCTGGCGGGATCCGACCCGACCCTAACCTGAGCACTCCTCGAGCATCACCCACCTGCCGGTGCGCCTGGTCTCGGGTGCGAGATCCGACCCGAATACTCGTGGCTCTGGGAGAGCATCCTTGAGTGAATTGCAGAGAGAGAGAGACGTTCGGGTAGAGGGGAAGGGTTAGGTTTTGCTTCCTTGTGTGCAGGCAGGCCGGGCGGTGAAGACAGGAGACTTAGCCGCAAGGAGAAGAAGGAAGAAGAAGCAGAAGAAGAGAAGACAAGGAAGAAAGAAGGACTGCAGACAAAAAGGAAGAAGACAGAAGAGAAACAAAGGCAGGAAGAAGAAGCCTTCGCAGGAAAGAGAAGAGAAGAGAATGAAATTCAAGGAAGAAAAAGACCTGTGGATCAGAAGAAAAGAAGAAGAAGAGCCAACGAAGAAGAAGAATAAGGCAGAAGAGAGAAAGAAGACTTTTAAGATGTCTGATAAAGAAATCAGACGTCCAATTATGTTTTCTTTTAGCAATTCTTTTTATAACTCTCTCTCTTTGAATCAATTATTTTCATTTAAAAGTTGTATTCTTTGATTTTAAAAGTACTAAGATTGCTCCCTGTGTTCGACCTCGGATACACTAGTTTTTCGAGTAATAAAATTCTCTATATTTGTTTGAACGTTTTGTCGGCTATATTACAACGTGTTATCTTTTAGAACCCCACAAAAACATACAAACAGCTACCCAACCTAAGGACAGGCTAGTATGTTTGTATTGTAGGGCTCCTTTCTCTTATGATTTCTCTCCTTACTTCACCAGGTACCCTTCCACATCCAACACACATTTCACATCCTATCCTCCTACCACCACTTATCCCCAAGATGATTACTATCCCGAGTTGGCTTGTAATTACCCATCCACTAGCTTGGATGACATTGATTGGGGATATGAATCCGAACCTCAGGGTCCAAGGCCTAACCCTGGACAACAAGACTATGATTATTATCCTTCCCAGAGCTATAATGATTATGGATCTCCATCCTTTGACAACCAAACCATCCTGATCAACAATCAAGAAGGATATCATGATTATAACACCTACCCTCCCCAGTATTTCACTGAATATAGGTCACCACCATCCTTTGAACAACCTAGAATGACCTACTTTCAAGGAGGGGCCCAAGAACCTCGACATCTTGACTCCCCTAGATTCAACCCAAACCCACCTAAACCTAAATCGAACCAGTTGGTTTAGGTGAACCAGATCCAAGATAGAGTGTTGGCTAATTTGAGGAACACCATACAATCTTTAGAAGCCCAACCAGCACCATGCACTAAAGCACTGGAGCCTATGATCAAAATAATTGATGAACTTAATAGTTCTCTATTGGATTTGCTCCAAAGTGTTAGGGATAGGGACCTAGGTGAGTTTCTCCTTGGGAAGTTGTCGAGGTTAAGGATGAAAATTGTGGTTGCCCTAGTCAAATCTTGGGATGATTCTCAAGATGAGCCCCCTTCAGGAAAGCCAATGTCTGAACTCGCTCAGGCGCCTATCAAGGGGGATACATATTCTGAGATCGGTGATGACCAGGTTGGGCTAGAGAGACCATTTGAGGATGAACCGATTGATTCACCTGAGATCCCCAAGTTTGGAAACGAAGAAAATTATGTCTCCTTGGATCAAGAAATGATTTATGATTTTGAGAAATATATAATTGAGGATCATCAATTCTTTGACTCTGAGGGTGAAGAATCTTTAGGTGAAGTCTCACTTGAACATAAGGAAAATGATTTTAGTGAGACAAACGGGCATGAGGAATCTGATGAATCATTTGATAGCCCGTTCATTGAAGATTTGGATTTGGTTGGGGTTAACTTGGTGGATCCGAATCATGATGATTCAATTAGTGACCCCAGTCCTCATCTGCACCCCAAAGAGATGACTTATGAGATCTTTGTGCCCAAGTCAATCTTGATTCAACCATGATTTCTAGACTTGGGAGAATCATATGTGGTGAATAATATGCTAGAGGTCCCAAAGCCTAAGCCTTTGATGTTGGAGGATAGAATTGTTGGAATAAAGATTTGGGAGGCTAATTCTGAGGGAAGTTTGATTTTGGATCTAAAGGTACCTATTGACCTAAAACGACCTACTTTCTACTAGGACCCTTACGATATCTTTCACGTGCAACCCAAGCTCGAAATAACTGATTATTTCTCTGAGCTAGATGTTACGTGGACAACCGCACCTATTGAACCATCTTTACCCATTGTCCGACACTTTGGTCTTGGGTTGCACACCACTAAACCGCAGGCCCAGCCCCGCAAACACAACAAACTCCAATTCTGGGTGATTTTCATCTAGAACCTGAGAACCACTCAACCCTGGGGCATGGGTCTGCACAATAATCTGTTCCATGTCTGTGGACATATTCTGTTGGTGGGCTTCAGGATCAATATTTTTATTTTGATTTTGACCCGCACTTGTGAATTCTAAATTTCTTCTTTGTATGTATGTTATGTCTAGCTGAAGGCATTAAACTTAGCACATGTGTATACAGTCTTCTCTCTGTGGAGCTAACCAGATTTTCATGACACTCAGGTGATGTTCTGTTTACTCTGCCCTTTTCATGCTTTATTTTTACAATGAGGACACTGCATCATTTAGGAATGGGGGTGTGGACTATGTTAAAATTTCTTCTAGTTTCTTATAAAATTAACAAAAAATTGAAACTTTGAAAAAAGATAAAAAAAGAAGAAATTAGGAAAAGAGAACTTAAGCATTTGGAAGTTATTAACTTTAGGAAATGATACGAGAGGACCTAACACCTAGACTCTTCAGGTCTTCGGGTTTAATTAGCCTGGGTGCCCACTCGAATGTGGACTTAGTCTCGAGTCCTCGCCAATTAAAATTCATTTTAATTTGATAAATAATTTGGGATGATAAGTATGCAACTTATCAACCCACCCTCTTATTTGGGGGGACTTTAAGCCTAAGCATCTGCACACATTTTGTTTTTGCACTGACTCACTTTCCGACGGTTTTTACAAAAATTGGGTAGCTAATGGACTGACTTGGGTGGTATGGCTGGCAAGTTGTCGGTGGTAACAGCTCATTGGCGGGTTGTCCAGAGCCTAGCCATATGACCATTTTCATTGTACTGCCTTTAGGTAAATCTTAGATCAGGGAAGCCACCTACATAAAAAAAAAAAAAGAAACACTCAAAAAAAAAAAAGAAAAGAAAGAAAAAGGAGAAAATAAAAGATAAATAAAACCACACTTCACTGCACGAGTATGGCTAGCAAGTTGTCGGTGGTAACAACTCATTGGCCGGTTGTCTAGAACCTAGCTCACAAAAAAAAATGCACAATAATTCCCAAAACACTTAGGGAAGAAGCGAGGAAGTAGAATAAATCAGGGAGATATACATTGGGTTCGCCCTTGTGTTGACCCCATAAATAAAAGAAGTAGGGAGAAAGCTATCGATCATAAAGATAAACGTTTAGGCAAGGTCACCTAGGGTCGTAGAAACCCAAAGTCCATCTTAATGGCCATTTTGTGAGTCTATCACTTTTTCACAAAGATGCTTAGTACTTAGAGTCTTTTCAAGTCTTGGGTGGGCCAGGTAGTCGTAAAAAGTTATCCCGGAAATCTCAAACTCCACAAGTACAAAAAAATTAGAAAAGAAGAAAAATAAAAAAATATATATCTTCCTTTCTTAAATATGGCGAGAACATGGGCAGTCTACATTCTGGTAGACACTCGGGTACCACTGAGTTTTCGTAGTTTAGGACCTTAGTTCAAATTTTTCTATTGTTAATAAATGACTTAGGCCTAAGTGATCTAATCCTAATTCTACTTTTATACTGATGCGAAAAATCACGTGATTTGTAAAAGCGAGTTTTTATTATCATTGTAACACACGAATTCACATACGCTTTTAAATTTATATTCCTAGATATGGGAGTATCTAGGGTAGTCCAAGGAGGCAAGTTTGCAAAAATTAAATCTCTTTCTTTGAAAATAAATCTTAACTTTCTTTTTGGTCTTTCTGAATATATAGTTTTTATGATTTTTGAAATAAAGGCAACATGCAAGTTTTTGTTGGAAGCTATAAAACAACTAATACGTAATTCAAGAAACCTACCCTAAAGTGACAGGTAGAGCCTCTCCCTAAGCTCACCCTAGGCATGTGGAGGCCTAGAATAATTAGGGAGAGGGAGTGAAAAAATTGCTAGGCAAAATTTGTAATAAGCTATGCAACAGAAATTGAAAGAAGGAAATTTGAATTAAATCAAAATTGTGCACACAAAACCTATAGAGGAATGCTTCTACTCTACTTGAAAATACAAGAAAAATAAAACACAAATCCTCTAGATAGATGGTGAAGAAGAGGGCTTCTTGCTCCAAGCCAAGTAGCTCCTTGACTTGAAAAGACAACTCCTTCTTCTCCTTCCTTGAGAGCTCCTCAAAATGATGTCCTCCAAGGTGGTAGCTACCACCTTTAATTCTCTTCGTCCAAGGGTGGATGTCCACCCTAGGTTCTTCTCCTTTGCCTGGCCGTCCTCCTTGAAGTGGAAAGCTCCTCCTCCTTGGCATGGCACAAGTTGAAGAAAGTGGGGAGAAGAAGGCACCAATGGGGCTAGTGATGTGCCCCCTTAATCTTCTTCTTGGTCGTAGGTGTAGGTGGGTATAGGTAGAATAATACACTAATGGAGGATGCTCTAAAATGGTGGTAGGTGGTGAGTTTATATAGAGTAAGAAGGGGGCTAAGGTGACTCTTGAAATGGATGGCTAAGATGGGAAGATGGAGGTTGTTAGGGATCCTATGGCTAAGGGCAATTGGCGCCAAACCAAGGGACACCAAGGGGGTTGTTATGGGTGGTGGCACCCCTTGAAGTTGGCGCCAAAATGGCATCTGGAAGGGGGGCTTAGGTGGCACCAAGTATGGCTCTAGAAGGAGGGGTAGGTCGGTGGCTAGGACGGGTTGTAAGGTTAGGTGTATAGTGGATGTGGGGGTGGATGGTGGTGCCAAAAAGGGGGTAGTTAGGGTTACGTTTTCTTGCCAAAATTGGTGCATTTTGGTGGTGATGATGGGGTGAAGAGGTGGCTAAGAGGTGGTGCCAACTTGGAGTAGGATAGCTAGCTTAGGTAGGGCTTAAGTTGGTGGAGCTAGCTAAGGTTGAGTTGAAGGTGGTGGATGGTCAAGGAGCTGGTTGCTAGCTAAGCTAAGCTAAGCTAGCTTAGCTACCTATGGAGTAGAGGAGGAGGTATTGGAGCTAGGGTTTGAAGAGAGGAGCTGAGGAGGAGAAGTCTGGAGCTGGAACTGGAGCTGGCAGCTACTGAAGAGGTTGGCATGGAGCTACTCTAGCTGGCTTAGCTTGCTAGTTCTTTGCTAGCTACTAAGCCAAGCTAAAGTGAGCTGGCTTCTACCATAATGAGCTGAGGTGAGCTGGGTCTGGTGCTCCCAGGGAGGATCATGCTGGTTGAGGTAACTAAGGTAGCTTAGCTCAACTGAGTTTAGCTAAGCTGAGTCCCCAGGAGTTGGACTTGAGCTTCCTGAGATAGAATGAAGTTATCCTCAGCTTGCTGGAGTTGAGTGGAGCTGGATGTAGCTGGACCAGAGTTGGGGTGAACTCCAGTCAACTCAGCTGAGCTAGCTAGAGCTCTCTGTTGACTAATGGGAGCTGAGATGAGCTAGACTTAGCTAAGTTGAGCTGGATATGAGCTAACTTGAGCTAGGGTGAGCTAAGATGAACTCTCTTGAGCTGCCATTCAGCAGAGATTAGCTGAATGGAGCTAGGATGAGCTAACCCTAGTTCAATTGAGCTCAGTTCCAACTATGGTGAGCTGGATAAAGCTGAGTTCTAGCTAGTCTGAGCTCCTTCTTCACCATTTGCCTTCTTGAGTGCTAGGGTTTTAGGGATCTATATATCTGTTCATCCCTAACACTCACAAAAACACATTAAAAACACAATAAAAAATGCGATGCATGCCTAACCTAATTTATGCCTAATTGCAGCCCAAAAACCCGTTTGCGGAGTAAAATCTTAAGAGCTAGGTTTGTTTTAATGCATAAGAATGATGACAAATTGGCATTTATCACACTCCCATGCTTATCTTTTGCTAGTCTCTTAGCAAAACTTCAATTTTTTTGGAAAATGGAATTTTTGGGAAATCTAATTTTTTTCTACTTTTGTGGAAAAAGAGATTAGGGGACCTTGGTGGATCTAAACACAGGAGATATGAGATTTGTTAAAGATAAACATCGGGATTTATTTTGGATCCAACCATTAGACAAAATAGGATCAATATATCCTCCAGAAAATTCAAAAATTAACCCATTGTTAATTCAGATGACTTGAAATTTTTATTTTTAGGATTTTTCTGGCTCTTGAATCTGATTCACAACTTGCAAAATCCTTTAAAACCTTGTGTCCGTGCTTGTGAAAAGCTAACATTTATAGGGGCATGTTAATTAATTAATTTATTATTATTATATTATATTTTATTTATTATTTTTTTCTCCCCCATGCTTTTTTTTAGCTTAGTCTTACAACAGATGTGTCAGGATCATCATTCCAGTTACCAATCCTCGAGATGGCTCTGGCACAAGTACATTGGGATAGCACTGTCCATGACACCACCCAAGAGCTCACAACCCCAAAACACATTGCAGTGTAAAGGGGTGCTCCAAGCAAACTCAAGATCTTGCTTCGACACTATAGGTAGAGCACCATCCAAGACACTTGAGCTGCTAAAATATGCTTTAATGCTCCATCTAAAGATATGAAATATAGATATGGAGCAACGTCGAGGTGGTAACATGTTGACATCGCATCCTCAAAGGAAGCATTTTCCTCCTCGGCGGTGGGAACTCAAACCCATGATCTATTTCAGACTTTTACTAAGTCCAAACAAGGGAGTTTTTCAAATTCTTAGTTGTTTTTTAAGTGTTGGCTTGTGTGTGAAAATTGACACAAGAAGTTCTTCAAGACATGCAAGTTTTTGAATCATAAACTAAGCCAAATACTTTCCATATTACAAAATAGAATCAAGTCACCTGAACTATCATGAGTTCAGGTGGAACTTTTAGAGAAGGATATCTGATCTAGTCTAAAATAGACCCTAAAATTCTAATGATCAGATCCACATCCTCATCCCTAGTTTGTTAAAGATTAAATCCCATTGTACCAAAAGTGAAATTTTCGACCTTAATCCCGATTTCAAAACTTTTCCTCAAAATGTTTTCAACATTTTTATTTTTTTTGGCTATGCAAATAGGAAAATAAACTAAAGAAAAATGCATGTTTGTAGGTTTTGAAAATCATAAATTGATCGTCAAATTTTAAAAACACCCCCCCATGCTTAAGATATGCCATGTCCTCATGCATTAGGAGGGAAAAGGGTCACCTTAATGAAGAGCGGTCGGGTTTAGGATGGTCAAAACCTAGGAAAAGAAGAAAAAGGAGAAACAGGAAAAAATGATGGGTTACTGGTCAGGCCTAGATAGGTTGTTTTAATATGGTGATTTAATCGTTGAAATGCGTATAGTGGTTAACCTAAATCGAGCCTAACCATCTCTTTACAAAATTTTTTACCTAGCCTATTTGATTTTATCTTGGTCATTTTAGGCCCAGGGTCGAACTCAAGGAAGTGGGATTAAAGGTGAAGAAGTTTCTACGCCTCTCCTACAACGAATCTTTTCCATTCGTTTATTTTATTTTTGGTATTTTTCTATTTAAGATTTTTTTCTGATAATTTTTGTCCTTGAGGTACACCCTAAAAATCAGGTTCTTGGATTTGAGATAAATTAGGGTTCCAAAACTGGTCTTACTATTCGCAAGACTGAGTACCTGTAAGTCAAGGATTATCATTTCTCTTTTGTATATTTTTTTTATCTTTTTACTGGCAAGAAAGAGAAACAGAAATAAAGTAAATATAGTAGATATATATATGTATATATTATATATGTATATAGGGGTGGGGGTGGAGGTGGAGATGGTGTGTAGCACGTTGTCGAGTCGGTCGTCATCTAGGAAGACGCAACCAACAGGACGAAGTGCCGCGTGGAGTGTAGGATGGATCGGTGGAAGATGTGTGCGAAGACGTTTTCTATAGGCGTGTATCGGGGAATATCAGCAACGGGTGCAGATATTCTCGTGATAAAATGTATGGTAGGTGATATGAAAATATATATATATATATGTATATATGTAAATATATATCTATATGTATATATATAGATATTGTTATATAGGTATATATGTAGTTATATATGTATATATATATAGATATGTAAATATATGTATAGATAGATGTATGTATATGTATATATATATATATGTATTTATAATTATATATATGTATGTATATATCACTATATATATAGTTATAGATATGTGTATATATATATATAAATGTATATATATAAATAGTAATATATGTATGTAGTTATATATATGTGTATATGTATATATATATTTTAGTATAAGTATCTATGTATATAAATATATGTAGATAGATATACAGAGATATATATATATGTATTTATAGTTATAGATATATGTATATATGTATGTATATTTGTATATATATATATATATATGTATAAACATATGTGAATGTATATGTATATATATATATATATTTATACGTATATAACTATATGTATATATGTAAATATATATGTGTATATATATATGTGTATGTATGTATGTATATATACTTATATATAATTGTATGGGCACTAATATGTATATATATATATATAAATATATATAGGTATATATATATATAAGTGTATATATGGGTGTGTACAAGTGAGAGTGTGTGTGTACGAGAGTGTGTGTATGTGTGAGGTGAGTGTGTGTGTGTGTGTGAGAGAGAGAGAGAGCGTCTGCTGAAGATGGCACGTTAAGTCGTCCTAAGGCAGCAAGTGACGTCTGATGCCACGCGCAGGCACGGGCTCATAGGCGCATGAAGGCCCTCGCACACGCAGGAGGGAGTGGGCCTGGGGGAGGGACCACAACGCACCGCGCTACGCACTGAGGTAGGTGCGGGGGAAGAAGCGGGCGCTGGGAGCGGGCGGGTGCAGATGCGAGAGCGGGCGTGGAGAGAGACGTGAGCAAGGGCGTGCACGGACGGGCTGGCAACGGTCGTGGTGCGAAGAGAGAGCGCCTGGTGATCGGATAAGTGACAAACTTACTGGTCACCGCACTGTATCCATAGTGTCGCGCTCTCTAGTGTGAATAGTGGCTACATTGCGTTCTCGGCTCGCACGACCGCCTGCTGGCGGTTCTCCGTGTGCGAGCGCCGCTGAGCGAGCTGGCGCGCGCTCGGAAGGACTGCGTCGGCTGCTTGCGAGCGCATTGAGGGGCAAGGACGACCTGCTGGCATGTGCGGAAAGAGCTGCGCCGGCTGATGGCATGCGCGATGGCCTGCACATGTGGAAGAGGAGTCCGGTGCTGTGCTGCTGTTGTGCTTGAGCTTCAATGCTTAACTTTGTGGCAATGGCGGAAATTGCTTGGAACGACGAAACAGAGCGGTGAACCACCACGCCCACCGACTCTTTGATGAGCTGGGCGGTGGTGGGACTCACAGTGGTGGTTGTGCACCACTGTGAGCCGCTCCTGCCCGCAGCGTGGCTCTTCAAGAAGAAAAGCTGCTGCGTATGGAGGGGAGAGGGGAGGAGACGGCCTGGAAGGGAAGCTGTTGTGTTGGGTTTTTTTTTTGTGTGGACCAGTCTCTCTTGCAAAGAAGATAACCGTGCCTTTTTAAAGAGGAAAGAGGCATGCACAGCCATGCCCTGGCTGTGCATGGCTCTGCAAGGCTGGCAGGGAGTGCTTGCTGCAAAGAATGGCGTGCGGAAGGTCTAGCCATGCCATGCGGCCACCGAGAAGAAAGTCAAATAAAAATAAAAATAAAAATAAAGATGGTGAATTTCTAAGGCAGCACTTGAGGAATACGTTAATTTCATGGCAATTTAATTCACTCTTCTCCCCTCTCAAATAAATGCTTGCATGTGTTTATTTTTACAAATGCGACTATGGCTATCTAATCTACATTGGCAATGCTTGGAAATAGCACAAGATGGCACAATTTTTGGTGTATTTTTGCTGTGCAATCATACCCCCATGCCTATATTTTGCTAGTCCCTAGCAGAACATTTTTGTATTGTATTTAGAAATGATCTGAAGCTGAAGATTTTTTTCTGAGGCAACATAGGTGTGTTTATTGTTGGATATTGTGAGAACCAATTGCAGAGAAGTCTACCAATACTTTAAGTCTCTCATGACATAGACCATCTCTCAACTAACCAGGACACTTGATATTTAAACCTTAAGTACGATTTCTAGGACCCAGGAGGTTTTTGCCGTACTCGAGAGCTTAAGAGATTATGGCTTGTGCATAGTGAAGGATCAAGACTGACCAGATGAACATTAAGACTCAAGCCCAGGGTTTCACGAATTTTTAAGTGCAGGTTGGTCCCAGTTTCAGCTCATGTCTTCGGATTGACCCTTTAAGAGATGAAGGAAAACTCAACTCCCATTTTCTGACATTTGTGGCTCAAAGAAAATAGGGTATTTGCCCTGAAGAACATTTTCTTTTTTTTTGTAGGAAGATTTTACAGACATTTGTGAGATATACTAACTACTTTGTACCTTTTTTTTTTTGAAACACGTGTCAGTATATCTCTTACAGTATTATTCGGAGGAGCACACTTTTCTTTTGGTGGGAGAGTTCCTTTTTGGTGGAAAGAGTCTCTCCTAAACACAAGACTAAAGCCTGGGATAAAAAGTCTACTTGCGTGCATAGGTAAGGACTCCACCTTCCCTATTGAACACTAGGGTTGGATCTTATTTTCACCTGGTCTTTCTTGATATGTGTAGTGTGAACCAAGAATACTTAGGCTCTCGAGTAGAAGCAAACCAACGGATCCTGTATTGGTGTCTCAGGTACAAGAATATGTCCTTAGTTAGGAGAGATTCCAATCTATCTTGTCAATGCTCAATTGAATTAAGCTGAGCCTAAGCGACTCAAGCTTCTGTGGCCTGGAAAGTCTTCAAAACAGTGGTTGAATACCCATAAACACTTATTGTATTTTTGTTTTAGCCTTCAGATCATTACTAAACACCATTTTTTATTTTATTTTATTATATATATATATAGTTGGAAACTGCATGATACCATAAAATACCCAGATCCTATGGATGCCTATGCACCCTCCCATGCCAAACGATGCTATGTCCTCATATGCATGCAGGGAAGGGTAAAGGAAGGATGAAAGATCGGGTAACGAGAGCTGAGGTGTAGAGTATACAGTAGGGTCGTAGGGTGGGTGGATGGTGGGTGGTGTGGTGAAGAGTGAAGTGACCATGATAGAGGCGACGTGTTGTTGGGGTGCCTCCCAATGAGCGCTGAATTTAACGTCCCCAGCTGGACTCAAAATGAGGCACAACATTAGTTACACTCCACCAGGGCAACAGTTTCTCCAACAGGGGTAGGTTCATGAGTAAGATAAGGTTTCAAATGCTGCCCATTGACCGTAAATTTTTGCCCAGATTTGGGATCTTCAATCTCAACGGCCCCGTTGGGAAATGGTTTAGAGACCAGGAAAGGACCAGTCCATTTGGACTTCAATTTCCCAGGAAAGAATTTGAGTCGGGCATTATAGAGCCAAACTTGCTGAGATGGCTCAAATTCCTTCCGTCGAATACGGCTGTCGTGAAAAGCCTTAGTGTGTTGCTTGAAAGTTAAGGCAAAATCATAGGCTTCACGACGGAGCTCTTCCAGCTCCTAGAGTTGGAGTTTCCTTTCTCGACCACACAGGTCTGGGTCGAGGTTACATTGGCGAACCGCCCAATAAGCATGGTGTTCCAACTCCAAAGGCAAATGACAAGGCTTCCCGTAAATGATTCTATAAGGAGACATACCAAGGGGATCCTTGAAGGGGGTCCGATACGCCCAAAGTGCGTCAATCAGCCTGTCAGACCAATCCTTACGGTCAGGTTGACTATTTTATGGAGAATTTGCTTGATTTGCCGGTTCGACACCTCTGCCTGGCCGTTCATCTAAGGATGATACGGAGATGCTATATGATGGTGGACTCCGTATTTCCTCAGAAGTGCCCGAAAAGAAGCATGGGTAAAGTGGCTTCCTCCATCAGAGATAATGGCTCAAGGGATCCCAAAGTGCGCAAAGATGTGGTCTTTGACAAATCAAGTGGATATAACATAGTCAACATGGCGTGTGGGAATAGCCTTTATCCATTTCGAAACATAATCAACAGCCACGAGAATGAATTCGAAGACGTTGGAAGGAGGAAAGGGACCCATGAAATCAATTCCCCAAATGTCGAAGATTTCTGCAGCTAGGATGGGTTGCAAGGGCATCATGTGACGACGTGACATTGACCCTAACGACTGGCACCTAGTGCAATGTTTGGCATACTTGTGTGCATCCTGGTGAAGGGAGGGCCAAAAGAAACTGCACTGCAACACCTTAGCTACAGTTTTCCTCCTAGAGAAATGGCCTCCGCAGGCCTGATCATGGTAGAAGTATAACACACTGGGGAATTCACTGTCAGGAATACAGCGTCTGATGATTTGATCATCACCTATGCGAAAAAGAAGTGGATTATTCCAGAAATAATACTTTGCTTCCACCATGAGACACTCGCATTGGTTTTTAGGCTAGCCACGTGGAAGGGATCCAGAAGTAAGGTAATTAGTAATGTCGGCATACCACGGTCCACTTGCCACATTAATTGCCAATAGGTGCTCATCAGGAAAAATCTCATTAATCGGCAGAGTAAGTCCAATAAGGTCAGGGTCCAGTCTAGAAAGGTGATCAGCCACAACATTCTAGGCTCCGACCTTATCGCGGATCTCAATGTCAAATTCTTGGAGCAGAAGGATCCAACGGATCAATCTGGGCTTGGCATGCTTCTTGTGCATGAGATGGCGAATGGCCGCATGATCAGTGAAAACAATAACATGTGAGCCCAGAAGGTAAGAGTGGAATTTCTCCAGCCCAAAGACGAAAGCAAGTAGTTCTTTTTCAGTGGAAGTATAATTATGCTGGGCCTCGTCCAACGTCTTACTGGCGTAGTACACCACGAAGGGGTGTCTATCGCGTCTTTGTCCCAGGATGTCTCCGACTGCAAGGTCGGAAGCATCACACATGAGTTCAAAGTCGAGGGACCAATCAGGTGACTGGAGAACAGGGGCCTTGGTGACAGCATTACGTAACTGCGTGAATGCTCGTATGCAATCGGGGCCCATATCGAACAGTACGTTGGTCGATAAGAGATGAGTTAACTGTCGAGAAATCTTGGAGAA
The DNA here is from genome assembly GCA_037157565.1 of Thalassia testudinum. Lineage (NCBI taxonomy): Eukaryota > Viridiplantae > Streptophyta > Magnoliopsida > Alismatales > Hydrocharitaceae > Thalassia > Thalassia testudinum. The sequence goes on from JAZHRO010000024.1 coordinate 152,931,589, forward strand.
ATCTTTGATAAATCTCCTATAGAAATCGACATGTCCCAGGAAGGAGTGGATTTGTTTGACAGAGCCAGGCACAGGTAAATCAGCAATTACATCAAGCTTAGCCCTGTCATCCTCGATACCCCAATCGGAGGTGATATGCCCGAGAAGAAGTCCCTCGTGTACCATAAAATGAATTTTTTCCAAAGAAAGCATGAGGTTTACGTCAATACATCTCCTAAGGATATGGGTCAGGTTGGCAAGACATTCATCGAAAGATGGTCCAAAAATCGAGAAGTCATCCATGAAGACCTCGAGAAAATCACCCACCATGTCATGGAACATCGTTAGCATACATCTCTGGAAAGTTGCTGGGGCATTACAAAGTCTGAACGGCATTCTTCTAAATGCAAAGGTGCCGAAGGGGTAGGTAAAAGTGGTTTTCTCTTGGTCTCGGGGGTCAATTGCCACTTGGTTATATCCTGAGAATCCATCCAAGAAATAGAAAATTTTATTTCTCGCTAACCGCTCCAGGTCAATGAAAGGTAGCGGAAAGTGATCTTTCTTAGTTGTAGCATTGAGTTTCCTATAATCTACACACACTCTCCTAGATGTAGGAGTGCGTGTAGGGATGGATTCGCCTCTATCATTGACACGGATGGAGAATCCCGCCTTTTCGGGCACGACGTGAATCGAACTCACCTAGGGGCCATCGCAGATTGGGTAGATTATACCTGCATCCAGCCACTTAATAATTTCCTTCTTAACGACCTCCCGCATGTTACGGTTGAGACGTCGCTGCATCTCGCGGGAAGGTCGAGCCTTCTCCACCGTATATATATGGTGAGTGCAGTAGGAGGGGCTAATGCCAGATAAGTCTGATAAAGACCATCCAATGGCTGCCTTGTGTTCCATAAGGACCTCAGTTAGTTTGCACTCTTGCTCTCTGGTAAATTTTGAACTATGATTACGGGGAGCATTTCATTTGGTCCCAGGAAAACATATTTAAGTGTACTAGACAGCTCTTTCAGCTTGGGAGTGGATGGTGAAAGATTTGCCATTTCTTGGGATGAGAGTGTCCCAGGCGGATCAGAAAACAAGTTAGGAGGAAGAAGTTGGCCCTCAGATTGGCCAAGAAGAGGGGCTTCTTGGATAGATGGATCCAAAAGGGAATAGCCCCAGTGAGAAGTATATGGGCTCAAGGTCCCAGTGTGGAGTTGCAAATCCGCCTGATTTGGCGGGAAAGAAAGGGTAGTTCGGTCTTCAAGAGTGTGGACCGGCCGTGAGTAGCCCGGATATGACTCAGGCCACGAGGTATGGGAAGCGAAGAAAACCTCCTCAGAAGTCTGGTCAGGAGAAGGTACAGGACTAGGGAGGGATGGGGGAATGTCACAATATGTGTTGGTCAGGTAATCGTCAGTGTTTACAGGTAATCTGCAGCAGTCAGAATAGGTCCCAATTAGTTCGATACACGTGCTGGCGGCCATGTCCTTGTCATACTTGTCACCCTCGATGCAATCGCAATAAAAGCTCTTGGCTTCCTTGAAGATGTTAAGCTTGAGCTTCTCAGATCCAACGTCAATCTCAATACAGCCCGGCTCGCAGTCGATATGGGCGAGGCTGTGGCCAAGAAAGGTCGACCAAGGATGATCGGACAATCAGAAAGTGAGCTAGGAATCTCCACATCTAGGACAAGAAAGTCAACAGGAAAACAGAGACTGTTGACCCTAACCACCACATCTTCCACCACACCCTTCGGAATTTTGACAGAACGATCTGCCAACTATAATGTGATAGGGGTGGGTTTCAGATTTCCAAAGGAAAATTTTTCGAGCATGATGGTTGGTATAAGATTGATGGAAGATCCTAGATCAAGCAGGGCACAGTTAAAATTGCTGCCTTGGATGCTACAGGAAATAAGCAATGTGCCCGAATCTTTCTGCTTCAGTGGTAGAATTGACAGTATAGCACAACTCTCATGAGGCGAGAGAACCACCGGATTCGTAGTTTTCGTTGACTATCACCTGGGTGTTGTGTAGTCTTTGAAAAATCGGGCGACAGTAGGTATGTGGTTGATAGCCTCGAGAAGGGGTACATTGATTTCAACATCCCTGAACAAATTACGCAGGTTATCAAAGGCCTACGTATCTTTCTTTTCGCCTTTTGGCTCCCTCAGTAGAGCCTCAGGGAATGGGACTGATTCTGGCACCAATTTGGGTGTACCGTCCTCTCTCGAATGCGGTGCGCATCCCGAATGAGAGGGCGATGAAGAAGACGGGCCAAGATCAGGTCGAGGTGGATCGACGGTTTGCTTTCCGCTCCTCGTAGTGATAGCATAGGACGATGTATGTCCAGTGGGATCGTACGGCGGAGGAGGGTTCGCAAAAGGGACATAAGAGTGAGGTGCTGTAGTGGGATTAGCCTGAAATCCCGGTGGAATGCTCGAAGCTTGCAGAATCTGATGAACATGCCCTGGAGAAGGTCGTATCTATGGTTGAGGACCACGGGGTATGAAATTTCATGGGTTGGGAACAGGTTGGGCTGGAAGAGTGCCCTGAGATCGAGTCACCATGCGTAGTTGACTGATCTCAGCATTCTGCTACGCCAATTGGTGCTGAAGAGAGGTCATGTTCACTTCATGGCGCTTTGACATTTCTGTCATCATTCGCATCAATTTATCAAGAGGACTTGATGCGTGTTCTATTTGCGGTACGCAAGGACTTGGTGGCAGATTCGCCATAGGATTAGACTGGGTCCTTCGGATGACGGGTGCGGATGGTCGCATTGGTCCACCCGTGGGGTTTTGGCACTGTGGGTTGCTGGACCATGCGAAGTTCGGATGATTTCGCCACCCTGGGTTATAAGTGGCAGAGAATGGGTTGTTCCCCAAGGTGCAAGAGTCTTCTATGCCAGAAGACGCGTCTGCATGTAAATACACATCTAAGCACATGGAGGCTTGGTCTTCCGTGTCAAAATACTGGCTTGCAGAAGCTAGATCCACATGACTTAACAAATTTCTCGGTGCGACATTCGGTAAGGAAGGTCTTACGGGGTTTCTCGGGATAAGCCTGGTGTTGGAAGAATTGGGATTGTGACGAAGTGGTGAGGTAGGGGTGTTTGCCTTAGAATGGGTGGGGTTGGCTAGAAGCTCATCCAGCTTCTTGTGCACGACGGAGACTTCATCCAATTTCTGTGAGATAAGGCTGAGATCAGTGGATGAATGGGAGGATCCCGTGTCAACTTCGTGGATGTTACGGGGCAGGCTGGTACGATTAAAGGCGACAATGGAGGCATTGTTCATTGAGTTTTCACTCATATTTTCAAATAATTCGAATGCTCCATTCTCATCTTTATTCATAAAATTCCCTCCGTAGGAAGCGTCTGCAATCTGCTTCAAAGTCTCATTTAGTCCATAGTAGAAAATCTGGGCTATATGCCACTTAGGCAGACCATGGTGCGGACACTTCTTGAGGAGGTCATTATATCTCTCCAATGCCTCATGAAACTATTCACTGTTTTATTGCGTAAATGAAGTGATAGCACGGCGAAGTGCATTGGTTCACCCGATTGGGAAGAACTTCTTGAGAAACGCTGTTAGCATCTCTTCCCAAGAGTGGATGGTTCTCCCAAGGGTGCGTAACCACTGCGATGCTTTATCCCGCAATGAAAATGGGAATATTTTCATGAGGACTATAGGCAACCTGATATTTCTTGGTTTAACTGTTTCAGCCAATCAGGTTAGGTCTTCCAAGTGGAGAAAAGGATCTTCACTTGCAAGACCATGGAAGTGAAAATTTATCAGGCCAATTATGTTAGGTTTCAATTCAAAGTCGTCCCCGCCCATGGGAACCCAAATTTGTCCTGTGGTCTCTGTAGCAGCGGGATTCTGATAGGAGCTAAGAGACCTAGGCTCCTCCCGTTCAGGAGAGTTCTGCATTTCCTCCAATGTTTCCTTAATGGCCTCAATTTGTTCATTATACATTTCCATTTGGGCTTTGAGGCGGGTTATGGGATCCAAGGCTCCACCACCTGGTGGGTTTTGAGGGCGGTTTCCTCCCTCAGGATTTGGGGGTGGGTGTGCAGCCATGTTTGTGCAGGAGGAGGACGATTCGGCTTCTTTTCTAAAATTATTAGGCAATTCACACAGTTCATGGTTTTGTGACCTCTTCCCAAACATGCATTACCGCAGGAAGAATTTGGGCGCTACGAAGGGAAAAGGGATGAGAGAAATGACGTCGCAAAGGTACAGTTGATGACAAATCAATATAATCAAATTCCTAACCTCTATAGTGTGCCCTTAGACCTAAAGATCTAAGTTACCAACTATCACGAACTACGGAACCGAATGCGTGCACCGCGGAACCACCGGGCCAGATTGAAAGGCCGTTTGCCCCAGTCTTAGACACCCGATAGCACGCGGGAACCCTCATCAGCACGTAGGCACTACACGCAGGTAGTTAGGCCTCCAATCCTTAATAAGGGTCAAGTTGCTACCATTTTTAATTAGAGGCTAAGGATCAAGTGCATCTGGAATGTGAAGGGCATTATTTACGAGTAATGCCCAAGTGATTGATTTTGTAAAGTGTGTAAACCAAGCATGCAATGGGGAAATCTCCCCGAATTGAAGTTTTAATTGGTGAATGGTTTTTAGAATTCAGCCTTAAGTAGTATGGATTTTAGGATTTCTCTGAATTACCAATTCAACCAATCTTTGGGTTTTGAGAGAATACAAGTTTTCTTCTTAGCCCAACAAACCCTTCTTCAATGTCAGTTGGTTAATGCATGCTAAAATGCAATGGGCTTCCCTAGATGGAGATTTCTATGTGTGGATGCACGAATCAATTTTAGATTAGTGTGAAAGGGAGCCAAAGCACTTCAATTCAAGTGCTCGCAATCACCAAAATGATTTCCACACACAAGGCTCAACCATAAGATAAAGAAAATCAAATTGTTGGGGTTGAAGCATTCGGGAACAAATCTTAGGCACGTGAAAGGTCGTGGTGGGGTTGGAATCAACTCAATTCCAAGTCTCCCCACCAAAAATGTGATCCCGAATTGCAGATAAATGAGGCAAAGAGGGATGGTAATCAATCTATTTATCTTTGCCTCAAAGAATACTTCACACAACGAAAGATTCAAGAATCAAGATTCTAGGATCTTCGCTATGCGAAGTTTGGCGGGAAATCCCGGGGCAGTGGGAGTGATGACAAACAATCAAACAAGTGATTTTTAATGCACATGCCCCAAGAGATCCAAAGAAGTATTTTTAGTTTTTTTTTCAGTTGTTTTTTTTTTATATATATTATTAAGGTAACAAGTTGACCTAAGTTGCTAAGAAAGAAAGACCTACTTGTTCAGCAACATGTGCGAAGCTCCAGTGCGGTGCCGATGTCTTCACGCTCTCGTTCCCGCCTTGGATCTGCCCACATCTCCAACTTCGTCTACCTGCCTTCTCTTTGCAACTGGTACACCTACACACCAACAAATAGAAACACCCGTGAAGAGAAGGGGGTGAGAAGAGAAATTAAAGGAATGGAGTAGAAACTTACTTGAATGCGCACCTCCCCGGCAACGGCACCAGAAAGAGCTTATGGTCAAGCCCGGATAGGTCATGTTAATATGGTGATTTAATCGTTGAAATGCATATCGTGGTTAACCTAAATCGAGCCTAACCAACTCTTTACAAAATTTTTTACCTGGCCTAATTGATTTTATCTTGGTCACTTTTAGGCCTAGGGTCGAACTCAGGGAAGTGGGATTAGAGGTGAAGAAGTTTCTACGCCTTTCCTACAACGAATCTCTTCCATTCGTTTATTTTTTTTTGGTGTTTTTCTATTTAATATTTTTTTCTGATAATTTTTGTCCTTGTGGTACACCCTCAAAATCAGGTTCTTGGCTTTGAGCCAAATTAGGGTTCAAAACTGGTCTTGCTATTCACAAGACTGAGTACCTGCAAGTCAAGGATTATGTTTTCTCTGTTGTATATTTTTTTTACCCTTTTACTGGTAGGAAACAGAAATAGAAATAAAGTAAATATAGTAGACATATATATGTATATATTATATATGTATATAGGGGTGGGGGTGGAGGTGGAGATGGCGTGTAGCATGGTGTCGAGTCGATCATCGTCTAGGAAGACGCAACCAACAGGACGAAGTGCCACGTGGAGTGTAGGATGGATGGGTGGAAGATGTGTGCGAAGACGCTTTCTATAGGCATGTATCGGGGAATATCAGCAACGGGTGCAGATATTCCCTTGATAAAACGTATGGTAGGTGATATGAAAAAATATATATATGTATATATGTAAATATATATCTATATGTATATATATAGATATGGTTATATAGGTATATATGTAGTTATATATGTATATATATATAGATACGTAAATATATGTATAGATAGATGTATGTATATGTATATATATATATATTTATAATTATATATATGTATGTATATATGACTATATATATAGATATAGATATGTGTATATATATACATATATATGTAGTAATATATGCATATAGTTATAAATAAGTGTATATGTATATATATATATTAGTATAAGTATATATGTATATAGATATATGTAGATAGATATACATATATATATATACGTATTTATAGTTATAGATATATGTATAAATGTATTTATATTTGTATATATATATATGTATATATACTTATACTTAGTTATATAGGTAGTAATATATGTAGAGATATATGTATATATATATATATTTCTACATATATAACTATATGTATATAAGTAAATATATATGTGTATATATATATATATATAAGTATATAGATATATATATATGTTTATGTATGTATGTATATATACTTATATATAATTGTATGGGTACTAATATGTATATATATATATTGGTATATATATATATAAGTGTGTATATGGGCGTGTACAAGTGAGAGTGTGTGTCTACGAAGTGTGTGTATGTGTGAGGTGAGTGTCTGTGAGAGAGAGAGAGAGAGCATCTGCTGAAGATGGCGCGTTAAGTCGTCCAGAGGTAGCGGGCGACGTCTGATGCCACGCGTAGGCACGGGTGTGCAGGCGCACGAAGGCACGCACGCACACAAGAGGGAGTTGGTGTGGGGAAGGGACTGCAGTGCACCGCACTACGCACTGAGGTAGGTGCGGGCAAAGACACGAGCGTTGGGAGAGGGCGGGTGCAGACGCGAGAGCGGGCGCGGGCGTGCGCGGATGGGCTGGCGACGGTCGCAGCGCGGAGAGGGAGCGCCTGGTGACTGGATAAGTGAGAAACTTACTAGTCACCGCACTGTAGCCATAGTGTCACGCTCTCTAGCGTGAACAGTGGCTACAGTGCGCACTTGGCTTGCGCAATCGCCTGCTGGCAGTTCTGCGTGTATGGGAACCACTGAGCGAGCTGGCGCACGTGCAGAAGGACTGCACCGGCTGCTTGCGAGCGCATTGAGGGGTGAGGGCGACCTGCTAGCATGCGCGGAAAGAGCTACGCTGGCTGCTGGGATGCACGGTGGCCTACGCACGTGGAAGAGGAGTCCAGTGCCGTGCTGCTGCTGTGCTTGAGCTTGAAAGGTCGGCTCTGTGGCAATGGCAGAAATTGCTTGGAACGACGAAACAGAGCGGTGAACCACCATGCCCACCGGCTCTTTGATGAGCTGGGTGGTGGTGGGACTCACATTGGTGGTTGTGCGCCACTGTGAGCTGCTCCTTCCCGCAATGTGGCTCCTCAAGAAGAAGAGAGATGCGTATGGAGGGGAGAGGGGAGGAGACGGCCTGGAAGGGAAGCTACTGTGTTGGGTTTTTTTTTTTGTGGACCAGGCTCTCTTGCGAAGAAGATAACCGTGCCTTTTTAAAGAGGACAGAGGCATGCACAGCCATGCCCTGGTTGTGCATGGCTCTGCATGGCTGGCAGGGAGTGCTTGCTGCAGAGAATGGCGCGAGGAAGGTCTGCCATGCCAGGCAGTCGTGGGGAATAAAGTCAAATAAAAAAAAATAAAAATAAAGATGGTGAATTTACGAGGCAGCACTTGAGGAATACGTTAATTTCAAGGCCATTTTATTCACTCTCCTCCCCTCTCAAATAAATGCATGCATGCGTTTATTTTTACAAATGCGACTATGGCTATCTAATCTACAGTGGCAATGCTTGGAAATAGCATAAGATGGCACAATTGTCGGTGTATTTTTGCTGTGCAATCAGTTACCTCCCATCCAGTGCTATCTTCTATGCCATTCAGCCGGTCGTGAAGGTATGCACGGAAGACGGAAAATCATGTAAATAGTTGGACACTTGGATGCCTGCAAAAAAGGTATCTTCTTCTAGATCCCTATAAAATTGATTAGAAGCAATATTGGGATCAAAGTTGGATGGAAAATGATAAGTGTAGCCCGAGTCTGACCATGGTTTTAAATCAGGTTTGATGCCAAGTTCGGGCGGGGTTGGTGGCAAGTTCATAAGAAAGGAGTCGGGGAAGGGATGGTGAGGATTGGGTGAAGTTAGTGTGGAAAAATGGGGTAAGGGAATAGTGGGTGGGTTAGGTGATGAGTAGCTACTCATCATGGCTAAAAAGCTGAAATTAAGCTAGACATTAAGCAAAATAGTATCAAATTAACAGATAAAAAGGGTTAAGTGTGGGAATTAATGAAAAAGACCTAAAACCTTTACTCTGTGTTAAAACTTCATAATTAGGTCACAAAAATGAGATATTCTAAAAGAAAAATACAAATGATGATTCATACGTCAATTGAACACATAAATAAGTTTGAAAGGCCAAATCAGAAGTAAAATCAATGTCTTAAATGTTCAATTAAGCACATATAAAAACTTGAAGGCAATTGGACATCATTTAGGTTTTGAAATAGATAGTTTATACTTAGGTCCTTCATGCATTACACTTTGACCCTTAACAACTCATTTTTGGACCTGCTTGTAAGCCGCAGGGACTCTTTTGAAAACCTACAGGGTCCTTACAGTTATAGTTCTTTTCACTTATGGGCCTGCACGCTATTCTTCTACCCCTTCGTTCAAGGGTCTTCCTGTAATTTTTTCCTCATTTCAGAGAGAAGCCTGCTGCTCTTCACCCGCATTGTAGCACGCGAAGAACATGGCCAATCTCAGCCATCCGTCGCTCTTTAGATCTTGATCTGCGGTTGGATTCTATTGGAACTTTCACGCAATTCGGTGCGTGCGTTCACCTCTCTCCCTAGATCTCATCTGACGGTCAGATCTTGTGCTCAGCTCACCGCACGCTCTGCCCCTCACATCCTCGCCGCCGGTTGCATCTTGTTTATTCTCACCTGCGCGGTGATCTCAGCCACTGAGATGCTACTTAAGCACCTCAGTGGTGTTGCGTGCAAGGGATTGCTCCCTCCTACATCTCTTAGCGATCTATTCGTCCACTCCAGTCTCTCCAGCCTCTGATTTGACAGCCCCGGCTGTGAAATCATCACCTTCTCTCGACACTCCTCGTCGCTAAGGACTTCGTAGCACCTGAGGACGACCATGGAGCCTCACTAGCAAACTCTTCCCTCTGTTGGAGTCATCTTCCTCCTTTCTTCCTCCTTAGCCACCGGCTAAGGACCCATAGCTCCCATTCTTCCTGTTAGTTTAGGTTTTTAATTCTACATAATTAGTTTAAGCTGTAGTTAAGTAGTTTAGAGTAGAATTAGCATAATTGTTAGTGTTTAATTTTCGCTGTAGGTTAAAGTAGCTGTAGGAGTAGAATTAGCTTTAATTCCCTTCCCTCACCTCCTCTGATCAGTCCAGATCAGAGGGGAAGAATTCATCAAATCATTTTTCAAATTATCTCCCTCTCCATGTTTTTTCACAATCCAGTTCTGATTTCCCTTTACGACAAGTTTTTCTCATCTTTCACCCACACACCCTGATCCAATTTCAGATCTGGCTGGTTTACAACCTCAGATCTGAAATTGGCGTCACAAGCAGCTAAGGGGCTTCTCACTCACCCCATATTTGATCACAAAAGCCCCTTGATTTTGGGTCGAATTCCTCAGTTTGTCAGATTTCTTTTCAACAAGGATTTTAAGGATTTTTGCTTTCTGGATTTCACTGCCTGATCTGACAGATTGAAGATGATTTGAATTTCTTTTTGGCAAGGACTCTGAGAGGTTTTCTGGTGATAGAAATCATCTCAGAAGAGCCATCCATGAATCTATTTTGCTATACTGTTAACGCACTCACAGGTTACTGTGAATTCCCTTAATGAATTCTCAGTACTGTTTTCATAATTCAGAATAGCCATACATTTTCTGTTTTGATGATTACTGTGATAATTACTGAGGTGATTTGTATGGTGATTTCCTAACCTAAGGAGTTCTCAATACTCCTTAAGGTTGCAAGAAACTGGGATTTGATCTTATGTTTTTAATTGACTGACTTAAGCCTTCCTTCATGCTATCTATAGCATTAGCAAGAATTAATTCAGTGATATTTGTGGGTTTTAATCTGAAATGAGGTTTTTGATGAGGGTTTTTGGGCATTTGAATTGAGACATTTAGTGATTTTCGTGAGAATTTAAACCCTTATCAGATTTGGGATTCACTTATCTACTTTTCAGTTGATTTTGATTGCTTTTAATCCCAGTACACAGTAAACTGCTGCATCTTGCAGCTACATATCTTCCTCCTCTCTAGACTCTTCCCTTCTCACCATTTGGATTCATCTCTCTTTTCAAATGGACTAACTGCAGCAGTAGTTAGCACATTTGACAGTATCTTAGGCTGCTGAAAGAAACACTGAATTCTTAACACTCTCCCCCTTCTCCACCCATCTGACAGTGGCTAAAGCTACTGTTAGACAAGAAAATTGAACATAATCAATCCTTCTTTCCTCATCCTCCTATTGAAATCTAACTGTAAATACTTAAATCTAATACTGTATATATACATATACTACTAACTTTAACTATAATGAATATAATAAGTATGTAAGTATATATACATATATACTGTATACTGTATAAAATTGTATATATCTATATATATGTAACTTACAGACATATATACATAAATACTGAATTACTGAATTGAATTTATACATATATAATTACTGAATTGTATATACAAATATAAATAATGAATTTATTCAGTTTATAGCTAGAGTGTTAAGTTAATGTAGCTAAATTAGTAATTTAGGGTTATAACTAAGTTAAGTGAATCTACAGACTTAGGTTAATTTATATTAAGTAATTTAAGCTAGTTAAAGTATATTTATACCCATTTTAGATTACTGTTATTTAGTTTATAAATTAAACAGCCAAAAACTCCTATTTGAATATAAATAAAACATAAATAAATTTGGAAAAATTTAATAAAAATATGTATAAAATACTTAAGTATGTAATTTAAATCTGTTTAAGGTCAATTAGACCATTTACTAACTAATTTATAAGTAATTAACCAATTAAGCACCTAAATTAGCCTGTACAAACAGCCTAATTTAATTAATGTATTTGTATAGTAAACTTAATTAAAATTCAAAATTAATTAAGCAATTGTGTAGTATTATGTAGATACTTTATTGTCCATAATTTATTTTATTTTTTTTAATAATTTATGGCCCTCAAATCGAGGGCCAAATTCACCTCCAAGCACAGCTGTGCCCGATTTCCAGCGCAGATGTGGCACTGGAATAGCGCCACATCGTGCACTGCAAATCACGCGCAGCGCCTTATTAAGAATTTGTGTTTCTTATTGCCCAGTCATCACAGGCGCCTGGCGCCCGAAACACAGCATATGCACGATCCGGTTACCATCTGAGCATTCTATCTGAACATTGTGATGAAAGTGTACATTGTGTGTGGGGCCGGGGGCCCGAGTGTGTGTGCGTCGTTTGGCTGAGGTCCTGCGCTAAGTTTGAAAGCATAATTAAGTGGCCTAAGCAAGATTAGGGTGCGCTTAGTAGAGATCTGGTCCCACCCTCTGGGTGCTGCATATCCCTCGAAAGGCGCACCCGCAAATTAAACACATTTTGAACTGCTTAATAAAAGTTAATGATGACTTAAGTGTATATAACAGAGAAAGATAACGCAGAAACAAAAGAGAAGAAGAATAGAAGAAACTTAGTGTACATATAGAGAAAATAGAAGACGTATACATACGTAAATACAAATACAATAAAAAGATAAACGTATATATATATACATATGTACACGTAGTATAGCCTATTATTTGTATAAGTAAACCTATATAATTACTAACAGAATAAAATGACACTATAAACGTCGCTAAAGACCTCAGTTTTCCCCCTTAGGTTGGATAGTGTTTTCTGAGATTTAGCGACGCTTATGTCTGTCATTAAAACTGCTGTATATGTTACTGTAGATAACAGACTAGTAAGTTAAGTTTTTACACTATGACATCCTAGTGTATTAGGTACTATCATGTTAGTATTACTACTATAACTTGTAAATACATAGTTTTTAGTATAGTAATAAATTGTTTGGTGCTTGTTTTTAGTTAGTTAATTTTTACAAGCGTTACAATTAACTTTTAGTAAGTAGGCAAACCATTTTTATATTTATTCATTCTTTAATAAGATGTAAAGTTACTTTTTGGAATTAGAGGATAATTTTGAGATCAAAGAGTGAACGATGTAATTCAATAAATTGCCTCCCAGTGAACGACCTGAAATAAAACCAGTAAATATTAGATAAGTAAATAATAATAATGGTTGTAATGACTAGTACTACTCACCCTAACTCACCACTATGACACTCTTAGTGTTACATACTACAACACGACACATCAATTCTAAACATTACAACCAATCCATTCTCAATTATTATTATTATTATTAGGGTGATCACTGGGTGAATTAGGAATGGAGTTGGGGTCAAAACAAGTCTCTAGATCACAGATTTCACCAACCACTGATTCTGAATCAGGGTCCTCAAAAAAATTATGGTCAGTAAGGGTATCTATTAACATTATCTACTCCGCCATATTGGAAATTTTCATATCTGAGTCCTCAAAAAAGTTATCATCATGGAATCTCTTGGAGGATTTGAAAATATCTAAAGTGATAGTTTGGCCTGCGCAAGTGATATCCATTTTGCCTGTGTGGCAATTGATACTTGCCTTTGCAGTGGCCAAAAAAGGGCATCCAAGGATTATTGGGGAGTCCAGTAATGATTCAGGTACCTCAATGTCAAGAACCAGAAAGTCTCCAGGGAAGACACAATTCTGGACCTTGACCAAAATGTCCTCAACAATCCCACGAGGTTTGATTGTTGATCGGCTGGCTAATTGCAGGGTAACCTCGACGGGTTTTAATTCACCGATCTGAAATTCTTCAAATAAAATTGTGGGAATAATATTAATTGAGGCACCAAGATCAAGGAGGGTGCGATTAAAGGTAGTATCATCAATAATTACTGAAATTAAAGGTGCCCCTGGATCTTTCATCTTAGGAGGCAGCTTGCTCTGTATGACAGAGCTTACTGTCTCCAAAAGATGCACCTGTCCTAGATTTTTGGCCTGCCTTTTAGGAGTACAAATCTCCTTCAAAAATTTGGCATAGGCAGGTATATATTTGATGGCATCTAGGAGAGGAATGTTGATTTGAACTTGCCCAAATAGATCCATGAGTTCTTCTATAGTGGGCTTAGATTTCTTTTTTCTGGTGGTGGTTGGGTGGAGTGCTTGTGGGGAAGGGATAGGAATCGTGTCTTGAGATTGTCGTGTTTCTTTTTCTTCTTGATCGAGAGGTGGGGAGTCAATTTGCACTGGGATTTCACCAGGTTTGTGTGAAGGCCCAGGATCAGTGGTGGTTTTCCCACTCCTCAAAGTAACTGCATGTGTAGTCGGATTATTATTTGGAGGAGGTGGGAGGGCCTGTGATTGCGGAAACCTGGGAGGCTGCTGAGGTGGCAGATTAGGAGGCTGATTTGGGTAGTGTGGAGTTCTGCCTGGATATTGGTTGCCTTGGTGATTACGGTTGGGCATGGGTTGGGACGGAAGATGTCTTGCAGGTCTTTGCGTGGGAGTAACCCCAATCTAGTTGTTCAGATTTGTGATGGTGCAGGTTACTTCCGTCATTTTTATTTGCATTTCCTGCAGAGTTTGCATCATCCGAGCATTGATGTCTTGTTGGGATGGCCCAGGGTGAAAGGTTGGATTCGACCCATACCCCTTAAACTGATCTGGTTGGGAAGGAACCTGATTATTCTAGGAGTAGTTCGGGTAATTTTTCCAATTGGAAGAATTTTTAAACGGCTCTTGCATGGCAGAAATATTGTGAGTGGGGTTAAGATCTGGATAGTTGTAATTCCCCAGTGAATCATGGGCAACATCAGAATATTGGTAATAATCAGTAGGAGTAGTGTTGAGATTGTGCAACTTTTATCTTCGTGGAAAGTTAGGTTGGGTTAGATGTGGACTGTGTGGAACTTGGGTTGATGTAGCCAGTCTTTCCTCAATTTTCTTTTGATTAATATGGATCTGGTCGAGTTTTTGAGCGATCATTTGAAGATCATCTTGGGTGACAGGGATAGATTGAGTGCCTACTTCATGAACTCTTAACTGCAGGTTTTGAGTTCTGCAAAATGTGTTCATGGAAGCTTGATTAAATGAGTTTTCACTCATTTCTTCAAAAAGGTCATAGGCACTTTCAGCATCCTTATTTAAGAAGTTGCCGCCACACGAGCCATCGATGAAATGTCAGATTTGATCTTCTAATCCATGATAGAAGATTTGCACGAGCTTCCATAAAGGAATCTCGTGGTGCGAGCAACTTCTTAAGAGATCTTGAAATCTTTCCCAAGAATCATGGAAAGTATCACCAGATTTTTGGTGAAAGGTCGTAATAGATCTTCGCAGGGAATTAGTACGACCTGTGGGAAAGAATTTCTTGAGGAAGGCGCTCTTGAGCTGAGGCCAAGTTGTGGTGGGTCGACCAATGGTCTTGAAGCAATAAGCAACCTTATCTTTAAGAGATAATGGAAAAAGCTGCATCAGCCATATGTCTTCTTGCACATTTTAGGAACAGGTTGTTTGTGTAAGAAGAGTCAGCTCTTCAAGGTGGCTGAAAGGGTCTTCCCTAGGAAGGCCATGAAAGTGTTTAATTAGGTTCTGGACTACAGGCTTGATATCGAAGTCCCCCTCTGGTATGGCCACCCCTGGTCATTCCTCATAATAAGACGGATCATAAAAACCTTTTAGAGGAATAACAGGCTACTGATGGGGTGGTGGGTTTGGCCATTGATTGGCTAGGTTTTGGATGTTCGTAGTCAATGTTTGTTGATTGGAATTTAATTTATCAATCTGCTCAGCCATCAATTTTAAAAGATAAGGTAGGGGGTCTTGATGTTGTTTTTGGGGAAATTCAAGATTAGGGAGCTCCAAGTGTGGGAAGCTAATGGTGAGTGGGTTTTGGGTGGAAGGGTTAGAATTAGGGTTAGTAGTTGGGTTATATATAAGATTAGAGGTGGAAGTGGAAGGGTTAGTGGACCCATTTTGTTGATTTTCCATTTATTTAGAAGAAGACAGAAAAAGTGGTCTTTTTGCATGGCGGGCGAAATCAAGTGGTCCTTCCAGGTGTGGAATTTGAGACCGTCGCCTGTGCATAAAATGGAAGAATGGGAGGGGAGAAGAGAAAGAGATGAGAGAAAGTGTGCAAATCAAACAACCAAAGCTAGAGCTAACTTAGGTGTGACTCCTTAAAAATAAACCTAAGACTTGGTCTATGTAGGAAATAAGTAATCAGTAGTGAATACCCGTTCTGTCAACAAATCTAGCCAAGTTGCTTAAGGGGAGGTTTGGACCCAAATGTTTCCCAGGGAAAACCCCAGGTGCTTATACAAACCCGTGCCTGGTCGTTTGACATGGCCCCTCAGCCTGAACAGCAGATATAGATGGCAGAATTGGTATTGACTAAAGAAGACTTAAGACCTATAAAGCAAGCCTAAGTTGATGAAGCCTTAGGGGTCAAGTTGCAATGGATTTTAGTTAGGTTTAGGATATTGTAGTGCACACGGAATGTGGAGGCCGTTAATTGGGTTGTTGCCTTGTTATTTCAATTTTTTTAGTGTGTGGGCAGGAATTGGAAAGTGGTTCCAATGAAAAGCAAGTTGTCACACAATTATTGTATTTCTGCCTTTTAGGATTGGATTTAACTTAGTGTATTTTTAGGATTTTCTTTTTAAGTTTTCAAACAAGTTTGAGATTTCACAAACAAGAGGAAATCAAGTTGTATGGGTGAAGATATGTTTCCTTTTGTTGTTTGTTTCTAAACTTGAAAAAAAGAAACCCTAATCAAATTGGTCATAGGATAGAAATTTACTACCAATGAGCTATTTTTAGGCTTTCTGTATTAAGTAGTGGTCCAAACAATTCAAACAACACCACTACCTTGAATAGAATCAAACAAGCATTCCAGAAAAAATTCTTGTATGATTTTAGGAATTTGTTTGATAATTGTTTTGAATTTTTCCTTGTACTGGTGTCAAAGTCCAGAAATGGCACCCATGGGTATTTTGGACTTTTCAGTATTACCACCGACCTCAGAAATTTTTTGTGATTTTATATGATGTGTAAAATTACACAAGAATTTCATAAAGCTAAATTTCACAAAAATTGGATGATCAGAAAAATTCTAAAAATTCACGGATAGTAGCAAAATAGGAAGATTAGAGGGTGTGACCCCTCTGTAGACCACGAATTTTTAAAAATTAAATACAAAGCCAATTGATTTGAAATTTGGAACAGATGTTCCTAACTCAATTTGGAGCCACTGATGAAACTTCAGGATTTTAGGAGGCCTGTGGTGTTAGGAATTGATTTTTGAAGTCGAGATAGAAATTTGGACCCGAAAAATGGGACACCAATACTTGAAATGGAGTGGTGTTAATGAAACATTCAAGCAAACAATGAATTTTAATGAAAACCACTCCACTTAATTAAAATGTTTAGGATCCTGAAAGCCAAGTTTAATATGTTTTTGGTAGTTTCAAGTATTTATGTGACCAGAAAGGGAGACCAACCTGAATTTCATGGGAAGAAAAGGAACTTTGAGCTCTCGCTTCCAGATTCCCACTTTCTAGTTCCTGCACACACGAAAGAAAAGAAAGAGAAGGGGATGAGATCCACTTTAAGCAAGAGAAAACAAAATTAAGCAAAGCCGTGCCTCCCCGACAACGGCGCCAAAAAGTGATGCGAAAAATCACGTGATTTGTAAAAGCTGGTTTTTAATGTCGTTATAACACGCGAATTCGCATACGCTTTTAAATTTATATTCCTAGATAGGGGAGCATCCAGGGTTGTCCAAGGAGGCAAGTTTGCAAAAATTAGATCTCTTGCTTTGAAAATAAATCTCAACTTTCTTTTTGGTCTTTTTGAATATATAGTTTTTATGATTTTTGAAATAAAGGCAACATGCAAGTTTTTGTTGGAAGCTATAAAACAACTAATACCTAATTCAAGAAACCTACCCTAAGGTGACAGGTAGAGCCTCTCCCTAAGCTCACCCTTGGCACGTGAAGGCCTAGAATAATTACCGAGAGGGAGTGAAATAATTGGTAGGCAAAATTTGTAATATGCTATGCAACAGAAATTGAAAGAAGGCAATTTGAATTAAATCAAAATTATGCACACAAAACCTATAGAGGAATGCTTCTACTCCTTTTGAAAATACAAGAAAAATAAAACACAAATCCTCTAGATAGGTGGTGAAGAAGAGGGTTTCTTACTCCAAGCCAAGTAGCTCCTTGACTTGAAAAGACTAGTTCTTCTCCTTCCTTGAGAGCTCCTCCAAATGATGTCCTCCAAGATGGTAGCTACCACCCTTAATTCTCTCCCTCCAATGGTGGACGTCCACCCTAGGTTCTTCTCCTTTGCCTGGCCATCCTCCTTGAAGTGGAAAGCTCCTACTCCTTGGCGTGGCACAACTTGAAGAAAGTGGGGAGAAGAAGTCACCAAAGGGGCTGGTGATGTGCCCCCTTAATCTTCTTCTCTACTTCATCTTCTCGGCTGTAGGTGTAGGTGGGTATAAGTAGAATAATACACTAATGGAGGATGCTCTAAAATGGTGGTAGGTGGTGGGTTTATATAGAGTAGGAAGGGGGCTAAGGTGACTCTTGAAATGGAGGGCTAAGATGGGAAGATGGAGGTGGTTGGGGATCCTATGGCTAAGGGAAATTGGCGCCAAACCAAGGGACACCTAGGGGGTGGTTATGGGTGTTGGCACCCCTTGAAGTTGGCGCCAAAATGGCTTCTAGAAGGGGGGCTTACGTGGTGCCAAGTTGGGTTCTAGAAGTAGGGTTCAAGTTCTAAATAAGCTAGGGGATAAGGAGCATGAGAATAATCATATCCAAGTTGTTGAGGATGAGAATCCCAACTAGGAGATGTAGGCATCATGGCTGGGTTGGGAGAGGGAGAACCCTAATGGTCGGAAGGATGATATGGGTTCATGGATATTTGAGAAAAGAAGAGGATAGAGATAAGAGAAGGTCTTCCTTAGGAAGACACAGCTAGTTACAAGGGGTTGGTGAAAATAAGGCAAAGGCTCAAAATGAGAGAAAGCCCCAAATCAAGCAAACAAGCTATCCCTAAATTGTATACCCTAAATGGACCTAGACCTGTCACTATGAAATGGTCTTAGGTTAAACCAATCCTTGAATTACATGGCTGGTCAAAAGGGTGAGACCCCCTAGAAACCCCTCACTGTGGTACACTACTAGAGGTTAGCACGGTTACTGTATCGACCTTTCTTGTCACCAGAAGGCTCAAATAGAAAAGGCCTTGATTTTCACCAAATTAAGCTTCAGTTACAAAGTAACTTAGTCTTGCCTAGGGTATGTCGACTTAGTTTTAGGCTTGGGCTTGAAGTGCTCTTCGAATGATTGCGAGTTCTAGGGGTATTGCCCTTAAAATTAGATTTAGCAGTGCATGGTGCACATACAAAGGATTTGCAGTACAAGCTTTAATTGGTGCATTTGCTTTTTATGGTTCAAGTGCTTGTATTAATTTCTTTTAGGGTTTCCTTGTTTAACTCAATTCAAAGAAGGTTGTAGTGAAGCACACAACAGGTTTTGCAAGTTCCAATTTCTTTTATGAATTTCCTTTAAGTATGGAATGCAAATGTGCTCTACCTTAATATATAAATCCTAATATTAGATAGGTCTAGATGACGATTTTAAGTCCAACATGGTAGAAGTGGTGCAGCCCAGTTAGAGAAAACAATGGTCCTAATGCACCACTACTAAGTGAAATAGACCTAAGTTGTTGCCTAAGTTGAAATGTACTCAATTTGAATTCAAGTAGGTGAACTAGTGGACAACCAATCAGAGCAAATCCCCACCTATTATGTAATTACACCCAAATCAGGCTCAAACAACTTTGCTTTGGGTCTCTAAAATTAAACCCTAATGTGAACACCTAAGGTTTATGCCTCTTCTAGTTCTGAAAATCCACCCAATGTCAACAAGGTTCAGTTTGAAAGGTGTGTAAACAGTATGAAAATGATCCTAATTTTGGCATACTGTTCACAAACTAGCTCAGGTTCACCAAAATATTTATTTTTTTAATCACTTTCCCGATTTTTTTATAGGTTTAATAGTGACAGTTACCAAACAGGGTAGATTGATAGTATCTCCAACAAGCAGATAGAGAGCCAATCAAACAATATCCAAAATTTTTGAAAATCCTACTTAAGATAATTCATTTGATAAGCTTTCAAATGCCACTAATTTCAAATTAATCTGAGTTAAATAGAGGCACGGAGAATTCTCCAAAGTGGACAGATCAGTTACTTTGGATAGTTTTGACCCACCTTTAATAAATGATTAATTTGAAAATACATTGCGAATTAGGACTTGAGATAGATACCAAAGGGAGACCAATTAGAAAGGCTACCTACAGTAGAAATTTTGTGATTTTAGGATGTTCAAACAATGTTGCACAAATTTTTGAAAATCAGATTTTTGATCTGACCAAACACCGCAAGCAGGGTTTGATGTTTTATTTATATGAAATTAAAACTTGCAAACCCAGATCAGATCTTAAATCACTCCACAAGATAAGATCAATATTAGAATAATTCAAATTTGATACACTGATTCATATTTCAGTTGGGATTCCAGGGAGTATTTTTTTGAAATTTTTACTATTTTGAATAGCTTATTATGAATTTTTAGGTGTTAAGGGGTCAGGAAGGTCTGATGGACCCCTAGCGAGTAATTCAATTTGAAATAGTAGCAAAAGAACTCTAAAAATTCTCGAAAATGTATAGAAAAAACTAGGTTCTAATGGCTTTCCAACCCTTTAAGTTTCAAATCAATTTGATTTATATAGGGGTCAGAAATAATATTTAAAGTTAGATAAAATCAATGTGCAGATGTTCAAACTCCTGTCACTGTACAAATTTTTAAAATTTGTTTAGTGTGAATTTTTCCACAAAAAAGGTGGCATTGGACAGCTAGTTTGAAACCCTAATATCAAACCGAACCCCAGGATTTTTCGATTCCTAATTTGATGGTAATTAATTTTTGAAAATCACAATCAATTTCACGTCAACTTTCTAAATAAAGAGTTGGTGTATTTTAAGTAATTTTCAAGCTGAACATACACCAAATAAAGAGAGACTTTTTTTTTGTAAATTCAAATCTAAAAATTTGAAGTTGGTTTTTATATTTTATATTTTTCTTTTTCAAATGAAAGACAAGAACAAAATATAGGATTAAGAACAAATACCTATCATCTTCACCACGGGTCAATGACCTATAATCCAAAGACAAAGATGTTAAGCAAATCCAAATCTAAAAACTCACCCATTACCTCCTTGACAACAGACCATTTGACAAGCAGTTTTGGTGCGTGTTTTGAAACATGTTGGATTTACAGTATAGTCACACTAAACCCTCGTTCGGAACTAATTGTTTTAATGAAACTCGCGTTGATTTTCTCCTTTATAACTTGAGTCCTAGTCGTTCATCTCTAGGTGGCTTGAAAACATGTTTGTTAAGATTTGCGATTCGTTTATTATCAACCTAGATCTTACCTAATATATATATATTTTAGTGTTTTTGCTTTTGCAATTTTTTTATGTTTTTGATCTTTGAAAAGCAAACATGAATCCTAAATCTAAATATGCTAGCAAAAATCTTATATTAACCTAACTAATGGGCGTGTATGCACAACGACAAATAAAAGCATATCACTAATTATTCAAAGAGAAGCTAATCATGCATTAACTAATTATATGAAGTTGCAAAAAATACATAAAAAGAACTAGAACCAAGCAAATGCTGGGATCGACCAAGGGAGGCTACGAAGGAGCCTTCTTGGTCATCCAAGAAAAGAAAGAGAGGGATGGCATGGGCTCTTGCTTGAATTCGATTTCTACACTGAATGTTTGCATTTTGAAACCCTATCATTGTAGTTGCGTAAAAATATATCAAACAAATAATTTAACTAAAACTCTGGTCAGTCCCGGGTCGAACATAGGGAGGCGTACGTTTGATCAAAAATCGCATTTATATTTATTATCGCGAAGTAGATTAGCTGGTTGAATAAAATCTACCCTAGCTATTCTACTTAAAGAATAAACAATAGAAGATAGAGAAAGAATAATACAAATAAAGAGAAAATAAAGAAAGAATAGACAAATGTTTTGTAACTGCATAATCATGTTCGTTGAATATATGTGCTACACTAGAAAGTTGGAAATATAATCTAGAAAGCAGTAAAAAGAGAAGGGGGAGAGAAGTTATCCTCCTCGACGGTTGCTTGGAGGACGAGTCGCGTTGGCAAAGCGCCTGGACGAAGGTGGTGAGATGCTAGATGAGGGAGAATGAAGATGGATGACATGGGATGGAACAGGTCAACGTCGCAGTGGAATCCACTTCCCGAATGGTGGTGAGAGGACAACTGTGGGATGCTCCACCAACAAGGTGAGAAGGTGGAAAAATTGTATTTTTAACTCTAATGGAGCATCCCAGGTTTGGGACAAGCTCATAGAGCTTTGGAGGGGGTGAGAGAAGAGAGCAAGAGATGATCCAAATGTGGAGGGCGTAGGTTCTTTACATAGTTGTAAGAATGGGGGCATAAAGGTCATTTTAAATCTTAACACATTATTTGTTGGGGTCATTAGTGACGGATATAAACGTCACTAAAGACCTCACATAGCTAAAGCACGCACGCACTCCTGCCTCTCTACCTTCAGCCATTGAGATGCCCCTTCGCACGTGTGCATGCTCAGCCATCTGATCAAGAGATCAAATGGCTTAAAAAGCTACTCAATTGCTTCCTCTTCAGCAGTTATGCACGTGTGTGTGCGATCGTGCTTGTGTTCACGCATCGTCACATGTGTACGTGATTCATACTTCTCCGTGTGCCGCACCGTCGCATCATCCACTATCCGCGCCACATCCAACGATTGAATTTAGCTACTCCCGCTTGCCCACTCAATTTGAAGCGGATGGAGGCTCGATCCCGTACCTATAGTTCTTGCGGAGGTGTACAACCAATGCGCTACATCTACGCTGGTGTCACATTTATGATTTATGGGTTGGGCACTCACAACTGCTAGAAGGTGATCCAACAGTCGAGATCCCCTGAGCCCTTTTCTTGAGAAGGTGTTGCATGGCTAAGGAGCGACGTGGTGCATTCTCAGCCATTGGATCGATGATCCAACTGTTAAGATGCGTTGGCCAACACGTGAAGTGTTGGAGCAGGAGGCTTTGGTTGACGTTGGACAGCTGGGATGGCACCACATGGTGCCATCCTGGCCATCCATCTTCTTTAACTTGTAGATGGTGCCACGGATGTCAGATTGGAATGATTTTCACCCTGTTGGACTGCAATCGTTGATCCGAACCCATCTGTGGGGTTGGATTTGTCATCTAAGGTGAGGATTTAGCACCACCCTGTCCCTTGACCTCTGATCTTTCTCAGACTACATCTGATGCTATAGAGGTCCGATCGAGGCGATCTTGGAGTTGTTAAACTCCGATCGTCGTCTTGATCTAATCCGTACGGTTGGATCTTCAATCTGAGGCCCCGATAAATGTTACCTTGTTTCCTATCCACAAAAAGAGAAAATTAACCTAAAATTTATACAATTTTACCTGAATGCACGATGATGCATGTTATGCAACATTTATAGTGATGAATGCTTTTATGACACAAGAAACATGAAAAAATGGGCATTTTAAGTCAATAAGATGTATGCACATCACACCCCCATGCCTATCTTTTGCTAGTCCCTAGCAAAACTACATGTTGTTTATATAAGAATTAGGATCAAGTTTGTTGGGCAAAAATTATTTTTCAACACTAGAAAATTTCTACTAAAGACCTGAACTACAGAGACACAACAGTGCCTATATTTTGCCAAAATGCATACCACCCAAGCCCTCACCTTATTCAAAAGTAAAAGCATCTTTTTCCTTTTCTTCTTTTTCTAACTATTTTTGGATTTTTTAGTTTAATGTTTTAAGGTAGCTTTCTACAGCTACCCAACCCACCTAAGACTCGAAGAGAACTCTAAGTAGTAAGCATCTTTTTGTGTAAATGTTATAGACTCACTAATCTCAGCAGTCCGTTCAACGGATTTCGGCTTTCTATACCCCTAAGTGACCTCGAAAGGAATTTTGCCTAAGGGTGTATCTATACGAATGGTAGCTTTCTCCCTACTTTTTATTTTTATGCAGTCAACATAAGGGCGAACATAGTGTATATCTCCCCAGCTTATTCTACCTCTCTGCTTCTTCCTAACTGTTTGGAATTAAACGTGCATTTTCAAGCTAGGAATAGGACAACCAGCCGGTGGGCTATTACCATCGACAACTTGCCAACCATAGTCGTGCAGTGAAGTGTGGTTTACTTCCTTTTCTAATTGTCTATTTCTTTTTCTTTTTATTTTTGGATATTTTTCTATTTTTTTTCTTTTTTTCTATGTAGGTCGCTTCCCTGATCTAAGATTTACCTAAAGGCAGTAAGAAGAGAATGGTCCTATAGTTGGGCTTTAGACAACCAGTCGATGAGCTATTATCACAGACAACTTGGTAGCCCTTAGAAGGTTCATTACTAACCCATTTTCCATTAAAATCATCAAAAAGTGAGTCAGTGCAAAGAGTGTGTAGATGCTTAGGCTTATAGTCTCCTCGAATCAGATGGCAAGTTGATAAGTAGGGTACTTATCACCCAAACTTATTAACCAATTAAAAATTGAACTTAGAATGGTGAGGACTCGATAAACAAATCCACATTTTAGTGGACACTTGGGCTAATTAAGTCTTAAGACCTAAAGGGTTTAAGTGTTCAGGCCCTATCATATTATTTCTTAGGTTTGAAAAACTCTAATGCCCAAGCTCTCTTTTCCTAATTCAATGTTTTTTTTCAAAAATAAAAGAATCTATGGAGCTAAAAAAATGATTCAGAGATGAATATCCACCACCCCGTGCCTATCTAATGCAAAGTCCTCATTCATAAAAAAGAGTGGAGGAGAGTAGAAAGCACCTGAATTTCGTGATTACCTGGTCATCTTCGAGAAGAAAATAGACTATATATGCTCTGAATTTAGTGCCTTTAGGTAGGCACATTATATAAAGAGGAAATAAAGAATACGTAGATGTAGGTCAAGATCAAGATAAGAAAATCTACTTTTGGACCTGCTCAGAGAAGATGTCCATAGATGTGGACGAGGTTGTGATGCAGACCCATGCCGCATGGTTGAGTGTATCAAAGGTTCTAGATAAAAATTACCCATAACCTAAGATTAGTATGAAAGTGGGGCTAGGACTATGATTTGTGAGGATGCAACCCAAGTCCAAAAAGTCGGATAATAGGAAAATCAACTTCAAAAAGATATTCAATGAACTTGTGCTTGGGTTGCGCATCCCCGAAATCAAAAATGTCATAAGGGTCATGGTAGAAGGTTGGTGGTTTCAGGTATATAGGAACCCTTAGATTTAGACTTCTGCTTCAACCAAAATTGGCTTCTTGTATCTTCATTTCCCAGATCCTATCCTCCATAATCATAATTTCATATTCCAAGAGCTCCTGCATGTTAATCACCCCATCTAAAATTTCCAAGTCCATGATTTGTGGCTGAATCATAATTGACTTGGGTCTAGTGATCTCAAAATCAAAATCGTCAGTATGCTCAATGGGGTGTGATTGAGGAATGGTGCTATGAATCGAATCTTTCATAAAATCAAGATCAAAATCCATCATGCTAGCCCCTACAGGATGAAATTCTTCAAGTATAGGGTCATCAAAAGATTCATCGAATTCCTAAGGGCCAGTTATCTTACCAAAATCATTTTCCTCATAATCAAGTCAGACTTCACATAAAGTTTCTTCACCTTCAAAATCAAAGAACTAAGGATCTGCATTTATATATGTCTCAAAATCATTGATCATTTCCTGGTCCATGGAGAAATACTTTTCCTCATACCCTGGCTCAGGGATCTCGGGTGAAGTAATCGATTCATCCGTAACAAATTACTCTAGAGCAATCTGGTCATCCCTTATCTTGTAAGATGTGTCCCCCCTGCAGGTGCCTGAGCATGGTCTGACAATGTCTTTCTTGGAGGGGATTCATCCTGGGAATCATTTCAAGATTGGACTAGAGCAACTACAAATCTCATCCTCAATTTCGATAACTTCCCAAGTAAAGGCTCTCCCAGGTCCTTATCCTTAACATCCTGGAACCAATCCAAGAAATGCTTATTAGGATCGTCAATCATTTTAATCGAAGGCTCCAATTCTTCAGTACAAGGTGTTGGCTGAACTTCTAAGGATTGAATGGTATTCCCTAAGTTAGCCAACACCCTATCATGGACCTGGTTCACCTAAACCAAATGGTTTGGTTCAGAGTTTGGCTAGTTTGGGTTCAATCTGGGAGAGTCAAGGAATTGAGATTCTTAGTACCCTCCCTGATAATAGGTCATTTTGGGTTGTTCAAAGAAGGGTGGTGACCTATATGCAATTAAATCTAGAAGAGGGTAAGAGTCATAATCAGGATATCCTTCTTGATTATAGACTGGATTAAATTGATCATCAAGGAGTGGAGATCTACAATCATTATAGCTCAGAGAAGGATAGAAATCACAATCATGGAGTTTAAGGTTAGACCCTGAACACGGAGGTTCGGAACTGTATCCGAAATCATGATTATCGTAACTAGTAGATGGGTAAGAATAAGTCTGGTTGGGATAATAATCATCTTGGGAAAAAGTAGTGGTAGGAGGATAAGAGTGTGAGTAGGATGTGGAAGCATCCATGCCAAAGCAAGAGGAAGAAGGTTGCCCTACAGTACAAACAATCAATCCTGTCCTTAGGTAGGGTAGCCTAAAGATCTACAGACTCCCAGAACCCATCTTGAGTTGAAAAGAATGATTTGATCTAATTCTTTCAGGTTAATCCAACCAGTTAGAAGAAGGGGCTAGGGAGAAGGTTCTTCTCTTGGCTTTCGCCTCAGGTTCCTTTGATACCCCCCAACCATGGCCGTTTGACTCTACTCCCCTAGTTAGACATCAAATTGAATAGTAGAAGTAGATTAATCAAAAATAATTTCATTTTGGGCCCTGAAGAGCGAGTCCAGTCCTTAAGGCCAACATCTACTTTGTTTTAATTAGGGTTAGGTTTGACTGTGCTTTGGAGTGTGATTGGCCCTTTATCTAGGTTGTGCCCTTAAAAATTAGTTTCAATGTGTGTGTATGCACAACCAACGGTTTTCAAGCAAAATTATTTTTGGGTACAGTAAATTTTAGGGTTTAATATTGCCTAGTAGCTTTAGCATTCAACTTTAGGTGTATTCAACCAAATTTAGTTGGCAAACCAGGTTTTGAAGGCACAGGTGAAGATGTCTTCATTTAAAACTTCAAAGAATGTGGAGTGCTTGGTTAATTCCTAAAAGTTCAACCCTAAGCGGCACCTACCCAATGAATTATTTTTATATGAAGTGGTGTAACCCAAACAACTCAAACAATTGGCCTGACGCACCACTGAATTAGGCACACAAGTGATTACCTAATCTGATTTCTACTCAATTATGTGTTCATGGGTGTACCGGTTCCAAAGATCGGGCTATCGGTTGAGTATGAAGAATCAGAAGAGACTGCGTACCTCTATGGGATTTTTTTTAGAATTTTCTTGTTATAAGCGAAGGGTGTGGTGAGTGGAGGTGACTAACAAACAACCAAACTAAGCCTACGGTTTATGAGAGCTCCTAGGTTAACTAGGGTTTGTGTTATTAGGTAATGGAATGAAAACTGAGTCAGAGGTAGGGCATACGTATAAATCCTTCAACAACCCTTTATTGCAATCTACCGCTTTTGCCCGCCTCGAAAGAGTACCTACAATCACAGTAAGAAAAGAGAAAAATTAGGTAAAAGATAAGTAAGGCTGGAAAGCACGAGAAATCAAAGAGCATTGCCTCCCTGGCAACAGTGCCAAAATGCTTGAATGCGATTTCTACACTGAAAGTTTGAGTTTTGATACCCTGTCATGGCAGTACCGAAAAAATTCGTCAAATAGATAATTTAACTGAAACTCTGGTGAGTCTCGAGTCAAACACGAGAAGGCATACGTTTGAACAAAAAATCGCATTTATATTTGGTTTCATGACGAGATTATCTAGTCGAATAAAATCTACCCTAGCTATTCTACTTAAGGAATCAACAATAGAAGATAGAGAAAGAATAATATAAATAAAGAGACATTAGAGAGAGAATAGACAAATGTTTCACAACCACATAATCATGTTCGCTACATCTATGTGCTACAATAGAAAGCGAGAAATCTAATCTAGAAAGCAGTAAAAAGTGAAGGGGAGAGAAGTTATCCTCCTCGATGGCTACTTGGAAAATGCGCCACATTGATGGAGCACCTAGCCAAAGGTGGTGGGACACTGGATGAGGGAGAATGAAGATGGAGGATGGAGGACGGAACAGGGCAATGGAACAGCAGGATCTGATTCCCAAAAGGTGGTGAGAGGACAACCACGGTATGCTCCATGAACGAGGTGAGAAGGTGGAGAAATTGTATTTTTAAGTCTAATGGAGCATCTCAGGTTTGGGACAAGCTCATAGAGCTTTGGAGGGGGTGAGAGAAGAGAGGAAGAGATGATCTAAAAGTGGAGGGTGTAGGCTCTTTATATAGTTGTAGGAATGGGGCATAAAAGTCATTTAAGATTTTAATGCATTAATTGCTGGGGTCTTTAGTGATGGATATAAACATGACTAAAGACCCCACGTCGCTGAAGCATGCACATGCCCCTGCCTCTCTACCTTCAGTCATTGAGATGCCCCTCCGCACGCGCACATCCTCAGCCGTCCGATCAAGAGATAGAATGGCTTAAAAGTCGCTTGATCAATTCCTCTTCAGCAGGTATGCACGCGTGTGTGAGATTGAACGTGTGTTCACGCATCATCACACACGTGCATGATCCACTCTTCTACACGTGCCACGTTGTCGCTTCGTCTACCATCCGCGTCTCGTCCAACGGTTGAATTTAGCCACTCCCGGTTGCCCTCTCAATTTGAAGCAGATGGAGGCTCGATCTGCACCTCTACTTTGTGAGGAGTGCAACTAATGCACTACTCCTCCTCTTGTGTCACATTTATGTTTTATGGGTTGGGCACTTGCACCCATTTGATGGTGATCCAACAGTCGAGATCACTCGAGCCCTTGCCTTCAGAAGGTGTTTCACAGCTAAGGAGCGACGTGACGCATTCCCAGCAGTTGGATTAATGATCCAATGGCTGAGATAAGTTGTCCATCACATGAAGAGGTGGAGCGGGAGACTTGGGCTGATGTTGAATGGCTGAGATGGCACCACATTGCGCCATCCTGACCATACGTCTTCGTTGAGTTGTAGATGGTGCCACGGATGTCGGATTGGACTGATTTTTGTGTCGTTGGGCTGCAATCGTTGATCCTGACCCATCTGTGTGGTTGGATTTGTCATTTAAGGTGTGGATTCAACACCACCTTGGCCCTTGACCTTTGATCTTTCTCGAACTACATCTGATGCTATGGAGGCCTGATCAGGGCGATCCTGGAGTCATTGAACTCCGATCGTCACCCTAATCAGATTTGTAAGGTTAGATCTTCAATCTGAGGCCCCGATAAATGTTGTTCTATTTCCTAACCACAGAAAGATAAAATTAACCTAAAATTTATACAATCTAACCTAAATGCACGATGATGCATGTTATGCAATATTATAATCATGAATGCTTCTACGACACTAGAAACATGTGAAAAATAGGCATTTTAGGTAATTAGATGTATGCACATCAGCTGTTCTTTCAAGTAGAGAGAAGAGGGCACACCAACGAAGGAGAGGAGAAGAGGGTGGTGGACCCTTTCTCTTGTAGCTGTCCTTGAAGCCTTGTAGGAGAACACCTGGAAGCTTCACTTGGTCGTCCATGGTGGAGCACCTTGGAGGACCTTCTTTAGGATGAGGAACGGCACGGCCTTGGGTTTTTTGGAGGAGGAAGAGGGATTGCAAGTTGAGAAGTGGAAGGGAATAGAATGATGTGCGATCTATTTTGGTTGGGCTTTTATGGGAGGTCCTTTTTTGGTTGCAAGTTGGTGTTTTCCAAAGATAGGAGTTGCTAGTTTTGGTGGCTCTAAGAATTTACGACCAAAACTAGGGAGAGTAGATTAGGAAGGTCACTTTTTGGAAGGTGTGTGTGTGTAGTTTAAATTTCATAGAGTAACGTTGTGGGTTTTGGTAAATCTAGATTGGGTCAACCTAGATTAAGTGGGTGTGGACCTAATTAGGCTTAGGTAAGTCTAATTGGAGAGGAGTAAACCTTATTGGCTAGGGCAAGGTCTAATTTGATGTGTGTGTGATTAGGCTAAGATAATCCTAATAGCTATGAGTCAATTAGATCCTGGGTGGATCTAATTGGGCTCAGGTGCACCCATCCAATAGCAGGATGCACCCAATTAGGTATGGGCTAGTTCCATTGGGTTAAGGATAGGTTAACTAAGGGTATGGATAGTGGGATAGGCTTAGGAGGTCTCTAATTATGTTTCCTAAGGTGTTTGATGGGGTTTCCAGGTCAAAAGAGACAAGCTCGGGCTTCTAGCAAAAAAAATAGGAACCAGGGAAAACCTCCAAATGTCCAGACAAGTAAGGAGACGTCTTATACTCCAAAATTGGACGTCTGGAAGTTAGGCTTGATGTCTAATTCTCTGTCAGCGTGAGTTTCAACTTCTTGAATTGAGTTTCTATACAAATCAGATGTTTAGCCTAGTATCTAGACATCCAGAAATGTGCTGGAGAGTGGGGTTTGGGTTTTCTATGGTAGGTTTTGGTTCATAAGTGTTTAGGAGATGGATAAGGTGGATAAGAACATGGATAGTGCTATCCATGTTTTGGGTTCTAAGGCATAGTGTCCTAACATAAGTTGTTTTGGTTTTAGGAAGGATGTCCTAGGGTTTCAAAGGGTAGGGATAAGGCTATCCTCCTTACTCCTCTTGTCTAGATCAGTCTTCTTCACTCTTTATTGCCCTATTCCACTCTATCTCAAATTCTGGATCACTTTAGTACATGCAAATAACAACAAACACATTAATTAGCAAGATATCTCATCTTATTCTATATAAATTGATGCAATGTATTATACGCATGATATGAATGCAAGATTTACAAATTAAGCAAGGTTCTAACATTATTTAGTTTGATTAAGAACTATGCTTGCTGCACAGTCACTATTCACCTCTGAAAGTATAGGGTGAGGTCCCTCCTAGCACATGCCATACACGCCTTTACCCACCACCACGCCGATGGGTTTGGGCCTCTGATCCGATTACCCATATACCCTTGATCCGGTTCTGAAGAGAGAGAAAGAGAGAAGGATATTCTAAGAGGATTGGGGGGTTTTGCACTGTTCGACATTGGGATTTGTGCCTAGCACTTGGGCAAACTCAAGTGATCTGGGGCTTGAAAGTTAAGGTGTCTGACCCTTGTGTTCGACGTTTGACTTATGGAAATTTGAGAAGGAATTGGCTCTTAATTGACATTGAGTACTGTTGGGATGTTGTGCTAAATTATTAGGGATATTTGGTGGTTCCAACCGCCATTTTTGACCATTTTTATTATTTTATGTTGAGATACATTTTTGAAGCATTAATTGATTATTCTATTTGATATTCATTGCATTTTTTGTTGTCGTGATTATTGGATTGATTTGTTGCACTTGCTCCCTACGAATGACCTCATAACTCATGGATTTTTTGAGTGTTATAAATTTAAATGTCGTATCGATTTTCGTCGCTATACTGCGATGCATTATTTCCTAACTGTGACGAATTTTGAATACAACATTTTGGCACCATGGCTGGGGAACAACATGCATCTCATTCACTAATCACACTTTCTGATCTGATTCTGACTTGCTATATCTACTTTGTTATGTTGTTGCAGGTGAATCTAAAGATCGACCACACAAGCAACTACACCAGGAGTAAGTAATCTCATTTCCTTCTTTAAAACCCTCATCTCTTAGAAAGATTGAAAAGAAAATCAATTAGGATCAAATTGCTTTATTTAAATAGTAATCATCATTCATGTTTCCTGATTTGATTAGAGATCCCCATCTTGATACTTGCACCTACTAGGGACATAAGGTGCCATGGGCTATTCACTTTCTTGATTAAGCCAAAGGTACCATCTATTGAAAAGAACTGGACTTGGAAATAGAGTCAATCTAGGGTTTCCACATTACGGTTCTAGGAGTGCACACTTGCCTGATTTAAAGAAAACAAATTTCCCAAATAAAGTGTTACCCAAGCCCTTGGTTAAATTGATCTAATCAAGTGGACCCTAAAATCAAGGTTGCCACCATCACAGAGTTCCTAAATGGGAACAAGTCCAGTCTTTTTACCAAGGACTGCATGTGGATATTAGGATATTTGTCAATGCAACCTGTGGTGGCAACATCATGGATCAACATAAAGACACCATTTGGGAGATTCTCGAGAACATGTACAAGAACTCCATAAACAATGAGTCTATGGGTGTGTTCGACCAGATGAACACCTGCACATTAACAAACATGTGAAGCTCACATGAGATATGAGACCTATCCACATTTGTTGACCGAGAGTTGGTGGCCAAATGCCTAGATAAGGTCTCCATCATTGACTAGATATCTGTAGGAAGAAACCTCTTCACAAGAAAACATGTATGCAAACCCACCCCCAGGTAGGGAGGTCATGCATAACATTCACACACATATCAAGGGATTGAAACATATCCAATCCTGTTTGATCCTACTTCAGAGGAAACTCCTGACTATCCTACTCTAGTTGGGAAACTCTGAACCCTCGTACTCTGATTACTCTGGAGTTCTTTAGACCTGCGAGGATCTCCACACCATCAATAGTGATCCATTCTCCAACACATATAACCCTGGATGGCGCAATCATCCAAACTTCACGTGGTTGGGAAATAATTAGACTTTTAGACCTTAATTCCAACCTCTACCATAAGCTCAGCGACTTATCAGCCCACTCATCCTAAACCCAACCTGAATTATCAATTTGGGTCTACCAGGGAAGATCAAATGAACTTGATTTTGTAGGCCCTGGTTGACATCTAAAAGACTAATGTAGCTATGTAGAAACAACACAGAGAAGAAAAATCATGGAGGTTTGAAATCAACAAGCACAAATGGCTAGAACTCGCCAACCTGGTGCACACCCTTCCTAACCAATGTTGAATCTAAATAACATGCCAAACCAAAGATGTGTTATGAACCCAAATTAGGGCCAAGCTTACTATGTTTATCAGGCCTCTTCTGCTCCATCACCCAACGGGAAAGAAGCTTCCACATCATATACAAGATATCAGCAGCAACCACCACTCTTACCGACTCCAAACCCATACCAGGCTGGTCAAAACGCTCTTACTACACGTAGTCAAAAAATGACTCAGGATCCACCTTATCCTAGCCACTCCAGCCCTGGTAGTTCAAAGCCTACCCCTAGGATGGTCATCCAGGACAAAGCTATTCGAAAGCAAGAGCTTGAACCATTCCTAGTGGAACCAACAGAGGTTCCATTTCCCAAGTCCTTGGCGAAAGGAAATAGGAAACCTATACCCGTGGCACTCGAGGAAGACTTGGTCAAGCTCTTTGAGCAAGTCCAAATAAACATCCCCTTAATGTATGGGATCCACCATGTCTTAGCTTACACATGATTTCTGAAAGACTTATGTACACCAAAGTGTAAGCTGCAAAAAAAAGATGAGAGTTCGATTGTGTTTTCGAGCAAGCCAGCTCTATCATCTTGGGTAAACTCCCACAGAAAGTTAGAGATCCTAGCACCCCTCAGATCTCCTGTAAGATAGGTGATGAGAACCTCATCATGAGCCATAACTAGCTCATTTTGACCTAATACAAAGGATAAAAGCTCCTACATATCTCAAGGAAAGGCTTAACTCAGAGAATTATGAGTTTAAGAAGAAAACAAGTCATAAGGGGTAAAAATGCAATTTTACCAGTATAATCTGCATACAGGGTAATTCAGGGCCCAAACATAGGTCAAAGCAGCTTAATAAGAATAAAAGTGGGATGAAATGATCTAGCAAGGGCTACAGCAATTCCAAGAAACTAAATGATAATCTGTAACCCTAAAAGAACCCACTTCAATTCACAAGGTTCGAGGCAAAGTAAAAATAGAATAAACCCTCTAAAATTCATAGAAAAATAATCTCTAGGGTTTAGAACCTTCAATTCGGCCTTCAGAACCCATTTTGACCTACATTGAGAACCATGCCCAATTAATAACTTAATTTGGGTTTTTGCGTAAATTGACCGGTCAAACAAGGTTTAATATAGAAATGAAATTCACCATCAGATTCCTTAGGTCCTAATTCGTCATGTATAAAAACTTGAGCCTAAGAAGAAACCTCCTTGACCGACTTTACACTTTGGTCCTCATATATTTACTCTTTGACCCTCAACTTTTGAACCCTCGCATTTTGGCCCCTAACTCTCCTTCGTTCTTTGCGATCAGGTCCCCCTGCAAAACCTGCCAGCACCATGCTCCGGCGACCTTGCGCGGAGCATGGCGCCGCGCAGGGTGGGGTGGGAGACCTGGCAAGTAAACCGGGGGTGCCCTGCGTCGTCAGCCGTCGCAGGGACACCCCCCTGGTCGTTGTAACCCACCATACCGGCCGTGCGAACGCACGGACGGTATGGGTTCTTGTTTCCGGCCATCCTCCGGCGAGGGAGACACGTCGTCTCCCTCCGCCTTCCTCCCTGTTTGATCCCTATAAATACCCCCCGTTGCTCCACCGACTGGGGCAGCTTGGATCTGACGAAGAAAACCCCCAACTTTCCTCTCTTCTCTCTCCGGCAGACGCTCACCAGCTCCGGCGGTTCCTCCCCCTCCACCTCTTCGCTCTGCCGCAATACCAGCAGCAGAGACTTCCTCCCCTGCTCTTCCCGCGCCACGCCGCACCCAGCTGGCGCCTCTCCGGCTCTCTGCTCGCCGCCGCCCCTTTCCCTGAGCATTGTCTTCTCCGGCGACAGTCGATACGACTGTCGCCCTGTTCCTCCCCCTTCGTCCCTGCAAGTAAGCTAGAACTACTCCCCTTCTTCTCCTCTTTCTTTCCCCGCTTTCAATTTATTCAATTAAGCCCTCGACCGACCCTGACCATCGTCACCCCCTTCGTCTCCGGCCACCCTCCGGCGAGATGCTCCCATCGCTCCACAGCCTCACACACCTCGCCGACCCTCACCGCACCTCCGCCTCATCACACTGAGCACCCCCCACCCCTTCACTGCCACTCCACACCTCCGTAACGCTTCCCCTTCACCCGCCCGGTTACCCGGTCTCGTCCGCGCTCACGCCCCGCGGACCTGACCCGACCCGATCCGACTTAAGACTGACCTGCACTCCTCGCCCACCACGCACGCCGGTGGGCCTGGACCCGGGCACGACCCGTACCCGATTACCCGGCAGCTCTGGGAGAGCTTTCCCAAGAGTGGTTTCAGAGAGAGAGAGACGCGGGGGGAGAGGGTAGAGTAGGTTTTGTTCTCTGACGTAAGCTCTGAAGTGTGCAGGCACAGGTGAAGAAGAAGAACCGCGGAAGAAGAAGGAAGCTGAGGGAGACACTGTAGCAACAGGCAGTTTAAGTCGTCTGATTTGGAAATCAGACGACGGCCTGAAGGGAAAAGAAGAAGAAGGAGATCTGAAGAAAGAAAGAAGAGCATCACCTCTGCAGAACAAAGAAGAAGAAGGAGATCTGAAGAAAGAAAGAAGAGCATCACCTCTGCAGAACAAAGAAGAAGAAGGAGATCTGAAGAAAGAAAGAAAGAAGAACATCACGAGGAGAAAATAAAGAGAACAACAAATTCTTTCCCTCTCTCTTTCTTTATTTTTTGTAAAAGAAACATGTATATCTCTAGAATACAACTTGCTCCCTGAGTTCGACCTCGGGAACTCTTTTATTTTCCGAGTAAAAAAATTTTTATATTTGAAATGTTGGTAATAACTGGCTATACTACAACGTTATAACAATAAAACCCGGTTGTCCCAACGCACTTCATTTTGGTGCCGTTGCCGGGGAGCAACGGCTATTCTAGAGGTAAACATTCCTGTTTTTTTTTTTTTTTTAATTTCTGATAATCTCCTCTCTTTTGTGCAGCTACAGGAACTCAAGAAGACAAGCAACCACACGACAACCACTCCGAAGACAGGTAAATTTTTCCTCTCACTATTAACCCCTAAACTCTAAAGAGGAAGAAAAGAAAAGAACAAGCAATATAGGGCTAACCTGTCTTCCATACTTAGTAACCATAAAGAGTTGCATGTTTTCAACTCATCACTCCTGCACACTATTAAGGGTATTTAAGGGCTAACACATTCTTGCTTGAGCCCTAATTGCCCAACAAAGAGTTAAATGGACCAAGTAGAGCCAACATAAGGTCAAACATTAGGATTTCAGTAGAGACACACCCCTTAATCAAGAATTGAGGAAATCCAAAAGTGGTGTGCCCAAGCCATTGATTGAAAATAATTAACAAGAAAAATCCTAAACAATTGGCTCTCTCTAAACACTTGAACCCTAAAAGACAAGACCTGAAAGCTCTCAAAGAAAACAAGAGGTAAAGTTGACCCCTTTGGGTCAACCAACCTTAAATTAGGTCACTCTTTGCACTTAAAAAGACTAAAGTTCAAGTGAAACCTTAAGCACCCTGATCTTAAAATTGGTAGACTTAAGAGGTCAAGATCCCCATTCTGGTCTACCTGGAACCGCAGTGACAAGAGAGGTCGGGTGGGGGAAACCCTGTAACCCGTGGGGACGCTCTACCATGTAGGGGTCTTCGCGGCACTCTCCCTCTCTGGCTGCCCAGGTAATTCTCAGGTGGACGATCTTTCTGATCAAGGGGTCCATCTGCCCCGCACCTCTATAGTCACCCAACACATTTTTGGGTGTCTTGATTGGGTCCAGTACCTTCTAAACTTACCTCTTCCAACAGTGCATGTACGGAAGGAGGTCCCTAAGACCACCCTTAAGACCTCCATTAGAAATTCGCTCTCGTCAAGGCCAAGCCTCGACGCCCGTGTTTGTGCAGCAACACCCTCACATTATTCTCTCTTCTGATTCAGAACCAAGTTCTTCTTCTTCCCCCATCATGGCTCAGCCAGTTGAGGAAGAAAATAATCTGGAACACCAGCTCCAGCGACTCAATGACCTCTTCCAAAACTTCGTGCACCCACCACAGCGTCCTATGATGCAGGACCACTACAATCCTGCTGCGGTGGCCATTGAGCCTCGAGTCAGAATCCCGACTGGAGGACCTGATTCCGAACTAAAGCCCAACATGATTCATGCTATACCTAAATTCCATGGGCTTAATTCTGAAGATCCCTTCCAGCACATCAAACAGCTAAAGCATCTGGCCCACACTTTTGGATCAGATGTGCAAAATCGGGATATTCTTCTCATGAAGATGTTCTCCTTTTCTCTTATGGACAAGGCCGCCCATTGGTATCAAACGCAGACCCGGCCGATCAACACTTGGGAAGAACTTCAATCCGAGTTTTTGAAAAAGTTCTTTCCCGTTGGTCGGACCAACGCCTTGCGCCATCAGATTACACACTTCACTCAACAATCAGGAGAACCTCTCCATGAGGCATGGGATCGTTTTCAGGATCTCATGAGAAAGTTCCCCCATCACGGAGTTCCTAAATGGGAACAAGTCCAATCTTTTTACCAGGGACTCCATGAGGACATCCGCCTTTTCGTCAATGCAACTTGCGGAGGAAACATCATGGGTCAACATGAAGACACCGTATGGGAGATTCTCGAAAACATGTGCGAGAACTCCATCAACAATGACTCCATGGGATTATTCGACAGGACGAATACCCGCGCAGCGACGAATCTTAAGGGAGCACATGAGACGCAGGGCCTGTCCGCATCAGTCGACCTGGAATTAATGGCCAGTCGATTGGACAAGGTCTCAATCATTGAAAAGAAGGTGGATGAGCTGACTCAGCACTTGCAGCGAGCCACCTCCACGCGTAACTCCTTTGCACAACCTCCTTCCACACAGGAGACTGTGCAAAACATCCTCCACCGATCTTCCCCTGGGATGGATCCATATCCACCCCCATCTGATTCTTGGACTGGAAGATCATCCGATCCTTTCTACACCAGCCGGGGGAACTCCATTCCTCCTTTCCCTGATTCTCAGGAGGTTCCTCAGACCTGCGAGGACCTCAACGCCATCCAGAATGACCCATTCTCCAACACTTACAACCCTGGATGGCGAAACCATCCCAATTTTCAGTGGGCGGGAAATTCCCAAACCCAAAGACCACCTTTTCAGTCCCGCCCACAGCCCCCTCGTCATTACCAGCCGCCTCAGCCTCGGCCCAACCCTACTTATCCATCAGGGCCAAATCAGGATCAAATGTCCCTAATCTTTCAGACTCTGGCTGACATTCAAAAAACGAATGCGGCTATTCAAAAACAGCACAAGGACAAGCTTACTGAAGTTAAAACTCAACTGGCCCAGTTGACAAATTCTCGCCAGCCAGGCACACTCCCTTCCCAACCCCTTCCTAACCCAAATAACGTGCCAACCCAGAAGCGCGTTATGAATCCAAATTTAGGCCACGCTCAATGGATTTATCAGGCCCCTACTGCTCCATCTCCAGACGAGATGGAAGCCTCAACTTCTTATGCGGGATTTCAGCAGCAGCCACCCCTTCTACCAAACCCAAACCAAAATCAGGCCGGATTAAATTCTGTAACAACACGTAGTGGTAAGACAACTCAAGATCTGCATTATCCAAACCATTCCCAGCCTGATAACCATGACCCTAGGATAGTTATCCAAGGTACCGCTGTTCCAGATCCACAACCTGGACCTATCCTAGAAGAACCAACCAAGATCCCGTTTCCCGAGGCCCTGACCAAGGGAAAGAAGACCACCAAACCCGTGGCCCCTGAGGAGGACCTGGTCAAGCTCTTTGAGCAGGTCCACATAAACATCCCCTTGATGGATGCAATCCGCCACGTACCAGCTTACGCACGATTTCTAAAGAATATATGTACACCCCAGCGTAAGCCGCGAACCAAGGGAGAGAGCCCAATTGTTCTGTCAGAGCAAGCCAGCTCTGTAATCCTTAGTAGACTCCCACCCAAGGCAAAAGATCCTGGAACTCCCCTGATTTCCTGTAAGATAGGTGGTACCCAATTTGATAGAGCATTGTTAGACTTGGGTGCATCCATAAACCTGATACCCACATCCTTACTTGACCATCTAGAAGAATCTGAGCTGAAACCAACCGAGGTGACATTACAATTAGCAGATCGATCTATAAAGTCACCAAAAGGGATTCTCGAAGATGTTATCGTGAGAGTACGGGATTTCTATTTTCCAGTGGACTTTATAGTCTTAGATATGGATGCACCTGAGGACCCTAGGGATACACCAATCATTCTAGGGAGACCTTTCTTGGCTACTGCTAGAGCCAACATCAGCTGTGAGGAGGGCCAAATAGAGCTTAAGTTTGGAGATCAAACACTGAAAATTGATATATTTAAGGCCCAACAAGGAATTAATTGCGGCGTCATCGAACAAATTTGTGACATCAAGACTTTGGTTGATGAATCACACCTCCAGAATGACTCGAGTATGCCTCATCAACCACAGAAGGATCTTGACCCGCAAACAGAGGAGTCAAATCCAGATGTGAACAACCCAGTAACTCCCAAACTTGAACCTCACATCTATACTGAACCACCCGCTGCTGCTGAAAACCCCATCCTCGAACTGAAACCCCTTCCTGCTCACTTAAAATACGTCTTTTTGGGTTCTAATCAGACCCTTCCTGTAATTATCAATTCCAACCTCAGTCCTGAACAGGAATCCCGTCTGATTTTTGTCCTCCAGCAACATCGCAGAGCCATCGGATGGACTCTCGATGATCTGACTGGAATAAGTCCCTCTTATTGTACTCATCATATCTATTCAGAAGAGGGCACACGACCTTCTCGTGAAATGCAGAGACGCTTAAACCCCAATCTGCAGGAGGTCGTGAAAAAGGAGATCATCAAGTGGTTAGATGCCGGGATCATCTACCCGATCTCCGATAGTCATTGGGTGAGCCCAATTCAGGTCGTGCCCAAGAAGGCAGGACTCACCACTATAACGACTGAGACCGGAGAAATCATTCCTACCCGATTAGCCAACTCGTGGAGAGTCTGTATAGATTACCGTCGACTCAATTCCTCCACGAAGAAGGATCATTTCCCACTACCCTTCATTGATCAAATTCTCGAAAAACTAGCGGGAAATAGGTTCTTCTGCTTTCTTGACGGGTACTCCGGTTATAACCAGGTGGCAATCCATCCTGAGGACCAAGAAAAGACCACGTTCACCTGCCCCTTCGGAACATACGCTTTCCGAAGGATGCCTTTCGGTCTTTGCAATGCACCCGCTACTTTTCAGCGATGCATGCTTGCCATATTCTCAGATATGGTAGGTGATTATCTGGAAGTCTTCATGGATGACTTTTCAGTTTTCGGAGCATCATTCGACGATTGCCTCCAACACTTGGTCCAGATACTCAGGCGGTGCATCGATGTGAATTTGGTTCTTTCCTGGGAAAAGAGCCATTTCATGGTGCCTGAGGGAATTGTCCTGGGACACTCAATTTCGGAGAAAGGTATCCAAGTGGATCGAGCTAAGGTTAATCTGATCTCTCACCTTCCTATGCCTAGCTCAATCAGGGACATCCGATCCTTTTTAGGGCATGTCGATTTTTATCGACGATTTATCCCTGATTTTTCAAAAATCGCACGCCCCCTGACCACTCTTCTCTCCAAGGATGTTCCCTTCGAAATCTCCAAGGAATGCACTCAAGCATTTGAAATCCTGCGTGACCGAGTCACCCAAGCCCCGATCCTACAGTCCCCTGATTGGTCTCAACCCTTTGAGATCATGTGTGATGCATCCGACTTCGCTGTAGGAGCGATTTTGGGATAGAAAAATGACAAGAAACCTGTGGTCATTTACTACGCCAGCAAAACACTCGATGAGGCTCAGCGTAACTATACAGTTACTGAGAAAGAGCTGCTAGCTGTAGTATTTGCCCTAGAAAAGTTCAGATCGTACCTTCTGGGTTCCCATGTCATCATATACTCGGATCACACAGCTGTGAGGCATCTCCTTGCGAAGAAGGACGCGAAACCTCGATTGATCCGATGGATCTTGCTGTTGCAAGAATTTGACCTTGAGATTCGCGACAAAGCGGGAAAGCAAAACGTGGTAGCTGATCACTTGTCCCGTCTTCCTTCTGAAATAATTGACCCTTCCGGACCCATCACTGAGCATTTTCCCGATGAGCACCTACTGACTATTGGTACTAGCCTTCCATGGTTTGCTAATATAGTAAATTACTTGGCATCTCATCAGACCCCGTCCGATTGGCCGAAGGCCA
Source organism: Thalassia testudinum (assembly GCA_037157565.1). Taxonomy (NCBI): domain Eukaryota; kingdom Viridiplantae; phylum Streptophyta; class Magnoliopsida; order Alismatales; family Hydrocharitaceae; genus Thalassia; species Thalassia testudinum. The sequence goes on from JAZHRO010000024.1 coordinate 152,972,519, forward strand.
AGAAAGACAAATTACGCTCCGATGCCAAGTATTACATTTGGGAAGACCCATACCTCTTCCGCATAGGTGACGATCAGATCATCCGGAGATGTGTCCCGGAAGGGGAAGTCAACAATATCCTCTCTTTCTGCCATGACCAGGCATGCGGTGGCCATTTTGCCGGGCATAAAACCGCATCAAAAGTCCTCCAGTGCGGCTTTTACTGGCCCACACTGTTCAAAGACGCATACAGTCATTGCAAGGCATGCAGTCGTTGCCAGACTTTGGGCAACATGAGCCATCGCGACATGATGCCTATGCAACCGATTCTAGTATGCGAAATCTTTGATGTTTGGGGGATTGATTTTATGGGCCCCTTTCCTGTTTCGGATGGTTTCGAATACATTCTGTTGGCTGTGGACTACGTGTCCAAATGGATCGAAGCCATACCGACCCGAACATGTGATCACAAAATCGTTCTCAAATTCATTCATCAACACATTTTCTCAAGGTTCGGGATTCCTCGTGCAATAATCTCTGATGGGGGGACCCATTTCACAAATGCCCAGTTTAGGTCACTGATGACCAAATACGGGGTCTCTCACCGAATCTCTACTCCTTACCACCCCCAAACTAATGGTCTAGCTGAGCTGTCTAATCGGGAGATCAAGAAAATCCTGCAAGTCACTGTTCGACCTGACAGGAAGGACTGGTCGTCCCGACTTCCGGAAGCATTGTGGGCCTATCGGACCGCCCACAAGACCCAATTGGGCATGTCTCCCTTTAGACTAGTGTACGGAAAGGCATGCCACCTTCCCGTAGAACTGGAGCATAAAGCCTATTGGGCAGTACGGAACTGTAATCTAGATCTTTCCAAGGCTGGGACCCACAGAAAACTCCAAATCAGCGAGATCGATGAGTTACGCATAGACGCGTACGAGAACTCGCAAATCTACAAGGAGCGGGTTAAAGCCTTCCACGACAAACACATCTCGAGAAAGATCTTTCATCCTGGTCAAAAGGTCCTACTCTTTGATGCCCGACTCAAACTCTTCCCAGGAAAACTGAGATCTAAGTGGGTCGGACCATATTTGGTCCGACAGGTTTTTGGAAGTGGAGCAATCGAAATCAGTCCACTCAGCCACGATTCTGAACCTTTCATCGTGAACGGTCAGAGACTCAAGCCGTTCATTGATGTAACTTCTACTGATTTGGCTGAGGCATCTTATATCCTCCTTTCCCCTTGAGCTTATTGCGCCCAGCCGATGGCGTAAAACTCAGCGCTTAACGGGAGGCAGCCCGTCATTCTCTTTGTAAACCTGAAACTTGTTCTGACACCTTTTAGCACTCGAAGTTCACCCTTGTAGACAGCCGACCCCAACTTAGATGTTTGCATCTGGGATTTGAAATCGTCCGCAAAAAATTCAACCCGACCCATCCACTCATCCAAATTTCTGTCTTAAGGAATCAACTAAGACCCCCTAGGTTACAATGAGGACATTGCAAATCTTAGGCATGGGGGGGTATGAAAGTGCAAAACTTGTAAGAAAAGGTTTCAAACAAAAAAATTCACATATGCCAAAAACACCATAAAAATTAAAAAATTTTCGAAAAGGAATAAGAGGAAAAGAGAAGGAAATTTTGCGAAGGAGAAAAGAAACAAAATGAAAAAGGAGCACAAAATTATGAGAAAAAGTGATAGTCATTAGTAAGGAACTAAGGAATTAACCTAAGTTCTAGACCTCATTCAAGAAAAGTGCACAATGAGATTAGTAAAGAATGCAAACCTTAGGCATTCTTGAATAGACTCTTAGTACCCATTAAGATCTGGACACTCCTCAAGAGGTTGAGGAAAATGAAAAGCTGAAGTATTAGGTCTAAGGCTTAGGGAGTATTCGGCCTCGTTAACTAATTTTTGGTTTACGGGACTCAGTAACCTAAGCACCCTAACCTCACACACAGCCTGGTTCAGTAAGCGTAAAAATCAGAATCACGCAGAAGCGTCGCAAAAATCTGAAAAGAACACCTAGAATAGGAGCGGCCGATCAACACAAGTTGATTTGGACGAGTTCCCAGCGCGGAGAGGCGGGAAATCCCCTCGAAGATGCGTAACAAAATATCATCTCCTCGGTGCTTGTCTCTTAGGATATTTACATATCCTACTGGGGGCATTAAGCACTCTGCTGGTTCAGATTCCATGGATGGCATTATCTCGAAGTGTCAATTGCCAGGGTCTGGATTCGGCCACGGAATACCATGGATGGGATTATCTCGAAATCTCAATAGCCAGGGTTCCGGGGGTTGCCATGGGCGGTGCTATCTCGAAGCATCGATCGCCAGGAACCCTTGAGGATTGATGATGGGAGCAAGGAATCTGATACAGACCGTGTTGAAAAGCCAATCCTAGGCTAGAACTAAAAAGAAAAAGAGAGAGAAAACTCTCCAAACAGAAAAACTTTCTATCTCTCTCTTACAAAACGCACTGCGAACTGAGCCAGGGCTAAAATCATTTCAAGCACGGGTGCTTTAACCACGAAGTCCAATAAACCTTAGGTTAGTTCTTGTGGACCTTAAAAACCTTTGCTAAAGACTGAGGCTAAGGCTAGACAGATTTGGATCTTGATTGGTACTAGAGTACCTTTTAGGCCTATGGTCAGCATTCTAACCTAATCTATGCTCAAATAAAAAAGGCACTTATCTAAAACTATTAAAAACTTCATGGTCTAGAACAAGGGTTGAAACCTTAAGTTTTTGCTAAGGGACTAGCAAAAGCTAGGCATGGGGGTATGATGAGAACCTCATCATGAGCCATAACTAGCTCATTTTGACCTAATACAAAGGATAAAAGCTCCTACATATCTCAAGGAAAGGCTTAACTCAGAGAACTCTGAGTTTAAGAAGAAAATAAGTCATAAGGGGTAAAAATGCAATTTTACCAGTATAATCTGCATACAGGGTAATTCAGGGCCCAAACATAGGTCAAAGCAGCTTAATAAGAATAAAAGTGGGATGAAATGATCTAGCAAGGGCTACAGCAATTCCAAGAAACTAAATGATAATCTGTAACCCTAAAACAACCCACTTCAATTCACAAGGTTCGAGGCAAAGTAAAAATAGAATAAACCCTCTAAAATTCATAGAAAAATAATCTCTAGGGTTTAGAACCTTCAATTTGGCCTTCAGAACCCATTTTGACCGACATTGAGAACCATGCCCAATTAATAACTTAATTTGGGTTTTTGCGTAAATTGACCGGTCAAACAAGGTTTAATATAGAAATGAAATTCACCATCAGATTCCTTAGGTCCTAATTCGTCATGTATAAAAACTTGAGCCTAAGAAGAAACCTCCTTGACCGACTTTACACTTTGGTCCTCATATATTTACTCTTTGACCCTCAACTTTTGAACCCTCGCATTTTGGCCCCTAACTCTCCTTCGTTCTTTGCGATCAGGTCCCCCCTGCAAAACCTGCCAGCACCATGCTCCGGCGACCTTGCGCGGAGCATGGCGCCGCGCAGGGTGGGGTGGGAGACCTGGCAAGTAAACCGGGGGTGCCCTGCGTCGTCAGCCGTCGCAGGGACACCCCCTGGTCGTTGTAACCCACCATACCAGCCGTGCGAACGCACGGACGGTATGGGTTCTTGTTTCCGGCCATCCTCCGGCGAGGGAGACACGTCGTCTCCCTCCGCCTTCCTCCCTGTTTGATCCCTATAAATACCCCCCGTTGCTCCACCGACCGGGGCAGCTTGGATCTGACGGAGAAAACCCCCAACTTTCCTCTCTTCTCTCTCCGGCAGACGCTCACCAGCTCCGGCGGTTCCTCCCCCTCCACCTCTTCGCTCTGCCGCAATACCAGCAGCAGAGACTTCCTCCCCTGCTCTTCCCGCGCCATGCCGCACCCAGCTGGCGCCTCTCCGGCTCTCTGCTCGCCGCCGCCCCTTTCCCTGAGCATCGTCTTCTCCGGCGACAGTCGATACGACTGTCGCCCTGTTCCTCCCCCTTCGTCCCTGCAAGTAAGCTAGAACTACTCCCCTTCTTCTCCTCTTTCTTTCCCCGCTTTCAATTTATTCAATTAAGCCCTCGACCGACCCTGACCATCGTCACCCCCTTCGTCTCCGGCCACCCTCCGGCGAGATGCTCCCATCGCTCCACAGCCTCACACACCTCGCCGACCCTCACCGCACCTCCGCCTCATCACACTGAGCACCCCCCACCCCTTCACTGCCACTCCACACCTCCGTAACGCTTCCCCTTCACCCGCCCGGTTACCCGGTCTCGTCCGCGCTCACGCCCTGCGGACCTGACCCGACCCGATCCGACTTAAGACTGACCTGCACTCCTCGCCCACCACGCACGCCGGTGGGCCTGGACCCGGGCACGACCCGTACCCGATTACCCGGCAGCTCTGGGAGAGCTTTCCCAAGAGTGGTTTCAGAGAGAGAGAGATGCGGGGGGAGAGGGTAGAGTAGGTTTTGTTCTCTGACGTAAGCTCTGAAGTGTGCAGGCACAGGTGAAGAAGAAGAACCGCGGAAGAAGAAGGAAGCTGAGGGAGACACTGTAGCAACAGGCAGTTTAAGTCGTCTGATTTGGAAATCAGACGACGGCCTGAAGGGAAAAGAAGAAGAAGGAGATCTGAAGAAAGAAAGAAGAGCATCACCTCTGCAGAACAAAGAAGAAGAAGGAGATCTGAAGAAAGAAAGAAGAGCATCACCTCTGCAGAACAAAGAAGAAGGAGATCTGAAGAAAGAAAGAAAGAAGAACATCACGAGGCGAAAACAAAGAGAACAACAAATTCTTTCCCTCTCTCTTTCTTTATTTTTTGTAAAAGAAACATGTATATCTCTAGAATACAACTTGCTCCCTGAGTTCGACCTCGGGAACTCTTTTATTTTCCGAGTAAAAAAATTTTTATATTTGAAATGTTGGTAATAACTGGCTATACTACAACGTTATAACAATAAAACCCGGTTGTCCCAACGCACTTCAATAGGCAACCTAGAATTTGATCGAGCTTTATTGGATTTAGGAGCATCCATAAATCTGATCCCCACATCCGTCCTAGATCATTTTAAGGAAATCGAGCTCAAACTGACTAAGGTGACCCTACAGCTAGCAGACAAATCAATGAAGTCACCAATATGAATTTGTCAAGGATGTTCTCGTTAGGATAAGAGATTTCTACTTTTCAGTAGATTTCATTGTATTAGGTATGGATACTTCTGAGAGTCAAAGGGGCACACCGATCATCTTAGGGAGACCATTTCTAGTCATAACTATGGTGAACATCAACTGCGAGGAGAGCCAGATTGAATTGAAATTCAGGAATAAAACACTGAGGTTCAATGTCTTTAACAACCTGAAGGGAATAAACTGTGCAGCAATCGAAGAAGTTTGCAACATCAGTTCCTTGGTTAAGGACTCGATTACAGAGGAAACCCGATTCTCCCAAGGCCTCAATCACAAGAAGATCTTGACCCACAGATCGAGAAGCCCTGAGACAATCCAGATCTATCATTAGCTTCCACCCTATCTTTTGAGGCCGATCCTGAACCTCCACTCACTACTAATAACCCGGTACTTGAATTGAAGCTCTTCTCGGATCATCTGAAGTATGACTTTTTGGGTTCAAATCAAATGTTTCTTGTGATTATCAATTCCCAACTCACTCTTGATTAGGAAACAAAGCTGATTTCTATCCTCCAGCAGCATCGAAGTGCCATTGGATGGACTCTAGATGACCTGACTGAAGTAAGCCCTTCATATTTTACACATCATATCTATATTGAAGAGGGCTCATGACCATCTCAAGAAATTCAGAGATGACTAAACCTGAATCTATGGGAGGTCGTCAAAAAGGAGATCATCAAATGGCTCGATGCAGGAATCGTCCTCTCGATCTCTAATAGCCAATGGGTGAACCCCATCCAAGTTGTGTAAAAGAAGGTAAGGCTCACTGTGATTACGGCCAAATCTAAAGAAACCACCCTGACTCGAATTGTGAACTCATGGAGAGTCCACATAGACTATCGAAAATTGAATGCCTCCATGAAGAAAGACCATTTCTCACTGCCAGTTATTGATCAGATTCTCAAGAAAATGGTGGGAATTGGTTCTTCTACTTCCTGAATGGGTACTTGGATACAACCAAGTGGCAATCATCCAAACGATAAGGAAAAGACCACCTTCACTTGCCCATACGATACGTACACATTCTGCAGGATGCCATTTGGGCTTTGCAATGCACCTGCCACCTTTTAGTGGTGCATGCTAGCCATATTCTCTGATATGGCAGGTAAATACCTTGAAGTCTCCATGGATGACTTCTCGATTTTCTGTGAATCATTCAATGATTGCCTCCTATGCATCAAAGTGAACCTCATTCTCCTCTAGACAAGGAACCATTCATGGTTACAGAGGACATTGTGTTTGGACACCTTGTCTCTAAGAGAGGTATCCAAATTGACTGAGCTATGGTTAATTTGATTTCCTAATTACCTGTGCCTTCCTCAGTCAAAGACATCAGATCATTTTTGGGGCACTGATGGTAACACCAACATGGGCCCTAACTAGCCACCTTTAGTCAGGTTTGATTGATAAAAGCTCCTAGCTAATCATTTGAGGGCACAACTATGTATCATTCTGATTAGAGAAAAGGAATAGGGAATCAAGGTTAATTCTGTAATTTAATAGCACATCACAAACACAGATTAATCGCATGATCAAGCTAGGGTTAAATGGAGGCTAAATGATATCAAATTTCCAAAAATTGGGTCAACATTGACAGAAATGAGGTTTCATGCATTCGAGGGAAAAAATAGTACTAAAGCCCTAATTATAAACCCAATTAAATTGATGAGGTTCTGGTAAAGATAAAATTAATCTAAACCTCAAAAAATTTGTAGAAAAATATTCTATGAGGTTTGGTACCCGAGGTTTGACCATCTGAACCTACTTTGACCTAGAGTAGAGTTCAAACGGGATTTCCCTTGATTTAGGCTTCTGTGCAAATTACCTAGTCAAACGTGCTCAAAATACAAATCCAAGTTCACCATTAGATTCCTTGGTTCAATCAGAGTCCATCTTGACCTAGTTTGGATTTTAGCCCTTTAAAACTCTATTTCTTACATTTAGCCTCTCAGGTTTCAAGTTTAGTTTTCTTCACTTAGGTCCTTATCACCATTAGTGTGAATCGAAGCTCTGCAACGAGATTTGAGCAACGATTTCTCCCTTGAATCAAAGCCAAATCTCTCAAAAATTGGAGAGATTGATCCTCAGACAATCCCCAATTACTTGAGCCCACTCAAGAGCCTTAAATTATCCCATGTAGATCAGGCGAATGCAAGAAAAATTAGGGATTGTTTCCCCTGAAAGCACGGCAAAATTTGGCCCTTTCCTTTCTTTTCTACTCATTCTAGTGCTCTATAAAGAGCCTTGGTGCCCTCGCTATCCTCCTCAACCAAGATTAGGCCGAGAACTCTCCCTCCTCTCCTTTGGCCTTCGCACCTTGAGCTCAGGTGAGCTTCTCCAACCCTTTCCTCAAGTTGTCCAACCATCAAATTGGATGGCCCTCTGATCTTTTCCCTTCATTGCACGTCTCTCTAGCCAAAGAGGTAGCACTTCCAACTTCTTCTTCCTCACCGTCACCTCGTCATCAACTTCATCTTCTTCGATGTTGGCCAGCCAATGTCGGCACCTATTCCTCTCTATTTCTCTTCCTTCTTCCCTCTAACCTCTTCCTCTACTCCACTTCACATTTATCCACTCAAGTTTCACGTGCGACCACCGTACCACCCTCACCACCTTCATCTTCCCTATGGCCGACGAAACTTCGGTGAATACACATGGCCTCCACATCACTCCAAGGTCCATGCCACGACCTTCACTTGCTTTGTCTCACCTCCACCTTGAAAACACCTCAATAAATTCCACCAATCACTCACCCCTTCACTCCATTGAACAGCCCATCTTCCATTCATCATCTCCATCATCGTCATACCACCATACACCCCCAAACACCAGAACAACACCATCACCTTCACTACCACATGGAGAAGCCGTTGAACCCTCTAATTATGGTGAAGTGCCCATATCTTGATTTTTAGGATCTTCGTCAAACATCTCTGCTTCACCGTTCTTCTCAGCCGTTGTCCACTGTGCTCCATCGACCTTCAACCTTGTTGCCACTCCAATCAAAGAGGACCTGCCTGCTGAAACCACCAATAGCAACAATCGAGGGAAGAGTGGCAGCAGCTATTGTAATTAGAGTAGCTTCCTTACTACAGAGTGAACGACGACGGGCTAAGCACATAGTTCCACATCGTGGATTACAAGCACCACAACTAAGAGTAAGAGGAATTCAGCCAGGGTGCTTATCGCCTTAGAACACACGGCATGAGGTCCCCTTGCATGCCCCTAAGCTCGTGCTCACAAGTGCTTGCTCATGCACCCTCGCCTGCGAACACGCCCACGAGTCTGGGCTGGATTCGTTTACCCGGTTACCTAGGTCCAACTTGGCTCTGAGAAAGGGAAATTTGAGGAAGGGGAGGGTTTCTTGCTGTTGTGACCTTGGTGTTCATGCCTCTCCTACACTTAGTACATAGCCATTATGTGAGGTACTTATGCCTCTCCTCTGTGGTGCTGTGCCTTAGCCTTCTACTAAGGCGTGAGTTAAGGTGTCTATGCCTTGGTTCTGTCGACTTATTCTCTGTGCTTGGTTCTGATATTGCTGAGAACATTGGTTACAGTTACTATTCATATATTTGAGTTGATTGAAAGCTTAGAAATTAGGGTTAATTTGGTGGTTCAAATCACCATTTTTACCCAATCTTTTTGCATTTTTAAGATCATATTCTAAGACACATTTTCTGAAATAAATATTGCAATTTCTTTTTTGTTATCTGATTCTCTATTTCTAATTATTGTGATTAGTGTTTGATTTGCTTATAATTGCTCTCTGGAAATGACCTCAGACTCACTTTTGTTTTCAAGATTATAAATTCAAATGCTATATTGCTTTTATTGACCATACTACAATGCATATTCTTAAAACTCGACCAAAGTGACGCAAGAGGCACGTCGGATTCTATTGATGATTCATATTAGATTTCTTAAAGATCGTGCTCCCCTTAACAAATCTTCTACCAAAGGACATGCCTTTCAAGATGAGAAGTGAGTGCATTCACGCACTAGAAATCTTGCATGACCGAGTTTCCAATTATCCAATCCTACAATCCGCTGACTGGTCTCAACCCTTCGAGATCATATGTGATGCTTCTAACTACATAGTAGGAGCGATGTTAAGGCAGAAAATTGATGGGAAATTGGTAGTTATATATTACACACCAAGACATTGGACGAGGATCAATGCAATTACACGGTTATGGAGAAAGAGCTGCTAGCTGTAGTATTTGGTCTGGAGAAATTTAGATCATACCTCCTGGGATCCCATGTCATTGTTTACTCGGATCACACTAAAGTGAGGCACTTTCTTACGAAGAAGGATGCGAAAGCTAGGTTAATCCAATGAATCTTGTTATTCCAAGAATTCAATCTTGAAATTCATGATAAGGTAGGAAAGCAGTATGTGGTAGCTGACCATTTGTCTCGCCTTCCTTCTTCGATCATTAACCCGTCCGGACCTATCACCGAGCATTTTCCAGATGAGTATCTCTTGGCCATTAATGGACTTCCCTGGTTAACTAATATTGTGAATTACTTGGTTACAGGGAAGGTTCCACTTGATTGGGACCTTCCCTATGGTGAGGTCAATGGTGTCATCTCGTTTTTCCACGACCAGGCCTACAGTGACCATTACTCTATGTGTAAAACTGCAGCGAAGATCCTCCAGCATGGGTTCTTTTGGCCCACGATGTTCAAAGGCACACAATCCTACTTTAGGGAATGTGCCCGTTGTCAGACCCTCGGTAACATAGGCCCTCGCAATATGATGCCTTTGAATCTGATTATCGTATGCGAGATCTTCGACATATGGGGAATTGATTTTATGGGACCCTTTCTAGGATCTAACGGCTTCAAATACATATTACTTACTGTCGACTATGTCTTGAAATGGATCGAAGTCATACCCATAAGAACAAATGATCATAAAGTTCTCCGGTTCATTGAGGAGAACATCTTTTCCATATTTGGGGTTCCTAAGGCCACCATCAGTGATGGTGGGTCTCATTTCGTGAATGTACACTTCTAGCCCTTAATGAAAAAGTACAGGGTGTGGCATCGTATCTCGACTCCTTATCACCCCCAGACCAATGGACTGGCTGAGCTATCCAACAGAGAGATCAAGAAAATCCTCCAGGTCATTGATCGACGTGACAAGAAAGATTGGTTGACTCAACTTCTAGAAGCCTTGTGGGTCTATAGAACCACCTATAAGACCCAGCTAAGAATGTCTCCATTCATGCTCATGAACGGGAAGCATGTTGAAAGAGCGATTCCCATTTTTGATGAAATTTTCCACATAAAATGTAGCATCATTGTTTTCAGTTGCATGGTAGAAAATTACTTTTTAAAACATTTAATACTCAAAATCCAACCACAAAAATAGTTAGGTTGTTTCCACATGGAGGAATTAGCGGATTAGAATAATGAATGATGATTTGCCTATTCATGACTATCAATTAGTAAGCATAGAAACCATTTCAACCTTATGAATCATCATTCTATGCAATTGAATAAGAATAAGGGGAGTTCTCATGCAAAATCACTTAAATATAATATAATGTAAAACAAAGAATAGTAACTCCTCCAATGGCATTCTCCGTAAATTTTAATAGGGGATGAAACAGGGGATCTCCCCTCCTTCATACACCCATGCGTGTGAGTTGATGGTGGCACAAACCACTTGCTATGTCGAGACGAGGGCTTTGCGATGTTGGTAAGTGTGCATCTTGAGGAAGCTTGAGTCGGTTGACCAGAGCTTCAGAGGCGATGACGTCAATGGTGGCGGTGTTGCTGTGGCTGTGGGTTTGGCCACATGTGGCTACGCATGGCCTAGGTGCTCGGGCAGCACTTGGAGTCGAGGTTGAAGGTTGGAGGAGGCTGGTCAAGGTGGCTATGTGCGGTGATGCTTTGGGTTCCTTTGGTAGAAGTAGGGGAGGAAGCGGTGGAAGAAGATGGAGGAAGAGGAGAAGATGGCTGAGGAGGTGGGTGGTGGCTATGCTAGTGGTGGCTACGGTGAGGGGGATTGGTGGTGATGGTGGTCGGTCGGTGGAGGTACTCATGCATGGGTGTTGGGTGTACACAGGGGGCAGTGGGTTGAAGGTGGTGATGGAGATGAAATAGGGGAGATGGTAGGAGATTGAAGAAGAAAAAAGAGAAGGCTGGGGTGGCTGATGGAATGGGTTGCTCGTGTTGATGACTGATGAGAACACCATCATGAGCCATAACTAGCTCATTTTGATGTAATTAAGTCAGTAAATTCTCCTACATAACTGCTAGAGAGCCATACATCACTGCATAACCATTCTGAGGGAAAGACAAGAAAATAGCGTTAAAACTGTAATTTTACCATCATATCATGAATGCAGTACAATCATGGGCTTTCCCAGGAGGTAATTAAGGGTTAAATGGTCCTCAAAGTCTAATAAGTTGGTTAGAATAAATAGAAAAGGGTTTGCACATGTTTTGAGAATTAAATGACTCGTGAAACCCTAAAAATAGACCTACTTAATTAATTAAGGTTCTGGTTAAGATAAAATTCTCTAGGGTTTGGAACCTTCAATTTGACCATCAGAACCCGTCTTGACCCAAAATAGAGTCTGAAATAAACATTTGCCCTAATTTGGGCTTTTGCATAAATTACATAGTCAAACTTGGTTAAAAACTAAATCTAACTTCACCATTGAATTACTTGGGTCCAAATTAGGTTTGTATCAAAATTTGGGTCCAATTTGAGATCACCTTGACCATGTTTGCATTTTGGTCCAGTTAGACTCTTTCTATCACATTCAGACACTTAACTGTTGAATTTTCTTACAAATAACCCCCTAACTTCTTTTTCTTCTTCACAAGTAGGTCCCCATGCCATTTTTGGAAGGTGAAACCTTCACCGTCAAGTTTTGAGCGAGGATTTCTCTCTCGATTCTTAATCAATCCCTCACAAAATTGATACGGGGATTCCTTGGAAAGTTCCTTCCATTTGAGCCATTCCTTAGGCTCTAAGTCCTTCCCAAAAGGCCATGCGAACCATTCAAAGGTTCGGGTATCCTTTGTCACAACTACCTTCCAAGCTTGAAAGCTTCTTTCCAAGCTTGGAAGGGCTTCCTATGGCCTATAAAAGAGACCCCTGGGCATGGTCGTGCTCTTCAGCAAGTTTTGGCCTAAGAAATCCTCCGCTACTCCATCTCCAGCCACCTTTAGACTTAGCTCCAGCGACTCCTCCCCACTCTCCTTAGGCCTTCCAAACATCAAATTGGATGGCTGACTATCTTCCCCTCATCTTCGCGAATCTCTCCTGCAAATGTGAGGTCGTGCCTCTACCTCAGTCGACGTCGTCACCTCGCCACACCATCTTCCTTTCCTTCTTCGGTCAACCAACATCGGAGCCCTCTCCCTCCCTACTCTCTTGCTAAGCCATTCTTCTACTTTCTCTTTCTTTCTATTTCATTTTCCTACCCTCGCAGACACACACAACCTCCAACTACCGCCACTCACCTCCTCTTCTCCGTCTTCGGTCGCTCCTCCGACGAGGCATATCCGCCACTACACTCCTCCATTTGCCTCGCCAACCACCCCATAACCTTCGCCATTCCACCATGAACAAAATGATAGGATCTAAAATATGGGATATATGGCTATGCGTACAAAAACTCAAACACAAAATCAGCAAAAACAAGATAATTTGCACAATCAAACAAACCATAAAAAATTGGCACCATATGTATAGTGGTTCCCCTCCCTTGGGTACTCCACTACCTAAGCCTCCCAGCTTAGGGTTTTAACTTGATTCTCTCAACCCCGAGGGAATCAATTTACTAAACCGAGGTAATTAATGGGTTACCTCAACCCAAGTATAATATCGGGTTTGTTACAACTTAACGAGCAACAAGCTCAAAATATAAATAAGAACTGGTGTAAGAAAGAGAACTCTTACAACATGAATTCCTATGCCTCTCAACAATAATTAAAATAATATTACCGATTTGAGAGCTTAGGATGGACATGAATCGCTTCATAGATGCATGAGAAAAATATGTTGTTGAGCTTGTAAGAATGTAGAGAGAGTGAATGGCAAGCTTCTTCTTTCTCTCTTCAAAATATGGTGGAAATTTGAAATATAGCTCTAGAAATTTTTCTTCCCTTTTCTTATGTGCAAATAAAGGGTCCAAGGGTTTATTTATAGAGTTAGGACCTCAAGGATTCGTCTACTAGACATTGGGGTTTAAATGCCAACATTCATATGGCCAAAATTAATTTTCTAGCCGTTCAGTTTTGAGCCAACGGCTACCTGGTACCAGTACAGTGTAGGTACCGGTACTCGTTGCTTCCAGATTTGGGTTTCAAACTCTTAACACAAATCTATAACCCACTTGTACTGGTATTGATCATTAGTATCGGTACTGATCATGAGTATCGGTACTCGTGGGGTACAGGTTTGTTTCTTAACAAAACCCAAACCTATAACTCACATGTACCAGTACTAAACTTTAGTACCAGGACTTGTGGGTTAACAAGTACCTTTTTTAAGTGATTTAATCAATTACGTTCGTTGAAAATTATCGCAATATTAATCCTAATTTATCTCTAATTATTTTTACGATCTAAGTTATATTCCTTCATTAGGAGGCATATACAATCTATAAGTAAAAAATCTAAACTAGAAACACGAAAGGTCGAAGATGATCTTCTTCTCCTCAATTCTTCTTTATCATCTTGCCTCCTTCTTAGAAACACTAAAGGTCGAAGATGATCTTTTCTGCCTCAATTCTTCCTTGTCATCTTGCCTCCTTATCATGATCATCTCCTTTTCATCAAGCCTCCATCATTTCCTGTTTGCCTTGATCTTCACCTAAATCTGAAAGAACACAATTGCGAACATTAATTCATAATAATTTTGTTAACACCAAAACAAGATGTGGAATAAGGTTTCAACAATCTCCCCCTTTTTGGTGTTGACAAAACTATCTGGCAAATAGATAATTATAAGAAGAAAAATAATTTTTAACAATGTTATATGAAGGAAAAGAACTTTTAATTAAATCCTCCCCCTCAATATATGTTCCCCTGAAAAATATTGCTATTTTCCCTCTATCTTTCTCCCCCTTTTTGTCAATCACAAAAAAATGAAGAAATATCATACCATAAAATTTACCAATATTAAAATGGAGCTTGTTGATATCAAGCATCTCTCGTCCAACATTCCTGGTCTTCATTCAACATATAGAAAGGTTGAAGTGTTCTATTATGTGCCTTGAACACAAATTGATTACTTTGATCTACTCGTGCAAAACAAATAACTTTCTAGGTACCCATTTTCTTGTGGGTCCATTAGAGCTAGCACCTTTCAAATCCTGAGATTTATAGAACTTTTTAGTGTTAGATCTATAATTCTTATGATTTTTAGCCTTTTGATACATCCATGCATGCCTAGGTGCATGTGATTTAGTTTGTGCATTCTTTTTATTATGAAATATTGATTTTATAGCTTCACAAAATTCAGTATTTAACCTAGTTGTTGTTTTGAGATTATTTAAAGTACCTTCAAAGTGCTCATAAATATCTTCTAATTCTACTATCTTTGCATGCAACTGATTGTTTGTCTCTTTCGGCATTTGTAATTCCACTTCTAAACATAATTTATCAATTTCTAATGTTTAATAATTATTTTTTAAAACCTTATTTTCCTTTTTAAATAACCTAGCTTTATGATATAGTTCTTCATAAGCTTCTAATATTCTTCAAAAGAAAAATCAGGGTTTACCTCTTCTTCTGTGTCTTCTGAATTTGCAACAAGACAAATGTGTGCAACCTCATCTTCTTCCAATTCACTAAAGTCAATGTCCATGTTAGAGTCGCTATCATGCCATGTCGCTTTAAATGCTTTCTTCTTCTTCTTCTTGTGCTTCTTTGTTTCTTTCCTATTGGCCTCCTTCTTGTTTAAGGGGCAATCCTTTTGCAAGTGTCCCTTCTTCTTGCACTCATAGCAAATAATATTATAAGAAATTTTATTTACTTGCTTACCTTGTTTCTTGAGGAATTTCTGGAATTCCCTAGTGAGCATTTCCATCTCCTTGTCTTCGGATTCTGATGTTGTTGAGTTAGAGTCCTCCTTGATTGCTCTAAAAGCAATGCTTTTCTTCTTGCTTGCCGCTTTCTCCTCGTTCTTCTTGATATTCTCCAATTGGACTTCATATGCCATGAGGCTTCTAATTAGATCATCCAATGGGAGAGTGGATAGATCCTTTGCCTCGTGGATCACTGTGGTCTTTGGAGACCAATCGCTTGTAAGTGATCTCAAGACCTTTCTTACGAGCTGCCCTCTTTCAGCTTGACTCCTAGATTTTTCATTGGATTCATGATCTCTCCAAACCTTGTGTACATGTCCTTGATTGTTTCTCCTTTTTCCATCCTGAAACACTCATAATTTTCTGTTAAAATAGTAATACGTGTTTCTTTTACCTTGCTCATACCTTCATAGGTGATTTGCAAGGTATTCTAAATCTCATAGGCGAACACGCATGCGGAGATCCGGTTGAACTCATCCCTTGATAACGCACAATAGAGTGCATTCATGGCCATCGCGTTTCCCGCAATCTTTTTCTTTTGCTCAACTGTCCATTCAACTCCTTCCAGTGGTTCCGGATCCATGTACCTCTCCTGAATGAGAGCCCACAAACATTCATCCATGGCTTTGAGAAGGACTTGCATCCTCCTCTTCCAATACCCATAGCCCATCCCATCAAAATAGGGAGGACGGGTAGAAGACTGTCCTTCGGTGTGCCTTGATGTAGATGCCATTACAAGTTGATTTGTTACGTCTTCTTGCAACCTCGCTTTGATACCACTTGATAGGATCTAAAATATGGGACATATGACTATGCACACAAAAACTCAAACACAAAATCACCAATAACAAGATAATTTGCACAATCAAGCAAACCATAGAAAATTGGCACAATATGTATAGTGGTTCCCCTCCCTTGGGTACTCCACTACCTAAGCCTCCCAGCTTAGGGTTTTTAACCCGATTCTCTCAACCCCGAGAGAATCAATTTACTAAACTGAGGTAATTAATGGGTTACCTCAACCCAAGTACAATAATGGGTTTGTTACAACCCAACAAGCAATAAGCTCAAAATATAAATAAGAACTGGTATAAGAAAGAGAATTATTACAACATGAATTCCTACGCCTCTCAACAATAATTAAAATAATATTATCGATTTGAGAGCTTCGGATGGACATGAATCGCTTCGTAGATGCGTGAGAAAAATACGTCGTTGAGCTTGTAAAAATGTAGACAGAGTGAATGGCAAGCTTCTTCTTTCTCTCTTGAAAATATGGTGGAAATTTAAAATATAGCTCTAGAAATTTTTCTTCTCTTTCCTTATGTGCAAACAAAGGGTCCAAGGGTTTATTTATAGAGTTAGGACCTCAGGGATTCGTCTACTAGAGGTTGGGGTTTAAATCCCAATGTTCATATAGCCAAAATTAATTTTTTATCCATTCAGTTTTGAGCCAACGGCTACCTGGTACCGGTACTAAAGTGTGGGTACCGGTACTCATTGCTTCTAGATTTGGGTTTCAAACTCTTAAGACAAATCTATAACCCACTTGTGCCAGCATTGATCGTTAGTAACGATACTCATTACCTCCAGTATCGATACTGATCATGAATATTGGTACTCGTGGGGTACAGGTTTGTTTCTTGACAAAACCCAAACCTGTAACTCACATGTACAGGTACTTGTGGGTTAGCAAGTACCTTTTTTAAGTGATTTAATCAATTACGTTCTTTGAAAATGATCGCAATATTAATCCTAATTTATCTTTAATTATTTTTACAATCTAAGTTATTTTCCTTTGTTAAGAGGCATATACAATCTATAAATAAAAAATCTAAACTAGAAACACTAAAGGTCGAAGTGATCTTCTCCTCCTCAATTCTTCCTTGTCATCTTGCCTCCTTCTTATCATGATCTTCTCTTTTTCATCATGCCTCCATCATTTCCTGTTTGCCTTTATCTTCACCTTCACCTAAATCTGAAAGAACTCAATTGCAAACATTAATCCATAATAATTTTGTTAACACCAAAATAGGATGTGGAACATGGTTCCAACACAAAAGCCCTCTCCTATTTTACTCCACCGCTCATCCAAACACGGCCCCGAACGACCCAACTTCGCACGGTTGTTTCCATCACCGTTAGGCCTCCACCCTCAATCTCACCACACGCTGCACCCACCACTGCACTCGCCACTCCACGGCGAACCTACTGAGCTATCTGACACGGCCAACCATCACCGCCATTGCCGTAAAGCTTCGAAGGAAGCATGAAGCTTTGTTCGGCACTTGTAGCCACAGGCGCAACTTCCAGGTGACACAGATTGGCTTCAATTATCATCCCCAGGCCTCAATTGGAAGTCACACCCTTAGTAGCTGAACCAATCGAGGAGGAGATTGTGCTGCTGCCGACGTGCAAAAGGAAGGGGGGACTTTAGTCCCACCTCGGAGTTGAAGGGTGTGTGAGGTCGCATAAATTGAAAAAGTGTATGGGACTTGTCGCCTGATTACGCAGTAATCATAGGTCATAATTGACCTAGATTAAGCTAGAACTTAGCATAAGTTAGGGTAACCCAGGAATGCATAAGCATTATCTGCATCTTTATGGCTTTTCTTTAGCTAGGCATGAAATAATGTTATGGTGTGCTGATTAAGTACATTGTCTCAATTGCAGGCAATAAGCTGATCAGGAGCAGGATCTGAAGCTGGATCAGGAATAACGGGAGTTGCAGCAAAGCTAGATCTGAAGGCTTAGTTTAGATGTAGGAATAATAATGTAAGGGAGTTAAAGGTTTTCTATTCTATTAAGTAGGAATAAAGCAGTAAAATGTGAAGAGCTTAGGTCCATCCTAGCCCTAGGATATCCTAGAGACTTCCCCAAGCCTTAGCCACCCTTAGAGTAAGTCACAACACCCTAGGAAACCCTAAAACCCTAGTTCTAGCCATTATCTGGACATCCAGATAAGTTTTAGGATGTCTAGGACCCTTAGCCATCTCCCGCACACCTCAAGCCCACTTCTAGAGTGTTATTGGACATCCAGACACTTTGTCAGACGTCCAATTTCTGCAGAATACCCAAAACAGAACCTTGATTTCCCCTTGACTCATATTAGACATCCAAAACTGAAGTCTGGACTTCTGATTTTGAGTATAAGTCATCTGATCACATTATTTGACGTCTAATACTGGTCTCCAGTCCCTGTTTTGAGATTCAAGTCTTGATCTTGGATCTCTAGCTCCCTAGACCTAATCCTAACAACATAGGAGCCTAAATTAAGGTGTCCTAACCCTAGTACATCACCTCTAGACCTACCTAAGGATCTAATTAGGTCCTCACCAAATCCAATTGACTCAGATCAAAGTCAACTACCTTCACCTAAGTCAATTGGACTCATTGAGTCTAATTGAGCTTAGATCTCAACCCACACAAGTTCAATTGGACTTAGTGAGAGTCCAATTGACCTAAACGCAACCAAATTGAGTTATTTCACTCTAAATTAGGTTTACACTCATTTAATTAAACTTAGGTTAAGTTTAATTGCATTTTCCCCTTAGCAATTAGGGTTTGTAACCTTAATTCAAGACCTACACCTACCCAAACCCCTTAGGACCTAACTTAAACCTCTTAGACACCTAGAGCATGACCACATGCACACACACACCCGTTCACTCACACACACTTCTCTAGAGTTCTCTAGAACTCTCTTGAAGTGGCGCCACCTCTTGGTTGCCAAATTTGGCAACCAAGAGGCATTCAAATTGAGATCCATATTTTTTGGATCTCAAAAACTACCTCTATACTCTCATGGCCAGCCATTCTTGGACTTTCTCTAGAGAGTTCCACACCTCTCTAGAGAGAAGCCCTTGAGTCTATAAAAAGACCTCATGGGCAGCCAACTGCACCCATTCACATCCCTTGGTTTTCCACTTCACATACTTGGCACCACTCACTCCATTGGTTCCATTTACGCCCACCTTCATTTAGGCTAGCCACTCCACTTCCACGAGCTCACCACCACCACGGAGGACATCATGTCAGGATGCTAGATCACTCCTCCCTCTCTTTAAGGGTCGACTTAAGCTACATTGGCCGCCCCTCATTCTCCACCTGACCAGTCCAAGGCCATCGGGGACCACCCCTGAATGCTCTTTCGTTCTGCTAGATTTAGTTTATGCTCTTCATAGTTTTATTGCTTTTTATTGCTTCTTAGTAGACTAGTCTTTATTATCCCCCAATGATGCATGCAAAATCCCCCCATTGATTCTTGTATGCAGTCATTTTCTGGTAGCTAGATTTAAATTCCATACAAGCTTTCTTCTATAGTTTTTGTTGCAAACAACTCCCTAACTTAATGAATGAAAAATGCTTTTATATATATATATGTCTCCATGTTGTGAAATCACCATGAGCATATTGATTAACACTATATTTGCATGATTCAAGTTGCCTGTTTTAATTGTCTATCCATTCCGCAACAAGCATGTCGTTTCCTGAGAATATTGAAAATCTAACGATAGACGCTTTCTCTGTAAATAGTCACCACCTCACTAGAATCGTGCTCACAGAAACTCACACGTTCACCTTTGTGATTTACTTAACGCACGCGCACATAATCCGAGTTCATAATAGAAGTGGTGAAATCTTAATTAGGAGATTGGAAATCAGCATTCATTTTTAAACAAAGTAGAGCGACAAAAAGATCGATTTCAAAAGTAAAACAAACGCCTCCAAGAGAAACGATCAGGACTCAAGTCTCGTTATCTTAATAAAATAATATCTTTATTGGATTGTATTTCGCAACTATAGTACGACGTTTTCCAATCAAATACGCGATCTACGCATTCCCAACAAATGGCGCCATTGCCGGGGAGGCAACGTTATTTTTCTTGATTTCGATCTTTTAATCTATGCCTGAAAAATTTGCCTCTACTTTTTTCTTTTTTTGTGCAGGAAAACATGGAAAAAGAACGGGATATGCGCACACAATGAGCGCGGAAAAGAAATCAGGCGCACATCACATTCTCTTAAATTAGGTTTTTTTTCTGAACCCTAGGAGTAGATCTACTTATTGCAATCTCTTTTATGTAAAAAAAGGTTTTAATCATTTTCGTGAAAAAGAAAAGAAAATCAAAAAGAAAAATTTTGAAAAAAAAAATCAAGATTTGGTTTCCTTTCCAATCTAGGTTAGTTTGAAGAAAAAAAACATATTTTCTTTGAATCTTTTGAAAAATTCTTTGCAAAAAAGAAAAGTGAAAATAATTTTGAAAAAAAAAAACATTTTTTTGGTGGAAAGTTTAGATTTCAAACTCAAACATCTTTAAAAGCTTTTCGACCATCTTCTGATTTTTGGCCAAATTTCAAGTCTGATTTAAAAATTCGATTGCCAATAAATTAGCAAGCGAAAAATTTTGAAATTTGGGGTAATTCTTCATTTTCAAACCACCTTTCAAATGCCACCATTCATTTGAATAAATTTCAAGTATACAATTTTTAAAAATTCACGAAGTGCACAGGGGTTAGACTGACCTAGATTCAAGATTTTTCAAATTACAAAAAGAAATTCTGAGTAATTCGTGAATCTGTTCTGACAAAAATGGTGGAGTTTGAAAGCTTATCTAATTGGCTTTATTTCCATATTTTTCCCGAATTTTTGAAGGTCAATTGATACTATTTCAAAATGAAAAACCAACTAGGGGTCAAAATTCCAGATCTAACCCCCTGACATTCAAACATCCCTGAAAATTTGGTTGAAATGGTAAAAGTTCTAAAAAAATATTCTTTGGAAATATAATTGAGAAAAGAATCTACTTGCCAAATTTCAAGTTAATTGGATTCCAATTGTTGTCAGAGAATGAATATAACTTTTGTGGTTTGCTGAAACAGAACAAAACCCTAAATGTTCATGAACCTTACGGTAAATCTTTAGGGTTACAACTTAGAGACCACACTTGGGCTAACCTAGACTTAGTCAAGTCTAGTACTTAGTCGGTGAGCTTGGTCACCATGTGGGCCACTCACCACAAACCCCACTGAAGAAAACGGGTTAAAATTAATTTTAAAACACGAAATCAGCCTGAATTCGTTGTCATACTTCTGGACGTTTTTAACCTCTCTTGCGAAACCTGGTGACTAAGTCTGTGGGGTAGTGCCAAACGACAGCGGCTAGGGGGTTAATGTAATCGATGGTGTAAGTCAAAGGAAGAACCTTCCCCTTAGTCCCCTCATAACCAGATTGGCTAGGTTAGCTTGAGAGGCGGGAATCACTTTCTGTTGGTTGTACGAAGAAATTCTTCAAAAATTCAAACTTCTAACGAAAAATCTGGTCACCTGATTCATAAGGACCATTTGATTGATAGGGCCTTAGCCTTGTTCTGCTTGGCTACACCAACCCCAGGGTTGGGTGGTGTATGCAAGGAAGGAGGTCACTTCGACCTCACTTGGTTGGACCTTGGAAGCCACCCCCAAGGTGGCGAGTCACCTCGCCCGGACCATCTTCTCCCCCCATTTCTACTCCCAGAGCCACCATGGCAAATCCTGGACCTGGACCTTGATCGGGTCAGGATATTGAGAATCTAGACCTAATGGCTCATCTAGAAGCCTAGGTCATCGAATTCGAGGAGCAGCATCAGCAGAGCATGGATCGCATCTTGATGGCACTTGATAGGATGCAGCACCCACCACGAGGATAACAACTGTGGGATTTCTATGACCCAGCTGCACAAATCGTCGCACCTCTAGTCAGAATTCCTACAGGCGGAGATGCATTTGAGCTCAAACCCAATGTGGTTGGGTTGATCAACACTCATTTCTATGGGAACTCAAGCGAAGATCCGTTCCAGCACCTTGAGGACCTGAGTGGACTCGTTGAAACGATTTGACCCAGGAATATCGATCTTGGGATTGTTCTAATGAAGCTTTTCCCATTCTCTCTGAGGGACAAAGCTTCATACTAGTTCAAGACTATTGGGAAGCCAATTAGAACCTGGTCGAAATTACGACGTGAATTCCTGCAAAAGTTCTTCCCAATTGGTCAAACAAACACAATGTGGCATGCAATCACGACTTTGTCCTAGGGAGCTGAGGAGAAGTTACATGAAGCGTGGGATAGATTTCACGACCTTCTCCGAAAATGCTCGCATCATGGTATACCCAGATGGCACTTAGCTCAGATTTTTTACCATTGGCTGGATGACACACATCGGTATCTAGCCGATGCATCTAGCGGTGGGAATTTCCTCACAAAAGATGAGAATAGCGCATTTGAGCTATTTGAATCATTAGTGGAGAACTCGATGAATGCCGCATCCATGAACCAGTTCCAGCGGCCTGGTCAGCAATGGGTTGGTGTCCATGAGGCACACACTGAGTCTATTCGAGCTGACATGGATATCATCGTCAAGCAGCTGGATAGAATAAACATAATCGAGAAAAAGATTGACTAGATCAGTTAGGCTCAATTCAACTTGAGCTCTGCCGCCGCAAGACCCTCCTATGCACCTCGAGCCCCTCCTACTTGTGTTAATCTACTCACTCGAGATGCATCTTCTCCGTATTTACAAGGTCCCCCATATCAAGATCCCATGAATAATCCAAATCTGGCACTCTACGACCAGGGTTACACAGCACCCGCAGATTATAATGCATATCCCCTTGACAGATATACGTCTCAGACATGTTCGGCCTATGAGGACATCAGCGCTATCCAAGGATACGAGCGTAATAACACATATGTAGAGACGTATAACCCAAGTTGGTGCCAACATCCAAACTTCTCCTGGTCTGGTAATTCATAGAGACCACATCAAGATCCACACTACCAGACCAGGAAATACGGTAATGTGCAAAACACGTACCCTAGGAAGCAGCCATTCCCGTCTCAATAGCAGCAACCTCGCTCTTTATGCCAGATGTTGCACCAAGCTGCCAACCACCCTCCAAAATGGGCTGACCCTTTGGAGGCATTGAAAGAGGAGCTACAAGAATCAATGAGGAAGTCTACACAAGATAGCTTGCAGATTATGAAGGGAATGGCTGATCAGATATAGACCATATAGAACACATAGAACCAGTTGTTGCAGGAGCATAGGTCTATGGTAGCCTTGCCCCCCCAACCCATCCCGAATCCTCGATATGTGCAGAACCAAGGTGCCCCGCCTAGGTTCCAGGCACCGTAGGGACAGGCACACGCCATACTACAGGCTCCTGTACCACCCGGTTACACGCAAGGCCAGCCGCCTTTATAGAACCCTGCATATTCTACCCTTCCGCTCCCCCACCACCTCATCGATAGCAAGTCGATGCACATGCTGTCTCTTTGAGGAGTGGAAGGAAGACATTTAACCCACCACCTAGGCAGGTGGGTCTTGATTTTTCCCACCCTTCACCTCAGGCGAGCTCGACTCCATCATCATCTCAGGAGCCACCTATGATAGATAAGGGTAAGAGGCCACTTAACCCAGAAATTCTCGTCCCTTTTCCTGAGGCTCTAACAAGAAATGCAGTACGGAAAAAGGACATGCGAAATTTTGAGGACCTAAAATCGATGTTCAAGGAAGTACATATTCATATCCCCCTCCTCGAGGCTATCGATCACATTCCCACTGTTGCTAGGTCCTTCAAGGACTATCGTACTCCGAAGCAATAGCCGAGAATTGGACGACAGGCGATACTTCGAAAGAGGCTAGCGCCGTGATTCTAGCTGACCTACCATCGAAGAAGAAAGACCCTGGTACCCCACTCATATCCTGCTTCCTGCAGGATTCTCCATTTGGTCGGGCCCTTCTAGATCTGGGCTCATCCATCAACCTAACTCCCACTACCGTATTTGATCAGTTTCGATTTAGGGAGTTGAAGCCCACCTCAGTCACGATTCAGCTGGTTGATAGATCAGTCAAAACACTGAGGGGGGTGGTTGAGAACGTGATCGTGAAAGTTCGCAGGTTCCGCTTTCCTGCAGATTTTTTCGTTCTTGATATGGAAGTTCCTCCTGATCTCCAAGATGCACCAATTATTCTGGGTTGCCCCTTTCTGGTGACAACTCGAGCGAACATTGATTGTGCATCTGGGTGTATGGAGATCACCCTAGGCAACGAGTGACTTCGATTGGACATATTCAAGGCAGCAAAGAACTTTGACTGTGATCGAGTAGAGGAGGATCGTGAAGACAAAGATCTGGCATACTGCGGTAACATTGGGCTCCTTTGTGATGACCCAATGTTTCATTCGTCTACACTATTAGGGTTCTTGGACCTCGATCCACACAGGACTAAAACCACTGCACTAAACATATCTCCCCGAGGATCTGACTGTTTAGGGTGTGCTTCTGACCACAGCACCCTTGAATCCTGCTATCCTGACCCTTACATTACTGAATCACCCCTGTTGTTGACAGATGTGACTACAGCCAACGGGTTTCCCGTTAATGCAATCACAACCGATTATTCCATAGGGAGCGACTCAGCGGCAATCCACGTGCACATGAATCAGTAGATTCCCACTCTCGACTCTGCTCCTCCCACTCTCATTTCTGACTCTGACCCACACGTGATTGAACTGAAGCCCTTACCTGACTCACTCAAGTATGTATTCTTGGGTGAAAGTGAGACATACCCAGTCATTATCAATACCCACTTAACCCAAGAACAGGAGAATCAATTGATTTCTATGCTTCAAGACCATAGGGCTGCTATCAGGTGGAGTATTGCTAATCTCCGCGGTATTCGCCCCTCATATTGTACTCATCACATTTACACAGATGAGGGGGTGAAACCTTCGAGACAACCTCAAAGATGGCTTAACCCGAATATGCTGGAGGTTGTTAAGAAGGAGATCATCAAATGGCTGGATGCAGGTATTGTATATCCAATCTCTAACAGCTAGTGGGTGAGTCCGATCCAGATAGTGCCCAAGAAAGCATGACTCATCATAATAAAGAATGATAAAGGCGAATCCATCCCGACCCGCACTGCGACATCTTGGCAGGTCTGCATCGACTATAGGAAACTGAACACATCTACCCAAAAGGGTCACTTCCCTTTGCCATTCATTGATCAGATCTTAGAACAATTAGCCGGACGCAGTTTCTTCTGCTTTTTGGATGGATACTCTGGGTACAATCAAGTAGTGATTAGCCTAGAAGATCGAGACAAGACCACATTCACATGCCCGTTCAGAACATTTGCTTTCAAGAGGATGCCCTTTGGCCTTTGCAACGCACCAGCGACATTTCAGCGTTGTATGGTGGCCATCTTCTCTGACATGATTGTGGACTATGTGGAGGTATTCATGGATGACTTCTCCAATTTCGGAGATGATTTCGCATCTTGTCTTGATAACCTCACCAAGATCCTGAAATGGTGTATTGAGGTAAACCTAGTACTATCCTAGGAGAAAAGCCATTTCATGGTGAGGGATGGCATCATACTAGGACACAGGATCCCTAAAACTGGACTAGAGGTTGACCGAGCTAAATCAGAGATTATCTCCCACTTACCGCCACCTAGCTCAGTCAAGAAAATCAGATCATTCCTGGGTCACGTCGACTTCTATCGGAGATCTATACATGATTTTTCGAAAATCGCATAGCCTTTGACGAATCTCCTAGTTGCCGATGGCCCATTTGAATTTAATACCTCATGTCTCAGTGCCTTCGAGACTTTACGAAGCACTGTTTCCAACTCCCTGATTCTCCAACCACCTGACTGGTCACTTGATTTCGAGATGATGTGCAACGCGTCCGATTTTGCCGTCGATGCTGTTTTAGGCCAGCGTCGAGAGAAACAACCCTTCGTCATATACTATTCTAGCAAGACACTGAATGAGGCTCAGTGCAATTACACTATCACCGAAAAAAAACTGCTACCAGTAGTATTCGGGTTGGAGAAATTCAGATCAAACTTATTAGGGTCCAAGGTCATCATTTTCACTAACCACTCTGCCCTCTGGCATTTGTTGGCAAAGAAGGATGCCAAACCACAGCTCATCAGATGGATCCTTCTATTGCAAGAATTTGATATTGAAATCCGTGACAAAGCCGGAAAGTAGAATGTCGTGGCGAATCACCTATCCAGATTAGACCTAGATAACATTCCTTATTCCCTGGCTATCGATGAGTCCATTTTAATGGACTAATATTAATCCTAAGTAACTTTAATCATACCGTTTAGGTGTGTTAATAACTGCAATTAAGTTGTAGAATATTTGTATGCATCATGATTTAAGTTTATAACATTCTATAACTTAATATGTAATGATTTTGTTGTTTTTATGTGCAGGAATTATATCTAGAAAGAGCAAGGGTTCGAGAGCAAATTTCCCCAACAACCGACGGCATCTTTTCCCTTTCCACCGACCACCCTCAACAGCCGTCGGCCTTAAGAATGCCTCCTGGCAAAATTAGAAAAGGGATTTGAGAATCCCTTGATTAGGGCACGTGGGGAGAGAGGAGTTAAAAAGCATGCGGAGAAAGGAGAGGGGAGCCATCTTCCCCCTGGCAGGGAACAACTCCACAACTTGCATTGTGCCTATGCCCGCTCCTTCACCACCAGGCACCATCTTCAGCACCAAGCACACCACAACCCCCCTCCTGCAGGTGCAAGCACCACTCGTGCCCTCACCTATCCCTGTTCCAGCCCTCCTGCAGGCGCAGGCACCGCCACCTGTGCCCGTAAGCACGCCCGCCTTCAACCTGCAGCTGCGTCACACCAAGCCTACACCTGCCAGTACCATCTCCGTGCCCTTCCAGCGTTCACAACGCCATGCACCTTGCACGACCACAGGCGGTGCCTTCACATAGGTGCTAAGCGCCCTTAAGCACCCATCCACCAAGCCTGCAACCACCTCAAGTGCATCCGCCCGCACCTCTGCAGAGTGCCCGCACGCCAGCGCCTTCAACCCTCTGCAACGCTCGCTCCGCTTCAACACTTGCAGGTGCTACCTCCCTTCTAGTGCCTTCAACCCCCACAGGCACTGCACTGCACCCCAGCATCTGCACCGCCCACTTTCAGCCGCAGGCGCACGCCCACCTCCCTTCCAGTGCCTCCTCTTTCCCACCTACACACCCGCAGACCTGCGCCTCAGCCTGCAGCTGCTCCTGCAGACACTGCACCGTGCCCTCCTTCCTACTGCACGCCTTCACGACTGTAGGCGTGCGCCCATCCGCCATCCTCCAACCGCACCTGCAGGCACACGCCTCACTGTGCGCATACCAAACCCCTCCTGCAAGTGCTTGCGCCACAGCAGCAGCACTGCCCGCCAGCGTGTGCTATCTCCTCCTCCATCGGCCGGCCACCTTCCGCCATCTCCGTCGACGCTGCGGCCTCCATCGGATAGGTCTCATCCTCTCCAACCTCCCTAGCGAATCCACAGCCCGCCGGTGCTCTCTCTCTCTCACAAGGATGAGAGAGAGCAAATGCTCTGTTTCCTCCGTAATTAAAAATTATGGAAAATGCCATTGTCAAAGTTACTGTTCATTTATTTTCTGAATTAATATATTGTAGCAAAATTTGCATGGAAACCCCTTGCTTAATTTGGAATTACATATAATTGATTTCTCCTTATGAATGACATACAACATGAGATATTGATTATAGTACATTATGTCATTAGTTAGGAGATTAATATTAACATTGTTTACTATTACCAAGGTCATTATTTAGAATATTATATTGTGGTAATTTTGCATGTGTGCCCTCATCTTCTTGATTAATTATCTATATTGAGAATTTGTGCTCGAAATGAGAGCACTAGTTAGCATGCACCTCTATTAATATTCCCAATTCCTTTATGCAATATTACTCATTCTTTTTAATAGGCTAATTCCTCCCTGGGGAGATGACCTAACTCTTCATGGTTAGTTTTGAAAATTTAAATATTTTGGAAAGCGATTTTCTACCATGCGAATAAATACAATGGCACATCATTTTATGTTAAAGTTTTCAACGAAAATGAAGATCGCTCTTTCAAATGGCACCATTGCCGGGGAGGAAAAATGCTTATTAATATTTTCAGGAATTTTTTGTTATTTTTATGCTATTTTGAATGCTTTTCTGAATTACTAACTGTTGACTTTCTTCTGTGCAAAAACACGTGACGAATGTGACGAGCATGTACGGCGGAGATGATCTTTTTGGTGGACCTTGAAGCCACCTGGAGGATAGCAACAGAAACACGTGGGTCTTGATTCCACGCACATAGGCTTATAGAGAAGCCTATTTCTGATTTAGTCAGTAGATCTTAGTTAGATTTAGGTAGACAGACATTAGAATTTAAATTCTATCTTTTGGACCCTTGTTAGGTATTTTTGGAAACGTGTTCCCAGTGCTTCTTTATTTCTTATCGCTCTTGTATGCGGGAGCATATTTTCGGGAGCGTGTTCCCATTTATTTAGATTATAGGATTATTTTAAACTGTTTGAACTGCATTTCGGGTAATTAGTTAGATTAGGTGTGTTTGTTATTATTATAAAAATAATAATAAAATATTCAAACTGCCTGCTAGAAGCTGCATATCTATAGAACGACCATCTAGGACTGAATGAGTAGCATCTAGTTTATTTTTACTACATTGCATTCATACATTGCACGAAGAAAGCTGGAGTAAGGTACGTCTTTTCTTGAGCATCAATTACCTGTCATGCATATGCATTGAGCCTAAATCTAAGACCACTAAAGTGCTTGAATCAAATTAATTCAGTGGTCACTTTACAAATTGGGACTGCTAAGAGGTTGGACTTTAAAATCTGTGACTGAAAATTGTGTGCAAAAGGATCCTGTTTGCGAAATTTCAAAAGTCAAAACATGATCGTATGCTTGCACACCTGAGACACTGTGCACCTCACACATAAGGTCACTAGATAAATTTCTACCTCTCCTCTTTTGCACCACAAGGGAAGTTAGTCGGAAATCAACAAGCCTATCCACCAAGTTACTTCGGTTCCTTGTGTGTGGGCTCGATTCGAGACTTCCATCCCTTGCGAGTAGGTTATAGGCACCAGCAAAGGTTGGCCTAGGAAGCGTAATTCTTTGCAAAAATTGTTTGGCCACCAACTAAACTTGTAACTCTAAGACCTACAATCTACTAAAAATAGATACCTTTGAATTTGCATTTGCTTTGACAATAGAACACTCTAGGAAGTTTTCTGCTTATATTCTGAATTTTGCTAAATCCTAAGAGAGTTAAAATTATTTTGCTTAAAGAAATGGATTACCCTTACTCCTATCAGTTAGATTATCAGAGTCAATACTTCCCATCTTTTAATCAGGATCCCATGCCCCGAGTGTATCCATCCTTTGATGGGTACATTGATAATTCATGGGATCATTCTTATTCTTATCCAGGGAGTACTGGCTTGATAACTCCCACTTTTGAGCAAAGTTTAGGAGCAGGATTTTCCAATCCTGAAATCCCTACTTCCATGCAAACACCCAACCCTCCCACCCTTCATGATTTTCCGTATCGAGGTTGGACCGATACCCCTAGGCAACCAGAGCCTGAAATTGACTATCCTCCTTAACCTGATAATAATAGCCTCTCCTCTTTTATGATAGAAATGCAAAAATAGCAAAAGGAAATGATGGAATCAATGGGAGAGATGTTGAGGAATAGTCAACAATTAAATGAAGAAATAAGACAACTTAGCTGCACGCTTCCCAGTAATCATGATGCCTACCCATCCGATCATGATCATGAAAATAATTCTGAGGAACCTAATGACAATAGGGATTAAATTTATGTAGCTATCACTTAGACTCTCCCAATGAGACACGGCCACTAGAGGACAACGATCATCCACCTAAAATATATTGGAGTCAAAAGAAGGGAAGTTGGTACCTCTTGAGGACCTTGACCCCAATGATATTATTCTCCTTACCCCTACCAACCCGGGTCAAGGTTGTATTGTTCCTATCACTTCCCCTATTGATTATTTGGTGGAATCCGATTCTACCCTTAGTGAGCCTACCCATAAACCTCCACTTAGGGAATCCACACCTATCATTCAGTATTTGGAGGATTTAAATGCACTCAATGAAGGTGACCCTAACGGAATGGAGGATGAATTAGATCAATTTTGGTCTTAGGGATATGAAGAGTCTATTTCAAAAAATGAGGATGCCCCCGTAGAGGAACCTGGACTGAAAATCTAAAGTGAATCACCAGGGAATTATCTATCATTTGAGGATTTACCTCCAGAGGATAGAAATAATATGATTAAATCCAGATTCCTCCTTTCTTTTGAGAGTCATCCTCCATCAAAACAAGAGTTGACATTAGAGGAGGACAAACAAAATAATGAGAAGTCCATAGGAGACTCTCAGGGACAAAACATGTCAATTGAGGATTTATACCCTGAGAACAATAACGAATTCAATGCTATAGGCTTCCTCCAAAATATTAAGAATGATCCTCATTTAGAAATAATTGAGGATACTGATCCAACTCCTAATGAATCACATATACATCCCGACAAAAATTTGAGTGAACCAAACAAATCCGGGGATGAGCTTAATGATAATGATTTTGACATTTTGACCCTGCCATCAAAGAGTTCTAATTTGGAGTCTACCCTTGATTCAAATATGACTCCGATCATTAATGATAGGCAGGGTAATATGCAGTTGTCTACAACTATTAGGGAGTATATAGAATCGGAATCATTGTTGGAATTAGACCTAGCACTGACTAAGCCCTCATTGGACTTAACCATTACCTTCCAACACTACAAACAACCCATATACTCCCTAACCGATCCTTGGCTCAGATCTCTACTTATGTACATTGTTTCTAGAGAACATATCAGGCCAGTACATCCTCAGGTAGAATGGCGAGTGTGGAATGATGCTTGTACTTTTACTCTCGCCATTCAAGGGTTTGAACTAATAATGTGTATATCTTTTAAAACCCATCCTGATCTGGAGGATCCTTGTTATCCTCCACATATTCTGTTTTGGGAGGTCCCTTTTCATATTCCGTTTACTATTCCTACACCTCCCAAGGTAGCCAACGAGGTTCTTTGCTTTCATATCTTCTGGCGAGCATTTGGTATTACTTTGCATCATCAGCTCGCCAACATCCATGGTTACCTATTTTCTAGGCCCGTGTTGTTACGCATATTTTTAGGGCCTAACTTTTTCTATTTGGAACTAGACTTATAGGTTCCTTCTTAATCTAGCTGCTGACAGAAAATGCAGCGCTTGTTGGGAGGCAACCAAACGGTCTGGATAACACCGTCTTTAGGTGAATTCTTTCCTTTCTCCTCCAGTTTTAATTTTACAATGGGGACATTGTAGAATTTAGGCATATGGGAGTGCATTTGCATTTTAGGAAGTATTCATGCATTTAGGTTAGTATATATAAAAAGAAAAATTCCTCTTTTCTTGAGTTGATTGGGTTAGCCCTAGCAAAATACCTTTGTCATTAGAGGTTTTTCTTCCGGAATTATTTCTTAAGTTTAGAACCCAGTACATTTATTTCATGTGCACGTAGACTGGGTAATGGATCCTTGAGGAAAACCAATAAGCATTTGTTGTCCACTGAACCCTTGGACAGTTCATAGGGAGTTTGGCATACTATCTTCTAATAGATCCACCTCATATTTGTGAGAAGAAAGTAGAGAGATTACTGGTGTGCTAAGTCTAGTACAAGGACTCTTAAGTTTTGGATAATTAGATGATGATACTTCAGAGTTAGGCGTAGTTTTCAGTCTCTGTTACTATGCCCATACTTTGAGTGAATTCCTGAGAGTCACCAAATAAGGCAGTTACATAAAGATTGAGTCTTAATAAAGCCATAACTATGGTGGATGGTTACGACCATCATTCATAGAGTCCTCGGCTGAAGGAGGGTAATAGTGTCAAAGGTCAGAAATACGCCTGTCCTATCCATTCCTTCCCGGTGCCGAGAATAGGCACTTCCACTAAATAAGCCACACAACTTCCTCTTGACCATCACCATCCCTAATAATGCCTCGTAAATAAAAGTCCATATCGTGTTGTATTGATTGAAAAAGAAACAAAAAAAAAAAAAGAAAAGGAAAAGAGAGAAAAGAAGAAGAAAAAGAAGAAACAGAAAGAACAAAAAGAAGAAATAGTTATATTACAAAAAGAAAAAAAAAAAAGGGTCCAATTTTATGATGTAATATTGTTTCTAAGGCAACAGAACACCTCTTGCGTTCCACCAAATATGACCCATACCTACCTTTTAGTACTTCTAATTGCCCGAATACTGGTTGAGGACTCTAACTTAGTTGTAGAGTTATTAGGACTTTAATTAAAGTGTGGATGCTACGTGAGGCCACCAAATAGTGAGTACAATTTCTAAATCTAGCAAGATTCGTGATCTCAGAAAGAAAGAAAAGAGGGAGTGCCCAGGAACATCAAGAGAGCACAATTGTGTAGCCTCTCTAAGAGTTGACTTATCTAATAGTCTAGACATCTTGAGTCTGCAGTACTAGACTATATGTTGCACCAAAAGATTGTGTGCCACCAAATACAAATCCATGCTACTCGATATCTCCTACCTATGCCAAACGCCGGGGTCAAATTACAGATTATCTTCTGCTTTATCCCCGAGGGAGGTAGTTGCCTATCTTGATAGAAATATTTGCCAAGGGTGATGTATGAACTCCCAGTGAGAATTGGCTTTTTCACTTGGATCCGTTGCTTAGGCTATCAGCACTTCACATTTGTCTGGATTTCTAAAGTTTTGAAGTAAGAAAAGAAGAAATCTTCTAATTACTTCTATTACTTTTCATTTTTTCTAGGGACTAGCAAACCTTAGGCATGGGAGTATTTGATGAGTCCATTTTAATGGACTAATATTACGCCTAAGAGACTTTAATCATACCGTTTAGGTGTGTTAATAACTGCAATTAGGTTGTAAAATAATTGTATGCATCATGATTTAAGTTTATAACATTCTATAACCTAATATGTAATGATTTTGTTATTTTTAAGTGCAGGAATTATATTTAGAAGGAGCAAGGGTTGGAGAGCAAATTTCCCCAATAATCGACGGCATCTTTTCCCTTTCCACCAGCCACCCTCAATAGCCGCCGGCCTTAAGAATGCCTCCAGGAAAAATTAGAAAAGGGATTTGAAAATCCCTTGATTAGCTCACGTGGGGAGAGAGAGGAGTTAAAAAACACGTGGAGAAAGGAGAGGGGAGCCATCTTCCCCCTGGCGGGGAACAACTCCACCGCATGCACTGTGCCTATGCCTGCTCCTTCACCACCAGGCACCCATCTTCAGCACCAAGTGCACCACAACCCCCCTCCTGCAGGTGCAAGCACCGCTCGCACCCTCACCTCACCCTGTTCCAGCCCTCCTGTAGGTGTAGGCATCGCCACCTGCGCCCGCAAGCACGCCCGCCTTCAGCCTGTAGCCATGCCGCACCAAGCCTACACCTGCCAGCACCATCTCCGTGCCCTTCCAACGTTCACAACGCCATGCACCTTGCACGACCACAGGCAGTGCCTTCACGCAGGCGCTAAGTGCCCTTAAGCGCCCATCCACCAAGCTTGCAGCCACCTTAGGTGCATCCGCCCGCACGCCAGTGCCTTCAACCCTCTGTAGTGCCCGCTTCGCTTCAACACCCGCAGGCGCTACCTCCTTTCCAATGCCTTCAACCCTTGCAGGTGCTGCACCACACTGCAGCATCTCCACCGCCCGCTTTCAGCTGTAGGCGCGCGCCCACCTCCCTTCCAACGCCTCCTCTTTCCCGCCCGCAGACCCACGCCTCAGCCTGCAGCCATGCCCGCAGACACTGCACGGTGCCCTCCTTCCTACTGCACACCTTCATGACTATAGGCGTGCGCCCATCCGCCATCCTCTAGCCTCGTCCGCAGGCGCACACCTCACCGCGCACACGCCAGACCCCTCCTGCAGGTGCTTGCGCCACAGTAGCAACACCACCCGCCGGCGCGCGCCATCTCCTCCTTTGTTGGCCAGCCGCCTCCGGCCATCTCCGTCGACGCCGCGGCCTCCATCGGGTAGGTCTCACCCTTGCCAACCTCCCTAGCGAATCCACAACCCGCCGGTGCTCTCTCTCTCTCGCGAGGAGGAGAGAGAGCAAATGCTCTATTTCCTCCATAATTAAAAATTACGAGAAATGCCATTGTCAAAGTTACTATTCATTTATTTTCTAAATTAATATATTGCAGCAAAATTTGCATGGACACCCCTTGCTTAATTTGGAATTACATGTAATTGATTT
Source organism: Thalassia testudinum (assembly GCA_037157565.1). Lineage (NCBI taxonomy): Eukaryota > Viridiplantae > Streptophyta > Magnoliopsida > Alismatales > Hydrocharitaceae > Thalassia > Thalassia testudinum. The sequence continues at coordinate 153,006,951 of JAZHRO010000024.1, forward strand.
CTCCCTATGAATGACATACAACATGAGATATTGATTATAGTACATTAGTGTCATTAGTTAGGAGATTAATATTAACATTGTTTGATATTAACATTGTGGTAATTTTGCATGTGCGCCCTCATCTTCTTGATTAATTATCTACATTAAGAATTTATGCTGGAAATGAGAGCACTAGTTAGCATGCACCATTATTAATATTCCAGATTCCCTTATGCATTATTACTCTTTTTTTTTAATAGGCTAATTCCTTCCTATGGAGATGACCTAACTCTTCTTGGTTAGTTTTGAAAATTTAAATGTTTTGAAAAGCGATTTTCTACCACGCGATTAAATACAATGACACATTATTTTATGTTAAAGTTTTCAATGAAAATGAAGATCGCTCTTTCACCTATCCACGAGCAATTTCCGGATGAATCTCTTTTGGCAGTTCATTCCGTTGAGTCCCACTGGTACGCAGATATCGCGAATTACCTTGCTGCAGGCAAAATTCTCGCTAACCTATCTAAGGACCAGGAACTCAAATTCACTGCAGAGGCCAAATACTACCTCTGGGATGACCAACTTCTTTTCTGCATTGGAGTGGACTAGATTATTCGAAGATCCATCCCAAATTCTGAGATCCCCAGTGTGTTATCTTTTTGCCACAAGGATGCTTGTGGTGGCCATTTCTTGGGATGGAAAATCGCTGCAAAAATTTTGCAGTAAGGATTTCTCTGGCCAGCCATCTTTAGAGATACGCACGAATACGCCCAACACTGCAAATGATGCCAGTCGGTCAGTTCTATGACCAAGAGAGACATGATGCGACTCTAGCCCATCATGGTCGTAGAAGTGTTTGATGTCTGTGGCATCGATTTTATGGGCCCTTTTCCGAACTCACATGGCTTCGAGTGCATATTATTAGCCATCGACTATGTCTCGAAGTGGGTCAAGGCCATTCCGGCGAGATGGGCTGACCAAAAGATTGTCATTTCTTTCGTTCGGTAGAACATCTTCGTGAGATTCGGAATACCCTACGCTCTGATTAACGACAGGGGAAGCCACTTCATTCATGCCCATTTCAGGTCGTTATTAAAGAAATATAGGGTACATCACTGCATAGCCACCCCGTATCACCTGCAGACCAATGGGAAGGCTAAAGTGTCTAACCGTCAGAACAAGTTGATTCTCCAGAGGACAGTTAGACTAGACTGGAAGGACTGGTCTGACAAATTAATTGATGCACTCTGGGCATATCGGACTGCATACAAGGCCCCACACGGAATGTCACCATATCGCATGGTATATGGCATGGCCTGTCACCTTCCTGTTGAGCTCGAACACTACGCCTTTTGGGCGGTGGGAAAATGTAACATTGTCCTCGATGCAGGAGGTCAAGAATGGAAACTCCAGCTCAGCAAATTAGAAAAGATTCGGTGGGAGGCCTTTGAGAATGCATTGATATACAAGGATAAAACCAAGGCCTTTCATGACCGCCACATCCGGAGGAAAGCATTCACCCCCAACCAGCGAGTCTGGTTGTTTAATTCATGACTGAAACTATTCGTGGGGAAGCTCAAGTGCAAGTGGACTGGCTCGTATATTGTGATTTGTCCATATCCTAACGGAGCAGTCCAAATCAAGGACCCAAAATCTGGGCATATATCCATGGTTAATGGCCAGCACCTCAAGATTGGCCCAAGAACCTCCTCCACCTAACAAGATTGCCCATCTTATTGAGGACGTGTGATTGAGTGCTCGCCTAGCTGGAGGCGTTAAACTCATCACATATAGATAGCATATATCCCACATTTCACCATCATCTATACATAAACATTTTTATACATAGAATATTTTTCTTTTCAGACAATTCCTTTACGTATATTGCATGCTAATAGGTTGGCCGTTGCTGAATGTATATTTTCAGGAGCAATTCTAGGTGACTTCTACCTACTCATCCTCTGTCAAATTTATTTTCTTTTATATTCATGCATGAGGACATGCAAGAACTTAGGCATGGTGGGGTAGATACAGCAAAATAGAAAAATTTTTATGCCAACATTTAGGAAAACCTTAGAGCTGCATGTAAAACATACTTTAGGACCTTAAATAAAAGAATAAATGACTCCACCTCCAGTGCCTGCATTGGAGCTAGAAATAGTTCGCAACAGCCATTTCTCACTCACTCGCTCACCTATTGTTCTAAATTTAGGGTCAAACTGATTGTAACCCGATACAGGAATTTCATGCAGTACGAATATAAGAGGTTACTTGGTCATAGCATATATACATATTGCACTCATGAATAAGATTATTTTATTTAGAGAATGCATTAGGGATTTTATCCTCTAGTTGATTCCTGTAATCTGGAATCTAGTACAACTTTTCACACACATAGAATTTGCAATGGATTCACGGTGAAAGCTGATAAACGTCTTCAGTCCATCGAGAAGAAGCAGTGCTTCTTTTCCTGAACCCCTGGACAGTGTTTTGGGAGTCAGGTAGATTTTCCCCAAAAATCCAGCAAATAGTGTGAGATGAGAGTAAAGTGTACTGGTGCTCTAAGATTAGTGCAAGGAATCTGGAATCCTAGATAATTAGGTGATGATACTCTGAGATTAGACATAGTTTTTGCCCTTGATTCCCGCGTATACATTTTTGTGTGAAATATTGAGAGCCAACAAATAAGGCAAATACGCAGAGAGCGAGTTTTCATAAAACTAGGGCTAAGGTGGAAGGTTACGACCATTCTTTATGGAATCCTTGACTGAAAGAAGGTATTGATGTCAAGGTCAGAAATACACTGTCCTACCTATCTTTCCCAGTGCTGTGAGTAGGCACTTCCACCAAATAAGCCACCAAATGTCTCTTGAGTATCACCAATCCCTAATAATGCCTCCTCAATAATGTTCATGAATGTACACTAGTTGTGTTATGTGAAAAAGAAAAAAAGAAAAAAAAATGATGAAAAGAAAGAAAAATTGAAAAAAAAATTAGAAAAAGGAGAAAAAGCAAAGAAAAAAAAAGAGTGAATATTTAGTTCAGTTGCATTGAGGCAATACCACCAAATAAATTTGAGATCCACCAAATATGGCCTTAAACCACCTTCCTTGTGTTTCTAACCGCACGAATACTGGCTGAGGAATTCTGACTTAGTGTTAGGTAATAAACGACTTTTCGCTTTGCGTTATAGTATTTAAGTGGTGAAAAAATCGACTAATCAAAAACAATGAAAATAACCACTCACAGAAGAGTGGGTTGTGCTCACAGGGAGGCAATTATGCAATCAATACTTAATTATTTAATGTTATTTTGTATAGTGCGAAATCCCTATTCAAGTCTAACTTAAAATGTGAAGGAAAGTAGATTTGCAATATCTTAAAAAAATAAGGGTATATGTGTAGTTTTCCCTCACAAAAATCCTCAATAAATTTATGATGAATTTATGAAATTTTCACGTGATGTATACTAAAGACAATTAGTACTTAAGTTAAGCCCAAAATCAATCTTTAAACTAGTTAATATCAATACCAAGCAATTATAAAGAACTATGAGTGTTCGAACGGAATTCTGCCACAATATAATAATAATAATAAAATAAAATTAGGTGGCAATGGCATTGAATGTAAATTTTAATTGGTGGGAAAACAGGGCTTTTTTCCTCTCTCCTCACGAGAGAGAGAACCGTGGGGTTGTTGTAAGGCTCAGGAGGACGGCGAGGTCGAGAGCTCTCCGGTGGTGGCAGTGACAGCGATGAAGGTGGCCGACGGCGGTGGCAGAAGCTCCTGCCTATTGAACAAGTAGGTGGAGGTGCTGCTGCAGTGCCTGCGGCTGGTGGCATGCGGGCGTGCGTGCATTGGTGCGCTGGCAGGCGCTTGCAGGCGTGCAGTTTGCAGGTGGGTGGAGGTACAGGCGTGCGGGTGGAGAGGGCGTGAGCACCTGCAATAGGGCGTGCGGTTGAGAGCACCTGCAGTAGGGTGCGCGGTTGAGAGTGCCTGCAGCAGGGGGCACTGGAGATGGCATGCGGGCGTTGGTGAAGCGGTGCGCCTGCAGATGGCACTGAAGGGGGAGAGCGATAGGGCGCGCTGGTTTGCACTTGCAGTGGCTGGAGGGAGAGGCGAGCGGGCAGAGAGGGTGTGAGTGCCTGCAATAGGGCGTGCGGTTAAGAGCGCCTGCAATAGGGGGCATTGGAGATGGCGTGCGGGCGTTGGTGATGCGGTGCGCCTGCAGATGGCACTGAAGGGGGCGAGCGGTAGGGCGCACTGGTTTGCTCTTGCAGTGGCTGGAGGGAGAGGCGCGCGGGCAGAGAGGGCGTGAGCGCCTGCAGCAAGGCGCGCGGTTGAGAGCACCTGCAGCAGGGGCGCTGGAGATGGCGTGTGAGCAGGCGCTTGTGGAGGCTGGAGCAGGTGTTGCAGGGCAGGCGACGTGTTGAAGGCAGATGAGCGGTAGGGCGCACTTGTGTGCGCCTACAGTGGCTGGAACGAGAGTCACCGTGCTGGAGAGCACTAGGCAGTGAAGACTTGGTGATGAAGGAGCAGGCAGAGGTGGGCGGTGTGCTTGGATTGGAGAAGCGGCTGGAGATGTGTACGCGGAGAAGATGAAGATCCTGGTCCACAGTGCATGCTGGGTAGTTCCCCGCTAGGGGGAAGATAGATTTCCAGTGCACACCACCTCTTCTCTTTTTAACTCCTCTCTCTCCCTGCATGCACCAATCAAGGGATTTGCAAATCCCTTTTCTATTTTTGGCCGGCGGGTTTGGAGGAGACAGCCGGAGGAAAGGGAAAAGTTCCTTCGGTTGTTGGGGAAATTTGCTTCCAACCCTTGCTCTTTCTGAATATAATACCTGCATATAAAAATAACAAAATCATTACATATTAAGTTATAGAATGTTATAAATGTAAATCATGATGCGTGAAATTCTTGTACAACTTAATTGTAATTATTAACACACCTACAAGGTACAATTAAAGGTACTTAGGCTTAATACTAGTTCATTAAAATGGGCTCATGAAATACCCCCATGCCTAAGATTTGCTAGTCCCAAGCAAAAATGAAAAATAATAGAAGTAATCAGAAGATTTCTTCTTTTCTTACTTCAAATCTTTAGAAATCCAGACAAACGTGAAGTGCTGATAGCCTAGGTAACGGATCCAAGTGAAAGAGCCGATTCGCATTAGGAGTTCGTACATCACCCTTGGCAAAAATTTTTGTTGAGATAGGCAACTACCTCCCTCAGGGATAAAGCAGACGATAATCTGTAATTTGACCCCGATGTTTGGCTTAGGTAGGAGATATCAAGTTGAATGGATTTGTATTTGGTGGCACACACTCAGCTGGTGCTACATATAGTCTAGTACTGCAGACTCCAGCTCTCTATACTATTAGACAAGTCAACTCTGAGAGAGGCTACACAATTGTGCTCTCTTGATGTTCCTGGGCACTCTCTCTTTTCTTTCTTTCTGAGATCACAAATCTCGCCAGATTTAGAAATTGTACTCACTATTTGGTGGCCTCACATGGCATCCACACTTCAATTAAAGTCCTAATAACTCTACAACTAAGTTAGAGTTCTCAACCAGTATTCAGGCGATCAGAAATACTTGAAGGTAGGTATGGGTCATATTTGGTGGAACGCGATAGGTGTTTTGCTGCCTCAGAAACAGTGTTACATCATACACTTGGACTTTTTTTTTGTAATATAACTATTTCTTCTTTTTGTTCTTTCTGTTTCTTCTTTTTCTTTTTTTTTTATTTCTTCTTGTTTTTGTTTCTTTTTCAATCAACACAACACGATACGGACTTTTAGTTATGAGGCATTATTAGGGATGATGATGGTCAAGAGGAAGTTATGTGGCTTATTTGGTGGAGGTGCCTATTCTCGGCACTGGGAAGGAATGGATAGGACAGGCGTATTTCTGACCTTTAACACTATTACCCTCCTTCAACTGAGGACTCTATGAAGGATGGTCGTAACCATCCACCATAGTTATAGCTTTATTAAGACTCAATCTCTGTGTATCTGCCTTATTTGGTGACTCTCAGGAATTCACTCAAAGTACATACACAGGAACAGAGAGTGAAAACTACGCCTAACTCTAAAGTATCATCATCTAATTTCCAAAACTTAGGAGTCCTTGCACTAGACTTAGCACACCAGTAATCTCTCTACTTCTCACAAATATGAGGTGGATCTACTAGAAGATAGTATGCCTGACTCCCTATAAACTATCCAAGGGTTCAGTGGACTACAAATGCTTATTGATTTTCCTCAAGGATCCATTACCAAATCTACGAGCACGTGAAATAAATGTACTGGATTCTAAAGTTAAGAAATAATTCCAAAAGAAGAACCTCCAATAACAAAGGTATTTTGCTAGGGACTAACCCATTCAGCTCAAATTTTTTTTTTTTTATACTAACCTAAATGCATAAATACTTCCTAAAATGCAAATGCACTCTCCCATGCCTAAATTCTACAATGTCCCCATTGTAAAATTAAAATAGGAGGAGAAAGGAAAAATATCACCTAACATGGTCTGCTGGGTTACCTCCCAACAAGCGCTGCATTTTCTGTCAGCAGCCAGACCAAGAAGGAACCTATAAGTCTGGTTCCAAATAGAAAAGGTTAGGCCCTAAGAATATGCGTAACAGCGCAAGCCTAGAAAACAGGTAACCACGAATGTTGGAGAGCTGATGATGTAATGTAATTCCAAATGCTCGCCAGAAGAAATGAAAACAGAAAATCTCGTTGGCTACCTGGGGAGGTCTAAGAATAAGAAACGGAATATGAAAAGAGGCCTCCCGAAATGGAATAAGTGGAGGATAACAAGGATCCTCCAAAGTAGGACGGGTTTTAAAAGATATACACATAATTAGTTCAAACCCTTGAATGGCGAGAGTAAAAGTACAAGCATCAATCCATACTTGCCATTCTACCCTAGGATGTATTGGCCTGATATATTCTCCAGAAAGAATGTACATGAGCAGAGATTTGAGCCAAGGATCGGTTAGGGAGTATAAGGGTTGTTTGTAGTGTTGGAGGGTAATGGTTAAGTCCAATGAGGGCTTAGTTGGTGTAAGGTCCAATTCCAACAATGATTCAGATTGTGTACACTCCCTAACAGTAGTAGACAACTTCAAGTTATCCTGCCTAGCATTAATGATCTGAGTCATATTCGAATCAAGGGTATACTCCAAATTACAACTTTTTGATGGCAGGGTCAAAATGTAAGAATCAATATCATTCAGCTCATCCCCAGATTCGTTTGGTTCACTGAAATATTTGTCGGGGTGCATATGTGATTCATTAGGAGTTGGATCAGTATCCTTAATTATTTCTAAAGGAGGATCAGTCTTAATATTTTGGAGGAAGCCTATATCATTGAATACGTCATTCTTCTCGAGGTATAAATGCTGAATTGACGTGTTTTGTTCCCGAGAGTCTCCCATAGACTTCTCATTATTTTGTTTGTCCTCCTCTAATATCAACTCCTATTTTGATGGAGGATGGCTCTCAAAAGAAAGGAGGAATCTGGATTTAATCATATTATTTCTACCCTCAGGAGGTAAATCCTCAAATGATAAATAATTCTCCTGTGATTCACTCCAGATTTCAGTCCAGGTTCCTCTATTGGGGCATCCTTATCTTCAGAATTAGACTCGTCATATCCCTGAGACTAGAATTGATCATCCTCTATTCCTTTAGGGTCACGTTCATTAGGTGCATTTGAATCCTCAGAATATTGAATGGTAGGTGTTGATTCCCTAAGTGGAGGGTCAGGAGTAGGCTCACTATGAGTAGAACGGGATTCCACCAAATAATCAAGAGGGGGAGTGATAGGAACAATATAACCTTGACCCGGGTTGGTAGGGGTAAGGAGAATACCGTCATTGGGGTCAAGGTCCTCAAGAGATACCATCTTCCCTTGCTTTTGACTGTAATATAATTCAAGTGGATAATCACTATGATCATTATCCTCTAGTGGCCATCTCTCATTGGGAGAGTCTAAGTGATAGCTACCTAATATTGGATCCCTATTGTCATTAGGTTCCTCAGAATTATTTTCATGATCATGGTTTATTGGGTAGGGATCAGAATTATTGGGAAGCGTGTAGCTAAGTTTTCTTATTTCTTCATTTAAGTGTTGACTATTCCTCAACATCTCTCCCATTGATTCCATTATTTCCTTTTGATGTTTCTGCATTTCTATCATAAAAGAGGAGAGGCTACTATTACCAGGTTGGGGAGGATAGTCAATTTCAGGCTCTAGTTGCCTAGGGGTATCGGTCCAACCTCGATATGGAAAATCATGAAGGGTGGGAGGGTTGGGTGTTTGCATGGAAGTAGGGATTTCAGGACTGGAAAATCTCGCTCCTATGCTCTGCTCAAAAGTGGGAGTTATCAATTCAGTACTCTCAGGCTAAGAATGAGAATGATCCCATGAATTATCAATGTACCCATCAAAGGATGGATACGCTCAGAGCATGGGATCCTGATTAAAAGATGGGAAGTATTGACTCTGATAATCTGAATGATAGGAGTAAAAGTAATCCATTTCTTTAAGCAAAACAATTTTAACTTTCTTAGGATTCAGCAGAAAACTTCCTAAAGAGTTCTATTGTCACAGCAAACGCAAATTCAACGGGATCTGTTTTTAGTAGATTGCAGGTCTTAGAGTTATATGTTTAGTTGGTGGCCAAACAAGTTTTGCAAAAATTACGCTTCCTAGGCCAACCTTCGCTGGTGCCTATAACCTACTCGCTAGGGATGGAAGTCTCGAATCGAGCCAACACATGAGGAACCGAAGTAACTTGGTGGATAGGCTTGTTGATTTTCGACTAACTTCCTTTGTGGTGCAAAAGAGGAGAGGTAGAAATTTATCTAGTGACCTTATGTGTAAGGTGCACAGTGTCTCAAGTGTGCAAGCATACGATCGTGTTTTGATTTTTTGAAATTCCGCAAACAGGATCCTTTTGCACACATTTTCAGTCACAGATTTTAAAGTCCAACCTCTTAACAGTCCCAATTTGTTTAAAGTGACCACTGAATTAATTTGATTCAAGCACTTTAGTGGTCTTAGATTTAGGTTCAATGCATATGCATGACAAGTAATTAATGCTAAAGAGAAGACGTACCTTACTCCAGCTTTCTTCGTGCAGTAATGAATGCAATGCAACAAAAATAAACTAGATGCTGCTCATTCAGTCATAGATGGTCATCCTATAGATATGCAGCTTCTAGTAGGCAGTTCGAATTTTTTTTTTAATATGATAAACAAATAGACTTAATCTAACTGACTAACTGAAATGCAGTTCAAAATAGTTCAAATAATCCTATAATCTAAATAAATGGGAACACGCTCCCAAAAATACACTCCCGCATACAAGAGCGATAAGAAATGAAGTGTCACTAGGAACACGTTCACAAAAATACCCAACAAGGGCCCAAAAGATAGTAATTTAAATTCTAATGTCTATCTAATTAAATCTCACTAAGACCTACTGCCTAAATCAGAAATAGGCTTCTCCATAAGCCTATTTGTGTGGGATCAAGGCTCACATGTTCCTGTTGTCGTCCTCCAGGTGGCATCAAGGTCCACCAAAAAGATCGTCTCCGCCTTGCGCGTTGCTCACGTTCAAAGTCGTCGCTTTGCTGCGCCTCGTCACCATGTCAGATTCCTCGAACAATAATAAAATGATTAGATAATTTTGCAACACAAAAGATTTAAAAATAATAAAGTAAATTTATTGCGTCTGTTGCCTCCCCGGCAACGACGCCAATTTTGATAGACGAGTTTTCGCTTTGCGTTATAGTATTTAAGTGGTGGAAAAATCGACTAATCATAAACAAGGAAAATAACCACTCGTAGAAGAACGGGTCGAGTCCATAGGGAGGCAATTATGCAATTAATACTTATTTATCTAATGTTATTTCGGATAGTGTGAAATCCCTATTCAAGTCTAACTTAAAATGTGAAGGAAAGTAGATTTGCAATATCTTAAAAGAAATAAGGGTTTATGTGTAGTTTTCCCTCACAAAAATCCTCAATAAATTTATGATGAATTTATGCAATTTTCACGTGATGTCTACTAAAGAAATTAGTACTTAAGTTAAGCCCAAAATCAATCTTTAAACTAGTTAATATCAATACCATGCAATTATAAAGAACTATGAGTGTTCGAACGCAATTCTGCCACAATATAATAATAAAAAAAATTAAATTAGGTGCAAATGGCATTGAATGTAAATTTAGTTGGTGGGAAAATAGGGCTTTTTTCCTCTCTCCTCCTCGCACGAGAGAGAGAACCGTGGGGCTATCGTAAGGCTCAGGAGGACGGCAAGGTTGAGAGCTCCCTGGTGGTAGCAGCGGCGACGACGAAGGTGGCCGGCGGCGATGGCCTGAGCTCTGGCCTGTTGAACAAGCAGGCGGAGGTGCTGCTGCGGTGCCTACGGCTGGTGGCGTGCAGGCGTGCGCACGGGCAGGCGCCTGCACGCGTGCGGTCTGCAAGTGGGTGGAGGTAGAGGCGCGCGATTGAGAGCGCCTGCAGCAGGGCACGCAGTTGAGAGCGCCTATAGCAGGGGGGCACTGGAGATGGCATGCGGGCATTGGTGAAGCGGTGCGCCTGCAGATGGCGTTGAAGGGGGCGAGCGGTAGGGCGCGCTGGTTTGCGCTTGCAATGGCTGGAGGGAGAGGCGCGCGGGTGGAGAGGGCGTGAGTGCCTACAGCAGGGCGCGCAGTTGAGAGCGCCTGCAGCAGGGGGCGCTGGAGATGGCGTGCGGGCAGGCACTTGCAGTGGCTGGAGTAGGTGCTGGAAGGTAGGCGGTGTGCTGATGGCAGATGAGAGGTAGGGTGCACTAGTGTGCGCCTGCGGTGGCTGGAAGGAGAGTCGCCGTGCTGGAGAGCGCTAGGCATGAGCGCTAGGCAGTGAAGACTTGGTGATGAAGGAGCAGGCATAGGTGGGCGGTGTTCTTGGATTGGAGAAGCAGCTGGAGATGTGTGCACGGAGAAGATGTAGATCCTGGTCCACAGTGCACGCTGGGTAGTTCCCCGCCAGGGGGAAGATAGATTTCCAGTGCACGTCGCCTCTTCTCTTTTTAACTCCCCTCTCCCTACGTGCGCCAATCAAGGGATTTGCAAATCCCTTTTCTGTTTTTGGCCGGCGGGCATTGGAGGAGACGGCTAGAGGAAAGGGAAAAGTTCCTTTGGTTGTTGGGGAAATTTGCTCCCCAACCCTTGCTCTTTCTGAATATAATACCTGCACATAAAAATAACAAAATCATTACATATGAAGTTATGGAATGTTATAAACACAAATCATGATGCATGCAATTCTTCTACAACTTAATTGTAATTATTAACACACCTACAAGGTACGATTAAAGGTACTTAGGCTTACTACTAGTCCATTAAAATGGACTCATCCTTAGGGTTATGGAAACTCAATTAAAGTGTTAATGCCTGGTGAGACTACCAAATACAGATCGTATGTGTGAATCTGGTGAGATTGTGAGCTCTGCGAAAAAGAAAAAGAGTAAGAGAGAATAGATACAAAGGAATTAAAAAGGAGCGCAGTTTTTCTCATCTTTCCCTGAGTTGAGTTACTCAGTAGTCTGGGAATCTAGATTCTGTAGTACTAGTCTCTATGTAGCACCAAGTGAGAGTGAGCCACCAAATATATAATCTTTTCCATCAGAGATTCTCTACCTAAGCCTAAAGTAGAGGTGAAATTCATAGAATATCTTAAATACCCCGAGGGAAGAAGTTCACCTATCCCGATAGAATTTTTACTAGGGGTCAAGTACAGACTTTAGAGGTGTCTTAGTCTTTCACTTGAATCCATTGCAAAAGCTACATATCTGCACTTTCACAATTGTCAGGATTTCTAGAGCATATGATAAAAACAAAAAGGAGAAGAATCTCTATGCATACACATGATAAAGTAATCAGCCCCTTAAGGACCTTTGTTGTAAATAAGTTAGTCTTGCATTTGCTAGAGACTAGCAAGATTTACGCATAGGGTTATGATTGCGCAGTAATCATAGGTCTTAATTGACCTAGATTAAGCTAGAACATAGCACAACTTAGGGTAACTCATGCATGCATAAGCATTATCTGCATATTTACTGCATTTCTTTAACTAGGCATGAAATAATGTTATAATGTACTGATTAAGTACATTATGTCAATTGCAGGAAATAAGCAGATCAGGAGCTGGATCTGGAGTAGGATCTGAAGTTGGATAAGGAATAACTGGAGTTGCAGCAGAGCTAAAGCTGAAGGCTTAGTTTAGATGTAGGAATAATAATGTAAGGGAGTTAAAGGTTTTATATTCTATTAAGTAAGAATAAAGCAGTAAAATGTGAAGAGCTTAGGTCCATCCTAGCCCTAGGATAGCCTAGAGACTTCCCCAAGCCTTAGCCACCCTTAGAGTATGTCACAACACCCTAGGAAGCCCTAAAACCCTAGTTCCAGCCCTTATCTGGATGTCCAGATAAGTTATAGGACGTCCAGGACCCTTAGCCATCTCCCGCACACCTCAAACCCACTTCTACAGTGTTATTGGATGTCTAGACACTTTGCTAGACGTCCAATTTCTGCAGAATACCCAAAACATAACCTTGATTTCCCCTTGACTCAGATTGGACATCCAGAACTAAAGTCTGGACTTCTAATTTTTGAGCATAAGTCGTCTGATCACATTATTGGACATCTGATACTGGTCTCCAATCCCTGTTTCGAGATTCAAGTCTTAATCTTGGATCTCTAGCCCCCTAGACCTAATCCCAACCCCACAGGAGCTTAAATTAAGGAGTCCTAACCCTAGTACATCACCTCTAGACCTACCTAAGGACCTAATTAGGTCCTCACCAAATCTAATTGACTTAGATCAAAGTCAATTACCTTCACCTAAGTCAATTGGACTCATTGAGTCCAATTGAGCTTAAATCTCAACCTACACAAGTTCAATTGGACTTAGTGAGAGTCTAATTGACCTAAACCTAACCTAATTGAGTTATTTCACTCTCAATTAGGTTCACACTCATTCAATTAAACTTAGGTTAAGTTTAATTGCATTTTCTCCTTAGCAATTAGGGTTTGTAATGCTAATTCAAGACCTACACCTACCTAAACCCCTTAGGACCAAACTTAAACCTCTTGTACACCTAGAGCACGACCACACACACACACACACACACACACATTCACGCACACACACTTCTCTAGAGCTCTCTAGAACTCTCTTGAAGTGGTGCCACCTCTTCGTTGCCAAATTTAGCAACCAAGAGGCATTGAAATTGAGATCCACATTTTTTGGATCTCAAAATCTACCTCTATCCCCTAATGGCTAGCCACTCTTGGACTATCTCTAGAGAGTTCCACACATCTCTAGAGAGAAGCCTTGAGTCTATAAAAAGACCCCATGGGTGGCCAAGTGCACCCATTCACATCCCTTGGTTTTCCACTTTACATACTTGGCACCACTCACTCGATTGGTTTAATTCACTCCCACCTTCACTTAGGCTAGCCACTCCACCTCCACAAGCTCACCACCATCATGGCGGACATCATGCCGGAATGCTGGATCACTCCTCCCTCTCTCTAGGGGTCGGCCTAAGCTACATTGGCCACCCCTCATTCTCCTCCCGACCAGTCCAAGGCCATCGGGAACCACCCCTGAATGCCCTTTCGTTCTGCTAGATTTAGTTGTGCTCTTCATAGTTTTATTGCTTTTTATTACTACTTAGTAGAGTAGTCTTTATTCTCCCTCAATGATGCATGCAAAATCCCCCCATTGATTCTTGTAAGCAGTCGTTTTCTCGTAGCTAGATTTAAATTCCAAGCATTTCGGTACAAGCTTTCCTCGATAGTTTTTGTTGCAAACAACTCTCTCAATGAATGAATGAAAAATGCTTTTATATATATATGTCTCCATGTTGTGAAATCACCATGAGCTTATTTATTGACATTATTTTTGCGTGATTCAAGTTGCTTGTTTTAATTGTCTATCCATTCCGCAACAAGCATATCATTTCCTGAGAATATTGAAAATCTAACAGTAGACGCTTTCTCCATAAATAGTCACCACCTCACTAGAATCGTGCACACAGAAACTAACATGTTCACCTTTGTGATTTACTTAACGCATGCGCACGTAATTCGAGTTCATAACAGAAGTGGTGAAATCTTAATTAGGAGATTGGAAACTGGCGTGCATTTTTAAAGAAAGTAGAGCGACAAAAAGATTGATTTCAAAAGTAAAACAAATGCCTCCCAAAGACGAACGACCGGGACTCAAGTCTCGTTATCTTGATAAAATAATATCTTTGTTGGATCGTATTTCGCAACTATACTACAACATTTTCCAATCAAATACGTGCTCTACGCATTCCCAACATGGCCTTAGACACTTGGGGGGTGAGGTCCCCCACTCACTCGCTCACCTGCACCTCACCATTGACCCGTCCCGCAGGGGCCTGGCGCAGACCCAACCCACATAACCCGATTCCACTCCTTGACTACGATCACGCCTGCGGCCTTGGACCCAAGTGCGCTCTTGGTTCGAAACCTAAATTCCTGGTACTATGGAAGGCTTTGGGGGAGCATGACCTAGGGAGAGAAAGAGAGAGAGTGCGCGATGGCAGGGGGTTTTGCTACAGGGAGTAATGGCTGGCACTTAGCTGTTTGAAGAACCTTCCCCCTCTATGTGAAGGAGAACTGAGATGGAAGGCAAGAAGAAGTGGAGAAGACCAGTGACAAAAGAAAAGGAAGGGGAGCTGCATAGGAAGAGAAAAAGGAGAAGAGTAGAAGAACAGAAGAAGAAGAACAAAAGGAAGAAGAGAAGACAAGGCAGGAGAAGCAGAGCACAGAAAGAAAGAAAAAAGAAGGGAGACCCTTGAGTCTCTAAACAACACTGTAGCACCAAGTTGTTTAAGCCATTTGATACATCTGATTACATATATTGGAGGCTTTGATTTTGTTGCTATTTATGAGGAGTAATTATTGATTTAAATCACCACTTTACTCCATTCTTTTTGCACATTGATACCTGACATTATTCTTGTTGCAATCTCTTATATTTCTAATTCAAATTGTGATATTGAGTTTTGAATTCCATATTGCTCATCGTGTTTGACCTCAGACTAAAAATTCAAGTAATAAATATTATTTATTTTCAAGGCGATTTCAACTATACTATAATGCAGTTTTTAAACCTTGATTTCACTTGCGAATAATGACACACGCTGTCATCGTGTGTGCGACGATGACGAGGGTGAGGTTAATGTTGGGGACAATGAGGCCACGGTGCATGCTATGAGAACAAGGAATGCATGTGCCACGGTGGTGGATTGGTTCACCGTTCAAAGAGAGAGATCCCCCCTCTAGGAGTGGTGTCATCTCTTTTATAGATGCTTCCTGCCTCTCATTATGTTTCTTCGACTCGAAAAGTCCTCCAATAGCTTGGCGATGAGGCGTTGCCGATAGGATTGGAGAGGTACTGTTGCGAGATGCATAGCCACCTTGGGTTGGTAGTGCATTGAGTCAGTTAGATGAGGCTAGCGAGAACTAGCGCACTGCTATTGATGCAGACGGTGGTTGGGTTTTGGAAATTAGCACACATATCCCTACATAAACAAATATGTATGAAGTTTTAATAAAATATCTTTTAATCCCTACACTTAGTTCTAATTTCAATCTAATGAGGTGTGTTTTAAATGTACTTAAACTAATTAAGTGTCTTATAAATTGAACGCATCAAATACCCCCATGCCTATGTTTGCTAGTCTCGAGTAAAAGTGAAAAATGATGGAAGTGACCAAAGATTTCCACTTTTCTTATTCCAAAAATTTATATATCTAGACAAATGTTAAAATGAAGTAAAAATAGCCTAGGTAATGGATCCAAGAGAAAAACCAACTTACATCAAAAGTTCATACTTAACCCTTAGTAAAAATTCTATTAGGATAGGTAATTTCTTCTCTCGAGGATAAACCAGGAAATGATTCATAATTTGACCCCAGCTTTTTGTCTTATGTAGGAGATACTGAGTCAAATGAATTCATATTTGGTAGCTCATACTCATTTGGTGCTACATGTAGTCTAGTATTGCGGACTCTAAATTTCTAGACTATTAAATAGGACAACTCAAATAGGCTAAAAATTATGCTCTCAAAGTGTTCCTTAGAAGTCACTTTTTTTTCCTTCTTTTCTTTCTAAGATCACAAATCTCAGTAGATTTTGTCCATGTACTAAGTGTTTGGTGGCCTCACATAACATTTATAGTTCAATTAAAGTCCTAATAACACTATAACTAAGTCAGAAGTCCTCAGCTAGTACTCAGGCGGTCGAAAATACTAAAAAGTAGGCAGGGGTCATATTCATTGGATCGTAATGCTTGTTTTTGTTGCCTCCATGACATCGACATATGATGAAAATGACACAAAGACAAAGCTATAAACATGAACATTTTTTTCTTTCTTTCACATTTTTTTTCTTTTTCTTTATATATATATATTTTTCATTCCTTGTTTTTCTTTTATATTTTTTTCTTTTTTCCATTATAACTATCAACATAACACAACACGACACAAGCTTTTATTCATGAGGTATTATTGCGGATTGTGATGTTCAAGGGGATATTGTGTGGCTTATTTGGTGGAAGTGCCTACTCTTGACACCTGGAAGGAATGGATAGGACAAGCATATCTCTGACCTTTAGCACTAATACCCTCTTTCAGCCGAGGATTCTATGAAAGACGGTCGTAACCATGGACCATAGTCATAGTTTTATTAGAACTCAATGTTCATGTATCTGCCTTATTTGGTGACTCTCAGGAATTCACACAATGTTCCAAGCAGGAACAAAGAGTGAAAACTATGCCTAACTCTGAGGTATCATCATCTAATTATCTAAAATTGAAGAGTCCTTGCACTAGACTTAACACACTAGTAGTCACTCTACTTCCACCTCACAAATGTTTGGTGGAGCTAATACAAGATATTTTGCCTGACTCCCTACTAACAGTCTAAGAGTTCAACAAAGTAAGAATGTTTATTAGTTTTCTTAAAAGATTCATTACCCAAACAACGTTCAACTGGAGTAAATGTATTGGATTTTAAACTACGAAATAATTCAAGAAGAAAATATTTAATGACACCTCCTTGATAACAATCCTCTACTAGGGACAAACCAATTTAGCTCAAGATTTTTTTCTTTTTTTAATACACCTAACCTAAATGAATGCAAATATTTATAAATGCTATAAATAACCTTAGGTTATACCCCCCAATGTCTAAGATTGATAATGTCCTTATTGGAGAAATAAGGGCATAGAAGAATATCACTTGAGGAGAAGAGTGAGAGGAGCTAAGGCTCCTCAAGCCGAAGTGCATCCAAAACCTGGCCATCTGAGAAAGTAACATACAATTTAAGTCGTTGGCCATTTACCTTAAAGCTCTCACCAGAATTAGGGTTTTGAATTTCAAACGCTCCATGAGGGAAGGTATTAATAACATATGATCCATCCTAGCGAGACTTAAGCTTTCCAAGAAAAAATTTAAGTTTAAAATTGAAATGGCAGACCCACTGGTGGGGTTCAAAGGACTTTCAAATGATGTGCTTATCAAGGAAGACCTTTGTACGTTGCTTGTAAACTTGTGAGGTTTTGTATGATTCATTGCGAAGCTCCCTAAGCTCACTTAACTCCAGCATGCATACCCACTTTATTAAATTTAAGTTAGTGTTTCTAATTGCCCAATAATCTTTGTGCTGGATTTCAACAGGAAGGTGACATGCTTTTTTGTAGATGAAATGGAAAGGATACATGCCCATGGGAGTCGTATACATTATTCTGCAGGCCCAAAGACGTTTAATTTTTTCGACCAATCCCTTTGGTTGGGCCTAACAGTTTTCTCTAGAATCTGCTTAATTTCTCTGTTGGACACTTCAACTTGACCACTCATTTAGGGATGGTAAGGTGTGGCTATCATGTGATTGACTCCCAAATTTTGTAGTCTTGTGAAGTGCACGTTCTTAAAGTGAGGCCCTCCATCACTTATAATAGTTCTTGGGCACCTGTGCCGAGAAATGACATTAGGCCTAACAAAATCCAACACCATGGAATGGTCATGGTCTGCTTTGGTATGGCTTCTATCCATTTTGATACAAAGTCTATGGCTACAAGGATGTACTCATATCCGAAGGACATAGGGAAGGAACCCATGAAGTTGATGCCCCAAATATCAACGTTCTCAACAAGGAGACTAGGTTGCTGGGCCATCTCATCCATTTTTCTGATGGTTCCCGTCTACTGGCAACATAGACATGTGTCCACATAAGTATGTGCATCTCTGAATAATGTGGGCCACCAAAAGCCAGGTTGAAGAACCTTATAGGTAGTCTTTTTCGCACTAAAATGTCCTCCACAATGGAGGTCATGGTAGAAACTGAAAACACTCTTTTGTTCTTCGTCAGAGATGCAATGGTGGAATAATTGGTCAAGCCTAATTCTAAATAGCTCAGGTTCCTCCAAGTGATAAAATTTAGCTATGGTGCGAAACCTATCTCACTTCTGCATGTCCCAAGTACTGGGGGTAATGCTCGTGACTAGATAGTTCAATGTATTAAAAATCGAGGAGTTTTGGCCTCCACAGGCATTAGAGACTCACTGGGAAAAGTCTCTCAAATATCGCTAGCAGGGGTTGACGCCATAATAGGGATCCCGGATAGATCATCTACTACCACATTCTCAACTCCTTTCTTATCTTTAATCTCTAAGTCAAACTCCTGGAGTAGCAGAATCCACCGAACCAAATGAGGTTTGGTGTCCTTCATAGCAAGAAGGAGCTTTAAAGTAGAATGATCGTGGACACCACAACCTTGGATTCCAATAAATAAGATCAAAACTTTTCAAAAGAAAATACTACTGCAAGAAGTTCCTTTTCAGTGACTGATAGATTTGCTAAGGATCTGTAAGGGTCTTGCTGGCATAATGCAAAACATGAGGTTTACCATCAACCCTTTGACCTAAGACTACTCTCAATACGAAATCAAAAGCATCACACATCAGCTCAAACAGGAGGGCCCAAGCTGGTGCCTGGAGAATCAATGCAGTAATAAGGGTTTTCTTCAAAACTTGGAAAGCACCAATAGAATCTGCCATCAAAATCAAAGGAAACAGCCTTCGCTAACAAGTCGTAGAGTGGCTTAGATATTTTACTGAAATCTCTAACGAAGCACTTATAGAATCTAGCATGACCAAGAAAAGATCTAACTTGATGAACATTGGTGACAAGTCGATTGTTCGCTTTAAGTCGTTTGCAGTTTTATGTGGTGGAAAAATCGACTAATCAATATTTAAAAAGAAATAACCACTCGCAGAAGAGCGGGTTGTATCCACTGGGAGGCAATGGCGTATTTAAATTCGCACCAGTTAAAAACGTTTGTCTGTAGTTAGTTTGGACAAGAATCAAGCCAAAATTGCTTTCAGATTAAGGTTGAAGCAAGAAATAATGCTGAAATAGCAATTCTGAGTAACTAGAGGATATTTGTCGCAATGCAGAATCAATAAAATATTATTAAAAATTGACAATGGCAAAAAATGTAATTTTTAATGTCTCGGTTACTGTAGCAAAGCAGGGGATTTTTTCTCCTTTGCCGTGCGTGACGAGGAGTGGACGGCTGGATGCGAGAAGCTCGGAGGAAGTTCCTTGGACCAAGGGCTTCGAAATGGTGGTGGCAGCGTGTCGCGCGGCGGCTGGAGCCAGCCGGATGAGCTCCGGCGGAGGTGGCTACAGCCGGTGCTGCAGCTGCTGTTGGCGGGCGGAGCGTGCGTTTGCTGGAGGGCGCGGGAGCGCGCGCGGCCTGTTGCCGGTGAGGACTGCTGCGCGGGCAGGTGGTCGCGAAGGCTGGAGGCATGGGCGGACTGCTGCAGTGGGTGTTACAGGCGCTGAAGGAGGGCGTGCGCAGTTGTGCGGGTGCGGCTGCAGGTCTTGCAAAGGCTGGAGGGGGCGTGCTGGCAAAGGTTGCAGATGCGGGGAAGGTGCTGCGGGCGTGGGAGTGAGCGGGTGAGGTTCTGCAGGCGTGGGAGGAGGGTGTGCGCGGCCTGTTGGGCGTGGGTGTGCAGGTGGTGAGAGTGGGAGGAAGTGCAGGTTCTTGCGTGTGGCTAGAGGTGAAATGGGCAGACGGTGGGTGCTACTGGAGTGGGGTGTGGCTTCAGACGTTTGGGAAATTTCCAGGATGTCTTAACTAACTGAGAGGGTGATTGCATAGTGGCTGCGGCGGTGGTTGTTGGTGACGATGGCGAGGGAGATGCACGCTAAGGTGCTCACGGTAATGCGGACGAGCTTCGGATGGCGGTGTGGCCTGTCACACCACACGCCCACTATGGTGGAGGTTCGCCACCACGGTTGAGGCCGGCGGTATGGAATGGAAGAGAGAAGATCTCTCTGCACATTGGTGGGTCGGTGGTGGAGGCCTCCCGAGCTCGGTTGCCTCCCTCCTCCTTTTGTAGTGGCCTGCACAAATTTGAAATCAGCTGCATGACTAGATCCAACACATCCGCTCCTCCTTGAATGGGTTCTTCACTGCGGCAGCTAGTGGCGTTGGAGTAGCAGCCAGCCGTTCCTACAAGAAGAAGAATAAAGAAAATAATGTTAAAATATTATGGTTATTTATATACAAACCCTCAACTTTTATGTTAACTAAAACAATGGACCTAATTGGTTAATTAATTAGATGAATGACATTCTAAGCTAATTCTAAATGCACTTTAAATATGAATGCAATGCATGGATTATGTAATTAAATTAAAAATATGAATTAATCTATTTACATCCTAATTTATGCTAAATAATTGTTAGAATTAACCTAATGTCTAGGCACTTAAATACTTAAATAGCCCACAACTATAGGCTAATCAATTGGTTGGCAGTGAAAGTTTAGAGATGGAATCAATTTTGGCTTTATCCACCTCTAACCCTCTCTCGGAAACTACGTACCCCAAAATAATGCTCTGCTAGACCATAAAGTGACTCTTCTCCCAATTAAGCACCAGCTTTGCCTCTTCGCATTGGGTTAGGACTTTATTAAGGTGCGAGAGGCATAGGTCAAATGATGAGCCATAAATGGAGAAATCATCCATGAAAATTTCTACAAACTCATCGATCATGTTAGAAAAGATAGCCATCTTACATCGTTGGAATGTGGCAAGAGCATTACATAACCTAAAATGGCATTCGGCAGAACGCAAATGTGCCATACAGACTCCTGATCATCAGGGATGACAACAATCTGATTATAGCCAAAGTACCCATCAAGGAAATAGAAGTACTTGTTCCCTGCCAGTCTTTCCAAAGTCTGATTGATGAACAACAAGGGGAAATCGTCTTTCTAGGTAGCCATGTTAAAACGATAGTAATCAATGTAGACCCTCTAGCTAGTTGAGGGTCTAGTGGTCACCCACTCTACTTGGTCATTTTTCTCCGCAGTAATTCCTGCCATTTTTGGCACTACATTTATTGGATTGACCCATTTAGTATCTGAAATGGGATAGATAATTCCTACATCCAGCCATTTCAAAATCTCCTTTTTAACAACCTCTCGCATATTAGGGTTGAGCCTTCTCTGCATGTCTCGAAAGGGTTTCACAGACTCGTTTGTGTATATATGATGCTTGTAGAGGGAGGGGTCAGCACCCTTAATATCCACTATCGACCAAGCAATAGTTTCCTTGTGCCTTTATAAACACTCAAGCAAAGCTTCCTCCTGTGAATCAGATAGCGCAGATGAGATAATGATGGGGAGTGTGTCGTTAGGGCCAAGGAAAGCAAACTTCAATCCACTCAGGAGGTGTTTAAGCTCCAACGTAGGAGCCTTTTGGATTGAGGGTACAAGCTGAGATGTCCACGCTTCAGGTAGCGGATCTACCTTCATAGTCTAGGGTGGGGACAGAGGCTCTGTGTGTACTCCCAGTAATTCTTCCAATTCGGGTATATCCCCTTCATTTTCTTCAATAATTGCAAGATGGCCCTTGGATATGACCATTTGAAGGGGATCTTTACATAAGACTGCTAGAGTAGTCTCTTCAATGATTTCATCAACCACCTCAATTTGAGAACAGTCAACAAATCTAGAATGCTTGTAGGTATTAGAAACATTCAACCGAATCTTCTTGTTCGCAAAAGCCCATTTTGAGTGCCCCTGATCTACAACTGATAGAGGCATTGCCTGTGGCCAAGAAGGGACGTCCGAGAATAATAGATGGCTTGGTGGGCTTATTAAATGGGTCAGTATCTACTACACAAGAAAGTCAATAGGGAAGAAGTGCTCCACTCTCACCAAGACATTTTCTAGCAAGCCTCATGGTGTCTTAAGCGATCTGTCTACAACTTGTAGGATGACCGGACTAGGCTTCAAATCGCTTCCTCCCAAAAGGTCATAGACAGAGCTCTGTAAAATGTTCACCCCTATGCCTAGATTGAGCAAGGCCTCATGAATGTGTTGGTTAGCTATAACCACTGAAATATACGAGGCCCTTAGTTCTTTCATCTTGGGAGGTGTTCCATGTTGGAGCACTAATTGCACAACAATCATGTAACCTGAACCACCTAAATTAAGTTAAATTCTTGCATAACTTTGGAACAATGCACCCTTAAGTGTCCTAATTCATAAAATAGTTAGTTTGTTAGCTGCATAAATAATATTGCCCATTTATGGACTAAAAGAGAGATGAAATTAATTGCAAATGATTCGAGGTTGCAAATGATAGATTAGACCATATGAATCTGATCAGGATGATGATGGGAGTACAATGCTTCCAGAATCATCTTGAACAGACACTGTAGCATCACATACAATCCATAGAAGAATAGAGGCCAAGGAGCAAGATGATAGAGATCCAAGCCTCAGATGAAAGATCCAATTGCATGGATGGCACTAGATCGATGATCACAGTCCAACGACGTTTACAAGGAAGAGAAGATGGACGGCCACGACGGCGCCACGTGGCACCATCAAGCCACCCCTCACTACGCCCCCAATATCTGAAGAAGCCCTCCTCACGCATTGTAGGCCGTTGGATGGTCATCCAACGACCACCATGTGCCCTCGTCACCCCCGCCCCCATGCCTCATCAACTAAGAGAAGATCTCAGCCATTGGATTTCCATCCAATAGCTGAGAGTGTAGTTGCCTAAAACATGAATGCAACACAAAACGCACCTTAACACGTTGGTTAGTGCACCCACACACAAGAGCGAGACGTTTGCTCGAGCCGCGTTGCACACCAAATTAGGAAGGCAATGGCGTCGAGCACTATTCAGTCGTTTGACGATGATTGGAGGGCATGGATTCGGGCGCGTGGCGCAACGAGGGGCCTCCAATGCACACCCAAGATCTGAAGTGCGGTTATAATGCACCAATGAACATGCATCATAAAGATGATGCCACGTGCCCTCCTAGCTATCCGATCAAGAGATCAAACAGTTGAGATTGAATGCACGCATAATGATGCGAGCGCACGCGTGGAGAAAAGAGAAGGCGATTAATGAGCCCATATTTGTGGTCTATTTAGGTATTTCAATGCCTAGATATTAAGTTATTTTTCACATTTATTTAGCATGCATTAGGATGTAAATAGGTTAGTTCAGATTTTTGACTTGATTGCATAATTCATGCATTGCATTCATAATTAAATGCATTTAGAATTGAGTTAGAATGGCATGCATTTGATTAGTTAACCAATTAGGTGCATTATATATAGTGTTTAGGATTTAACATAGATGTTAAGGGTTTGTACATAAATAACTCCTCATTTATATTCTTTATTTTATTTATTTCTTCTCCAATGGATGCATGCAGGAGATGCACAAGTGACAATCATGGATCTCTGTTCCCCATGACCTTCGTTGCTTCACTTCCTCTTCAATAAATGCCTTCAGCATAAAAGGAGCTTTCACCCGAGAGCTCAGAAGGCCTCCACCCAGTCCACTACTGCATAAAGAGTCAAGCTCTCCTCCACTCCACCACCACCGGCCTCGACTATGTACACAAGACCACACCATCGCGGCCAGGTTGGGTGATAGACCGCTGCGCCACCAGTGGCTTGTGTAGCTTACTGTGACTTCCTCACCACCATCACCAGCAACCACCACCAGAAATCACCACCCACATGCCATTCAGGCACGGTTAAGATATCCAAGAATGTTCTTGGACATCTGAAGATCCACCAGCACCACCTTCACTTCTACTTCATCTTCATCTCCTTTCACTATTGCTCAAGGAACCCATCACCACCACCGCACCTCTCACCACGCAACGTCCTCTCCTCGCCTATGCACACCTAACAATAATGCCCGTAGCTCCCCTCGTGTGCACTCGCACCACCTGTTCACACGCGGCCAATAGCATGCCCACTCAACCCTTGTCGAGCCTGCAGCTGCTGCATGAGACCATCTCGATGACCACAATGCGACCAGCACTCCCCATGCGTGCTGGCATATTCTATGTGCCTCCTCGCATTCGGCCACGTGCGCGTGTACACCTCCAGCAGTGCTACGCCCCCTCCTACGCATGCGTGCACACCTCTAGCAGCACCATAACCCCTGCATCGCATACAGCACCCACCTACGTGCAGCAGCTAGCTATGGTACCGCTCAACCACACACCCTTACACTCACGTTGCTGGCCTTGCCTCCTTACTGACTCCTCATTCTGTGCATCTGCTCCTGCAGTAGAACGCAACCACCGCCACCTCTCCCTCGACTTCAACTGCAGCAGCGAAGCCACCGCCGATGCTCCTCTCTTTCGACCGGCCGCCTCTGGCCATGCTGTGCCTCACCACCACAATCAAAGGAAGTGGCTCGGCAACAGCTACCTCTAGCGAGCTCCTCCCCTCCGACCATCGTCTCCTCCATACGTGGAAGGCATCCAAACCAAATCCCCTATTTTGCTGTAGTAGTGGTGGTATTAGTTTTTACATCTTATGCCATTGCCACAATTTTGATTTTTATTTTCCTAATTAAATATTATGGTGAGTTTATGCAAAGGACCTCCTTCTTTCTTGTAAATGCAATATCAGCTCATCTAACCATTGTTACATTGTTATAAAGGCAATTTTGATTCAATTTCTTAGGGAAATTAATTGTGAACATCTACTTTTGACCCATTCGAGTTTTAATAGGCCATTTCCTCCTTGTGGGCATGACCTGCTCTTCCCAAGTGGTTTAATTTTAATTGAATACTTTGATTAGTCGATTTTCCACCACTTAGAACTACAATGACAAGTCATCTTAATTATCATCTTCGAAAGCAAAAATCAATTCGTCAAATGGTACCATTACCGTGAAGGCAACATGCTTGTTAAACTCCCATTTATCTATTTATTTGTTCAGATATTATTTTTGATGCATATTTAACTTCGATCATTTTGGTGCGAGATAACACATATCTTCTGCATCTTGCCACATCGGCCTCAGAGATTAGGTGACCCTCGGTGTCATCCATTGGCCACACATTAGGAGCAACATAGCCATCGTGCACACAATTGAGGTAGACATAGAGCCATAATTCAGAGGAAAACATTTTGAGGAAGCTACAAGCATGAACTCCTCCATTCTGAATAGATAGAATAGATAGTATATTAGATTAGCTTAAATTTAGTTTAGACTTCATTTTCATTTGGTTTGAGACTTTTGTTCTAGGGTTCATTTTAGGGGCTTATTCCCTGCCTTTCTTTTAGGCCCGTGTTGGGTAATTTTTTTGGAGTCTATTTCCATTTCTTTAGACTTAGGTTTTTCTTCTCTTTCATGGATTGATTTTATTTGTGCATAAGTAGGTAAAAAAAAAGGAAACAAAACACAAGCTGCCTGCTAGAAGCTGTCTGCCCCTAGGATGAACCATTTAGGTGTGTATGAGCAGCCTCTACATTTACTTTTTTGCATTGTGTGCATTCTCTCGTTGCTGATTGTTGGAAGCAAGGTACTCATCCTCTTACTTTGCAACCATATCTTGATCACTCATTTGCATTTGGACTAAATTTCTAGACCACATAATTCATCTTGAAATGATTTAACAAGTAGTCACATCAAATTTCTGAAAAGGACTAAGTAAAGGGGGAATACAGTAAAAACCAAGGAGTTGATTTGAGACATTGTGCTGCAGTTCAAAAATTCAAACTCAAAATTTTATGATGAAAGCACATGTGCATGACTACGCAGTAAAGCACACATTTAGATACTCCTAGGTTTTTGAGTTGCTAGGAAAGAACTCTCCTCCCATAAAGTGCTTGAAACTTAAGTTCAAAAGTTTTGTAATTCTGAGGGGGATACCCTGTCATGGGTTTTGAGGGTAATTAAGAAGCACCGCGAAAGCATAGCTTCAAAGGAAGGCTTAGGCCCACTTGCATTCCTTGATCTTTGTCCATGGAGTACTTTACCATTTGAACTTTAGGGCAGAGCACCTAAGTTCCAATTAGGTCTTTATTAAGGCATTTCGTAGGTTGACAATAGGAACATAATTGATTGGGCAATTTGTATTGTCACCTACAACTGGACTAAAATCTCAAAGGCCTTAATTGATTAAAGACATAAAAGTTCTTTTGAATTGTGTTTGTGGTGTATGCTTGGTAAGCAGTCTCTAAGGCGGAAACTTGTGCTTAGTTTAGAACCTAAAAGAATCCTTAGGAGAGCCAACCACGAGAGAAGAGAAATGGCTGAAGAAGAGATAGTGGAGAATCAACGATCGTTGGGAGACTATTTTGACCCTACCAACCAACCTGACCATACACTGAGAAGACCTGGGGGAACAATCCATATGAAATCAAGAGTAGTACCATATCTCTATTGCCATCATTCTATGGTATTTCTAGGGAGGACCCCTACAGCCATTTGAAGGAATTCATCGTGGACTGTTCCACATGAGATTGAAGGGTGTTACTGATGACGCCCAAATGCGAACTGATTGCACAACAATCATGGGTCCTAATCAACCAAAATAATGTCTAAACAAGCTTAAATTGTGGATATTGCACTCATATCTTGCATATCATGCATTGCATCAGTCTATTTAGAATAAGATGAGATATCCAGCTAGTTAATGGTTTTTTATTACTATTTGCAGGTAATAAAGTGCTCTAGGATGGAGATAGTGGAATAAAGTAATAAATGAAGAGGAAGATTGATTCAGATAAGAGGAGTGAGGAGGATAGCCTTATCCCTACCGTTAGAAACCCTAGGACAGCCTTCCAAACCCAAAACAACCTTCATTTGGGCACCTTAGCCTCAAAACCCAAACATGGATAGCACTATCCATGTTCTTATCCAACCTATCCCTCTCCCAAACACTTAGGAACCAAAACTAACCTTAGAAAACCAAAAACCCACTCTCCAGCACATTTTACGACATACAAATATCTGGCTGGATGTCTGATTTATGCAGAATAACAATCCAGGAAGCCGAAACTCATACTGACATAGAATTGGACATCTAATTTAATGACCAGACATCCAATTTTGTAGTATAAGACATCTGACCACTATTCTGGACGTCTGATACTGCTGTCTGTTTCCTGATTTTGGTGTTGAAAGCCTAGCTTGCCTATTTTGACCTAGGAACCCCATCGAGCACCCTAGGAAACCTAAGTAGAGACCTCCTAAGCCTAATCCACTATCCATAGCCCTACTTGTCCTATCCTTAACCCAATCGAACCATCCCATACCTAATTGGGTGCATCTACAGTTGATTGGGTTCACTTGAGCCCAGGATCTAATTAACTCATACCTATTAGGGTTACCCTAGCCTAATCACATGCACACATCTAATTAGACTTGACCTAGACCTAATTAGGTTCACTCCTACCCAATTAGACTTTCCTAAGCCTAATTAGGTCCACACCACTTAATTTAGATTGGCCCAACCTATTTAGCACCTAATCCAACCAAAACCCACAACCTAGCCCTACGAAAAATACACATCCACACACACACGCACACCTTCCCATTTTACTCCCACCAAACCCATGCACACTCTCTTGGAAACCCTAAAAACTTGTGTCAAACCTACATCCAAAAAATGTTGCATTGTCTATTTTAGGAGCCACCAAAAGAGGCAACCAAATGGAGCCTTCCATAAGGTCAAAGAGAGAGCCACGAAATTGGACTATCTCCATACACTCTCCCGTCCATACTCTCCACTCTAAACTTGCTTCCACCTCCAAAACCTTAAGGCCATCCTCCTCGTCCTCCTCCAAGGTTCCATGGACGACTAGCTAGAGAAGCTTCTCTCTAATGCTTCAAGGATGGCCATTGGTAGAGAAAGGGTGCAACACCCTCCTCTCTCCACTTGGGTGCACTCACCCCCATCTTCTTCTCTTCTTGGATGACCATGAAGGCTCACCCATAGCCTCTTATGGCTGGCCATCTCCTTTGGTAGGCATGTAGATGGGTTTGCATACCCAAGGTCTAGCCTACACCCTCACACAAGGCCGATGGCCCTAGTGGCAACCTTTCGGCGTGAGGGATTTCCTCTATTTATTTGCTTTCTAGTGTAGATGATATGTGATAATCTTTTATGCATAAATAATTTCATAATGTTTCTATGATTGATATTGCCCTCATGTTTGCTTGCCTATATGATACTTAGGTTTGATCACACCATGCACAGCCACCATGGCCTCATTTAGAAGCACATAGTCACTTAGGTTTTTGCTAGTTTATCTAGATCTAGGTTTCATTTTGCTTTTCAAAATAAAGATCAAAAACACAAAAAAAAGTGCAAAAGATAAAAAGACAAAAAAATATTAGGTTACATTTATGTTATAAAAGCTGATTCAAATCTTGATTCGTTTTCATACCTCCAAGAGACGAATGACCAGGACTCAAGTTCTAAAAAGAATAAAATCTACATGAGTTTTGTTATCACAAATACCTTTGATGAGTAGTTTTTACGACTATACTACGATTTCCAACAAATTCAAAATACAAGATTTCCACTCACATCATGAACCCTCTTTCCTTTCTCCCACAAGGATAAGGCGAAGCATCACTATCACACTCTAGATGGTAGAGTGGATACTTGGGATGCGTTGAAAGGAGGGTTTTTGAGATAATAATTCCCTATGAGCAAAACTAATCACTATAGGAGGGAAATCTTAGGTTTGCTCAACAAGATGGAGAACAATTTCATGATGCATGGGAGCGCTTCAAAGATTTGTTATGCTTATGTTCCCTTCATCAAGTTCTAAGATGGCAACTTGTAGAAAGGTTCTACATTGGATTAAATGGCAAGCATAGGCAAACAGTGGATGGTACCTGTGCTGGAACCTTTGTTACAAAAACTGAAGATGAGGCTTGGGAGCTTTTTGAGACCTTGAGTGAGAATTCTATCCACCTAAATTGTACCTATTTGGATAGAAAACCCACTCTTATGCAATGAAAGATTGAGGCAAATCAGGCTAGGGATACCTAGAATTTAGCTTTCCATATTCAATTGTTGAACCAAAATATGGAAAGGATTTTGTCAAACCCTAACCAGCTCATGCCAAATGCCTCCACTCCACATGTTTCTGAATGTACTATTTGCCAAGGCAATATGCATGCTACTGTGGATTGCCACTTGACCTCCCAATTCCCTGACCTTATATAGGCGGACCTGCATGCCACCCAAGGGTTCCATCCCATACCTCGTGATGACCCTTTTTCCAACTCTTATAACAAGCGATGGAGGAACTACCCCAATTTTTCATGGAGACAAGGGAATGTCTCCAATTCAGGGAATTACAAACCTCAACCCTTTTAGACTCAACAATATAATCAACCTCCTATCCCCTCCCAACTACCCAAGACATCTGATATGGATGAGCTCAAGGCCATGCTGAAGGCCATGCAAGAGAATAAAAGCAAGATCATCCAATCTCATGACAAGGCAATCGATGAGATGAAATCCCAAATTGGACACCTTGTCGAGGATAGGAGCAAAAGGGAGACTGCGAAGCATCCTAGTTCATCTGAGGAGAACCCTGAAGGGAAAGGGATCGTTTTTAGGGAACATGCCCAGGCGGTGACTATTACGAAGAGTGGGAAAGAAATTTCCAGACTTGATGCTCCTCTAGTCCCACCTTCTAAAAACCCATCCACCCCGACTTCCCCCCCCCCGGAGAAGAGTCACCCAACTCTTCTCCGCTTGAAATCACCTCATCAAAAGAGGTTGTCCCTATTCGCCCACTTACCTGACATGACAACCCTTCCACCCAGAGAATAAGAGTGCCCTTTCTAGAGTGCTTATCTTACACTGGGGAGACTTCTACTAGTTCATCTAGAGCCAAAGATAGGACGGACGAAATCATGGATACTTTCAAGCAAGTGCAGATTAATCTTCTTTTGCTTGAGGCTATCAGGCAAATTCTGTCCTATGGCCGCTTTCTAAAGGACCTGTGCACGAAAAAGTAGCAATCAAGGAAACAGGTCCAATCAAAGGTTGTCCTGCCTGATTTTGTTAGCTCAATTCTACAACATGGGACATCCCTGAAACTTAAGGACCTAGGAGCCCCATACACCTCAGAGGTCGTTGGCGACCTACATAAAGATGAGGCTCTACTTGATCGAGGTGTGGGGGTAAACATCCTTTTGATCTATGTATATGAACAACTTGGAGGAGGCAATCTAAAGCCATCCTTCATAATCCTCCAAGTTGGAGACCAATCTTTGAAGACACCATGGAGCCTACTGGAAGATGTCCTCGTGAGAGTGGAGGATTTCTTCTTCTCCATTGATTTTCTAGTATTGGACACTGACCTTACCAACAAACCCACCAGGCCCTCCATCATCTTGGGCCACCCATTTCGTATGACCTCTAATGCTTCAATTAATTGTCACACTAGGGCGTTAAAAATGGGCTTTGGGAATAGCAAAATTTGGCTTAATGTGTTTGATGCTTATAGACAACCTAGATTTGAGGATTGTTCCCAAGTTGAGGTGGTAGATGATCTGATTGAAGAGATAACTCCTGCAATTTTATGTGATGACCCCCTTCAGCATATCATTCTAAATGACAATTCCCATCTCTTAGAGGAATGTGAAGGAGATCTACTAAAACTTGAGGAATTGCTTGGAGTTTCTACGAAGTCTCTCACCCCATCATATCTGTCTAAGGTAGATCTGCTACCTAAGATGGGGACTTCTATTATGAAATCCTCAACTATACAAGCCCCTGAACTTGACCTGAAACCCCTCCCAGATTCTCTCAAGTATGTATTCCTTGGACCAAATGATACACTCCCTATAATCATCTCATCTACACTATCTGAGGTGCAAGAAGGAGCATTGCTAGAATGCTTATCAAGGCATATGGAAGCCATAGTTTGGACAATCGCTGATATTAAGGGTATAGACTCTACGCTCTGCATGCATCACATTTATACTGATGATTCCATCAAACCATTTTGAGACATGCAAAGACGTCTTAGCCCTAACATGAGGGAGGTTATTAAGAAGGAGATTCTAAAGTGGTTGGACGCTAGGATCATAAATCCCATTGCAGATAGCAAATGGGTTAGTCCAATCCATGTGGTGCCAAAGAAGGCATGCTTTACTGTAGAAACCAATGACCATGGAGAACAAGTGGTGACCAGACCCTCAACTGGCTGGAGGGTCTACATTGACTATCGCAAACTGAACCCTGCTACCTAGAAGGATCACTTTTGCTTGCCCTTTATTAATCAAATCCTCGAGAAATTGGCAGGGAACAAGTATTTCTACTTTCTAGATGGATATTCTAGGTATAACCAAGTTGCAATATTCCCTGATGACTAAGATCAGACAACTTTCACTAGTCTCTACGGCACTTTTGCATTCAGGCGTATGCCGTTTGGATTATGTAATGCACCAACAACCTTCCAGTGGTGTATGATGTCCATTTTCTTGGACATGACTAATGAGTGCGTCAAGGTTTTTATGGCTGACTTCTCCATTTATGGCTCATCTTTCGACTAGTGTTTCCTACACCTAGAGAATGTGCTAAAGAGATGTAGGGAGACTGGTTTAGTTCTTAGCTGGGAGAAGAGTCATTTCATGGTACAGAAAGGCATTATACTTGAGCATGTTGTGTCTAAGCGAGGCATGGAAGTAGATAAGGCTATGGTTGATTCTATTTCCAAACTCCCATTGCCCAGGAATGTCAAATAGATTAGATTCTTTCTAGGCCATGTAGGCTTTTATAGAAGATTCATTAAGAATTTCAGCAAAATTTCTAGGCCACTTTGTGACTTCTTGGCGAAGGAATCTTCTTTCGATTTTGATTAAAAATGCGACTAGTCCTTTCAAACTCTGAAGGAGGCCTTGATCTCTGTGCCTATTCCCCAAGCTCCAGATTGGACACTCTCATTCGAGCTAATGTGTGATGCTTCTGATTACACAATGGGAGCAGTCCTTGGACAAAGGGTTGACGGAAGACCACATGTGTTGCACTATGCCAGCAAGACTTTAACCGAACCATAGCAAAACTACACCGTCACTGAGAAGGAATTACTTGCTATAGTTTTTGCTTTAGAGAAGTTTAGGTCTTATCTTCTTGGATCTAAGGGGGCCATTTTTACTAATCATGTGGCAGTGAAATATCTCATTGCCAAGAAGGACTCTAAGCCACGTTTAGTTAGGTGGATTCTACTCCTTCAGGCGTTTGACTTGGAGATTTGTGAAAAGAAAGCAGTGGAAAATGTAGTGGTTGACCACCTGTCTCGCCTCCCACTTGATGACTCTCCATCTGGTGATATCCACGAGACATTTCCTGATGATGCCCTTATGGCGATAACAATGACTTCACCTTGGTATGCCGATACTATTAATTACTTGGTCACTGGAGAAACTCCTGGCTCTTGGGATGAGTAGAAACAGAAGAGATTCATTTCCCAAGCTAGATTCTTTCATTATGAAGAGTCAGAATTATTTAGACTTGGACAAGAGCAAGTATTGAGATGTTGTGTGCCTGAAGAGGAGCAACAAAGTGCGTTGAGATTTTGCCATGAACTTCATTGTGGAAGGACACTTTCGTGCTAAGAAAATAGCTTTTAAGGTTCTCCAGTTTGATTTTTGGTGGCGTTCTCTATTTAAGGATTCTCATAACTTTGTTAAGGCCTATTTTTGTTTTCAACGGGTTGGAACGATTGGGAAGCATAATGAGATTCCCCAACACCCTATCCAATTTGTGGAAATTTTTGATGTTTGGGGGATAGACTTCATGGGTCCCTTCCCTTCGTCCCATGGGTTTGAGTATATCTTGGTAGCAGTGGATTACATCTCCAAGTGGATAGAGGCCATTCCTACGTGCACAAATGACCACTCTGTGGTCTTGAAATTTGTGAAGGCCAATATTATGTCTCGCTTTAGCTGCCCCAAGATGATTATAAGTGATGGGGGACCTCATTTCCGGAACCACCACTTCAATTGGCTACTCCGGAGTTTGGGAGAGTAACTCACAAGATCGCTACCTCTTACCATCTTCAGATGAGTGGCTAGGTTGAAGTATTAAATAGGGAGATCAAGAATATTTTAGAAAAGACTATTAGGCTAGATAGGAAGGATTGGTCCCGAAAGCTAGATGATGCTTTATGGCATTATCGAACGGCCTACAAAACCCCTTTGGGTATGACTCCCTTCTGGATAGTGTACGGGAAAGCATGCCAATTACCTGTTGAACTTCAACATATGACACTTTGGACTATTCGATGTGTCAACATGGTTTTAGAGCAAGCAGGTAAGGCACATTTACTGGAGTTGACTGAGCTTGAGGAGCTGAGGAATGATGCTTATGACATCCCCCAAGCTTATAAATATAGAACTAAGGTCTTGCATGATAAGTATATCCTTAGAAAGACCTTTGAGCCCAACCAACAAGTATAGCTTATCAATTCTAGACTTAAGCTTTTTCTAGGAAAATTGAAATCACGGAGGGATGGGCTTTACATTATCAGCAAAGTGTTTCCACATGAGGCTATGGAGATCAAGAGCCCTTCCTCCTCAGCACCACCCTTTACCGCCAATGGCCAACGATTAAAAAATTACGTTACTTTGGATGGCCATGTGGTTGATGAGGTCACTCTCGAGGAGCCTTAGCTCCTTTCTTTCCTACCTCAGGTAACAACTTCCCTTGTCCATTTTACTTTCAATGAGGACATTGTTTGAACCAGGCCTGGGGGGATAAGACTTGAGGAATCTATTTATAGCATGTTTCATTCATCGTACATTTAAGAAAAAAAATGCATTCATGCATTCATATTGCATTAAAAAAAAAAAAAAGCAAACGTCTAGGTTACCATGTCATATGGTGCATGAATGACTTGGTAACCTTACTTTTTTTATTTTGAAAATGCAAACAAGTCCCTTTGAATCAGATCAAGTGATTTGGTTTTAAGGTCGAATCTAATTATTGGTCCCAAATTCAACTAGGCGACCACTGAATTAGGTTAATTCAATCTATTTGGTGGTCTTGAATTTTAATCTAAACGCAAATGCATGAACAGGAGCTGGATGCAAAGATAAAAAGGTATACCTATTCCAGAAATCTTCGTGTAAATA
Organism: Thalassia testudinum; assembly: GCA_037157565.1. Classification (NCBI taxonomy): domain Eukaryota; kingdom Viridiplantae; phylum Streptophyta; class Magnoliopsida; order Alismatales; family Hydrocharitaceae; genus Thalassia; species Thalassia testudinum. Next base: position 153,041,497 of record JAZHRO010000024.1, read on the forward strand.
TGTACGCAATGCTGAGAAGAGATCTAGTATGTTGCTCAATCACCCCTAAATGCGTGCACCTAAGGGCATGCAACTCCTAAACAGGCAGCTCGATATTTTTTGCCTTTTTATTTTTAGAGAAAGTAGGTAGAAAATGAATCACACACGTAGAAGAATGGTGCCCCTAGTAGCTAAAAATATGTGAGGACAAACCCCCAAAAATAAGTCCCAATTGCTACAAGGGTGAGAGGACAGAATTGAAATAAAATCCATGAGTAAGGAGAATCCCCTATGAAAGCGGGATCCAGGTCTCCTACATCTCCGCGCGTATGTGCATCGCTCAAGGTCGACGTCGTCTCTCAGCAGCACCTATCACCTCATCAAATTCCTCACATAGAATGATAAAGAATGATTAGATATATGCACAACACAGAATAATTAGAAACAAAGTCAGGTGAATTTATTACGTCTGTTGCCTCCCCGGCAATGGTGCCATTTGGTTGGGGGTTTTTTGCTTTGCAGATGTTGTTGTATCATAAAAATATGTCGTCGCAGTGAAATCACGTGGTGGAAAAATCTGGAAGAAAACTAATTACCAGTAAAACTAACCATGATGGATTAGGTTGTATCCACAGGGAGGAATGACAGTAATAAATTCACGAGTGTAGAACCATCATGTTTGTAGAAGCATTCACGAAATCAATTTAATGAATATACTGCTCTAAATGTCACTTACAATTTTATGAGAAGCTCAAGGTTGTTTATGTGAATTTCACATTAGAAATCAAACTCCCAAAAATATGTAGATGATGCATGAGTACTTGTAGAGTATGTAATTTTTAATTGCATGCAATTCTTAATTGAATTTCAATGTGAAATGATATGCATAACAAGAGCCAATCAAATACGTGAAGTATAAGTGTACGGTTACAAATTCACCTCAATATAATAAGAAAAACAAAAATGAAACTCCTCAATGGCATGCATATATAATTTTTAATTGGTCACTTGTAGAAAAATGGGGGATTTGCTCCCCTCGGCTCGCATGAGGAGATGGAGGAACGGTTGGAGGAGAGACACCCTAGGGATGATGGCCGTGACGAGGGTGTTCCATTGGGGGTGGTGGCACGATGAACAGTGGCCGAAGTTGGCATCGGCGATGAGGAGGACCAGCAGTGATGGCGATGGCTCGTCGGCGCGTGCGGGCCACTGTCATCCTTCAGAGGGTGTGGCTGCCGTTGTAGGGTTGAGGCGAGGTCATTGGCGTCGATGGCGCGAAGGTTCAAGGCCAGATGAGGCAGTTGCATGGAGGTGGATCGGTGGTGGCATTGGGTTCCTCCCATTGGTGAAGGACAGGATAAAGAAGAAGAAGAGGGTGCATGTAGGGGGGCTCTGTTTGGTGCAGGAGATGCTACATGCATGCGCGGTCATGATGCGTATGCATGAAGACTGGCGTGAGTGTGGACGTGCTGCTTTGCATGATGGGCATGAGGGTGAGGATGCGCGACGAGGTCAACAGTGGCAGTTATGCACGGGCATGTGCAAGGATGTGTTGGCACTGTGTAAGGAGTTGATCGCTTGTGAAGAGGATGAAGCACAGTGGTCACAGGTGGAGTTGCTGCTAAGGTTGAGGATGGAGCATGGTGCAAGTCTTCAGACGTCCAGGATGGGTTCCCGGATGACTTAACGAAAAGGTAGGCAAGTGGTTGAAGGCTCTGATGGTGGCTCATACTGCCAGAGTTGGCCACACAGCGCAGGTTTAGAGAGAAGGATATGGAGCACAGTGATGAAGTTGGAGGCACAGTGGTGGATGCAGTTGCGATGTGTCAGTGCTGTCACCATCAATCGTGGTGGTAGTTCTCGAAGGTGAGATGAGGTGGTGAACGTCATTGTGGTTGTGTGCATGACAGTGATGATGGCACACGGTGGAGAAGTTGGAGAAGAGATGAAGATGCTCGGTGGTTGTCTGCAGGGGAGGAGAGGATGTTGGGGGATGTCGTCCCTTAGGGAGGACGATGATTCCTGTAATCCTGCTATTCCCTATTATATAAAGATAAAAAAAAAAGAATGAGAGAGAGAGTCAGAGAAGGAAAGAGTCATTTTATGTTGCCAAAAAAGGGAGGGATTGAGAGAAATTCAAGGGAGATACATTCACGAGGGAGTGAGAGAGGGGGATGGTTGACTATTTGTTTCCCCTTTCATTATTTTTCCTTCTCATTCATTTTTCTTTTGCATGAGACTTTCAAAAAAAGATTTCCATGGAAAATAAGTCTAATTAGGAGAGAGGCAACCCTTCAATATGGAAAGTGGAGAATTCTTACAAATCAAATGGCATTCCAAATTGAGTAGGATTCCATCCAAATTTCCCTTTTATAATGATATAATGCATGAAATGACGATTTTACATCTTACATTATTTTGTTAATATAATTCATACTCTAAATTAACTTCTTATCTCAATGACAATGTACTTAGGCTCTAATTTTGTCAACTAAAGAGGACCTATCAGACACTATCATTTAACTCCCGCCACCATCGACGGTCAAACAAATAAGATCAGTCCTTGGACATGTGGGATTTTACAATCGATTCATTAAGGATTTTTCTACGGTGGCAAGGCCCTTATGTAATCTACTGGTTAAAGGTCAAACCTTTGATTTTGATTCAAGCTTCTTAAGGGTTTCCAATCTGCTGAAGGAGGCCATTACACAATAACCCACTCTATAACCTCCTAAATGGGATCATCCAATTGAAATCATGACCAATGCTTTTGATTTTGCTTCTGGGGCAGTGTTGGGACAAAAAGTGGATAAGAAAGCTTCCGTGATTTACTATGCTAGTAAAACTCTTGATGAGGCTCAAAGGAATTACACCACGATAGGAAAAGAGTTGCTAGCCATAGTTTTTGCTCTAGAAAAGTTTAGACCTTACCTACTGGGAACTCATGTCACAATTTTCATAGATTACACTACATTAAGGAAACTAATGTCTAAGAAGGATGCAAAACCCAGATTAATCAGATGGATCCTTCTACTGCAAGAATTTGATTTTGAAATCGAAGACAAATTTGGTGCCCAAAATGTAGTAGCTGATCATCTCTCTAGAGTCCATGTAGACTCTATAACTCCTCGACTTTTTGATTAATTCCCTGATGAGACTCTCTGGACTATTTGCAAACTACCTTGGTTTGAAGACATTGTCAACTATTTAGCCATCGAAAGATTACCCATGGATTGGCCTATGCATAAGTAGGATAAGTTGATTTCCAATGCCAAACACTACTTTTGGGAAGAACTAGAGATACTCAAAATATGCACGGATCAGGCTATTTGCCATTGTGTTCCAGATGAGGAGATCACAAGTGTATACTTTTACTTGTGGAGGTCACTTCTTAGGAAAAAAGATGGCAGCCAAGGTACTGCAAAGTGGATTCTATTGGCCATCTTTATTCTGCGACTCGTACAACTTCTGCAGGACAGGTATTAATTGCCAAACTCTAGGAAACATGACCAAGAAGGATATGATGACCGTAAATCCAACCCTTGATGTTGAGATATTTGATGTCTGGGGCATTGATTTTATGGGATTTTTTACCAATTCATTTGGGTACCTATACATTCTGGTTGCAGTCGACTATGTATCCAAATGGATTGAGGCCATCCCGATCCAAACCAATGACCTAAAGTTGTTATGGACTTTGTAAAGAAAAGCATCTTTATTCGGTTTGGTGTACCCAAAGCTCTAATTAGTGATGGCATGTCCCATTTCACCCACAATCAATTCAGGACCTTACTAACCAAGTATGGAGACACTCACAGAATCTGTACTACATACCATCCTCAAACCAATGGACAAGCTAAAATTTCCAATTGGGAAATTAAGAAAATTCTTCAAAAGATGGTCCACCCAAATATGGAGGATTGGTCTACTAATTTGGATGACGCTCTCTGAGCCTACCGGACTGTGTATAAAACTTCGATTGGGATGTCTCCATTCTGTTTGGTCTATGAAAAATCTTGCCATCTGCTTGTTGAAATTGAACATAAAGCTTACTGGGCAATCAGAACTTTTAACCTGAATCTTGATCAATCTGGGCAACAAAGAAAACTCCAATTGTCTGAATTGGATGAAATCCAGAATGACGCTTATGACAGTATGAGAATTTATAAGAATAGGACAAAAGCATTACATTATAAGTATATCTCTCGGAAAATCATTGTCCCTAATCAAAAGGTATGGCTATTTGATGCACGCCTGAAGCTCTTTCCGAGAAAATTATGATCAAAATGGATGGGTCCTTTCATTATAAGAAAAATCCACCCTTTTGGAGCTGTTCTCAACCTGGATCCTAAGACTAGCCATGAGACAAAGGTAAATGATCAATGGTTGAAGCCTTACATAACTCAGAACTGTGATCCAATTCCTGATAGTCACATCAAACTTCTAAAATCATTTTAGAGTTGTATTGGGTCAGGAAAATATGTTAAACTTAGCGCTGGCTGGGGGGCAACCCAGTATTCTTTACAGGTAGCTTTGCATTTTCTCCATCCAAGCTGACTTGGAATAACAAGCTCAGTCAGGTGATATCCCTCCTCTTGCCTATTACTTTTTTATTTTCCAACATACATTTCAATGAGGACAATGTAATGAATAGGTATGCATGCCTTATTTTTGTTTGGAGAAAAAAAAAGAGGAAGAAAAATAAAAGGAAAAGAAAAAATATATATATACATAAAAAAAAATTAGAAAAAAAGGAAGAGTAGAAAAAAAAAAAGGAGTTTAGAATTTGTTTCAAGGCAACAACACCAACCATCCTTACAATCCACCAAATTCAGCCTTGACTTACTTTTCTGTATTTCTTGCCTGAGTACTGGCTGAGGAATTCTGACTTAGTCATAGGGTTATCAGAACCTAATCAAAGTATTAATGCCAGGATAGACCACCAAATATACTGACAAGTTTGGTGAGGTTGTGAGCTCAAAAAGAAAGAAAATAAAATAGAAGAAAGAAGAAAAAGGAAAAGAAAGAAAGAGAAAGAGAGAGAATGAGTACAAACAAACTAAAGAGAGCACAGTTTCTCCGTCTCTATTTCAGTTGATTTATTTAATAGTCTGAAAATCTAGGTTCTAAAGTACTAGCCTATATGTTGCACCAGATGAGTATGAGACACCAAATATAAATCCACTAGACTGAAAGTATCTTCTACCTAAGCCAAAAGCCAGGGCTAAATTTACAAATTACTTTATAACCCTGAGTGAAGAAGTCTGCCAATCCGAATAGAAATTTACTAAGTGTCAAGTACTAGCTTTAGAGGGGGTTGGCTTTTCACTTGGATCCGTTGCATAGGCTACAATAATACACTTTCACGGCTGTCTGGATTTTTAAAATCTTGGAAGTAAATAAAGGAAATAAATCTCCAATCAAACTCTTGATAAGAAATCTATCATATAGGACCACTTTACATTTAGTCATGCATTTTCTAGGGACTAACAAGATTTAGGCATGGGGGTTTGATTGCATAGCAATCAGGCAACCTAAGCCACATAAATTAATTTAGATTCCAGCATAACATAGGAACAATGCATGCATAAGTGTTGTAATTCACATAATAGTTAGCTTGTTAGCTGCATAAAAAATATTGTCACTTATGCACTAAAAGGGAGATGAAATTAATTGTAGATGATTCGAGGCTGCAAATGATAGATCAGACCGTACGGATTTAATCAGGATGACAACGAGAGTCCAACGCTTTTGGAATCGTCTTGATTGGACAACTGTAGCATCACGTACAATGCATAGAACAGCAGAGGCCATGGAGTAAGATGGCAGAGATCCAAGCATCAGATGAAAGATCTGACAACACGGATGGCTCCGGATCGATGATCTCATTCCAACAACGCAAAAATCAACCTAGTCGGAGGCCTACATCACTAGTTACAGAGAAGAGATGGAAAGCCACGATGGCACCATGTGCCACCAACATAGCCGCCCCTCATCGCACCCCCAATCTATGAAGCCCTCCTCAAGCATTGTGGGCCATTGGATCGTTAACCAATGGCCACCATGCGCCCACATCACCCTCGCCCCCATGCCTCATCAGCCAAGAGAAGATCTTAGCCATTGGATCTCCATCCAACGATTGAGAGTGGAGTTGCCTAAAACATAAAAGCAGCACAAAATGTTCCTTAACGCGTTGGTTAGTACACCCGCACACAAGCGCGAGACACACGCTAAAGCCACACTATGCACCAAATCAGGAAGGTTGTGGCTTCAAGCATGATTCAGCTGTTGGATGATGATTGGAGGGCTTGGATGTGGGTGCATGGCCTGACAAGGGGCCTCCAATGCGCACACATGATCTGACACGCAGTTATAATGTGCCAATGAACACGCATCACAAAGAGAGTACGGTGCATGCTCCCGACCATCCAATTGTCAGATCAGAAGGTTGAGATTGAATGCACGTGTAAAGATGCGAGTGCGCAAGCAGAGAAAAGAGAAGGTGGTGTGGATCAGGATCAGGTGGCTCCGAAGTCGTCACGTGGCACCACCAGAAGTCATCCATGCATGTAAGGTGCATTGGAGGCTATTTTTAGGTGTGATCTGTGCCGTTGATCTCCTGATCGATGGATCTAATCATACCTCGGTTATTGTACAAGCTGGAGGGCTAAAATGCGCACTTTACCCCTTGTTAATCCTATAGAAGGAGACCTAGGACCCCAAGTTGAGAGGCAACTCCCACTAGATACAACTCTAACCTCTCTCTCTCTCTACAACTCCTCTCTGGACTTCCTCCCAGTGCTCTGGATCTGAAGTGCTACCGCACTTCCCACAAGAATCCCACAAGCGACGTCGTCATCTGCTATATCACTCTATCTCTCTCTCTTTTTAGCGTAGTTATTTCTATTCGTAGTTGAAAAACTCTTTCCAAATAGCATTAAAGTTTTTATTATCGGGATATCTGATGCCTATAGATATACATATATAAATATATAAATATTCATTTAGAACAACTTTCTGAAAGGCTTTTGCATCAAAATCGTGTTGTACCTCCCTTCAAATGACCTGGTATTCACTAAAATCTTTACAAATAATATTTGTTTCATCATGATTCGCACTACAAGGATAAAACTAATCTTTTATGCATCTCACGAGCGAACAAGCACTGAGCTAACATGGTCAGGTAGGATGACCTAAGCTTGGACATGTCTTCTATATTGATGTTTTTGGGTCCATAGGTCCTTCAGAAACTTGGCATAGGAGGGGATATGCTTGATAGATTCCAACAAAGGTAAGTTGATATACACTTGCCAAAAAGTGTCCCTAATCTCGTCTGTCCTATCCTTGGCTCTAGACGAACCAACAGAAGATTCCCTAGGAGTGAATAAGTGCTCTGGATAGGGAACCCTCAGTTCTGGGTAGAGGGGTCATCATGTCGGGAAAGGGGTGATGAAATGACGATATCCTCTGGGTGGGTGATTTCAAGCGAGGGAGGGCAATGTGGCTCTTCCTCGGTGTTGGTGGAAGTTGGGTTTTGTGTAGGAGGGAAATCCTAAGAGGTTACCATAGGAGTTCCATTACGTTTGTCGATTTCCTTTCCACTCAACACTGTCACAGCTTGAGCATGCTCCTTGAATATGACCACTTACCATTTGGGTTCTCTTTAGAGCGTGGTCCTTTGCCAAAAGGTGCTCATCAGGAAAAATCTCATTGATCGGCAGAGTAAGTCCAATATGGTCAGGGTCCAGTATGGAAAGATGATCAGCTACAACATTCTGGGCTCCGACCTTATCGCGGATCTCAATGTCAAATTCTTGGATCAGAAGGATCCAACGAATCAGTCTAGGCTTGGCTTCCTTCTTGTGCATGAGATGGCGAATGGCTGCGTGATCAGTGAAAACAATAACGTGAGAGCCCAGAAGTTAAGAACGGAATTTCTCCAGTCCAAAGACGACCGCTAGTAGTTCTTTTTCAGTGGTAGTATAATTACTCTGGGCCTCGTCTAACATCTTACTGGCGTAGTACACCACAAAGGGGTGTCTATCACGTCTTTGTCCCAGGATGGCTCCGACTGCAAGGTCTGAGGCGTCACACATGAGTTCAAAGTCGAGGGACCAATCAGGCGGCTAGAGAACAGGGGCCTTGGTGACAGCATTACGTAGCTGCGTAAATGCTCGTATGCAGTCGGGGCCCATACCGAAGGGTACGTCGGTCGATAGGAGATGAGTTAAAGGTCGGGAAATCTTGGAGAAATCTTTGATGAATCTCCTATAGAAATCGACGTGTCCCAAGAAGGAGCAGATTTGTTTGACAGAGCTAGGCATAGGTAAATCAGCAATTACGTCAAGCTTAGCTCTATCAACCTCGATACCCCTATCGGAGATGATATGTTCGAGAACAATTCCCTCGTGCACCATAAAATGACTTTTTTCCTAAGAAAGCACGAGGTTTACATCAATACATCTCCAAAGGATACGAGTCAGGTTGGCAAAACAGTCATCGAAAGATGGTCCAAAGACCGAAACGTCATCCATGAAGACCTCCAGAAAGTCACCCACCATGTTAGGGAATATCGCCAGCATACATCTCTGGAAAGTTGCTGGTGCATTGCAAAGTCCGAATGGCATCCTTCTAAATGCAATGGTGCCGAAGGGGCAGGTAAAAGTGGTTTTCTCTTGGTCCCGGGGGTCAATTGCCACCTGGTTATATCCTGAGAATCCATCCAGGAAACAGAAAAATTTATTTCCCGCTAACCGCTACAGGATTTGGTCAATGAAAGGTAGCGGAAAGTGATCTTTCTTAGTTGCAGCATTGAGTTTCCTATAATCTACACACTCTCCAAGTTGTAGGAGTGCGTGTAGGGATGGATTCGCCCTTGTCATTGACACGGATGGTGAGTCTTGCCTTTTTGGGCACAATGTGAATCGGACTCACCCAGGGGCTATCGCTGATCGAGTAGATTATACCCGCATCCAGCCACTTAATGATTTCTTTCTTAACGACCTCCCGCATGTTAGGGTTGAGATGTCGCTGCATCTCGCGGGAAGGTTGAGCCTCCTCCTCCGTATATATACGGTGAGTGTAGTAGGAGGGACTAATGCCAAATAAGTCTGATAAAGACCATCCAATGGCTGCCTTGTGTTCCATGAGGACCTGAGTTAGTTTGCACTCTTTCTCCCTGGTCAATTTTGAGCTGATGATTAGGGGGAGCATTTCATTTGGCCCCAGAAAAACATATTTAAGTGTACTAGGCAGCTCTTTTAGCTCGGGAGTGGATGGAGAAAGATCTGGCATTTCTTGGGACAAGAGTGTTCCAGGCGGATCAGAAAATAAGTCAGGAGGAAGAAATTGGCCCTCAGATTGGCCAAGAACAGGGGCTTCTTGGATAGATGGATCCAAAAAGGAATAGCCCCAGAGAGAAGTATATGGGCTCAAGGTCCCAATGTGGATTTGCAACTCTACCTGATTTGGCGGGAAAGAAAGGGCAATCCGATCTTCAAGAGTGTGGATCGACGGTGGGTAGCCTGGATATGACTCAGACCATGAGGTATGGGAAGCGGAGAAAAGCTCGTTAGAATTCTGGCCAAGAGAAGGTATGGGACAGGGGATGGATGGGGGAACGTCACAATATGTGTTGGTCAGGTAGTCGTCAGTGTTTACAGGTAATCCACAGCAGTCAGAATAGGTCCCAATTAGTCCGATACACATGCTGACAGCCATGTCCTCGTCAGACATGTCATCCTCGATGCAATCGCAATCAAAGTTCTTGGCTGCCTTGAAGATGTTAAGCTTGAGCTTTTTAGATCCAACAGTAATCTCAATACAACCCAACTCACAGTCGATATGGGCATGGGCTGTGGCCAAGAAAGGTCGACCAAGGATGATCAAATAATCAGAAAGTGAGCTAGGAACTTCCATATCTAAAATAAGAAAGTCAACAGGAAAACAGAGACTGTTGACCCTAACCACTACGTCTTCCACCACACCCTTTGGGATTTTGACAGAATGATCTGCCAACTGTAACGTGATAGGGGTGGGTTTCAGATTTCCCAAGGAAAATTTTTCGAGCATGATGGTTGGTACGAGATTGATGGAAGATCCTAAATCAAGCAAGGCACGGTTAAAACTACAACCTTGGATGTTGCATGAAATGAGCGGTGTGCCTGGATCTTTCTACTTCAGTGGTAGATTTGACAGTATAGCAAAACTCGCATGAGGCGAGAGAACCACCGGATTCTTAGTTTTCTTTGACTGTCACCTGGGTGTTGTGTAGTCTTTAAAAAATCGGGCGATAGTAGGTATGTGGTCGATAGCCTCGAGTAGGGGTACCTTGATTTCTACATCCCTGAACAAATTACGCCGGTTATCAAAGGCCTGCGTATCTTTCTTTTTGCCTGTTGGCTCCCTCAGTAGAGCCTCAGGGAATGGAACTGATTCTGGCACCAATTTGGCTGTATCGTCCTCTCGCGAATGCGGTGAGCATCCCGAATGAGAGGGCGCTGAAGAAGACGAGCCAGGATCAGGTCGAGGTGGATCAACAGTCAACTTACCACTCCTCATAGTGATAGCAATGGATGATGCGGGTCTAGTGGGATCATACGGCGGAGGAGGGTTTGTGATGGGGACATAAGAGTGCGGTGCTGCAGCGGGATTAGCCTGAAATCCCAGTGGAATGCTTGGAGCTTGCAGAATCTGATTAACCTACCCTTGAGAAGGTCGTACCAGTGGTTGAGGACCACCGGGTACGAAATTTCGTGGGTTTGGAATAGGTTGGGCGGTAAGAGTGCCCTGAGATAGAGTCGTCATGCGTAGTTGACTGATCTCAGCATTCTGCTGTGCCAATTAGTGCTGAAGAGAGGTCATGTTCTCTTCATGGCACTTTGACATTTCCGTCATCATTCGCATCAATTTATCAAGTGGACTTGATGCATGTTCGGTTCGCGGTATGCAAGGGCTTGATGGCGGATTCGCCATAGGATTAGACTGGGCCCTTGGGATGACGGGTGTGGACGGTCGCATGGGTCCACCTGCGGGGTTTTAGCACTGTGGGTTGTTGGACCATGCAAAGTTCGGATGATTACACCACCCTGGGTTATAAGTAACAGAGAATGGGTTGTTCCCCAGGGTGCAAGCATCTTCTATGCCAGAAGACGCGTCCGCATGTAAATATGCATCCGGGCACACGGAGGCTTGGTCCTCTGTGTCAAAATACTGGCTCACAGAAGCCAGTTCCACATGACTTACTGAGTCACTCGGTGCGACACTCGGTAAGGAAGGTCTTACGGGGTTTCTTGGGATAAGCCTGGTGTTGGAAGAATTGGGATTGTGACGAAGTGGTGAGGTGGCGGTGTTTGCCATAGAACGGGCAGGGTTGGCCAGAAGCTCGTCCAGCTTCTTATGCACGATAGAGACTTCATCCAATTTCTATGCTATAAGGCTGAGATCAGTGGATGAATGGGAGGGTCCCGTGTCAACTTTATGGACATTTCAGGGTAGGTTGGTACGATTAAAGGAGGCAACGGAGGCATTGTTTATTGAGTTTTCACTCATATTTTCAAATAATTTGAATGCTCCATTCTCATCTTTATTCATAAAATTCCCTCCGCAGGAAGTGTCAGCAATCTGCTTCAAAGTCTCATTTAGCCCGTAGTAGAAAATCTGGGCTATATGCCACTTAGACAGACCGTGGTGCGGACACTTCCTGAGGAGGTCATTATACCTCTCCCATGAATCATGAAATTGTTCTCCGTTTTGTTGCATAAATGAAGTGATAGCACGGCGAAGCGCATTGGTTCGCCCAATTGGGAACTTCTTGAGAAACGCTGTTCGCATCTCTTGCCAGGAGTGGATGGTTCTCCCAAGGGTGCGTAACCACTGCGACGCTTTATCCTGCAATGAAAATGGGAACATTTTCATGAAGACTATAGGTAACCCAATATATCTAGGTTTAACATTTTCAGCCAATCGAGTTAAGTCTTCCAAGTGGACAAAAGGATCTTCACTTGCAAGACCATGGAAGTGAAAATTTATTAGGCCAATAATGTTAGGCTTTAATTCAAAGTCATCCCCACCCATGGGGACCCGAATTTGTCCTATGGCCTCTGTAGCAGCGGGATTCTGATAAGAGCTAAGAGACCTAGGCTCCTCCCGTTTGGGAGGGTTCTGCATTTCCTCCAATGTTTCCCTAATGGCTTCAATTTGTTCATTATACATTTCCATTTGGGCTTGGAGGCGGGTTATGGGATCTAAGGCTCCACCACCTGGAGTATTTTGAGGGTAGTTTCCTCCCTCGGGATTTGGGGGTGGGCGTGCAGCCATGTTTGTGGAGGAGGAGGACGATTCGGCTCCTTTTCTAAAATTATCAGGCAATTCAAACAGTTCAGGATTTTGTGATCTCCTCCCAAACATGCACTACCGCAGGAAGAATTGGGGGGATAAGAAGGGAAAAGAGATGAGAGAAATGACGCCGCAAAGGTACACTTGATGACAAATCAATACAATCAAATTCCTAACCTCTACAGTGTGCCCTTAGACCTAAAGATCTAAGTTACCTACTATCATGAACTACGGAACCGAATGCGAGCACCGTAGAACCACCAGGCCAGATTGAAAGGCCGTTTTCCCCAGACTTAGACACTCGATAGCACGCAGGAACCCTCACCAGCACGTCGACACTACACGCAGGTAGTTAGACCTCCAATCCTTAATACGGGTCAAGTTACTACCAATTTTAATTAGAGGCTTAGGATCAAGTGCTTTTGGAATGTGAAGGGCGTTGTTTACGGGTAATGCCCAAGTGATTGATTTTTTCAAGTGTGTAAAACAAGCATGCAATAGGGAAATCTCCCCGAATTGAAGTTTTTAATTGGTGAATGGTTTTTTGAGTTCAGCCTTAAGTAGTATGGATTTTAGGATTTCGCTGAAATACCAACTCAACCAATCTCCGGATTTTGAAAGAATACAGGTTTTCTTCTAAGCCCAACAAACCCTTCTTCAATGTCAATTGGTTAATGCATGCTAAAATGCAATGGGATTCCCTAAATGGAGATTTCTATGTGTGGATGCATGAATCAGTTTTATATTAGTGTGAAAGGGAGCCAAAGCACTTCATTTCAAGTGCCCCCAATCACCAAAAATGATTTCCACACATGGCTCAACCAAAAGATAAAGAAAATCAAATTGTTGGGGTCGAATTATTCGAGATCGAATCTTAGGCAAGTTGAAAAGTTGTGGTGGGGTTGGAATCAACTCAATTCCAAGGCTCCCCACCAAAAATGTGATCCCAAATTTGCAGGTAAATGAGGCAAAGAGGGTGCAATCAATCTTTTTATTTGCCTCAAAGAATACTTCACTGGGCGAAAAATGCAAGAATCAAGATTCTTGGATTTTCGCTATGCAAAGTAGGGCAGGAAATCCCGGGGCGGTGGGAGTGAAGGCAATCAATTAAATAAATGAATTTTAATCCACTTGCCCCAAGAGATCCCAAGAAGTTTTTCTTGTTTTTAGTTTTTAGTTTTTTTATTTTATTAAGGTTACAAGTTAAAGAAGCAGAAAAAGAGTTTATATTTAGTGTTTATTTCATTGAGGCACTACCACCAAATAAATTTGGGAACCACCAAATATAGCTTTAACCCATTTTTCGTGTGTTTCTGACCACCCGAATACTGGCTGAGGAATTCCGACTTAGTGTTAGGGTTATGGAAACTCAATTAAAGTGTTAATGTCAAGTGAGACCACCAAATACAGGTCATATGTGTGAATCTGGTGAGGTTGTGAGCTCTAAGAAAAAGAAAGAAAAGAAAAAGAAAGAGAGAAAGACAGAATGAATACAAAGGAATCAAAAGGGAGCATAGTTTTTCTTGTCTTTCCCTGAGTTGAGTTACTTAGTAGTCTGGGAATCTAGATTTTGTAGTACTAGTCTCTATGTAGCACCAAGTGAGAGTGAGCCAGCAAATATATAATCTTTTTCCTTAGAGATTCTCTACCTAAGCCTAAAGTCAGGGTGAAATTCATAGAATATTTTGAATACCCCGAGGGAAGAAGTCCGCCTATCTCGCTAGAATTTTTACTAGGGGTCAAGTACAAGCTTTAGAGGTGTATTAGTTTTTCACTCGAATCCGTTGCAAAAGCTACGTAGCTGCACCTTCACTATTGTCTAGATTTCTAGAGCATAGGATGAAAATAGAAAGGAGACAAATCTCTAGGCATACACTTGATAAAATAATCAGTCCCTTAGGGACCCTTGCTGTAAATAATTTAGTCTTGCATTTGCTAGGGACTAGCAAGATTTAGGCATGGGGGTATGATTACGCAGCAATAATAGGTCTTAATTGACCAAAATTAGGCTAGAACTTAGCATAAGTTAGGGTAATTCATGCATGCATAAGCATTATCTGCATCTTTACTTATTTCCTTTAGCTATGCATTAAATAATGTATAATGTGCTGATTAAGTGCATTATGTCGATTGCAGGCAACAAGCAGGTCTGAAGCTGCATCTGGAAAAATGGGAGTTGCAGCAGAGCTGGAGCAGAAGGCTTAGTTTAGATGTAGGAATAATAATGTAAGGGAGTTAAAGGTTTTCTATTCTATTAAGTAGAAATAAAGCAGTAAAATGTGAAGAGCTTAGCTCCATCCAAGCCCTACGATAGCCTAAAGACTTCCCCAAGCCTTAGCCACCCTTAGAGTATGTCACAACACCCTAGGAAGCCCTAAAACCCTAGTTCCAGCCCTTATCTGGATGTCTAGATAAATTATAGGACGTCCAGGACCCTTAGCCATCTCTCGCACACCTCAAACCCACTTCTGCAGTGTTATTGGATGTCCAGACACTTTGCTAGACGTCCAATTTCTGCAGAATACCCAAAACATAACCTTGATTTCCCCTTGACTCAGATTGGACATCCAGAACTAAAGTCTGGACTTCTAATTTTTTAGCATAAGTCGTCTGATCACATTATTGGACATCTGATACTGGTCTCCAGTCCCTGTTTCGAGATTCAAGTCTTGATCTTCGATCTCTAGCCCCCTAGACCTAATCCCAACCCCACAGGAGCTTAAATTAAGGAGTCCTAACCCTAGTACATCACCTCTAGACCTACCTAAGGACCTAATTAGGTCCTCACCAAATCTAATTGACTTAGATCAAAGTCAATTACCTTCACCTAAGTCAATTGGACTCATTGAGTCCAATTGAGCTTAAATCTCAACCTACACAAGTTCAATTGGACTTAGTGAGAGTCTAATTGACCAAAACCTAACCTAATTGAGTTATTTCACTCTCAATTAGGTTCACACTCATTCAATTAAACTTAGGTTAAGTTTAATTGCATTTTCTCCTTAGCAATTAGGGTTTGTAACGCTAATTCAAGACCTACACCTACCCAAACCCCTTAGGACCAAACTTAAACCTCTTGTACACCTAGAGCACGACCACACACACACACACACACACACACCCATTCACACACACACACTTCTCTAGAGTTCTCTAGAACTCTCTTGAAGTGGTGCCACCTCTTCGTTGCCAAATTTAGCAACCAAGAGGCATTCAAATTGAGATGCACATTTTTTGGATCTCAAAAACCCCCTCTATCCTCTCGTGGCCGGCCACTCTTGGACTCTCTCTAGAGAGTTCCACACCTCTCTAGGGGAAAGCCCTTGAGTCTATAAAATGACCCAATGGATGGCCAAGTGCACCCATTCACATTCTTGGCACCACTCACTTCCTTGGCTCCATGCACGCCCACCTCCACTTAGGTTAGCCACTCCACCTCCACGAGCTCATCACCGCCATGAAGGACACCATGCCAGGATGCTGGATCACTTCTCTCTCTCTCCAAGGGTCGGCCTAAGCTCCATTGGCCACCCCTCATTCTCTTCCTGACCATTCCAAGGCCATCGGGGACCACCCCTAAATGCCCTTTTGTTCTGCTAGATTTAGATTATGCTCTTCATAGTATTACTATTTTTTATTACTTCTTAGTAGCATAGTCTTTATTCTCCCCCAATGATGCATGCAAAAAACCTAGCACATTGGATCATGCGTGCCTCATCGTACTACTCCCATTGCGCCACGTAGCACTTCCATTGCTGCTTGATACGCATCTGATGGCTGAATTTGATGCGTGCACCTCTTCAGCGAATTAATTCCGCCTCGCAAGGCTCGAATGGGCACTCTTGCATTGAGTGCACTCTTTGCTTCCGCTGCTCCACGTGCCACTTTGTGTCGAGAAGATGAATTTTCCTCCAAGCACCCTCGACCGTTAGATTTACATCCAATGACTGAGATGCGACAGCGTGGATGAAGAGGGTTGTGGTCTCCTGTGGGTGATCTTGGGCAGCTAGGATAGTGCCATGTGGCACTATCTGAGTCGTCCATCTTATTTTACTCGTAGGGGGTGCCACGGATGTTGGATTGAATTGATTTTCGCATCGTTGGGCTGTGATCATTGATTCGAATCGATCCGTGCTGTTGGATTTGTAACTTGAGGTATGGATTTGCATTGGCTTGCCCCTTAACCTCTGGTCTTCCTTGGAATACATCTAATGATGTGGAGATCTGATCGGGGTGATCTTGTAGTCGTTGAACTTCAATCGTCACCCTGATCAAATCCATACAGTTGGATCTTCAATCCGAGGCCCTGAAATGATATCGCCCTGTTGCCTGTCCACAAACAGGGAAACCTATAGTTTGTACAAACTAATCTAAATGCAGAATGATGCATGCAATACAATATTTATAATACTGAATGCAATTATACACCTAAGAACACACATAAATAGACAGTTTATGTGAAATAGATGTGTCTACACCATACCCACAAGCTTATCTTTTGCCAATCCCTAGCAAAACTACATGCTATTTATGAAAGAATTAGGAACAAATTACTTGGGCAATAGTTATTTTTCAACACAAAGTTATTTCTACTAAAATCCTAAACTACCTAGATTGAATAGTACCCGGGTGTCTGCCAAAATGCAGACACCCCAAGCCTTTGCCTTATTCAAAAGCAAATACAATTTTTTCTTTCTTTTTCTTCTTTACTACTTTTTTTAATTTTTGAGTCAAGGAATTTCTTGGTAGCTTTATACAGCTACCGAACCCACCCAAGACTTAAAAAAAACTCTAAGTGCTAAGCATCTTTTTGTGAAACTGTGATAGACTCACTAATCGGCAACTAGAATAGACGTCAGGTTTCTATGCCCCTAGGTAACCTTAGAAAGAAAATTCTGCCTAAAAGTGAATCTGTCTGATCTGTAGCTTTCTCCCTACTTTTTGTTTTTATGGGGTCAATGCAAGGGTGAACCCAATGTATATCTCCCCGTGTTATTCTACATTCCCTCTTCTTCCTATGTGTTTAGGAATTATTTGTGCATTCTTGTGAGCTAGGTTCCGGACAGTTAGCCAATGGGCTGTTACCCATGACAACTTGCCAGTCATACTCATGTGGTGAAGTATGGCTTATTTATTTATTTTTTTCTTCTTTTCTATTCCTCTTTTTTTTGGTATTTTTCTATTTGTTCTTTTTTTCTTTTTTTTTTTAAAGTAGGTAGCTTCACTGATCTAAGATTTACCTAAAGGTAGAAAAAAGAGAATAGTTGTGTGGCTGGGCTCTGGACAACTGGCCAATGGACTATTGCCCACAACAACTTGCTAGCCATACCACCTTAAAAGGTTCATTAGCTATTGCCCAATTTTCATTAAAATCATCAAAAGGTGAGTCAATGTAAATAGTGTGTGGATGTTTAGACTATAAGTTCTCTCAAATCAAAGGTTGAGTTAATAAGTCATGTACTTATCACCCCAACTTATTTAACCAATTAGAATTGAATTTTTCGAATGGAGAGGAGTTGAGAATCAAGTCCACATTTTACTGGACACTCGAGCTGGTTAAGCCCGAAGACTTGAAGGATTTAAGTGTTCAGATCCTATTATATTATTTCTTTATTTTAAATAAAGAGAAAAATATAAGGGAAATTTACAAGAATTCCACAGAGCTGACAATATGATTCATTCAGAAGTGAATCCACCCCCCATGCCTAGATTATGCAATGTCATTGAAAATAAAAGGAATGAGAAAAGGGAAGAATGAAGAAAATATCACCTATATTCTATGATGCTTTGGTCAGCTCTGAGTCAAACCGTACAAATGCTGAGCTTAGTGCCATCAGCTAGACGAGGTATAGCCAAAGAAGTCAGATCAATGTCAAAGCAACCTTGTCTGAGATGGGTTCTGGGATAACATAATCAACATAAGGTTTTAGACGTTGTCCATTGACCTTGAAATAATTACCCATCTTTGGGTTAGAAATCTCAACAACCCTATTTGGGAAAATTCGATCAATGATGAATGGGCCATTCCATTTCGACGTAAGCTTGCCGAGAAAGAGCTTAAGTCTACAATCAAAGAGCCAGACATTCTGGTTTGGTTCAAAGCTCTTACATGAAATGAGCTGGTCACGAAGAGCTTTGGTCCAAGCCTTATAAATCTTAGCATTCTCATATGCATCATTTCTAAGCTCCTCCAACTCAGATTATTCTGGTTTCTTGGTGTTTCCAGCTAACCTTAAGTCCAAGTTGCATTTCTTAATTGCCTAGAATGGCTGGTGTTCAATCTCTATGGGTAAATGGCACGCCTTACCATACACTCGATGAAACAAAGACATATTGATAGGCATCTTATACATCGTACAGTAGGCCTAAAGAGCATCATCGAGTTTTTGAGTCTAGTCTTTCCTATCAAGCCTGACCATTTTCTATAAGATGTTCTTGATCTCCCGGTTGGAGACCTTGGCTAGTCCGTTCGTCTAGGGGTGGTAAGGTGTGGAATTGTATGATTCACCTTGTATTTTGCCACTAAATTGCAAAACTAGGCATTGGTCAAATGGGTACCACCATCGTTGATGATAGCCCTCAAGATCTTGAACCGACTGAAGATACTTTTCTTAACAAAATCAATGATCACCTTGTGGTCATTCATTCGGGTGGGAATAGCCTCAATCCACTTTGACACATACTCAATGGCTATGAGAATGTACTAGTGTCCAAATAAAAAAAGAGCCCCATGAAATCGATGCCCCAAACGTTGAAGATTTCGATAGGAAGAATTGGGTTTAGAGGCATCATGTCTCTCTTTGCTATGCTCCTGAGTGCCTGGCATTGGGAATGTGACCACAAGAATTCCTGGGCATCCTTGAATAAAGATGTCCAAAAAAATCTAGATTACGAAATCTTTGCAGCCGTCTTTTTCTAGGAGAAATGTCTACCACACGCAAATGCATGGCAAAATTCAAGTATGCTTTGGAACTCATTCTCTGGAAGACATCGGTGAATAATTTGATTAGATCTAATGCAATACAGTTTGGGGTCATCCCAAAAGTAATATTTGTCCTCCGATATAAGTCTATCCTTTTGCTGCTTGGTCCAATCAAAGGGATTTGGCCAACAGCCAAATGGTTGACGATGTCTGCAAGCCAAGGGGTTTGGACACCTGAAACTGCAAGGATAGTCTAATCTAGAAAAGTGTCACTAATCGGAATATCCAAACAAGGAGAATCAGCTAGAAGTCTAGAAAGATGATCCACCACTACATTTTGTACCCCAGATTTGTCTTTAATCTCCGGATCAAATTATTAAAGTAAAAAATCCATCAAATGAGCAGGGTTTGGCATCCTTTTTGGCCAAGAGATGTCTCAGGGGCAAGTGGTCGGTATAGATGATGACATGAGATCATAAAAGATAAGCCCTATATTTTTCCAATCCAAATACTACAGCTAGCAATTCCTTTTCTGTAACTGTATAGTTCCCCTGGGCCTCATCCAGAGTTTTGCTAGCATTGTAAATGACAGAGCACTTTTTGTCAATATTCTGACCCAAAATAGACCTGATCGCATAATCAAAAGTGTCGATCATGATCTCAAATGGGGAAGTCCAGACCTGTGGTTGCAACACCAGAGCACAAGTGACTACCGTTTTGTGTAAATCAAATGCCTTGTGGCATGATTCATCAAAATCAAACGAAGTACCTTTGGCCAAAAGTTTGCTCAATGGTTTAGTAACCATAGAAAAGTCCTTGATGAACCTCCTATAAAATCCCACATTACCAAGGAATGATCGGATTAGTTTAATAGATGTGGGTAGAGGAAGTTTTGAGATATCATCCACCTTAACCTTATCAACTTCAATACCCTGGTTAGAGACTACATGACCCAAGATAATGCCTTCTTGAGTGATGAAGTGGCTCTTTTCGCAACTAAGGACCAGCCATGTTTTGATGCATCTCTTAACGATCAATTCTAGTTTAGCTAGGCATGACTCAAATGAATCTCCAAAAATAGAGAAATCATCCATGAATACTTCCATAGAATCTCCCACAATGTCAGAGAAGATGGCTAGCATGCACCTTTGAAAGGTTGCAGTGCATTATAAAGCCCAAATGGCATTCTACGAGATGTAAAGGTTCCATAAGGACAGGTGAAGGTTGTCTTTTCATAGTTGAAACGTCGGTTCTGTTATAACGTTGTAGTAAAGCCGGTTATTACCAACATTTCAAATATAAAATTTTTTACTCGGAAAAATAAAAGAGTTCCCGAGGTCGAACTCAGGGAGCAAGTTGTATTCTAGAGATATACAAGTTCTATTACAAAAATAAAGAGAGAGAGAGAGAGAGATGAAAATTTGGCTTCTTCTTCTTCTCTTCTTTCTTCCTCTTTGTCTTATCTCCTCTTTGGCTTTTGTTCTTCCTGTTCTTCTTCTTCTTCTTCTGCTTTCTTCTGTCTTCTGTTCTTCCTTGTTTTCTTTCTTTCTTTTTCTTCAGCTCTTCTTCTTCTTTGTCTTCACCTGCCTTGACCTCTCTTCTTCTTCTTTCGCGATGGCCGTTGCTCTTCCTTCTTCTTCAGCCTGTCTTCTTTCCTGCTGCTGACCTTCCGTCGTCTGCCCCGGTGCTGAGACGACTTAACGATGCCTTCGCTACAGTGCAGCAGCTCCTTCTTCTTCAGCGGGTCTGCTTCTTCTTCTTTGGCCTGCACACTTCAGAGTTTTTTTTTTTTTGTCAAGAGGCAAAAACCTACTCTACCCCCCTCCCCCGCGTATCTCTCTCTCTGAAATCACTCTTCGGAAGCTCTCCCAGAGCGCTACCGGGTAATCGGGTTCGGGTCAGGCCCGGGTCCAGGCCCACCGGCGTGCGTGGTGGGCGAGGAGTGCAGGTCAGTGTAATCGGGTCGGGCCAGGTCAGCGGAGCGTGGTCACGGACGAGGCCGAGTCGGGTCGGGTCGGGTCGGGTGAGAGGGACCTCACCCCGTGGTAACTGAGGCAAACAGATGGTGGCACTTTTGCAACTTATGTGGGTGTGTGGCTTCAGAAATTCCCGAGGTGGGACTATCCGCGCACCCCTTTTCTCTCACGCCTGCAGTAGGGATGGTGCTTCCAATTGCAACAGCTGTTGAGGCTCGCAACTCCAATTGAGGGCCAGGGTGTGTGCGCAAGACTCTTTCGCGCAGCCTAGGTCTTCAACCTGGGATATCTAGGCTTGGAGCAACCTCAAGCAAGCTTCGAGCTTCCTCGCCAATGGCGGTCAAGGCCTGGAACCTGAAATCAATAGAACGGCCTCTCGGCCAAATCAGACAGGCGGGGGACCTTCGCCGTGGCACGGCGAAGGTGGTCAGGGGGTCTGCAGGGGGCGAGATGGAGCTAACAGGTCGTCCTAGGTCAAACTGTGAGCGAAGAAGTGGGTGTGTTCGGTGGATCTGCAGAGGGTGTTTGGTGGGAAGTGGAGGGGCGGAAGAGGATCAGGGTGAGGAGGCGGAGGTTCTGCGGTGGTCGGCGAGCCGTGTGGGTCGCTGAGGTGATGGGCGCGGCTCGCCGGAGGGTGGTCGGAGGCGGAGAGGATGAGGGTGAACAGGAGCGGTCGAGGGTTTAATTGACTAAATTGAAAGCGGGGAAAGAAAGAGGAGAAGAAGGGGAGTAGGTCTAACTTACTTGCAGGGACGAAGGGGGAGGAACAGGGCGACAGTCGTATCGACTGTCGCCGGAGAAGACGATGCTCAGGGAGAGGGGCGGCGGCGAGCAGAGGGCTGGAGAGGCGCCAGCTGGGTGCGGCGTGGCGCAGGAAGAACAGGGGAGGAAGTCTCTGCTGCTGGTATTGCGGCAGAGCGAAGAGGTGGAGGGGGAGGAAGTCGCCGGAGCTGGTGAGCGTCTGCCGGAGAAAGAAGAGACGAAAGCTGGGGGTTTTCTCCGTCAGATCCAGGCTGCCCTCGTCGGTGGAGCGGCGGGGGGTATTTATAGGGATGAAGCAGGGAGGAAGGCGGAGGGAGACGACGTGTCTCCCTCGCCGGAGAGTGGTCGGAACATGAACCCATACCGTCCGTGCGTTCGCATGGCCGGTATGGTGGCCTACAATGTCCAGGGGGGTGCTCCTGCGACGGCTGACGACGCAGGGCACCCCCGGTACACTTGCCAGGTCCCCCACCTCACCCTGCCCGGCGCCATGCTCCGCGCAAGGTCGCCGGAGCATGGTGCTGGCAGGGTTTTGCAGGAGGGACCTGATTGCAAAGAACGAAGGAGAGTTAGGGGCCAAAATGCGAGGGTTCAAAAGTTGAGGGCCAAAGAGTAAATATATGAGGACCAAAGTGTGAAGTCGGTCAAGGAGGTTTCTTCTTAGGCTCAAGTTTTTATACATGACTAATTAGGACCTAAGGAATCTGATGGTGAATTTTATTTTCATATTAAACCTTGTTTGACCGGTCAATTTGCGCAAAAACCCAAATTAAGTTATTAATTGGGCATGGTTCTCAATGTAGGTCAAAATGGGTTCTAAAGGCCAAATTGAAGGTTCTAAACCCTAGAGATTATTTTTCTATGAATTTTAGAGGGTTTATTCTATTTTTACTTTGCCTCGAACCTTGTGAATTGAAGTGGGTTGTTTTAGGGTTACAGATTATCATTTGGTTCCTTGGAAGTGCTGTAGCCCTTGCTAGATCATCTCATCCCACTTTTATTCTTATTAAGCTGTTTTGACCTATGTTTGGGCCCTGAATTACCCTGTATGCAGATTATACTGGTAAAATTGCACTTTTACCCCTTATGACTTGTTTTCTTCTCAAACTCAGAATTCTCTGAGTTAAGCTTTTCCTTGAGATATGTAGGAGCTTTTATCCTTTGTATTGGGTCAAAATGAGCTAGTTATGGCTCATGATGAGGTTCTCATCAATAGTCCTCGTTAAGGATAGGAACTTTGTTATATCTAGAATAACTGTCTAGAAAATAAAAGTACTTTTGCCCAGATAACCTTTCAAGAATTTGATCGATGAAAGGAAAAGGGAAATGATCCTTTTTCATGGCTATGTTAAGCTTCCTGTAATTGATACAAACTCTCTAAGAGGAAGCTAAATGGGTCATGATAGATTCACCTTTCTCATTTGTCACTACAGTAATCCTGGCTTGCTTAGGAATAATTTCACAAGACTAAGCTAGGGACTATCCAAGATTGAGTATATGATTCCTACATCAAACCACTTTATTATTTCTTTTTTGACCACTTCTTGCATATTGGAGTTCAGTCTCCTCTGCACCTGGCAAGAAGGGTATAATCCATCTTCCATAAAAATCCAATGATTACAATAAGATGGCTCAATCCCCCTAAGGTCATGGAAGGTCTAACCAATTGTCTCCTTATTTGCTTTTAAGACCTTAATAAGTTTCATCTCCTACTCAGTCAATTTAGCACTAATAATCACAGGGAGCATTTTCTTAGGTCCTTAAAATTCATACTTTAAATCCTCAGGCAAAGGTTTTAGTTCAAGCTAGGGTGGGCTTAGGATGGAGGGTAAGGAGGATGCTAATGAAGATTCATCAGGATGATCTAGCAGAAGAGGTTGGGAGTGAACAAACATAGCAACCTCTTCTTAGTGTGGTAGGTCTGCCTTAGAGGTTTGTGGGTTAGGTTCATTTATGCTAAAAGGATCCTCGAGTACATTAATGACCGTACAAGTCTCAATGTTAAAATCATGATCCTCGAGTTCCTCAATAAATCCACAATCCTCAAATCTATTTATTACCTTGAAAATATCAAGTGTCAGTTTTCTATCTCCAAAGGCAATCTCTATGCTACCGCTATCACAACCGATGTTCACCTTCACAATAGCAAGGAACGGATAACCCAGAATGATGGGCATTTTCCTCAAGTCTTCAGGTACATCCATGTTAAGGATTAGGAAATCTACACGACAATAGAAGCCCTTGACCTTGACAATAACATCCTCAATAATGCCTTTTGGTGTAGTGACCGAACAGTCCGCTAATTGAAGTGTTACTGAGGTTGGCCTGAGTTCACCTAACCTAATCTTCTCATAAAGAGAAGTCGGGATTAGGTTGATGGATGCACCTAGATTTAATAGTTCCCGATGAAGAGTGTAATCCCTAATGACACATGACCTAGATCTCTCTACTTTTGAGGAAGGTGGTGTAGGATAACAGAACTAGCCTACTTATAGAGTATCACCTTCCTCAGGGTGGGTTCTTTTGGCTTACGCTTTTGAGTACATAAATATTTCAATAACTTTGCATAAGCCAAGATGTGCCTAATAGCATCGAGGAGCAGGATATTGATCTTTACACTCTTGAATAAATTCAGGAGATCCTCATTGTTTTCTAGGATTTTCTTCTTCCTGGTTTTTAATAAGGCCTCAGGGAATGGGATGTGGGTGGTGTCCTCAATTTGAGGTTCCTGAGCCTTATTTTCTTCTTCAACTTTCTCCTTTTCTTCCTCAAGCTCACTGGGGTTTGGTTACTAGAGGAAGATAGTTCGGGGTCATGGGTTTTGGTTACTAGATGAGACGCGTTGACGGAGCACCCAAAAAAGGGTGGTGAGATGCAAGATGAGGGAGAACAAAGTTAGAGGATAGAGGATAGAATAGAGTAGTGTCCCAATGGGATCTGCTTCCCAAATGGTGGCGAGAAGACAACCACAGGATGCTCCATGAAGGGGATGAGAAGACGGGAAATTTATTTTACAGTAGCTCTAATGGAGCATCCCAGGTATGCAACTAGCTCATATAGCTTTAGAGGCGGTGAGAGAAGAGAGAAAGGGATGGTGAAATGTGCAGGAGGGTAGGCCATTTATAGGTGTAGAAATGGGGCCAAAAGAGTCTTTTCTGAAGGCTTAATATTATACACAACTTTTAGTGACACATATAAGCGTTACTAAAGTCGAATGTGACCGTTGAAACATGTGGACCGTGAGCCATCTGATCTCGATCAAACGACATGGATCAACGTGCACTTCAATCGTTTGGATCGCACCCCTACGCATGTTTTTGTGTGTGGCCTAGCACGTCAAATCACGCGTGCCTCATCGCACCGCTCACATTGCACCACATACCACTTCCATCGCCGCTCAATATGCATCTGACGATCGAATTTGATGTGTTTGCCTCCTCAGTGGATTAATTTCATGCTGTGAGCCTCAAACATGCACTCCTGCATTGAGAGTGTTCTTCGCTTCTGCTACGCCACGTGCCACTTTGTGTCGAGAAGATGAATTTTCCTCCAAGCACTCTCAGCCTTTGGATTTACATCGAATGATTGAGATACGATGGTGCGTGATAAGTCAATTTTCGCTTTCGAATAATGTGAATAAGATGATTTGTCATTTTAGTAACAAAGTGGTGGAAAAATGCTTAATAAAACAATTACAATAAAAATTATCCACTCACACAAGAGTGGGTCATGTCCACAAGGAGACAATGATGCAATAAAGTCACAAATATTTTTCTTGTATTTGTTTAATCAAGTGAGAAATCCATAGTCAAATCTGAAATGAAATGTGACTAAAAGAAGACACATAATAACTTGAAAATGTAAGGTTATATGTGCAATTTTTCCTCACTAAAATTTTCAATAAATATGTGATTAATCTCTATAATTTCCAATTGACTTGCATTAGAGAGAATTTATGCACATCATAACCCAAAACCAATGTCAAAAGATGTGAATAACGAAAGCCAAGCAATTATGAGAAAAGATGAGCATGAAGTTGCAATTTACTAAATATTTCAAATATTATAATAAAAATGAAAGTTTGTCAATGGCATTCAAATGTAATTATTAATGAGAGTAAAAGCAGTGGATTCCACCTCTCTTCTCCTCGCGCACGAGAGAGAGGTTCATTCGAGGAACTCTTCTGGGAATAGGTTTGCCGGAGCGAGGGCTTCGCAATGGTGGCAGCGCCAGGTTGCAAGAGGGCCGAAGTTGGCCGGATGGAGGGGAGAAGCAGCGGCGACGGTGGAGGTTGTTGCTGCTAGCTGTGCTTGCTGTAGGTGCTAGAAGGCGATGTGCGGGCGTTGTAGGCACGAGGAGGCGACGCACACTGAAGGGGCGGGCACTCTGTAGGGCACACGGGCACACGCAGGGTCTGGTGGCTGCACAGCTGTAGGTGCTTGAGGGGGCGCTGGAGGCGCTGAAGTGGGGGCATGTGGAGGCGAGGTCGCAGGGGCGGTTCAAGTGCTGAGGCGTAGTCGCGGGGGTGTGCAGGAGCTGAGGTGAGGGCGCAGGGGCATGCAGGTGCTGAGATGAGGGCGTGGGGAGGTGAAGGCACATGCTAACTGCTATGCTTGTGGTGGGGTGCTGGTTGGAGGTGCGGGTGGCTGTTGAGGTGGGTGCGCGTGTCTGTTGCAGTGGAGGTGTAGGGCGTCCATAGGGAGGTCTGCTGCAAAAGATGAGGTGCACTAAGGGGAGGCACGTGCGGTGGCTCGCTTGGTAGGGCTGAGGCGTGGGGAGGCGGTTACACCCTTGTGTGCTGCAGTGGGCGTGGCGAGGGTGCTTTGGGCATGCTGCAGCTGGGATCTGCGTGTGGAAGGGAAGATGAAGCACGGTGATGCAGGGACTCTTGGTGGTGTGAGTTGTCACACCACATGCCCACGGTGGTGGAGTCGCACTACTACGGTTGAGGCCGGTGGTGAGGAGTGGATGAGAAACAAAGTTCTCTATGCAGTGAGAAACAAAGGGGTGGTGGCCTCTCTTGAACGGCAGCCCTTCCTCCTCCTTTGTAGCCACAGCTACAAAGATTTGAAATTCAAAAGGCCACCATTGAGTCAATGCTAATGCGTAGGAGGAGGCAGAGAAGAAGTGGTTACCTGCAAAGGAGAAGAAAAAAAAAGAATAATAAAATAATTAGGATTGTTTATACATAACTCCTTAACTTCTATGTTAATTAAAATAGTGTATGCAATGCATCTAATTAATTAATTAATCAAATGCATGCAATCCTAGGTTAATTCTAAATGCATTAATTATGCACTTATGATAAAAATATGAATTAATTTATTTACATCCTAATGTATGCTATCTAAATGTTAAAATTAACTTAATGTCTAGACACTTAAATACTTAAATAGTCCAAAAATATGGGCTAATCAGTGCGGATGAGAAGGAGGGCTGCGATCGCTTGTGGGCGATCTTGGGTGGCTAGGATAGTACCACGTGGTTGGTTTGCGATTGTCGATCCAAACCCATCGGTGTGGTTGGATTTGTCATCTGAGGTATGGATTCGCACCACCTTGCCCCTTAACCTCTGATCTTCGTTGATTGCATCTGATGCTATGGAGATCCAATCGGGGTGATCTCAGAGTCGTTGAACTCTAATCGTCACCCTAATTAGATCCGAACGGTTGGATCTGATGCCCTGAAATTATAACACCCTGTCGCCTAGCCACAAAAGGGCAAATTAACCTATAATTTGTAGAAACTAATCTAAATGCAGAATGATGCATGCTATACAATTTTTATAATACTGAATGCAATTACATGCCGAAGAACACTCATAAATTGACAGTTTATGTCAAATAGATGTGTTTACATCACAAATTTAGTCCTAATCTACTCATAATGTATTCCAAAACAATTTATTATATAGTCCTAATCTATTCCCAATGTATCCCAAAACTACTACTAGTCTAGTCCTAATCTACTTTTAAGCTAGTCCTTGTCTACTTCTAATCTTGTCCTAAGATATTCCTAAACTACTTATTTTCTAAAAATAATCTACTTTTAATTTATTCCGAAACTATTCATAATCTTGTTCAATCTACTCCTAAACTATTCAAATTTACTATTAATCTACTCTTAATCTATTCCTAAACTACTCTCACTCGACTCCTAAACTATTATGAAACCATTCCTAATCTACTCCTAAACTACTAATAATTTAGTGCTATTCTACTTTTAATCTATTTGTAAACTACTAATAATATTGTCTATTACTAAACCATTCTTAATATATTCCTAATCTACTCCTAAAGTACTAATAATTTAGTCTTATTCTATTTTTAATCTATTCGTGAAATACTCATAATCTTGACCAAATCAAATTCTAATATATTCTGAAACTTTTCATAATCTTGTTCCTAATCTACTCCTAAACTGTTACAAATCTTCTCCAAAGCTATTATTCCTAATCTATTCATAAATTAGTGGTAGTCCTAATCTACTCTTAACCTTTTCCTAAACTACTTGTAATCTACTCATAAACTATTCTCAATCAACTCTTAATCTACTCATAATCTATTATGAAACTATTCCTAATCTCGCAGTAATCTACTCCTAAACTACTATTAATCTATTATTATTCTACTCTTAATATACTCTTAATCTATTCCTAAATGACTCTTTAACTACTCCAAAACTATTCCTAATATATTGCAAATCTAGTCCTAAGCTATTCCTACTCTAATACTAATATAGTCCTAAACAACTCCTAATCTACTCTTAAACTACTCCTAAACTACCCATGATTTATTCTTCATCTACTTTTAATTTATTCCCAAACTATTCTTAACTTAGTTCTAATCAACTCCAACTCTATTCCTAAACTAGTCCTAATCTATTCTAAAGCTATTCTTTGTCTACACCTAATATAGTCCTAAACTATTGGTACTCTAGTGCTAAGCTATTCCTAGCCTAATCTTAATTTTTTCGTAATCAATTCCTAATTTACTTTTAATCTATTCATAAAATATTCGTAATCTAGTGTTAATTTAATCCAAAACTATTCCAAATCTACTCATAGTCTATTCCTAGACTATTCCTAATCTACTTTTAATCTATTCTTAAACTATTCCTAATCCATTCCTACTCTAGTGCAAAAAAAGTGTCAATCAATCCTAATCTAGTCCTAGTTTATTCCTAAACTATTCATAATCAACTCTTAATCAACCCCTAAGCTATTCCTAATCTAGTCCTAATCTTCCCTTAATCTAGTCCTAAGCTATTTTTAATCTACTCCTAATCTAATCCTAAACTATTACTAATATAGCCCTAATCTACTCCCAAACTATTCATAATCTATTCCTAATCTATTCCTAACCTATTCCTAATGTAGTCTTAATCTACTCCTAAAGTAGTACTAATCTTGTCCAAATCTACTCGTAAACTACTACTAAACTATACTTATTCTAGTCCTAAGCTATTCCTAAACTACTCATAATTTAGCCCTACGCTATTCTTAGTCTCCTACTAATCTATTCCTAGTCTACTCTTAATATACTTCCTAAATTACCACTAATCTAGTCATAATCTAGTCCTAATATACTTTTAATCTATTCCTAACACACCCCTAAACTTGTCCTAGTCTACTCCTAATCTATTCCTACTGCAATCCTAACCTAGTCCTAAACTATTCCTAATCTACTTACAAACTCTTCCTAATCAACTCTTAATCCATTCCTAAACTATTCAAATTCTAGTCCTAATCTACTTTTACTATATTTTGAAACTATTCCTAATCTAGTCTGAATTTGCTCTTAATCTACTCCTAAACTATTCCTAATCTACAACTAAACTGCTACTAATATAATCCTAGTCTACTCTTATTCTACTCCTAAGCTATTCCTAAACTATTCCTAATCTAGTCCTAAACTATTTCTAAACTAGTCATAATCTAGTACTAATCTACCTTTAATTTATTCCTAAACTAAACCTAATCTTATTCTAATCTACTCCTAAACTACTCCTAAGCAACTACAAAACTATACCTAACATAGTCTTAACTTCATCCTAATTTATTCCTAAGCTATTTGTAGTTTGTTCCTAATCTAGTCATAATCTACACCTAAACAATTTATATTATAGTTCTAATCGACTCCTACTCTATTTCTAATCTAGTCCTAATCAACCCTTAATCTTGTCCTAATCTACTCCTTCTCTGCTCCTAGTCTACTCTTAATATAGTTCTAAGCTATTCCTAATCTATTCCTAATATAACCCTAAACTATTCCTACACTAGTATTAACGTAGTCCTAAACTATTCCTACCCATAGTCTAGTACTAATCCATTCATAATCTATGCTTATTCCTAATCTAGTCATAATCTATCCCTAATCTTGTCCTAATATACTCCTAATTGATTCTTAGTCCACTTTTAATATAGTCCTAAGCTATTCATAATCTACTCCAAATATAGCGCTAAACTATTCTTACTTTAGTCCTGATCTCATCCTAAACTATTCCTGCCCATAATTTAGTCCTAATCTAATCCTAATCTACTTTTAATCTATTCCTAATCTAGTCCTAATCTACTCCTAAACTATTCCTAATCTAGTCCTAAGCTATTCCAAGTCAACTCTTAAACTAATCCTAACCTACTCCAAATCTACTCCTTTTGTATTCCAAAACTATTCATAATCTAGTTATAATCTACATTTATTATGTTTCGAAACTATTCCTAGTCTACTTTTAATCTATTCCTAAACTATTCCTAATCCATTCCTACTCCAATCCTAATCAAGTGTCAATCTATCCTAATCTAGTTATAATTTATTCCTAAACTATTCATAATCAACTCTTAATCAACTCCTAAACTACTGCTAATCTAGTCCTAATCTTCTCTTAATCTAGTCTTAAGCGATTTTTAATGTACTCCTAATCTAATCCTAAACTGCTACTAATATAGCCCTAATCTACTCCTAAACTATTCATAATTTATTCCTAATCTATTCCTAAACTATTCCTAATGTAGTCTTAATCTACTCCTAAAGTACTATTAATCTTGTCCTAATCTACTCATAAACTACTACTAAACTATTCTTATTCTAGTCCTAAGCGATTTCTAAACAACACATAATTTAATCTTATGTTATTCTTAGTCTCCTACTAATCTATTCCTAGTCTACACTTAATATATTCCTAAACAACTAATCTAGTCATAATGTAGTCCTAATATACTTTTAATCTATTCCTAACTTATTCCTAATTGATTGCACAGTAATCATAGGTCTTAACTGACCTAGATTAAGGTAGAACATAGCAAAAGCTAGTGTAATTCATGCATGCATAAGCATTACTTGCATCTTTACTGCTTTTCTTTAGCTATGCATGAAATAATGACATAATGTACTAATTAAGTGCATTATATAAATTGCAAGAAATAAGAAGCTTAGAAGCTGGATCTAAAGCTGGATTAGAAGCTGGACCTAAAGCTAGTGCTGCATCAGAGCTAGAGCAGAAGATTAGAATAAAATGCAGTAGAGAAATAATGTAAAGGGTTGAGGTTAGCTATTCTATTATGTAGAAGTAAAGCAGTTAAATTATGAAGAACTTATGTCCAATCCTATCCCTAAGATATCCATAGAAGCGTTCCCAAGCGTTAGACACCCTTAGATTAGGTCACCATAGACTAGGAAGCCTCAAAACTCTACTTCCATCCCTTATCTGGATGTCTAGGTAAGTCATTCGATGACCAGGACCCTTAGCCACAACCCGCACACCTTAAACCCATGCCTACAGTGTTATTGGATGTCCAGACATTCGGTCAAACGTCCAATTTCTGCAGAATACCCAAGATAGAACATTGAATCCCTCCTAACACTAATTGGACGTCCAAACAACAAGTTTGAACTTTTGATTTTTGAGTATAAGTCATCTGATACCTTTATTGGACATTAGGAACTGCTCTCTAGTTCCTATTTTGGAAGTTAAGCTTTGATCCTGAGTTCCTAGGTCCCTAACCCAATTCCAACACCTTAAGGAACCTAAATTAAGGTACCCTAACCCTAGTACAGCACCTCTAGACCTTCCTAAGAACATAATTAGGTCCTCATTAAACCCAATTGACTTAGGTCATAGTCAATTACCATTGCCTACTCAATTGGACTTATAGAGTCCAATTGAGCTCAGGCCTCAACCCACACAAGTCCAATTGGACTCAGAGCCCAACCTAAGTGAGTTTTTTCACTCTCAACTAGGTTCACACACATTCAATTAAACTTATTTTAAGTTTAATTGCATTTTCTCCTTAGCAAATTAGGATTTACGACCTTAATTTTAAACCTACCCGAACCTAAACATATTAGGAGCTAGCCTAGCCCACTTAACCCCCTTGGTCATGACAACACACACACACACACATACCCATTCACACGCTCCCACACCACCTAGAGTATTCTAGGTCCTTCCAAAGGTGGTACCACTCTTGGTTGCAAAAATTAGCAACCAAGAGACATTCAAATTGTAGATCCACTTTGGGTGGATCTAAGAACCACTCTCTCTCTCTTGGATGGCCACACTTGGAGCTCTCTCTAGAGAGTACCACACTTCTCTAGAGAGGCTCCCTTTGGTCTATAAAAAGACCTAAGGGGTGGCCATTTGCACCCATTCACTCTTGGATTCATTCCACCTTCCATAGCATAGCTCCACCTTCACACCTCCACCTCCATGAGCTCCCACCATGGCCAGTAGCAACTCCACACCAAGAGCTTGGATCACCTCTTCATCACCTCTCCAAGGGCCAGTCGAACCCCCATTGGTCGCCCCTCCTCTTAACCAAGTAAAAGGCCATTCGAGCCCACCTATGAATGCCCTTACTTCTGTTTGCTAAGTAGATAGTTCTTCGTAGATTTACTACTTTATTATTGTTTAGTAGTGTAGCTCCATATTTCTCCCCAAATGATGCATGCATAATCCCCCCATAGATTCATTTATGCATTCGTTTTTTGCTAGCTAGTTTTATGTTTTCAAGCATTCCTCTTCAAGCCCTCCTCTAGTTGTGCTATGTAACTCTGATGCAATCAATCAAACCATCTTTTTATATATCTGTATATCTATGTGTGAACATCACCATGTGCTTAATTGCAATATCTTTCTCGTGATACTCAGTTCCTTGCGCTCATTTTATATTCAACTACAACAGCATGTCGTGCATGAATACATGCATAATCATAAACCAGCATGACTTTTTAAGCAAGTAGAGTGAACGAGAACAAATTCATTTTGCATTTCCTAAACGCCTCCTAGAGACGAATGACCAGGACTCCAAGTCTCGTTATTTTAGAAATTATTTTTGACGAGTGGATTTCACGACTATACTACAACGTTTTTCTTATACTCGCGAACTCCACCCCCTTGTCAAATGGCATCGTTACGAGGGAGGTGCCGCAATTGATTTTCGATCTAAAGCTTTTGGTGATAAATATTCCTCTACATGCTTTTAGATGTAAAGGAAATAAGGAAAAAAGAGATCTGCACACACATCGAGCGTGAAAGAAAAAAATGGAGGGGCACATCTCTCCCTTTGTTTTGGATTTTTGTTTGAACTCTATATTTGATTATTTTCTTAGCTAGAAATTTCTTTCTAAAAATAAAAAGGAAAAAAAATCCTCATATTTTGAAAAAAAAACAACAAAAATATCTTTTTCTTTAGGTGTTGATTAGGTTTCCGTTTGAATCTTAGGTTAATTTGATTGAAAGGTAAAAAAGGGAGGAAAAATTTGAAAAAAAGAATTTTCCCTCCAAAAAAAATCAAAAATTAAAAAATAAAACATTTGAAAAGAAAAAAAATCTTTATGGTGGAAACTGGAATTGGAATTTCAAACTCCTATTAGCTTTTCCACCACTTGCCGAAAATCGACCAGACTTTAGTTTCTGACTTAAAAATTCATTTACCGAAAACTTAATGACTGAAAAATTATGAAATTTGGGCAAGTGCTTTATTTTCAAATAGTCTTGCAAACGTCACCATTTATTTGAAAAAATTCTAAGCATAAAAGTTTTAAAAATTCATGAAGTACAAGGGGATCAAACTGACCCAGATTTGAAATTTTACAAAATTCAAAAATAAATTCCAAGCAATCTAAGAATCTATTTTGACTAAAAAATATGGGGTTTAAAATGTAATCTCATTAGCTTTAATTTCCATATTTTTTCTGAATTTTTGAAAATCATTTGGTTCTATTTCAAAGCAAAAGACCGACGAGGGGTCAAAATTCCAAATCTGACCCGTTGATAATTAAAAATCCCTATAAATTTTGTTGAAATAGTAAAAATTATAAAAAGTTATTCTCTGGAAAGATAATTGAAAAAATAATCTACTTGCCAAATTTTAATTTACTTGGATTCCAATTTTCCTTGGAGAATTATTTTTATTCTTGTGCTCTGCTTAAAAGGAAGAAAAAAAAATCTAGAATTGCATGAACCCTAGGTTACTCCTTTAGGGTTACACTCTAAAGACCACACTTGAGCTAACCTAGAGTTAGTTAAGTCTAGGGTTTAGCCGGTGAGCTTGGTCAACTTGTCGGCCACTTACACCAAACCCCAATGAAGAAAACAAGGTTAAAATAAATTCAAAAACACAAAATCAACCTGAATTCTTTGTCATACTACTGGGTGTTTTCAACCTCTCTGGCCAAACCTGGTGACTAAGTCCGCGGGGTAGTGTCAGACAACCGCAGCTCAGGGGTCAAAGGAACCAGAGGTGCAAGACAAAGGAACAGCCTTCCCCTTACTCCCCTCGTAACCAGACTGGCTGGGTTAGCTTGAGAGGTGGGAATCACTTTCAGTCGGTTCTCAATGAATTTTTTCTTCAGGAATTCAAACCCAAAATGAGAAATCTGGTCATCTGATCATAACGACCATCTCATTGACAAGGCCTTAGCCTTGTTTGGCTGGTTGCACCAACCTAGGGGTTGGCTAGTGTATGCAAGGAAGGAGGTCACTAAGACCTTACCTAATTGAACCTTGGGAGCCACTCCCAAGGATTCGTCACATTGCCCGGACCATCTTCACACCCTTCTTCTATCCTCTTAGCCGAAATGGCTCATCCTGGATTTGGACCTGGTAGGAATCCAGGTGATCTGGACCCAAGGGCTCAGCTGATAGCCTAGGTCACTAAATCAGCTCAACCTTGGGATCAAAACCCAAGGTGGCGAAGATGACTTTTCGCTTCACCTGATCCTTCTTCTCGAGTTGCCAAAATGGCCAACCCATATCTTGACCCTGGGTATTATGACAAATACCAGTCGGCCCCTCAAGGGACCTTATCTTATAACCCAGGGTATGAATTTCATACTCCTGCATCTCACCCATGGAATATGGGCAGATATGATTGTTGAACGTATTATGAATCGCTACGCTAACGTGTTCAATTTTGGAAAACCTGTCGTTCTAGTTCAAGAGCAAAGAATTCGTGTTCAACAAATAAAATTTATACCGAAATGAATTCCGGGTCGAACACAGGGAGGCTACGTTGATCTATATTCGCAATTATATTTTTTTAGGATTTTTGGTAAGCAAGGCAATATAATTACAATTGAGCTATCAGACTAAAAGAAAGAGAGAGAGAGAGAGAGAGAGAGAAAGAGAGATAGAGAGAGAGAAAGAGAACATGCATTCAACATTTCAACTGTTTATATAATCAAACTAAAGAAAAGTTACACTAGAAAGCGGAAAATCAATTACACTATAAAGCAGGAAAATTCTACACTAGAAAAGCTATAAATAAGAATGGGAGAGAGAAGTTATCCTCCTTGATGATTGCTTGGAGGACGAGCCGGATGGGATGACATCTGGAAGAAGGAGAATGAAGCAGGATGAAGGGCGATGAAGCAGAAGAACGGGAATGAAGCAGCACGCCGTCGTCGTCGCGGGAACCACTTCCGAAGGGAAACGAAAATTTAGACTTTATCTCGCGAGGAGCATCCCAGGTGTGGGACAAGCTTCTCTTAAGCTTTGGAGGGATAGAGAGGAGAAGGAAGGGATGAAAATTTGGTATGGAGGGGGTCTCCTTTTATAGTTGCAAGGAGTGGGGGCAAAAATGGACATTACAACTTCAAAACAATAAATGAGGGGTCTTTAGTGACGGATAAAACCGTCGCTAAAGACCCCAACGTTGGCGTAGCTTTCGTGCCCACGCGCACCCGCTCAGCTACCCGCAGCGCAACGCTTGTGCACGTTCGTTGATTTTCAGCCGTCCGATGGCGAAATCGGATGGCTTAAGATGCGTCTCCGCTGGCTGCGTTGCGCGCCCGCCCGCGTGCAATCGCGCATCCGTGCCGCGCATTCAATTACGCGTGGACGCTATCGGGTTCACTTAGCCGTCCGATCTCCATCTGACGCTCCACCCACACCCAATCGCCCGCGCCACCAACCCTCTGCTGCGGCTCGAACCCGCGCCCGCTGGTCACGTAAGCGCGCTCGACCGCTGCGCTACGGGGCGCGGATGGTCGAGCGGACGCTTTTAAGTGCGGCCGACCATAGCCGTTGGATCAAGATCCAACGGCGGAGAGCGAGCGGGTGCGGGGACTTTGTGGAATGCGTGCGGCTGTTTGGGCGGTCGTGATGGCGCCACGTGGGACCATCTTGGCCGTCCATCTTCTGGAAGTTGTAGATGGTGCCACAGATGTCGGATTGACTTGATTTTTGCGTCGTTGGGCTACGATCGTCGATCCGAATTCATCCGTGTGGTCAGATTTGTCATCTGAAGTATGGATTTTCACCATCCTGGCCCTTGATCTTCTAGGGTTCCCTAGTCACTATCTGATGCTACGAATGTCTGATTAGGGCGATCTTGGAGTCATTGAACTCCAATCGTCGCCCTGATCACATCCTTACGGTTGGATCTTTGATCCAAGGCCCCGATAAAATGTTTGCCCTGTCCAAGCACATAAAAGGAGACAATTAACCTCCATTTTATTCAAACTACTCTAAATGCAAGATGATGCATGTTATGCAATATTTATATCATGAAATACAATCCTATGTTTAAGAACATGCATAAATATACATTTTAAGTGGTGCAAATGTGTTTACATCATACCCCCATGCCTATCTTTTGCTAGTCCCTAGCAAAAACTTTATGCTATTTATAAAAGAATTAGGTTGGATTATTTGGACTTGAGTTATTTTTCAATCATTAAGAAATTGTCTACTTAGGGATTGAACTTTCAAAGACACAACAGTGCCCGGGTATCAGCCAAAATGCGGACCGCCTCAAGCCCTCACCTTATTAAAAGAAAAATTTCTTTTTCTCTTTTTCTCTTTTCTAATTTTTTTTGGATTTTCAAATTTTAGGGCTTAAGACTGGCTTTCTACGGCCATTCAACTCACCAAAGATTTGATGAGAACCCTAAGCTTTAAGCATCTTATTGTGATTGTGATAGACTCGTTGACCGGCAGTTAGAACGGACTGCGGATTTCTACGCCTCTAGGTGACCTAACAAGAATTCTGCCTAAAGGTGTATCTTTACAACCGATAGCTTTCTCTCTACTTTTATTTATTTTTTTTACGGGGTCAACAAAAGGGTGAATCCAGTGTATATCTCCCCGGTTTATTCTACTTCTCCGCTTCTTCCTAAGTGTTTTGGGAATTTTTAGTGCATTTTCTAAGCTGGGTTCTGGACAACCGATCGATGAGCTGTTACCACCGACAACTTGCCAGCCATACTCGTGCGGCGAAGTGTGGCTTATTTCTTTTCGTTCTTTCTCCTTTTCTTTTTGATATATATATATATTTCTTTTTTTTAAGTAGGTGGCTTCCCTGGTCTAAGATTTACCTACAGGCAACAAAAAAGAGAAAGGTCCTGTGACTGGGATCTAGACAACATACCTATTGGCTGTTACCCATGATAACTTGCTGGCCATATCACCCTAGAAGGTTCATTAGCTACCTAATTTCCGTTAGAATCGCCGAACAATGAGTCAGTGCAAAGAAAGTGTGTAGGTGCTTAAAACTCAAAATTCCCTCAAATCAGAGGGCTGGTTGATAAGTCGTGTACTTGTCACCCAAACTTATTTATTGCAGTTATAATAGAATTAAGATGGCGAGCACTCAAAGACAAATCCACATTTTTGTGGATACACAGGCTAATTAAGTCCAAAGACCTGAGGGGTCTTTGTGCTCAGATCCTAATGTAAAATTTCTTAGGATTGAAAAGTCCTAATGTCCAACTAATCCTTCCTAATTTTTTTTTTTTTAAATAAGAAGAGAGACAATTTATATGGATTTCACAAAGCTGACCAAATAATTCAAGAATGAATCCACCCCCCCATGCCTAGCTGAGGCAATGTCCTCATTGAAAAAGAGACATGAAAGAAAGGGTAGAATATGAAAGATGTCACCTGGATACGAAGCTCGTATCAGCCTTGTGTCATATGACAACTGCTGAGTTTAATGCCATCAGCTAGGCAAAGTCCAGCCAAAGAAGTCACAGAATGGCTAGAGCAACAGAGTCTGAGACGGGTTCTGGAATATTACGGTCAACAACAGGCTTCAAACATTGACCGTTGACTTTAAAGGTGTTACCCGTCTTTGGGTCAGAAATCTGAACGACACCATTAGGAAAAAGCTGATCAATTATGAATGGGCCATTCCATTTAGATTTAAGTTTACCAGGAAAGAGCTTAAGTTTAGAATCAAATAACCAAAACTTCTGGTTTGGCTCAAAGCTCTTGCAGGAAATCAATTGATCATGTAGAGCTTTGGTCCGAGCCTTGTAGATCTTGGCATTCTCATAAGCATCATTTCTAAGCTCCTCCAACTCAGATAGTTGGAGTTTCCTGGTCTTTCCAGCTAGATTCAGATCTAAATTGCATTGTTTGATTGCCCAGAATGCCCTGTGTTCAATCTCTATGGGTAGATGGCACGCCATTCCATACACCAAACGGAATGGAGACATGCCAATGGGCATTTTATATGCCGTACGGTAGGCCCAAAGAGCGTCCTCAAGCTTTTGAGTCCAATCCTTGCAATCAGGCCTAACCATTTTTTGCAGAATGTTCTT
Organism: Thalassia testudinum; assembly: GCA_037157565.1. Classification (NCBI taxonomy): domain Eukaryota; kingdom Viridiplantae; phylum Streptophyta; class Magnoliopsida; order Alismatales; family Hydrocharitaceae; genus Thalassia; species Thalassia testudinum. The sequence goes on from JAZHRO010000024.1 coordinate 153,080,517, forward strand.
GATCTCTCGATTGGAGATCTTGGCTTGTCCATTCGTCTGGGGATGGTAAGGTGTGGAAATACGATGATTAACCCCGTATTTGGCAAATAAATTCTGGAATTGGGCATTAGTAAAATGAGTGCCACCATCACTGATGATAGCCCTCGGAATCCTGAACCTACTGAAGATATTTTTCTTGACAAAATTGATGACCACCTTGTGGTCATTGGTTCGGGTGGGAATTGCCTCAATCCATTTGGACACATAATCAATAGCAACAAGAACGTACTGATGTCCAAATGAAGGGATAAAGGGTCCCATGAAATATATGCCCCAAACATCAAAAATTTTGACAAGAAGAATAGGGTTTAGGGGCCTCATGTCTCTCTTAGTTATGCACCCGAGTGCCTGGCATCGAGAACATGACCTTGAGAAATCCTGGGCATCCTTGAATAAAGACGGCCAATAGAAGCCAGATTGCAAGATTTTTGCAGCCGTCTTTCTCCCGGAGAAATGTCCACCACACCCAGATGCATGGTAGAACTCGAGTATACTATTGAATTCATTCTCTGGTATGCATCGGTGAATAATCTGATCAGAGCCGATGCGATACAGTTCAGGATCCTCCCAAAAGTAGTATTTGCCCTCATATTTGAGTCTATCCCATTGTTGCTTGGTCCAATCCTAGGGGATTTGACCAACGGCCAAATAGTTAACAATGTCAGCAAACCATGGGGTGTGGACACCTAAAACTGTAAGAATGGTTTTGTCCGGAAAAGTGTCAGCAATCGGAATGTCCGGACAAGAAGAATCACCTAGGAGTCTCGACAAATGATCCGCTACCACATTTTGCACCTCGGCTTTATCCTTGATTTCAAGATCAAATTCTTGAAGAAGATGAATCCAACGAATAAGCTAGGGTTTAGCATCCTTTTTAGCCAAGAGATGTCTAAAGGCCGAGTGGTCGGTATAAACAATAACATGAGACCCCAAGAGATAAGCCCTGAATTTTCCAACGCAAATACTACAGCTAGTAATTCCTTTTCAGTAACAGTGTAATTCCTATGGGCTTCATCCAGAGTTTTACTAGTGTAGTAAATGACAGAGGGCTTTCGATCAATTTTCTGACCCAGGACAGCCCCGACCGCGTAATCAGAAGCGTCGGTCATGATCTTAAATGGGGCTGTCCAAATTGGTGGTTACAAAATTGTAGCACAGGTGACTGCCGTTTTCAGAAAATCAAATGCCTTTCGGCTTGATTCGTCAAAAACAAACGGTGTTTCTTTGGTAAGAAGATTGCTCAAAGGACGAGCAACCTTCGAGAAATCCTTGATGAATCTTCGATAAAATCCCACATGGCCAAGAAATGATCTGATTTGTTTAACAGATGTGGGAGGAGGAAGTTTAGCGATAGCATCAACCTTAGCTTTGTCCAGTTCAATTCCCCGTTCAGAGATTACATGACACAAAACGATGCCCTCTTGGGTCATGAAATGACTCTTTTCCCAGCTCAGGACCAGTCGTGTCTTGATACATCGCTTAAGAATCATTTCTAAATTAGCCAAACAAGAGTCAAATGATTTTCCGAAAACATAGAAATCATCCATGAAGACTTCCATAAACTCTCCCACCATGTCGAAAAATATGGCTAGCATACACCTTTGAAAAGTCGCAGGTGCATTGCATAACCCAAAAGTCATCCTATGAAAAGCAAAGGTTCCGTAGGGACAGGTGGAAGTAGTTTTTTCCTGATCCTCGAGATGGATAGGAACTTGGTTGTATCCCGAGTAGCCATCAAGAAAACAGAAGTACTTCTGCCCAGCTAATTTTTCCAAGATTTGATCAATGAAGGGCAGGGGAAAATGACCCTTTTTAGTGGCTCTGTTCAGCTTCCTGTAATCAATACAAACTCTCCAAGAGGAAGCTGAACGAGTTGTGACAGACTCTCCTCTCTCATTAGTCACAACAGTAATCCCAGATTTCTTTGGAACAATCTGAACGGGACTTACCCAGGGACTGTCAGAGATTGGATAAATAATTCCTCCATCGAGCCACTTGATGATTTCCTTTTTGACCACTTCTCGCATATTTGGATTCAATCTCCTCTGCATCTGGCGAGAAGGGCGGGATCCATCTTCCAAAAATATTCTATGATTACAGTAAGATGGCTCAACCCCCTGAGGTCATGAATGGTCCAACCAATTGCCTCCTTATGTTCCTTTAGGACCTTAATCAATTTAATCTCTTGCTCCTTTGTCAACTTAGCACTAATAATCACAGGGAGCGTATTCTACGGTCCTAAAAATTGATATTTTAAATTCTCGGGCAATGGTTTCAATTCAAGCTGGGGTGGGGTAATGATTGATGGTAGGGTAGATGCTAAAGATTCAACAAGAGGAAGAGGTTTTGAGTGAACAAAATCAGTAACCTCTTTCGAAGATGTCAGGTCAGAGGGTTGCGGGTCAAATTCATCAACCAAAGAGGAACTTTCAATTGAAGAAACTGTCAAACAAGTTTCAATATTAACATTATCCTCATCAAGTTCCCCAATAAATCCACAATCCTCAAATTTGTTGATCGCCTTAAAAATATCCAATTTCATTCATTGGTCCCCAAAGGCGATTTCCATTCTACCGCTTTCACAATTAATGTTGGCCTTTGCGGTAACCAGGAACAGATGCCCCAGAATGATGGGCATGTTCCTCATATTATCTGGTACATCAATGTCAAGGACAAAGAAATCTACAGGAAAATAGAAATCATTAACCTTAACTATAACATCTTCAAATAACGCCTCGCGGGTTTGTGACCGAACAGTCTGCTAACTGTAGCATTACTGAAGTTGGTCGAAGTTCACCTAACCCAAACTTCTCATAAAGAGAAGTCGGAATTAGGTTGATGGATGCACCGAGATCCAAAAGTGCTCTATCAAATGTGTAATCTCCGATAACGTAAGAAATCAAAGGAGCACTAGGATCTCTCTTTTTCTGAGGGAGGTAGTGCAGGATAACAGAGCTAGCCTGCTCAGAGAGTACCACCTTCCTCAGAACAGATTCTCTCGACTTATGCTTTTGTGTACATAATTCCTTTAGAAATTTTGCATAAGCCGGTATGTGCTTGATAGCATCAAGGAGCGGAATATTGATCTCAACATTCTTAAATAAATTCAGAAGCTCCTCACTACTATCAACAGACTTCTTCTTCTTTGCTTTGGTTAAGGCTTCAGGAAAAGGAACATGAGTCAAATCTTTGGAATCAGGTTCCTGAGCCTTGATTTCTCCTCTAGAATTCTCCTCTCTCTCCTCAGATTCTTCAAGATTCAAAAGATCAGAATACTGTGGTTGTGGATCCTAAGTCTTCTTACCACTCCTTAAAGTTATAGAATTTGCAGAAGAGTAAGAATTTGGGTCTTGGGGAGGATTAGGAAAGATTGGAGGGGCTTGATTGACCATGAATTGTTGATTTACAGAAGAAGAAGACGAGGAACCTTGCTCAACCACCTGAGCATGTGCGTGCGGGTCCCTCTGATTTCTGTACCCTTGGGCTTGATTGCCCGAATTTATAATGTTTCGCGGGTTGGGTATGGGTTGGGATGGTAGAGATCCGGGTTGACGAGAGTTAGCAATGAGCCTGGATTTCAAGTTGTCCAGCGAGTTTTTCATTTGCTGCATGAGCTGGAGCATAGATCCTTGCATCTCTACCATTTAACAGTTCAAATCAGCCTGCCCTGCGGGTTGACGGGCATTCCAAGCTGGCAGATTGACCTGATTCGGAGGCAACTAAGTATATACTTGACCCTGACCAATTGGTCGTTGCGGAGCATAGTTTCCGGGTCGGAATTGGGTCTGTTGCCCTAGATTTTTCCAAGAGAAGTTAGGGTGGTTTCTCCAACCTGGATTATAGGCATTCGAGTAGGGGTTGGATCTAACATTCTCTTGTACAGCACAGACATCCTCATAGGGTGAGGATGGAGAGAAAGAAAGGGAAGGATCAGAAAAACTAGGATCAAAGGCCCTAGTTGGGAACCCATGGGGTTCCGAAAAATGCTGACTCATAGGTTGAGTCGCATCGAGTTGATTCATGAACTCCCGTCCAAAAGGAGCTCGTGAGGAATGGAATCCCGAATTTTGGGATTGAGTGGATTGAGAGTTGTTAATAGAATTGCTAGCCATCCACTCTTCCATTCTTTTAGCAACCAAGTCCACCTTAACAAGTTTATTACAAATCAATTCCATATCAAATGAATGAGAGTCATGGACTTCATTGACATTTGATCTGGGTTGCTGGGACCGGTTAAAAGTATCCATGGAGGCATGATTAATTGAATTCTCACTCATTTCCTCAAATAAATCATGTGCACTATCTGCATCTTTATTGAGGAAATTGCCTCTGCAAGAAGCATCCACATGGTTTCTGAGTTGCTCATTCAACCCATGATAGAAGATCTGCACGAGTTGCCATTTCGGCACCTCGTGGTGTGGACACTTCCGTAATAAGTCCTGGAATCGCTCCCAGGCCACATGAAACTGCTCCCTCGGCCGCTGGGTAAAGGTAGTGATTGCCCGTCTCAAAGCATTAGTACGACCGACTGGGAAGAATTTCTTCAGAAAGGCCGATTTCAACTCATTCCAAGTTGTAATTGTACTTCCTATTGTCGTATACCAATGCGCGGCTTTATCCCTAAGAGAGTGGGGGAAGAGCCTCATGATCATTTGCTCCTCGTTAACGTTTCGAGCCTTGGTGGTCTTGGCCAAAGTGGTCAAATCTTCCAAGTGCTGAAACGGATCTTCGGAGCCAAGCCCATGATAATGTTTAATCAGGCTTAACACCTGGGGCTTGATTTCTACGTCACCAGCTGGAATCTGGACGCCGGGACGTTCCCTGTAATTTGAAGGATCAGAAAAGTCCTTCAAGGGCTGAGTGCCCTGCATTCTCTGCATTTGTTCCAGCTGCCTTCGAAATTCTTCCTGTGGATTTTCAAGCAGAGGAGGCTGTTGTTCGGCCATGGGATCAAATTGACCAAAATCTAACTTGCGCCTCCTAGAATGTTGTAACGATCCTTCCAATCGGGGATTCAATGACCGTCTTCCCAGCATAAACTAGGAGAAGGTCGGAAGGACTAGGGATGGGGACCCTGCAACACAACAAAACAAGGCTATCCTTAAGTGGGGTAGCCTAAGGATCTACTGACTCCCAAAACCAGCCTTAAGACTGTAAGTGATTTACTCTACTTGCGTCTGTTTAATCCAACCAGTTAGAAGGAGGGACTGGGGAGAAGGTTCTTTCTTTGGCCTTCGCCTCCGATTCCTAGTGTACCCCCCAGTCGCGGTCGTTTGACGCTACTCCCCTAGCCAGACATCAGATTAATCAGTACAAGTAGGTTAATCAAAAACAATCTCAGACTAGGCCCTGAAGAGCGAATCAAACCTTAAGGCCAACGTCTACTCAATTTTATTAAGGCCTGGGATTGTGGTGCTTATGGAATGTGATGGGCCCTTACAATGGGTTGTGCCCTTAATGATTGATTGAGATTTGTGTAAGTGCGTGCACAACCAGGGTTTTCAAGTAAGATTATTGATAATGCGTGAATTTTAATGTTCAAATCTTGCTTAAGTAGCTTTTAGGGTTTCAAATTAGGTGAATTGCAATCAAGTTTCTAGGCAAACCAAGTGGTAAAACACAGGTGAAGATTATTTTCCTTTAAAATCAGAAAGAAAGTGGAGTGCCTGGAGTATACCTAGATTGAAAACCCTAAGGAGGAGCTACTTGATGAGTTGGTTTTAAATAAAGTGGTGTGGCCCAAACAACTCAAACAATTGGCCACAAATGCACCACTAAGTTAGGCACTCAAAAAATGGTTAACCTAGAATAATTTCTGCTCTGTTATATGTTTCTTTGTGTGTAGCGGTTCCACAGATCAGAAAACAAATCAAGTTGATCAAGTGCCTTGAATGTGGGTGTGTGTTGTGTGTTTATTGGAAATTACCCCACAAGATTATCTTTTTGTTATTTTTTTATGAATGAGGGTGGAATGAATGTGAGTGAAAATCCAAACAACCAAACTATTCCTAGGATTTATGCAAACACCTAGGTTAATTGGGATTTGGATTTAATGTGGCGAATGAAATCTATGGAGGGGGAAAGAATGGGGGAGCACTTACAGTTGTCTTCAACTGCACTTTACTCCAGTCTACCGCTTGTTGATTCGTTGATGGAGGTCTCTGAAAAATAATAGACACAAGAGAAAGCTAGTTAGAAAACAAATAAAGTGCAAGAAATGCGAAGAAAAGATCAGAAATCGTTGCCGCCCCCGGCAACAGTGCCAAAATGTTGAACGCATTACGAATCGCTACCCTAACGTGTTCGATTTTGGAAAACCCGTCGTTGTAGTTCGAGAGCGAAGAATTCGTGTTCAACAAATAAAATTTATCAAAAATGAATTCCGGGTCAAACACAGAGAGTCTACATTGATCTATATTCGCAATTATATTTTTTTAGGATTTTTTGATTAGCAAGGCGATATAATTACAATGGAGCTATTAGACTAAAAGAGAGAGAGAGAGAGAAAGAGAACATGCATTCAATATTTCAACTGTTTATATAATCAAACTAAATAAAAGTTACACTAGAAAGCGGAAAATCAATTACACTATAAAGCAGGAAAATTCTACACTAGAAAAGCTGTAAATAAGAATCGGAGAGAGAAGTTATCCTCCTCGATGATTGCTTGGAGGATGAGCCGGACGGGATGATGTCTGGACGAAGGAGAACGAAGCAGGACGATGGAGGATGAAGCAGAAGAACGGGAACGAAGCAGCACGCCGTTGTCGTCGTGGGATCCACTTTCGAAGGGGAACGAAAATTTAGTCTTTATCTCGCGAGGAGCATCCGGAGCGTGGGATAGGCTTCTCTTGAGCTTTGGAAGGGTTGAGAGGAGAAGGAAGGGATGAAATTTTCATATGGAGGGGGTCTCCTTTTATAGTTGCAAGGAGTGGGGGCAAAAATGGACATTACAACTTCAAAACAATAAATGAGGGGTCTTTAGTGACGGATAAAACCGTCGCTAAAGCCCCAAAGTGGGTGTAGCTTCCGCGCCCACGTGCGCCAACTCAGCTGCCCGCGCGTGCAACGCTTGCACACGTTTGTCGATTTTCAGCTGTCCGATCGCGAGATCGGACAGCTTAAGATGCGTCTCCACCAGATGCATTGCGTGACCGCCCGTGTGCGATTGCGCGTCCGCGCCGCGTGTTCAATTACGCGTGGACACTATCGGGCGCGCGCGGCCGTCCGATCTCCATCTGACGCTCTACCCGCGCCCAATCGCCCGTGCCTCCAACCCTCTGCTACGGCTCGAACCCGCAACCGTTGGTCGTGTAAGCGCGCTCGACCGCTGCCCTACGGGGCGCGGATGGTCTAGCGGACGCTTTTAAGCACGACCGACCATAGCTGTTGGATCAAGATCCAACGGCGAAGAGCGAGCGGGTGCGGGGCCTTTGTGGAATGCGTGCGGCCGTTTGGGTGGTCGAGATGGCGCCACGTGGTGCCATCTTGGTCGTCCATCTTCTGGAAGTTGTAGATGGTGCCACGAATGTCGGATTGACTTGATTTTTGCGTCGTTGGGCTACGATCGTCGATCAGAATTCATTCGTGTGGTCGGATTTGTCATCTGAAGTACGAATTTTCACCATCCTAGCCCTTCATCTTCTAGGGTTCCCTGGTCACTATCTGATGCTTTGGATGTCTGATTAAGGTGATCTTGGAGTCGTGAAACTCCAATCGTCGCCCTGATCACATCCATACGTTTGGATCTTTGATCCGAGGCCCCGATAAAATGTTTTCCCTGTCCAAGCACATAAAAGGAGAAAATAAACCTCCATTTTATTCAAACTACTCTAAATGCAAGATGATGCATGTTATGCAATATTTCTATCATGAAATGCAATCTTATGTTTAAGAACATGCATAAATAGACATTTTAAGTAGTGTAAATATGTTTACATCATACCCCCATGCCTATCTTTTGCTAGTGCCTAACAAAAACTATATGCTATTTATAGAAGAATTAGGTTGGATTATTTGGACTTTAGTTATTTTTTAATCATTAAGAAATTGTTTACTTAGGAACTGAACATTCAAAGACACAACAGTGCCCAGGTATCGGCCAAAATGCAGACCGCCTCAAGCCCTCTCCTTATTAAAAGAAAAATTTCTTTTTCTCTTTTTCTCTTTTCTAATTTTTTTTGGATTTTCAAATTTTAGGGTTTAAGAGTGGCTTTCTACGGCCATTCAACTCACCCAAGTTTTGATGAGAACCCTAAGCTTTAAGCATCTTATTGTGATTGTGATAGACTCGTTGACCGGCAGTTAGAATGGACTTCAGATTTCTACGCCTCTAGGTGACCTAACAAGAATTCTGCCTAAAGGTGTATCTTTACAACCGGTAGCTTTCTCCCTACTTTTTTTTTTTTTTTTTACGGGGTCAACACAAGGGTGAATCTAGTGTATATCTTCCTGATTTATTCTACTTCTCCGCGTCTTCCTAAGTGTTTTGGGAATTTTTAGTGCATTTTCTGAGTTGGGTTCTGGACAACCTGTCGATGAGCTGTTACCACTGACAACTTGCCAGCCATACTCGTGCGGCAAAGTGTGGCTTATTTCTTTTTCTTCTTTCACCTTTTCTTTTTGATATATATATATATATATTTAAGTAGGTGGCTTCCCTGGTCTAAGATTTACCTACAGGCAGCAAAATAGAAAAAGGTCCAGTGACTGGGCTCTGGACAACCTACCTATGGGCTGTTACCCACGATAACTTGCCGGCCATATCAGCCTAGAAGATTCATTAGCTGCCCAATTTCCGTTAGAATCGCCGAACAACGAGTCAGTGCAAAGAAAGTGTGTAGATGCTTAAAACTCAAAAGTCCCTCAAATCAGAAGGCGGGTTGATAAGTCGTGTACTTATCACCCAAACTTATTTATTCCAATTATAATAGAATTAGGATGGGGAGGACTCAAAGGAAAATCCACATTTTAGTGGTTACACAGGCTAATAAGTCCAAAGACTTGAGTGGTCTTTGTGTTCAGATCCTAATGAAAAATTTCTTAGCATTGAAAAGTCCTAATGACCAACTAATCCTTCCTAATTTTTTTTTTTTTAAATAATAAGAGAGGCAATTTATATGGATTTCACAAGGCTGACCAAATAATTCAAGAACGAATCCACCATCTCGCGAGGAGCATCCCGGGTGTGGGACAAGCTTCTCTTGAGCTTTGGAGGGGTAGAGAGGAGAAGGAAGGGATGAAAATTTCATATGGAGGGGGTCTCCTTTTATAGTTGCAAGGAGTGGGGGTAAAAATGGACATTACAACTTCAAAGCAATAAATGAGGGGTCTTTAGCGACGGATAAATCGTCGCTAAAGCCCCCAACGTTGGCGTAGCTTCTGCGCCCACGCACGCCCGCTCAGCTGCCCGCGCGTCCAACACTTGCGCACGTTCGTCGATTTTCAGCCATCCGATCGCAAGATCGGACGGCTTAAGATGCGTCTCCGCCCGCTGTGTTGCGCACCTGCCCGCATGCGATCGCGCGTCCACACCGCGTGTTCAATTGCGCATGGAAGCTATCGGGAGCGTGCCGCCGTCCGATCTCCATCTGATGCTCCACCCGCACCCAATCGCCCGCACCTCCAACCCTCTACTGCGGCTCGAACCCGCGCAGTCGAGCGCACTTACGCGCCCGCCGGTCGCGTAAGTGCGCTCGACTGCTACGCTATGGGGCGCGGATGGTCGAGTGGATGCTTTTAAGCGCGGCCGACCACAGCCGTTGGATCAAGATCCAACGGCGGAGAGCGAGCGGGTGCGAGGCCTTTGTGGAATGCGTGCAGCCGTTTGGGCGGTCGAGATGGCACCACGTGGTGCCATGTTGGCCATCCATCTTCTGAAGTTGTAGATGGTGCCACGGATGTCGAATTGACTTGATTTTTGCGTCGTTGGGCTGCGATCGTCGATCCGAATTCATCCGTGCAGTCGGATTTGTCATCTGAAGTATGGATTTTCACCATCCTAGCCCTTGATCTTCTAGGGTTCCCCGGTCACCATCTAACGCTACGGATGTCTGATTAGGGTGATCTTGGAGTCGTTGAACTCCAATCGTCACCCTGATCACATCCATACGGTTAGATCTTTGATCTGTGGTCCTGATAAAATGTTTGCCCTGTCCAAGCACATAAAAGGAGACAATTAACCTCCATTTTATTCAAACTACTCTAAATGCAAGATGATGCATGTTATGCAATATTTATATCATGAAATGCAATCCTATGTTTAAGAACATGGATAAATAGACATTTTAAGTAGTGTAAATGTGTTTACATCATACCCCCATGCCTATCTTTTGCTAGTCCCTAGCAAAAACTATATGCTATTTATAAAAGAATTAGGTTGGATTATTTGGACTTGAGTTATTTCTCAATCATTAAGAAATTGTCTACTTAGGAACTGAACTTTCAAAGACACAACAGTGCCCGAGTATCAGCCAAAATGCAGACCGCCTCAAGCCCTCGCCTTATTAAAAGAAAAATTTCCTTTTCTCTTTTTCTCTTTTGTAATTTTTTTTGGATTTTCAAATTTTAGGGTTTAAGAGTGGCTTTCTACGGCCATTCAACTCACCCAAGTTTTGATGAGAACCCTAAGATTTAAGCATCTTATTGTGATTGTGATAGACTCGTTGACCGATAGTTAGAACAGACTTCGGATTTCTACGCCTCTAGGTGACCTAACAAGAATTCTGCCTAAAGGTGTATCTTTACAACCGGTAGCTTTCTCCCTACTTTTATTTTTTTTTTTTACGGGGTCAACACAAGGGTGAATCCAGTGTATATCTCCCCGATTTATTCTACTTCTCCGCTTCTTCCTAAGTGTTTGGGAATTTTTAGTGCATTTTCTGAGCTGGGTTCTGGACAACCGATCGATGAGTTGTTACCACCGACAACTTGCCGGCCATACTCGTGCAGCGAAGTGTGGCTTATTTCTTTTTGTTCTTTCTCCTTTTCTTTTTGATATATATATATATTTTTTAAGTAGGTGGCTTTCCTGGTCTAAGATTTACCTACAGGCAGGAAAAAAGAGAAAGGTCCAGTGATTGGGCTTCGGGCAACCTACCTATGGGCTGTTCCCCACGATAACTTGCCAGCCATATCACCCTAGAAGGTTCATTAGCTACCCAATTTCCGTTAGAATCGCCGAGCAACGAGTCAATGCAAAGAAAGTGTGTAGATGCTTAAAACTCAAAATTCCCTCAAATCAGAGGGCGGGTTGATAAGTCATGTACTTATCACCCAAACTTATTTATTCCAATTATAATAGAATTAAGATGGCGAGGACTCAAAGACAAATCCACATTTTAGTGGATACACAGGCTAATTAAGTCCAAAGACCTGAGGGGTTTTGTGTTCAGATCCTAATGTAAAATTTCTTAGGATTGAAAAGTCCTAACGCCCAACTAATACTTCCTAATTCTTTTTTTTTTAAAAAAAAAAATAGGAAGAGAGAATTTATATGGATTTCACAAAGCTAACCAAATAATTCAAGAATGAATCCACCCATTTCGGTAATAAAATTGAGTAGACGTTCAAAATGTTGAACGTATTACGAATTGCTACGCTAACGTGTTCGATTTTGGAAAACCTGTCATTGTAGTTCGAGAGCGAAGAATTCATGTTCAACAAATAAAATTTATACCGAAATAAATTCCGGGTCGAACACAGGGAGGCTACGTTGTTCTATATTCGCAATTATATTTTTTTAGGATTTTTGATAAGTAAGGCGATATAATTACAATGGAGCTATCAGACTAAAAGAGAGAGAGAGAGAAAGAGAACATGCATTCAATATTTCAATTGTTTATATAATCAAACTAAATGAAAGTTACACTAGAAAGCGAAAAATCAATTACACTATAAAGCAGGAAAATTCTACACTAGAAAAGCTGTAAATAAGAATGGGAGAGAGAAGTTATCCTCCTCGACGATTGCTTGGAGGATGAGCCGGACGGGATGATGTCTGGACGAAGGAGAATGAAGCAGGACGAAGGAGGATGAAGCAGAAGAACGGGAATGAAGCAGCACGCCGTAGTCATCACGGGATCCACTTCCGAAGGGGAACGAAAATTTAGACTTTATCTCGCGAGGAGCATCCCGGGTGTGGGACAAGCTTCTCTTGAGCTTTGGAGGGGTAGAGAGGAGAAGGGATGAAAATTTCGTATGGATGGTGTCTCCTTTTATAGTTACAAGGAGTGGGGGCAAAAATGGACATTACAACTTCAAAACAATAAATGAGGGATCTTTAGTGATGGATAAAACCGTCGCTAAAGCCCCCAACGTGGGTGTAGCTTCCACACCCACGTGTGCCAGCTCAGCTGCCCACGCGCAATGCTTGCGCACGTTCGTCGATTTTCAGCCATCCAATCGCGAGATCGGACGGCTTAAGATGCATCTCTGCCTGCGTGCGATCGCGCATCCGCGCCGTGCGTTCAATTGCGCATGCACAGTATCGGATGTCCGATCTCCATCTGACGCTCCATCTGCTCCCAATCGCCCAGGCCTCCAACCCTCTGTTGCAGCTCGAACCCGCACCCACTGGTCGCGTAAGCGCGCTCGACCGCTGCGCTACGGGGCACGGATGGTCGAGCGGACGCTTTTAAGCGCGGCCGACCACAGCCATTAGATCAAGATCCAACGGCGGAGAGCGAGCGGGTGCGGGGCCTTTTTGGAATGCGTGCGGCCATTTGGGCGGTCAAGATGGCACCACGTGGCGCCATCTTGGCCGTCCATCTTCTCTAAGTTGTAGATGGTGCCATGGATGTCGGATTGACTTGATTTTTACGTCGTTGGGCTGCGATCGTCGATCCGAATTCATCCGTGCGGTCGGATTTGTCATCTGAAGTATAAATTTTCACCATCCTGGCCCTTGATCTTCTAGGGCTCCCCGGTCACTATCTGATGCTACGGATGTCTGATTAGGTCGATCTTAGAGTCGTTGAACTCCAATCGTCGTCCTGATCACATCCATACGGTTGGATCTTTGATCTGAGGCCCCGATAAAATGTTTTCCCTATCCAAGCACATAAAAGGAGACAATTAACCTCCATTTTATTCAAACTACTCTAAATGCAAGATGATGCATGTTATGCAATATTTATATCATGAAATGCAATCCTATGTTTAAGAACATGCATAAATAGACATTTTAAGTAGTGTAAATGTGTTTACATCAATGTTTCACCCCTGGAATCCCTGAAGAACTACCAGTGTATATGCGACCACATTATAGATTACAGCATGCTATAACTGGGATGAGAAATAGAGTCGCATCCTATCTGCACAGAATCCAAGCTATTACAGATCCAGAACAAAGACGAGCCTAGATTCCCTCTCAAGAAACTTTAATGGAAGCCCATCAGGAAGTTGCATCAATAACAATGGCACTTAAACAGAATCATACACTTTGGGAGATGCTACTTTTGCATTATCAACTGGAAATAGCTTGAGCAATCCTGAAGAACCTAAATTGATCATGCCTGAATGTAATTTACAGAAGCAGATACTTGGAAGAAATTCAAGGGAAGAAGAAAAGGACCAGGGAACAACCCAAATGGACTCAGTTGGAAACTCCATTCGAGAAAATGATGAGGAAAGGACTGATTACTATAGACCCTGGGAGACACATTATGGGTCAGACAACCTACCTGAGGCAATGGATGAAGATCCATCCAAGGATATGGATTTGGAGGTGAGCATTCCATGTAACACCACTGATCAATTTATACCTATTCTTGATCCAGCATCAACAAATTTTCACCCTTCTTCTTTCACCTATCAAGGCGATGTTGGAATCTATGAGACTTCACCTTTCGATTTTGATACCCAAAGAATAGAGATAGCCAAGGATGTCTTGCATGAGGAAATGGACATGATATCTGAAGCAGGAAGTAATGGGGAGCCTACTGCATATGAGGGAGAAGCACTAAGCAGAATGAACTGGGGACTTACCTACCATCCCAGTCAGACTAATGGATGGCTCGACTCGGAGCCTAAAGAGGTAGCTTCTAATGAGTCAGAGATGAGTACTAATGAGGATGAAGTGATTTATGATGAGGATTTCAGTGACCTCCCCATTGTTCTTTTACTTTCACGGATATCCCCACATGACCCAGAGCTTGCAGAGGGCATGATCTTTGATGTCAATTATCATTATGAAGATCCCTATGACTCAAATTCTGGTCCTAAGATACATTTTGATCCACTCCCTCAGCAACTTTCTGCTGAATTTTGGGACATGATAAATCAGCTGAATCAACATCATGATCCCCTCTTTGATTATCCTCTGAGTTCCACCACTACTCCATATTCTGTTATAGCTAGATTTTTTGGAGTAGGGGTGCACAATCAGCTAGTTCGCATTTGTGGACCACTTATTCTGGGAGCACACGAACATATCTTTCTATTGATGACCTACTCTTATGCAATTAATAATCCATCTAATTGAGTTTTCACCAAGCTAGAGGCGTTAAGCTCAGCATCTACCCACATTCTTCATAACCCTATACATATTCGCTTTATACATAGCATATTTTTCTTTTACCATATTTCCTTTTCTCATATTGCATACAATCAGGTTGGCCGGGGCTGAACGTTAAAATTCAGGAGCAATTCTAGGTGATCTCTACCCACTTACTCCCTACTGTATTTATTTTCTTTTATATCCATGCATGAGGACATGCAAGAACTTAGGCATGGGGGGTAGATATCCTGCAAAACTGAAAAATTTTTATGCCAACACTTAGAAAACCTCGGAGCAACATGTCAAATGTACTTTAGGATCCTAAGCTTTTTTTTTTTTTTGAAACAAAAAGGAGAGCTATCATCTTACGATAGCAGTCCAGAGCAGTATATTATGTGCAACGTAAGGGAAATTAAAAATGGATCCCCAAGAGCATATGAGGGACCCACACTCTCTTACAATACTCTCACAACATATCGGCCTCTCCTGAAAAAGTCTCTCATTCCTTGCCTTCCATACACACCAAATAGTAGTAGCCATGTGGACATGTGGCTTCCCACTCACCTCAATCCCGTGCCAGATAGAATCCCATTCTGGTAATGGCTCCTGACAAATTTTTCTCCAGATGGCATCAGTGACAAGGCAAGAAGAAAGGAGGTGATTTACATTGTCAGTACTCATCTCACACAAAAAACAAACATGGTGATCAGTACCCAACCTTCTGTGGCGTAGATCACTTGTGATTAAACCATCTCTCCTACATAGCCAGAGGAAAATTTGTACCTTGAGAGGAATTTTTAACAGCCAGATCTTCTTGTCAATGCAATCATATCTCCAACCATCTTCAATGCTCAACATTCTGTTATAGCCAGATTGGACACTATAAATCCCCTCCCACAGGTATCTGTCCTCCATTCCAGGCCTTGGTCTGAAGCTCTCAAGGTCTTATATAAGCCTTCTCTTTTCTTCCCACAACCGGGTAGCTCTTTTGCTGGATTCCTCACCATCCAGATTCCAGCTGCTGCTGCTGTAAGACTAGACCTTGCTAACAGTGGCATCCTTGTCAGCTGCTGCAGCAAAAGCTCTTGGATAGATCTCCTTCAAGACACCCAGTTCAGACCATCCCTCCTTCTAGAAATTGAAGGACCTTCCATCTCCAAGTGATGGTTGTAGCAGATGGAAGTGATCAGACAGTGCCTTAGTCACAGATTTCCAGAAGGGAGAAGGATAGTTGGGCTGAAGTCTGGACAGCATGCTGTTGGATGCTCCATATCTGTCTTTAATCAGAATAGACCACGGCTTTAGGTCACCTTGCAGTAGTTTAACAACCCATTTAAGTAGTAGGCCATCATTAAAATGCTTCAGGGATTTAATCCCAAGACCAACCTTCTCTTTAGGATAGCAGATCTGATCCCATTTGAGAGGCTGCAAGAATCTACCCTTATGTCTAGCTCCCTTCCAAAAGAACCTCTTCCTCATCACATCCAACCTTTTCCAAATGGATTTTGGTGCTTTGAAAATGGAAAAGTAAAAAATAGGGATGGAGGTGACTACCGAGTTGAGAGAAACAAGTCTTCCACCTCTGGATAGGAATCTGCTATGCCAACAATCTAATTTCATAGAAATCTTGTCAAAAAGGCAGTTCCAATCACTTTTCTTCATCCTGGAACACCTCAAAGGCAGCCCTAGATATCTGATAGGAAGACTGATGTGGGGAGTCATCAAAATGGTTGCTAAGGCATCTTGCTCCTCCTCAGGTAAACCAAAGCAGACCAAACCAGACTTATCTCTATTCAACCTCAATCCAGAAAGCTCACCAAAATTATTAACCATATGATGCAGAGCCATTGCTCCATCCATGGACCCTTCAACAAAAAAAATAGTATCATCTACATACAGAAGAATGGGAGCCAGATTATTCCTACAAGATAGTGAATATCCTCTGACAAGACCAGCTTCAGCAAGCTTACAAGCAAACCAAGCCAAACTGTCAATTGCCAAATTGAAGATCAGGGGAGCCAGGGGACATCCTTGCCTGATGCCACATTGGGGCTAAATCCACACTCCATAGGGTTTTCCATTTATCAGAGGGGTGAAGGAGGCAGTGGTAATACATCTTTTAACCCAACATATCCAAGTAGAAGGAAAGACCCTTCTTTTAAGCACATCCCAGAGATAAGGCCAACTAATGGAGTCATAAGCTTTACAAAAGTCAACCTTCCAGAGGAAGGCCTTGCACTTTCTCTTATGCCAGCCACAAATCATCTCTTGGGCTAAGATAAATGATTCTTGTAGAGATCTGCCAGGGAGGAAAGCTGATTGAGCAGGATGGATCAGATCTTGCAATACGGCCCTCAAGCTATTGGCCAAGTCCTTGCCAATCACCAAGTACAAGGAGTTAGAGAGGGCAATAGTTCTAAACTCCTGGAAGGATTCAGTACCCAGGGATTTTGGCAGAAGAAACAGATAAGATCTATTTATCCTTTCAAAGCCAAAATTGCCACTTTCAAACTCTCTAATCACCTCCATAACCTCATTGCCCACAATGTTCGACAATTCTTTGTAGAAGAAAACTTGGATTCCATCAAGACCAGGCGACCCTTCACAGTTGAGATCCTTAATGGCCTTCAGGACTTCAGCTTCAAATATGGGTTCAATTAGGCTGGACCCCTCAGACTCATTAATTTTGGGTAGATCACTAGCTGTCATCCTCCAATTACCCCTACTTGGAGCTCTTGAAGATTCCTTGAAATACCTGATAGCCTAAGCTCTGATATCAGATAAGGAGGTAATTCTCTGCCCCTCTATAACAATTGAAGATATCAGATTAGTTCTTCTCCTAGAACTAGTAGCCAGGTGAAAGAATTTGGTGTTTGCATCCCCCTCACTTAGCCATAGCTGCCTAGAATGCTCCCTCTAATCCATCTTCAATTTCAGGTCTTCTTCAATCACCAGCCCCTGCCATCTCTTTCTATCTGCAAGGTCCAACTCAGATAGATGAACCACAGCTTCCTTGGTATCCAGTTCTTGAATCTTCAGCAAGGCCTCACGACGCTTCTGATGTCTGAGAATATAGATAATATCTCCATACTCCTTCAGCATACCTTTGAAAGCCACAATCTTGGAAGCCAATCTGAAGGTAGCCGTGCCTTCACCCTGCTGTGACCTCCACCAGCTAGCAAACATGTCTCTGAAACCTGGCTCCCTCAGCCAAGATTTTCTAAATTTGAAGTAGGAGCCAGCCACCACCTGTTCACCATTGTCCCACACCAAGGGTGTATGGTCAGAGAATGGGCGTTCAAGACCATAGAAAAATGACATCTGGAAGAGAACCATCAGCTTAGCATTACCAAAAAACCTGTCAATCTTGGACATGAGCCCATTACCATTCCTCCAAGTGAATTCAGCCCCTGACGAAGGAAATTCACACATTCCCAAGGCTTGGACCATCAATTGGAATCCAGTGGTAGAGCTATCCACCACCCCATTAGGTCTATCACTCCCTAATAAAGTACAATTGAATTCCCCTCCAACAAGCCAAGCCCCCCCATCTACAAAATCTGTAGCCAGATTCCAATCCTCCCACAGCTCCTGCCTCCTGCTAGGATCGTTTGGACCATACACACCTGTCACAAAGAAGACATTGTCCCCCTGGCCTCTTTTGAATCTACAAGTTCGAAGGTGCCTAGCCACAGAAACCTCCTCCAAACACAGTAGTTGCTTCTTCCACCAGATGGCAATTCCCCTAGATCTGCCATTGGAATTGCCACCACAAGGTCATTTGCAAGACCTACCCTCATCTCCTCCCATGCCCTGTCAGACTCACAATCAATGTGTCTCTTGAAGGATGGCACAGTCGATTTCCCATTCATGCAGATATCTAAGTAGAGACCCCCTCCTACTTCTATCGTGCAGCCCATGCACATTCCAGGTTAGGACCCTCATTTGGGAGTCAGGTCTGTCCCCTTCTTAGCTGCAGAAGCTCTGCCAAACTTCATCACAGTTGCAATGACAGATTAATCAACTCTTTATGTAGGAGTGTGCCTTCTTAGCCTCAGCTTGTTGGGAGGTTTCCCAATCCTAGTAGTAGAAGGAGTCTTTGACTTCAAGTGCATGACAACAGCCACAGGAGAACAATTCCGCAAGTCCAAGGAATTCGCAGAGGAGTCCACCAGAATACAATCAACAGGCTCATTTATCGCATTCACTTCCGTCCCTTCATCAGGCTCACCAGGATGGGCTTTCAAGTCCTCAGCCACAGCTTCATTAAGCACAATCGTTTCCATCCCTTCATCAGCCACCACTGTAGATACCTCTTGGATCAGAGGTACTTTAGCACATCCTCTAGAGCTTCAGTCCTCATCTCCTCAACTCCTAAGCTCCCTACCCCATCTACCAATTCCCTACCTTTAGAGCATTCTGCCATCACCTCCTGACTAGCACAGTTTGGTTGTAAGGAAGGAGCTTTGGTTTTCCACACCTCAGCACAAGAGGGGAGGTCTTGGATCAGAGGTACTTCAACCACACCTCCCAGAGATTCAGTCCTCAACTCCTCAACTCGCAAGCTCCCTATCCCATCTACCGATTCCCTACCCTTAGCGCATTCTACCACCATCTCCTGACTAGCACAGTTTGGTTGCAAGGAAGGAACTTTGGTTTTCAACACCTTAGCATAAGAGGGGGGGTGATGTCTAGGTACGACCGTCCTATTTGCCACAATAAAATTCAAAAAGAGCATCCAAGAGCTGCCCCCACATCTGACGATCAGCTTATCAGGAATGGTACCAGCCCTGAAGACCTTCACCATCACTTTCAGAGCACTGGCATCTCCTTCAGTCTGACCAACAGTAGCATCCTAGGCCACAGATGAAAATATAAGAACCGACTCCACCTCCAATGCATGCATTGGAGCTAGAAATTGTTCGCAATAGCCATTTCCGACTCACTCGCTCACCCTTTTGTTCTAAATTTAGCATCAAGCTGAATGCAACCCGATAAGAGAATTTATCAAGTACAATTGAAATAGGTTACTTGTTTATAGCATATATACATAGTGCATTCATGAATAAGATTATTTTTATTAAGAGAATGCATTAGATATTTTATCCTCTAGTTGATTCCTATAATCTGGAATCCAGTACAATTTTCACACCCACACATAGAATTTCAATGGATTCACAGTGAAAACTGATAAATGTCTTTAGGTTGTCAAAAAGAAGCAGTGCTTCTTTTCTTGATCCCCTGGACATTGTTTCGGGAGTCAGGCAGATTTTCATCTAAAAATCCACCAAATAGTGTCAGATGAGGATAAGAGTACTGGTGCTCTAAGATTAATGCAAGGAATCTGGAATTCTAGATAATTAGGTAATGATACTTAGAGAATAAGCATAGTTTCCACTCTCAGTTCCTACGTATACATTTTGTGTGAAATATTGAGAGCTTCTAATCAAGGCCAATGCGCAGAGAGCGAGTTTTGATAAAACTATGGCTAAGTTGGATGGTTGCGAAATGGAATCCTCGGCTAAAGGAGGGTATTGATGTCAAGGTCAGAAATACATCGTCCTATCCATCTTTCTTGATGCCGTGAGTAGGTACTTCCACCAAATAAGCCACCTAATATCTCTTGGGTACCACCAATCCCTAATAATGCTTTCTCAATAAAATTCATGAATGTGTTGCTAGATTGTGTTGCATTAGAAAAATTATATATAAAAAAAATTGATGAATGAAAAAATGAGAAATGAGAAAAAGAAAAGAAAAGAGAAAAAAAAGAGAAGAAAAGAGCAAAAAAAAAAAGGAGTTTGTGAGTGTTTAGTGTTTATTTCATTTGCATTATGGCAATACCACCAAATAAAATTGAAATCCACCAAATATGGGCTTAACCCACTTTTTCTGTGTTTCTGACCACCCAAATACTGGCTGAGGAATTCCAACTTAGTGTTATGGTTATTGGAACATTATTAAAGTGTTAATGCCATGTGAGACCACCAAATATGGAATATAAGTGTGAATCTGGTAGGATTGTGAGCTCAAGAAAAAAAAAAGAAATGAAAAGAAAAGAGAAAGAGAAAATGAATACAAAGGAACTAAAAGAGAGCATCGTTTTTCTCGTCTTTCTCTGAGTTGAGTTACATAATAATTTGGGAATCTAGATTCTATAGTACTAATCTCTATGTACCACCAAATGAGAATGAGCCACCAAATAAGCAATCATTTTCCCTCAGACATTCTCTACCCAAGCATAAAGTCAGGGTAGAATTCATAGAATATCTTCAATGCCCTAAGGAAAGAAGTTTGCCTATCCTGCTAGAATTTTACTAGGGGTCAAGTATAGTCTTTAGAGGTAAATCGGGTTTTTCACTCGAATTCGTTGCAAAAGCTACATAGCTGCACTTTCACAATTGTCAAGATTTTAAGACTTTACGATGGACACAAAAAGGAAAAGAATTTCTAGGCATACACTTGATAAAAATAATCAATCCCTTAGGAACCCTTCTATAAATAACTTAGTCTTGCATTTGCTAGGGACCAGCATGATTTAGGCATGAGGGTATGATTGCACAGCAATCATAGGCCTTAACTGACCTAGATTAAGCTAGAACTTAACCTAAGCAAGTGTAATTCATGCATGCATAAGCATTATTTGCATCCTTACTGCTTTCCTTTAGCTATGCATGAAGTAATGACATAATGTACTAATTAAGTGCATTATATAAATTGCAGGAAATAGGAAGCTTAGAAGTTGGATCTAAAGCTAGATTAGAAGCTGGACTTGAAGTTAGTGCTGCATCAGAGCTAGAGCAGAAGATTAGAATAAAATGTAGTAGAGAAAAAATGTAAAAGGTTGTGGTATGCTATTCTATTAAGTAGAAGTAAAGTAGTTAAATTATGAAGAACTTAGGTCCAATACTATCCCAAGGATAGCCATAGAAGCCTTCCCAATCCTTAGCCACCCTTAGATTAGGTCACCATAGCCAAGGAAACCTCAAAACCCTAGTTCCAGCCCTTATCTGGATGTCCAGGTAAGTCATTGGATGACCAGGACCCTTAGCCACAACCCACACACCTTGAGCCCATGTCTGCAATGTTATTGGACATCCAGACACTTAGTCAGACATCCAATTTCTACAGAATACCCAAGACAGAACCTTGAATCCCTCCTGACTCTGATTGGACGTCCAGACAACAAGTCTGCACTTTGGATTTTTGAGTATAGGTCATCTAATACCTTTATTGGACGTCTGGAACAGCTCTCCAGTTCCTATTTTGGAATCCAAGCTTTGATCCTAAGTTCTTAGATCCCTAAACCCAATTCCAACCCCTTAGAAACCCAAATTAAGGTAACCTAACCCTAATACACCACCTTTAGGCATTTCTAAGAACCTAATTAGGTCCTCATTAAGCCCAATTCACTTAGATCATAGTTAATTACCATTTCTTAGTCAATTGGACTCATAGAGTCCAATTATGCTCAGACCTCAACCCACACAAGTCTAATTGGACTCAGTGAGAGCCCAATTGACCTAAGCCCAACCTAGGTGAGTTTTTTCACTTTGAATTTGGTTCACACTCATTCAATTAAACTTGTGTTAAGTTTAATTGCATTTTCTCCTTAGCAAATTAGGGTTTGCGACCCTAATTTGAGACCTACACAAACCTAAACCTATTAGGACATAACCTAGCTCACTTAACAACCTTTGTCACGACCACACACACACACACACACACACCCATTCACGCACCCCCACACCACCTAGAGTATTCTAGGTCCTTCCAAAGGTGGTGCCACTCTTGGTTGTTAAAATTAGCAACCAAGAGACATTCAAATTGTAGATCCATTTTTGGTGGATCTAAGAACCACCCTCTCTCTCTCTTGGATGGCCACACTTGGGGCTCTCTCAATAGATTTCCACACTTCTCTAGAGAGGCTCCCTTAGGTCTATAAAATGACCTAATGGGTGGCCATTTGCAACCATTCACTCTTGCCTTCATTCCACCTTCCATAGCATAGCTCCACCTTTACACATCCACCTCCACAAGCTCCCACCGTGGCTAGCAACAGCTCCACGGCAAGTGCTTGGATCATGACCTCCTCACCTCTCCAAGGGTCAGCCTAACCCTGATTTTCTGACCCTCCTCTCAACCAAGTCAAAGGCCTTCCGAGGCCGCCTCCAAATGCCCTTATTTCTATTAGCTAAGTAGATAGTTCTTCGTAGATTTACTACTTTATTACTGCTTAGTAGTGCAACTGTGTATTTCTTCCCTAATGAGGCTTGCATAATCCCCCCATAGATTCATCTATACAGTCATTATCTGCTAGCTAGTTTTACGTTTTCAAGCATTCCTCTACAAGTCCTCCTCAAGCTGTGCTTTGTAACTCTGATGCAATCAATGAAATCATCTTTTTATATATCTATATATCTATGTGTGAACATCACCATATGCTTGATTGTAATATCTTTCTCGTTATAACCAGTTGCCTGTGCTCATTTTATATTTCTACTGCAACAGCAAGTTGTGCATGAATATGTGCATAATCATAAACCGACATGAGTTTTTAAGCGAGTAGAGAGAGCAAGATCGAATTCATTTTGCATTTCCTAAATGTCTCCTAGATACGAACGACCGGGGCTCCAAGTCTCATTATTTTAGAAATTATTTTTGATGAGTGGATTTTGCGACTATTCTACGATGTTGTTTTCCTTAAACTTACGATTTCCATGCCTGCCACTAATCTTGTCTTAATCTACTCCTAAACTAATCCTACTCCAATCCTAATCTAGTCCTAAACTATTCCTAATCAACTCTTAATCCATTCCTAAATTATTCCTAAACTATTCATATTCTAGCCCTAATCTACTTTTAATGTATTTTTAAACTATTCCTAATCTAGTCCTAATCTACTCTTAATCTACTCCTAAACTATTCCTAATCTACACCTAAACTACTACTAATCTAATCCTAGTCTACTCTTAATCTACTCCTAAACTATTCCTAAACTCTTCCTAATCTTGTCCGAAACTATTCCTAAACTACTTATAATCTAGTACTAATCTACCTTTAATTTATTCCTAAACTAGTACTAATCTTATTCTAATCAACTCCTAAACTATTCCTAATATACTTCTAAACCATTCCTAATTAACTACAAAACTATACCTAACATAGTCTTTACTTCATCCTAATTTATTCCTATGCTATTCTTAGCCTATTCCTAATCTAGTCATAATCTACACCCAAATAATTTATAATCTAGTTCTAATCAAGTCGTACTCTACTCCTAATCTAGTCCTAATCAACCCTTAATCTTGTCCTAATTTACTCCTAATCTATTCCTAGTCTATTCCTAATATAGTTCTAAGCTATTCTTAATCTACTCCTTATATAACCTTAAACTATTCTTACACTAGTATTAATGTAGTCCTAAACTATTCCTACCCGTAGTCTACTCCTAATACATTCATAATCTATGCTTATTCCAATTCTAGTCATAATCTAACCCTAATCTTGTCCTAATCTACTTCTAAACTACTCCTAGTCTCCTAATATTTTCCTAAGATATTCCAATTCACTCCTAATATAGCCCTAAACTATTCTTACTCTAGTCCTAATCTTGTCCTAAACTATTCTTGTTCATAATTTAGTCCTAATCTAATCCTAATCTACTTTTAATCTAGTCCTAATCTAGTCCTAATCTACTCCTAAACTATTCCTAATCTAGTCCTAAGCTATTCCTAGTCTACTCTTGAGCTAATCCTAACCTATTCCAAATCTACTCTTATTGTATTCCTAAACTATTCAAAATCTAGTTGTAATCTACATTTAATTTGTTCCGGAACTATTCCTAATCTACTGCCAATTTACTCCTAAACTACTCATAATCTATACCTAATATACTCCTAATCTAGTCCTAATCTACTCACAATGGTTTCCTAAACAATTCGTACTCTAGTCCTATTCTATTCCTAATGTATTCCTAAACTACTACTAATCTAGTCTTAATCTACCTTCAAGTTATTCCTAGTCTACTTGTAATCTTGTCATAAGATATTCCTAAACTATTTATAATCTAATCATAATCGACATTTAATTAATTCTGAAACTATTCCTAATCTTGTTCTAATCTACTCCTAAACTTTTCTAATCTACTCTTAATTTATTTCTAAACTACTCTCAATTTAATCCTAAACTATTACTAAACTATTCCAAATCTATTCCTAATTTACTCCTAAAGTACTAATAATCCAGTCCAAACATACCTCTAATCTATTTCTAAACTACACAAATCTAGTCCAAATCTACTTTTAATTTATTCCGAAACTATTTGCAATCTTGTTCCTAATCTACTCCTAAACAACTACAAATCTACTCCAAAATTATTATTCCTAATCTACTCATAAACTATTCTTATTCCTAATCTACTCATAAACTATTCCTAAACTACTTGTAATCTACTCCTAAATTATTCTTAATCAACTCTTAATCGACTCCTAAACTATTCCTAATCTACAAATAGTCTATTAGAAAACTATACCTAATCTTGTTCCAATCTACTCCTAAACTATTCTTAATCTATTGCTAAACTACTCTTCATCTACTCCTAAATTATTCCTAATCTATTCAAAATCTAACCCTATGCTATTCCTAATTGATGTAGACACATCCATTTAGGTTAAAATGCCTATTTATGCATATTCTTAGGCTTAGATATGCATTTCATATTATAAATATTGCATAGCATGCATCATTCTTCATTTAGAGTAGTTGTGTATATTTTAGGTTAATTACATCCTTTTTATGACTAGGAGGGAAGGTGATTTATTTTAGGGCCTCGAATTGACGATCCGAAAGTACGGATCTGATCAGGATGATGATCGGAGTCCAACGCCTCCAAGATCATCCTAATCAGAATCCCATCTCACCTTATGTGATTCAAGGAAGATCAATGGCCAGGGGGCAATGCAACATCCTTACGTGCTTTGGATGAAAAGTCCAACTGTACGGACGGATCTGGAGCAACGATCATAGCCTGGCGACACATAAATCATCTCAATCTGAGTACCGTGGCACCCTCTACAACAGACAGTAGATGGACGACCAAGATGGCACCATGTGGTGCCATATAGGCTGCCCAACACCAACCATCATTCCACCCAACCTTCTTGTTCACCCACACCATCCGTTCCCAAACGTTGGATCATGATCCAACAGCAGAGAAACCTCCTCACTGTGCTCCTCTTCGTGACACAATGGATGGCTTAGAGCATTGCCAAAGCACTCTCCGCAACTCAGATGGCACGGGCCAAATCCCGCTAAAGCCTCCTCACTATAGCAATTGAAATTCAGCAACTAGATCTCCATCAAGTGACCATGAAGCTTCCACGCAGCTCAATCCCGTGGGGTAGATTCACACAGGCATGAGATCATGCAAAATCACATGCGTGATCGTACATGGGCGTGAACTTAAGACGTCCACTAGCATTGTCATCCATCTGATGCTGATCCAGCGGTGGTCGCGCCTCTCTTTGACGCCAACTGTACGTGCCTTCAAAGGGCACGATCAACGGGCATGCCTGAGCCATCGATGAAGCATCCAATGCCTACGTGTCCTCCAACAGACTCCAGCGGGGAAATAGCACGAGCGCCAGCAAGCTTTAGCGACATTTGGGGATGTTGGTTGGCACGAATCTTTAGTGATGCATTTGATGTCACCATTGCTCGTCGATAGATTTCCTACTCTTCCCATCACTATAAAAGGACCCCTACACCTCCCCTTCCTCTTCATCTCTTCCTTTCTTCCTCTCACCACCTCCAAGGCTATAGAGAGAGCTTGTCCCAAGCCTGAGATGCTCCTCTAGGGTAGAATCAAATATTTTCCCCTCCTCTCATCCCCATTCGTGGAGAATCCTGCGATCATCTTCTCAACTACTTCAAGAAGTAGATCATCACCGCGACGTCGTCCTGCACCACCCTCAGTCCTCCAGCTCCATCCTCATTGATCCCACTCCTCACCACTTTCCTTTAGGCGATGTCAGAGTGAGTCATCCTCCAAGCGACCACCGAGGGGGATTTCTCTCACCTATCTCTATCTTTATTGCTTTCGTAGTATAGTTTTGATTATAAAATATCTTTATAAACATTTGATTATAAAAATACATAATTGTTTCTCTCACTCTCTATCTCTCTCTTTTTATTTTGCAAGTAGATTAGGTAGAATTCATCAACCTGATCTCTTGCCCTATTAAAATACCCAAAAAAATAACAAAAGATAAAAATGGCAAAAACAAATAAAAAGCAAAACGTGGATTTTCAAAACCAAACGTTCGCCTCCCAATGTTCGACCTAGGACTCCCATGGAGTTTCGGTTAAAAATTATATTTGATAAGGTGTTTTGCAAACTACGATGACAGGTTCTCGAAACCCTAATGTTACTTCGCCAAAACCCGTACATCATTTTGGCACCGTTGCCGGGGAAGCAATGCTCTTTGGTTTTTCTCACATTTTCCTACATTACTTACATATTTTTCTAACCTATCTTTCTTCTTCGATTTATTGTCTTCCTGGAACCTGATCGAGGAGCCGAAGGTGGTAGATTGGAGTAAAGTGCAGGTAGAGACATTTGTAGGTTTTCCTCCACTTCCCCACCCACTAGATCATTTCCCCACCTTAATAATCAAGATCTAATCTACTTAGGTGTTTTCACGAACCCTAGGATAGAAATTGTTTGTCTTGTTTGTAACTTCACCACATCTCACCCTTCTGCATATATGAAAAAATAAAAAATATATATTCTTCTCTTGTGGGATTTAACTGAAAGCTACACACTTAATACCCGCAACTCTCATCCTAAGTAAGGCACACAATCACTTTGATTCTACCACTTAACCGAGATCTGACCAATGGATCTGGTACACCTTAACTCAAAACACACTTAGGTGAGTAGAAATCTGATTAGTTAAGACTTTTTGTGTGCCTTAATCAAGTGGTGCAACAGGCCAATTGATTGAGCTGTTTGGGCTGCACCACTTCAGATAAAAGCGATCCATTAAGTATCTTAACATTTAGGGTTGAACTTTAGGGCTGAACCAGGCACTCCACATTAGTTTTTGATTCTAAAGGAATATATCATCACCAGTGCTTTCAAAACTTGGAGTGTTCTACTAAAATAGATTGAATGAACCTAAAGATTAAACCATAAAAGCTATTAAATAAGGTTAAACCCTAAAAGACACATCATCAAATAACATTGTTTGCAAACCCTGGTTGTGCACTCACACACATTTGAATTGATCATTAAGGGCACAACCCATCTAAAGGGCCCATCACATTCCAAGAACATGATCATCCCAAGGCTAACTAAAACTGAGTAGACATTGTTCTTAAAGATTGATTCACTCTTCAGGGCTCAGACTGAGATTTTTTTTGATTAATCTGCTTCTACTGGTCCATCTAATGTCTAGTTAGGGGAGTAGCGTCAAACGATCGTGGCTGGGGGGTACACTACGAATCGGAGGTGCAAGCCAAAGGAAGAATCTTCTTCCCAACCCCTCCCTCTAATTGGTTGGATTCACCAGATAGAAGCAGACCAAATCATTTCTATCATCTCAAGACGGGTCCTGGGAGTCTGTAGGTGTTTAGGCTACCCACATAAGGACAAGTTTGGTTGATTGTACTGCAGGGCACCTTTCTTTCTTCTGTTTTCCCCCTACTCTACTATGTATCCTTCCACATCTTACACACGTTTCCCATCCTACCCACCTACCAACATGTATCCTTAAGATGATTACTATCCTGACTCAACCTATGATTACCCATCTCCTAGTTAGGATAACTTTGATTGGGGATACGATACCGAACCTTAGTGTTCAAGGCCTAACACTAGACAACAAGACTATGATTACAATCCTTCCTAGAGCTACAATGATTATATATCTCAATCCTTTGATGATCAAACCAACCTGATCTATAATCAGGAAGGATATGATGATTATAACATCTACCCTCCCCAGTATTCCACTGAATATAGGTCACCTCCATTCTTTGAATAACCTGAGACAACCTACTATCAGGGAGGGCCTCGAGGACCCCAATATCTTGACTCCCCTAGAATAAACCCTAACCCACCCAACCCTGAACTAAACCATTCGGTTCAGGTGAACCAGATCCAAGATAGGGTGCTTGCTAACTTGAGGAACACCATACAATCTTTAGAAGCTCAGCCAACACCATGCACTCAAGCATTAGAGCCTATGATAAAAATGTTTGATGAGCTGAATAGCTCTTTATTGGATTTTCCCCAAAATGTTAGTGATCGGGGCTTGGGTGAGTCTCTACTTGGGAAATTATCGAGATTGAGGATGAAATTTGTGGTTGCCCTAGTCCAATCTTGGGATGATTCTCATGATGAACCCCCTCCAAGAAATCCAATGTCTGAACCCGCTCAAGTGCCTATTGGGGGAATACATTTTCTAAGATGGGGAATGACTAGGTTGGGTTAAAGCAACCAATTGAGGATGAACCGATTGCCTCACCTGAGATCCCAGAGCCAAGGAATGACGAAAAATATGTCTCTATGGACCAGAAAATGACATATGATTTTGAGATATATATATAAATGAGGATGAATAATTCTTTAATTCTGAGGATAAGGAATCTTTAGGTGAAGTCTCACTTGAGCTTAAGGAAGATGATTTTAGTGAGACAAACAGGCTTAAGGAATCTGATGAACAATTTGATAGCCCAATTACTGAAGATTGTGATCTGGTCAGAGCTAACTTGGTGGATCCGAATCCTCATTTTCTAGAAGATTCAATCAGTAGCCCTAATCTTCAACCACACCGCAAAGAGCTGAATGATCATACTTTTGAGATCATTGTGCCCAAGTCAATTCTGATTCATCCACGATTTCTAGACTTGGGTAAATCATATGGGGTGAATGATATGCTAGAGTTCCCAGAGCCCGAACACTTGATGTTGGAGGAATGGAATTTGGAAGTGAGGATCTGGGATGTTAACTTCAGTGAAAGCAAAAGTTTGGATTTAAGGGTTCTTGTTGAGCCTAAAACCACCTACTTTCTCCCAGGACCCTTACGATATCATTGGTGTGCAACCCAAGCTCGAAAAAATTGACTAGCTTCTTAAGCTGAATTCTAAGTGGATACACAAGTTGAGTGAATCAGATCTACCCATTGTCTGCCACTTTAGTCTTGGGTTGCACACCACCAAACTGCAGGCTCGACCCCGCAAGCACAATAATCTCCGATTCTTGGTGATTTTCATCCAGAATCTAAGAACTATTCGACCCTGGGGCATTAGTCTGCACCATAATCTGGTCCACGTTTGTGGACATCTTCTGTTAGCGGGTTTATGGATCAATATTTTTATTTTGATTCTAACCCACACTTGTGAATTCCTAAATTCATCTTTGTATGTATATTATGCCTAGCAGAAGGGATTAATCTTAGCACGTGTGCATACTCACTTCTCACTGTGGAGCTGACCAGATTGACATGAAACTCAGGTGATATTTTGTTATTTCCCCCTTTCCATGTCTTTTTTTCTACAATGAGGACATTGCATCATTTAGGCATAGGGGGTGGATACTTAATCCTGAAATTATTTCGTTAACTTTGTAGAATTTCTTTTATTTTCTTAAAAGAAAAAATTTGAAAAATAGAATTAGGAGAAGAGAACTTAGGCTTTTGGAAGTTATTAACTTTAGGAAATAATACTTTAGGACTTGAAATCTTAGACTCTTCACATCTTCATGCTTAATTAGCTCGGGTGTCCACTTGAATGTGGACATAGTCTCAAGTCCTCGCTAAGTAATTTTACTTCAATTTGGTGAATAAATTGGGATGATAAGTACACGACTTAACAACCCGCCCTCTGATTTGAGGGGACTTTATGTCTAAGCATCTACACACTGTTTGCACTGACTCACTTTTTGATGATTTTTTCAAAAATTGGGTAGCTAATGAACCATCTATGATAGTATGGCTGGAAAGTTTTCGTAGGTAATAGCTCATTGCCAGTTGTCCAGAGACCAGCGACATGACCATACTAATTCTACTATTAGGTAAATCTTAGATCAGGGAGGCCACCAACTTAAAACATAAAGAAAGAAAAAAAGAATTACTTAGAATAAAAAAGAGAAAGGAGAACAAAAAAAGAAAAATAAACCACACTTCACCACATGAGTATGGTTGGCAAGTTGCCGTGGGTAATAGCCCATTGGCTAGTTGTCCAAAGCCTAGCTCACAAAAATGCACAATAATTCCCAAAATACTTTGAGAAGAAGTGGGGAAGTAGAATAAATCGAGGAGATATACACTGGGTTCACCCTTGTGTTGACCCCATAAAAAAATAATAATTAAGTAGGGAGAAAGCTACCATTTAGAAAGATAAACCTTTAGTCATAAACTTTCAAGGTCAACTGTGGTTGTAGAAACTCGAAGTCCATTTTAATGGCCTCCTAGTGAGTCTTTCACTCTTTTCACAAGATGCTTAGCACTTAGAGTCCTTTTCGAGTCTTAGGTGGGTTGGGTAGCCTTAAAAAGTTATCCCAAAACTCTCAAATTCTAAAAGTCTAAAAAAATTAGAAAAGAAGAAAAACAAAGAAATGTATCTTCCCTTTTCAAATAAGGTGAGGATTTAGCCAGTCTGCATTCTGGCAGACACCCGAGTACTATTGAGTTTTCGTAGTTTAGGATTTTAGTTGAAATTTTCTATTGTTAATAAACAACTTAGGCCTAAGCGATCGAGTTCTAATCCTATTTTAATACATAGCATGTACTTTAATTTTGCTAGGGACTAGCAAAAGATAGGCATGGGGGTATGATGTAGACACATCCATTTAAGTCAAAATGCCTATTTATGGATGTTCCTAGGCTTAGATATGCATTTTATATTATAAATATTGCATAGCATGCATCATTCTGCATTTAGAGTAGTTGTGTATATTTTAGGTCAATTGCATCCTTTTTATTGCCAGGACGGAAGGAGATTTACTTCGGGGCCTTGGATTGACGATCCAAATGTACAGATCTGATCAGGATGATGATCGGAGTCCAACACCTTCGAGATCGTCTAAATCAAAATCTCGTCTAATCTTGTGTGATCGGAGGAAGATCAATGGCTAGGGGGCAATGCAATGTTCTTACAGGCTTTGGATGAAAAATCTAACTGTACGGATGGATCTGGAGCAACGATTGTAGTTCGGCAACGTAGAAATCATCTCAATTCGAGCACCATGGCACCCTCTACAATAGAAACAAGATGGACGACCCAGATGGCGCCATGTAGCGCCATCTAGGCCGCCCAACACCGGCCAGCAGTCCGCCCAACCTTCTTCATCCACATCATCCATTCCCAACCATTAGATCTTGATCCAATGGTTGAGAAGTCTCTCCACTACGCTCCTCTTCGCAACACAAAGGAAGGCTTAGTGCATTGACTAAGCGCTCTCCACAACTCAGATGGCACAGGGTCGAATTCCGCAGAAGCCTCCTTGCCACAGCAATTGAAATTCAGCTGCTAGATCTCCATCGTGCAACCACGAAGTATCCACATGGTGCAATCCCATGGGGTAGATTCGCACACGCATTCGGTCATGCAAAATCACATGCGTGATCGTACGCGGGAGTGAACTTAAGATGTCCACAGGTGTTGTTAGCCATCTGATGCTAATCTAGCAGTGCTTGCACCTCTCTTCGACACCAGTAGTAGCGCCTTCAAAGGGCGCAATCAGCGGGCACACCTAAGCCATTGAACAAGCATCCAATGGCTACGCCTCCTCCAATAGACTCCAGCCGGGAAATAGCACAAGCGTAAGTAGGCTTTAGTGACATTTGGGGATGTTGGTTGGCACGGATCTTCAGCGACACATTTGTTGTCGCTATAGCCCATGGACAGATTTCCTCCTAAAGGACCCCTACACCTCCCATTCCTCTTCATCTCTTCCTTTCTTCCTCTGACCACCTCTAAGGCTCTAGAGAGAGCTTGGCCCAAGCTTGGGATGCTCCTCTAGAGTAGAATCAAATAATTTTCCCTCCCTACATCCAATTCATGGAGCATCCTGTGCCCGTCTTCTCATCTACTTTAGGAAGTATATCCTTGCTGAGACACCATCTACCCTACCCTCCATCCTCGGACTCCATCCTCGTTCGTCCTGCTCCTCGCCACCTTCCTCAAGACGACATCGGAGCGAGTCATCCTCCAAGCAACCGTGGAGGGGGATTTCTCTCTCCTATCTCTATCTTTATTGCTTTCGTAGTACAGCTTTCCCACTTTCCTAGTTGTAATAAACATTTGATTATAAATATACATGATTATTTCTCTCTCTATCTCACTTTTTCATTTTGTAAGTAGATTAGTGTTGATCGCAATGAACGGGTTTCATAATCAATGCGTGTAGTATAGTTCGAATCAGAGCGACAAACAAGTAAATTTAAAGCCCAAATATCAATAATGAAGTCCGAGGTCGAACACAGGGAGCAATTGGCAAGATAATTCTCAAGATCACAATTCAAATGCAATATAAGCAATGTATGATAGAATTTCAAACAACAATGATATATAAATGAAATCTGATATCAGATAATGCAAAAAGAATGGGGTTAAATGGTGATTTGAATCACCAATTACCCATCACAATTTATATCAAATAACTCAATAGCACTAAGCAATAAAATGCCACATAGCATAAGTACACAGTGCGCTTCAAATGAAGCTTAGACGTCTGTTCAACCGATCAGACGGCTTATCCTACTCAAAGGTATTTCTCTTTTTCTTCTTCCTTTTCTCTATGCCTTCTTCTCTTCTTCTCCTTCTCTGTGCTTCTCTTCTGCAACTCTTCTCTTTTCTTTTTCTCTGTGCTTCTTCTCTTGTACAGTTCTTCTCTTCTTTTTCTTCTAGCTGATCCTTTTCTCTTCTTCTTTCTCTTCATCCTCAGGCTTCCTCTCCTTCCTTCTTCACGTGCAAGGGGGAGGTTCCTCAAATAGCTAAGTGTCAGCCGTTGGTCCTGAGACCAAAACCCCCCCAGCCCCCATGTGCTTTCGTCTCCTCCTCTCTCTAGGATCCACCCTCTCAAGGCCTCGAGTTATCAGATATTTGAGTAGAGTGCACTCTGGACCAGGCCTACAGACTGTGAGTGGCAACCGAGGAGTGCTTAGGTTAGGCAGGTATACGGATCTGGCAGACCTACGTGTAGGGTGTCGTGGGCAAGGTACGTGAGTGGTGCGGGACCTCACCCCCTGTGACTTAAGGCAAATAGCTTGAGTGACAAAATCAATTTATGCGATTGCAAGTGCTCTTTTGCTTCCGTGGTGGGACTATCCCATTACCCTTCCTCTGCGTGCAGCTGCAGCCGCTGCTTCGTTCGATTGTAGTCAAAGGACCAAATTGGTTCCCAGGTCATGATCCTAGAGACACTCTGCTACACCTGGGACTTCGCTTGGGGTCTACAGATGCTGGAGCAAGGCTTCAAGCTTCACTCGAAGCTACAGTAATGGCGGTAGAGGGAGCGAAGACCTGAAAATTAGAATACGGCCTCTCGACCTTGTCAAATAAGTTCAGGAGCTTCGTCGTAGGTTGGTGAGTGTGATGTTGGGTGCGGTGTGTCGTGAAGGTGGCTGTGGTGGCTGGATGGTGTCGAAGTTGGTGGGCAGAGGTAGGTGTGTTTGGAAGGTAGTTTAGAGGAGCAATTGATTGAACTAAGTTAGGGATTTTGCTCTTGGGGTCGACACGGTGATGTAGGGATGAACGACGAGGGGTTTGGTGATGTGTGGAGTGAGATGTTCCTCACCGGAGTAGTGGCCGAACGCGGAAGGGATGACGGTGAATGGGCGGTAGTGTGGTCGAAATTGTGTGTGGTTGGGATGAAAATGTAGAGGACTTAGGGGACTTGGTAGTTGGTAGACGATGGGGAGTCGAGGTGGCACCGATTGCGGTATGGTTGGCGTCAGGGAAAAGGTGCTCCGATGAGTAGGAATCAGTGAGGAAGATGGAGGATGGGGCGTCTGCGGGTACAACACGATGGGAAAGAGAGCCAGGAAGATAAATCCACCATTGGTATTGCGTGAGGATGAAGCATGGAGTCAGAGGAGCTCACCGGACATCGAGGAGCTTCGGTCAGATAGGGAGAGACGAAATTAAGGCGGAATCTGGTCGAATTCGAGCATGGAAAGTTCGATCTGATCTGGAGGTCCTTTTATAGGCCTCCAGAGGGAATTTTGAGCTTGGGAAGCAAGGTTCCCAAGCTTGCAAAGCTCATCGGAGTTGGAATTCTATAGGATACCCAAATCTCTCATGCGTTCACATAAGAGATTAGGAAGGTTTGAGGGCATGGGAATTGGCTAAAAAGGAAGGGAATTCCATGATGAACTTCTCTTTCAAATCTGAGATGGATTCGTCAAGGAATCAAGGAGAATTTGCCAAATTTAGATCACCAGAGTTTGTAGGAATAGGATTCATGGTGGTAGGGACCTATTTGAAGAAAATGATGATAAAGATAGGGACCTTTTTATAAAAATTTTGTAAGTTAAGCGCATATGTGTGATATAAAAGAATCAGATAGGACCACGTTGCAAATTGGGTCAAGACAATCTCAGATTGGGCCCAAATTTTGGTAAAAACCTAATTTGGACCTAAGGAATCCAATGGTGAAGTTTTATTTTAGTTTTGGCCTAGTTTGACTGGGTAATTTATGCAAAAACTCAAATTAGGGCAAATGTTAATCTGAGACTCTATTTTATGTCAAGTTGGGTTCTAATGGTCAAATTGAAGATACCAAACCCTAAAGAATATTTTTCTATGAATATTAGAGGGTTTAGCTGAATTTTATCTTGACTAGAACCTCAATTAATTAAGTGGGTCTATTTTTAGGGTTTTAGAAGTCATTTAATTCTCAAAACACGCAATAACCCTTTTCTATTTGTATTAACCCAGTTGTTAGACTTTTAAGACAATTAGAACTTTATCTAACCCCTGAGAAAACCCGTGGTTGTTCTGCACTCAAGAAATGATGGTAAAATTGTAGGAATGACCCTATATTCTTGCTTTCTTCTCAAATCAATGTTTTGTGCCCGTAAGACCTTCTGATGGATATGTAAGAGCTTTTATTGACTTAATTAGATCAAACTGTGCTAGTTATGACTCATGATGGTGTTCCCATCATACCCCCATGCCTAGCTTTTGCTAGTCCCTTAGCAAAATCTCATGGAATTAAATTAAATTCTAGACCATGCCTTTTTATGTTCAGATTTCTGCTGTGTGCTTTCTTTTGTAGATTAGGTCAAAATGCCAATAGTAGGCCTAGAGCTACTCAAGTCTCAACTAAGATCTAGACCTAACTAGCTCTAGCCTTTGTCCGCTGTGAAGGTTTCTAAGGTCCACAAGAACTAACCTAAGGTTCGTTGAACTCCATGGTTAAATCACTTATGCTTGTAACATGTTTTAGTCCTGGATCAGTTTGCAATGCATTTTTGTACGAAAGAGACAGAAGATTTCTTTATTTTTGGAGTTTTTTCTCTCTTTTTTTTCTTTATTTCTAGCTTCAAATTGGCTTTACAACACAGTATGTATCCGACTCCTAGCTCCCACCATCAATCGTCACAGGGTCCCTAGCAATCGATGCTTCGAGATAGCACCGCCCATGGCAACCCCCAGAACCCTGGCTTTCGAGATTTCGAAATAATCCCGCCAATGGCATTCTGTAGCTAATTCCAAACCCTGGCAATCGACATTTCATGATAATGCCGCCCATAGCATCTGAACAAGCATAAGGTGCTTACATGCCCCCGGTAGGATATTTAGATATCGTAGGAGATAAGCACCGAGGAGACGATATGTTATTGCGCATCTTCGAGGGGAATTTCCTACCTCTCCATGTCGAGAACTCCTCCAAATCAACTTGTGTTGATCAGTCGCTCCTAATCTTGGTAGCTTTTTCAAAATAAAATTAACACTTTTGAGTGATTTTGGTAGTTAAGCGCATTGAACCAGACTGTGTCTGGGTTAGGGTGCTCAGGTTACCGAGTCCCGCAAACCAAAGGTTAGTTAACAAGGTCGAATAATCCCTAAGCCTTAGACCTAATACTTAAGCTTCGCATTTTCCCCAACCTCTTAAGAACTACCCAAATCCTATTGAATACTTGTATTTTTAAGCCTAAACATAAGCCCAAGAGGCCTAAGATCAACGTTCATACTAATCTCTTTTGTTTCATAGCACTTTTATTTCTTTTATTTCTTTATTTTGATTTAATATAGAAATAAGCAGATTCCTTAATATTTTCTTAAAGGTTCTCTTTTAGTTTCAAACTGTGCTCCTTTTTGACATTTATATTACCTCCCCTTTCTCTCCTAAAAAATGATATGCAATTAATTCTTAAATTTCCTCCACTTTCTCCATTTTCTTATTCTTTTTCAATTTTTTATTTTTCTAGTTTCTTTTTGGAATATGTATTCTTTTTTATGAAACACTTTCTTGTGACATGATTCTCATAGCTTTTTGCACTTTAATATCCCCCCGTGCCTATGATTTGCAATGTCCTCATTGTAAATTAGGTGGATTCGAATTTAGCTTAGATCGTAAACTAGAACCGGTTTAGGTGGGTGGATGGGTCGGGGTGACTATTGTGGACGATTTCAAGCTCGGGTACAGGTAGCAGAGGTGGAGCTGGTTGTTCTAATGGACAAACCCTAAAGTGCAATATGAGTTCAGCATGGGATATGTCAAGAAGGGTTTTGGGTTTTTTCAAAAAGATGATTGGTTGTCTCCCGTTAAGCACTAAGTTTAACACCATCAGCTAGGCACAATGAGCTTAGGGAGAATAGAGATCAAAAGATACCTCAAGCAAGTTCGTATCAGTGAGTTCAATGAACGGCTTAGGTCACTGGCCATTCACGATCAAAGGTTTGGAATCAAGGCTGGGTTGACTGATTTCAATGGCTCCATTTCCAAAAATTCGTCGGATAAGATATGGTCCAATCCATTTTGATATGAGTTTTCCTGGGAACAGTTTGAGTTTGGCATCGAAGAGTAGGACTTTCTAACCAGGGTGAAAGATCTTTCTAGATATGTGCTTGTCATGAAAGGCCTTAACCGGCTCTTTGTACATTCATGAGTTCTCGTACGCATCATTGCGTACTTCATCGATCTTGCTCATTTGAAGCTTTTTGTGGGTTCCTGTCTTAGATCTAAATTACATTTCCGTATATCCCAATAGGCTCTGTGCTCCAACTCGATAGGGAGGTGACATGCCTTCCCATACACCGATCTAAATGGGGACATGCCCAATTGGGTCTTGTGGGCGATCCTATAAGCCCACAAGGCTTCCAGAAGTCGAGACAACCGATCTTTCCTATCAGGATAGACAGTGACCTGAAGGATTTTCTTGATCACCTGATTCGATATTTCATCTTGACTGTTGGTTTGGGGGTGGTAAGGAGTCAAGATTCGATGGGATACCCCGTATTTGGTCATCAGTGATCTGAACTGAGCATTTGTGAAATGGGTCTGATATAAACACATTTATTGAGGGTAAAATGCTTATTCATGCGTGTTTTTAGGCTTAGATTTGCATATCATGGTATAAATATTGCATAGCATGCATCATTCTACATTTAGAGTAGTTGTATGTATTTAGGTTAATTGCATCCCTTTTGTTGTCAGGAGTGAAGGATATTTATTTTAGTGCCTTGGATTGACGATTCGACCGTATGGATCTGATCAAGATGGTGATCAGAGTCCAACGCCTCCAAAATTGCCTCGATCGGAGTCCCATAGCACCATATGTAGTCCAAGGAAGATCAATGGCCAAGGGACTAGGTGACATAATTCGAAGCTTCAAATGACAAATCTGACCATGCAGATGGATTTGGGTCGACGATCACAGCCTAACAGCACGAAAATTGACTCAATCCGACCTCTATAGCAGACTGTACAAAGAAAAGAAGATGGACGAGCCAGATTGCACCACGTGGCATAACCCTGGCTACCCATGTGCACGCACGCACCACCACATGCACGTAGCAGCTTGGGTGCATGCACGTATGTGAAGACGCGCATGCGCACAACACAGCGCCAGCGCGTGAGCGTGCGCATGCACAGTAAAGGCGGGGACAGCATAGCACCAGCGATGCTTGAGTTGGACCTACCACGACGCATGAGCTGGACTTATAACTGTGGACGTGTGCGGGCATGAGCTGTCTATAGTGACGCTTCCAGCGATGGCCTAGAGCTCACTAATGGTCCCATACCTATTTTTGGCTCTTCTCCTCCACTATAAAAGGACCTACACCCCCTCCCTTCCAAGCCGTCTCTACCTACTCTACTCCCACCTACTCCCAAGCTTTAGCAAGCCTACCAACTCTCTCAAGCTCCCAAGGGGCCTATTAGTATAGCAAACCTCTGGCCCACCAAATACTCCTCCAACTTCCCATCACCATTCATAGGACACCTTGGTGCCGTCTTCCTACCTCCGTTCCGGTAGAAGATCATCTCCGCCTCCTCACCTCCCTTTCGGAGCCACGCCGAAGCTTTCCTCTACCCGACGTCCTCCTGCATCTCACCTCCATCATCCCGCTCCTCACCTCCTTCGTCCGAGCTTCCGCCAGGCACCGTTGTCTCACTGAACAGCCACTTCAGGAGATTTCTTCTCACCCCCTCTCTTTTTATGCTTTCATCATTTATTGTAATTGACATTGGAGTTATATATATATATATCAGATTTGTTCCATATCTCTTGTGATTCATTCTACTTGTCTTCTTCTTTCAAAAATACAAAAAATAACAAAACCCTAAAATACCAAAACAAACAAAATGAAGAGCAGATTTTAGTTAAAGTAAAACGACGCCTCCCAGTGTTCGATCTAGGACTCCCTTGGAGTTTCGGTATAAATTTTATTTGACCATGAGTTTTGCAACTACGACGATGGCTTACTTGTAACCCTGATTTCTAACTTGCGAAACCCATGCGATCATTTTAGCACCATTGCCGAGTAGGCAACGGAATTTACTTTATTATTTTCTACGCTTCTTTGCATTTACATAACACTAACGCCACTTATCTTTGATCTATTGTCTTGCAGGTACCCTTGCATGGAGATCCAAGTGCGGTAGATCAGAGTAAAGTGCGGGTAGAGTGTTTTTTAAGTGTTCCCCACACCACCCCCACCTTAGTTTTCATTCCATAACCTAATAACTCAAACCCAAATCAACTTAGGTGCTTTTTTATAAACCCTTGGATAGATTTGGTTGTTTGTTTGCCACCTCCACTCACCTCGCCATCCACATAAATCAAAAAAATATAAAAAGTGTAATCTGATTGTGGAATTTTCTGAAAGAGACACATCTTAACACCCACAGCTCTCGACCTATGGCGCACCACTCCACTTTGATTCTATTACTTAACTGGGATCTAACCTATGGACCTGGTACACTTCAACACAAAACACATAAGTGAGTAGAAATCTGATTAGGCTAAGACATTGTGTGCCTTAATCTGCGGTACGAATAGGCTAATTGATTATTTTGTTTGGGCCGCACCACTCAAATTAAAAGCGATTCATCAATAGCTTGCCACGTAGGGTTGATTCTTAGCGTTGAACCAGGCACTCCACACTATTTTTCATTTTTAAAGGTACATATCATCACCCGTGTTTTCAAAACATGGAGTGCTCTGCTAAATCTTGATTGAGCCAACCTAAGAATTAAACCCTAAAAGACATATCATCAAATAACCTTGTTTGAGAACCCTGGTTGTGCACGCACACACATTTTAACTAATCAATAAGGGCACAACCCATCTAAAGGGCCCATCACAGTCCAACAGCACGATCATCCCAAGCCTAACTAAAACTGAGTAGACGTTGGCCTTAAGGATTGATTCACTCTTCGGGGCTCAGACTGAGATTTTTTTCGATTAATCTACTTTTACTTGTCCATCTGATGTCTAGCTAGGGGAGTAGCATCAAACGGCCACTGCTGGGGGGTACACCAGGAACCGGAGGCGTAAGCCAAAGGAAAAACCTTCTCCCCAGTCCCTCCTAACTGGATGGATTGATAAGATAAAAGTAGACCAAATCATTTATATTCTCAAGATGGGTCCTGGAAGTCTATAGGTCTTTAGGCTACCCACATAAGCACAGGTTTGATTGATTGTATTGCAGGGCACCTTTTCTCTTCTCCATTTTCACTCCTTTTCTACCATGTACCCTTTTGCATCCTACACACATTTCACATCCTATCCTCTTACCACCACTTATCCCCAAGATGATTACTATCCCAACTTGACTTGTAATTACCCATCCTCTAGCTAGGATAACTTTGATTTGGGATATGAATCTGGACCTCAGTGTCTAGGGCCTAACCCTGGACAACAAGACTATGATTAGTATCCTTCCTAGAGCTACAATGATTATAGATCTTGATCCTTTGATGATCAAACCAACCCGATTTACAATCCAGAAGGATATGATGATTATAACACCAACCCTCCTCAGTATTCCACCGAATATAGGTCGCCACCATTCTTTAAGCAACCTGAGATGACCTACTATCAGGGAGGAACCCAAGAACCTTGACATCTTGACTCCCCTAGATTTAACCCAAACCCGCCCAAACCTGAATTGAACTAGTCGATTTAGGTGGACCAGATCTAGGATAGGGTGTTAGCTAATTTGAGGAACACTATACAATTGTCAGAAGCTCAGCCAACACCACGCACTGAAGCACTGGAGCCTATGATCAAAATGATTAATGAACTTAATAGTTCTCTATTGGATTTGCTCCAAAGTGTTAGGGATAGGGACCTGGGTGAGTTTCTTCTTGGGAAATTGTCGAGGTTGAGGATGAAATTTATGGTTGCACTAGTAAATGTTGGGATGCTTCTCAAGATGAACCCTCTTTAGGAGAGCCAATGTCTGAACCCGCTCAGGCGCCTGTTGGAGGGGATACATATTCTGAAATTGGTGATGACTAGGTTGGGCTAGAGTAACACTTTGAGGATGAATCGCTCTTCTCTCCCAAGATCATAGAGCCAGGGAATGACGAAAAATATGTCTCCACGGACCATGAAATGACATATGATTTTGAGGCATATATAAATGAGAATCATGAATTCTTTGATTCTGAGGCTGAAGAATCATTTGGTAAAGTCTCATTTGAACTTAAGGAAGAGGATTCTAGTGAGGCAATCAGACTCGAGGAGTATGACGAGCTATTTGATAGCCCGATCATTGAAGATTATTATCATGTTGGGGCTAACTTGGACAATTCGAATCCTGATGATTC
The DNA here is from genome assembly GCA_037157565.1 of Thalassia testudinum. Taxonomy (NCBI): domain Eukaryota; kingdom Viridiplantae; phylum Streptophyta; class Magnoliopsida; order Alismatales; family Hydrocharitaceae; genus Thalassia; species Thalassia testudinum. The sequence continues at coordinate 153,122,345 of JAZHRO010000024.1, forward strand.
AATCAGTAGCCCCATTCCTCAAACACACCCTAAAGAATTGAATGATGATATTTTTGAGATCACCAAATTTAAGTCAATCCTGATTCAGCCACAATTGTTAGACTTGGGTACTTTAGATGGGGTGTACAATGATTTAGAGGTCCTGCAAACATTGATTTCGGAGGATAGGAAGTTGGAATTAAAAATCTGGGAAGCTAATTCTGAGGGAACTTCGATTTTGGATTTGAGGGTTCCTATTGACCTAAAACCACCTACTTTCCACCAGGACCCTTACGATATCTTTCACGTATAACCCAAGCTCGAAATAACTGATTATTTTTCTGAGCTAGATGTTAAGTGGACAACCACATCTATTGAACCATCTTTACCCAATGGTTGACACTTTCTTTCTGGGTTGCACACCACTAAACCGCAGGCCCGACCCCACAAACACAACAACCTTCGGTTCTGAGTGATTTTCATCCATAACCTTAGAAACACTCGACCCTAGGCATGGGTCTGCATCATAACTTGGTCCACATCTATGGACATATTCTGTTGGTGGGTTTGAGGATCAATATTTTTATTTTTATTCTAACTTGTACTTGTGAATTCTCAATTTCTTCATTGTATGTATGTTATGCCTAGTTGAAGGCATTAAACTTAGCACGTGTGTATACACTCTTCTCTCGACAGAGCTATCCGGATTTTCATGATACTCAGGTGATATTCTGTTTACTTTGCCCTTTTCATGTCATTATTTTTACAATGAGGACATTGCATCATTTAGGCATAGGGGGGTGGATAATCAATTCCTGAAATCATTATGTTAACTTCGTAGAATTTCTTTTAGTTTCTTGTAAAATTAAAAAAAAAATTGAAAATTTGAAAAGATATAAAAAGAAAGAAATTAGAAAAAAAGAACTTAGGCATTCGGAAGATATTAACTTTAGGAAATGATACGAGAGGACCTAAATACTTAGACTCTTCAGGTCTTCGGGCTTAATTAGCCCTTGTGTCCACTCGAATGTCGACTTAGTCTCGAGTCCTCGTCAATTCAAATTCATTTTTAATTTGGCTAATAAATTGGGATGATAAGTATGCGACTTATCAACTAACCCTCTGATTTGGGGGGACTTTAAGCCTAAGCATCTACACAAATTTTTTTTGCACTGACTCACTTTTCGGTGGTTTCTTCGAAAATTGGGTAGCTAATGAACTATCTAGGGTGGTATGACTGGCAAGTTGTCGGTAGTAACAACTCACCGACCAATTGTCCTGAGCCTAGTCACAAGACCATTTTCATTGTACTACCTTTAGGTAAATCTTAGATCAGGAAAGCTACCTACTTCAAAAAAAAGGAAAAGAAAATATACAGAAAAAGTATATATAAAAAGGAGAAAATAAAAAAATAAATAAAACCACACTTCACCGCACAAGTATGGCTGGCAAGTTGTTGGTGGCAATAGCTCATCGGCTGGTTGTCCAGAACCTAGTTCATAAAAAATGTATAATAATTCCTAAAACACTTAGGGAAGAAGCGGGGGAGTAGAATAAACTGAGGAGATATACACTGGGTTCACCCTTGTATTGACCCCATAAATAAAAGAAGTAGAGAAAAAGCTACCGTTCGAAAAGATAAACCTCTAAGCAAGGTCACCTAGGGTCATAAAAACCCGAAGTCCGTTTTAACGACTACCTAGTGAGTTTTTCACTATTTCCACAAGATGCTTAGCACTTAGAATCCTTTCCGAGTCATGGGTGGGTTGAGTAGCCGTAAAAAGTTATCTCGGAACTCTCAAACTCTGAAAGTACAAAAAAATTGGAAAAGAGGAAAAATAATAAAAAATATGTATCTTCCATTTTCAAATAAGGCGAGGACTTGGGCGATCTGCATTCTAGTAGGCACCCACGTACTATTGATTTTTCGTAGTTTAGGACCATAGTTGAAATTTTCTATTGTTAATAAACGACTTAGGCCTAAGCGATCTAATCCTGATTCTGCTTTTGTACATAGCATATAATTTAATTTTTCTAGGGACTAGCAAAAGATAAGCATGGGGGTATGATGTAAGCACATTTATTGAGGGTAAAATGCCTATTTATGCATGTTCCTAGGCTTAGATTTGCATATCATGTTATAAATATTGCATAGCATGCATCATTCTGCATTTAGAGTAGTTGTATGTAATTTAGGTTAATTGCATCCTTTTTGTTGTCAGGAGTGAAGGATATTTATTTTGGAGCCTTGGATTGATGATTCGACTGCACGAATCTAATCAAGATGACGATTGGAGTCCAACGCCTCCGAAATCACCTCGATCGGAGTCCCGTAGCACCATATACATTCCGAGGAAGATCAATGGCCAAGGGACTAGGTGACATAATTCGGAGCTTCAGATGACAAATCTGACCATGCAGATAGATTTAGGTCGACAATCGCAGCCTAACGACGTGAAAATTGACTCAATCCGGCCTCTGTAGCAGACCCTACAACGAAAAGAAGATGGATGGCCCAGATTATGCCACGTGGCGCAGCCCAGGTCACCCATGTGCATACACACTCCACCACATGCACATGTATGGTGATGCACATGTGCACAGCATCGTGCCAGCACATGAGTGTGCACGCGTGCGGTAAAGGCAGGGACAGCGCAGCATCAGTCACGCATGAGCTGCACCTACAACGACACATGAGCTGGACTTACAGCCATCGCTAATTCTTCGTGCACCAGCAAAGCCAGTTGTGGGCTTGAGCAGGTGTGAGCGGGCTTGAACTATCTACAGTGATGCTTCCAGCAATGGCTTGGAGGTCACTAATGGTCCCATTCCTATTTTTGCCTCTTCTCCTCCACTATAAAAGGGCCTACACCCCCTCCCTTCCAAGCAATCTCTACCTACTCTACTCCTACCTACTCCCAAGCTCTAGCAAGCCTACCAATGCTCTATTAGAGCTTTCTCTCAAGCTCCCAAGGTGCCTATTAGTATAGCGAACCACTACCCCACCAAATACTCTAACTTCCCATCCCCATTCATAGGTAGCCTTGGAGTCGTCTTCCACCCTTTGTTTCGGTAGCAAATCATCTCTACCTACTCACCTCCCTTCTGGAGCCACGTCGAAGCTTTCCTTTACTCGACGTCCCCTTGCATCTCACCTCCGTCATCCCGCTCCTCACCTCCTTCATCCGAGATTCCACCAAGCACCGTCATCTCACCGAACAGCCGCTTCGGGAGATTTCTTCTCACCCCCCTCTCTTTTTTATGCTTTCATAGTTTATTGTAATTCACATTGGAGTGATATATATATATATCAGATTTGTTCCATATCTCTTGTGATTCATTCAACTTTTCTTCTTCTTTCAAAAATACAAAACTAATAAGAAAACCCTAAAGTACAAAAACAAACAAAACGAAGTGCGGATTTCAGTTAAAATAAAATGTCACCTCCCTGTGTTCGACTTGGGACTCCCTTGAAGTTTCGGTATAAATTTTATTTGATCACGAGTTTTGCAACTATGACGACGGGTTATTTGTTACCCTGATTTCTAACTCGTGAAACCCATGCAATCAAGGTCCCTCCATCAGAGATAATGGCACGTGGAATCCCGAACCGGGAAAAGATGTTCTGATGAATGAATTTGATTGCCACTTTATGATCGCTGGTTCGGGTCGGGATGGCTTCGATCCATTTGGACACATAGTCAATAGCGAGAAGAATGTACTCGAAGCTATCCGAGATAGGGAAGGGTCCCATGAAATCAATCCCCCAGGTATCAAAGATTTCGCATATGAGAATTGGCTGCAAAGACATCATATCGCGGTGGCTCATGTTGCCCAAGGTCTACCAATGAGTGCATGCCTTACAGTGATTGAATGCATCTTTGAAAATCGTGGGCTAATAAAAGCCACAATGGAGGACTTTGCTATGGTTTTATGTCCAGAGAAGTGTCCACTGCAAGCCCGGTCATGACAGGAGGACAAAATGTCCTAAATTTTCACTTCTAGAATGCATCGTCTGATGATCTGATTAGCACCAATGTGGAAGAGGTACGGGTCTTCCCAGATGTAGTACCCGGCATCGGAAAGCATTTTGTCTTTCTTGTCCTTCGGCCAAATGGACAAGATCTGATGTGATGCCAAGTAGTTCACCAAATTAGCAAACCAAGGAAGTCCTGCACTAATAGTCAGGAGGTGCTCATTAGGAAAGTGCTCAGTGATGGCTCCTGAAGGTTGAATAATGTCAGAAGGAAGGCAGGATAAGTGTCAGCTACCACATTCTACTTTCCCACTTTATCACGAATCTTGAGATCAAATTCTTGCAACAGCAAAATCCAGCAGATTAGTCAAGGTTTCGCATCCTTCTTCGTGAGGAGGTGCCTCACTGCAGTGTGATCTAAGCATATGATAACACGGGAACCCAAAATATATGTTTTGAATTTCTCCAAGGCAAATACTACGGCTAACAGCTCATTCTCAGTAACTGTGTAGTTACGCTCAGCCTCGTCCAGTGTCTTACTTGCGTAGTAGATGACCACGGGTTTTCATCTATTTTCTACCCAAGTACCGCACCCACAGCATAATCAGATGCATCGCACATGATCTTAAAGGGTTGAGACCAATCAGGGGCTGCAGGATAGGTGCTTGGGTAACTCGATCACGTAGGCTCTTAAATGCCTGAGTACACTCGTTGATTTTGAAGGGCGCATCCTTGGAGAGAAGAGTATTTAGGGGTGCACGATTTTTGAGAAATCAAGAATAAACGATGGTAAAAATCGATGTGCCTCAAAAAGGATCGAATGCCCTTTACCAAGCTAGGCATAGGGAGTTTGGAAATCAGATTCACCTTATCTCGATCAACCTGGATGCCTTTTTTAGAGATGAGATGTCCCAGGATAGTTCCCTCAGGTGCCATGAAGTGGCTCTTTTCCCACGAAAGAACCAAGTTCACGTCGATGCATCGCCTGAGGATTTGGACCAAGTGTAGGATGGAATCATCAAATGATTCCCCAAATGTTGAGAAGTCATCCATGAAGACTTCAAGGTATTCACATACCATATCTGAGAATATGGCAAGCATGCACCGCTGAAAAGTAGCGGGTGCATTGCAGAGATAGAACGACATCCTTCGAAATGCATATGTCCTGAAAGGGCAGGTGAAGGTGGTCTTCTCTTGGTCCTCAGGATGGATTACGACCTGGTTACAATCGGAGTACCCATCCAAGAAGTAGAAGAATCATAGGGGAAATGATCCTTCTTCGTGGAGGAATTGAGTCTTCTGTAATCAATGCAGACTCTCCATGAGTTTGCTATACAGGTCAGTATTGTTTCTCCGATTTCAGTCGTGGTCATGGTAAGCCCTGCCTTCTTAGGCACAACTTGGATTGGACTCACCCACCGACTGTTAGAGATCGGGTAGATGATCCCTGTATCTTACCACTTGATAATCTCCTTTATCATGGCATCCTACAGATTTGGATTTAGGCGTCTCTGCATTTCTCGGGATGGTCATGAGCCCTCTTCAGTATAGATGTGATGTGTGCAATATGAAGGGTTGATACCAGTCAGATCATCAAGAGTCCATCCAAAGGCTCTCCGATGCTGTTGTAGAACAGAAATCAGTAGTGTTTCTTGATCAGGTGTGAGTCGGGAGTTGATAATCATGGGAAATGTCTGATTGGAACACAAAAGGTTGTATTTGAGATGGTCAGGGAGGGGTTTCAATTCCATAACAGGATTATCAGTAGTAGCAGATGGTTCAGGGTGGGTGTCGAGAGTAAAGGAAGGAGCTATGGGTGTGTCTAGGTTATGTTCAGCTTCCTCATATTGAGGATTTAGATATTCTTGTGGTTGATAAAAAATATTCGGGTTTTCCTCGATACACAGATCGTTAACCACGGCCTCGATATCACAAATTTGTTCTATAACCCTGCAATTAATTCCTCGTTGGGTCTTAAAGATGTCGATCTTCAGCATCTTGCTCCCAAATTTTAACTCAATTTGGCCCTCCTCATAATTAATATTGGCCCTAGTAGTGGCCAGAAAGGGTCTCCCTAGTATGATCGGTGTATTCTTAAAGTTCTCAGGAGCATCCATGTCTAAGACAATGTAATCCACAGGAAAATAGAAATTGTGTATCCTAACTATGACATCCTCAGGAATTCCTTTTGGTGACTTAATAAATCAATCTGCTAACTGCAAAATCATCTCTATCGATTTAAGCTCAGATTCCTCAAAGTAGTCTAGTAGAGATGTAGGTATCAAATTTATGGAAGCTCCTAGGTCTAATAAGGCTCAGTCAAATTGTATATCATCGGTAGCACAGGAGATCAGAGGGTTGCCTGGGTCTTTTGCCTTAGGCAGGAGTTTGCTCAAAATGACAGAGCTGGCTTGCTCCGATAGTACGATTGGGTTCCCACCTTTGGTTCACAACTTACGCTTAGGTGTAAACATCTTTCAAGAATCATGAGTAAGTCGATACGTGGCGAATCGCATCCATCAAGGGGATGTTTATATGGACCTGCTCTATGAGCTTGACCAGATCCTCCTTTGGTGCCATGGGTTTGGTTGTCTTCTTTCCCTTAGTCAAGGCCTCAGAAAATGGGACCTTAGATGGTTCCTTTAGAATTGGTTCAAGCTCTTTATCAGGGATGGGTGTGTCCTGGACGACCAATCTTGGGTTAGAGTTTATGGTATCAAGCATGTTATGGCTAAGAAAGGCTGGGTCTTGTGTTGCTTTGCCACTATAGGTGGTGACGAAATTTAATCCTGCCTGATTTTCATTTGGGTTGGGCAAAATATGTGTTTGCTACTGAAATCTTAAGTATGAAGTTGAAGCATCCATCCCGTCAGGTGATGGAGTAGAAGGGGCCTGATAAACAAAGTGAGCTTGGCTGTAATTTAGGTTCATAACATGCCTCTAGTTCAGCACGTTATTCGGGTTTGGAAGAGGCTGAGAAGGAAGTGCACCAGGCTGGCGAGCACTTGCCAGCTGGGCCAATTGATTTCGTAACTCAAAGATCTCTTCTTTGTGTTGTTTCTACATGTCAACCAAGGTTTGGTGAATCAAAGATGCATAATCTTCTTTAGGTGATCCAGATTGGAAGTTTTGAGTGGGCCTTGGTTGAGTGGGTTGACAAGAATGCGGAGCCGATGGTCGAGGTTGGAATTGAGGTCTTAGATTCAGGTTATTTCCTAACCACGAAAAGTTTGGATGATTACGCCATCCAGAGTTGTAAGTGTTGGAGAAAGGATTATTCTGGATGGAATGAAGTCCTCGCAGGTCTAAGGAGCTCTGAGATGATCAGGGTATGGGGGTCCAGAGTTCCCCCAACTGAGGTGGGCTGACCCAGAGTTGCCTCCGAATCCATAATCAGATGAGGGTGGATATGCATCCATCCTAGGGGAGTGGTAGATGTTGTACACAGCCTCCCTTCCCATGGGCAGGTGTACACATGTGCTTTGAGGTGTAGAGATTGATTTTTGTAGTTGACAAGTGATGTCGTCCACCATCTTCTCGATAATGGAGACCTTGTCCAATTGATTGACTACCAACTCCAGAATTATGGATGCAGAAAGGCCTCGAGATTCATGTAGCCCCCAATTATTTTCCAATATGTGGGTGGAGGTCTTGTCTTATGCACCCAATGACTCATTATTCAGGGAGTTCTCACACATGTTCTCGAGAATTTCCCAGATCGTGTCCTCATGTTGACCCATGATGCTACCACCACAGGTTTTAATAACAAAGAGCTTGATATCTTCATGGAGTCCATGGTAAAAGGATTGGACTTGTTCCCACTTCGGAACTCCATGATGGGGGTACTTACGCATGAGATCTAGAAAACAATCTCATGCCTCGTGTAGAGATTCTCCCACTCCTTGGGAGAAGTGCGTGATTTGGTGCCGCATCGTGTTGGTATGACCTATGGGGTAGAATTTTTGCAAGAAGGCAGTTTGAAGTTCTCCCCATGTGTTGATCATGTGTGGTTGAGTTTGGAACTAGTGAGCGACTTTGTCAGCTTGGGAGAATGGGAAGAGCTTTAAGAGTAATCCATCCCGATGCTACACATCTACCCCAAAAGTGTGGGCCAGATGTTTTAGGTTTTTGATGTGCTGGAAAGGATCCTTGGAGTTCAAGACATGAAATTTTGGGGTCATATGAAGCATGCTAGGCTTGAGATCTACCTTGGGTCCTCCAACGGGAATGTTGACTCAAGGTTCGATCTCCACCACTGCGGGATTATAGTGATCTTGCATTTGAGGATGTGGCAATGGGTTGATGATGGCATTGATTCGATTTTGGAAATCATGGAATTGTTGCTCAATGTTTGGTTGATCTTCTTAGTGATCCATAGCTGATGAAGGGGAAGTTTGTTCTGAATCAGCGAATATGTCAATGTGGTCAGGTTGTTGCACAAACATGAAAGTTGAGGCTCGACCTCGACGAGAGTGAATATCTAATGGAGGCCTCAAGGATGGTCTTAAGGACCTCCTCCTGAACATGCACCAATGGAATGGAAGAGGGATAGAAGGTGATGGATGCAATCAAGACATCCAAAAATTTTTGATGACTATAGAGGTTCGGGGAGGATGATACCCCTTAGTCAAAAAGCCATCCACCTGAGAATTACCTGGGTATCCAGAGAGGGAGAGTCCTATGAAGAGCCCTACATGGTAGAGCGCCCCCACGAGTTACAGGGTTTCCCCCACCCGACCTCTCTTGTCATTGACGATCCAGGTAGACCAGAATGGGGACTTGACTGCTTAAGTCTACCAGTTTTAGATTAAGAGCAAGGTGCTTATGATTTCACTTCAACCTTTTTTTTTTAAATGAAAAGGAAAGCTATCAAATCGCTGATAGCAATCCAGGAGAGCATTTATTGATTATATGAAGGAAACGGATTACAAGAATGAACCCACATATGTATGAGATTCTAGTAATTGTTTACAATATTATCCACACTCACTAGCCTCTCCTGAAACAATTTCTCATCTCTAGCTCTTTACACCAACCATAACATAGCCACCATGGGCACATATGGCTTATTCGAAGTCAAGAAAGAACTCCATAGATCATCCCACGTAGGAATAGAATCCCTGCAGACCTTCCTCCAAACACAATCTATTATCATGCACGTAGAGAAAATATGATGACTAGAATCATTGTGCGTCCCACACAAATGTCAAAATTGAGCAGGGGAGCCCATTCTCCTATGCCGCATATCTCCCGTTATCAAACCATCTCTTCTGCATAGCCACAAAAAAATTTGCACCTTCAATGGTACTTTCAATTTCCATAACTTCTTCCCAACCCCATTGATGAGAACCTCATCATGAACCCTAACTAGCACAATCTAACCTAGGTATGCAAGAAAAAAGCTCCTACATAACTCAAAGAAAGGCTTAACTCAGAGAATTCTGAGTTTAAGAAGAAAACAAGTCATAAGGGGTAAAAATGGAATTTCACTAACACAATCTGCAAACAGGGTAACTCAGGGTCCAAACACAGGTCAAACTAACCTAATAAGAAGGAAAGTAGGATGATCTGATCCAACAAGGGCTACAGCAACTCCAGGAAATTAAATGACATTCTATAACCCTAAAACGAACCCACTTCAATTCACGTGGTTCGAGGTAGGGTAAAAATCAACTAAACCCTCTAAAATTCATAGAAAAATAATCTTTAGGGTTTAGAACCTTCAATTTGGCCTTAGAAATCCATTTTGACCAACATTAAGAGCCATGCCCAATTAATGATTTAATTTGGGTTTTTACGTAAATTGGCCAGTCAAACATGGTCCGACATAGAAACAAAATCCACCATTAAAATCCTTAGGTCCAACTTAGTCATGTATAAAAACTTGAGCCAAAGAAGAGACCTCCTTGATCAACTTTGTAATTTGGTCCTCATCATTTACTTTTTGACCCTCAACTTTCGAAACCCTTGCATTTTGGCCCCTAATTTCATCTTCGTTCTTTGCATTTTGGTCCCTCCTGCAAGTCTCTGCATAGCACCATGCTCCGGCGACTTTGCGCGGAGCATGGCGCCGCGCAGGGTGAGGGGGCATCCTGCCAAGGGAACGCGGAGTTCCCTGCGATGTCTGCTATCGTAAGGACTCAGCCTTGTCACCTGACGACGCCCACACCTTCCGTGCGAACGCACGGAAGGTACGGGTCTCGTCTCCTACCATACTCTGGCGAGGGACGCACGTCACCTCCCTGCGTCTGCCCCTCCGCCACAGCCTTTATAAAGACCAGCATCGCCAGTCATTTCTTCCAGCTCAGTCTTGACGGAGAATCCCTCAACCATACCACTCTCTCCACTCCGACAGGAACCCACCAGCTCCAGCAACTCCTCCTCCTCCTTCTCGTCGCTCTACTACAATACCAGCAGCAGAGCCACCTCTGCCTGATCTCCCTGCATCGCGCCGCACCAAGCACGTGCTTCCCTGCCCTCTTCCTTGCCGCAGCTCTCTCCCTCTGGGTATTTCTTCTCCGGCGACAGTCGATACGGCTGTCCGCCTCTCAGGCCCCCTTCATCCCTGCAAGTAGGTTACAATTACTCCCAATCTTCCCCTCTTTCTTTTCCCCACATTATTTCATTCAAATCGACCCTCGACTGACCCTGACCACCATCACCTTCCCCATCTCCGGCCACCCTCCGGCGAGTTGCCCCCGTCGATCCGCAGCTCCACACAACTCGCCGACCGTCCCACAAGCTCTGCCTCATCACACTGAACACCCTCCACCCCTCCACAGTCCCTCCATACTCACTCAACACACCACCGATCACACCCACTTTTCCGGTTGCAGTCTGACCTAGGGCTGCCGCCACACACTGCCCCGCGACCTGCTGCACCCCGCACTACCTTCGTCGTGCCACGACGAAGGTTCCCCCGTGGTCTAATATGGCTAAGAGGCCCTATTTGTGTTAGATAGGTCTACTGCCCCGGCCGCCATTGGCGACGACTTGAGAAGCTCCCAAGCGTGCTCCAGGCTTCAGAGCTCCATGCTATCAGTTGCTGCGAAGGCAGGCAAGTCGTGTGACGGCAGGCAGCTGGCGAGCGAGGGAAATCGAGGCAGCAGCAGCTAAAGCAAGGCTGCGGTTTTCCTGCGGGCGCGCGCGAGGAGAGGCAATTGTTTAGTCCCACATCGTAAGTTCTCGAAGCACCGCACCAATTTAAATTGATTTTATGCATACGGCTTATCGCCTCCGAATCACATGGGGTGAGGTCCCTCACCCATCACACCCGCCTCGTCCACGGATTCACCTTGCGGACCTGGCGGATCCGACACGACACTACCCTGCACTCCTCGCGCACCACCCATGCCGGTGCGCCTGGTCACAGGTACGCTATCCGACCCGTTAACCCGGCTCTAGGAGAGCTTCCTGTAAGCAGTTTACAAAGAGAGAGAGACGTGCGGGTA